>OX381576.1:34694295-35972687 GCA_947458855.1 Monopis laevigella | reverse complement strand
TTTGTCTGTATCGATAGCCTAGAAAAAAAGTATCAAGTACAGACTAGGTTTATTTTGTACCTAGAGCATATACCTAGTTAGTAAATAGGGTGACATGCCCTTAGGAAGGGGTTAAGGGGGTAGTTTTTAAGTAAAACTCTACTTATCCATATAATTATTAATTTTGTCTGTATCAATAGCGTGGAAAAAAAGTATCAAGTGCAGACTAGGTTTATTTTGTAGCTAGAGTATATACCTAGTTATTAAATAAGGTGACATGCCCTTAGGAAAGGGTTAAGGGGGTTGTTTTTAAGTAAAACTCTACTTATCTATATAATTATTAATTTTGTATGTATCGATAGCGTGGAAAAAAAGTATCAAGTGCAGACTAGGTTTATTTTGTACCTTGAGCATATACCTAGTTAGTAAATAGGGTGACATGCCCTTAGGAAGGGGTTAAGGGGGTAGTTTTTAAGTAAAACTCTACTTATCTATATAATAATTAATTTTGTCTGTATCGATAGCCTAGAAAAAAGTATCAACACTAGGTTTATTTTGTACCTAGAGCATATACCTAGTTAGTAAATAGGGTGACATCCCCTTAGCAAGGGGTTAAGGGGGTAGTTTTTAAGTAAAACTCTACTTATCTATATAATAATTAATTTTGTCTGTATCGATAGCTGTGACGAAGTCCTACCTACAGGTATAAATTGGCTGTAAGGTAATGAAACAACGTACATACAATAAAAAATAAATATATATTAAAAGAAACCTAACTATTTAAAATTTATAAAGAGCGAAAGAGATATAAAAGAATGGGTTCTATCAACATCCAGATTATGTCATGGGAAGAATGCTACTGCCCTGATTAAGCGACGATCGGGGAGGGCAGCATCCAACGTCCTTCAGTGGCAGGCCAGGCTCCGGGCAGCGGTCTGTTATGGCCGGCTATGGCAGGCCGTGACGTCTGCTGAGCAGACGGTGTCCAGGCTCCGGAAGAATAATCCAGGCTGAGTTCAGCTATGACCAGCTGGGATGTCTGAAGACGGTAGCAGACAGGGCTTCAGGAAAAAAAGTTCCAGGCCAGGTTCTGCCGTAGTGATTTTTCTACCTCGGACTTGATTCCTGAAATCATTCGAAGGGAAGCCTAAGCATACTGCTTCCAGCTCTCGTTGTCTGCAGTTTTTGGCAGGGCAGCAACAATAATTGTGCATTGCGTAAAACTGCAGGACGGAGCCTGGGGTGCAGTGCTAGACAGACGCACGGACACAGTACAATCTTTATATAATTCTATTGAACCCTAAAAACGTCCCTATGAAAGTACTGTATAATTAACTCACCAAATTAATGTTGGAACTCCGAACTTTGTGCGTCACTATTATATGTTTTTGTAACTAACAATTTATTACAAACACACACTCGCGATCTTAGTAATTTATCAAATGGCCTGCGGTACTCTGACCGCGGCCTATTTATGTGAATTTTGAAGTAATACGTTACTTCGACTTGTAAAATGCATTTATTTTAACTACCTGCCTATTTTGCATTACTTGTAGGTATATTTTGTTTTACTAACTAGGTATATGCTCTAGGTACAAAATAAACCTAGTCTGTAGTTGATACTTTTTTTCTAGGCTATCGATACAGACAAAATTATTTATTATATAGATAAGTAGAGTTTTACTTAAAAACTACCCCCTTAACCCCTTCCTAAGGGCATGTCACCCTATTTACTAACTAGGTATATGCTCTAGGTACAAAATAAACCTAGTCTGTACTTGATACTTTTTTTATAGGCTATCGATACAGACAAAATTAATAATTATATGGATAAGTAGAGTTTTACTTAAAAACTACCCCCTTAACCCCTTCCTAAGGGCATGTCACCCTATTTACTAACTAGGTATATGCTCTAGGTACAAAATAAACCTAGTCTGCCCTTGATACTTTTTTTCCACGCTATCGATACAGACAAAATTAATAATTATATGGATAAGTAGAGTTTTACTTCAAAATCACCCCCTTAACCCCTTCCTAAGGGCATGTCACCCAATTTAATAACTGGGTATATGCTCTAGGTACAAAATAAACCTAGTCTGCACTTGATACTTTTTTTCCACGCTATCGATACCGACAAAATTAATAATTATATAGATAAGTAGAGTTTTACTTAAAAACAACCCCCTTAACCCCTTCCTAAGGGCATGTCACCCTATTTACTAACTAGGTATATGCTCTAGGTACAAAATAAACCTAGTCTGTACTTGATACTTTTTGTCTAGGCTATCGATACAGACAAAATGAATAATTATATGGGTAAGTAGTTTTACTTAAAAACTACCCCCTTAACCCTTTCCTAAGGGCATGTCACCCTATTTACTAACTAGGTATATGCTCTAGGTACAAAATAAACCTAGTCTGTACCTGATACTTTTTTTCTAGGCTATCGATACAGACAAAATTAATAATTATATGGATAAGTAGAGTTTTACTTAAAAACTACCCCCTTAACCCCTTGCTAAGGGCATTTCACCCTATTTACTAACTAGGTATATGCTCTAGGTACAAAATAAACCTAGTCTGTACTTGATTCTTTTTTTCTAGGCTATCGATACAGACAAAATTATTTATTATATAGATAAGTAGAGTTTTACTTAAAAACTACCCCCTTAACCCCTTGCTAAGGGCATGTCACCCTATTTACTAACTAGGTATATGCTCTAGGTACAAAATAAATCTAGTCTGCACTTGATACTTTTTTTCCACGCTATCGATACATACAAAATTAATAATTATATAGATAAGTAGAGTTTTACTTAAAAACAACCCCCTTAACCCCTTCCTAAGGGCATGTCACCCTATTTACTAACTAGGTATATGCTCTAGGTACAAAATAAACCTAGTCTGCCCTTGATACTTTTTTTCCACGCTATCGATACAGACAAAATTAATAATTATATGGATAAGTAGAGTTTTACTTCAAAATCACCCCCTTAACCCCTTCCTAAGGGCATGTCACCCAATTTAATAACTGGGTATATGCTCTAGGTACAAAATAAACCTAGTCTGCACTTGATACTTTTTTTCCACGCTATCGATACAGACAAAATTATTAATTATATAGATAAGTAGAGTTTTACTTAAAAACTACCCCCTTAACCCCTTCCTAAGGGCATGTCACCCTATTTACTAACTAGGTATATGCTCTAGGTACAAAATAAACCTAGTCTGTACTTGATACTTTTTGTCTAGGCTATCGATACAGACAAAATGAATAATTATATGGATAAGTAGGTTTTACTTAAAAACTACCCTCTTAACCCCTTTCTAAGGGCATGTCACCCTATTTACTAACTAGGTATATGCTCTAGGTACAAAATAAACCTAGTCTGTACTTGATACTTTTTTTCTAGGCTATCGATACAGACAAAATTAATATTTATATGGATAAGTAGAGTTTACTGAAAAACTACCTCCTTAACCCCTTCCTAAGGGCATGTCACCCTATTTACTAACTAGGTATATGCTCTAGGTACAAAATAAACCTAGTCTGTACCTGATACTATTTTCTAGGCTATCGATACAGACAAAATTAATAATTATATGGATAAGTAGAGTTTTACTTAAAAACTACCCCCTTAACCCCTTGCTGAGGGCATGTCACCCTATTTACTAACTAGGTATATGCTCTAGGTACAAAATAAACCTAGTCTGTACTTGATACTTTTTTTCTAGGCTATCAATACAGACAAAATTAATTATTATATAGATAAGTAGAGTTTTACTTAAAAACAACCCCCTTAACCCCTTCCTAAGGGCATGTCACCCTATTTACTAACTAGGTACAAAATAAACCTAGTCTGTACTTGATACTTTTTTTCTAGGCTATCGATACATACAAAATTAATAATTATATAGATAAGTAGAGTTTTACTTAAAAACAACCCCCTTAACCCCTTCCTAAGGGCATGTCACCCTATTTACTAACTAGGTATATGCTCTAGGTACAAAATAAACCTAGTCTGTACTTGATATTTTTTTTTCTAGGCTACCGATACAGACAAAATTAATAATTATATAGATAAGTAGAGTTTTACTTAAAAACTACCCCCTTAACCCCTTGCTAAGGGTATGTCACCCTATTTACTAACTAGGTATATGCTCTAGGTACAAAATAAACCTAGTCTGTACTTGATACTTTTTTTCTAGGCTATCGATACAGACAAAATTAATAATTATATGGATAAGTAGAGTTTTACTTAAAAACTACCCTCTTAACCCTTTGCTAAGGGCATGTCACCCTATTTACTAACTAGGTATATGCTCTAGGTACAAAATAAACCTAGTCTGCACTTGATACTTTTTTTCCACGCTATCGATACATACAAAATTAATAATTATATAGATAAGTAGAGTTTTACTTAAAAACAACCCCCTTAACCCCTTCCTAAGGGCATGTCACCCTATTTACTAACTAGGTATATGCTCTAGGTACAAAATAAACCTAGTCTGTAGTTGATACTTTTTTTCTAGGCTATCGATACAGACAAAATTATTTATTATATAGATAAGTAGAGTTTTACTTAAAAACTACCCCCTTAACCCCTTCCTAAGGGCATGTCACCCTATTTACTAACTAGGTATATGCTCTAGGTACAAAATAAACCTAGTCTGTAGTTGATATTTTTTTTCTAGGCTATCGATACAGACAAAATTATTTATTATATAGATAAGTAGAGTTTTACTTAAAAACTACCCCCTTAACCCCTTCCTAAGGGCATGTCACCCTATTTACTAACTAGGTATATGCTCTAGGTACAAAATAAATCTAGTCTGCACTTGATACTTTTTTTCCACGCTATCGATACATACAAAATTAATAATTATATAGATAAGTAGAGTTTTACTTAAAAACAACCCCCTTAATCCCTTCCTAAGGGCATGTCACCCTATTTACTAACTAGGTATATGCTCTAGGTACAAAATAAACCTAGTCTGCCCTTGATACTTTTTTTCCACGCTATCGATACAGACAAAATTAATAATTATATGGATAAGTAGAGTTTTACTTCAAAATCACCCCCTTAACCCCTTCCTAAGGGCATGTCACCCAATTTAATAACTGGGTATATGCTCTAGGTACAAAATAAACCTAGTCTGCACTTGATACTTTTTTTCCACGCTATCGATACAGACAAAATTAATAATTATATAGATAAGTAGAGTTTTACTTAAAAACAACCTCCTTAACCCCTTCCTAAGGGCATGTCACCCTATTTACTAACTAGGTATATGCTCTAGGTACAAAATAAACCTAGTCTGTACTTGATACTTTTTGTCTAGGCTATCGATACAGACAAAATGAATAATTATATGGATAAGTAGAGTTTTACTTCAAAACTACCCTCTTAACCCCTTTCTAAGGGCATGTCACCCTATTTACTAACTAGGTATATGCTCTAGGTACAAAATAAACATAGTCTGTACTTGATACTTTTTTTCTAGGCTATCGATACAGACAAAATTAATAACTATATGGATAAGTAGAGTTTTACTTAAAAACTACCCCCTTAACCCCTTCCTAAGGGCATGTCACCCTATTTACTAACTAGGTATATGCTCTAGGTACAAAATAAACCTAGTCTGCACTTGATACTTTTTTTCCATGCTATCGATACATACAAAATTAATAATTATATAGATAAGTAGAGTTTTACTTAAAAACAACCCCCTTAACCCCTTCCTAAGGGCATGTCACCCTATTTACTAACTAGGTATATGCTCTAGGTACAAAATAAACCTAGTCTGCCCTTGATACTTTTTTTCCACGCTATCGATACAGACAAAATTAATAATTATATGGATAAGTAGAGTTTTACTTCAAAATCACCCCCTTAACCCCTTCCTAAGGGCATGTCACCCAATTTAATAACTGGGTATATGCTCTAGGTACAAAATAAACCTAGTCTGCACTTGATACTTTTTTTCCACGCTATCGATACAGACAAAATTATTAATTATATAGATAAGTAGAGTTTTACTTAAAAACTACCCCCTTAACCCCTTCCTAAGGGCATGTCACCCTATTTACTAACTAGGTATATGCTCTAGGTACAAAATAAACCTAGTCTGTAGTTGATATTTTTTTTCTAGGCTATCGATACAGACAAAATTATTTATTATATAGATAAGTAGAGTTTTACTTAAAAACTACCCCCTTAACCCCTTCCTAAGGGCATGTCACCCTATTTACTAACTAGGTATATGCTCTAGGTACAAAATAAACCTAGTCTGTACTTGATACTTTTTTTCTAGGCTATCGATACAGACAAAATTAATAACTAAATGGATAAGTAGAGTTTTACTTAAAAACTACCCCCTTAACCCCTTCCTAAGGGCATGTCACCCTATTTACTAACTAGGTATATGCTCTAGGTACAAAATAAACCTAGTCTGTACTTGATACTTTTTTTCTAGGCTATCGATACATACAAAATTAATAATTATATAGATAAGTAGAGTTTTACTTAAAAACAACCCCCTTAACCCCTTCCTAAGGGCATGTCACCCTATTTACTAACTAGGTATATGCTCTAGGTACAAAATAAACCTAGTCTGTACTTGATACTTTTTTTCTAGGCTACCGATACAGACAAAATTAATAATTATATAGATAAGTAGAGTTTTACTTAAAAACTACCCCCTTAACCCCTTGCTAAGGGTATGTCACCCTATTTACTAACTAGGTATATGCTCTAGGTACAAAATAAACCTAGTCTGTACTTGATACTTTTTTTCTAGGCTATCGATACAGACAAAATTAATAATTATATGGATAAGTAGAGTTTTACTTAAAAACTACCCTCTTAACCCTTTGCTAAGGGCATGTCACCCTATTTACTAACTAGGTATATGCTCTAGGTACAAAATAAACCTAGTCTGCACTTGATACTTTTTTTCCACGCTATCGATACATACAAAATTAATAATTATATAGATAAGTAGAGTTTTACTTAAAAACAACCCCCTTAACCCCTTCCTAAGGGCATGTCACCCTATTTACTAACTAGGTATATGCTCTAGGTACAAAATAAACCTAGTCTGTATTTGATACTTTTTTTCTAGGCTATCGATACAGACAAAATTAATAATTATATGGATAAGTAGAGTTTTACTTAAAAACTACCCCCTTAACCCCTTGCTAAGGGCATGTCACCCTATTTACTAACTAGGTATATGCTCTAGGTACAAAATAAACCTAGTCTGTACTTGATACTTTTTTTCTAGGCTATCGATACAGACAAAATTAATTATTATATAGATAAGTAGAGTTTTACTTAATAACTACCTCTTAACCCCTTGCTAAGGGCATGTCACCCTATTTACTAACTAGGTATATGCTCTAGGTACAAAATAAACCTAGTCTGTACTTGATACTTTTTTTCTAGGCTATCGATACAGACAAAATTAATAATTATATGGATAAGTAGAGTTTTACTTCAAAATCACCCCCTTAACCCCTTCCTAAGGGCATGTCACCCAATTTAATAACTGGGTATATGCTCTAGGTACAAAATAAACCTAGTCTGCACTTGATACTTTTTTTCCACGCTATCGATACAGACAAAATTATTAATTATATAGATAAGTAGAGTTTTACTTAAAAACTACCCCCTTAACCCCTTCCTAAGGGCATGTCACCCTATTTACTAACTAGGTATATGCTCTAGGTACAAAATAAACCTAGTCTGTACTTGATACTTTTTGTCTAGGCTATCGATACAGACAAAATGAATAATTATATGGATAAGTAGGTTTTACTTAAAAACTACCCCCTTAACCCCTTTCTAAGGGCATGTCACCCTATTTACTAACTAGGTATATGCTCTAGGTACAAAATAAACCTAGTCTGTACTTGATACTTTTTTTCTAGGCTATCGATACAGACAAAATTAATATTTATATGGATAAGTAGAGTTTACTGAAAAACTACCTCCTTAACCCCTTCCTAAGGGCATGTCACCCTATTTACTAACTAGGTATATGCTCTAGGTACAAAATAAACCTAGTCTGTACCTGATACTATTTTCTAGGCTATCGATACAGACAAAATTAATAATTATATGGATAAGTAGAGTTTTACTTAAAAACTACCCCCTTAACCCCTTGCTAAGGGCATGTCACCCTATTTACTAACTAGGTATATGCTCTAGGTACAAAATAAACCTAGTCTGTACTTGATACTTTTTTTCTAGGCTATCAATACAGACAAAATTAATTATTATATAGATAAGTAGAGTTTTACTTAAAAACAACCCCCTTAACCCCTTCCTAAGGGCATGTCACCCTATTTACTAACTAGGTACAAAATAAACCTAGTCTGTACTTGATACTTTTTTTCTAGGCTATCGATACATACAAAATTAATAATTATATAGATAAGTAGAGTTTTACTTAAAAACAACCCCCTTAACCCCTTCCTAAGGGCATGTCACCCTATTTACTAACTAGGTATATGCTCTAGGTACAAAATAAACCTAGTCTGTACTTGATACTTTTTTTCTAGGCTACCGATACAGACAAAATTAATAATTATATAGATAAGTAGAGTTTTACTTAAAAACTACCCCCTTAACCCCTTGCTAAGGGTATGTCACCCTATTTACTAACTAGGTATATGCTCTAGGTACAAAATAAACCTAGTCTGTACTTGATACTTTTTTTCTAGGCTATCGATACAGACAAAATTAATAATTATATGGATAAGTAGAGTTTTACTTAAAAACTACCCTCTTAACCCTTTGCTAAGGGCATGTCACCCTATTTACTAACTAGGTATATGCTCTAGGTACAAAATAAACCTAGTCTGCACTTGATACTTTTTTTCCACGCTATCGATACATACAAAATTAATAATTATATAGATAAGTAGAGTTTTACTTAAAAACAACCCCCTTAACCCCTTCCTAAGGGCATGTCACCCTATTTACTAACTAGGTATATGCTCTAGGTACAAAATAAACCTAGTCTGTAGTTGATACTTTTTTTCTAGGCTATCGATACAGACAAAATTATTTATTATATAGATAAGTAGAGTTTTACTTAAAAACTACCCCCTTAACCCCTTCCTAAGGGCATGTCACCCTATTTACTAACTAGGTATATGCTCTAGGTACAAAATAAACCTAGTCTGTAGTTGATATTTTTTTTCTAGGCTATCGATACAGACAAAATTATTTATTATATAGATAAGTAGAGTTTTACTTAAAAACTACCCCCTTAACCCCTTCCTAAGGGCATGTCACCCTATTTACTAACTAGGTATATGCTCTAGGTACAAAATAAATCTAGTCTGCACTTGATACTTTTTTTCCACGCTATCGATACATACAAAATTAATAATTATATAGATAAGTAGAGTTTTACTTAAAAACAACCCCCTTAATCCCTTCCTAAGGGCATGTCACCCTATTTACTAACTAGGTATATGCTCTAGGTACAAAATAAACCTAGTCTGCCCTTGATACTTTTTTTCCACGCTATCGATACAGACAAAATTAATAATTATATGGATAAGTAGAGTTTTACTTCAAAATCACCCCCTTAACCCCTTCCTAAGGGCATGTCACCCAATTTAATAACTGGGTATATGCTCTAGGTACAAAATAAACCTAGTCTGCACTTGATACTTTTTTTCCACGCTATCGATACAGACAAAATTAATAATTATATAGATAAGTAGAGTTTTACTTAAAAACAACCTCCTTAACCCCTTCCTAAGGGCATGTCACCCTATTTACTAACTAGGTATATGCTCTAGGTACAAAATAAACCTAGTCTGTACTTGATACTTTTTGTCTAGGCTATCGATACAGACAAAATGAATAATTATATGGATAAGTAGAGTTTTACTTCAAAACTACCCTCTTAACCCCTTTCTAAGGGCATGTCACCCTATTTACTAACTAGGTATATGCTCTAGGTACAAAATAAACATAGTCTGTACTTGATACTTTTTTTCTAGGCTATCGATACAGACAAAATTAATAACTATATGGATAAGTAGAGTTTTACTTAAAAACTACCCCCTTAACCCCTTCCTAAGGGCATGTCACCCTATTTACTAACTAGGTATATGCTCTAGGTACAAAATAAACCTAGTCTGCACTTGATACTTTTTTTCCATGCTATCGATACATACAAAATTAATAATTATATAGATAAGTAGAGTTTTACTTAAAAACAACCCCCTTAACCCCTTCCTAAGGGCATGTCACCCTATTTACTAACTAGGTATATGCTCTAGGTACAAAATAAACCTAGTCTGCCCTTGATACTTTTTTTCCACGCTATCGATACAGACAAAATTAATAATTATATGGATAAGTAGAGTTTTACTTCAAAATCACCCCCTTAACCCCTTCCTAAGGGCATGTCACCCAATTTAATAACTGGGTATATGCTCTAGGTACAAAATAAACCTAGTCTGCACTTGATACTTTTTTTCCACGCTATCGATACAGACAAAATTATTAATTATATAGATAAGTAGAGTTTTACTTAAAAACTACCCCCTTAACCCCTTCCTAAGGGCATGTCACCCTATTTACTAACTAGGTATATGCTCTAGGTACAAAATAAACCTAGTCTGTAGTTGATATTTTTTTTCTAGGCTATCGATACAGACAAAATTATTTATTATATAGATAAGTAGAGTTTTACTTAAAAACTACCCCCTTAACCCCTTCCTAAGGGCATGTCACCCTATTTACTAACTAGGTATATGCTCTAGGTACAAAATAAACCTAGTCTGTACTTGATACTTTTTTTCTAGGCTATCGATACAGACAAAATTAATAACTAAATGGATAAGTAGAGTTTTACTTAAAAACTACCCCCTTAACCCCTTCCTAAGGGCATGTCACCCTATTTACTAACTAGGTATATGCTCTAGGTACAAAATAAACCTAGTCTGTACTTGATACTTTTTTTCTAGGCTATCGATACATACAAAATTAATAATTATATAGATAAGTAGAGTTTTACTTAAAAACAACCCCCTTAACCCCTTCCTAAGGGCATGTCACCCTATTTACTAACTAGGTATATGCTCTAGGTACAAAATAAACCTAGTCTGTACTTGATACTTTTTTTCTAGGCTACCGATACAGACAAAATTAATAATTATATAGATAAGTAGAGTTTTACTTAAAAACTACCCCCTTAACCCCTTGCTAAGGGTATGTCACCCTATTTACTAACTAGGTATATGCTCTAGGTACAAAATAAACCTAGTCTGTACTTGATACTTTTTTTCTAGGCTATCGATACAGACAAAATTAATAATTATATGGATAAGTAGAGTTTTACTTAAAAACTACCCTCTTAACCCTTTGCTAAGGGCATGTCACCCTATTTACTAACTAGGTATATGCTCTAGGTACAAAATAAACCTAGTCTGCACTTGATACTTTTTTTCCACGCTATCGATACATACAAAATTAATAATTATATAGATAAGTAGAGTTTTACTTAAAAACAACCCCCTTAACCCCTTCCTAAGGGCATGTCACCCTATTTACTAACTAGGTATATGCTCTAGGTACAAAATAAACCTAGTCTGTATTTGATACTTTTTTTCTAGGCTATCGATACAGACAAAATTAATAATTATATGGATAAGTAGAGTTTTACTTAAAAACTACCCCCTTAACCCCTTGCTAAGGGCATGTCACCCTATTTACTAACTAGGTATATGCTCTAGGTACAAAATAAACCTAGTCTGTACTTGATACTTTTTTTCTAGGCTATCGATACAGACAAAATTAATTATTATATAGATAAGTAGAGTTTTACTTAATAACTACCTCTTAACCCCTTGCTAAGGGCATGTCACCCTATTTACTAACTAGGTATATGCTCTAGGTACAAAATAAACCTAGTCTGTACTTGATACTTTTTTTCTAGGCTATCGATACAGACAAAATTAATAATTATATGGATAAGTAGTTTTACTTAAAAACTACCCCCTTAACCCTTTCCTAAGGGCATGTCACCCTATTTACTAACTAGGTATATGCTCTAGGTACAAAATAAACCTAGTCTGTACTTGATACTTTTTTTCTAGGCTATCGATACAGACAAAATTAATAATTATATAGATAATTAGAGTTTTACTTAAAAACTACCCCCTTAACCCCTTCCTAAGGGCATGTCACCCTATTTACTAACTAGGTATATGCTCTAGGTATAAAATAAACCTAGTCTGTACTTGATACTTTTTTTCTAGGCCATCGATACAGACAAAATTATTCATTATATGGAAAAGTAGAGTTTTACTTCAAACCCACCCCCTTAATCCTTTCCTAAGGACATGCCACTCTAGTTACTAACTAGACATATGATTTAGGTACAAAATTATATGTAAAAATGTACATAATAGTTAATCTAAGGATGGTTTAAATCTGACTTCTTAAATTGGTCGGGTTATTGGCCGCTAACTTTGGCCGCCAACTTCACACTGCTTTTTTTGACGATAGAACACAAATATATAATTAATTTAATTTAAATAAATCTGTATTACCTAAAACCTTAATGTATTGTTGGGGTGTACTAGACCCCACGTTGTACAACTTGTAACTTTATTTCACGTTGTAAATATATTAAATATTTTAAGCCCTATTAATTTTGGTACCTTTGGTATTTTAATTATATTAAAATACTTATTATATTAAATTATTATTATTCTATTAATGAATTAATTAATTAATATTCTAATACAAAATTAGACATAACCCATATTAAATTCCTTTATTAGTTCCAGCGGTTGCTAACTGTTTGTAAGTGGCGCTCGCTAGTGTTACGGCTTAAAGGTGCATTTCACGGCAGTCGGACGACTAGATATCCATACATAATACGAATTTTGCGAACAATTAGCAACCGATCGCGCGATCACTGCGCAACTGTCCCTTTTTGCAAAATATATGCTAATTTTACATATGTAATAGACGATCACCATAGACTACGCGAAAACGTATCTATCTATGATGATTCCAAAAATTGAAATGGCGGGACTAGCCTAATAACATGGAAGACTCACTTCGTTACTTGGCTTGTTCTCCGTCTACCATTCCACATATTGTACAATTTCATTATGATAATAATGTATTTGATTGTCAACTTCTTCCCTTACATTTCTAACAAATCTCTAAGCGTTTTTAATTGACGCTAGCGACATCTAGTGGTCAGACATCAAACTAAGTAGTTATTTGACAATGTACTATGATTTTACGAATGAAATTACTAGAAACAGTTTAAGAGTATTAAACTTTATGCATTGGAAGTCGGTGCAAAAGGAATTGCATAAAAGTCTTTTCATCTTCTTTTGAATGACTTGGCCTTGCAAGACCGACTATCGGTACTTTTATGGAACGCATTTCCAGGGTGGCGCTAACAGAGTACTGAACATACACTGTATAAAATGAAGTGACCTACATCAATAAGTAAATCTAATTAACTTACATAGTAAAATTTATTGTTCATATCATAAATCAAATAAAATCATATATAAAAGAAAATTTATTTAATGTGTCGACATGTATTTACACAAAATAATTAAAAATAATATTTATTACATATATTGGATTAGCTTTTGTTGGCCCGGCTTCACCCGTCATTTTATTTGTAGGTACACAAATCAGAAACCGGTTAAATTATTTGCCCCGTTATGTTATACTCGCACAAAATAAACTGCACCCTTCCCCACCTCTTCCTCTAATGAAATTTAATAATATATTACCCATTAGTTATATAAGTCTACATATAATTTCCCCTTATATTACGTAAAAAAAAATTATTGTCTTCCCTCACCTCATCGTCATCGATCAGTTTTATAAGAACTTTCACGCTTCCTGTGATATTATAAAAAAAAAATTGTGGACTATGTTGTTTATGTTTTTTATTTGTTTTTTAGACTAAGATCTATCTCATCTATATAATATAAAAAATACTGAAGAGGAAACTAAAATCACATTAAAAAACATGTACACTAAATTTAAAATTAAACAACTAAAAAATACATTTTGATGAGACTGGGAGATAATGACAGAAAACGTTCTCCCATTTTCTACTGCATGCCTGCTATGTATGCCAAATTTCCTAACGTCAATATATTATAAAAAATGAGTATTGTTCAAATGGCATGCAGTTTTAAGTCACGGAAAAGTGATATTGAATTTTCACAATATTTTCCAAAAAAAATCCACCCTCGGTCATACGAGGGGCGCATGCCCCTCGTATTTGCCCCTTGGATTTTTTTTGGAAAATATTGTGCAGATATATTTTGTGATAGAAACTTTAATGTTTTACATCGGCATGCATTTTGACAACACGGAAATGTCCGATTTTTTTTCTCATTTTCAAACAACCCTTTGGGCCACTCGACCGTTGTGAATTGCATGCCATTAATTACGATAGCTTGAATTTATTTGTACTACCTTATGTTACAAAGGCAGGCAATATAATATCACGGAAAACCACTAAAATTCTTTACAGAAAGAAAAGCCATTTTCTTTATGACGTGCAAGCGTGCGGCGGTCAATAACCCCTCTATCTTTCATATTTTAGGGTTAATTATTAATTCTTAAAAAGGTATGCAGTAGAAAATGGGAGAACGTTTTCTGTCATTATCTCCCAGTCTAGAGGACACTCGTTTACCCTTTGAATGAAATACTCTCTACTCAAAGGGTAAACGAGTGTCCTCTAGACTGGGAGATAATGACAGAAAACGTTCTCCCATTTTCTACTGCATACCTTTTTAAGAATTAATAATTAACCCTAAAATATGAAAGATAGAGGGGTTATTATTATACAGGTGCCCCACCTGTCACTAAAAGGACCTTGTCACAAAGCTCACGGGAGAATACCAGTGGCCACATTCTGTTTCTTATAACGTGATCATTAGATTGTCAAAATAACGAATTCCGTTATGAGCGCTCTCTCATCCAATCAGCGAAGGTTAAAAAACTACTCTGATTGGAGGAGCGGAAATCGTTATTTTAACAATCTAACGCTCACGTTATAAGAAACAGAATGTGGCCGCTGAGCGTCCTCGGACCTGCAGGTTCGAGGACGCTCAGGGTCGGAATACCTGAACCTGTTTTTATATTTTATTTAGTTAAAACGGTTTTGGAAATTGCTTCGATGTTATTGCGCATTAAATAATTTTGAATAGCAAATTATTTATTATACCTGAAGACAGTATACTTCAGGTATTATAAATAATTTGGTAGTATTTTAAACCTGAAAACACCAAAAACTTTTTTTTTATTAAAAACGTAGGAAACCAACTGCGTAGGTTAAATATAAATTATTTGGTAACAACTGGAATTTAAGCCGATAAAATTAATATTGTAAATAAATAATTCGAAAATGAGTCTGTCATCAATGAATGACATTGAAGTTTTTTTATGTACTGCAAGACGTTGGACCAAAAAAACATGATTAATAATAATAATAACATTGCATAATATACAATATACAATAATGCAAATATGGCTGCGGATCTCCTGGTCACAGTAGTGATAGCAGTCACAACAGTTTTATCACAGAACAGCCATACTGTATCTCGCTCCTGTCGAAAAAAAAACCCTTACTCCTGGACTATGATGTATTCTATTGTTATTAATATTGATAGTCTACATAATATATCCAAAAAGTTATCTGGTGATATAACAAAAGATTGCTAAATTATAAATTATACTCAAAATTGCGTGGGCACAAAACTAGGCATGAACTAGTTCGTACATTTAGTTTTTTATTAGTTTTTCGTCATTAGTTTAAGTCAATGATTTTGTCGATACACAGGCCGATCATCAAGAGTGATCAAAGGGAGGGTCTCGTGTGGACGGCCTAGCCGTCGGACACAGATATTATAATACTAAAAGAGATAGATATGTTACTAGCGCTTAGAAATTGAAGCGTCTAATTGGCAACAATTGTAGCAAGTTGGCCCCAGTTGCTCTTGAACGAACGAACGTGATTGACGGCCCATGCAGTCAGTGCTCGATAACCATAACTGCATATAAAGTAAAAGCCGTCATGTTTAATGCAAAAATGAACAATCTATGCATATGAAAAAAATAGTTCATGGACTCTCTTATCATTTATTCGTTACGGATGCCATACGCTGTGTGAGTACTACGTACATCGCGCAGAATAAGACAATAACTTATGCCTTTTACATTAAGAGTGACAAGAACAGCATGGGCCGTCACGGAGTTATTTTATTTATTTATTTAGTATTAGAAAACTATCAGCAAGATCTAGAATAATGTAAATTACTTAAAAAATAACTTAAAGCTATTGACAAGTTTTCGCAGGTAAATATTATATAAACAAAAAACTTTTTTTTTTCACTTAACCCTTAGTAAGAGAAAGAGCACGTATGAGATTATACCTACAATTTAGGCAGCAAAACGACTTTCGGGCCATAACTGTTTTCTACCCCTATACTTTAATGGATTAAAAAAAAAATGGTCTCAGTTTATTAGAGAGACAATAAACGATGACTGTACGTTTTTCTTTTTTTAATTTTCTGCCTTGATATTTTATAGGAATTATTTTAATGTGAGGATTTGTTTTGCGATTTTCTCCGAATTTCAGGGGTTGATATTATTTTTTCTATACCAAACGTTAAAAAAAGGAAAACGTACGAGCCTAGGTCTTATTTATAACGCCTCCAAAACTCATAAAAATCTATGAATGTTTAGTGGGGGATAACTGTTAGGACCAAAAGGTCGTTAATGTATGGGTGATCAGACTCCGCTCTTAACAATAAATTTACAAAATATTGTCTCCTTTATGTAGCGTCATCTATTAGAGATTGACTGCGACTCATTGCAAAGTTAGCGCTAAATTCTCGATTCTAGGTCGCTTACCGACACACCTATCTAAATGGTTTAACAACAAACCGATAGATGGAGTACTAAGGCCCAACTGCTCTTATAAACCATGAAAGTAAACATTACATCCTAAAATCGCCCATCCAACGAAATATCAAATAATGTTTGTTGCCGCTATATTATGTATTGATTGGTTATATTTTTGTTGTTTTGGTTTGTATTTTCCGTTATCATGGAAAAAAATTAGGCTTTAGGTCACTTTCCTATAATATACCTCCAGTTATCTACATTAATTCTAAGTATATCTTATAAAGAAAAAAGCTTGATTTAACTCCTTTGCACAGAAAATGCATAACTTTCTTAACATTATTTAAATATATTAAACTACTTGTACAAATAAAACTTAACTACTTATTTATTAAAATCTTTATTACATAAAATAAAAGGCGGAGTATACTTGGCATTCACTACCAGTTACAGTCACACATTAAATTATATTTAAGAATAAGAAAAGTAATAGCATTATTATAAATAATAATAATGTACTTAATATATAACTTAATACATGGTGAAAGATGATAATCAGTACATTTTAGGGCTTGGAGCCTGATTCTACCAAATAAATTGTAAAACAACGGGACATGAAAGTCACAAATTGACACATTTCCTATACAATTATTATGTTAAATGCATTTCATAAAAAAAAAATCAAATCTAAATTTATGTGTGTATGCTGACGGTTTCCAAAGCGCGACTGCCTGAAATACCTATCAACTACTAAGACTTACCACTTCTGCTTCTAAAGATGGCCCAGCAACCGCGGATGTCTATTCTATGACAAGTTCTTTAGTTCCTTGGGTTTACTGCTTGTTTTGACCAATAATAACTACATTTTCCAGTTGATATTTCGCTTCAACATAATATTACTATACGAGCATATTCTATTCACCAACTTTGTTCGATCTGTCAAAGTCATTTTTATTTTTAAAAACACGAATTAATAAGCCTGTTCGCAGATAGGCACTGCAAACAGTCGCATATTTTTAATGAAAACGCAACACACCGCCCACCGTAAATGAAATTTACAAAATAATCGTATAGTTTATCATTTCGAAACCAAGTTTACAAATCACAATGAACGGATAAAAAGAAAAAAAAAAATTCATTATAAAAACTAATTATAATTAATAGGCATATTTCACTCTCTTAAAGGTTAGCTGGTAGAAAATGCCTAAGGCATTAAGCTCGCCTATGTACAATTTTGTGCAATAAAGAATTTAAAATAAATAAATAATTATTAGGTTTAAGGATCAACTAAAAAAAATATTATTCTATAATAACAAGTTTAATAATTAGTATTCTAATACAAAAAAAAAAAGTTATTATTACGAAACAAAAGAAGTATTTAATCTAATTGTCATACTTATGGACATAATTTTATAATCGGCCTTTGCAATATACACGTGGTATACCATCCCGACCATAATACAATTTAATTATCCTTGTTCCATGACAAGGGACTACTATTATCATCCTTAACCAAAACCATCATATCTAATTTTAAGGATTCAATATTTTTATTCCACTTTTCGCGTTGTTGCAAATTGTGTAAATACTCATTTGACCAACGACGCCAAAAGCTTTGATGTAATGCATGTAACAATTGCCAACGATTTAATCTATTAATATTTATATCAGAATAATCTGGTTCAGGAATTGATGTCAAAGGAGCTAAAGTTAAAAAGAGTTAAAACTAACAAATCATTTGGATCTGAATTTTTGACAATAAGGTATACATTTCTTCGAAAGTTAATTTTTGATTGCCTATTGTTCTATAAATATGACCCTTGACAGATTTTATTCCAGCTTCGTGTAAACCTCCAAATGAGGAGCATTTGGTGGATTGAATTTAAAACTTATCTTTACAGAATCGGCGGCAGTCTTCATTAGATTGTTTAATTGACGTACAGCCCCTACAAAATTAGAACCACAATCCGAATGAATTTCAATACATCTACCTCTACGAGCTATAAACCTATGTAAAGCTGCAATAAAAGCATCAGATGTCATATCCGATACTAATTCTATATGTATTGCCTTTGTAGCACAACACACAAATATACGATTTTCTATATTTGGTACCACGACCTCTATAATTTGCAGTCAGAAATGGACCGCCCATATCAATACTAACAATATGAAAAGCTTTAATTTGTTGAACACGACACGACGGTAAATTTCCCATAAGAGGTTCCGTACATTTTGATTTGACACGGAAACATCGAATACACCCTGATACTACATTATTAATGGCTCTTTTAGCAGATAATATCCAAAAGTTTTGTCTTAAAAAGAAAATGCAAAGTTTGAGCTCCAGGATGTAAATATTTATTATGGAAATCTAAGATTAATAATTCCGTTAAGCGATGTTTTCGAGACAATATTGCCTGATTTTTATGTTTAAATTCAATATTGAATTAATCTAATAAACGACCCCCTACACGTAAGACCCCTTTGTTATCGATAAATGGACAAAGCTTGCAAAACTGTTTAGCGAGCAATTTGTTTTGATTTAATAAATTAATTTCAACAGAGAAACTTTGCTTATGAACAATACCAACTAAAACTAATAAGGTATCATGTAATTCTATTTGTGACAAGAAGGTCTTTTTTAGAATGCCTATTTCGACTATTATTTACAAACCTTAAAACATAAGCAACTATTCTCTGTATTTTTTCTAAAGAAGAATATTTACTAAGAAATCAATAAAAATCTAAAGAAGTAATAAGAGACAATTTAGAAGAAATCTTACGTTCTTCTTTGAAATGAAATGAAAATCTTTATTGCAATAAATGTGGTGTACAAAAGTTGTTAATATAAGATTTGTTCTCACATAAAGTCATTTCAGACATGCAATGTAATAATAGTAGGTATATAATACACCCACTGCATAAAACTAATTTACCTTTACATGCTAAATATACATTTTAAATAACATTACTATATATTATACATTATTACAAAAAATTTTTAATTATACTAATACTAATAGGTAGAACAAATTACAAATATTGCTCTGGTCACAAACTAAGCCCTAGGCTTGTACTATGTGTGCCATAAGCAATGATATAATACATATTATATTTTATAAACACCCAGACCATGACAAACTGTACAGAAAAAACGTACTATTTTTTTTCCAAATACTATTCGTGGTGAATTCTTTTACGGAGTAAAAACTATTAATAACCAGCCATTTATATAATTTCTTTTTAAACAAGATAATGGGCAAGTCTTTGAATTCATTAGGTAGCTTATTGTATATCCTTATCGCCATGGGATAACTATTTCTATTAAACAGTTCCGTTTTTATTTTAGGTATTTGCAAAAGCTGGGGATACCTTGTGTTAAACTTGTTAATATCACTTAGTGTTATAAAAAGATGCTTATGCGTCTTTACAAATATACAGCACTCATATAAGTATAGACACGGCACTGTTAACAAATTAAGTTTTTGGAACAAATGTTTACAAGATTCCCAATGAGATACGTCGCATATGGCGCGTACGCATTGCTTTTGTGCTATAAACACTCTTCCTGCTAGCGTTGAGTTTCCCCAGAGCAATGTAATGTGGCTTGCTACGTATCCATGGTATGCCTGTAAGGCGGTTTTCTGACTAGATATTTTGTACAGTCGCCATAGCTTTGCAATATGGTGTTTCCATGATAATTTATTATCTAAAATTATACCTAGAAATGTAGTTTCAAAGGATTCATTTATATTTTTATTATTCTATTTTATAGAGATGTCAAGATTACTACTATGTCTATTGTAAAATTGTTTGAATTTAGTTTTAGTAACCTTAAGTTCTCGAGTGACGACCGCGTGCTGGAGGACGCAGCAGAGGCAGGCCCCCCACAAGATGGACCGACGACCTGAAAAAGGTCGCGGGAAGCCGATGGGTACAGGCAGCGTAGAACCGGTCATTGTGGCGATCCTTGGGGGAGGCCTATGTCCAGCAGTGGACGCGCAAAGAAAGGCTGGCATGATGAACCTTAAAAATAATTTTCATTAAGCCAGTCTATAATGTCATATACAGTATTATTTATTTTTGAATTATAAGTTTCTTTATTATTACATTTTATTACTATTGATATGTCGTCAGCGAATAATGTGCATTTATTTCGGGTTACATAAGGTAAGTCATTAATGTACAACAAAAAAAGGAAGGGACCGAGTATGCTACCTTGGGGTACACCCACTTAATTTGCCTTGGTACTAGATCTCGTCGTAATTTCTTGGGCTTTGTTGTTTAAGTTTGAAATCTCTACGTATTGAGAACTAAATATTAATATATTATTATTTATAATTAAGAGAAAATTAAGAGAAAAAATCACTGAGAGGGGCGCCACTTGGTAGAGTACCTAATACGCTGGCAGCATTGCCACGTTGAATGGCAATGCTTTTTGTTTTAAATATTCATAACATTTGGGGTCTCCACATTCTAAAAATATTCGTTTTCCAAGGTCCCGAATAAATTCGCGGGCCTCAGATCCCAAGCATCCAGATGTTTCGACCCCAAATGCTACGAAGTGGTAATTTTGTAGTAAATCCCTATACTTCTGCCGCTTCCGTGACTCAGCCATGCAAGCGGCTGAACCAGGGATCGAAGATGTAACCGAAATATATGATTTCGCATAGGTGTGGACACCTATGCGAAATGCAAGTGGCGTCCCAAATCAGTGATTTTCCCTCAGACCATGGTATTAGTGTAAGTCCATCCGGACGTTTACCATCAGATCTACTAATGCCCGGTGGTTCTAAAATTGATGCAATTTTTGATGAAATTAATGTTCTTTTGATGATGTCATTAAGGGTATTATGACGCGAAAATCTACCTGCACTCCTGTTGCATTCCTGGCTTAATAAAGTAGGTAATACTAATGCTATTATTTGCGAGGTCCCATATAATAGGTATCTGAACGAATATAAACTTAATTATGAGCTTCGTTTTTTGTGTGAAAATTTTTATAATGCTTTTTACGTGGATATGAACTATACTACGTGGTATCCAAACAAATCTAATTTTAGCACTAATATCTGCCGTTATATCACAAGGCAGATTTTATGTATAGGGTACAAAATTAATTTTAATAAACACTTAGAAAATAAAATATACATTAGTAAGAGTACACAGACAGACTTTAATCACAGCTTAGAGTATAAAAATGACAGAATTTATCCTAATCTAAAAATTAACGATCAAGAACATGTATCTGATTTTTTTCGTGACCAATAGTATCTTTGTAATGCACCAAAATATAAACGGGCTTATTAGTAAAATGGATTTACTGACTGTTTCTCTGAATGAGTTAAATAGTCTAGGAAAAAACATTGATGTGCTATGTATTTCGGAACACAATTTGGTACCAGGTGATGAGTCAGAGTTATTGATTCCTAACTTTAGATTTGCAGCGGGTTTCAACAGACATAATAGAAAGGGAGGATCATGCATTTTAATAAAAAATTAATATAAATTTTATATACTAAATAAAATAAGTAGTCTATCCGAGCCTAATTTAATCGAATGCTGTGGAATTGAAGTTATAGAACAAAACATATATGTTGTTTGCATTTATAGATCCCCTAATTATAAAATACAAATAATATCCAATTTTTTTGATAAACTTACAGCCATATTATTATTGTCTCAACTTTGCTTTAAAAATGATAAAAAAATAATAATATGCGGCGATTTTAATATAGATGTACTCAATAAGAACAAGACATTACTACAGTTTGAGGAACTGTTATTAAGTTTCAATTTAAAACTAGAGTTCAAGAAAGCTACAAGAATATCTAGCGGTAAATGTATAGATAATATTATACATAATAATATTAAAGGTTGCAAGAGTGAAATTCGTGAATTGGCTTTATCTGACCATACAGCACAAATTTTTAATTGTCCTACAAAAAAAACATGCACAATAACTTATTGGTACTCAACCAAGCGAGATTTTGGTTTAGATAATAAAATAAAATTTTCTGAATATTTAAATAGTATATCATTTAGTGATGTTTATAGCATTTCTGACCCTGATGTTGCGTTTAATATTTTTCATGAAACGGTTAAGCTGCTCTATGATTTGTGCTTTCCAGTAATAAAAGTTAAAAACTATACACACAAAAAAGTTAAATGGATATCTAAAGATATTAAACTAAGCTGTAAAAGAAAACGTGAATTGTTGTGGAATTACCGAAAGAATCCCAACATACATACAAAAACTAAATTTACAATATATTCCAAAAGACTAAAACGAACTTACACAAAAGGCACAAAATGATTTTTATATTAAAGGATCTAAAAACAAATCGAAAACTGCTTGGAAAATAATAAATAGTAGCAAAATAAATATACCTAGAGAAAATATACAAAAATTAAATATTGATGGACGTGTAAAATATTGATATATGTGATCCAAACGTAATTGCCGAAAGTTTTAATGAGTATTATATAAATCAAGTAAAGCCATGCATAGGTAGTACAAAACACATAAATAATACATTAAAATACAATAATTCTAGTTCGTTTTTATGATTCCTACAACTCCAGACGAAATACTTAAAATAATAATCTCACTGAAGAATAGCAATAGTACGGGGTACGATGATATAAATGCCAATATAATAAAGTATACATCAATGATTATATCACCGGTAATTTGTCACATTATCAACCTATGCTTTGGAAGGCATATTCCCCAATAAACTTAAATTCTCAATTATAAAACCTATTTTTAAAAAAGACGATAAAGAGGACATGAACTTTTACAGGCCGGTAGCTTTGATTCCTGTTTTTTCTAAAATATTTGAAAAAGCAATATATAGTAGATTATATTCTTATTTGGATCAAAATAATATATTGATTAATGAGCAAAAAGGATTTCGGAAAGGAATGTCTATTGACCTAGCTATCTTCGATCTGCTGAAAAAAGTTATTGAAAAAGTAAATAATAGAAGACCAGTAGTGGCAATTTATATGGATCTAAGTAAAGCTTTTGATTGTGTCGACCATAATATACTACTAAATAAATTGAACGTATATGGGATTCGTGGGGTTACAAATAAGTTATTTGAATCTTACTTAAAAGATAGGTCTCAAGCAATTCAAATTAATAAAATTTCTCTTAAATAAAAATACGATAACATTTATACTTCAAGAGCTAGTAGAGTGCAATATGGTGTTCCACAGGGTAGTGTTTTGGGCCCCTTGCTATTTTTACTTTATATTAATGATTTTAATAAGGCTCCACACTATCCTATGGTTCTCTACGCTGACGATAGTAATATTGTATGTACGTGTGAGGACAATAACCTTGGTATGTTTGAGTATGATGTTAATAGGGCTTTGGAAAATGTAATAGATTGGCTACAATTAAATAATTTAAACATAAATTTAAGTAAGACGAAGATAATGACTTTTAGGCAAAGGGCAAATGATTTTAATATATGTGTTAAATACAAAGGCGAAAGTATTGAAGAAGTAGAATCTACAAAATTTTTGGGGCTTTTAATTGATAATAAAACTACATGGAGAGAACAAACACAACACATATGTAAAAAACTTAGTAAATTTTCTTATGCACTATATAAATTGTCCAAAATAGTAAATAAATCTGCCGTAATAACTGTTTACTATGGTTATGTAATGTCTTTATTAAAATATGGTATAATATTCTGGGGAAATTCGACTGACAGAGACAGTGTTTTTAAAGCTCAGAAAAAATGCATTAGAGCCATTTCTAACTTTAAAAAAAACAGATATTTGTAGGCCACATTTCATATCATTAAAAATGCTTACAGTTCCCTCAATATATATTTTAGAAGTAGCCATGTTTGTCAAGTGTAATTTAGATTTGTTTATTAAATATAACAGCGCCCGCATGAAAAATAAAATTAGTCCTGAACAGTCCAATACTGGATTGTACAGTAAAAGCATTTTTGGTATGGCCCACAAAATTTATAATAAGGTGCCTAATGAAATAAGGGAAATTGATAGCATTAACGACTTTAAAAGGGCACTGAGAGAATTATTAATAAATAAATGCTATTATAATATAAATGAATATTTAGAGAATATAATATTTATTTATATTATTGTGTAATAGTATAAATTGTGCACCTACTGTGTTCCAAATTGTGTACCTACCTAATGGTATAAATGGTGTACCTGCTGTGTAATTGTCTAAATTGTGTACCCACCTAATAGTATAAATTATGTACCTGCTCTGTAATTGTCTAAATTGTGTACCTACCTAATAGTATAGATTGTGCGCCTACTGTGTAATTGTCTAAATTGTGTACCTACCTAATAATATAAATTGTGTATCTGCTGTGTAATTGTCGAAATTGTGTACCTACCTAATAGTATAAATTGTGTACCTACCTAATATTTGTATACCGTAAGGTAGAACAAAAGCGACCGCAAATTGTAACATCTGTACTTGTACATTTTCTTTTGTTCACAAATAAATGATTTATGATTATGATTATGATTACTCTTTTTGCAGCTTAATCCGTGTCTTCCATACATATCAACATTTTGACCGCAATTACAGGTATGAGAGATACATAAAGGCAAGCCAAAACGAAGTCCTATGGAAAAACGTAAAGTTTCTCTGTCTAATAAAGTACCTAATGCAGTGGCGGGAATGGCTCGAAGCCTTGCACCCGAGTCTTTACTGCAGGCTGCCAAAAAACAAGCTTTATCCTTATCATTACACATTTGCGAAAATAAATTTTGTTTCTTAATTTCTAATAATGGTGTGTCCCAATTTTTTTGAATACATTTTTCTATTGGTTCGGTTTGTTCTAGAGCTAAATTTTGCCATAACTGTCGTGCCTCTCCAACAAGTCCTGCATCTAAATCGACCGTTAGATTATTTTGAAGAATAGAATCAATTAGACTCAGAACTTTGTATGAAGAGGACAAGAAAGCGGGTAATGATAAATCGTTAAGACTCCGTAGACCAAGTCCTCCGTGTTTAATAGGCATGAATATTTTATTTATATTTATGTTTATAATTTTTTCTAATACCGACATTAAATCATTATAGAATTTTTCTAAATAATTCGAAGCATGCCATGATGGACAACATCTGAGAATGTACATTAATTTGGAAAAAGTGAGACAGTTTCTTAGTAAAAAAATCGCGATATGTGGTTCGATTTCTACGCATTTATTATATTTTATTATTAAATCTTCTATTTTGTCTCTAAAGAAGGGAACTAAACAATCTTCAGTTAAAGGAGCTCTTAGTAAAGTCAGTTTATCACTTGGAATATTTTGAATACCAGGATAAATTTTATAAAAATCGGAAAAATCTGCCTGTGGAGTATTATCATTTATAAAATATATTTCACATTTCGAAGTATTAAGTTCTTAACCTATTGTCTTTGAAGAAGATATAATAAGAGATAAATCGCTAAGTAGCCTACTTAGCGATTTATCTCTTATTATATCTTCTTACTTACTGGTGGATCCACCAAGTATCCATCATCAAGATACCAACAATTTAATTCAGATGGCGTAAAGCGTAAAGTATTACCAACGGCTATAGGCCTAATGCCTCCGTCTTTTTTTTTCAGTGCGCAAAGTGAAGCACCATAAATTAAAGGACATACTTCTTCAGGTACTTTACCTTGTAGCATTAAAAGTACAAGATCGTGTAAAGCTTGAAAAAGTCTGTTGCCTGAATCTCCTGTTGTACGACCTAACAAGTCTTTAATATGTTGTGGTCTTATGCCATCAGGACCAGAAGAAGAACTTGTAGGGAAAGATAAAATTGTATTATGTAATAATTGTTGGTCAATTTCCTGTATGTATATTGTTCTGGGGGTAATACATTTGATATACTGACAGGATGTTTGGCTTATAAGGCTAAAAGTGTAGTACCATCTGGTTTGGCATAAGTATCGTCAGAACAGAGTATTCTTGTAGCACCTCTTACGTCTCCTTCATAAATTTTATTTTCGATTAATTTTTATAATGTTATTTGTTTAGTTATATAGTTTGTTTTAAAAAAGTCAGTAGGATTGATTAAATTTTGTTTAACAAAATTTGTCAAGGTACTTTTTTTTATTTTATAGCAATCGAAGGTTTTAAGCTTCGTTTTACGTTATTTTCTTTAGTTGTGCGTCTAATAATAGAAGTCAATTTGTCAGCAACAGCAATTCTTGCTCCTTTAACAAATACATTATTTTTTAGATAACTCAAAGAATAATCAAGAGATTGGTTATTTGTTGTTGTAGTTATTGTATTGGTTTTATGTATACGACCATTATGAATTTTTAAACCTTTTAGAGAAATAAAATTTCTAGAACATAAGCTGCAAAAAGAGTTAGGGTTATTAGGTTCAGTTGATGATGTAGAAGATGATGTGGCAGTCGTTTGTGAGTTTTGTGACTGAATAGTGCAACTATTACATAACCATGCAGTATTTTGATGACTGAGCACCAGCAGATTCTCGTCCGAAAGGCCGACACATGTACCGTGGTACCAATTACCACAATTTTCACAAATAATGAAGTTTTTATCTGTAACAAGTTTACAATGTAAGCATACGCTTATACAATCCATGGTAATATATTATAAAAGTATGAATATAATAAAATGAGTAATATATAAATTAAGTTAATAATTATTTCGAGATGACAATAAAAAAAGTATTTAAAAGAATAAAAAAAATGAAAAAAAACCTTTTATGTACAAATGACTGAACAACTTGTGTAAATCATAAAACACCTCAACTTCTTAAAATAATATACTGTAAAATACCTACTTAAATATATTTTTATAAACATATATTTTTATAAACATTTTTATAAACTGTATAAATTCGCGTTTATACAGTAGTAGCTCATGAGAGACAAAGTCAAATGCTTTGCTCATGTCAAAGAATATAGCAGTGGGTGGAATATTTTTATCAATGTTCTCGCTGATTTCTTTAACAAGGTTGAATGCGGCTGTGTAGTTGACTTCCCTCTTTTGAAATCCGTTTTGTCATCATTAAAGTTTTGAATTCTGTATAACATAGCCTTTTTAAATATTTTAGAAATAACTGGTATCAAAGCGATTGGTCGATAGTTATCTACTTCAAGATTGTCTCCTTTTTTGTGTATAGGCTTTATAACGGTCATTTTTAGTCTATTAGGAAAAATCCCTTCATTGAATGATCTATTTATTAGAAAGCTTAACACTGGAGAAATAAGGTGTGAGGTCTGTTTCAAGATATTTGTAGGTAGGTGGTCGTATCCTATAGATTGAGTGTTATTTAGTTTTTTGATATTTTTTTCAATTTCCGTTCTAGTCGTGGGTAGTAGCTCTGATTGATATTGTCAAGTTGGATGTTGTAGTTGTCTTTAGTAGTTTAGGTTTAGTTATGTGTTATGTCTATAAAATGTTTATTGAACAAATCACAATTTTTTTCTGGTTCCGTGTATGTATTATTCTCAATTATAATACTATCAATAGAATTGTCATTGTAATACGAGTTATTTTTTATTATGTTCCATAACGCTTTACATTTATTCTTTGATTATTGTATATATTTTGCTTTTGTGATTTTATGTGCCTGATTTATGCATTGTTTTAAAATTTTACTATATTTAGTATACCTGTTCTTATTTATTCTCTTATTTGATTGTGATAATCTATATTTTAAATAATATTTTCTTTTGATAATACAGGATTTCCTAATACCTTTGCTTATCCATATATTTTATACTGGTTTATTTACAATTTTAACCGAGATTATTGGAAAGCATTACTCGAAAAAAAGGTGTTATGGTATCGTGAAATTTATTAAACGCACCCTCAGTATCATTGTTATTTAAGACATCGCTAAATATGCTCTCATCGAATCTTCTCAAGTTGTCCAAGCTAAAGTCCCTTCTTTTATCTATACATAGGTACTATAATAGCTATTTCTGTAGTTTTTAATGCCAGGGTTATGCTTTGGCCAGTTTCATGGTCGGATAGTGCCAACACAGAAGCAGACTTAACTGGTCCTATATTACTAGCCATTAGATCAATACAAGATTTATTTCTTGTTGGTTTAGTTATGCGATTGGTAAGGTTATGAGTTTTTAGAATAGAATTCAGATCCCTACTACTTCTATTATCTTTAAGGATATCTACATTCCAGTCACCGCAGATAACTATATTTTTTTTATATCCTTTTGATAATTTGTCTAGTAGAGTTGTTAGTTTTATAAATAAATATATTATTATTTTTGTTAGTATTTCTAGAAGCGATGACAAGAAACCTGATGGAATGGCGTTAATTCCCTGGAAGGGAGGTAGGGCCTTAATTTGGGACGCCACGTGTGTTGACACCATGGCCCAGTCTCATATCCAGGGATCTGCATACGGCTTTGGCCAGTTTCATGGTCGGATAGTGCCAACACAGAAGCAGACTTAACTGGTCCTATATTACTAGCCATTAGATCAATACAAGATTTATTTCTTGTTGGTTTAGTTATGCGATTGGTAAGGTTATGAGTTTTTAGAATAGAATTCAGATCCCTACTACTTCTATTATCTTTAAGGATATCTACATTCCAGTCACCGCAGATAACTATATTTTTTTTATATCCTTTTGATAATTTGTCT
Organism: Monopis laevigella; assembly: GCA_947458855.1. Taxonomy (NCBI): domain Eukaryota; kingdom Metazoa; phylum Arthropoda; class Insecta; order Lepidoptera; family Tineidae; genus Monopis; species Monopis laevigella. Next base: position 35,943,132 of record OX381576.1, on the reverse strand, counting down.
AGTAGAGTTGTTAGTTTTATAAATAAATATATTATTATTTTTGTTAGTATTTCTAGAAGCGATGACAAGAAACCTGATGGAATGGCGTTAATTCCCTGGAAGGGAGGTAGGGCCTTAATTTGGGACGCCACGTGTGTTGACACCATGGCCCAGTCTCATATCCAGGGATCTGCATACCGGGCTAGATCTGCTGCTACCACAGCGTAAGCAAACTAACGTATTAAATACAATCATATTATACAAAATTACAATTTTGTTGCTTTCGCTGTGGAAACCAAGGGTCCGTGGAGTGAGGATGCCAAATTATTTCATAAAAAGTTGGCTCCCATGCTGGTTGATCTCACTGGTAATTCAAGAGCTGGCGGTTATTTTAAGCAAACGATCAGTATAGCCATACAACGAGGCAATGCCTCTAGCATCTTAGGCACGATGCCACAGGATAGACTAGAGGAATATTTTATGTTGTAACTACCAAAAGGCAGTTGCAACAAAAAATAATCCGTTCAGGGACTACTTTAATGTGAGATGGTAAAATATTTTTTGTTTAAGACCCAGAATTAAAAGATATATAAAATATCTATTAATCCTAAATTATCCTATAAAAGGATAATCCCTTTATTACTTTAATTTCAGATTATTTAATCCTAGGTGTCTCAAACAAAAAATATTTTACCAATACGCTCGTAAATTGACGCTTAATGGCGTAGATATTTTTTTATTATTAGACGCAACAATTTTCCCTCAGCTAAAACAATAGTATGGAAGTGACCATTCTTCAAATTGTATGAAACCCGACATATGTAAAAGACGTATGGAAAAAATGAAACTTTGAGTCAATAAACAATTTAATTATTATTATTACAAATAAAAATAATTTATTAATGAAAAACTTATCTAAAATTAACACATAGAGTTACTTGATAATAGAGCACTTTGAGTTAAAATCTCTCCATATAAAAGTGAGATGATGTTCCATATAAAATGTTCTGTATTTTATTCGTTAGTACACCCGTGCAAAGCCGAGGCGTGTAGCTAGTAGAAATATAATTTACCCTATTTTACTCCCAGGGATTATAGCCATTTAACAAAAAAAAAGACACATATCTGTCCAGTAGTTTTTAAGTATATGAAATATGTCATGGAAGATGCACGTGAGCACTGTGTGCTCAAAATTAAGATCCGTGCTTGGCAAATTTTACCATCTACGTGGAATTGTAAGTTCGGCCACATTGTTTATGGTATACCATGCATTAGCAGAGTCATTGCTATCTTATGGCCTAAGTAGCTACGGGTGCACGTTTCCAACATACCTTAACCAAATTAAAAATATTCAAATTAGGTTTTTAAAATCATTAGTAAATAAACAAACTAAACAAAAATATTATGAAAATTATGAAAAATTATTTTTACACTGTGAAATACTACCGGTACAAGAAAAAGTAAAATTTTTAATTGCAATAGAACAGTATAACAGTACTGAGTATAAAGAATCAATTAGACATAACTTCAACACACGGAGAAATAAAAACAAGGAATTGGTGGAAACATGCACCCGTAGAAATTACTACGGCGAGAGGACGCGACAGTACGTTGTTCCTAGGATACTAAATTCACTATCACAGGACCTAAGAACAACGGAAATGTCGAAGGTCACCTATAAGATCCAAGTTAAAAAAGAATTGTTGGATCAGATTGAATCCAACCTAAATAGATTCTTTCTTCCAAAGTAAGCCATTTATAAGCCTGTACTTCACTTTGTTAAATGTATTGTTGTTTTGTGTCTATTAAAAATAAATTAAAATTGTGTTATAATTAAGTGTCAAAACATGTAACGAGAGCAATCTGCCGACAAACTATTTATATAGTTTGGCAGAGAAATACTTGTACAATTCTGTTTTTTTTGTTGGTTAAATAAATTAAAAAATAAAAATAAAGTACAAACAAACAGAGACGAATTCTAAAATTAATTAAGTTCTCAATTATTAATATAAACTTACTTAATTATATTTTTTTTAATAAAATAAATAATACCTCTCTACATTCTTAGATCGGCCTGGTCACTTAACTGAGCTGTTAATATTACGGAAATGCATTCTATATCCAATATCCGCAGATACAAAGGGAATTCAATTTGACGGTGACATCTACTGCCGCTTTGTGTGATCGGTCGCTAGATTGCCTGCACTCAGGCAATCAGAAAATATAATATGTCCAAGTTCGGACATTCAATTATTTATGCATAATACTATTTATATGGGTAGTGGCCGAGTTGTTTAGACCTTATACTTAAAAACACTAGTCTTTAGATCACGGGTTCAAATCCGGGTGTGTACTAATGTTTTTTTTATCTAAACAATGATGTATCTACGTTTATTTGACAACATCACTATAGTGCCGCGGAGAGATCGTTAAGCTATTGATCCCAGATTTACTATACTTGTAAAACCGTTTATAGATGGGTCCTATCCAAACACAGCTATAAGCTAGCATTTATCGGTTTAGAACCAGAATACCACCTTAATTTAAAAACTCATTAGTCACCGAAAATTGAACCGGGGACCTAAACACTGTATCTAGCTAATCTAGCTATTTAGGAAGCATTCTCATTTATATGTCTTATATTTTGTTAATAATATAGTTACCTACAAAATTGCTACTTTTATTTATTTTTAATCTGTATTATGTTTTTCATTTGTAATTTTATAGTAATTTAATGATTGTTTTTGATAGTAATTTAAGTTTAATTGTTCTGTTAATTTAATGTAATGTTAGAATGGTGATTTTAGTATTGTATAGATTTTATTAATATGTACACCCACAAACTTGCTGGCACACATGCACCCTATGTACTATGTTTCTAATTTGAATATAGGTACATTTGATTGAAAATAATAATGATAATAGTGGCATTAATTGGTAATACTACCAGTGAATGTTTGTGTTTTTTGTTTTTGTTTTTTGATTTTGTCTTTACTTTTATATATGTGTAATAATCTACTTGTTATGTGTTATTAAATTGTATTATTAAATTCATAATAATGTGTCTTGGTAGCTCAAGCAAGGAAAAAAAAAAAAAAAAAAAAAAAAAAAAATGTTGGGAGCCCGCGATACAGGTTTTCCTAGTGCGGGGCCCGTTGTAAAACAACTTATGTATTTTTATCTAAATAAATGTATTTGTTATTTGTATTTGTTATTTGTCCTAATTTATATAAGTTTATTAAAATTTAAATTAAGCACCCGACTTCGAACACAGTCTTAAAGGTTAGCTGGTAGATAATGCCTAAGGCATTAAGTTCGCCTTTGTACATAACTTTTGTTTACTGTGCAATAAAGTGTTAAATAAATAATATATATATATATAATAATAATAATAATAATAATATTTATTTATTTTTCTCATTACAAAAACATCAATACAACGAAATAATACAGAATCCATGTGAGACTGGAGCCCGAATTAGGCATAAGCCTGTATCTCGGGTCTCCAGGAACCCACCCTAGCATTACAACAATATTTTACAATGATTTCTTTATACAGCCACAACCTGCCCCTTCAGATTTAAAAAGGCAGGCAATAGCCATAAAATAATAACAAAATTTGATAATTAATAAAAATAATAATAAAAATAGGTTAAACAATAATTCTTATAATTGAATATAATATTAATTTAATTATTTCTATGAAGTATATAATAATAATAATATACATCCAACCAATCCCTTTACGAGTTGAGTGGATGAGTGTGTGTGATTGTGTTATGGTGTGTGTGTGTTAGGTGTGTGTGTGAGTTTAGTTGTGTATGTTTTGATGTATGTGTATGCTTTGATGTGTGTGTATGTTTGATGTGTGTGTGTGTGTGTGGGGTTAGGATTTTAGGTGAGTTATGATAGCATGAAAGTAGCGATTTATACATATATGTTTCTGTTAATATTATTTAAATGTGAGTATATGGTGATTTACTTATAATAATTTAAAAGATTTTCAGTTTCAGTATAATTAAGTGTAGAAAGCCATTTGGAAGTAGTTGATTTGCAGTTAAGTTTGGAGAGAGCGTATATATTATTTATTTTATTTATCTTATTGTACAAAAAACCCCCAAGGAAACAGAAGAATCGTTGTGCAAAAGTCGTATTGAATTTATGGCTAGGACAGACAATATCCTTACGTCTCTTGCTGGCATGACCATTAGGGTCATATTTTAGGAGAGAATGTGTCTTTAAAATGCAATTCAGAATAAAGAGTTGTCTAACCGTAAGAACGTGGTAAAGTTTGTAAAGATCATAAGTAGGAAATCGATAGGGTAGGGAGTACCCAACTTTTAGGACTAAACGCTGGGTCCTCTCTAAACGAAGGAGCAGAGTTTTGCCTGCTCCACCCCAAGAAGAAACACAATAGGACAGAAGAGATTGGCAGAGAGAAAAGTAAACTATTTTAATTATGCTAGGATCTGCTACACATCGGAGATTTTTAAAGACATAAATCAGCTTACGTACTCTCTTTGTAAGTAAATCAATGTGGGTCTGGAAGGACAATTTAGAGTCAATATGAACACCCAAATATTTTATTGTATCAGTCGGCTGCAGTGAGGGGCAGGCGCAGTCACCACCATCGGGAAAAAAACAAGAGTGAGCGATTAAGCTATGTGGACTATGAGGAATACTAGCGGAGCGGATAGAAAACGGTATATATTTGGTCTTGCCACTATTTAGTGTAAGAATGTTCAATTTAAGCCATTTAGTAACTTTGTTAAATCCCTCCTGTGCAAAGGCATATGCCTCTTCCCAGGAGTCGCCACTGAAAAGTAATACAGTGTCATCCGCAAAGGTAATAATTTTTCCCTTTTTTAGTTGTAGCTCACATAGGTCATTAATATAAGTAAGGAATAGGGTAGGGCCCAAAATGCTACCCTGAGGAATACCATATGTGGTATAGGCATCATCACTGATCAAATGGTTGATTTTAACACTTTGTACCCTATTAGTAAGATAATCAGTGAAAAGCTGGAGCTGGATACCTCTCACCCCCAACCTCTGCAATTTCGAAATAAGAATGGGAACAGAGACCGTATCAAAGGCTTTGGCCAAATCGAGGAAAATTGCGATTGTCTTGTTTCCAGAATCAAGATTCTTCACCAGATATTCTGACAGTTCATGCACGGCATCATCGGTGGACTTGCCAGAACGAAAGCCAAATTGGTTAGATGACAATAAATTATTATTTTCTAAAAAAGAAGTCAAACGCTTGTTAATTAGTTGTTCTAGGATTTTCGAAAGCGCTGGTAGTATCGATATTGGTCTATAGTCATTGACAGAATCCCTGCTCCCACCCTTAAAGATAGGGAGAATCTGTGCCTTTTTAAATAAATTTGGAAAGTTACCAGACGACAGTGAAAGATTAAAAATGTGTGTTAATGGCCCAATTAATATATTTTTATATTCTTTGATAAAATTTGAGGAAATGCCATCACAGCCAACAGCACAATTGCTTTTTAAGGAGCAAATTAAAGAATCAATTTCACTGTCGTCGGTTGGAAGAAAAACAATCGAGTTGGGATTAACTGGAAGATTACAAGACAAGGTTATGTTTGCATCAGGGGTGAATTTATCAGCAAGATTAGACCCCACCTTAGCAAAGAAGTTGTTAATGAGGTTTAGAGAATTAGTTTGATTAGACGAAGATAGAAGCAAGTCGTTTGAGGATGGTTTAGATTGGTTAAGATGCGTTAGGTTCAGAATTGTTTTCCAAAGAAGTTTGGAGTTATTGCCTGCCTTGGATAGTTCACTTTTATCATGATTCCTTTTGACCTTTTTAAGTAAGTTATTGCAAAATTGTTTATATCGTTTATACGTAACTTGAAGAATTTCATTATGCTTATTTTCTTTTGCTTTCCTGTATAGAGCATCCCTATTACGCATACATCGTAGAAGACCTGGAGTAACCCAAGGCTTGATTATACGCCTACGTCTAGTGATATGTATTGTATAAGTGTTGGACGTAATAGCCTTTTGGAGACAGTGAACCAGTTTTTCTGTGGCAACGTTACAGTCGACCTCATCATATATAAATTTAAAGCTGATATTAAGGAGTTCTGTAGTAAGGCCAATCGAATCTGTTTTGGAAATATAAGACACTGGGCGATTAACACTCTTATCAGTTTTACCTAGACAAAGTAAAACAGAATGATGATCAGTCAGTGTATTTTTAATGATTAGTGTATGAGCTGGATTCTTAGTCTTAAGAAGAACATGGTCAAGGCAGTTGTCATAGCGAGTAGGTAAGTTGTGTGCCGGTAGAAGTCCATGGTATGCCGAAAGATTAAGGTAATCATCAGAGCGCTGATCACGGTTGCCTTCCTTAATATCTATATTAAGGTCGCCAACTATTATAATATTTTTACGGGATTTTAGGTTTATAAGGATTTGGTCCAGGGATTTTAAAAATAGACTAATATCAGTATGGGAAGGAGGTCGATAAAGAGAAACCAAGGCAGTGTCATTACCTAATTTTAGAATCAAACAGTTAGCATCCGCAAAACGAGGTTCTTCAATTGAGGCTGATATGTTATCCTTGACATAAAGGACAACTCCTTCATTTTGAGATCTGTTGTTAGAAGTATGATAACTATTATAATTGCTCAAAGATGGAATATGAGGGCAGCGTGATAACCAACATTCAGATAGGACGATAATGTCACAATCTATCTTTATCCGTTCCAATAAGACAAATAGCCCTGGCAAATTACAGGATATGCTACGTATATTTTGGTGGAAAATTTTGATACATTTATCAGGGCTTGGTATTAATGACATACATGACTCCGGGTCACAATATGTCGAATCCGAAACTGAAATTGAATCTAGATCTTTGACTAAATTCTTAGTATTGGTGTCCATTACATAAAAATGTTATTAATTAAACGAGAACAATAATAAATTAACATATGGATTTTGTAAAATATAATGAGGGGACGTAAATATAACAATATGTGGAGTAATAAATATAACTCATAATATTTGTAGAATGTGTACAGTAGTATATTTTGGCTACCAGTGTAGATTATTATTAGTGAGAGAATGTGTTTTGTGAGTGTATGTAAATTTGGAGTGTAAACGAAGTATACATTTTCATTGGGACATAGTAATTTGTGACTGCGAAATGTGTGGTATATTATATAGATAAGTGATAGATAGTGTAAATTATTAGTTAAGAGATTAGAGGAGCTTACAAATAATTTAGAATATTTAAATAGTTTAGTGGTGATAGCAAAATGGCATAATATGGCAAAAAAATAAACTTGCTTGCATTTTTTTATATAATTTGAACTATATGAAAGCATTAAAACAAAGTAATTACATTCAAAATATACAGTTCTAGATAGTTTTGATGTCATTTCATGAAAATGGCTACATGGTTTCAATACATATACAAGATAAAGTTTGCTTATAATTATAACAGTATTAAATCGATTAAAATTTATTAAATTGAGCCATGTAACCTTAATCAAAGAAGAATATTTAATAATACAAGGCTTACAAAAAAATACAATAGATAATGTACGATAAATAGCTAAAAGTCATTTATTATTACTTAAACGCTGGATGTCATCTTCGGAATTTATTTTAATCCGCGGTGCGCCCTCTTCTTTTCGTAGGTAAATTTTACCAAAAGAAATCCAACAATATTTATAATTATTATTATCCTTTGCAAACTGGCGAGATAAGAAATGCAGGCGTTTATTCTTGGCAGTGAGGTTTTCGCTTATGAATATGAGTTTAGGCGAACCTTCAATGTGAAGATGCGAAGTATTTAGATGGTTCGAGTTATTGCGGACGTTATATTTCTTAGACAGCGTAATAAAAGATTCCTTAAGTTCGACGTTATTAAACTGGACGATAATCGGGCTAATGGAATCGTTTTTGGTTTTGGCTCGATAAATATTTCGTATGTCACGGTTATCAACCGGCTGGTGTAAAATACCTCCAACGTTCTTTATTATCGTTCTTAAAGATTCTTTAGTTTCCGATTCTTTTTGGGGGACATTTCTTACTTCAATCGAAGTGGAGCATGAGTTATATTCGAGGCGTTCTATTTTGTCCTCAAGAAGCTTAATGTATTTAAATTGTTTTATATTGTCACTTTCGCACTTAGCAACTCTAACAATAGCATCATCATATTTTCTACTTATAAATTCTACCGTTTTAAGAAACTCATCGTTCTGCTCTTTGATAGAAATCATAAGTAATTCAAACTTGGAGTTATTATCGCTTTTAAGATTTTCGATCATTTCATGTATTTGGTTTATGAAGGGTGCCATATTTGAAGTTATGTCTTCCACCCGTCTTCTTTTGGGTCTTTGGGTGGCATTTATTTCCTCAGTAAACTCAGTCTCAAAGTTAAAAGGATTTTCCGTGACTGTATTTGATGAAGCAGAAGTCTGATTGAGTGAATTAGGTGAGCTAGGAGGGGTACGTTTTAGCGGCATTTTGATCTTGGTTAATGACAATGTTTTTTATTCACTATATATATTAACACACAGTAATTAACTTGCTGAATAATTGTATATATATATATATCATCACGGGTTATTATATAAAATTATCTACCCAGGTATCTATCTATCTAGGTACCCAGCGGAGGGGTTTTTAATTCCACCTCGTCGTAGCTGATGATATGAGTCTACACCGAACAAGTGGCTAGCTCGTCGCGATGTTTTGAATAGACCAAATATCCCATCTATAAACAGTTTCACAAGTTGGTATAGTTAAACCGGGACAGTCAGCTTCACGCGCTCTCCGAGGCACTATAGTGGTGTTGTCAAACAAATGTACATATTTTTTTAATTAAAAAATCATTGGTACACACCAGGATTCGAACCAGGGACCTAAGTGTTTTTTTTTAAGTCTAAGGTCTAACCAACTCGGCCACCACGTATATTTAAAATACATAAATAAATAATATTTTGCGATATTGGTAATTTTTTGCGGATATGTAAGCGGCCTTAACAAGGCTATACAAGGTTGTGAACTTTACACAATAATTAATGATAAACCAAAGATACGGTTGGTGAGGTTGGTCGCCTCGGTGGCACCCTTGTATGACAGATGATAATCGGATGGTCAATGGAATCAGCTCACCACCTAGTCGTACACTAGTTGGTTATGTAGCGGCGTTCGGTTGGGTAGTTTTTTTAATATTTTTATTTGATGACACCTTTTAATAATTAATCTATAATGGTTATATAATGCAGCTTGCGTTTCATAATATTAGAGTAAAGTCGGTAAATATGCCGTATGCTGCCTGCATACGGCATATTTACCGACTTTATATGGACACTACCTCTGGCTAATCCATTATCGCTTAATAATCATCTATAATCTATAGTTTGATTATATCAGCGCAATCATTAACGAGTCTGTTTTGTTAATGCGTTAGTCCGGGAGTGACAAAAGCTAAAAAAATATGTCACAACTTAAGTAAATTTTATTAGCATTAGGTAACACTAGGTAAATTAGTAAGTTAATATCTCACAACTTTAAGGTCCATGAAACCTCATGGTTTTTAATAAATCGAAGCTAACATTAATACCACACGATATTTAAAAGACTAAATAAAAAAATACTCTGTAAATCCGCCTCACCTTCCCCTCGTTATTCACCTATGACCATATGCTGAAGGTAATTTGTTCACGCTCAGCAGAAGCCAAAAAGTTTGCCAGTCTTTTGCTAAAGCATAAGTAAATCTAGCGACAAAAGCGCCACAAACTATCATATCCATCGCTTAAATGTTTAGAGAATTTAAAGGGTAAAGTAAAGTCGGTAAATATGCCATATGCAGGCAATATGGACCCAACTCCTGGCTAATCCATTATATACTTAATAATCATCTATAGTTTGATTATATAAGCGCAATCATTAATGAGTTTGTTTTGTTACTGCTTTAGTAAGGGAGTGACCATTTGTGTTATGGGAGCAATTAGATGATTTTTGAAAAGTTTAAAAATTGTATAAAACAAACATTACTCCATAGAGTTAATGACTATATTAATGATAAAGATTCTGACCCGTTCTGATCTGCAATTGAGGTCTCACAACTAGTATTGCCTTTTCCAATAAGTACCCTAGTAGGTATGTTAAATCTAATATTGTAATAATTTATTATTACTTAATTATTATCTTATTATATTTAACTTTTTATCTTTGGATAAGGTATATCTTATGATTACTTATTTATATTTACATTATGCAGGTACTCTGTTATTTTATATTATTATTTAGTAAAGTGTCTGTAATCTTTAGTATTTGCAGTTCTGTACATTGGTATAGTAACCAATTGCTATACTGTTAAATAATCTGCCATAGGGTGTTTTCGAGAATTTGAGAGAATTTTAAGTATGCTACCATAAGCTATATGCACATCGGTAACTCAATGGCTATGTTTCTCTGTTAGTTTGTGTGAAGCACCAGAGTTTTTACTTGGTACCTTTTTGTCCGGGGGATCGACTTTACAACTAGTGTTTACGCCCTTAAAGATACCGATCCATATAACTATGTTAATGCGATTGATGGTCATTCAAAAATATCTGCAGCCAATATAATGATAATAATATAAGAACTAATATTTAAGGCGTGGATACCGTTGGTGAGGTTGGTCGCCTCGGTGGCACTCTTGTATGGCAAATGATAATCGGATGGTCAATGGAATCAGCTAACCACCTAGTCTTACACTAGTTGGTTATGTAGCGTGCGTTCGGTTGGGTAGTTTTTTATGTATTTTTATTTGATGACACCTTTTAATAATTAATCTATAATGGGGATATTTTATTATTATTATTATTATATATATATATATATATAGCAGCCTAACCAAACACACTCTAGGTCTTATTGTTAAAACTGTTTTTTTTTAATTAATCATAAATATCTGTAAAGATTTACATGAAATAAATAACATTTGATTTGAAGGTCTCTATAACTTCGTTTGGCCGACCGATCGGTCGGCCATGGTAGCCCCCCCCCTGAAATCTATGAAATTAGATAAATTTAGCACGGGAGTAGGCAGAGGGGTCGTGTTGGAGGATGAAACCCCTCCTGAAACGTAATGAAGGGTACTCGAAAATTTTTGTGGAGGCGTATCTTACTAATTTAAGACATAAGGTGTTACTTTAAAAAATAATAGGTTATATTGACGATGGCGTTTTTTTTTTGCTCATCATAAATTCTGGGCAATAAATTTACAAAATCACAGAATTAAGAGGAGGGTCTGATCAGGCTCTTCGATGCTCATGCTGATTCAACTGCAAACTATTACCTCTCTCTGCGCATGCCGGTGAGTCGGTAACGCTACCATACATTTATGAAAACTTCCCCCCCGACCCTTAATAAGGGAAAGAGCACGTATGAGATTATACATACAATTTAGGTAGCAAAACGACTTTCGGGCCTAAACTTTAATGGATTTAAAAAAAAATTGTCATATTTTATTAAAGGGAAAATAAACGATGACTCTACGTTTTCCTTTTTTTAATTTTCTTTCTTCATATTTTATAGGAATTATTTAAATGTGAGGAATTTTTTAGGGATTATTTTCGAATTTTAAAGGTTGATATTATTTTCCTACACCAAACTTTAAAGGAAAACGTACGAGCTTAGTAATAGGTCTTATTTATAACGCCTCCAAAACTCCTAAAAATCTATGAATGTATAGTGGGGGGTAACAGTTAGGACCGAAAGGTCGTGAAATTATGGGAAATATTTGATATTTTATTAAGTGACCTAGTCGTGTTTCGGTTTTAATCTGGGGGTTTACCGGTTTTCGGAGGACTACTGCATCAATTTGTTGTCGACGTGGGAGTCCCCTAATTATTGTAAAAATAAATAAAAATATTTGCTACAAAGTATGTATGAGACAAAATAATACAACTATAATGGAGATGGACGTGACACATGATAATAAATAAAATGGAAAAATGGTCAAAAATCATAAACGAGTGGTATCCGAGAGGAGCGAAAAGAAACAGGGGAAGACCAAAGATTAGATGGGGGGATGAGGTTAGGTTAGGTTAGGTTAGTGGACTAGTGCTATGAAACATTGAATTAATTATAACATGTAAATACTGCACCTAAATTACATCAATGTAATTTAGTTGCAGTATTTACATGTGGTGCAGTATTGCAATGTAACGAATAAAGTTAAAAATGGCATCAAATTTCAAAACAAAACTGGCACATTCGACGCCATTTTTAAGTTTAATCGTAACAATTACAGAGAGTTGGTTTTGCCTTAAAATAACTTTCACAAAATATGTAAGCTATTTTTATTTATTTAATAAATTCTTGTAAACTTTCAATGCTTGTTTCATTTCACAATTTCCCAGGAGAAACTTCAACAGTAAAATTCAATCAGTAGTTTAAACAGAAAATAAAATTGGTACCTAACTTATTTTGAGCGGAAAAAATGCCTTTCCATATATTTCAGTCGAGTAGGTACTGAACGGATGCACACAACTGAATTATTTTTGCCTTTGATAGCATTGTTTCTATACCGAAGATTATTTTCATTAGTGAGTAGAACATCCTGTGAAGCGCTTTACTTCAACTTTTATATTAACTACAGTTTTTAGGGTTCTCTATATTTAAAATATCACACAGATCAAATTATAGATTAAATTAATAATAATAATAAATAAAAATGCTACGTTTTTTAGAGTTTAAACGACGATGTGTAATGTGTTATAATAAGAAAAAGTACATTTATTTGATGGTTCGATTTATTTGTTTTAGAAAAAGTACATTTAGCCGATGGTATGAGTCTACACCGAACAAGTGGCTAGCTCGTCGCGATGTTTTGAATAGACTCAATAACCCACCTATAAACAGTTTTACAAGTTGGTATAGTGAAACCGGGACCGACAGCTTAACGTGCTCTCCGAGGCACTATAGTGGTGTTGTCAAACAAATGTAAATACATTTTTGAATTAAAAACTCATTGGTACACACCGGGATTTGAACCACGGACCTAAGTGTTTTTAAGTCCAAGGCCTAACCAACTCGGCCACCACGTATATTAAAGTAGATATGTAAACTTATAATGCCTTATGCATGCTTCGTATCTAATAGGTTATATATACGGAGATCTCCGATGAAGCTGATTTGGAACCTAACAATTAAGATCGCGAGAGATGGTAGCGCATGCGTGGTTTCTGGGAAAATGGTTAATTTCGCGGACCGTCGCCGCCGTCGGACGCGAATCGGAAAGTCTAAAATCTGTGCCGAATTTTCGCGAAAGTTAAGAAGCTGATATCTACGAGAGGTAAGTGAATCGTACGTGTAAAAATACGTTTTTTTTCTCCAGATATTTAGGCGGATTTTTGGATTTTTTATTTATTGTTTATAGGTTAAAATAAATATATTAACACCATTTTTATTATAAATACGTAGATATGTATATGTATAATTAAATTAACATAAATCTCACCATAATTCATTATCACTATTCAGTATTTTACTCGTAGGCGTCGTTTAGAGAGAGAGGGGGGGGGGGATATTATTTATATAGGGGTATATTATTTCAATATAGACAAGCTACTTGCTAAAAATAATTTCGTCTTTATTTTCTCTATTATTTATTTATTTATTTATTTAAGGACAACCAGTGGTCGGATACATTAATATTTCCTTAAAACATAAGTACAATTTTTAGCTAAATGTTCCACCTTTAGGAGCCACAACATGTACAATTAGTGTGGATAAAAAAATATAACTTAAAAATATTTTTTTTAAAAACAATTTTAATATACTTAAAATCAAGGTGCAGTCAACAAACAAGCTAAAACAAAAAAAAAAAATATATATAAAAAATCAACATAGCTTAAAATCTCTTAATATCTTACTTGTCTGGTAAAAGGAACATTTTAACTTAAATATTTTGGACTTAAATATAAAAAGTGTATCATTGAAGACGTCTATTGTTTGGCCAGATTCATTATACGTTTTTGATAAGCTGGATACTGCTGAATACTGTTTAAGATTAGTTTTAGATTGAGATTATTAAAAACTTTTTATTAAATAATATTATATGATAGTACCTACGGTTAATATTGTTTTCTCTATAATCGGCATAAAGTCAATTGGTAGCGACGCCCTTTCCGCGAACAATAAAAAACATTTTTTTTCTGTAATAGAGAATATGCACGATTTTTTTTTTCATATACGTGGTGGCCGAGTTGGTTAGACCTTAGACTTAAAAAAACACTTAAGTCCCTGGTTCAAACACCGGTGTGTACCAATGAGTTTTTAATCTTAAAAATATGTACATTTGTTTAACAACACCACTATAGTGCCTCGGTGAGCATGTTAAGCTGTCGGTCCCGGTTTCACTATACCAACTTGTGAAACTGTTTATAGGTGGGTTATTGAGTCTATTTAAAACATCGCGACGAGCTAGCCACTTGTTCGGTGTGGACTTATACCATCGGCTACGACGAGATGGGATTAAAAAAACCCTTCCGCTGGAAACCCTGGGGCCGTCTAGGCGTTCTCGGGCGCCGCAATGCACCCGTGATTATGTTTTTTTTTTCATTACTTGATAGATTAACTACATTAGAGCCTAAAAAATATATTAAACATCACAAAAAATAAAAGGATTTAAACTTTATCTGCCACGACTGCACTAAATATACGAGGTGGCTGAGTTGGTTAGATCTTAGACTTAAAAACACTTAGGTCCCTGGTTCCATCCCCGGTGTGTCCAAAGAGTTTTTTAATTGAAATAAATATGTATATTTGTTTAACAACACCATTATAGTGCCACGGTGAGCACGTTAAGCTGTCGGTCCTAGTTTTACTATACCAACTTGTGAAATTGTATATAGATGGGTCATTGAGTCTATCCAAACATCTCGACGAGCTAGCCACTTGTTCGGTGTAGACTCATAACATCGGCTACGATGAGGTGGGATTAAAAATCTCTCCGGTAGCTACCCTGGGGCCGTCTAGGCGGTCTCGGGCGCCATAAGGCACCCGTGATGATATAAAAACGGTACATCTTTTATTCAGTGACGTTATTTGTGCTCAAAAAGCATCCATATATATTTTTTTTGTTAATATGCGATATACGGTTACGGATGTGTTTCTGCACCTCCAAAAGTAGTCAACTCTTAGTCGAAAGGTTTATTTATAACGAATTATCGTATTAAAAAACAATAAATACCATGGAAGACAAGAAACTGTAAAGACTTCGTAACGTATTTGTATTAGCAACGTAACGTATTTGTATACGTATACGTGAGCAACAACCAATAGGGCCCCTTTATTTTTGGTAACAGGATTGAATAAAGCGACCCTATTGGTTGTTGCTCACGTATACGTATACAAATACGTTACGTTGCTTCAATGCGCAAACCCATGGTAGAGCCTCAGAAACGTTGACGTTTGTTTATGCACGAATTACGTCACAGGAAGTTTTTGATAATGTCGGATCAGTAGATTTATTTTATCAAAAACGTCTGTATTCCCCGGGACATCATCCTATTTAAGGACACTGCATTCGCAATCACAAAGTCTGCGTTCTCTGTATAAAATGAGCTATTGCACTAATACTGGATTACTCGACTACTATTTGTCGCAGAATTATAATTAGATTTTTGTCGGTCATTGTAGTAATTAATCTCTCTGTTAAGTTTTTTTTTTAAATGAGAAAAAAAAAGTTTTAAAATATTATAATACAAACATATTATTTATTATTCACAATCATGAAGGTAAAAACCGTGGCCGTCCGCGCGCCGCTCGGGCCGCGTTTTATTACCTTCATGTCCACAATAGTAAGATTTTTGCGTACAATTACCAACATAAAAAAAATATCTGAAATTCGGCTATTGGATGTAGGGTAAGGAGGACTGCCGATTAATTGACTAAAAACTCGACCTTTTATTTTCAAAAAGTACTGTTAAGTTGTACTAATAAGATCAATATTTATAAAAAAATATGGCACAATAATCATAAAAAGAATGGCTTTGACACTTATTGCCCAACATAAGGTAATGCCGACAGGTTGATAATACCGGTCAGGCTTTTAGCGATACAAATCGCATACGTAACCCTCAAGGGACGCAAATCCCAAGCACTCAGCGTGAACACAAAGCCCACACTGAACGCACCTGCACCAAAGATCACGTTGCATCATTTATGCCATGATCGATACATAAACATAAACTTTTTTAGAAAAGAGGAAGGTTTCTATAAGTCCATTAGGCCGACTACCCGATCTTCTTTGCCCATCAGATGCAAAAACCGTCAAGTTACCTAGCCATGTTTCGATTTTAGTCTATGAGTTTACCGGTTTTCGGGGGACAATTGCATAGATTTCTTGTCGAGGTGGTAGTCTCTTTTTTACAGAGTAAGTCGACCTTATCATTGTTTTCATCAGGCAAGAGTGAGGTCACACGGAGACTCTGTCGTAATGTGCTTGAATACTGTAATCAGTTAGATAACTGATTGTCAAAATTTACGGACAATAAATAAAATATAAATATTATGATACGCATATTTTATGTTCTGCGAACAAAAGAAAAAAGTTTCGCTAAACAAATACAAGTCTCGTTTTGAGAGACGTACGATGGGAGGTTGGTGCGTCGTCGGGGCAGGAAACCACGCTATCCTCTTTGCATGCGTAAGAGCAAATAAATTATTTTGTAAGATAGTTTGGTAAGCGGTATTGTCGCCTAATCAGGAACGGCCGTCCTTACCCTACGTTTGTAGCGTCAAGATGACTGCATATTTCATACATCTCACATTCACAAAGTTTATGATTGTTATCCATCCATAAACTTTCTTTATAGATTCATCTAACATACAAAGTTAAAAATCTATAAAGTTTTGTCTACACCTGTGCGCTTCATATATAAATTGTATCATTAATAACGTTCTTCGATAATGCATGCCTAGACGGGGCGCGGCGTCAGGGTAGTAGCGGTGAGGTTTATCCCCTCTTCGTCGTAGCTGATAGTATTTTCAGTCTACGATCAACAAGTGGCTATTTCATCGCGGTATTTAGATCAATTAATTACCTATATATATATACGACAGAAAATCAATATATGAATCAATAAATAAAAATTTATATGGACAAAAAAAGTATTTTATTTTAAATCTAATCAATGATTAAAAAAAGGGATGATGTACTAAATAGTAAAACAATATATCTGTTTTTAGAATTCGTGGCTGACTGTTTGTTTGTCGGGCATCACATAAAAACTACTGGACCGATTTATATGCGTTTTTATTATTTTGAATAGCTATTAGCTCTCGGGGTAAAATAGAGTATATTGGAGGAGGTGGCCTAGTCATATTTCGGTTTAAGCACGTGGGTTCACCGGTTTTCAGTAAAGTATACCCGTAATGAAATATCGTCTTTGACGCCGCCTATTTCGTAACTACATAGTCATATCTAATAAAAAAAATGTTCCCTTGGAAGAGTTTGTCCCAGGCGATCTTGCACCAACCTGGCAGCAGCAAAATCGCTTCGATTGTAAAGCTACTTAGAAGGCCTAGCCTGCAGATGATGTTTGGATAGAGTCAATAATACATCTATGTTAGTTACACAAGTTGATATAGTGAAACTGGGACCGACAGTTTCACTTGCTGATCTATTGTTCCGATTGTAAAGCTACTTAGAAGGTACAGTCTGCAGATGATAATAAGATAGAGTAAATAATACATCTATGTTAGTTACACAAGATTGAATAGTGAAACTGGGACCGACAGATTCACTTGCTGAGCTATTGTTCCGATTGTAAAGCTACTTAGAAGGTACAGCCTGCAGATGATGTTTGGATAGAGTCATCTATGTACACAAGTGTGTATAGTGAAACTGGGACCGACAGTTTCAGTTGCTGAGCTATTGTTCCGATTGTAAAGCTACTTAGAAGGTACAGCCTGCAGATGATGTTTGGATAGAGTCAATAATACATCTATGTTAGTTACACAAGTTGATATAGTGAAACTGGGACCGACAGTTTCACTTGCTGATCTATTGTTCCGATTGTAAAGCTACTTAGAAGGTACAGTCTGCAGATGATATTTAGATAGAGTAAATAATACATCTATGTTAGTTACACAAGATTGAATAGTGAAACTGGGACCGACAGATTCACTTGCTGAGCTATTGTTCCGATTGTAAAGCTACTTAGAAGGTACAGCCTGCAGATGATGTTTGGATAGAGTCATCTATGTACACAAGTGTGTATAGTGAAACTGGGACCGACAGTTTCACTTGCTGAGCTATTGTTCCGATTGTAAAGCTACTTAGAAGGTACAGCCTGCAGATGATGTTTGGATAGAGTCAATAATACATCTATGTTAGTTACACAAGTTGATATAGTGAAACTGGGACCGACAGTTTCACTTGCTGAGCTATTGTTCCGATTGTAAAGCTACTTAGAAGGTACAGTCTGCAGATGATATTTAGATAGAGTAAATAATACATCTATGTTAGTTATACAAGATTGAATAGTGAAACTGGGACCGACAGATTCACTTGCTGAGCTATTGTTCCGATTGTAAAGCTACATAGAAGGTACAGCCTGCAGACAATGTTTGGATAGAGCCAATAACACATCTATGTTAGTTACACAAGTTTGAATAGTGAAACTGGGACCGACAGTTTCACTTGCTGAGCTATTGTTCCGATTGTAAAGCTACATAGAAGGTACAGCCTGCAGACAATGTTTGGATAGAGCCAATAACACATCTATGTTAGTTACACAAGTTTGTATAGTGAAACTGGGACCGACAGTTTCACTTGCTGAGCTATTGTTCCGATTGTAAAGCTACTTAGAAGATACAGCCTGCACATAATGTTTGGATAGAGTCATCTATGTACATCTATGTTAGTTACTCAAGTTTGTATAGTGAAACTGGGACCGACAGTTTCACTTGCTGAGCTATTGTTCCGATTGTAAAGCTACTTAGAAGGTACAGCCTGCAGATAATGTTTGGATAGAGTCATCTATGTACATCTATGTTAGTTACTCAAGTTTGTATAGTGAAACTGGTACCGACAGTTTCACTTGCTGAGCTATTGTTCCGATTGTAAAGCTACTTAGAAGGTACAGCCTGCAGATAATGTTTGGATAGAGTCATCTATGTACATCTATGTTAGTTACTCAAGTTTGTATAGTGAAACTGGTACCGACAGTTTCACTTGCTGAGCTATTGTTCCGATTGTAAAGCTACTTAGAAGGTACAGCCTGCAGATAATGTTTGGATAGAGTCATCTATGTACATCTATGTTAGTTACACAAGTTTGTATAGTGAAACTGGTACCGACAGTTTCACTTGCTGAGCTATTGCTCCGATTGTAAAGCTACTTAGAAGGTACAGCCTGCAGATGATGTTTGGATAGAGTCATCTATGTACACAAGTGTGTATAGTAAAACTGGGACCGACTGTTTCACTTGCTGAGCTATTGTTCCGATTGTAAAACTACTTAAAAGGTACAGCTTGCAGATGATGTTTGGATACAGTCATCCATGTACATCTATGTGCGTTACACAAGTTTGAATAGTGAATCTGGGACCGACAGTTTCACTTGCTGAGCTATTGTTCCGATTGTAAAGCTACTTAGAAGGTACAGCCTGCAGATGATGTTTGGATAGAGTCATCTATGTACACAAGTGTGTATAGTGAAACTGGGACCGACAGTTTCACTTGCTGAACTATTGTTCCGATTGTAAAGCTACTTAGAAGGTACAGCCTGCAGATAATGTTTGGATAGAGTCATCTATGTACATCTATGTTAGTTACACAAGTTTGTATAGTGAAACTGGTACCGACAGTTTCACTTGCTGAGCTATTGCTCCGATTGTAAAGCTACTTAGAAGGTACAGCCTGCAGATGATGTTTGGATAGAGTCATCTATGTACACAAGTGTGTATAGTGAAACTGGGACCGACAGTTTCACTTGCTGAACTATTGTTCCGATTGTAAAGCTACTTAGAAGGTACAGCCTGCAGATGATGTTTGGATAGAGTCAATAATACATCTATGTTAGTTTCACAAGTTTGTATAGTGAAACTGGGACCGACAGTTTCACTTGCTGAGCTATTGTTCCGATTGTAAAGCTACTTAGAAGGTACAGCCTGCAGATAATGTTTGGATAGAGTCATCTATATACATCTATATTAGTTACACAAATTTGTATAGTGAAACTGGGACCGACAGTTTCACTTGCTGAGCTATTGTTCTGATTGTTAAGCTACTTAGAAGGTACAGCCTGCAGATGATGTTTGGTTTGAGTCAGTAACACATCTATGTTAGTTTCACAAGTTTGTACAGTGAAACTGGGTCCGACAGTTTTACTTGCTGAACTATTGTTTCGATTGTAAAGCTACTTAGAAGGTACAGCCTGCAGATGATGTTTGGATAGAGTCAATAATACATCTATGTTAGTTTCACAAGTTTGTATAGTGAAACTGGGACCGACAGTTTCACTTGCTGTACTATTGTTCCGATTGTAAAGCTACTTAGAAGGTACAGCCTGCAGATGTTATTTGGATAGAGTCCATAACACATCTATGTTAGTTTCACAAGTTTGTACAGTGAAACTGGGTCCGACAGTTTCACTTGCTGAACTATTGTTCCGATTGTAAAGCTACTTAGAAGGTACAGCCTGCAGATGATGTTTGGATAGAGTCAATAATACATCTATGTTAGTTTCACAAGTTTGTATAGTGAAACTGGGACCGACAGTTTTTGACTTTTCATAAATGCCTGTAAAGGTTTACATGAAATAAATATTTTTGACTTTTGACTTTGACTTTGTTTCACTTGCTGAGCTATTGTTCCTATTGTAAAGCTACTTAGAAGTCCAAGTCTGCAGATAATCTTTGGATAGAGTCATCTATGTACATCTATGTTAGTTACACAAGTTTGAATAGTGAAACTGGGATCGACAGTTTCACTTGCTGACATATTGTTCCGATTGTAAAGCTACTTAGAAGGTACAGCCTGCATATGATGTTTGGATAGAGCCAATAACACATCTACGTTATTTACACAAGTTGGTATAGTGAAACTGGGACCGCCAGTTTCACTTGCTGAGCTATTGTTCCGATTGTAAAGCTACTTAGGCGGCACAGCCTGCAGATTATGTTAGGATAGAGTCAATAACACATCTATGTTAGTTACACTAGTTGGTATTGTGAAACTGGGACCGACAGTTTCACTTGCTGAGCTATTGTTCCGATTGTAAAGCTACTTAGACGGCACAACCTGCAGATGATTATTGGATAGAGTCAATAATACATCTATGTTAGTTTCACAAGTTTGTATAGTGAAACTGGGACCGACAGTTTCACTTGCTGAGCTATTGTTTCTATTGTAAAGCTACTTAGAAGGCCTAGCCTACAGATAATCTTTGGATAGAGTCATCTATGTACATCTATGTTAGTTACACCAGTTTGAATAGTAAAACTGGGACCGACAGTTTCACTTGCTGAGCTATTGTTCCTATTGTAAAGCTACTTAGAAGGCCAAGTCTGCAGATAATCTTTGGATAGAGTCATCTATGTACATCTATGCTAGTTACACAAGTTTGAATAGTGAAACTGGGATCGACAGTTTCACTTGCTGACCTATTGTTCCGATTATAAAGCTACTTAGAAGGTACAGCCTGCATATGATGTTTGGATAGAGCCAATAACACATCTACGTTAGTTACACAAGTTGGTATAGTGAAACTGGGACCGCCAGTTTCACTTGCTGAGCTATTGTTCCGATTGTAAAGCTACTTAGGCGGCACAGCCTGCAGATTATGTTAGGATAGAGTCAATAACACATCTATGTTAATTACACTAGTTGGTATAGTGAAACTGGGACCGACAATTTCACTTGCTGAGCTATTGTTCCGATTGTAAAGCTACTTAGAAGGTACAGCCTGCAGACAATGTTTGGATAGAGCCAATGACACATCTATGTTAGTTACACAAGTTTGTATAGTGAAACTGGGACCGACAGTTTCACTTGCTGAGCTATTGTTCCGATTGTAAAGCTACTTAGAAGGTACAGCCTGCAGATGATGTTTGGATAGAGCCAATGACACATCTATGTTAGTTACACAAGTTTGTATAGTGAAACTGGGACCGACAGTTACACTTGCTGAGCTATTGTTCCGATTGTAAAGCTACTTAGAAGGTACAGCCTGCAGATGATGTTTGGATAGAGTCAGTAACACATCTATGTTAGTTTCACAAGTTTGTACAGTGAAACTGGGTCCGACAGTTTTACTTGCTGAACTATTGTTTCGATTGTAAAGCTACTAAGAAGGTACAGCCTGCAGATGATGTTTGGATAGAGCCAATAACACATCTATGTTAGTTACACAAGTTTGTATAGTGAAACTGGGACCGACAGTTTCACTTGCTGAGCTATTGTTCCGATTGTAAAGCTACTTAGAAGGTACAGCCTGCAGATGATGTTTGGATAGAGTCAGTAACACATCTATGTTAGTTTTACAAGTTTGTACAGTGAAACTGGGTCCGACAGTTTCACTTGCTGAACTATTGTTCCGATTGTAAAGCTACATAGAAGGTACAGCCTGCAGATGATGTTTGGATAGAGTCAATAATACATCTATGTTAGTTTCACAAGTTTGTATAGTGAAACTGGGACCGACAGTTTCACTTGCTGACCTATTGTTCCGATTGTAAAGCTACTTAGACGGCACAACCTGCAGATGATTTTTGGATAGAGTCAATAACACATCAATATTAGTTTCACAAGTTTGTATAGTGAAACTGGGACCGACAGTTTCACTTGCTGAGCTATTGTTCCGATTGTAAAGCTACTTAGAAGGTACAGCCTGCTGATGATGTTTGGATAGAGTCAGTAACACATCTATGTTAGTTTCACAAGTTTGTACAGTGAAACTGGATCCGACAGTTTCACTTGCTGAACTATTGTTCCGATTGTAAAGCTACATAGAAGCTACAGCCTGCAGATGATGTTTGGATAGAGTTAATAATACATCTATGTTAGTTTCACAAGTTTGTATAGTGAAACTGGGACCGACAGTTTCACTTGCTGAGCTATTGTTCCGATTGTAAAGCTACTTAGACGGCACAACCTGCAGATGATTTTTGGATAGAGTCAATAACACATCTATATTAGTTTCACAAGTTTGTATAGTGAAACTGGGTCCGACAGTTTAACGTGCTCTCCAATGGCTTTGTCAAACAAATTTACACATTTTCTTAATAAACAAATGGACCGATAGTTTCACTTGCAATGAAAGTCGATATTGAGCGACCGCTTCATCATACTCGTAGCTTGAAAAGTACCTAGTTACTAGCTAGATACTCGAGGGCTTTTAAATAATATTTTGCACCTTCTGTAATATCGCTGTATGTATTCTGTGAGATTAGTTTAAGCTCCAGACGACTTTACTAACTCCCAATACACTACGAACATAAGAGTTATTTAGTGTTAAGTAAGCAGATGGGTTTCTAAAGTTTTACATATGCCTTATCAAGTTGCCGACTTGTTCGGTGGAACACCATTCGCTACGACGAGGTGGCAATATAACCCCGACCTGGCAATATAACCGCCTGGATAGGCCTCAGAGTTTATCCAGGCGGTTTTGGGGCCCGTTAAGTACCCGTGATGATACAACCCCTACCATGGATAGGCCTCAGAGGTTATGCAGGCGGTTTCAGGCCCCATTAACTACCCGTGATGATATAACCCCAACCATGGATAGGCCTCAGTGGTTTCAGGCCCCGTTAAGTACCCGTGATGATACAACCCTCGACCATGGATAGGCCTCAGAGGTTATCAAGATGGTTTCAGGCCCCGTTAAGTACCCGTGATGATACAACCCCGACCATGGATAGGCCTCAGAGGTTATCCAGACGGTTTCAGGCCCCGTTAAGTACCCGTGATGATACAACCCCGACCATGGATACGCCTCAGAGGTTATCCAGGCGGTTTTAGGCCCCGTTAAGTACCCGTGATGATACAACCCCGACCATGGATACGCCTCAGAGGTTATCCAGGCGGTTTCAGGCCCCGTTAAGTACCCGTGATGATACAACCCCGACCATGGATACGCCTCAGAGGTTATCCAGGCGGTTTCAGGCCCCGTTAAGTACCCGTGATGATACAACCCCGACCATGGATACGCCTCAGAGGTTATCAAGACGGTTTCAGGCCCCGTTAAGTACCCGTGATGATACAACCCCGACCATGGATAGGCCTCAGAGGTTATCCAGACGGTTTCGGGCCCCGTTAAGTACCCGTGAAACTATATGACGTATTTGAATTTTAAAAACCTTTATTGTACTTATTTAGTTAGTACAAAGGACAACTTAATACTGCTAGGCATAATAGTTCTTTTACCTTTTTGCTTTGTTTGTAATCATAAATACGCTACGTAAATTAAATACCAGAAACACTGAAAGATGTCAGTGTATGTCATTAAAATAACATAATAAAAGGTTTCAAAACCTTTTCTTACCGATGTGGAAATAGGATTCTTTCCGAGTTTTTTTCACACAATTTGACATATGAGATTCACGTTTATTATTTATTACTTACATTTAACATTTCCACAGTAAAAATAGTATATTTTTTAATATTTGTTTTAGTTTATAATAAACTGGCCTTTGCATGTAGATTCGCTCGCTTGATATTAATAATTTAAGTAACGTTTACAAAAATTGGGTTCTTATGTTTATATGGCTCTTGCGTTGTAATTCTTTAAAATGCAAACTAAAAGACTTGTAGGTACTCAAGTAATTTTGGTTGAAGGTAAGTTAACTACCTACTCAATCACTGTCGTTGCCAATATGTTGACATGCTCTGTCAAATTTTAAACTAATGAAAATAATTTAAATGTACTTTAATATACCTACTTACCCATCTTTGTTACAAAAACACTTTTTGTCTGGTCTATTTGAAAACTTATCCCCAGGGACTATTAAAACATAATAATAATATTTACCTCACAACCAAATTTGATCAAAATAGGTTTAGTAGTTTAAACGTGTTTTTTTTCAAACTTTCAGACAGGCAATTGTAATATGAATTAAATAGATTTAAAATTACTAAACAACTTTAAAATTAAATGTTTTATTAATAAAATTATAGACTGTTATATATTATAAGAGTTTGTGCTCGTAAATATCAGTCAAAGCGAGTGATAGCACTCCCTGCATATTGATGCTTGATATTCCAAAAACTTTTACTCCTTCACTCTGAAACTTTGTATTCGAGTACCCGAGTGCATTTCATGAACGTTAGGTTGAAATATTTACTCTCAGCGGGGCCTTTATTTAATAGAGCTGTAGGCGTCTTGATGTATCCCAGTTGTGTATATAATACAATAGGAAATTGTATTTAAACACCGTAACCATATCACAAAAGCAATTGGATTATATATAATACATATTACTTTTATTATTATATTATATTTTTAGTTAACAGAGGCATAAAGCTAATCAAAAATATAGATCTATAAGTAAAAACCAAATAAATATTATTTAAATATATATATATATATATATATATATATATATATATATATATATATATATATATATATATATATATATATATATTATATTTAATAAAAACTAATAAAACATTTATAACTTTATAAATGTTTTATTAATACTGTGATTTATTTCAAACTAGTAAATAAATACTACACGCCAAAGTATATTTCTAACTATTTAAAGCCAACATTATAATTTTCGTTGTGTTTACAAGTTATGCCATATTTTTAGAGACCCTTGCCCATGGGTCGTTTTCGAACCTGTGGGCATATATGGGTTAATAATAACATTAAGTTCCTATAAGAAAAAAATACGCAATGTTATCTCCTATAACTTTATATAGATATTTTCTGTATAAAGTACAAAGCCTGATTCCTATTTCTTTTAAATTATAGAAGTAAAAATTTATTTTAGTATATTTTATGACCTTTTTTGTGTTTACCTTTGCAAAATTTTACAAATAATTATTTGGAAAATATTTATTCATTCACAATTTTTTGAAAATTAGTTATTCATGGCAAAAATACTCGTGCATCATAATTATCTTTTTCTTCATAATTGATTTTCAGATATATCTAGTAGAATATAAACCATTTAATAAATTATTTACCTACTTAGGTATATTAAAATATTTAAAACAACAAACTGAAAATAGTCATGATTGAGCGACAACAACATGCGCCCGCCCACGTAACTGTCACACCCGATTACACTTATATGTTTAACACAATAAACAATACCTACATCAATATCAATGGCAAATCATAAAGAAGACGTTCAATAAATTAATATATTTAGAAAAGTAGTTATTTGAATATATAACCTACAACTGCTGCTTTGTTATTCGTTTTTTGATAAACTTAAGAAGTATAGATAAAATTGATATACCAAAGTTTAGAATGCAAAAAAACTAATAAATGTTTTGTCATTAAAACAGTATAAGTTTATTTAATAAATTACCTAAAATATTATAGATTTAAGTGGAATAAAGTTTAAAAATTGTATAAAACAAACATTAATCCATAGGGATTACTATAAAGTTAAAGTAATCTCCCGAAAACCGGTATAAATAAGATGATAGGTATATACTTCTAAACAAAGTGTTACAACAATGTAACTAAACTCTCACTTTTTTAATAATTTAGTAGCCGATGGTATTTTGATCTATGCCGAACAAGTGGCAAACGCGTTAGTACTACAAGAATAGACTTACAAGATTTTCTCAAGTGGGATTTAATGAAATTAGAACCGACAGCATGTTTTCTAAGGATCAAAAAAAATAACTTATTTTTTTACATTAAATAGGTACTTACTGGTACATACCTAAAAACATTTATAGGTCTATGGTCTGACAAACTCAGCCACTACGTTTATTATAAAATTTAACTTATATAAATTAATTTATTTTTGTATTTTTAGTCGTTGAAATTTCCGTTTTGTATAATACGAGTACCTACAATGTCTGACCGAGCATTCTTTTGCCTGAACAAAGTATTAATAGAGGTACTTTAAGTTCGCCAGTAAAGTAGACAGAGCTTAAATTTTCTTTGTTCGTATTTTTTTATTATTTATTCATTTTTTCCTGAAAAATAAAAAAATGTGGTTTAAAAATAATACATTTGACACCAGAGGCTCTACCATGAGTTTGCGCATTGTAGAAACGTAACGTATTAATTTACGTAAAAGTGAGCAACAACCAATAGGATCGCTTTATTCAATTCTGTTACCAAAAATAAAGCGGCCCTATTGGTTGTTGCTCACGTATACGTAAATGAATACGTTACGTTTCTACAATGCGCAAACCCCTGGTAGAGCCTCAGAATACAAAGCATTGCTGTATAAAAATATTTATATAACCATCAATTTGTGACAAAGGATGACCTTTGATTAAGGAATACCTCACCCAGCCGATAATTACTGTCGTCCAATAATCTCCGTCACCGGAGTTCATGGAATAATGGTACATCGTCTATAGGATTTGATTTGACATGCAGGAAGGATACTTTTAGGCTCGTATAATATATGGTTTATTTTTGGAAATTCTATGGTTTTTATTTAGGTACATTATTTGTTGCAAAAAATATATTAATACAACTTAATTTTTTTACGCTTCTCCCTAAAGAGGGGATAGACAAATGACAAGGGACATGGGAAGGGAAGGAAAGCCCCTTAATTATAGAAATGTAAGTACCTATTACTATTTTTGTATACCATTGCAGCTGTTTCGTTTTTGGTACATTTTTCAGATTGTTTATTTTAAAAATATTGTCGTGAATTTTAAATCTTGTATTGAATTGGTTTTAAATATCAGTTAAACAGAATCATAATGGAGTCAGGCGTCACTCCCTATTAGAGAACTACTAAAAGTAGAGGCCTTTAAATTAACTTCACAGCGCCAATGGGACACAATAAATATTAAAAATAATGTAAACAACTTTTTGGAAACTGTGTCAGAATCCGACTTAACTAGTGAAGCCTCTATAACATCTTAGTCTGGGTTATGGCTGGAAGGCTTTCCCCTCTCCTCCACTGTTTATATTTCTAGAAGACAAGTCGTTAAGAAATGCTCTATGGCTTTAAGGTTAGGCACGAACATCTGCCAACCTCATTAATGTGAATGCGAAGTGCAGGTATTAACGAATGGCTAGCATGCCATTCGTTAATACCTGCACTCCGCATTTGAGTTACAGTAGAAGCGCTGGGAGATTGCCTCGACACTATAATCTTAATGCCATTGTTCGCCGCGCTCTGACTTCAGTACGTCTTATCGAGCTCCATGGGTTAAGTAGAGTAGACGTCACTTGTGTTGATAAATTTGCGGCATCACATCTAATCATAAAGCCTGAAGCCTTTGTAGGCTTAGCAGAGGCGGCTGCTGAAGCCGCATTCAAGGCGAAACATACGTATTATCAAAATTTTAAATCCGAATATATGTTTATCCCATTTGCTGTGGAGTACTAGTATGAGGCTCTGACGCCAAATAGTTAGGCAAAAAAATTAGTGCTCTTTAAATGAGATCACTGGGGATTGCCGGTATGGAAGGGATATCACTGGCAGTCATTGACTTCTATGTAAGCTAGACACGAACATTGGATAAAACTATTTGTAATAGTATCTATTTGAAATAGTATTTGTAGGAAAATACCAAATAAATTTGTTACTAACCTAAAATAAACTTTAAATCGTTAAAACAAAGTGCGCATGTAAGTAATGATAGGGTTTATATATATTACATTAAATAAAATATGTGGGAATTTGTCGATCAAATAAAAAATTTAATTTTTGTTTATATTGATAGGGCTTTTATTTTTAATAATGTTATTCTTTTTTTAAGTATTACGTAATTAAGGTAGCCAAAACTAAAATTTAAAAAGACCATTTTTATTCATGAACAGATTAAAACTCTGCTTTAAAGAACGCTGACAGACACTGACACTGACTGAAAGGCAGACAGTAAAACCTATTTATAAATTGGCCTATAGAAGGGTTTATTTATAACTCATTTATCTTCTGTTTGTATTTCATATATTCTGCACTGACGGTGTAATAAGCTATTTACTCAATGGTAAAATCACCTTTACAAACATGAGCACAGGGGCGATTTTTGAATGTCGAAGATGACTTTGATATCATCAGTGAGAAAAATATCATCGATGATCGACGATGGAAATCACGATTTGTTAAAAGACGTAATTCGAAAGTCATATGCGCGGTACCAACTTACACACCAAAGACAAAAAAGAGACAAGTTTTTACGAAGTATTGTATGAAGCGCTAGAAGCAGACTAATTAAAGGATATATCTGCTTTGGTTTTTTTTTATAATATAAATGAACACGATTGACATTTCGTTCGATAGAAGATTTTAGGCCCTAAGCCATTTCCTTATATTATATTCTTACTTTCATGGTTGACATACACACAACTTACTTGCAGGATTGGCGGGTGTGTAAAGAAATTATATTAAAATAGAGCATTTTTTTTGCTAAACAAAGCAATTTATTGTTATTATAACTTCATCTAACTAAACAAAATGCCTAAACATAAATTACTAATGGAGAATATAATATCTGCTCATAATGTTCTATGAAATTAATAAGGGGTATCTATATATAACTCGCCAAGATCATTGACTTCTTCGTATAAAGACGTGGGTATATGAATTACGTTTATTATTTTGTTAAGTCTTCACTTTCTTGCAATAAATAAAAATAGAAATGCATTTTTAAGAATATTCTGTAATTTATTATAAAGAAAAATACAAATTGGACAAAGTCAAGTGTATAAGTCATTGTAAAGAAACAAATGATAAAAGAAGAAAAACAACGGCAAAAGAAAAAAACATTTTTCTTTCACCGACTTCAACTGCATGAAATTGAGTTTCTAGTAATTTCATTCGTGAGATGAAAGTATTTGTTCGACTTAATGGTGTGGTCCTTTGAAATGTCTGTTCCTATATTTAAACTACATTGCAGCTAAAATGAAATGATATAATTAAAATAAAATTGAAATTTATTGAATATAATATGTTGCACTAAATGAAATAATTTGTTATACTAAATTCATATTAAATTCTACTAAATGAATAAATTGCAACAGCATAATTTGTCATACAAAATGTGTTAAATTTTGCCTTTGATGTGAAATTCATTTAGTAGGATTAGGTACATGTTACGTATTGAGTAACGTGCTATTATGACCGTTAATGATCTGGTAGCGACATCTATGTTCAGTTATAAATGTTTAATAAGCTGACACTGACGTCACCAATAGCAAGTACCGAGTAAGAATAATACAAAATATAAATTTAGTTCTGTTTACGATATGTCTCGAGATTTTGTATTACTGCATTAATTGGATGAAGGCGCCCTTTATACTACGTGCTTCGTTAATATTTTTTGATTGTTACATAAATGATGATTCTGGGGGAACAAAAAAAACAACATCGTCATTAAATATACCTGACACCAATAAACATTAGTCAGAACTTTTTGATGAGCCAGAACTATTAGGTAAGGGGGGGGGGGGGCTAAGGACTTTTGACAAGTCTTTTAGAGCATGTTTTGTTATAACTATTTTTAAATAACCATTTTTTTTTACCTATTTCCATTTTAGCATTCTCATAGCTTTGGAGTCTGTAGTTAATAAGCAACTGTTATATATTTATGAATAACTCTTATAAATATATATTATATTGTAAATATTTCGAAAAGCTATTAGGGAAGCTGTTAGAACTGGTTAAATCATTCAACAAATATATAAGGGAAATTACAAAAGCTTTCCTATTTCAGGCGTTATTAAATAAACTATTTAATATTCGTTAAAGTTAGGTTGTTTATACAATATTTTGAGGTACATTGATGTTAACGTTACGTCTAAAACAGCTGGCAGTTTTATTTCCACGAGCTAACACCATAAAGCGCATGTAAAGTTGAATGGAACCCTGTCAAACTTACAGTGCACTTTTTGCTTGAGGTCAGGAGTTTTAAGTGCCTATGTCACGTATTAATGCATTTCCATAATTTGTATAACTAGATTGTACAAATTATAGAAATGCATTAATACGTGACATAGGCCCAATTGTTGTATAGATGTGCACAGGTTTGTTACCTGTATAATCTAGTTATACAAATTATGGAAATGCATTAATACGTGACTACAAAATATCTATAGTAATATACCCTCATTTATTTTATTTCACAAAGATATATAAGTTTTTAGGTGGGAAGAAGGTCTCGTTACCACTGCCCCTACAAAAACCGTCAAGTGACCTAGTAATGATTTAGTCTGTGGGTTCACCGGTATTCATTAGACTACTGCATCGTTTCTTGTAGAGGTGGTAGTCTCCTTTCAGGGTGCGATTACGATATGGGTAGTTAATAAAATATACTCGTAATGCAATACGTCATTGTCACCCCCTATTTCGTAATCGCATCATTTAGCCGGCATAGTGGGAGCGATCAATATTGAAAAATATTATAAAATAAATAATAGATTATAGACCTTGGACTTAAAAACACTTAGGTCCCTGGTTCGAATCCCGGTGTGTACCAATGAGTTTTTAATTAAAAAAAATATGTACATTTGTTTGACAACACCACTATAGTGCCTCGGAGAGCACGTTAAGCTGTCGGTCCCGGTTTCACTATACCAACTTGTGAAACTGTTTATAGATGGGTTATTGAGTCTATTCAAAACATCGCGACGAGCTAGCCACTTGTTCGTACTCATACCATCGGCTACGACGAGGTGGGATTAAAACCCCTCCGCTGGGTACCCTGGGGCCGTCTAGGCGGTCTTGGGCGCCCTAAGGCACTTGTGAAGATATGTATGTGTAAATAATAGATTAAGTTTGCGAACCGTAAGCTGGTCCAATTAATGCAATTTTTATGAATGCTTACAAAGGAATTGGCGAACAATACGGGTGACAAAACAGGCGGAAATAGACACATTATTATTTGAAATATTAATATCATCAGTGTATGATTTTAATAGAATTTTCGTTAGGTTAACTTTATGTCTTTGCCTCAAATAGTCAATAAATCACTCACCAAATATTTCTTGCGTAGGAACATATATTTGTTTACACATTTAGCACATATTTTTATTACCTTTCACAAGATGAAGACTATTTTAAGTAGTATTAATTAGTAGAATAAGTTTTTGCGCTTATTCGTCCATTACATTCTATTCATATTATATTTTCGTCCATTATATTCTTGGTACCTCGCGCCCTCTTGCAGAGGCGGCGAGTACTGTTCCGTATAACGCAGTAGCGCCGACCATTGTAAAGAGGAAAAGACGAAACAATGACAAAATTTAAACACTAAATAGGTAATCACAAATATCAGTTACAACCGTACAAATTGCAACAATGCTTGAAAATCAAACACATCGCATTTGATTCGGTTAGCAAACAAGGGAATCGTGTTGGATCGCTTCTGATCACGATTCGCTGAGGCCGTATTGTTGGTTTTAAGCCTTAATGTGGATCTGTATAAGTCCTTGCTGTGGTCAATAGACAGGCATGTTTGCTTCCAATAGCCTACCATAATAGGTAAAGCAACATCCATCCATACTAATATCATAAATGCGAGTCTGTCTGTTTGTCCCTTCCCTTTTCTCGATTAAACCGATTGAGAGAAAATTTGGTATGAAGGTAGTTTGAGACCCAGTTTTAATATAAACCAGATACAAAAAGTTGTAGTATATGAAGCAAAGTTGGGTATAGGTATTAACATATTTTTGCCTTTGTATGGTATGTCGACTCGTATTGTATTAAATATTTTTTTTAGTATTCCAAAATAAATTGTTTTCAAATAAGAACATTCTGCCTGTTTGGTCTAATCGAATATGTAGAGAACTACCGATTAACTTGAAATTTGGAAGTCTTTAAGATCTTTTTGACCCTCTATACCAAAAAGAGATTGACTTATCCAATAATAAATATTTTTAGTATTTTTAGTTAATTGGTTTTTTGTAATTATCAATAATTTGCCCCGGTTTGTTATCGATTCGTATAACCATCCTCTCTCCTTTTGTCTCAGTATTTTATCTCCGCCTCTGATTCCTGTTTACCTCTTTCCCCTTTTTATTTCTAATTCTGTCGTCATATGTTTATCTCCCACTCCAAATACATGGTTTTATATCTATCTCTATAATATTTATGTCTCTGTCATTTTTTTTCTCTGTCTTTATCATGTCTGTTTCTTTTCTTTTGTATGTTCTCTATATTATCTCGTATGCCTTTGTCTTGCTACTGCTTCTCTCTTCTTTTATCTCTCTCTGTTTAAAATACATTGATATACACCGGGGATTGAACCTAAGCAAAAATACTGTAGTGTTGTAAGTCTAAGGTCTAACTAATCAATACAGAATAGTTAAATATACTAGAATCTAATAATAAAAGATCGCTTATAGTGGGAGTTGGTCTCACTGACTGAAGAAGCAATTTGAAGTGGAGCGTTATTTTAATAATTTAAAGTTATCATTATGCTTAATTATATAAATAGAACACAGCACAAAATTATCTCCAGTGCAAAGGAAATCAATTATTAAAGCGAACTGTCGTTTTCCTATTAAGAATAGACCTGTCTAAAGCTCATGCAATTAAGGTTCTCTTTTAGAATTTTATCTAATCTGGAACTAATCTCCTAGTTAAATCAAACTTTCAATCTTTCTAGGTGTTTTTTATCACAGAGACAAAAAAATAATAATTGTGTTCTACGATGAAAATAATTAAACGGGTATTTTTTCGTTTACTGTCAAAATTTTGTTTTTTTATGTGCAGTTTCACAGGCAATGTTTACCAGACAAACCACAGACCTGGAATCTGGTAGTATCCTACTGTCTATGAGACAAATCCAATTCTGCGCAGCTAACCAGAGTTTTTTGGAATTGTAGTGGTGGCCTAGTTGGTTAGACCTTGGACTTAAAAACACTTAGGTCCCTGGTTCGAATCCCGGTGTGTACCAATGAGTTTTTAATTTAAAAATTTATGTACATTTGTTTGACAACACCACTATAGTGCCTCGGAGAGCACGTTAAGCTGTCGGTCCCGGTTTCACTATACCAACTTGTGAAACTGTTTATAGATGGGTTATTGAGTCTATTCAAAACATCGCGACGAGCCAGCCACTTGTTCGGTGTAGACTCATACCATCGGCTACGACGAGGTGGGATTAAAACCCCTCCGCTGGGTACCCTGGGGCCGTCTAGGCGGTCTCGGGCGCCGTAAGGCACCCGTGATGATACATAACCAGAGTTTCATAACCAGTATTAAAACTGAAAATTAATCTCGTTTGATAACCCAGTTATCTATTATTTAGTTTTTTGATAACAGGAATCTAAATATATTAATCAGAAAGAATTTAAAGGGTTTACCCCTATTATATTGCATTAAAATTCGGGAGTATATTTTAACTAAATTAATTAATAGCCAAAAGTACATACTAGATAATATTTGGGGGCTAAAACCCTAGAACACCATGTGGCTATATTCCATAGTACTGTCTATGAGACAAATCCAATTCTGCGCAGACAACCAGAGTTTCATAACCAGTATTAAAACTGAAAATTAATTTCGTTTGATAACCCAGTTATCTATTATTTAGTTTTTTGATAACAGGAATCTAAATATATTAATCAGAAAGAATTTAAAGGGTTTACCCCTATTATATTGCATTAAAATTCGGGAGTATATTTTAACTAAATTAATTAATAGCCAAAAGTACATACTAGATAATATTTGGGGGCTAAAACCCTAGAACACCATGTGGCTATATTCCATAGTACTGTCTATGAGACAAATCCAATTCTGCGCAGACAACCAGAGTTTCATAACCAGTATTAAAACTGAAAATTAATCTCGTTTGATAACCCAGTTATCTATTATTTAGTTTTTTGATAACAGGTATCTAAATATATTAATCAGAAAGAATGTAAATGGTTTACCTCTATTATATTGCATTAAAATTCGGGAGTATATTTTAACTAAATTAATTAATAGCCAAAAGTACATACTAGATAATATTTGGGGGCTAAAACCCTAGAACACCATGTGGCTATATTCCATAGTACTGTCTATGAGACAAATCCAATTCTGCGCAGACAACCAGAGTTTCATAACCAGTATTAAAACTGAAAATTAATCTCGTTTGATAACCCAGTTATCTATTATTTAGTTTTTTGATAACAGGAATCTAAATATATTAATCAGAAAGAATTTAAAGGGTTTACCCCTATTATATTGCATTAAAATTCGGGAGTATATTTTAACTAAATTAATTAATAGCCAAAAGTACATACTAGATAATATTTGGGGGCTAAAACCCTAGAACACCATGTGGCTATATTCCATAGTACTGTCTATGAGACAAATCCAATTCTGCGCAGACAACCAGAGTTTCATAACCAGTATTAAAACTGAAAATTAATCTCGTTTGATAACCCAGTTATCTATTATTTAGTTTTTTGATAACAGGTATCTAAATATATTAATCAGAAAGAATGTAAATGGTTTACCTCTATTATATTGCATTAAAATTCGGGAGTATATTTTAACTAAATTAATTAATAGCCAAAAGTACATACTAGATAATATTTGGGGGCTAAAACACTAGAACACCGTGTGGCTATATTCCACAGTAATAAGACCTACTATTACTTATGGAGCAGTGGTGTGGTAGCCCAAAACCACACTGAGCACGGTGACAGCTAACCTGCAAAGTGTTATAAAAATGTATAAAAACGACACCGACAGCAGCCATTGAAACTTTACACCACTACACTTATATATAGGTACAATACGAGGCTGCTCAGTGGCCTCAGGTCAGTAAAAACTAGTTCTACGAGCGAGGCATACTCAGCCACTGAACGAACACATTGAAATGCAACCACTCATAAACGCTGTGAACGACAGATGCCCATGCGTTCACATACTTGAGAAACAATACCAATAGAGCACCCAGGAAGAGCCAGCTGATAAATCCGTTACATAAGGTCAGGATCTACACGCATGGCTCGAAAACTAAGCACGGGACAGGAGCAGGGATTTTCTCTTTTGACCTGAACATTAACATCTTTGTGGCACTCGGCACACATGCATCTATCTTTTAAGCAGAGTGGCATAGCCATTATAGAAGCAACCGCGGCAGTGTACGCAAGAAAAAACAACAGGGCATTCGTATTTTATCAGATAGCGCAGCGGTACTACTAGCATTGAAAAGCAGACAGCTAAACTCAAGTCTGGTTAAACAATGTCACTACGCACTGGAGACAATAGCAACCGAAAATAGGGTTATCCTCCAGTGAATTAAAGGACACCGCAACTTGCTTGGTAACGACGCGGCTGACGAACTAGCAAAAAGAGGATCAGATAATAAGAAGCAGAAGAAATAACCACCCACGCTGCTTCACTGCACCAGGGTAGCTTCGCAAAATCCTCGGAGCACCGAGGTTGCCCCTCGAGGCTTCTAGGAGTCCAGGACTATTTGCTGCCTTTTGGAAGGAGCTGGGCTAGCTAGAGTAGCCGGCCGTTTCATCACGCAAACTTCTTGGCCAATTGCGGAAAAGTGGACCCGCCATAAAGATGAAGTTTAAGATAGCCAAAAATACAAATACGGATTTTATACGCATAAAGTCTGTTTTTGTATTATATATTTTCTACGGTATCTTCTACTATAATATTATTGTTATTTCATCAAAATGATGAAATGACTGAAATACTTTTAATAATTTATGTAAATATTATCTAGAACCATAATAAATTAATTTTACATTGAAAAGCGGCTTTAATAATAGCAGGTTAATTATTTAACAACCGTGTTGATTGTTTAATGACAGGAAGCTTTCCGAAAGCTGTGAAAAAGCTATTAAATACTGCGTCCGCGGAAATTACATTTATATGAGTAGCTTATCAACGAGTTTGCTACGAGTATAAAATGGCTTTCAGTTTATGACTACATAGTATACACGTAGCAATGTTATGTTTATTTAGACAACTATATTTGCGTTTAGCGTTCTCACCAGTTTGTACTGTTCTTATTTTCTATAACGTTATGGTACACTTTTACCTCTATACACACGTGTACTATTGTTTTCGGAAAAAATATATTAAGAAGATTATTAGATAATATTTGTAAGATTTTATTTATAGAATAAATATTTGTAAGATTTTATCCGCGTACTACAACTCGTACTGGTAATAATAATAATAATATATAATCTCCAGGCTTGTACTATGTATGCCAGAAACAACAGTATATACATATTATATTTTATAAACACCCATACCATGACAAACTGTACAGAAAAAACGTACTAATATTTTTTGCCATGGGTGGGAATCGAACCCACGACCTCCGGATATTACGCCAAAGGTGCGCCTAGCCACTAGTCTACGGAGGCTGTTATCGGCTTGTATCGCCATAATAGCTTTACCTTTTGATACTAATTTGAAAGAGCTCACTTAAAAGCACAAGTGCGAGCTCTTATTAATCTGGCTGGAATATTTTGTGCGCTAACTCGTCATCTAGTTGTATTGTCATCAAAATTGGTAACTCGTACAAAGAGTATGATTTCCAAATTTAATTCGTACAAATACTAGTTTGTCAATTCTGTCTATACTAAAATTACAAATATGAAATTTAGCCAGTCTGTCAATCTTTAATGAGAACCTTCATTGACCTGATGTTAACTCGCAGTGTGAGTCAAAGAATATCCTTAACCATGCGCGGTTTATATTCTACAACTGCTAAAACTATATTGGTTGTCCTCGTCATCATGTCACTCGTGATAGATTATGAGTGAGGACAACCTATCTTATGAACAGTTAGATACAGTGTCGTATGACATATTATAATGAAACTGTATTGATCGTCTCCATTCACGGACTCAGTATGATAATTCAAAATTTTAACTTTACGTCAAAATGTTTTAAGCGCAACCCTCAAATAGTCGTTGAATAAATAATGCCTACAAAATTTTTGTTGATAGTATTTGTAAACAAACATATATATTGAATTATTTACCTGTCCAATTAATGCTACTCTTCAGTTAAATAAATTTGTTATTTCCCTAATTATTGCAATCCATAATTAAATACATGCTATTTGCGATTCAATGAGTAATAAATTCACTGGTGCATATTGACGAAATAATGTTCATCCCAGCGTTATTATAATACACAGAATAAAGGGAAAACTATTTTGTAGGTATTTATTGGAGCATGGCGTGTCACTTTGTATATATCTTATGGTAAGCAGAGAGCTCATGAATGGGGTCGATTAATACATTCTTGTTTGCGGTGAAATTATGCGTCCTTCTAAAGGGTTTTCCATTAAGGATGCTGAACTTTAAATTTGAATAAAAGAAGCTGTAATATCTTCCACTTTTTTAAAT
Organism: Monopis laevigella; assembly: GCA_947458855.1. Classification (NCBI taxonomy): domain Eukaryota; kingdom Metazoa; phylum Arthropoda; class Insecta; order Lepidoptera; family Tineidae; genus Monopis; species Monopis laevigella. The sequence goes on along the minus strand of OX381576.1, from coordinate 35,904,686 downwards.
TATAACTTATAAAGGTCGATTATTAGCATTATGTATGGAATATGACATCATTCAAATGAGGTCCAGTTTTCGATGACTCTGGCGCACAAATCGGGCTGAATCTTTTTGATGCATTGAGTAATGTTGGCTTTAAGGGCATCGGTGGTTTGAGGCTTATTCGCATAGACCTGCGACTTAAGAAAACCTTACAAGAAAAAGTCTAATGGGGTCAAATCGCAGGATCTCGGTGGCCAGTTGACGTCGCCTCTGCGCGAGATAACCATGTCCGGAAATAGCTCGTGCAGAATATCGATAGACAATTTTATGATTTGTACACGTTGTTGAACACTAAGACTCTCTATGATGAATTGCCAAAACAAACTGAATAAATAACAGCTAATTTGACAAATGTACCAAAAACAATATGGCCGCAACCAACTGTCAAAGTTCAGCGTTCCTAATGGAAACCTTTATACCAATAAATTATGCGACGAAAAAGATGAATTTGCATTACTTTAATATCCATACTGCCCGTTTTGTAACCGCACCCTGAAATGAGACCAGGCATCGTTGTTGTAGATATCTGAAAACCGGAGACCCATAACTTTACTTTGTTAGTTTTATTTTATTTCTGTATGCTTGTTTACAGAAGACTACAATTATTTTTTGTTTTTAAAATTAAGAGTTGTATATTTTTGGAATAGTTAACTAAAAATTTAATTGAAGTTACATAATATCCCGAATGAGAGATTAGGCTGGGAGATTATGAGAACATAAAAAAGACTTAGTGATGAAATTTCCAAAATATCCTCTCTAGATTTTAGGAATAGAGGTAGACTGGCGTCATTTGAGCAGATAGCAAACTCATCTTCAGATTACACGAAACTTTTATTGCTCCAATAAAACAAGATTTATAACATTATTTTATTTTCTGAAAACCTCTTTCTAATTTTTTTTTTTTTTTAAAGCTCGAGTATCTTGAAAATATAATTGTAGCCTCACTAATTTAATATTCTTCACTGCTCGAAGTAGAGTCTGGAGCTGAGATTAATAGTCGTTTCTTAGCCCAAGTCGTTGCTTCCAACTCTCAAAATTTAGTTTTTCTATTTGCAGTTTGACAGTCCGAAGCAACTTGCTAATAAGTAGATTTGTTATTAAAATTATACGTACTTAGTATATTTTATGAATAAAAGTTATTTGTCTGTATATTTTTGTGGAAACTTGAAGATAAAATGTTGTGTGAAATATTCCATTTCAACCATACTATATTTCCTTATCGCGACCATGACATGAGGCTATTAAAGACTCTGGCAGCAATAATGTTGTTATACCTTTATTAGCAACAGCTTGGTGGATATGTGGAACAGGATACCATTAACTTATCTACTGTAACGCTTTTAAGAACAAACTGGCCAAGTGGCTATTAACTATCAAATGGGACAATTCATGTACAATAAACAAAATCTAAGTACTATATATATCATGTAATACTACAGAAAATACTATAATAAAGACTTTAAAATTTACATAATATAATAATAGATTATTGACATTGTACGACAGTGACAATATTATGACATTCGCCCCACCTCGTAGTCCTGGAGGAAAGCCAGAACTTGACGGATTCTAGTGAACCATCTTACGTATTGTAAAGAGTCTGATGCTTCAGGCTGTTCTTGTTCCACGTCAATCCACGTGTATACTTGTCCTACCTTCAGAATCGGTATTTGGCGTAAATAGATCAGCTGCATCATTATCTTCATCAATACACTGACCTCTAGGCGCAAGATGTCTATTAGAGACCGTGACCTCTCTTCCGCCTGATAATCTAACATGCGAGTAATTTAGTTAAGTTTATTAATTTAGTTAAATGTTAAGAATTCCAGTAACTGTAGAGTAGATTTTAATAAATCAACTTCTACAGCTAATGGATCGAATTTAGAAACTCTTACGTATTTCTTCAGTAGAACAGGTCGAAGGTGAAGCCAACTAGGTAATGAATCCCCTTTAGCAGATTTTATTTGATGAAACATTCTTTCGTTTGGCAGTATCACTTGAGGCTCTTCACTTTCATTAATGCCACATTAATGTGCAGAGTATAAAACGGATTGAGTGCAGAGCCTCAGGTAATAAATGATCCCATTGATTGATATTCATACACTTTAATTATAAGCAAAGTTGATTAGTAGTTCCATAAAGTTCCATTCAAACGCTTTACTAGAGGCAACGGCCAGCCTTGTTGATATTTCACATCTAGTCAAAAAATCTATCAGTTCTGCAGACATAAATGCGGTGCCTCGATGTGAATGAATGTGCACACCGAACATAGTAAAAATAGTTTTTAAATTATTTATGTCAGTAAATTATTTAGACGGTGAGATCTTAAGATGCAAAAGCAAAAGGAAAACATAAAGATATTGATCAATAACAGTTATATATTTTAACTGTTATTGATCAATATTTTCATGATTTTCTTTTGCATGTTAAGATCTCACCGATCTAACAGTTATATATTTTAACTGTTATTGATCAATATTTTCATGATTTTCTTTTGCATGTTAAGATCTCACCGTCTAAATAATTTATTAGGAGTTGAACTAATGTTGAGGCGTTTTAGTGGTTTGGTAGCTTTTATAAGATGAGAAACATTTTTATGAAATTTCGGTTTTATTTCTGCACAGATAGTACAATTTGCGGCAATTTTTCGAATAAAAATTGAAATTGGCGGACTTTTTAATTTTTCTCAATGATACATACGTGTAATCCCTGGATGACATAGTGATTCATGGATACTGAACAACTTTTTAACTTCGTGATTAACAGGTAAATTTGGGGGATTTGGGGGGGACTTAAGGGTTCAAACCCCCCCACAAATTCTATGGAATTAGATAAATTTGGCACGGGAGTAGGCAGGGGAGGGTACTCCAAATTTTGTGGAGGCGTTACATATATTATAGGAGATATTGACGATGGGCAAAAAAAAAAACACTAAATTAAACGCTTGAAAACCCCCCCGATACTAAATCCTGGCTACGCCCGTGCATCCGCTATTATATTCTACTTTCCAGGTGTATAAATTATGAAATATTTATAGCAGCTGAGTTCAAGACATCGCATAATCTTTAAAAAATGTATATTAACGAGGAATGTTTGCGGCGTTTGAGGATCTGGGCTTGATCGGAAGCCGCCTCAGTTTTTTTTGGAAGTAAATCTGATATGGGACCGAGCTAAAGTTGGCACGACGCTGGCACCAACCGGGCTTTTACCATCGTCGCGACAAATGCCGGGTGGCTCCAAGATATAAGATACAGACACTGTAGTCAGATCTTGTCGAATTAAGGCACCGTGTCTGTAAATTCTACCAGCACTTTTTATACATGAGTGTCCGTGGTAACTGCTCCACATCCCGTCCGCACGGACACTCATGTATAAAAACGTAAGCTGGTGCACCCAAACGTAAAAAAAAGTGTTTTGGTCGAAAATATTACCCAGGTGTTTTACAGCGGGAAACACACACAGGTGTAAAACGTCTGCCTCCAGAGGAATGTCATGTGAAAAGAAAAGCAGGAAGCGCGACGTTTGTTCGTAAACGTATTCCTAGTCCACCAAATTTAATGGGAAGAGTGGCTTGGCAAAAAGTTCCATCTCCAAATTTAACATTTAGAATTTTGGAAAATAAATCTAGGTTTAAAATTTCCATAGAGGGCAACGATGTAAAAAATATGTTAATTTTGGTGTAAATAAACATAAACGCAAATTATAAATGGCAATGTGGGGATTAATTTTTAACAAATAAACAAACATTTTATCGAAAAGGTCCAATTTGGTACGCAAAGAATTCGGAATTGCTTCGAAAGGGTACAATTTTGAACAAAACTTTGTTTAAAATTTTAATATTAGGAGTTAGAAAATTAAATTTATGTATGATATTCTATCGAAAATTATATTCAATATGTTCCACAATATAAATTTCTCATTTATTATATTTTCGTAATTAACTCTTGGAGATCTTCTAAGACTACTTCAGATTTACCTCCAAGTGTGCCATCATATTTTCGATTTAGATTTAAAAGAACTTATAATAGAGTGAATGGCCAAGTCAAAATATCCAGATATTTTTATATCTGATTTAATTTTGCCGAAATTCCTCTTGCTCCGACTTCTACTGCATAAAGTAGAATTTAATTTTTTATTTATAGTTTATTTTTTAATATTATTTGTTTAACAGTTTAACAAACAATCTCTCTTGTGTCAGTTAAACTTTAACTTGATGGCGTGGTCCTTTAGAATATTTGTTTTCAAAGAAACGTTAAGTATACTGTAAGGAACTGTGAATATAACTTTCTTCAAGCACCGAAACTACTTATAAAATTGCTAGTTCGCCTGGAATATTGTCTAGTGGTCAAGATTAGAAAGGTATATTTTGAGTTTTCTTCAATAATAATACAAAACAATAATGTAATATTTGATGAATGTTTGGCGTTTACCCAAATCTTTACAAATTATTGTGGATATTTTCGCAGACAAATAGAAAGCATTGATTGAAAAGTACAAAAGTATTAATAAAAAGACTATTAAAACATGTCTATCAAATGCAGGAGAATTCATTTAACTTTGGCTAAGTAGACGGTCGCCTGGCAACACCCTCCGTGACGCCCGGGCCAGACAGGTATTACAATCAGGCGATTTTGGATATACCTAGTTGTTTATATGGAATTCATTATATTAGAAGCGTATCATATATATTTAATGTGAGTTTGCATTTGGGGATGAGTTCGTAGACTGTGTAGACTTAAAAACATATACGTGTTGTATGCAATATTTATTATTTTTGAATATTTCGCTTTTTATTCAATATTTTCTGTACAACTACGTGCGTACGTATGTATACAATATACGTATGAGTGTCTGATACATCTGAGTATGACTGATACATACAGGGTGAATTTGAAAGGATAAACTTTGGGCTAATATGAGGTATGCTGATCGAATCGAACAACTTTTCCCATAGAACCTTGTGTCGCAAATGTGTAAAAAAACTTTGCTTCCCGATACAAATTTGTCATTTTAACATTACTAGTTTGTATGGAGAAATTTTTGTCTTTTCAAATTTTATTTTTTTCCTAGTGTCATGCCCAGGGAAAAGTTATTTGATTTGATTAGCAGAACCTCATATTATCACGAAGTATTTAAAGACACATTATACCCAATAAGCACAAAACTGCATTATAGGATGTCACAAAAGTCCACATCGGTAGTTTTAGCATTTATGAAGACTTATTAGAGTACACCTAACTGCAATAGCTGAAAATTACGCTTTCGCCTGAATAATAACGCTATTATGTGTAACAGAGACAATACTGTAATGTTGCAAGCGTTATTATAGGTGTACAGTTCAGTATTATACAGCTTATAGCAATCAATAGTACTATAAGCTGCAATTAGGCATTTCTATGGACTTAACATAAGCTATATTCTGAATTGAAGGCCACAAGCGTACCCTTAAATCGCTTGCATTTTATGAAAGAACATGTGAACTAATATAATGCAATCAGTTATTCTGTGACTTTAATTAACAATAATATAATGCATCTTGCTGCACATAGTTGAACTTTAATAGTATTAATCAGCTTGTTACACGCAATCATATAATAGCACTTTTATAGCCCACATGATCACTATGGGTGAATTTATATGATGCTGAATCACAGTAAACTGATATAAATTAGATCACATGTAACCCATGATCCCGGTTAGAGCTGAATACTTGTACTAGCGTCGGCAATTAGTCTACTAATGCAGTTAAATAAGATCTTGAAGATTATTTTTTTCAGCGCACCATAGGTATATTATCAGTTAATCGTCGCAAGTATTGCGATATTGTGATATGTGGAAATATAAACGAAGTACTGGCGGAATATGCCGAAAAATTAATGCAGAATACTTGAGAATTCTAAACAGAGACACAAGGAACACTGAACAAGCTACACGTTTTATGAAGAATGGTTCAAGTGGGGATGTAATTTTAGAACGGGAGGGTTCCGTGTCCGAAAATGTTGGCGTAGAGATAGCCAAGACAGATATTTATTCTCAGTACATAATGACATTTTCGAAATAAGTTCGATATCAAATCTTCTCGTCTTGGTATATACAAATGCTTACGAATTGGCGATACTACTCCGGTTGATTTAGATCCCAAAGAAGTAAAATGCAAATTAGTTTGTATTCCTCATAGAGAGTATAACTACTTTATTCCATTAATACATACTATGTAATTTGACAGCCTCCGTAGTCTAGTGGTCTTGTGTGTTTGGCGTTGTATCCGGAGGTCGTGGGTTTGATTCCCATCCATGGCAACAAAATATTAGTGCGCTTTTTCTGTACAGTTTGTCATGGTCTAGGTGTTTATAAAATATAATATGTACTATATTGTTGCTTCTGGTACACATAGTACAAGCCTAGAGCTTAGTTTGTGACCAAAGCAATATGTGTAAATTGTCCCATATATTATTACCTATTATTATGTCAGAAAATAAAATACTTGAGTTACTAATTATTTTATTTATTATTGATGTCCATTCCACATAATATGTGCATAATTAGGAAAGAAAAATCACATCTCAAACAAAATAAACGGTCAAAAATAAAGGTAAATGTAATAATCAAACATTTAATTCTGTTACATCTTGAAGTCAGTATCCGTATTTTGCGCCATTTGACTTAATTCTTTGTTCGCTTCTTCGTAAGTCGGTACCTATATAATTTCTTTTGAGCACACATTCAAATGAGTTCCACTCTGGTCTGGTCTTGAGTTTCTGTCCTTTATATTCATATTTGACGTTTTTTGGCCAGCGGATAAACCCTTTCGTTTCCCACAGCATTGGAACGATGGTCAGCTTTGGTACATTATTCTCTATAGTTTGAACTATATTAAATGCTATTTCTCTGAAAAGGAAAAGAATTAATAAATTAATAATTGAGTAAGTACAACATTATACAACTAAATGAATTTATGACAAATTAATCTAAATAAATTAATATAGCGGTCGTAGCCAATTCGGCAGCTCGGTTGCAATATGATAACAAAGTTAAGCAACGTCAAGCGCAGACAATTTATGAATAGGTGACCGTTTGGTTCTATGAGGCAGTATTATCTTAACACCGCATCGAGCTCGTTAAGTGCGCCTCCGAACAATAAATAACATCGGCTAAACGAGGATGATCTAAGGTCTTCCGCTGGAAACCCTGACGCTGGTAAAACGGTCCTCGGGTGCCATAAGGCACCCGTGATGTTATTTATTTTATTTTTATCTATTAAAAAAATATTACAAAAATCGGATGAGTGGTTCTCGGGATGATATAACCAAATAACATAAAGGATAGACAAATACTAGACGCTGAACTTAGTAAAAAATAATCCAAGGATCCCTAAAATTCCTACAGAAAGTCTATTATTATAATACAATATTTGCCTACATGTTACACACTATTAAGCTTCACATGAATCTGTGACTGACTTGTTACACACATGAATTATTCGTGTCAGCTCGTTGCTGATTTATATACCACGAGAGGATACTTATACATCCCTTAGCATTTAATTGTGATTAATACAGTGCACAATGCTTGTCTGCCATTTTTTACGTTTTTAGTTTTTACCTATGTAATATAATATAAGTATTATCAATTTATCTTTATTTAGTCAACGAAAATTACAATTGGATTTGAATAGACAATCTAATTATTTTATAAGTGCAGCTTATTGTCAAATTATAAGTACTATTTTGCAAAAAAAATTTTTTAAATATATATCAACAACCTCTTTTAAGCTATAATTTTCAAGTAAACAGTGATATCTTGAGAGCGCATGAAAATTTTCGTCTATATTCATATAGTATTTGACAATAAACTTTCTTTCCCATTCGAATTTCACACACATGGAGGAAAAAAACAATGTTTTTACTTACCGAAAACAATATTTACTTTTACACCAATTTTACACTCACAAAGTGGTTCACGCAAACAACATATAAAAATAATAAAGCGAGTAAGAGTAAAAATTATTCACAATTGCCACCTCCAACTCCATAGAAGCGGTGAAAAGATCCTGATGTGTACTTTATGCTGAAAAATAGGTAACACACACTCTATTAATCAGGCCATTGTGCTGTATATAGGTAACACATACTCTAATTATCAGTCAATATTCAGCTCTCGGGGTGACTGTTACTTTTAATAATGCTCAAATAATGCTGATATAACGCAATTCGTTACTGTTATTCAGCTAATAGCTGCTTAATTTGTGCCCAAATTAGAGTTATATCAGCTGAGACAGCGCATCCGACGCTCTTATTCAGCAAGGTTGTACAGCCTAGGATTCTATTGTGGACAGTAATTCAGCTAATATACAGCGCTTCTGTGTTACTTGGGTATACTTTCACGTCGAAAGTACTGAACCGATTTTGATGAAATTTGGTAGGGAGGTCAATTATGATCCAATAACCCATGTTTCTCGGAGAGCACGTTAAGCTGTCGGTCCCGGTTTCACTATACCAACTTGTGAAACTTTTTATAGATGGATTATTGAGTATATTCAAAACATCGCGACGAGCTAGCTACTTGTTCGGTGTAGACCCATACTATCGGCTACGACGAGGTGGGATTAAAACCCCTCCGCTGGGTACCCTGGGGCCGTCCAGGCGGTCTCGGGCGCCGTAAGGCACCCGTGATTATATGTATATGTATAAGGAAACAAATTACTAAAATAAATTATTATCTCAGCAAGCAGTTGAAAGAAATTTAGAAAATCAAAAGATAAAACAGTTTAAACTTATTTATTTATTTTAACACTTTTTTGCACAGTAAACAAAAGTTATGCTCAAAGGCGAACTTAATGCCTTAGGCAATATCTTAAGTTAATGCGTGTAAATATATTGGCTTAAGTAAGTATGTATTTATACAAAAAGGAATTAAATAAAATTTAAATTATATACCTAGTCAATCCACAATAACAATATTTTCCTTTAAAAATAATAATAAATAATTAGGTAAAGTTTAGTAATTTTTTTTGCTACAAAAAATGAAATACTTACACAAGGGTATCTCCATACTTATACAAGGGTGCTCCCACTACTTTTAATGATCTACGTCCCATTTTTATTCTTCCTTTCTTATCTAAAGTCCTGGAGCACGTTGTTCACAAACAATTTACTGACTTTTTATATAGTAATGCATTAATGAATCCGAGGCAGTCTGGCTCGATTGTCTCATAGCACCAGCACTGTTCTTTTAAATATCACTGATGACATACTTCTAGATGTCAGTAATGCCTTCAACTGTGTCGATCATGATATACTTATCGCTATTTTGCGTTCACTAAACATTTCTCCTACTGCGACACAGTGGTTCAACTCATATCTTCCCGGACACAGGCAGCGCATTCGGGTGGACGATGTTTTCTCCGATTGGTGTTTCCTCACTGCTGGCGTCCCACAGGGTGGCGTTTTATCTCCTTTGCTCTTCTCGGTTTTTATTAATGCCATGGTTCAAGTAATTAATTTTAGTTCCTATCATTTGTATGCCGATGACTTGCAACTTTCGCTGCACTTTGATATTTGTGACTTAAATGTCGCCATTACAGAGGACATCGTGATTTGGAGGCTATTAGGGTTCGCTCGCAAAACCTTGGTATTTTAGTTAATCCTTGTAAGACGCAGGTCATGGTCCTTGGTTCTAAACACATGTTGAATAGATTGGATTTGGAATCAATCTCTCCATTAGTATTTAACAACATACCTCTTCCTTTCTGCCAGCATGCTAAGAACCTTGGTTTACATATGACCTGCGATCTTACTTGGAACTATCACATCTCGGAAATTATTAAACGTATTTTCGCCAGCATGCATTCGCTCAAGCGGTAAATCATACCATTTAAGACAAAGCTTATGTTAATACATTCACTTATTTTCTCCATCTTAGACTACGCTGATGTATGTTACTCTGATCTGACTGAAGACCTACTCATAAACTCGACCGCCTTCTTAACTTGTGCATACGCTTTGTTTTCGGCCTGCGAAACCATGTATCTATTTACCGCAAACAGTTAAGATGGCTTAATATACGTTCACGTAGATCAGTGCACATGCTTTCTTTTCTTTATAACATTCTCTATAATCCTAATACCCCTTCTTACCTAAAATCTCGATTTATTTTCCTCTGTGATTCTCACGATCGTCCTCTTCGCTCCTCTGTTAATAACCAATTAAAGATCCCGTCTCACACCTTCACCAAATATTCCGATTCTTTTACTGTGTCAGCTGCTCGTCAATGGAATTTGCTTCCTCTGTCTATAAGATAGGCTCCAACCATCGGTGTATTTAAACGTCTACTCACCACTCATTATCTGAATAAGTAACTGCCTATTTTTCCTTTAGCATTTTTTGTTTTTATATGTATTATATTGTATTATTTATATAAGTAGTATATTATGTATTGTGTGTATATTTAAGTAGTTTATATACTATTCGCTATATGTCTTTTAAAATGTTATTTATTTGCTTTTGCACCCTATGCATAATCTTCCATTCTCTCAAAGGTTAGCTGGTAGAAATTGCCTAAGGCATTAAGTTTGCCTATGTGCAATTTTATTTTGTAATTTTATGCAATAAAGTATTTTAAATAAAAAAATAAAAGGGTAACAATATTTTTTACCTTTCAAAATGTACTTTTTAACATTCTTTACAGACAAAACGAAAACAAGACACGGAATAAAAAAATATTTCTTTAAAAATGATACAGATCTATAATACATTTAAATACCCAACCCAATTTACAAATTAACATAAATCAACATACTATTTAAGATTCCACCTGCGCGTACGCAGCCGCCATTGCGTTCTCTTCGTGGATTGGTCTATTGAAGCCGCACATTATCCACCTGTTTTATTTTATTTGTCTTTCACGAGCATCGCGCAGCATGATTGGTGCGCATCCTAATTTATTTATAGCGGAACGTTGAACAACCAATCGCATTTAACTATACTTTTTATTGTTATAACACAAGTTTTATTTTAAAGTCGTTAGTAATTCGTTAAATGCAAATAAAAAAGATAAATCGGTACTTATGAGTGAGAAAGCAAGAGGAAAAATTGTTTATGATTCTTCACTATCGCTATCACTACATATTATAAAACAAGTCCCCGCCGCGTCTGTCTGTATATCACAGGCTGAATTTGAAAGGATGTACTTTGGGCTAATATGAGGTTCTGCTGATCAAATCGAACGATTTTTCCCATGGAACATGGAAGGTAACTTTTTTTGTTCATGTGTCACAAACGAAAAAATAAAATTACCTTCTCCATACAATACTATACTAGTGATGTTAAAATAACCTATGGTATGGAAAAGTAAAAAAAATAATCCATGTTCCATGGGAAAAGTTGTTCGATTAATGATTCTGATTGTTCGCTATGATCTCAAAAACATATTGAAAGGATTTTCATCTCTCAACAGAGTAATTTCTGAGAATGATATAGGTATAAATCGTTACCGTTTTTTGTAAATTAGTTGAAATATGACAAAAAAGTCTACGATAAGTCTACAAAAAAGTCTGCGATAGTACCTATATGTCTTATCATTTAAGGATGGCTTACATTACCTATTATAATATTACTATATACTAAAGGCATACTAAGTACCGTTTTTAGTACTAATAAAATTACGGGCTAAGTCGGGTCATCGAAAGCTAGTCTAACATAAATAAATATATATTATTTATTTACTTTTAAGTGAAATAGTTACTAGCCCTAATGCTCTTATATCTAATTACTTTTCCCGAAAATATAGCATAAAATAAGATATCAATTTACTTTTTATTTAAATTAAAAGGACTTCTTTGTGACTGAGAAAAAACTAATATAAATTTACGTTCGCAAAGTAAGGCCTAATTCAATTTATTAAATGATATTATCAACACTACAATGCAAAATGATTGTAACTGATTAAATTAAATTGTTGAGGAGAGCTAATTAATGTTTAAACATAATCTACTGGCTAAACCAATTGACTAATTATTATATAAGTAATATTTTTAAGCAATAAATTATTAAGTACCGACATATATTTTCAAATTTTAGTATTAAATTTTCAATCATAATATATTTTCCGGGTTTGCTGTGACTTAAGTCATGATTTGTTGACACTATTTATATTTTTATATTTATATTTGTTTATTTGCATTTTATATACACATGTTACATTTTACATCATAACTTTTATAGTAACAAACATTTTGGTGTACATAAACCCTGGTAGGGCATTGCAAGTTACGTTATATAAAACTAATTGTAATCATAGTTAGGAGTGTTAGTGTCACCAAACGCGAGATTGAGAAACAAATGTAGATAATAAATATATTTATTAATTATGTTTTACCAACTTACTCATTTTAGTTTATACTACCATCATTTATTTCGTTATTATTTTTAATTTTTTTTTTTTAAATAGTATTTATATCAAGTAGGTATGAAAACTTAGTAATTATCAATTAAGAATTTATCAAATATTATTAGATTGTATTAAATATTATTCAATAAATATTATTCAATATGCTTGTAAGACTTACGATGGTTTTATATATAAATTCCGAATTACAATTAGTTAACAAATAATCGTATCAATGAATACACATACATAATATTGACATCTAACCTTCATCTAAACAATATATTACGCATAATCTAATTATACGTATTGAAATACGAATAAAGATTGTCGCATGCAATAACATGGGATCTCCAGTTTTATATAGACACCATAAATTTGTGTTTTAAATTTTAGAATGTAAAATTAAGAAATCAAAATCTTAGTATTTACTTTATTATTATTTTTAATTTAATACTATCAGAGTTATTCTTAGAAAAAGTGTATAAAACTCGACTGTTTTCAAAACTTCTGTCAAGCAAGTTTACTAACTTGTTAGTCCTTACTGAAAATATACTAAAGCATATTTCACAAAAAATGCGAAAATGAAGCGTGATTTATAGTATGGCAAGATTACTTAAGCGCCAACAATGATCTCTATTTGTATATAGGGCGAAATTATTACTTCAAAAAAAATTCTTGCTTGTACTATAGATTATTTTAACTGTGAATTTAAATTTACACAAATGAAGTTAAATTTAATATAATTTTGCTTAAGCAACATGTTCATATAAAATACCTTAAAAAGTGTTACTTAAGAATATTGACTGTACCTATTTTACAGGTTGCCTAAGCGCCATAAAGTGCTCAGATACGTTACCCAGACAGATCGACAAAGAAAAAGAAAACAGTCGAACTGAATATATATAACTCATTTTGGTACTTTTGGCGCTTAAGTTAATTTGCCTTTTCGCCGACGATATTGTATCTTGGCTGGCGTCTGGTTGCGTACCTTTCCGATAAACGGGTACTCTGCTAGATGCCAACTTACTTCGCATATAGTAGCAGCTTTAAGACTGGACTGCAATGTCTCTTTTTAACATATCTGTATATGCGGCGGTATTGAAGACGAACCAGCTCTATCCATCCATGCTCTATACTGTCAAAAAAGTGAAAAGATGAAACGCAGCGAGTGTCCCGGCTCACTATGCTGATCAAATTTGCTTATTATTATTTTTATTACCTACCTACTTGTTGTTTACATATAGGGCTTCATAACAAAGGGGTATATGCGACAATTTTATGATTTTTTAATGTCAGTTTATATCGCTGTAGCGGTTTCACAACATATTAAAAGGGATTATAAATGCAAAATATCTAAATTCATCACATTAAAAAAAACACTGCACGACGACCAACATAACGTGCACTATAAGTTTACTAATTTGGGACGTGATATATCAAAACGGTCATGATAAAACGTTCTGTTTCTTCAATTTTAAATTTATAAGGATACTTACTAGCAGGCACCTAATACATTATTCCGCGGGGTAAAGAGTAATAATCAATACACCATCAATCGTTGTCAATTAAATGGCTTTATAATGTTAAAACCAACGCAAGAAATGCAAAGAAAATTTCTTAATAGAGTGATTAATGGCATTGTTAAAGAAAGATGAATATCTTTCTTTGGCATTCGAGCAAGTTTTTTTACTTATAATATTGTCTCCGTGGTCTAGTAGTTGTTCCTTTGGGTGTGTATCCGAAGATCGTGAATCCCATTCCCACACGGCCCCGTCCGAGTGGAAATGGGAAATGCATGAATGAATGAATGAAAAATTCTTTATTGCACAAAAGCTTAATACTATTTTACATAGGCGAGCTTAATGCACATATTTCTGTTTCGGTCTGTGCAATGTTTACACACTTAATATTATAAGTATTGTTGCCTCTAGTGCACATAACCCAGTCTTGTATGTACACATAACAGCGCCTTCACTACGTACTTTGTGAAAAGTTCTCCATATTATTATTGTTATCCTAGACTATCAAAAATAGCTTTTCCTGTAAGTTTTTAAATATTTACATACCCCATTTGTATATTCGTTAGCTTTCCACTAAAAGATAAGGTTTCCTCTGACTAATTTAAAAATTTGCCAATAACAAAAAACTGTGGAATGCCATTAAAACTATTACATACCTAAATAAAACTAAAGATCAAGCCTCTCATTTACTAACATCTAAAGATACTTCAGTAGAATCAGTTAATGATGTTAATAGTTTTTTCTCAGAAGTTGGTAAAAATCTCGCTCAAAAAATAAGGAGTACCCCACAATCTTTTTCAACATATTTATCTGATCTTACCATAAGCGACTCTTTTGTCATCGAAGATACCGATGAAAAAGAAGTAGAGGAAATAATCATGTCCCTTAAGAGAGACTGTGCAGTAGGCTGGGACGGAATCTCCACTAACATATTAAAACTATACAAACACATACTTGTCCCGCCTATTACACATATATGTAATATAAGTCTCTCTACCGGTACATTTCCGAATGCTTTTAAAAGATCCCTTATACGCCCTATCCATAAGGGTGGGGATGGAGGTTGTGTCAATAATTACCGCCCAATCGCTATACTCACCTCATTATCCAAAATATTAGAGAAAATTATCAATACCAGACTAATAAACTACTTAGAAAAATTTAATTTAATCTCAGACCAACAATATGGATTTAGAAACAATAGATCGACTTCTGACGCTGTACATGATCTCACAAATTTCATTGTTAAGAGTCTAGATTCAGGTAATAAATGCTTGACTATTTTTCTGGATTTAGCCAAGGCGTTTGACACAGTCTCCATCCCCCTCCTAATTAACAAACTAGAGACCTTTGGGGTTAGAGGCAATCAACTAAAATTAATGAGAGATTTCCTAACTGACCGCAAACAGTTCGTCAAAATTAATGAATATACCAGTGCTGATCTACCAGTTACTTATGGAATTCCACAGGGCAGTATATTGGGACCTACGCTTTTCCTGGTCTATATCAATGACCTCTGTCGACTTTCGCTGAGACAGACCAGGATTGTTTCTTTTGCCGATGATACTGCATTATGCTTTCAAGCAAAATCATGGCCTGATGTTTTTCGAATGGCTCAGGAAGGTTTCAATATTACTTTAAATTGGCTAAACCATAATATGCTTACTTTGAACCCATCCAAATCCACTTACATGACTTTTTCTATTAGAAATAATTCCCAACCAGCACCAACTATAAGTAAAATAAAGGCTCATTTATGTAATAATAATAGTGGATTATGCAACTGTCCATCACTGCAAAAAGCTACTTCGACAAAGTATTTAGGCATTATACTTGACCAAAATCTAAATTTTAGCTCTCACATAAACGCTTTAACTAAAAGAATTCGTAAACTCATTTATCTATTCAAAAACTTAAGAGATTTAATAAAACCCAAGCTACTAAAAACTATTTATTTTGCCCTATGTCAGTCTTTAGTGACTTATTGTATTTCAGTGTGGGGAGGATCAAACACCTCAACCATCCTGATATTAGACCGAGCTATTAGAGCAATTCTTAAAGTAAGTACGTATCGAACAATTAGATATCCTACCTACCAACTCTTCCAAGACTGTGAAGTATTAAATATCCGCCAACTATTCATACAGAAAACAATTCTGAAAAAACACTCAGAGCTTCAATATGATCCTAAATTATTGACAAGTCGTAAACCATTTATATTCCCTTACGATGCACCTATCAAAACTTCTTTTATGAGAAAATTTTATCCCTTCTTAGGAGTGTACTTGTATAATAAAATAAATAAACATCTAAAAATATACTCTTCTACCAAAACTAAATGTAAAACTGTGCTTAAAAAATGGCTAAACACTAAATCATATAATGAAACTGAAAATATGTTAAGGGTAGTAAATTAACCAAAAAAAAAAAAAAATAATATGATAAAATATATATACACATAATACATAAACTTCTCATACACACATAGACACACACGTTCACACACGCAGCACACATTCACACACACACACACACACACACACACACACACACACACACACACTAAGACACACATACATACTTGCATACAAACGCAATCATATGCCTTCCATTATCTTAATATTTCTGTCATTACTTAGCTTATAATATGATCTATATATGTTCGAGGAAAGGAAACCAACCACTGAGATACAGGCTAACGTTAGTTACCTAGTTTAGTGGTTGGTTGCTTACCTAATTGTTTGGCTATGTGCATTGGTTATACATATTTTTATTTATATAGCATTTATTTTGCAGGGCATCATTATGCCGGATTATGTTAATTTTGTATAATTAATTGTACCTAGGCTAAGTTAAGTGAAATAAATAAAACATTCATTCATTCATTCATTCAATTACCAATTCCATTATTAACAGAGAATAAAGTAGTATAGTTAATTTGGTAGAAAACATGAAAAAGAATGTACAAAAACTGATTGACAAAGAATGCCCAAAAACCGGTTGAAAGCAGCCAAAAAGTTTATAAATATAGCAGATAATAAAACTCTATTTAACAACTTCAAGATTGTTTTAACTAGCCAGTAAAAAGGTGACGAAACGACGGCTATAAAAATTATATTGCCGTAAATCTTTTCAAAAGCGAATACTCGCTGCTAAGTGTATTTATTTTGCAAATTAACAGCTTGCTTCAATTAAGACGCTTGTAAGTTTACCCTGAAAGAAAAGTTCTTATCTTTATATCGACGCAGTAGTTTTCAGTCGGAAATTAATGATAACATTCATTACTATTTTATTAATTACAATCATTAACTATCTTAATGAAT
Organism: Monopis laevigella; assembly: GCA_947458855.1. Classification (NCBI taxonomy): domain Eukaryota; kingdom Metazoa; phylum Arthropoda; class Insecta; order Lepidoptera; family Tineidae; genus Monopis; species Monopis laevigella. Next base: position 35,887,420 of record OX381576.1, on the reverse strand, counting down.
AATGTATTGAATCAGGCGTTATTTTGCGGTATTCCATTATTTTATATAATAATATAGATGTAATATTTACTTTATTGCAAATTCTTGCGCTAGTTAAACGACGACTTAAACGGCAGTTTAACAGAATTGATCGCTCGGCGGCAAAGGCAAATTTCCATTACAAGTCTGCTTTATTACAATCGATAAATTTATTTACCGTTTCGTAACCGCACCTTAAAATAGTCTCATTTAATTGTAAGGAGACTACCACCACGACAGTAAATTGATGCAATATTCTCCTGACCGGTAACTGAAACCAAAACATTACTATGTAACTTGACGGTTTTTGCACCTGTACGTGGCAGTGGTAACGAAACTAATCGGTCGGCCTAACGAAGTAGGCATTCTTAGAGACCTTCCTCTCACGTAAAAGTTGCTTGCTATTGAATATTTGGTTTGATACTAAATAATAAATTGGTGTATTATTTAACCAGGCATTTTGATTCCTTACATACCCCGTGCACGTAACAATATGTTCTTCAGGACTGTCTGTCCTGAAGATGCTTCGTGGAGAAGCGAAACATGTCGGCGTCGTTTAAGTCGTCGTTTAACTAGCGGAAGAATTTGCAATAAAGTAAATATTACATCTATATTATTATATATCTTAATGATTGTAATTAATTACAATTATTAATTATCTTATATTAAAACAAAGAGTAACGGTATTTAGAATGAGTATTTTCTATCTCTCTCATTTTTATTTTTATCAAAGGCGAGGTATTATCTATCAGCTAACCTTTAGAAGAGTAAAAATTGTAATATAGGGTGCACAGAGTAAAAATATAATATATAAAAATTACTATCAGAGGGCTTTACTATCACCTTTACAATTTTACGCTCGTATTGTTAATGAAGACAATTTTAAATAAAAATTCTGGATAGTAAATTATCTCTGAATATCGCTGAAGGTGTTTTATGGAAGTGGATAGTGTTCGGAGGAGCACAAAACTACACATATGTATTCTGGTTTGCTGGTCAGAGGGAAAAAACATAATAATATAATAATTATTGCAAGGTATGTATATATTTACATATACTTGAATTATTACGATATGAGATCCTGGGGAAAACCTGCTTAGTTCCCAGACAAGTCTCACTAATTGTAGTTTTAACAATGTTATGATGTCAGTTAGTCAGGACTATATAGCTATTTTATATAAAGAAAGAAAGAAAGAAAGAAAGAAAAACTTTATTCATACACCAAACAAGTTTGACAAATTATTATAATATATCTTATAACTATAAACAGAATGCGTGTTGCGCGGGGACAAACAGGTAATCGGCTCAGCACAAGCTACAACAGGTTGCGCTGTAGCGCTGATTTTCAGCCGATGCCTATTATACCTATACGCATATACTTCATAAAAGTAAAGGACATACTTATGTAAGTCCCGAAAATAAAGTTGAGTTATATAAAATAACTATTTTTGAAAATGGAAAAATGTATTACACAGTAAACATATAATGAATAAAAAATTGAGGCGCGGAAATAAATGGGAAAATCAAAAAATATAAATTCAATTATATATTCCGAAATTATAAATAGTTAGATGATTAAATAATTTAATATATAAATAACTAGACGAATGATTTCATTGTAACAAAAATAATCTAAGCTGTTGTTTCTTTTGTCAGAGCCTTCGGAAAAAAGGTTTCGCTGTCTTCAGTTATTAAAAAAAAAAATATGTTGTGACCATATTTTATTTGTTGTGTATATATTGTTATACTGTTGAGAACATATATTTAGAAATTAAAATAAACGCGAAATAAGAAGAATACTCCTAACTTTTGGCTTACAACATGAATTATTCCTATAAAACTGCCCTGCAGTATTATACTTGAGGCGCTGGCGGCATTACCTCATTGTATACGGCATGGTAAAACTAATCTTGATTAAAATAGCCGCCAGTCCTTGAGCCCCCAGTAAGGTCGACAAGTTTGGGATCTGATGCTTTGTAAAATAGTTTGGCATCCTCGTTCCACGGACCCATTGTTTCCACAGCAAGCTACAAAATCATAACATTGTAAACTATTATTATATTGAACACGTTTGTTAGCTTCCGCTGTTATAGCGGACCCTGCCCGACATGTAGTTCCCTGGATGAGATATTGGGCCATGGTATCAACACTAGTCGCATCCACAGATTATATAGAAATATGTACTACGTACAGATACGAAAGCTTTTACGTTTCCCATAGTCGTTATAAATACGCCATCTGGTGGCGAAGTTTGGACCGTCCAACTGTCACGTTTAAGCACCAATCCGAGATTGCAGCACCCACCAATAGGAGTACTCTCTACCAATAGGAGTACTCTCTACCAATAGGAGTACTCTCTACCAATAGGAGTACTCTCGTTGGTGTTCTGTCGTAGACGACAGAACACCAACTTCATAATATTATTCAGCTTTACCAACCCCAGGAACTAAAATTGTATATTCAAAATGGCCTCCATATTTTTTTTATGAAGTGAAATTTAATTGAGTAGATATCTGATTTTCATCAATCAAATACGTAGTACTCAATTAAACTTCACTTCAAAAAAAAATATTGAAGGGAAAATTAAGTAGGTACAGTTGAATAAAAAACCTTTATATATAATAATTCGTTTTTAATTTAATTGTAACAGAAAATGTAATCTTAAGAATGAGTTCGGCTTAGTAGCTGAGACCTATGAAAGATTATCGTAGTATATGAGGCTATTAGCCCGCACTCCGCATTTTCTACACTTTCGTGTTTCCATTATTATTACACAGAAACTAAAATATCATAATTTCAAACAAGATTTCTCAAGTACGTAAGTACTCAACAAACGTATTTAATAGGTATTGACAATTTTATTATTGCAAAACAATTTCAAGTGCAAACAGTTGCAAAAGTTTAAAAACATCTAAAAAACACAACTCACAAACCACACTATCCACAACAAACAAACTCATTAAAATGGCCGCCCCCGCCACCGAGCGCATATATATGTATAAGAGCGACGCATGCGACATCTGCCTATCAAGGCCTAACCTTTTTGAAACTCAACTCTCAATACATTAGTACTAGCTGTCACGGCCGTGGTCGCATCCGAACTTACGTTCTACCCCTTTTCCAGGGTAAACAAGGTTATAATTGTAATTCGTACTAATATTATGAAGACAAAAGATTTGATTGTTTGTTTGTTTGGGATAATCCCAATATTTTAATTAAACGGCGTGATTGACATCGTGCAGCTAAGAACTTATCACGGGTAATTTTTATAACTTTAGTAATCTTCTTGAGTATTTGGTATAATTTTACTCATTTGTTACATGCACAGAACATTTAATGACAAAAAATAACAAAGTAATAATAACATAAATTATTATAGTTTTGGTCTAAATTGTGACCCAATTACGCATATTCTTCGTGATTATACAAAAATACAATAGATATATTCAAAAGAAACAGTTTAAGTACCTAATAAAAGAAAACAATAGCAATTCCATGTTATACAATCCAATTTACAATTCCAATTTATAAGCTGTACTAATAAAAATAGTTTCAATAGCATTTGATAAAGCTCCTAGAAATCTTAATGATGTACATTAAGATTTCTAGAAGCTTATAACTAAAAAATAAATAACGCACTTATTGTTTATATATTTTTTATACTGTTCTTTTGTATGCAATAGATGGAACTGGAGGACATATGTAACTCGTCCACCTAATCTCTACGAAAAGGTCATTATTAGGTGTACAAAATGATTATTTTTTCTACACGAAAAGTACAACTATTTAAATAACTTCCCTAATTACAACTTAATATTAAGAGAAAAGTTATTTACAGTATTGGATGTTGAACCCAACATTTTAAATAAAATAATACAATATTTTTAATTACATAAAGGGGTTGAAAGTTTTTAATTTTTCTTCCCTAGCAAGGCGATGAAGCCTTATAAATGACTAATATTAGATAATCTTGCTTGTCTTTGGTATTAAAATGCAATCTCCTTGTGAAAGGAATATTTTAATAGAAATTGTAGAACCTAGGTTCTGAAATTTTATAATTATACCTGTAAAGTTTATACAGCAGAAACTTATAACTATATTATGTACAGACTATTTAAAACAGGTATATTTTTATTTTTTGATTGCTTCCGTGGTGTAGTGATGATTGATGAAGTTGTATCCAGTGACGAATGACGGTTAGTTAGACCCTAGATGAGGAAATTGCGACTCGATTTCGCCACTTCTATAAACAAATATAGTAAATTGATAAAACCCCTAAACTAAAATCAATAAAATTAATTATGTCCGTTACGGTAACTACCATTAGGTAGATATAATAGAGTCACATACCGTGATCCAACATTAATAATAATCTCCGTAAATCTGAACGCCAAAATGTACCTAAAAATAAATTATTGCAATTATTTTTTAAAACACTTCACTGACATTCTTTGGTATAACTTTAATTTTACTTTCTACTATGTGTCCATTTTCTAACTTTTTTTCATGGCATTTTAGGTTTAAAAATTTATTTAGAATTTAAAATTAAAAAGTAACTTTACAAACAAATTAGTTTTTTATGCTTTACACATTTTCTTTCACACATTTGCTAGCATATTCGGTTTTAAATTTTATAAATAATAAATAAATAAATACCATGACGGGTGCCTGAGAACTGTTTAAACGGCCTCAGGGTATCCAGCGGAGGGAACCCGCCCTCATTTCGCCGATGGTATTCGCAGACAACACCTAACATGTGGCGAGCTTGTTGCTAAATTTTAATTTTATGTAATGTCTTTTTATATTTTACAAAAGTTTATTATTTTAAACTGATTTATTATAGCCATTTTTAATGCAATGGCGAAGTATCTATTTTAAACTAAGCGAAGTAACGTAATTTTTGATCATATAATTGAAATTCTTGATAATGGCTTTAATTACATATATTTTTGGCTAATAGTAGGTAAATGTAAATATTTTATGTTGTACTTATTTCGTTATTGCTAACAAAAATAACTAAAAAAAAATATCCGACTAGAGTATTTTTAATTACAAATTCTTTATCAAACAAGAAATAATTTAAAAATGCTTTATAAAGTGTATAGGTGCTGTGCATTAAAAGAGCCGTGTCGTCGCAGCGAATAAGGGTATTAAAATTACGTCCTCTAACCATTAAAAAAGAAAACTAATTAAAATATACGTAAATATGAATAGGTAAGGTAAGGCATTTATGTAAAACGTATTTATAGGGAAATATATTAAAATAAAAATAAACAAAGCAGCACTAAAAGAGGAAAGTAATGAATCCAACCCAATTAGTCATTATACGAGGATTTTCACCCGGACTAGCTATAATGGATACATATAAATTACCAGTATAAACATTGTTTAATTTAAACAATTGTTATTTTATTACAACTTATTTACATTAAGACAGAGTATCGCCTCAAGGTTGTTGAATATATAAAAACCTGAAAGGTGTTGTATTTTGGTTTGATATTATGATTATCTCTTTTTCTTTGGATTCGGAATACAAATCTCGGTCTTATCCGAACTATCTACATTTTACCCATCAAATTTTACCTACCTATTATTATAAGATATAAACTGAAGAATTACAGGCATTCTTAAGATCGCGATGCCAGCAAAGAACTGCAATCGTCGCTATTAATAATAAAACCGAAAATATTAATGTATTATCTAATTCTGATGATTTTTGTTTATTATGATGAGTTTCCAGAGTGAAATTTATTAAATTAGTTTGGTTTAGATTTTATAATAAATTCTCGCTTGCCAACCATTTTTCTATATCTATTATTAGACGATTATTAGGTCCCTGGTTCTAACCCCGGTATGTACCAGTAAGTTTTTAATATAAAAAATATGTACAATTGTTACCAATACTACTATAGTGCCTCGGAGAGCACGTTAAGCTGTTGGTCCCAGTTTATAGGTCGCTATACCAACTTATGAAACTATAGGTGGTTATTGAGTCTATCCAAACATCGCGGCGAGCTAGCCACTTGTTCGGTGTAGACTCATACCATCGGCTATGACGAGGTGGGATTAAAAACCTCTCCGCTGGGTACCCTGCGGCCGTCTAGGTGGTCTCGGTCACCGTAAAGGCACCCGTCATGACATTTTTTATTTTTTATTATATATAGGGGTTGAAAATTAGCTTTATTGTCTAAAGCTAATTATCAACCCCTTCCCTGCGACTACTGTTAATCAATATTGAAATATCATCCGCAAACATTACCATCTGGAGTCCGTTAGGTATGCAAATACTTTAAAAAAAAACAAGAGACCTAAAATTTAACCCTGAGGGACCCCAAGTGAAACATTCAGTTTGAATAATTTAACTCTATCTATATTAACGATTATCTTTTTGTTTTAATGGTAGGATACAAATAATTATAAATACTTACCCTTCAAATGATAATAGCGGAGTTTAGCTAAGAGTTTATCGTGATATACACAATCGAATGCCTTAGAAAGGTCACAAAATATTCCTAGAGCCATTTTTTTTATCCAAATCATCTTGAACATTTTGGATAGAGCATGTTTTGTGGACTTTTGTTTTCTAAATCCATACAGTTCATTATGTAAAAGATTTTTGTTTGTTTCAACATAAAAACTTAATCGTATCAAAGTTTTTTTTAATATATAGATTTTGCTTAATCCCGGAAGAAAATTCGAAAATTCTGTACATCACGACAATCTTCTTTTTGTGGAGCGGGGCGACTCATGCATATTTTAGCTTGTCAGATGAGATAATAATACATATCGATTTTATGAATGAATATTCATTCAATAACTTCATTTTATCGACAGTCAAATTATATCGATGTGGTTATACTAAGCCCTACTTTTTTTTTTGATTTTATCAAAAAATGTTTTAAAATGAGTACAAATAATAATTATATGTATAAAGAGATTTATTTACAAGGTATTTAATTTAAATAATTAAAGTTCCACAATAATGGATTTTGTAGGTCTGCCTTGGTTAGAAACAAAGACAGATGCCGTGCTCTAATAAAATATCGTCAAAACATACTGTGCTAGCAGTTCAGCTGAACCGTAAACTGGCTCTTAATAAAGTTGCGTCCACTATAATCCCTGAATTTAACGTTCATATCCCAACTTAAATTGGTCGTCAAGAGGGTTTAACCGATATACGTACACTTGTTACTTGGAGAGTAAGCTCTCGGTTACATGCACACTAAATCCAATCACAATCCTTTGACATGCATATAGCATAAATTGGCATAGCATCTCACTTAAGTCTTGGCATAGTTTCTGCCCTAGATTAGAAAGGAGATTCGGTTTTAGGAGGTTACTGCATCGATTTCTTGTCGAGGTGGTAGTCTCCTTACAGGGTGCGGTCATGGTCTTTGCAGGTCTGCTTACCACCAGGTAGATACAAAGTCACAAGCCGTGCTCCAATAATAAAAAAAAAGATAGTAGCTTTTGTAATTAATATGTTAGGTAATCTGATTCTTTAAGGATAAAATGTAAATGTAGTCGAAATTTTATTTTTCGATTATCTAATGTAGTTTTACTCCAAATAAGCCACCAATAAGCATTTTTTTGCTATTTCCTAGTTTGGAATATATTTTTTTGTAGGTACTTATTGAGATATATTATTTTTAGTTATTTTCAGGTAGTTATTTTAAAATGTTTGTTGTTGTAGTATAGTTATTTAAAATTTGAAAATGTTTTATTATTTGGGAGTCTATAACTTCGTTATGCCGCCCATCGGTTTCATTAGAACCGCACATGTAAAAGCTTAAGTGATCTTGTCATGTCTATTTTAAGTCTGTGGGATTACAGATTTTCAAGAGACTACGGTTATGGTTGCAACCATGAAGCTAAAAAAACGCGCCCCGCGCGCGCACGGGCACGGTTTTTACCTTCATGTCTGCAACGATTTTGCGTGGAAGTCTCCATTTAGAGTGTTATTACAAAATGGGCAGTCGAGATGATTTAAGAAAAGGAGTCGTAATGTAAATTCGTCTTTATCGTCGCCCATTTCATAATCACAACGTTTGGCCGGCACAGTGAGAGCAACCAAGTATGTGCAAATAAGCGATTTTTTTCTAACTGGATATTTTAAATATTTTTCAAAAAATAAATAAGCTTATTTTATGAAGGGAACGTCTCACTTCTCTAAATAAGGTTAAACTATAATTAAATGCAATATTATTTAACAAATAGAATTTTAGTGATCCCCACACTAGGAGATTCCTGCCCTATGGTGCCTAATCAAGGCTTTTTCTAATTTCGAGTCCCGCCACCAGGAATTTTTTCATTGCATTTTTATCTTTAAAAAAAATTAATATAAGATTATCCTATAAAAAGGAATTTATAAAAATGCATAAATATTTGTTATTAAAAAACTAATGTATTACAGAATGCGACTTTGTATCGACCTGATAGTAATTAGATCTATATAGTCCAAGAATGCGATCGATCCAATACATTGCAGTTTAACAGCATTGTACCTACTTATTAATGAGAAATTGCATGAAGATACCATTCCCTCATTATTTAATATATTCAATAATGAGGGACTATGTTATAATTACATCTAATCCTATCCATTGATGTTTTGGATTTATAGAATATTATAATAATATTATGTAGAACATTTTCACATATCGCCCTGATCCGTCATAAGTAAACTAGGCTTATACCTAACGAGATTATAACGCAAGCATTTGGTTTACAAAATGTTATATGTAGACCACGGAGATTCACTTTACATCCCTACCAAATATTATTGAAATCGATTTAGTTGTTTAGACAGGTACCTGTAAATAATTAACAGACGGACGCACTTTTACACTTATAATATTAATAGCGACCTACCCCGGCTTCTCACGGGTGTTATGTAGGTACTGAAGCCACAGATTTTTTTTTTGTAGATCTTTATAAATACATACACACTTTAGTACCTACATCATTTTGATACATCTCGCAACATTTAGCCAGAAATGTTGCGAGATGTATCAAAATGACATTAGCAATAAAATAAAAGCACCCAGATTAATATGTATCTATAACAAATATAAAATGTTATATACGTGGTGGCCGAATCAGTTAGACCTTGGACTTAAAAACACTTAGGTCCCTGGTTCAAATCCCGTGGTGTACCAATGAGTTTTAATTTAAAATTTATGTATAATTTGTTTGACAACACTACTAGTGCCTCGGAGAGCACGTTAAGCTGTCGGTCCCGGTTTCACTATACCAACTTGTGAAACTGTTTATAGATGGGTTATTGAATCTATTCAAAACATTGCGACGAGCTAGCCACTTGTTCGGTGTAGACTCATACCATCGGCTACGACGCACTGGGGCCCTAGGCGGTCTCGGGCGCCGTAAGGCACCCGTGATGATATGTATGTAAATGTTATATAGTATACATATTATAAAAACCAGTCTGAAGATAGTAAAAATCGCGTCATAATCCATTGCATAGTTTATTTAGAAGATCTAAGCATATAGACAGAGATACAGACACTTTGTTAATACTATGTAGTAGATGTTATAAACAGAGAGTAAATTCTAGATTTTATTATACCTGCTCCAGACTTGCTTAATCTTGGGGAAAATCTCTTTCATCTGTCTATTCCGGAAATTACATTTCAGAAATACGAGACTAATCTTTAGGGACTATATTTAGAAACTTCAATCTCTTTCATTTAATTCTGTGCAGCAACTTACGGGGTTTCTTAAAACCAAGCCAACCAAGTTTCTTTTACTAAAATTCTTTTCAATATGTCTGTTGGGGTATACATATATAATACATACCTTTAATTTAGAGAGAGACAATGTTCTTGGCTATCCATGGTTTCTTCGCGCAAGTGCTGGGTCCATCGCATGGTTGGGTAGCAAGGGAGTGAACTGCAGTACCACGAAGCAGTGTTAAAGGCCTTTTCGAATCCGAAAAATCCTTCAAAATACGATGAATAATGATATGATTTTGTTAGAATTTTTCTTGCACTGACTTCCACTGCATAAAGTTGAGTTATAAAACCGGTTTTAGTAATTTCATACGTGATACAAAATATTTGTTCGACTTAATGTTGTGGTCCTTAGGAATATTCGTTTCCCACAGAACGATGAGTTCTACAAGTATCACTTTTATCGACCACCCAGTAGGTATGACTGGTCAAGCAGTCTAGTTTGCCCAGAATTTTGTCGTTACGAAATTCCGGACGGACAAGACTGCTGCAAATATTGTCCATGAGTATTTTATAGCCTGATTCCTGTCCTGGATTAAGAAAGGCTTACTTTGAGTTTTCTTGAGATGTCCCTTTTTTACAAAAGTTGGGTTCTAACGAATAATATCTAGAAGTTTATCATTGCTGTGCGAATAATAGCATTTTTAGAGTAGAGGTTTACACCCTATAAGTATATGTCTAGCTAGGGACTGATTGCTTTTCCCGATCTAACCAGATTACTCTGACCGGGTGAGGACATTTAAAAGTGGGTGAAGACATTTGAAAGTGTTAAAATAGAACTTAATAAGCGCCGGAGTCAAATCGTATGTACACGAGTGTGCGCCATTTCAGGGCTGGAGGAATACATACTTCCCGCATAGTAAGTCATTCATTCTGTACTACCAGGGTCATTGCGTGAACCCCCATGCTCTTTATAGGTTCTAAGGCATGATTTAATAACATTCTTATCACATTTCTTCTATATAAACCCACGTCTGCTGGTTTGTGCACCATTCATTTATGGAATTTCAAAATATATGAAACAACAAGTGTGTTAGTTGTGTTTCTTATTAGGTAAAACATATATATTGAAGCTATACAAAATTATTGGCGAATATACAAAAATATATGGGATTGAAGTCAATCTATTGAAATTATACGTGATATAATCAATATACGTGGTGGCCTAGTTTGTTAGACCTTGGACTTAAAAACCCTTAGGTCCCTGGTCCGAATCCAGGTGTGTAACAATGAGTTTTTGATTAAATAAATTATGTACATTTGTTTGAAAATCCACTATAGTGCCTTGGACGATGTCGTTACGAGCACGTTAAGCTGTCGGTCGCGGTTTCACTATACCAAGTTGTGAAACTGTCTATAGATGGGTTATTGAGTCTATTCAAACCATCACGATGAGCTAGCCACTTGTTCGGTGTAGACTCATACCATCGGCACGACGAGGTGGGATTAAAACCCCTCCGCTGGGTACCCTGGGGCCGTCTAGACGGTCTCGGGCGCCGTAAGGCACCCGTGATGATACATACATACTATTGAAATTAGGATATCGATTTCGGCGATTCTTAATATTTCGATATATAAAAATAAATAAAATAATAAATACCATCACGGGTGCCTATTTGGCTCCCGAGAACCGTTTAAACGGCCTCAGGGTCCCAGCGGAGGTATTAACCCATCCTCATTTCGCCGATGGTATTCGGAGGCCAACAACAAGAAGTTCCTAACAAGTGCAAACCTAAAAAGTTCATGAATGGGGTCGATCATTAATTGTTCTTAAACAAAATTGATCGCTGCCAATATGCCGGCTAAATGATGCGATTACGAAATGGGCGGCGACAAAGACAAATTGCGTTACGTATTATTATATTTTAATATACTCGCTGCCTAATCGTCAATTCAACCCATTTCGTAACCGCACCCTGAAAGGAGACTACCACCTTGACAAGAAATCGATGCAGTAATCTCCTAGAAAACGGTGAACACACAGGCTAAAACCTAAACATGACTAGGTCACTTAACGATTTTTGCATCTGTATAGTTACGAGATCTGTCGGGGGCCTAACGAAGTTATAGAGACCTTACTCCTACCTAAAATCAACCCTAATAAAAGACTAATAGGGTATTAGTCTCTTATTTCCCAAAACTTAGTCGGCCATCAATGTATTTGTAGTATTTTTTTTTTCACGAAAAATGAAATATACGATATGAATAATACAAGTAAAATCGGTATTGGAACAACCTTATACACGAAGTGATTTATTTGGATAAGCATTAACACGGTACTAATAACGTATAGAGGGTTTTGTTAGTGAAATTAAATTTTTAATTGGTTCATTAGTTTTTGAGTTTATTCATTGCTATTGGTTTAATTTTATATTGACCTGCCTGACGGAACTAATAGTCTTGGATTTCTAAAGTTCATATTTTTTAATATCTATGATATTGATACGACTACCACTCATAAATAAAATCATCGATATCAGCTGTTTGTTTGTTATAAAATGTATTTGTAATGTATTATGAGAAACAAGAATGGAAAACAATATACACGTTTCTAAAAGTAATAAAAAGACTAAAAATAATGCGAAGTTGCGTTTGACTTCAAACTTGATTGATGGAAAGCTTTTTGGGGAAAGCACGCTTACTCTGCAAGTGCTCACTCTTTTCTAAAAAACATACAGACTGTAAGTGTTGGAGAGAGAATTGCACTCAGCCGTGCGCACTAAAATAATATGTATTAAAACGCTTTGTGCGTGCTGGTCGAGTATCATCGACGAATGATTCAAAAACTTACCCCGCATCTGGATATTCGATATACATCGGACACTGTCCAACTTAGGTTCTAAGTTTAGTAATATAAAAACATTTCTGAAAGGTTAATTTGACAATTGATAGACTGACTGTAGGTAGGTATCGTAACACATGTCGAGAAATTAGTTCAAGGCCTCAATTTTCAATCCGAAATTAGAATGAAAAAAGAAATGTGACAAAGAATTTTAGAAAAATAATAATCAGATCTGGGAAGCGATTTTTTAATATCACCGGATGACTAAAAATTACTGTAATGTCAAATAGTCATCTATTTCTAAAGTTCGTATTTTGAATCTCATCGGTGACTAAAACAACATATACCTATGATACGAGTTCTCCCTGCGACTCGAAAATAATTAAAAACCGATGACAGCTGTTAGTTTGTTATGATATTTTAATATTTAACGAAACGTAAGTAGCTCTTTTCTATGACACACATATAGTAATATATGACATATAGTAAAATATGACATATGACTTTCAAAAATATGACTTTTGATAAATCGTGATATCCTGTTCATCGGTGATAATTTTCTCACTGATGATATCAAAGTCATCGCTGACAATTAAAAATCACATCCCTGGGCATCTTTATCATATAATTAATTTATTTTGCTGTGACCAATATCCTTAGGTAACTTTTTAGGATTCTTCATTAAATATTTGAAGCATTTTTTATCCCCTACACCAAGACCATACATACCGTATTATATAAGGCTACTGTACTTTTTACATGAAATAAATGATTTGACTTTTTTGAAGTCAAAAGTCAAAAATATTTGTTTCATGTAAACCTTTACAGGTATTTATAAAATATCAAAAAAAAAAAAAAACTTGACTTGACTTGATTCATTTAAATTTATTGGGCGCTATTATAACGTGACAATTTTAATTTACAATGATAATTTATGCGCGATATGACAAGGAGATAGCTCGCCGCACCGAAAACGCCTGTAAGAGCTATTGGTATATGAAGGGCAACCTCCCATTAACCCTCAAACGTAGATGTGTGGCCGTGTGCGGGAAGAATGTCTTAACAAACGGAGCTCACACTTGGTCATTGACTGTACAGCAGAAGACCAAAATCGAGGTTTGTCACCGAGCAATGGAGCGCAGTATACTGGGTGTAAAACGTGCTGATAAAGTGAGAAACAGTATATTGCGCTCTAGAACACAAATTGTCGATATTGCCGAAAAAAAGCCGCCATGTTAAATGGGACTGAACAGGGTATGTGTGCCGTATACCGTACTATGGTCGAAAATTATAACAGATTGGGCACCAATCGACCGGAGAAGGCACTGTCCAGGACGAGATGAAAGAATGAGTTGGACACCTTTTTGAGGGTATGGTCCAAAATAGCGATAAATAGTTAGAGATGAAAAGAGGGAATTGAGGCCTTTGCCCAATAGTAGGATAGTATAGGCTAATATATATATTTATATAACATTGCTTGGACTAGTGTTGACGCCGCGACACAGGGTTTTAAATGGAACTTCCGTCGCCGTCTGTTGATTAAGGTGGTTTAAAATGAATAATTTAAACTAAATTATAGCAATACATATTATGTAGTTAAGCAATGCCTTATAAATTAACATGTAAACTACAATTGCCATGTTTATTTACTTAAACATTTCTTTGCCGCTTTAAAATTAATGTTAGTATTCTGGATAGGGATAGATAAAGTAATCAATCATAAACGAGTATTGCAAACTTTATAAAATTTAAATTTACACACTGTACTTAGTGGACTGAAGACCCGTCGACTAAACGGAAGTTTATGTAAATCTCAGTTTACAAGTGGATGCTGCTAAGTAGCAAACTTGGGGAGTCCGCGCGGGAGCACCAGATTAATCTGCGGCAAGTCTGCTAATGTGTGAGGTGGTACGACTTGGGCACTAAGCTTTTAGGAAGCTTACCAATTAATACCCCCAATGAAACTAAAAGGAATTAATTAACGGATGGGAATTATTTTGACAAACTATTATTACGTAAATTTAAGGTGCAGCTGAGTCTCGTACATTCAGCTGCAATTGCAGGTGCTTGTGTTTAATTTCAAATTCGAAATAATCAGCGAATAAAGGCTTTAAAATAGGTATTATTACATGATGCAGATTTATTCCTTACGTTAGGCATTATAATTTTGTTACATTATTTTTATAATAAATTTATGTATAGCTTACCATGGTCTGGGTGTTTATTAAATGTATATGTAGTAAAATTAAAATTAATTAAAAATTAAAAAAATATATATAAATTGAAATAATATAAAATAAAGTGTTCTATTTCCCGGTGGTAGCACCTGTGTACATTTTTGCAAATACCAAACTTTTCTGTAAATGTAAAAAATCACCACAAAGACTTACATCGCCACAAAGAAAACTAACGTGTATTAAAAATGACATGTATGAGTAGGTACACTTCCCGTCGTCGTTATTTGCTCTTGTTTATAGCTGAACCTGTTATTTTATGACACACTTCCAGACCTATTCCGGATCTCTGACAAGTCCTTAACACCTCCCGTGGTTCCATCGTAAAGTTTTATAGTTGAGAAAAGTCACATATCTTACACGGAGCGTCGTAAAGCAAGCTTTTAAAATTAATAAAAAGAGTTTCTGAAGCTTCAGCTGTAAATTGTACCCGACATTTGTTTTTTTTATAAAGGGTTTTTTTGTAAGTAAAATTTTAGGAAAATGATTCGCGTAATATTTATTTACTTCATGTCAAATCCCTTATAGGGTAGGCAGATCTAATAGGGTGCCAATAATTTTGCTTCGTACACAGTCATAACTGTTTTTATACATGCACGCCGATTTTGGAGACTTTTGACTACACCATCTTTAAATCCAAACAGCAAGACATACCCTTCCTTAATTTTATGCTTTCAGCATTGTGGATTCGGTCTATTATTTTAGCAATACACATTAGAACATTAAACTGTTGATAGTATTTAAAAAACTGCAGTTGTAAGTTAACGTTACGTGGAATTCCTGTGAAAAAATATATTTAGGTAGTCAGTTATCATGCACATTATAGTGGGTGGGCCTTAATGCAACAGCATCGATAGGCTCGATAAATCGACAAAATCGATACATATATATTTCTTCGACTGTTAAATTATATCGATATGGTTAAGCGTTAGTTTGTTTAGTATATGTAGATAACGTTATTAATAAAATTATTCAAACGTAATTAACGTGTACTATAATTATATTCAATTTTTCATAAACAATATACTAGCTCTATCTGTGGATAAATTAACGAACTTCTTTAACAATAACACAATAGCTTGTTACGCAACATTGATTAGCTGCCTCTTCGCATAGAAATTAGTTATAAAAAAAACTAAGAGAGGGCGTATTGGTGTTGTTTATCTTTATATACCTACTAATTTATTATAATTTTGACAGTCTCCGTAGACTAGTGGTTGCGCCATTGGCGTTGTATCCGGAGGCCGATATTTTTGCCAACCCATGGCAAAAATATATTAGCACGTTTTTTCTGTACAGTTTGTCATGGTCTGGGTGTTTATAAAATATAATATGTATTATATCGTTGCTTCTGGTACACATAGTATAAGCCTAGAACTTAGTCCTACATATTATATTGTATTATATTATTATTATTATTAATTCTTCTGTCCGTGTATATGTCACTGAACTTACAAAACGGTTGGACCGTTTTTTTTTTTTTAATGTATGTGTTTCGAATTCAAGAATGGTTTAAATTCATAACTGGACTCGTTAGGTGGCGCTGCAATCGGGTTATTGGTTTTATTTTTAGCTTTGCTTTGGGCAGCAGCAAATCTATAACGAAACGAAAAGATTGAATGCCAAACTCAATGCCAAATGTCATTTAGTAATTTAGCTAGTCTTTATCTTCTGCCCATACCTGTTTTTTTTTGTGGGAGGTAAAAATCAAAAACGAAAATACTGTTTTTTCGTAAAAAATGGTACATGCAAAAGTCATAAACCTTTGTATTACCTACAACCATTGACGTAAATAGACATTTATATCTATGCCTACAACTTTTACATTGTACTTTTTTCATTTCGTTCTAGTTTATTTGGGGCAAATTGAAAAAAAAAACCTTAAACGCCCCTAAAAGTTTCACTCTCGTAACTAGGATCGATAATTTTTTATTAAAGCGCAGGTGTGACTTTGTATATACCTGAAGGTAATTTGATCTAGAAACTCTATTGGTGCTGATGAATACATTATTGTTTAACAACATTGATCGCTCCCACTATTAGCCGGCATAGTGCGGTTACGAAATGGACAAAGACAAATTTGCATTACTAGTCTACCTTAATATACTCTCTGCTTTAACGACAATTTACCTGCATTTTCTTAACCGCACCCTAAAAGGAGACGTATTAATTAAAACTGATTTACTAGCTTAGCCGGGAACTGACTACTGACAGACAGATAGACACTCACTTCCATGTTTCTAATATTAATCAGTTAGATTGCGGAAATTGCGAAGCAAGAAAATGCCTTTTTTTGCAAAAAGAAAAACCCTTGATACGAAATGAATCGCTAGGTTCAGCTGCTAGCTTCTTTGAACTAGATTAGCTGTCCGATTTGCGCTACAGTCATCTTCCTGATTTTTTCTTTAAAGATTTAATTTTCATCCGTTCATTTCGTAAACCCACTTATAATATTAAAATTAATGCAAAAAAACAACGATAAATATTTAAAAATAGTTTTAGTTGAAACCATTTTACAGCTATAAATATTTTTTTATACTAAGTGTAATTATTTGACTTTATATTATATCTTATTTCTTGAAATAAAGTACTGAAAAAATGTAGTAAACATATTTTTCTTAAAACATGCCTAAATAAATCTGTATCTATGGGGTGACTTTCTAATCTGTGAATAACTATCAACTGTACATGAGTACATGATATTATCGGTTTTATTGAATATTACTCCTTTTAGTTGTATGTATATCCTAAAAAGTATTACTGTTTTTTCTTATAGTCCCACTTTATATACCATTTAGTGAACATACCTAAATCACCTTCTATACTGAAAACAAAAAACACGACCAGTGCAATAATTTCATCGCCGTCGAAAGATTTCTACTTTTTTTTTATTTCTAAATTAATTTTATTTTAAAAAACTATATTAATTTTCTTTCCAATGAATATCCTAATAACACACGACTTTTTTAAAGCTATTTTTTATAATTTTTACTTAGATGTTCTTTCACATAAACTATTAGGAAAGTTTGTTATTTATCCTTTTTATTCCATGACGCTCAACAAATATCTGTAGCTATTCCAAAATTAAAATTAACTGTAACAATAGTGCTCCATATATTCATGCAGACTGGAAACTGAGTCTCAAATACCTTACTTTTTAGATTATTTTTCTCGGAATCCTTAAAATACCAACAAAGTAGGTAAAGTGCATATAAAAATTTCATTATTATACCTAGTTTACGTCCCAATGCACTTCAAGAAAGTAAATTTTTATGCGCTACTTAAAAAACTTTATAGCATTGGATTTAAGAAGTAGTAGATTGGACTTGGGTATGATTAAGTTGCAAACAAAGTGCTACCTTAAAATTATACAGGATTAGATAGATATTAGGTATTAGTAAAAAATACATATAAATACAGGTTTACAATGAGTAGTCGTCCCCATTTGATATTAAACGACTGTGAAACCTAATATTATAAGAATAATATTTAATTTCTTTACCACCCGCCTTGATCTCTTTATAAAACTATTTAGATTAGGTATTTAAAAGATATTAATTTATAATGATTAATTATATATGGATGTATATTTTAACCCGTCGTGGAGGTGGTAGGGTCAATTTGACTCTGGTCATTTTATTTTCTGTACAGTTTTTGATCCGGCAGTCGTACACAGTCGAGCTTGTCTGTAGCGGAAGCCATTTAAGCCTTTGCGCGCCACTATTAAAACGACCTGTATCAAGACAAAACCTATTTATTGTTCAGCTATTATTGGTCCGTTCTGTCAACAATGTGCTATAAGACTTATTTATTAATAACTTTATAATGAAAGATGATTGATCTCACTATATTTATCAAAAAAAAAAAACTCACGAGGATGTGTATTTTTGTTGATTATTTTTGGACTTCTCGTATAATTAAAATAATAAAACACTTAATTTGAACTAAAAATTGTTTTATTTAATGAAAAATATTTAATTTGTAAGTTCAATTCTCATCCTTTTTTAATAAATATTTCCATAATATAACAATTAAATACAGGGTTATCATAACCGTCTATATCCTCGGGGTCCACACCGGGTTACATGTGGTGATTGTGGAAGATCGGTATTGGGGCATCGTGCTTTCCAGCAAATCCAAAATCATATTGCTCATTATTCAGCAAACCCCAAAAAACTAACTAAAATTATCACTAGTATAGACGAGGATAATATTTTATGGACGAGAGATGAGCAAGTATGGACGTACAATATTGTTTATTGAAATTGTATTGTATTTAGTACTGACTTAGTTTGGTATTATTTTATGTTGTTTATAAATGTATGTGTATATAAACACCGCAATGAGCTCATTACTTGTTCAGCGTAGACTAAAATGCCATCGGCGGCGCCGATTCGGAAATCCAATAAACGCTCTCCGCTGGGTACCCCGAGGCTAAAGTTGCAGATGGCCGGGAACCAACAAAATTGTCCCACGATGAAAGCATATTCTACGGGAATAGAAATTTCGAAGAAAATCCCGCACATTTCAAATCCAATCCATTTCAACCCTTTAAATAAGAAAGGCATCTTCGCGGGCCAAACTATAACATTCTTGAGAAAAGTAAATTATAGGAAAATATTTGACACACTAAACGAAAAATAAGACGAAAGGAATTTATTTTTGACCAACGGTTGGGTATAGTAAAAAAGTGTAGTAAATAAATTATTATTATGTATGCTAATATATTTATATTAGGTTTCTTGGCCGTTCAGCTGCAGCTATACTGTGTTTTTACAAAAATCATTATTTATATAATACGTGTTGTATGACTGCTAATACTAGCAGAAGAATACGTAAGTTTTATTATCGTTTAATATTATTGAAAATAGCACACACTATAGTTCCTTCCCACCTTCAGAAAAGATAAAAAAAAAACACAAATTTATTAGTAGTATAAGAAAAGTCTACATACAGTTTTTTATCGTTTTTGATATAATATGTATTAAAAAAAAATTGGAATGTGGTAAATCACATGACACTGATTACTATTATAAGAAGAGTAGAAATAAAAATACTTGTCCAACAGTTTTATAAGAGTCATACAAAGTTTCACTGTTGCAGCATTGTCGTTTCTATGACCAAGTTAAACACCACTCGCGCACCTTTTTTTCCCTTCTCCCGGCCTCTATTAAAATTTCCAATATGGTAAATACGAATACGAAAATATTATTTTCATCCACATTTACAATAATTACAAAATGTAGGTCAGGTCAAGCAATTTGCATTCCTGAATGCCATTTAATTTTAATAAATCAATATTTAATATATTTTTAATTGAGCACGGCATGTAACTTTGTATCTACCTACCTGATGTTAAGAAGACCTACAAAGTCCATGAATGAGGTCGACCTGTGCCGGTTAAATAATGCAGTTTCGAAATGGGCGGTGACAAGGTATTTGTATTACGAGGCTATTAATATACTCGTTTTTTTTCGTCAAATGTTTATCTTCCTACTATTATAAATGCGGATGCATGTTTGTTATTCAATCATGCCAGAACGTATTAATGCATGCGAAGCCGCGGGCATAAATAAATATATGTACGTGGTGGCCGAGTTTATTTAACCTTACACTTAAAAGCAGCTCAAATCTGGTAAAATTTTTGTAATAGTATCTCGGAGGGCACATTAAGCTGTCTGTCCCAGTTTCACTTAACCAACTTGTGAAACTCTTTTGAGATGGGTTATTCAGCCTATCCAAGCGACGAGCTAACCACTTATTCGCTGTAGACCCAGAATACCATCGGTTACGATAAAGTGGGAATAAAACGCTGGGTACCTTGAGGCACCAGTAATTGTACAGAAAATTTAATATTTTAATGTAGGTTAAAAAATATGTTATTAATTTTTATATTATATTTTGTAAAATGATGAGCGAGTGAGTGTCGACGCCAGGTGTGCTATTTCGCAATAGCTACCTAATTTATAATTATTTCTTCATATTTTCCTTTTAAGTCAGCAGTCTTTTGCCAATTATTCGTAGTATAAGATACCTATTGATATTTTTATTTTTAAAGCTATTTATTTCTTAATTAGAGATACTTTTGTAAATAAAAACAAGGAAACAAAAAGGATTAACCTCATTTCCTTTCTTTTTTTTTATCCTAAAAATATATTTGTAATTTTATTTATCCGAAGTTTCAGAAAACATGACAAAAAAATATTGTGTTGCAATACATACAAAGTATTTGGTTTGTTGTTAGTTTAAAATACCTACACGGCCTACAATTCAATAGTTTATTTTTCCATGAAAAAGAGTATGATGACTCTACACAGATACAGATACGAGTAATTGGCAAATTTGTCAATGTACGTGGGCATATTATATCTCCTACATGGTGTATATCACCCTTGTATCCGGAAGAAGTGGGGTTGATTCCCACTCTAGGCAGATAGGAATACATTTTCCTGTACAGTTAGACTTGGTCAGGGTATTTATAAATAAAGAGAGAAAAACATTTAAAACCACGAACGGAAATAATTCGTCTATCAATATTCATGCATGTATAAATATGAAGATTTATAATATTAATATATAATTTCATAGTATAAGCTGTTTTGTGCAATGGAGTTCGAATATAGATGGTTTAATACTAAACCTATATATAATAAGTCTTTCCTACATTTTTATGCTATTTATTTTGAAAAAAAAAAGGAACCTTAGGGAAGAAATGGGTTTTAGGAAACTACTGCATCGATTTCTTGTCGAGGTGGTAGTCTCCTTTTAGGATGCTGGCAGTTGATTTGACGATAAAGCAGCGAGAGCAAATTCGTATTTGGCGCCGTCCATTTCATAACCGCATCATTTGCCGGCATAGTGGGAGCAATCGATGTCGTTAAACAACAATATCGATCCATTCATTGATTTTGTAGGTCTGCTTACCATATTTAACTTATAATAAGTTAAATAGTTGTAAATTTATTTTGGATAAAGCTTTATTTAATATTAAAGTATTTCTGTTTTAATATTTTTCAGTAGTTAGATACATTTCTTTATTCTAGGTTGGTTTTATGCAAAAATATATAATTTGAGTTGGTTAGACCTTGGACTTAAAAACACTTAGGTCCCTGGTTCGAATCCCGGTGTGTACCAATAAGTTTTTAATTAAAAAATGTATGTACATTTGTTTGACAACACCACTATAGTGCCTCGGAGAGCACGTTAAAATGTCCGTCCCGGTTTCACTATACCAACTTGTGATACTGTTTATAGGTGAGTAATTGAGTCTATTCAAAACATAGCAACGAGCTAGCTACTTGTTCGGTGTAGACTCATACCATCCTACGACGAGGTAGGATTAAAAACGCTTCTCTGGGTACCCTGGGGCTGTCTAGGCGGTCTCGGGTGCCGTAAGATACCCGTGATGATATGTATGTATATTTTTTTTATTTTTTATAATTTTTATCAAACGTACATGCTCACAAACTGTAACAATCGTCGTAATCGCGGTCTATGGATGACGGCATTGTCCCTAATATGTTGGCAGCATTTCCCTCCGAATTAATATAACAACTGCCAGGCCTGCTTTGGGTTTTTTTAGCAATACAAATGAAATTACGTAAAAAAAACAAAACCTATTTTAACTAAAAGGTTCTTTAAGGACTCCGAAGTTATCGACGGTCGTTAAATAATTTAATATTAATAATAATTAAATATTATTTTTCCTATTATAGGGAGGTTTTGGAATAGTAAATTATTAAGTCATAAGTCGTTTGCCGTTACAATGTATCAGAATTTCGGTTTACTAATTACATTCGTGTACATAAGCCTTGCTTTAGTATTCCGTGTGCATCTGGCTTTATGACAATATTGTTCGTTAAAGCCACTCCTGAACTCCGAACGTCTAACTAATCCAGACTTTACATCCACCTGAAGAGCTGATTAACTCTATTAGTAAACTTATAGTATAGAGAGAAAGCAATTCTTGACACAACATTGTAAGGATTAAATATGAAATTCCCAGTTTGAGAACTAATATTTAACCATAAAACCATTAATTCAAAATGGAACATGTAATTTCAATGCTGTGTTTAGAGAATAAATGACTAACGCACAGTTCGTATTTGTTTAAAATTTATTTCGTAAAACGTGAAAATTTTGAATCGAATAAACCACGAGCCAGATTAGGCACTAAGATATAATAACGTTAAATAAAACAATATGGTGGAAGCAAACTAATGGCGGCATAGCTTGCTAGTATACAATATTCATCATATCAACAACTTTTTTTTTTAAACTTCCAAATTCATGCTATATTTCTAGTAAGCATGTCGTCAAATTGTAAATTACTTACTAAGAAAAGCAATTACGACATTAAACTATGAAATGCTTCTACGCCTGTTCCATCAGAGGCCAATAAGTAGTTATTTTATTAAGTTAAAAACTTTATTGCATAAATTTAGTACAAATTTGTGCAATTGTCTTTGTCGTATACCAATAAACCAAGAAATTTTTAGAACTCTGTCATTGTTATTTCTGTTTTAGTAGGTGTCTGTCCTGATTAGTATTCTTTTAATCATTTGTGCGATTTTTTTTTATTTTGGAAAAGATCAAACAATCCTTAAAAATAAGTTATTTTGTGGTTTTTATAGGGCTTATTCACTTCAATGATCTAGTAGGTATCTTCTGACAGGTACTCTTAGTTCAACCCGTCTCATCCGTGTAAACTATGAGGTAGCAATTGATGAATGTCGTAGGCTCTTCTGATCGATAAAAGGGTAAAAATATATTTTGGTAATGTAAGCTGGTGTTGTTTGTAAATATTATTGTTGATTTAAAATGCCTTACGCTCACTTGGGTTCCAGATAATGCATATTCATCACTGCGTAAGAGCATCTAATATGGTCAGGCTCGTAATATTCTTTAACTCTTTAACATAATAGAAGAAGAATCTTACTCTTCTGTGTACTTACTGTTACTGTTCTTCTTCCAAAAGATACCTTCCTATCTTCTGATCCTTCAGGCATGATAAATTTAATAATAGTTTTGTGGGTAGACTACAAACATATGAGTAGAAAAAATATAAATGAAACCGCATAAAACTGTACACTGTGATGAATAGCGTGCTTTGAGTAATGACCATGTCCAGCAGTGGACTGCTACAATCCCAAGATACAATAATTTAAATTATAATAAATAAAAAAACAATAAAAATCACCGTAAATACAAAAAATAAGTACTTTCATACTTTGCATATCGTGCAATACAACGTGGGGTATCACAGACCCCAGAGGCATTTACTGCTGCTCAGGGCTCTATTCAGACTAAACAAATATAATCAGTCGATTTAGCAATGTCGCACACGAGATTAGTTTTTAGGTACAAATTAATAGCACCAAAATGTTTAAAGATTTCAATGAAATTACGCCTGGGGTCTATTAAACCCCACATGGTACGCGGAAGGTTAAATAATGCAACGCATCGTCGCGTGTGATGCAAGTCATACATAAAAAAAACTGCTGAAACTAAACTGTATCCTGCCCACGCCAAAGTAAACGCCTGCGCTGAAAGCTATAAAAATAATCTAGTAAGAACTTTTCTCTATATTTATACCAAATATATAAAAAAAACCCGCGCTCTGTCTTCAACAAAGTAGCTCGGTTCATGTCCGAAGTATAGGTAAGTAATTTACGGTCGCTTTATACCTTTGAGTATGTCCGAGGTGTGGTTTAGATCAAAGACGCAGGAGCCGGGGCTTTATAGTAAAAATCTCTCTCTAAAGATAAATAATTAAAATTTAAATTAAAAACAAATAAACAAAGAGTGTAAAAAAGGGGCGAAGTTTGCTAAGTGCTCTTACTTAGTAATATTATAATATCTATATCTTTGTAGGTAGTACGATTTCAGTTTGAACACAAACAACAACCTCCCAGGGGGTGGAAAACAAGTCGACTGTAAAAAATCACTCACCCAGTCCTTTTAGAATATTGTTTTCAGTATTTCAATTTATACTACAACATTATTTTTTGAAGCTCTTTAATAGACTTTAAAATAAAACACCATCTGCGAAAACAATAAAAGCATTCTATAGAAACTACTTACTAAATTAATTTATATGTTCGAAAACATTACATTAAAGTTCAACTTTTACGACCTACGAGTATAATTACATTTTCATTTCAATCTCTTAAAGTCTCTTTTCATTACAGTTCGTTTTAGAAATTGTGTCAGCGATTTTTAATACGCGATCTTTTAAAAGTTCCATTTTGCAATTCGAAGTCATAATTAAAAATGTAACGGAAATATTTAAAAGCAATAACGTGGTCTAACATTTTATGCTAGAAAAATATTAAAACTATGTAAAATATCAGTTTAAATATACTCAAACCAGATGTAAAAAATACAAAAATAATAATAATACAAAAGTTAATATATTATTTCAAAAATAACGTAACGCCAACTGAAATACTTTACAAGAAAATAAAACTACTAACATATATTTATATATATGAAAGTGCTTTTCCTGGCTGACAGTATCCTTTTTACCCAAGGGGGTCAAAAGGATAGTAATTTTTATAAAATGTGTACCAGGAATCTTCATTTTAAATAAATTGAAAGATATTTCACTATTTTCCGAAATTTCATGATAAGGTGCAATATATATTTTTTGAAGCTCTTAATCTAGTTGTATAATGTAATTCTTTTTATTTTAAAGTACACAGCAATAATATATACACTGTAATAAAAAAAGAGTAATACGTTTAAAAAAAATCGTGAACAAATTTAATATTGACTTAATATTAATATAAAGCCAAAGTATTGTGATATACGTTGTTTTAACATGCTAGTCAGAAAAAATATTGTCTGACATCGAGAACAAAAGGTCTGCCAATGTCGGACAATGAAATAAACAAATTGAACAAAACCGATATACATACCTACGCCTCGCCACTCGATAGCCTATTCCAACGAATCGAATGAACACGATAATAAAAAGAAAACCATAACATTGAAAACCAAAACATCAAAGTAAATCCTGGAAAT
The DNA here is from genome assembly GCA_947458855.1 of Monopis laevigella. NCBI lineage: Eukaryota > Metazoa > Arthropoda > Insecta > Lepidoptera > Tineidae > Monopis > Monopis laevigella. The sequence continues at coordinate 35,861,612 of OX381576.1, read as the reverse complement.
TAATTGCCACAGAAATATTAAAAGATACAGTGAGTCTTTTATTTATATATGAATTATTTTATATAGGAATCTTAGTTACTCGATACAAATCCCCATCTAACTTTTTATAACTCTGTGGCAATCACCAAACTGTTAATATTTTAGCTTTTCAATCCCACCAGGATTGTAATTAAGGGCTCGTCACTTGATTGCCCTACATGTACCCCATGCCACATGCAGTCGCGGCCAGATGAGAATGCGTCTGGACGCGACAGCCTTTGTGTCAGCTTCCTGCTGGTCGGTGCAAAGGCTAAAGCTTTTATATAAAGGGACATTCACTCTTTAGGTTTTGAAATTTACTGTTGGTGCATACATATACTATAGCTTTATGTTGTGCTCGGCTGCACGTTGCTTTGGAGTTTATCGAAGTGTATAAATACAGTCAATAAAGACAAATGATTAATACTACTACTCGGTCTATTTACACCACTCTCCTTAATCATTGCAATTGCTCACTTCGACAAGCACTGACTAATGTGTAAACCACATATAATAGATGTAAAGATATATCGGTAGGTAAGCGCTGTTTCTGATTTGAATCTTAATTAAAATAAGCACCAATAATTTTTATATAAAATGTTTCATGAGAGTAAGGAGAAGGTTTTAGTTCCATTGGCTTGGAAAGACTATGCAGTCAAAAGTCTCTGAAATCGGGGTGCTTGATAAGGTGATAGGTGACGACAATTACTTAGACGTAAACGAATTCGCCGTTGTTATTAAATTGTGGATGACAATAAATATGATGCCACTTCGACAAGCACTTAACAATAAATATGATGCATATACAGCGTCATCAGTATATTTTATTTGACAAATTGTATGCATTTCCTACAAGCCATCCAGTTTGCAGAATTACTATGAATTATTAGCAGTAAAATAAGTATTGTTATGTATTTTGTGATAAAACCTATATTTATTAGATACATCTATATAGGTAAATACCTATATAAAGTAAACATCCAACGACGCGGACGTATATAAATCTTTGAAATTTAAGCAAATATTTACAAATTTTTATTCTTTCTATACAGCGGCGTCATCAGTGATAGTGACAGAAGCTCGTTGTAAAAATTATTTTAGTAAATGCCTTTTAGAAAACATTTGAATACAAAATTACGAAAATAAGGTTATCCACACATACAAATATTTCAACTTAATTAGTTACTGATATAACAACTTATATTTTTAGAGGACACGAGAAGACACTAAGGGTCGACTTTTCAATTGTCACATAAAGTTATTTCACAGTTAACTTAAAATTATATTACAAGTTAAAGTTAACAAATCGTCTCTAAGACAACTATCACAGATAATACGTAACTACTTAAAATTAATTTCAACTTTTACCTTACCGATTTTGAAGATATCGATATGGACAGATAGAAAAAGAGGTCAAATGTTTATTTAAAACGTAGGGAACCATCGTATATGTTTAAGCGTAACCTTATATTTTGCAAATTTAACAACATCATTTTGATGATTTAATACTGGTGAATTATTTGTGTACTTCGACGTGGTTACAGTCCAGCACTAACGAGCTCGCTGCCAGTTCCTACCTACTAGGTACGAACAATTTATTTTAGCTGAGGCTAAATAAATTGCACTCAGAAAGTGCCCGCGCCAAGATGTAGTTAAGTGCACGGACTTAACACTAATAATAATTAAGTAGCTACCTAATTAAAAAACGTTTTTTTTTGTTATTGAAAAACGGTTTTCAACAAATATGTTAGCAAAAGTTAACATAATTTACGGTAGGTAGCGGCTGCGTAGTCGCTAATAGCTCTCTTTGCTGAAGCTTTCCGTAGGGATGCTGCGCTGCGACTTAGTACACCGACGAGTTAATGAGTTCAGCATAGGTCTTCCACCATTTGGTCTAATGGGAAATATAACTTGCTAATGCAGACTAAACCAATTTTATATGTTCTAATTGCATATAAGGAACAATACACCCTGGAATTAATTATAAACTTTATTAATCATCTTAAGCATGCTTAATAAAGTTTTATTGAGAGTGACAATGTTCTTAGCTATCTATGGCTTCACCGTGCGCGTGGCGGGTCCATCGCGTAGTTGGAAGGCAGGGGAATAAAATGCAGTGTTCCCGGACTTGAGACCGAGTAAGATTTAAGGCCTTTTGAACTCTCACCTGCACTATGTTCAATACCCTCTCTACACAACCAAATACTATATGATCCTGTTAGCGCCATCTTGGAAACACGCTCCATAAAAGTTCAGTCGGCTTATCTCGGAAGGCTAAGATCCTTCAATAGAAGATGCAAAGATTTTTATCTTTTAAAAGGATCAGCGTAACGTACTTTGGTCTTATTAACACTTACATGAGTTTTCGAGTACTTACTGTTACAGTAACAATGTAACCCCTAGATATTTCCTTCTGTATGTACCGACAGAAAATTGCTCAAAACCAGAATGTTTTGGGGAGATTTCTGTCGTGCGTACTTTGTCACTCAATTCTTAACTACGGCATCAAAGCGTGGGCTTCTATATCATATTTTAATTCATATATTATAGAGAAAAAAAAAGAGCTGTTATAAGGTAAGCTTGTCTACCTAGTTTCTTTTCCACAACTGAACTTTAAATTAACTAGTTTACCGCCAGTGACTTCATTTTCGCCAGTGAATTTTGACAAATTATATAATATGTGATGTCACGCGGCCCTTTGGGCCACGGTTGGCTGTTAAAGTAAGTGGTAGGTTAATTGGTTGGGTGTCTCGCCGCCCTTAGGGCCAGTTTTCTCTTGATTTCAAATTTGGCAATTTATTTTACTAAGGTGCACCCTGAAAACTAGCGCGTGGTGTACTGTAAAGTGCACCACGACCACGCTGAAGCTGAGGGTGTACCGATTCATTAAATAATATTGTGTTTTTTAAGTTCTTTTTTATTGTGAGTTCTATTTTATAAATTAGCATAAGTTTTTGTATTGTTTATTTTATTGAATAAATATTTTTATTCTATAAATAGGAAATTGTATCAGTACGTAAATCCTATAGTATAAATAAACTTCATAGATAGGTGGGAGGAAGGTCTCTGTAACTTCGTTAAGCCGACCGACCGGTCTCGTTACCGTCCATACAGATGCAAAAGACAAAGTCATGTTTCGGTTTTAGTCTGTGGGTTCACCGGTTTTTAGGAGATTACTGTATCGATTTCTTGTCGGGGAGGTAGTCTCCTTTCAGGGCGCGGTTACGAAATGGGTGGTTGTATTGACGATAAGGCAGCTAGTATATTAAAATATACTCGCATCATTTAGCCGGCATAGTGGGAGCAATCACTGTTGTTTAAGGACGATTATTGATTGACCCCATTCATAGACTTTGTGGGTCTGCTCACCACCAGGTTACAAAGGTACAAATGGCGTGCTCCAATAAAAAAAAAACAATTCGGAGTAACTTTCAAGTTTATGCCTAACGCACGGCAATGTATTTTTATGCTATAGATAGGAAAATGTACCAGTACCTACGTAAATTCTATAGTATAAATAAATATCACCAACACACCAGAATATGGTAAATTCAGTACATTACAATAATATATTGACCGATATTCTCGAACCAGATATAAGGATGTCTTCAAAGTACTTCGAATCAGAACAATATTCGCTACCTACATGTGATCCGCTAATTTAACTACAAAGGTCCCCGACTCTATAATAAAATTAATAAACTCATTGTAATTGATAACCCATAATAAAGTACCTTTCAACTTGGTTTATTAATATTTTTACTAAGGATATTTTAATCGAACGGTAAAAGAGATAATTTTCAATTATAATTCAGTTTGCAACTTAATTCTAGCTTTTACCATTGTCTAATAATAGCGTAAAAATACATTTACTACTACATCAATAAATGAAAAAAAATAGACTACTGGAGACTCTGAACAAAGGAGAGTGAAGTACTTAATAAAATTAAAGAATCTAAAGTATTCACAAAATAAGAAGTCCGTTTGGACAGCTTACTGTGTCCCATACGCTTCCGAAACGTATTAATATCGATTTATTTGGGTCACTTCACTTTTTTCGTTGAGATGTCGGGCTTCTTATTTTGTGAATACTTCAGTAAATAGATCGGTACAAAAGCTGAAGAAAGCCTTTTAATGTAAAGTTTTTATTTAACACAACATTTACTAGCTAATTAAACAAATATATCTTCAGATAAAAAGCTGTACTTGGTTCAATGAGGTTCGTATTTACGAGTATTATTCGAGCTTAATTTGATTGTAAGTAGCACTCAGGGCTGGTTTAATGACTTATGCCCGATTACACCAACTCTAAGGTAGCTCGTAACAAAGTTAAGGGACAGTTAATGGCAGTTGTTTCATAGCAAATATGTCAAAATTCTTATTTAGACTTAGCGATCGTTGGTGAAATCGGACATTAGGTACCGGTATATTTTTGCCAAACTTTTAGAGGATTATATAATTCTACATATAGGTATATGGATATATTATCATGGTTACATTCATAAGCAGAAAATTAAAAATGTGAAATAAATGTGACAAAAGAAAATCGAAACCTTCCGGAGACGAAAACTAAGTGTTTTCACTTATATTCAATATAATAAAATGCGTTACAGGATAAATTTCAAAAACCAAAACAATGTTTAAGTGGGTATGTTTCTTAATGAAAAAGCTCAAAATATTTAACTTAATAGTTTTAAAATGAAGTTGTTCTATTTTGTCCTACAAGTTTACTTAAGTATTTAAGTTATATTAGATCGCATACGTTAGTGTCGAAATGTAACGTCACAAACTAAGCTATATATCGAATACGCGACATCCAGATACAACATGAACACGTAACTAGTTACGCGGAGACGGACGATAGGCACAAAATAGAATGAAAATTTGTTTAAAAAAGTCATTTATTTGAGCTTTGCTTTAGTAAAAGGTTGATTTTATTTCTGCCGGCACTCTTTCAAGCTTCTTTCGTATATATAATGCCCAACTCCTGTTCCAGGAATCTCAGCGCTTCGGCTCAGGACAGCTTTGTTCTATTCACTTCCATTACTTACATTGTAATATTATTTTAGATTCTTTGAAATTTTTAAAACAAGTACTTTGTGTATTTGCTTACAAGTTTTAGCTCACTGTTGGTGTTAAAGTTTTTAAGATTTATTTATAGTTTCTGCTATATACGTGGTGTATGGTTGGTTAGACCTTCGACTTAAAAACACTTAGATCCTTTGTTCGAATCCCGGTGTGTACCAATGAGTTTTTAATTTGAAAATGTATGTACATTTGTTTGACAAAACCACTATAGTGTTTCGGAGAGCACGTTAAGCTGTCGGTTCCGGTTACACTATACCAACTTGTGAAATTGTTTATAGATGGGTTATTGAGTCTTTTAAAAATCGCGACGCCATTTATTCGGTGTAGACTCATACCATCGGCTACGACGAGGTGGGATTAAAACCCCCCCGCTGGGTACCCTGGGGCCGTCTAGGCGGTCTCGGGCGCCGTAATGCACCCGTGATGATATGTATATGTATGTTTTTCATATTAATATAATATATTATTTAAAATACCAACGCCATGTATATCGCTAGGCTTTCTGTATTTATATCAAAATTTTGAAACAAACGGAAGCCGGGAAAGGTAAGCTAGTAAATAAGTATATGCAAGTTACCAGCTGAAATTCATATCCAATCGTAAAATCTAAAATAGACTAGATAACCTAAAGATGAAATGTTTCATTAATATAGTGAATGGTTTGTATATATTGGCCAGTACTATCAAATGAAAATGAAGCTGGAAATTTGAAATAAATAGTTTGCCGGTGTAATTAGCAAGGACGACGCGACGTCCGTAGTAGTCGATTAATTAATGTTTGGAGCAAGCCTTTACAAATGGGAAGTATTTATTATCTATTACTTTATATATAAATACTACATGTTTTTGGAGTCCTATTTAAAAAATGTTGTGTTCTATATTATGAAATGAAAAAGTCACCCTTACTTGGTTTAGTGACTTCAAGCTTAAAAAAAGATCTCAGTTTTTTTATGATTTAGGTGCTGCCTGTTATAGCCCAATGCGGTCCAAATATTTTTAAGACTTTACGATAATAATTTGCAGGTCCCTGGTTCCATCCCCGGTGTTTACCAATAAGTTTTTAATCAAAAATTTTGTACATTTGTTTAACACTACCACCAAAATATCAGACGTTTGGCTGACACTCATGTCAACCAAATATTAGGGTTGCCTATAGTTGGTAAGGCACATGATTTGCGCAGGGACCTCTTGACCGCTTTGATGATTGCAGTGAATGCCTTGCCATGTCTTAACCACTAAAGGGATTGCCGTGAATCGCGGCCAACTTAAAGTGGTGTGACACTTTCACAGGGAACGGGCCAGCAAAATCTGTACCCACGCCAGCAAAGGGACAACCCTCATTCACACGGTCCGACGGCAGATCTCCCATTTGAGGCTGCATGGTAGCCTTAAGTCTGTAACAAGGCATGCATTAGAAAATCACACTTTGTATGACTCGTCTGGCGGACTGACTCCAATATTCGCGCTGCAAGATGGCCAACAAAGCATTACAGCCAGCATGCGAGTTCTTGATGTGGTGATCAGCAACCAACAAATTCACCAAGTGATCAGAATTAGTAAGCAACAAGGGGTGACGAGCTCTAATGCAACCAACAAATTCACCAAGTGATCAGAATTAGTAAGCAACAAGGGGTGACGAGCTCCAAAGGGCAAATTGGCATTCCGAAGTCTTTGTCCAATATGAAGGGGGCCCAAATCATCAAAAAAAGGATTTAGGCGTCCAATTGCTCCCTTGAGCCTACAACATCCAGCCCGCAGTGTCTCAATTTCAGTCTTAAACTGATCTTCCTGAACAACCTTAATCCAATATAAATGCGTCCTTCCGTTCACATGGTGTGAGGACTAGCGACTGGTGTTTCTCCTAGGGGTGTCGACTATTAAAAATAAAGCGTTTAATCCACGCAGTTACATCCAACAATTTATACAGGGAGCTAAATTTAATCAATAGAAATTCAGGATCTAACTCCACGGTTTTCACCATCGCAAATACGCGTAGACCTGGTAGTGGATCAGTCAACAAAATTGAGGCCAGGACGACTCAGGATGCGTCAACCAATCAGGGCCCCACCAAAGTGAGTGTCGCAAAAGATCTGGGGCAGCACAACCCCTGGACGCAACATCTGCAGGGTTAATTTCCCCTGGAACCTGTTTCCAGATCAACGGAGCATTAGAAGCCTGAAACTGAGAGACACGATTGGCCAAAAAGACTTCGAGTGTATGGACAGCAGCTCTCAGCCACGAGAGAACAATCTGGCTGTCAGTCCAGGCAACACGTCACCAATAACAACAATGCGTCTCAACGTTACAAAAGCGTGATTCTATAATCGCGTAAGAAGAGCAGCCCCACACAATTCTAACTTCGGGAACGTAAGTCGAGTCCGAAGGGGAGCAACCTTTCTTTAAGCTAAGACCAAATTCAGTCACACAGTTCGCAAGTAGACCACGGCCGCATATCCTTGCTCTGAAGCGTCACAGAACCCGTGGAGGCTCGCCGTGTACTTCCCAGCTGGAAAGAAAGGTCTGGGTAAAGAGACTTTATTGATTTCTAGAAGATAAGTAACAAAGGAAACCCAGTCCTTTAACAAGGTGTCAGTAAGTTGGTCGTCCCAACCAACTCCAGCAGTCCAAAGTATGGAGAAACCATTTAGCCAAAAGTATTCCTGAGCTAATTAAACCAAAGGGGTGCTAGGGGGAGGGGGTTCGAGGGGCAGGGGGTTCGAGGGGGAGGGGGTGCTTTGTGCGAGGGGGAGGGGTGCGAGGGGGAGGGGGTGCAATGGGGAGACACTGAACATCTAGTCTCCCCAACTGCCATCCTCACCTGCACGTGGTACACCCTGCTGAACAACAAACGAGGCTCTGGCGACCGATCGATGGCGGTATAACCAACACGAAAAGCCGGGCATCAATAAATACTGTCTGAAAATAGGCAGCAGCTTTACCAAGACGTGAGGTTCGGCTCTGCGACGGCCAACACGCATGCCCAGCGCGGCGATTACGGGCAAATACCTCCCATGAAAAACGCCACAAAAAAACGGCCCCCAGTGCCCGGCAGCCCCATTATTCCTGGCCACGGCAGCGGTCATGGTAATGGTGGGGCGGGGGTGCTAAAAATCCCCGGCAGATAGGCTGCCAACCAAAATTGACTTTGGCGACGTATAACGGACGGACTCTACGGCTGGACGGACACCTCGCGGAACTGGAAGTGGAATTGCAAACAATTAGATGGCACGTTGTGGGGCTGTGTGAAACCCGCAGAGCCGGAGAAGGCATGATAACTCTGCAATCGGGCTATCAACTCTACTTCCGGGAGGGAGACCACCCATCCCGAGGCCGCGTCGGGTTCCTAGTCAACAGAGTTCTCACGGACAACGTTATGGAAGTCTCCAATATGTCAAGTAGAGTCGCGTACCTTGTACTCAAAGTAACCGAGAGATATACACTTAAGGTAGTACAAGTGTATGCATCAACTTCGGCACACTCTGACGACGAGGTTGAGGCTATGTACGAAGACATAGCCAAGGCCCTCCACAATACCACTAGGGCCCACTATAATCTTGTCATGGGGGACTTTAATGCTAAAGTGGGAGTACAAACTGGCATCGAATCGAGTGTCGGATCACACGGATATGGAAGCAGGAATGTTAGGGGACAAATGCTGGTCAACTTCCTCGAGAAAGAGTGGCTCTTTGCAATGAATACGTTCTTTGAAAAAAACCCCACAGGAAGTGGACCTGGAAAAGCCCTAACAACAATGTCAGAAACGAGATTGACTTCATTATGGCTGATAAAAGGCGCATATTCAGAGATGTCTCGGTGGTCAATAGGTTCAATACCGGAAGTGACCACAGTTCTTGTTCGAAGTACTCTGAATATCAACTATAAGCTTGAAAGGCACCGCTTGGTGAAATCTACGCTCCGACCTACCCTGCTCCAAACCGTCGCGGGTTCAGACCGCTTCCAGCTAGAGCTGAGAAGTAGATTCGATGCGTTAGAAACCACAATGGATGTTTATGGAGAACTGGATGCTGTCGTTAATACAATTCGAGAGGAACGTGTCAGATTTTGCCAAACACAGCGCCCTGGCAAGAAGTCGAAACTCTCAGCGGAGACCCTGGATCTCATGAAGAGAAGGCGTGAAAACACATCGGTAACTTAGTCAAATCTACAAGCGCTCACCAAGCTCATACGCAAGTCTATACAGAAGGACCTCCGTCGGTTCAATACTCGTCGCATCGAGAAGGCGATCGAGCTAAACAAGGGTTCCAAAGTATTCATGCAGAAGCTTGGAAGAAGCTAGATGACGAAGCTGACCACCCACGATGGAAGAAATGCCACCTCCAAAGTAGAGATCCTCGCCGAGATCGAAGACTTCTACAGCCGACTTAATAAATCACATGCTGTAAAATCTGACCCTAGGAATGATCGCATCATTACACTGATGAGCTGATCTGGGATCGCACAGCTTACGCGTCATTACACTGACGAGCTTCCCGACGACAGTTTAGAGGAGATCAAATTGGCCCTCAAACAGCTTATAAATGCAAAAGCTCCTGGTGAAGACGGAGTTACATCTGAGCTCCTGAAATCAGGAGGTGTGGCGATCTTGCAAAGACTGCAGCACCTGTTTAACTCGGTCATACAGAGCGGGACCGTACCAAAGGCTTGGCACAGAGGCGTGGTAGTCCTGTTTTTCAAAAAAGGCAACAATACGCTTTTAAACAATTACAGGCCCATCTCGCTTCTGAGCCACGTCTATAAGCTGTTTTCGAGGGTCATCACTAACCGACTCACTCGAAGACTTGATGACTGCCAGCCTCCAGAACAAGCCGGGTTTTGAGGAGGATACGGCACCATAGACCACATACTCACGGTGAGGCAGATTATACAGAAAACCAAAGAGTATAATCAGCCCCTGTGTGTCGCGTTCGTGGATTATGAGAAGGCCTTTGATTGTATCAAAACCTGGGCTGTAATGGAGTCCCTGCAGCGATGCCAGGTAGATTGGCGGTATATCGAGGTGTTGAGATGCCTATATAGATCTGCTACTATGACTATCCGAGTACAAAACGACGAAACAGCGCCTATTCAACTGCATCGTGGAGTGAGACAGGGCGATGTTATATCGCCGAAGCTGTTCACTAATGCAGTTGAAGATGTTTTTAAGACGTTAGATTGGAAAGGACTAGGCATAAATATAAAGATCAAGGTCATGTTCAACGACCAAATCATTCCGAGACCCGTCATTTTGGACGGTGTAACTCTCGAAGTGGTTCAGGTATACATCTACCTGGGCCAAATCCTAAACCTCTGTGGGAACAACTCCGAGAGTGAAGCCGACAGAAGGGTGCAGTTGGGCTGGGCAGCATTCGGGAAGCTGCGCCACGTCCTTACGTCAGCCATACCGCAGTGTTTGAAAACAAAAATCTTTAATCAGTGCGTCCTACCAGTGATGACATACGGCGCTGAAACGTGGACACTTACAGTGAGGCTGGTCCACAAACTCAAGTTCGCTCAGCGACCTATGGAAATAGCTATGCAAAAAGTTTCTCTTATGGATAAAATCAGGAATGAGGATATTCGTAAGAGAACTAAAGTCACCGACATAGCTCTGAAAGTTTAATTGAAGTGGCAGTGGGCCGGTCACATTTGCCGCAGGACGGATAACCGTTGGAGCAGGCGGATATTGGAGTGGAGACCAAGTCTTGGCGCACGTAACGTAGGACGCCCCGCAGCTAGATGGGCTGATGACCTGCGGAGGATGGCTGGCAGAGACTGGATCCGAAGAGCGGAGGATAGGGACCAGTGGTGTGTCTTGGGAGAGGCCTATGTCCAGCAGTGGACTGCGATAGGCTGATGATGATGAATCCAACCGCTTGGATCAAAAGTTCTGGCTACAGAGGACAAGACCAAGCGCTTAGTCCAGATCCTGGGCGGAAAAAGATCCACCCGATAGGTGAAAACATCCTTGACTGGCCTGTTCTACACTCCAAGAACAGACAACATGTTATGATTTTCAATATTTTCGAAGAGGAGGGGATCCTGCTGGTCCTCCAATGGCAAGTCAGCCAGGAGAGTGGGGGAGTTCGATATCCACTTTTTTAGCTCATAGCCTCCAGTCCTTATTATCCCAATCAATTTATTCCTCAAGATCAAGCCTCATTCTCACTGAGGGTTCCTCCATCATACATCACCACGTGCATACATCATCAACGTACAAATAATTTTCCAAGATGGAGGAAGGTCGAGGAAACATCAAACGCTCACGCTTAGCCAGCCCCAACAATAAACGAATAGCCATGAACGGGCTAAACCGCAAACCATATGTGTTGGTATTCAGTTATTAGACAAGCATGGGATCAGAGGATTTCTCCCGCACTAAAATGAGTTGGTAGCACCTGTCATCCTCGTGGATGAGTGTCTTCCGAAACATCAACGGACGTGAAGGTCTTCTATGGTAACGAGACCTTACAGCAGGTAGCTGCGCTGCACACCGGTTACGACCCATGAGAGCAAAGCGAGGGGGCAAAGCATTGCCCCCGCCCATGAGAGGGGTACGGCCACCATTCTTGGGGGGTGAACTCCGAACATGCGGGGATGAACTCCGAACATTTGGGCGAGGGGCGCCGGTATTCCGTACGTGAGGAATCAGAAAGAGCGGACAATATACGAAGCTCGGCGATCGTACCTCCCTAGCACCCTGGGGTTCATAGGGTTCTAACATGCCACGCAATTCCGATTTGTTAACAATGCTACGTTGGAACAAATATATAATAAAGTTAAGCTGTCGGTCCCAGTTTCACTATACCAACTTGTGAAACTGTTTATAGATGAGTTATTGAGTCTATTCAAAACATCGCGACGAGCTAGCCACTTGTTCGGTGTAGAGTCATACCATCGGCTACGACGAGGTGGGATTAAAAACCCCTCCGCTGGGTACGCTGGGGCCGTCTAGGTGGTCTCGGGCGCCGTAAGGCACCCGTGATGATATGTATGTATTAGATTTTCAAGCGTTCTCTTTAATATTCATGGCGTTCATCACTCATCATGGTAAAATTTTTGCAATACCTTTAACAATCATTCTCCTATATCCAAGAAACGATTTTATTAAAATTCACCAACATACACAAAAACATATTTACATGCATCGATTTGTTTCTAAAGTTGGCTAAAAACTGATTGGTACACACAACACACATGGTGAACGAATATGTGATTTTCAGTTTCCAGACGATCTAACAAAATCCGCCACGGCGCATGTGTTTATGGATATATACCCTTAAGTTTAATAGATAATTAAAGCTGCTGCATAAGTTATTTAAATTTCTAGGAAATCCGACTTAGAGCGCTTGTCATGCAGAACCACACCGCCAAAATGATTTAGTACGTGCACTTCCGCACATCTCGTTAGCAATTCAAGACGGTAGAACTAAACTCAGTAATATTGTTATGTTTATTATACGTTATCACAGAATGTAGAACTGCCAATAGAGAGCGCTTGGACTCATTCGGCATCTACTGAATATTTCTTCTGATGATTATATTTTAAGGATATGATAGTGTTAGGGCTGGATTAATAAACTGAATCTCAGCACGAGTAAGTTCTACATTTGTGAGCATGACTTAAGCGAGTACTAAGCAAGCAATTATTAATAATCAGACTCTATGCCAATAGTCTATACACTTAGCTATCATTTGAAATGTCATTATACGGTAGATTAAAAAAATCATTTGGTTATAAAAATCGCCTTCATCGACGCATCATTTAGGCGGCAATAGGAACGACTAGCACTGTTGTAAAACGTATTTTAAGTTCTCGTTCATGGACTCTGTGTTCTATAAACTGGAGACCGTTTAAACATTGCTACCCAAAGCAGGGGTCTTTGAAGAACATACAAAGACAAAAGAAATAGGTACTAATATAGTCGTAGGTCTCTCTCTCACAACCAAGTGGTTCGGAAATACCTTGAATAAATCATAAACTTAAGTGAAAGATAGAAGCCAAAATAAGGGTATATATGGGCGACATTTGAAAAGATTTTCTTACATTCATCGTAGCATAACTATACTGATATATATACGTTATGATTAGTAACTAATGTAGTGATAAACATAAAACATTCCAATGAAACCCTACTAATAAAGCCAATTCTTAGAACTGCAAAACTGATCTTGGAGTAAGTAAGTGCTAAGATAACCAAATTACTCACAGGAATTAACTGGCAGTATCGTATGTAGTGATAAGTACCAGTGATTCATAAATTGGCGCGAAACTAACGGCTGTTCAAGTAGGCTAGACTACAGATAATTTCGTCTGGCCTTGCAGCTGAAATATTTAAGACATTAAAATTCAATACTCTAATCATAAATGTGTTAACTCTTATAATAGCTACCTATATACAAATTTTATCAGCAACAAAAACTTGTTATCTTGTCGAAAAAATATGACTTTACCCGCCTAATATTGCTTAAGGTTATTTAAATAATGGGTCCTATAAAAATGAAAATTTTTGCTAAGCTTCAACATAATATTATAATTTTTATTAAAATTTTCTAGCAAGAATGAAAATTTTGTGCCGTAAAGTACATTCATGTTGCGCTTTCTTTAATAAAAATAAACACGTTCAAAGTAAATTCCGTGAAAGTAAAGAATTATAATAATGAAACGTCTTTTCTGTACATTCCTCTTACGGGAACGTCTTATTTGTAATGCGAGGAAATGAAATACTCTTAAATGCAGATGTCTCGAGAACTCCGTTCTTTGGAACATTAATACTCGTAGGTATCTTACAAAACAGAAAGGTACGTCAAAGATTTTGTTCTCGTTTCATTTTATTGTGCTTTGTAGATGCAAACTGAAATATTCTGACATTTAATTCTTATTTTACCTACCTATATTTTTTATGTTTATGTCATACGACCTTTGTATCTGCCTGATGCTAAGCGTACCTACAAAGTCCATGATCGGTCATTCAATACATTGCTTTTTAACTGCAAATGATGCGATTTCGAAATGAAATGGCGAGTAGTCCGTGGCGTTTTCCTCTTAGTAAGTGAGTTCAACATTGAAAAGAAAAAATATGGAGAATTTAATTAACTGAAAAGGTTGTGTTTTCTGCTGTGAACATTTTACACAGGTTTTCCTGGTCGCAAACTAATCTCTAGGATTCGTACTATGTGTATAAGAAACAACGACACTATACATAATAAAATTGTATGTAATACACCTATACCAAGACAAACTAAAAAAAAAAAAAAAACTGCAGAAAAAAACTACTTATCTTATTATGTCTTGTGTGGGAATCGAACTCACTACCTCCAGGTTATACGGTGTAACCATCTGGACTACGAATGCGTATACATTCGTTTGATTACGTGCTCCGAACACTCAAAAATTTCACTTCGTATATTGTCCGCTCTTTCTAAACGTTTCCATATCTCGTAACGCAATAGGTTGATCTAGTTTACCGAAGTTTTAGTATTTGCCAACGCTCAAATCCTGCACCCTATACTTGAATGAGTACCCGATGCCAACTCGACCAGTGACGTCACATAGGCTAGATAAGGGTACTCTTTAGTGGTATTGATTTTCTATTTCCAATTAACGGACGCGACGTTAAACCGTTTTCTACGCCACGAGCGTTTTGTGGAGGTATATTCATCTATGCCACGCGATTCTACTGGTTTGGAGTCCATGTTTTCGTTTGTAGGTATTTTTTTTTATATTATTATTATTTCAATTAATATTTGTCGTTCTTTTGTTAATGAATAGCTGCCTAACCAAACGCACTTTAAAACCTCATTGTTAAACTTTTTTTTTTTTTGACTATACATAAATATATGTAAATATTTACATAAAATAAATGATTTTGACTTTTGACTTTTATTTTATTAATTAAGATACAATAAAAATGCAAAGTTTCTCTATGTACTAATAACTCAAAAACTAATTATCAGGATTTTTTTTATAGATAATATGTTCTATGGCCAGGTTATATAGACTATAGTTACGTTATGTCAACGTATCATATTTTTCGCCTGAAAAAATAATAAATCATAATTTTATTTCTTAAATCATAATTTTATCCTTAAAATTCCCAAAATTCTGAATTTTGAAAGTTTTAAGCATATGTATAATGATTGCAATTGGAAATTATAAAAAATAGATATCTAAGTTGTAATATAGAATTCAATACTTTCCTGAGTCAAATGAAATCTTTTAAAGATCAGAAGCGTCACGTTTAGCAGTCATTCAGATTCGTTCACAGTGCTATACGCCAATAGAATTAGCTTCCTCTGACTATCAGACAGGCACCTTTCATCGAAGTGTTTCGCAACTCATTACCTGAACACTTTAACTTAGATCCTTCTGGCAGTTTTGTTTAGTATGGTAATGTATCGCGTGTATTACATTATATTCCGTATTTAAGTAATATTATGCGTCATCTATGTAATTTATACAGCCTCCATAGCCTAGTGGTTGCGCCTTTGGCGTTGTATCCGGAGGTCGTGGGTTAGATTTCCACCCATAGCAAAAAGATATTAGTACATTTTTTTCTGTATAGTTTGTAATGGTCTGTGTGTTTATAAAATATAATATGTATTATATATCGTTGCTTCTGGTACATGTAGTAGAAGCTTAGAGCTTAAATCTCGTTTATGTACAATTTTGTGCTTTCTCAAATTTTGGGATTAAAAATACGTTTTATAATAGAGTTTATTTAATAAACTATACGAATAGGTAAAAAATATTTTTCCTGAAAATAATTTTTAGATTGAATTCATTAAAATTTTTATCAGTAAAGTAAAAAGGTCTGATTTGCTTTAACAACTTTTACATCGCAATCCGTTTCTCTACCTTTATTTAGTCGTTGGAAGATTTAATGCCTGCATTTTGCTTTCAGTAGGTAATATATTATGTAAGATCAAATGTGGAAAAAAATGGGAATTAACAATATCTATACTAATATTATAAATGCGAAAATAAAACTTTGTTTGTTTGTTACTCTTTCACGCCTAAACCGCTGAACCGATTTAGATGAAATTTCGTATGGAGATAGTTTGAGGAGTCCTTCCCAGGGTGGGAAGGACTTATGATGTGCAGATATACCGGGTGTTTGTATTTTAGAAATATCTATGTCTTAGGAAAAGTTTTTAAATACACCAGATGGACAAAAGTGTTCTATGAAGATAAGTTGGGTATATTAAAACGATATAAAACTGCTTTTTTTTTTTTTAATCGCGGTCAAGCTTTAATTCTGTTCGGGCACTTAGGGTTCCGTATACAAAAAGGAAAAAACAGGAGAATAGGAATTATATGAAAAAGCCTTATAACAAAAATAATTTAGTCTCAGCCACCATTTTAAATAGAGAGAGCACGTTAAGCTGTCGGTCCTGGTTTCACTATACAAACTTGTGAAACTGTTTATAGATGGGTTATTGAGTCTATTCAAAACATGGCGATGAGCTAGCCACTTGTTCGGTGTAGACTCATGCTTCGGCGATACATCGGCTTCGGCGAGGTGGGATTAAAACCCCTCCGCTGGGTACCCTGGGGCCGTCTAGGCGGTCTCGGGCGCCGTAAGGCACCCGTGATGATATATACATATGTATATATACTTTTTTTTTAACTATCATATGCGTGGGCAAAAGCTAGTATATTTTAAAACTATTTAACTAATGTAAGAGAAACAGTGCATAATATATGGGTCAATTCTCACATATTATTATTTATTTATAGGAATAAGTAATAGGAGATAGTAAAGTTGAAACATTAGTGAATTATAAATCTATATTGTTACCCACCAGCGTATAAACAATCACCGTTTAAATAAAATAAATTTTCAAGCTTAGGATTAATTTGAAATTATTATGATGAATTGCAATAACAATCCTTTAGGATATTCCATGTGTGTAAATAAATAACCAAAAACTATAGTGTCTTTATATCCAACAATCTAACCAATTCAGCTCCATTTTTATAATAAATATGCTATTTCTATTAAATTAGCACTAGGTACCTATTTACCTAGAAATAAATTCATTTTATGCAAGAAATCACGGCGCAGCGCTTAAATCCTGTTCTGATGTAAACATCCTATAAAAACTGTTAGTCTCCACTGAAGTGGAAGGCAAACAGTCTAAGGTAGACGTTTGAATCGAAGGCGAATACCTATAGATTCATGCAAACCTAGTACTCTGACGGGCGTGGGTACAGTCTAGTATTGTTCTCGGCTACGCATACGAGGGCGCATAAAGCAAAACAGAAATCTAGATCTCCGATTATGAGAATATCTCAAACCCAACAAATATATAAAAAAATATAGTAATAATGCAAGATAATTTAGAAGTAACTGACTCTTTGAATAACATAATAGCATAAAGCTGCCTCGATAGAAAAAAATTGCAAAGTTACTTCCATTTTTTATCGGTATTTCCTATTACTTCAATATAGAGCAGATTATAAAGCCATGTTTTTTAAGTTATGTATATGTATAAAATCTAGAGCATTTTTGTAAAATTCTAAATATTATGAAAGCTATAGCAAAAAATGTATATTTTTCCAAGAATTCCGCGCGAGATTTTTTTTGTTTCTCACTCGCATGCTTTGTAAGAGGCATCTTTTATTTCACTTGTTTTATTTGCCTTAAAAACACACGTTAGTGGAAGGGTTTAAGGCTTGAATAACTACAAATGTACTGTAATGTAATGTACTACCAACTACCACTTTAAATTAAATAACTTGAATATAAATTTCGAATTAAATATTTTAAACAATACAAATTATTTAACATTTATTTATACATATTTTAGTGAAAGAATTAATATAAACATTTGAAAGAATTTCATATTTAGGTAAAACACGCTTTTTTTCTTTATTTATTTATAAAAAGGGGGCATACAAACAATTCAATTTAATAACGAAGAGTGATATATTCATTCTCATTTTTATTTATTTGGAAACAACAAGTAGTTCATTTTAAAATATATTTTGAATTCATACGAATATCGTATTATATCTATTTGGCATTAGTTCCTTTTAATATACCGTATGACGAAAACCGCAAGACTCCTTTGAGCATTTTTCGGTATTCCTAGTATTGTCAGTAGGTATTGGCCATAGATGATGATCATGAAAAAATTACACCAAAAACAAAAAACATATTTTACAGTATAGGTATTTTACTTACTCAATATAATAAATAAAAAAAAATAAAAAAAAATGATTTATTTCCTTTAACTTAAAATTAAAACATTTCTTAGGGTGGGGTACACCTTTTAGGTACATAAGCACCTGTGTTAGGTGGCCCGCTCTTTATAAATATTAGGTTTTCACTTATACAGTAAATAAAGAAAGACAATTTTATCTAAATAAACCCTAAAACACAATGTTTTTTAAGTGAGTAAGAGTAATGGTCTATTATGCTATTTTTTATTAATTTTAAACAATAATAACAAATATCAAAAAGTAGCAGTATGCAAAAGTAAACAAAACTGGAAATGTTTCAACTGTTTTGTTCACTTTTACAGACTACTATTTGTTGAAGTTAATTTAGATTTTATAATTTTAACAGATTTATGATAGCATTTTTGTGGTTATATTATTTAAATAGTTATGTTTTAGTAAGATGATTATATGTGTGTGTGTGTGTGAACAGAAATGTAGGTGTAGGTAAAGGAGTGTGTGTGTGTGTATCAAAATTATCCAGACAGAACAATCAATATTTCATTTCTAGTAACGATTCAACTTGAGCATAGCTTAGGGTTTTAAGCCATTTTATTATTTATTTTTTACTTTCATAAAATGTCATTTGATAGAAGTTAATTTTTCTATTTATTTCATTATACATATAAATATTAAAGTGATTATCATTATAATTATTAAAGTGATTTTTAATATCTGAGATTATGGTTCTTTTCGAGAGTAGTAAATACAATTTAAGTCCTGATGAAATGTATTTACAAAATAAATATATGAGTATTTATATTTATTTTGTAAATACATTTCATTATTAGTAAATATAACTAATAATGAAATAATTATGTAAGAAAACTATTAATTTCCATAATAACTACATTAAATAAACAATATTTACAATCTAGAAATACCTACTAAGTAGGCACTGGTTGCATGAATTTTAGATCCAGACATTCGAATGTCTGATTTTGTCGTAGCAAAGGGAACGAACTCTTTCACACTTGAACGCGTACACTTTTCACATTTATTGCTATTTATCTTTCTCCAAATTTAAGACGAATCGCGTCTTCGTATTTATTCAACAGACATACACATTACTACAGCAAGAAAACGTCTTAGATGCAGTCATTTGTTTTGATGTGTATGTTTAATAGAAACTTAGTGCATGTCAATGGTAATTTAGAGATATAATATAACCTACCTCAGATATGAGGGTTCATCTTGTCGCATTAAAATTAAAGTATTAAGTACAACAAATAAAGAACGATAAACAGCTAGTTAAGTTCAAATGAAAAAAAAAAAGGCTTCCCCATACAAATTGGTAATTTTAACATAACTAGTTTGTATGGAGAAGGCAATATTTTTATTCATTTGCGGCACATGGTTCCATAGAAAAGTTGTTCGTATTGATCAGCAGAACCTCATATTAGCCCAAAGTACATCCTTTCAAAGTCACCATGTATATATATAACTAATAGTTTTTTTTTTAATTATAATGATTCCAAGTATCTCGGAACAACTAGTTTGGTCTCAGTCTTAGATTGCAGCAAGTATACCTACTATCTACCTGTGCGATTTTATTCAGAAAACTGTTTGAACGGGGAATTTGTAAGAGATGTATGCGAGCACCCACCTTAGCTGAGGTGAGTGTTTGGATGCGCGTGCGCAGGTCCATCAGGTACAAACGGGACTAATTGTTGTAATATAGTAGCTATGCTGTATTGCCTCTTAAAATATATATAAAAAGCCTATAAACGAGTACGACGAAACTTCCAATGAATTATGGTTGAGCATACCCTGAAGATACAAAGTATATAGGATACAGAAATAGATAGGAAGGTTCCATCTGGACCCCCGGCGTCGACCCACTGGGGGGTCCAACCAAGAATTATATTTCTACTGGACCCCCTAGAAGTTGTTGGGTCGTTCGCATAGAATTTCAATCCTACATGACCCCCCACGAATAGCGGTCAAGTGAAAATTTTATTCGCGCTCTTACAATTACGTACAATAAAATAAAAAATAGAAACTTGGAATATTATAGCAACACAAAAAAACTGTTTTATTTTAAACTTATTAATGTGCGTGAAATCGCGGAAAAATGAATTAATTAATAAATCTAAACTACTCTATTCACAAACGTTTCGCTAAATTTCACGAAATTATATATAAGTGTTTTGTCGCTTTTGTTCTATACTAATGTGACAGAGAGGTTCAGCTTGCTTTGTGTTATCGACACCTTTCTGAGTAGAGTTGAATTACCCCCACAACAGATTCTGTCTAGACTGCGGCCCAAAATACAAAGTTTGAGAGCAATGTCCAATTAGTCGAACCCCTCAAAGTTAATATTGATAATAAGGGAATTATGTTTAAAGGTAATATTATAGACTACCTTCATAATTAAATTTGAATATCAAATTACGATAGTCAATTCTATTCCTTAATAAGATTTAATTTTGTCATCTCTTGTTTATGAAATTAAAATTTAATCACGTCCTACCTACAAGTTAGATTGCTAGTTAAATTTATTCGATAGTTAACTTGTAATTTATCTGTTAAATAAGTTTATCGGACGATTGAAAAATCAGCCCGTAAACTTTTAATCGTAATTACCAAAATGAAATGAGTGTATTTATGAATGATAATGATGATTTTGATTTACATAATAAGTATCACGTCCTACCTACAAGTTAGGGTAAATTTTTCCATTGTTAGTTAAAGTTATTCGATAGTTAACTTGTAATTTATCTGTTAAATAAGTTTATCGAACGATTAAAAAATCAGCCCGTAAACTTTTAATCGTAATTACCAAAATGAAATGAGTGTATTTATGAATGATAATGATGATTTTTATTTACATAATAAGTATCACGTCCTACCCTACAAGTTAGGGCAAATTTTTCCATTGTTAGTTAAAGTTATTCGATAGTTAACTTGTAATTTATCTGTTAAATAAGTTTATCGAACGATTAAAAAATCAGCCCGTAAACTTTTAATCGTAATTACCAAAATGAAATGAGTGTATTTATGAATGATAATGATGATTTTTATTTACATAATAAGTATCACGTCCTACCCTACAAGTTAGGGCAAATTTTTCCATTGTTAGTTAAAGTTATTCGATAGTTAACTTGTAATTTATCTGTTAAATAAGTTTATCGAACGATTGAAAAATCAGCCCGTAAACTTTTAATCGTAATTACCAAAATGAAATGAGTGAATGATAATGATGATTTTGATTTACATAATAAGTATCACGTCCTACCTACAAGTTAGGGCAAATTTTTCCATTGTTAGTTAAAGTTATTCGATAGTTAACTTGTAATTTATCTGTTAAATAAATATAATATCACACTTTTTTTGCAAATTTAAAAGATGTATTGAGCATAATGAAACTTTAAATTTAGTGATATATAGTTTTGAAAATAGGAAACTAATTATATTTTAAGTATTTATATAAAATCCACCTAATAAAATTGAAAAAAAATAAAAATTAAATTAATGTGTATAATTCCATTAATACCTCTGGAGCCGCTTAGTGATTGATAGGATTCAAAGTTGTGGTTAAAAAGTAAACATAAATGAAAGCTTTTTTTTCAAGAGAGTGTAGAATATCTAAAATATGTAAATAGCGCAAATGGTGTTAGTATATATAATAATAGATTACAAGCTATTCTTGAAATGTAGACACCGATTAGTTCAAGATCACATGGTCTTGAACTAAGGTAATTTTAGGTACTGTAAATTATTATGCATAGTTTGTTGAAGCTTTCGAAAGTTTGAAAGGTTAAGCACAATTTTAACAACTATGTATTTGCTTAAATATGTATAGTAAATGAGTATGGTCAAATAATTGCGATTTAGTTTTATAAAAATTAAGAAATTATTAAATTCAGCGCCTGTACTTAGTTATTTTTATTCAAATTTACCAATTATTCTCACTTGTAATGCGAGTGTCTCAGGTATATGTGCTGTGTTAGCTCACCCTTCAGGACTTGAAAGATCCGTAGTATAATTTAAATTATTTAACGTAGTGTAACATAATCAATTCCCTTTTTAATGTCAAATATAGTAATTAATGGTTTATGATCAGTTCTTTAAATAAACTTATTCCCATACTTTTTTTTTACACGAAATATTAATAATAAGGCCTCTCTTTGTAATAGAAATTAAAAATATCCTGATGGGTGGAACCCTCGACTCTCGCTTTTATGATGATGGTATTTTTTTTTTGTTTACTATTTTTGACTTTACTTGAATTGACTAAATTAAAAGTTTTAATATATCCAATATCATCTCTTTCAGGTCTGGCACGAATAAAAACTGGAACTGCTCCTTTACGAATATGCAACCACACACTGCCACCATTGTAGTACCCTAAGTTGAGCAGTTTATACGTGAAAAAAGAAAAAGAAGTAGTAAAGGTAAGTGAGGAGGAGGATATTAAAAAAACTAAGGAAATATCAACTGGAAAAAGTAAAGAAGCAAAGGAACCTGAAGAAGTAGTTGAAAAAGCAAAAGAAATATCTGAAGATAAAGTTGATGGTGTACTAATAGAGAAGGCATACAAGAAAAAAGCTATAGAAATTGTAGTCAAATATAACGAAAAGAAAAAAGCAGATGAAATTAAACAAAAGAATAAGCAGAAGAAATTAAACAAAAAGAAGAAAAGGCTTATAATAGGCCAAAAATGAGGAAGATACAAAATATACCGATGAACCAAGGTGTAGAGACGGTTACGACGAAAGAACCTAAAGTCAACGGAAAATCAAACCGAGACAGTTATAAGTCACTAAACAGAAAATAACTAATAGAAATGGAGGAATAGAATCTAGGATATAAAATGGAGATAATGTAGTAATTGGCTTGAGGGTAGGGTAGAGAGAAGCCAGGGAAGTAAGTGTTGGCACAACAAAGGTAGCTTATTTTCAGAATATAATCTCCCTTTACAGCCATAGTTCCACTTTCATTACTACCATTATTAACTCCGTACCCAGCTTCTTTAACATTTTTTTCTTTATCGCCGATTCCTATTTCTAATACTCTATAATAATTATAGAGTATTAGAAATAGGAATCGGCGATAAAGAAAAGAAATTTATGTTTTTTCGTTAATTTAGTGACTTATCACTGTCTCGGTTAGTTTTTCCGTTGACTTTAGTTCTTCTGTCGTAACAGTCTCAACAGCTTCCATAGGTTCATCGGTATATTTTGTATCTTCCTCATCTTTTGGCTTATTATCAGTCATTACTTCTTTTTCTTTAATTACTTCTGCTTTTTCTTTTTGTTTAATTTCATCCGATTTTTCCTTTCATTGTATTTCACTATAATTTATAATGTTTTTCCTTATGTGGTTTTTCTACCGGTGCATTATCAGCTTCATCTTCAGATATATATTTTGATTTTTCAACTACAAATTCGGGTTCCTTTGCTTCTTTACTTTTTTCAGTTGAGATTTCTTTTGTATTTTAAATATCCTTCTCCTCATTCACTTTTACTGCTTCTTTATCTTTTTCTACTTATCAATTGCCCATCTTAGGGTACTATAGTGGTGGTTGTGTGTGGTTGCATATTTGTTAAGGAACAGTTACAATTTTTCTTTGTGCCAGACTATTGCCATTTGCGTTACGGGGAAAGTGAATTGGGGAAATTAGATAAAAGGTAAGAAGAAGGGGTTAATGAATCTGTTCAAACGCCAGAATCGGCGACACTTATTATTCCGGTTTAAAGCCGAATGGTCGAGATAGAATATATGCTGATTTTAAAGTACAGTTAACAAAGTTTTAGAAATAGATAACCTATTGCCAACTATAGATGAGTTAATGTTAAAGTTTTCAAAAGGCCAGAAACTTGAATTCATTTTTATTTTATTTTTTGGTGTTAATCGAACCCACGATCTCCAGATGCAACGCCAAAGGCGCAACCATTAGTCGACAGAGGCGGTCAAAAGATTAAACAGCGAGGATATTGTGTAGGCTCGTAAACAATGTATTGATAGACCCCATACATGGATTTTGTATGTCTGCTAACCATCAGGTACACAAAGTCACATGCTCTAGTGAAAAAAAAAATATCGATATATTTTTTAAGTGGACACCCCTAATTTAGACCCTCGCTCGCCTTTACCCGAGTACACTCGTCACTGCCCGTTCGACCGAGCGCCCTCGGGCGCGGCTTGTCTGTTATTACTATTAATCAACTTGTGATAACTCGATCGTAAAGGACAATTTTGAACTACATTTTATTGCTCAATAATGTTTACTTATATAAGTTTTATTCTTATATATATACGTCATAAAAATATTTAAATAAAATTTATAAATCCGAGTTCAATCGAATTGAATGAAGACAAAAATCACGCTAAGTGCTCCTAAAGTATATAAAATTTCACTTGTTTTGGTTTTTATACCACCGCCCAAAATTATGCAAAAGCCTTCAAGTCATTTTTTAGTTTTACTCTGTAAGTTCACCGGTTTTCAGGAGACTCTTGCATCAATTTTTGTCGAAGTAGTAATATCTTCTTAATATAATGTGTAGTTAAGAAACGGGTGTTGATTTGACAATAAACCAGCGAGGTTAAAATATATTTCGTCTAAATTGCCGTCGATTATTAAATAAATGTTAATACCATAATATAAAATAGTTTGATACCATACCTTTTATAATGCTTTTAAAGACAAAAAAGCAGTAAAATGCGAAAATTGTACTCAGGGTTCCATGAAAACGAATAAAAAAGTGGGGAATAGGGGTTAGAAAGTGTTTTAGAATGAAATCTATTAATATCTTATAAAGTTGAAATTCGGAATATTTAAATAATAAATATGTATTTATAAGTAAAAATTTTTCTTGTGCATCTCCATCAGAATAGTCATATCGAGGTCCTATTTCGCCTATTACTTTAAAAATTCCTTTTTAATTCTCTGTTGTGACATTTTATTTTAATGCAGGTCGGACGAGTTTTGCGGAAAGGTTTTTATTTTATTTTTTGAGGAATCCAATATATTTTTTGTTTAGCGTATGCAACTTTTCCATGCGGTTAAAATGAGTTAGAAGTTCATTATATTTATTTGAGAAATAATCAAAAGAGTTTTGCGCAGTATTTATTTGGATTTTCATGTTACTCATAAATTTTATGATCGCTTCGCATGAACTTTTAGTTTATAGTTTTGGGGACGCTATTATACTTAGACATAATAGTCTAGATATATAATAGTCAATATTTCGGTTGTGTTCCGAAGCCCTAGCGTGAGTTTTCTATTACTTTGCGTTAACTAAAATTAGTATAAAAAGAGCATAGCAACGCGCCTCGAGCGGAAATTTTGGAAATTAATAATGCGTGTCTGATCGGTGCCAAAGTTAATAGGTGCAGTAGCTTTATACAACAAAGATTATAAACACCGTAACAAGCTCGCCACTTGTTAGGTGTTGCCTCTGAATGCCATCGGCGAAATGAGGCTGGGTTAATGCCTCCGCTGGGTACCCTGAGGCCGTTTAAACGGTTCTCGGGAGCCAAAAAGACAATGGTATTTATTTACTATTTTACATTAGAGTCTTTAATTTAAATTAATTAAATATTTTGATTGACGGGTGTGAAGTTGGCAGCCAAAATCTGGCAGCCTTTATAACCACTTTAAATAGGTTTTAAATAAAGTTTTGTTTTTATATACTCGTATATGCTATATTTAAATGTTTAACAGGAACATAGTATATTTAAAAAGAAATCTTATATTTAATATATAAAATTTCTTTTTAAATATACTATGTTTAAAAATCACAAATTTATTTTATGTTAATTAACTAACCACCAGGTTGGTAGAAAATGCCTAAGGCATTAAGTTCGCCTATGTACAATTTTATTTTGTAATTTTGTGCAATAAAGTATTTTAAATAAAATAAATAAATAATCACGATGCTGCGTACTACGAATTTGGTAGATAATTAGAATACAGAATATATATATATAGAATAGCGCATTATTTTTTCTGAAATTTTTAAACTAACTTATGAAAATCCTTTACATTTTAAATAGACTGCTAGGCTTACAAGATCTATACTAGACGTATAATATCAGCAACATTTGCTAAATAGCTAGAATACAAACCATAATAAACATAGAATGTCTACTATACCTGCGCTCCATTTTTCCTGAAATTCTGAAAGAAATAATTAAAAGTTACTTTGAGTTTTTTTCTCAATTCTAAAAAGTAACTAGTTCCATACTAGACATAGGATTTCAATTAAATTTGGTAATTAGCTAAAATATAAACTGTAAAATACTAAAGGCATAGCCAGCGTTTAATATCATTGCATATATATAAAATAAAAATATATAAAACCTATTTAAAGTGGTCGGTTGGCATAAAAGCTGCTAGATTTTGGCTGCCAACTTCACACCCATTTGGCCGCTACATAACTTCACACATAATAATATCTAGCAGCAAGGGTTAGTCCACACAAACGAAAAAAAATCCTGCTGTAAAATTGACAGCAGTGGCGTCCCTAATAACGCGCGCTATGTTTTATAAAAGTTTAAATGGTAGTCATGTTCGGACATTAAATCAAAGTTGTTAACACCTAGGACCTCACACTAGATGGCGCACACTTATCATTTTTAATTTGTAAGTACTCAATTATGTATGTTGGTCGCAATAATGGTAGAAACTGCCGATACACGTGTTCAGCGCCGACGCATTCGAAGGTCATGGCAACAATTAAATATTAATACATATTATTATTATACCTATTGTATAATTTTTATTAAAGAAAAATTAATAATACCTATATTTGCGTAAAATGTAATCGTGTTAATTATTGGTCACATGAATTTATAGTTTAGTAGGCAATAATGATATTTCACAGTAATAAATTCACATACCTTAATTGATGGAATAGGCGTTCTTAAAGAAAAAATAGCATGTACCTACTACCTTATTCCGTGAATAAAGATCATTCATCATTCATTCCAAGGTGCATTCGATACATCTAAATCGTATGGCTTAAAACCTATGGTAATCGATAAATTTTGAATAACGAAAATAAAATGTAAATTTAATAATTATGTAGGTACGTTGTGGCCGCGTTGGTTAGACCTCAGACTTAAAAACACTATAGCTTTTAGGTCCCCAGTTTAAACACCGGTCTGTAACTATTTTTAATTAAAAAAAAGTACATTTGTTTAACAACACCATACTATGCCTCGGAGAGTACATTAAGCTATCAGTCCCAGTTTCACTAGACCACGATTTTTTATAGATGGGTTATCTATACAAATATCGGGTTAAGCTGACCACTAATCCTCGGAAGCCGTAAGGCTGATGATATTTATTTTTTATTTTTGGTTTACTATTTTTTATTAAATTTAAATTATATTTTTTAAAACAAAAAAATTACATAAAAACTAACTGAGTTACTAGATAATAATTAAATTATAAAATCAATCTTTTCCACATTTGCTTTTGAAAGCATTTTTATTAAAACATGATAGAAGGAACACCGAGACAAGACTGAAAATTGAAATTTTTTGTCCCAAACGGTTATTGACACAGACGGACTTGGTGATCCAATGATTGGGTTCGGTTTTTCTTTCAAAACCACTCAGGCGACGCTCGGCATTATAAAGTTGTATGCCGGTCATAGGTATAATAAATTGTTACAAATATGGCTACAATATGAAACCAGATAAAGTGAAATCAAATTAGCTGATTTTATTTCTATTTTAATTAGCAATGATGAAACTGTGGAATTATTTCGAAGGAATTTGCCTGTCATATCAAACCACAATTTTATTAACGTTAGTTCTGTGATCCCATAGCCCAGACCTTAAAATCTAATCGGACTGTGATAATTAATTAATTTTCTTAAAATTTTCATTTATTTACCTAGTATTACATAGAAATTTAGTTTTATATAATGGTTCTTCTATATCTTTTCTAGTAGCTTAATTTAATTTTATTCTTATATCTAGTTTATTAGTTTTATTGAAAAACAAATTTATTTTTGATTTATCCTTTATTAACTATTATTATATAATATATTTATATTTTTATTATTATAACTATATTACATATATTTATTTGTGGCTAAAAGATTGAGGCCCCCGCCTCCGATTTTGGGGCTGGAGTGTTCTTCGAGGACTGGTTTTTATGAGTGCCGGTGTTGGAACGTAAAGTACCTAAGTATCTTGGAATCAGTGGTGGTGGTTATAATATTTTAAATATTTTTTGTATTTGTAAATAGATTATAAATTAGCAACTTTAATTTTATTATTGATTTTTATATTATTATTTTTGTGTATTTAACATTTTTAATTTCACACTTTCCAAATAAACTACTGAACAAAATTGAAGCTTGCACAATATCTAAAAATCATATACCTACTAACACATACATGCAAAATTATAACATTTACATATATAGTTACACGCAAACAGACACAAACTTACACATGTAAAAATATACCTTCGCACACACACGCACGCCAAATTCAAAATCACACCAAAACATATTTATAATTTCAACTAATAATTACTAATCAATGGAACAGTGTATAAGCCTGGATCAGTGGGCTTTCTCCTAAGACAGGTTTTTCTAAAACTTAAAAGGAGAAGGTCAAAGAAAATTGTAACTTTAAAATTGTACTTGAATGAATAAACCATTTTTATTTTTTTATTTATATATATATATTACATTATTATATTACATGAATATTTAATAATACTTTAAATCTATCGGCGAAGCGGCGAAGGGTACCGCCACCCATCACGCATGGCCCAGAGAGGCGGGAAGAGGACAGACGAGTGCCGCATGAGCACTTGGAATGTGAGGGGACGAATAAACGATAAGATGAATGAATTGCTGGAGGTGATGGACAAAATGAGTTTGGATGTGATGTGTGTTACTGAAACCAAGCGCAAGGGTAGCGAAATGGTTGACTTGCCCAGAGGCGGCGCAGTGCTCTGGTCGGGAGAGACTGACAACGACTATGGCCGCCAGGGAGTCGGAATCTTGCTATCCGAACGCTTGGTTTATTGTATGAAAGATTATAGTATGGTGAGTCCAAGATTGTTGTGGATCCGACTGAAACTGGGGTTGAGGAAAATACTCCTGGTTGCTGTGTATGCTCCGGTGAGTTCCACGCCCCAGCAAGATCTAGAGCAATTTTGGAATAGCGTCAGAGATGTTCTAGACTTGGCAGTAGGAAACGAAAGTATTGTAATGTGTGGTGATCTGAATGGATGGGTCGGGATACGCAGAATTGGTTACGAGGCGGTTCTTGGCAAATATGGTGATAGCAGAGTGAATGAAGCTGGCAGGCTTATACTCGATGTATGCCTAGAAAAGAACCTCCTTGTGAGCGAACAGAGTGTTCGTCACAAGGAGGTTCTTTTCTAGGCATACATCGAGTATAAGCCTGCCAGCTTCATTCACTCTACATTCACATGTATACAAGAGTGATGAATGATGAGAGAAGTATGATAGATTTTATGATTGTAGACGATCGTCTCCGGTCCCATATTATAGACACGCGTGCGTACCGCGGGCCAGAACTAGAAACTGACCACTATTTGGTCGTCACCAGATTTAGTGGTCTTTTTAGAGGTTGGCGGTGCAAACGTTCCAATGGGACTTTGGAGCAATTCGAAAGAATAAAATGTGAAAAATTGCGCGAAGAAAGTGTGAAAGCAGAGTATGAAAGTTGCATCGAAGATAAGCTTGCCAACCTAGAAGATGTGAGTGGTGATCTGGATAAATGTTGGAAACTTCTTAGAGACAGTATGGTAGAATCTGCAAAAAAGGTGTGTGGGGTTACGAAAAAGCGAGCTAAGAAAGGAGATGCATGGTGGGATGCAGAAGTTAAAATATCTGTAGAGAAAAAGAAGAAAGCATGGCTGAGTTATGTAGCTTCGCTGAGTCTGACTGAAAGTATTAGACGAGAGAAAAGAAAGACATACCTAGGCTGTAAGAGTGATACCAAAGCTTTGGTAAAAGAGAAGCAAGAAAGATGCAGAGCGATTGGTGAAGAGAGGTTATCAAACAACTTTAAGGAAAACTCGAAGCTTTTCTGGAGGGAAGTGAGAAATTCTCGAAGTTGTTCGACTACCTCTAGAATGGATAAAATAAGATCAAAGCATGGTGACACTCTTACAAACACTGATGAAGTGTTAAAGCGTTGGAGTGAATATTTTGGTGAGATGTATGAAAGTAGCATCCCCGACGTCACTACTGGGACTTCACCTCTAGAGATACCTGAACTGACGTCTGAAGCATGGGATGTAATTAATGTGTCAGAGATTGTAAGAGCGATTAGAAGCTTGAAATGTGGTAAGGCAGCGGGAATTGATAAGGTACTACCCGAAATGATCAAATATGGAGGACACAAACTCTGGAGCGCTTTCCATTTGTTGTGCAACTTATGCTGGCATATGGGAAGAGTTCCAGAGGACTGGAGGGGCGCAGTGATCGTTCCCTTGTACAAAGGTAAGGGGTCCAGATTAGACTGCGCCAACTACAGAGCCATAAGTTTGATCAGTTTGGGAAGCAAAGTGTATGGAAAGATTCTCTCGAGAAGAATGGAAATGATGACTGAAGGATTACTTTGGGAGGCTCAAGGAGGCTTTAGATCTGGTAGGGGATGCACGGATCAAATCTTCTCCCTCCGTAACATCACAGAGATATTCCTGGCCGTAAACCAGAAAGTTTTCTGTGCTTTTATGGATTTGGAGAAGGCGTTTGACAGAGTTGTAAGAAAGGAGCTGTGGGACATTTTGCCTGATTATGGTATTGATGACAGTCTCATGCTGGCTGTACAATCCTTATACAAGAATTGTACAGCAAGCGTACGAGTGGATGGCATGCTATCTCCCTGCTTCAATGTCAATATTGGCGTCAAACAGGGATGTGTGATGTCCACCAGACTGTTCATCATATACCTAGACAAATGCCTGCAGAGACTGAAAGAAAATAGATGTGGGATCAAAATGGGTGATAAGTTGATTAATACACTATTGTATGCAGATGATGCTGTACTCATTGCATCATCTCAGCAAGAGCTTCAATCACTTGTCACAGATATGAAAGATGGATGTGCTGAAAGAGGTCTCCGAATAAATGCGGGAAAATCTAAGGTGTTAATATTTGAAATCAAATCAAATCAAATATTATTTATTTCATGTAAATCTTTACAGATATTTATGAATAGTCAAAAAAAAAAAAAAAAGTTTTAACAATAAGGTCTAGGTGCGTTTGGTTAGGCTGCTATATATATATATATATAACCATTATAGATTAATTAATAAAAGGTGTCATAAATAAAAGTATTGAAAAAACAACCAACCGAACGCACGCTACATAACCAACTAGTGTAAGACTAGGTGGTTAGCTGATTCCATTGACCTTCCGATTATCATCTGCCATACAAGGGTGCCACCGAGGCGACCGACCTCACCAACCGTATCCACGCCTTAAATATTAGTTCTTATATTATCATTATATTGGCTGTAGATATTTTTAAATGACCATCAATCGCATTAACATAGTTATATGGATCGGTATCTTTAAGGGCGTAAACACTAGTTGTAAAGTCGATCCCTCCGGAGACACCCCGGAGAAAAAGGTACCAGCAAGTAAAAAACTCTGGTGCTTCACACAAACTAACAGAAACGAGAAAACGAATGCGACGATCATGGTTGATAATGTGAATCTAGAACAAGTGTCTGAATTTATATATCTGGGTAGTGTATTCACTAGGGATGGTAGATATGAAAAAGACATTGAAAGGAGAGCGAATGCAGGCAATAGTGTCAATGGCGCACTGCGTTATTTGGTGGGTAGTTCGAAAATTAAAACAAAAGCAAGACTAGCCATTCATAATGCAGTGCTTGTCCCAACACTATTGTATGGGAGTCAGACTTGGGTATGTCAGGAGAAGGATGAAAGTAGAATTAATGCTGTAGAAATGCGCTCATTACGACGAATGTGCGGTGTTAAAATAACAGACCGGATCCGCAATGAGGTAATTCGGGAACGAGTGGGACTGAATGAAAGTATAGGCATAAAAATGAGAAAGGGCATGCTCCGCTGGTTTGGGCATGTAGAAAGAATGAGTGATGAAAGAATGACGAACCAGATATATAAAAGTAAGGTGAAGGGTAAACGTGGCCGTGGGAGACCAAGACACACTTACCATGATCAGACTGAAAAGTTTCTAAAATATGGTGCAGTTAAAAGTCTCCGAAATCGGCGTGCATGTATGCGAAGAGTTATGACTGTGGACGCAAAAGAAGAATGTAGAGATAGAGACAAGTGGCGCTCGGTTGTCTCTGCCTACCCCGTAAGGGACCTGGCGTGAAGATAAATATATAAATATAATAATAATATATATATAAATATATATTTAATTAGCGAATCAAGGAGATATAGTTTCAAGAAGTTTCATTTCAAATTTCCCACAGAGTGGAATGAATAGGTAATTCATTTCACTGTGGGAAATTTGTAAATAATTAGTTTGTATTTTATTGAAGTTTAAAGTTACAATGGTTTAAATTTCCCTTCAACTTTATTTACTTTTAGTGAAAACCACTTATTAAAGTTTATTTAATAAATTTAAACGAAGAATATTATGGTATGATTATTATAGTAAGTAGTTATTTATCCTTAGTTAATGATTTATTACGGCGCCCTACATAACGGCGCCCTACATAACGGCGCCCTACATAACCCAGGGTACACTGTGGAGTAGTTATTTATCCTTAGTTAATGATTTATTACAGCGCCCTACATAACCCAGGGTACACTGAGTAGTTATTTATCCTTAGTTAATGATTTATTACGGCGCCCTACATAACCCAGGGTACACTGTGGAGTAGTTATTTATCCTTAGTTAATGATTTATTACGGCGCCCTACATAACCCAGGGTACACTGTGGAGTAGTTATTTATCCTTAGTTAATGATTTATTACGGCGCCCTACATAACCCAGGGTACACTGTGGAGTAATTTTGTTTTTACCTTGTCGTCGCTGATGATGTTGATTCTACAACGAACAAATATTGACAGAATATTCATTTTGGTAAACAAATATATAAAATAAATATTGTTATATAAAACATATGCACTTGTATACAGATTAAACAGGGTACAAATAGTTGTTGTGCTATGATGAATTTAATGTTTAATGTAAGATTAGTTACAGATATTGTCCTCAAACACAAAGCTAGGCTTTACTATTTGGATCAGAAACAATAATACTTATTAATTTTATATTATTATATTAATTTACTAGCATTCCGCCCGCGACTTTAGTGGGCCGCGGTTTGCTTGTGAAGAAAGAGTGGGTGATAAGCTTAACTGGTGGGTACACCATGGCTCTTCGGGCCGCCGTTTTATGGTGTAGTAGATGGTAGGTTAATTGATGAGTATCCTGCGGCCCCTCGGACCGTGATTTTCTGTTGAAGTAGGCGTAGGTAAATTAGATAGTCTCGCGCGGCTCTTTTGGTCGCGATTTGCCATTGAAGTAGGTGTGGGTGAATCGGAAGGTGTCCCACGGCCACTTGTGCATTATCTGCTGTTGAAGTAGGTGTATGCTAATTGGTACCCTTGTATTAGTTGGGCCTGGGTTTGCTGTTGGAGTAGGTGGTAGTTTTATTAATGGTTATTAAAAAAAAAAAAAAAAACACCGCGATGCGCCAGCTACTTGTACGGTGTACTCATACAATCGGATACGACGAGGGGGGATTAAAAATCCCTCCGCTGGGTACCCTGAGGCCTACCCAGCGGAATACTAGGCGGTCTCGGGCGCCGTAAGGCACCCGTGATAATAATTAAATTTATTTTACATAAAAATCCTTTTAGTAGTTTTCCATGAAAGAGTAACAAATATTCATATAGTACATCCACCCTCACAAACTTTTACGAAGGAACCACCATGTCTTTGGCACTTTGGTAAATAATTGATAGAAAATCCAACGATGTATTAACTAAACCATGGTGGGAGTCATAATTGATGATTTGGTCTTCAATATGGAGACCTAAGAGAAAGTTTTTACTTAAAATAGTGACTAGTAAAATATCAATTCAATTTTACAACCGAAATCGTTAAATTTTACTACAGCCGGCACTGAGGTTTTCTGTTACTTTGTAATTTGCAAAAGTTCGATTGGTTGGACACCGATTCACCAAACTGATTGCGAAAATGGACTTCGGTCAATTTAGGAAACAAAACCCCGGACATACTGGTATACCAATTTGTTCAATGAATTTATTGAGCATGGATGGATTCCTATTTCAAAAAACCACGTCATATACCTATTCTCGTATACGAGTATAAATACAATGCTCTATTTTCTAGGAATCAAACAAACTGAGGCGAAAAAACACAGCTATTGTTTTGTTTCTATGCCTGTAATATTTTAAAAAAATATTGTATTTCGATTCCATTTTATTTCGCTAAAGATTCGTAGAATATTTTGATAAAAATATTTGTATGTAAATTTGTATTTCAAATATTTTGCGTAAAATGAATATTGCCGTATTTAATGCTGACGTGAATTAGTCTATATTTATTTTATATATTTATTTTTTTTGCATAAAAGTACTGTAGTTCTGCCTCAAGTTTTTCCAAGCAGTTTCTAGAATTGTGGCTGGTAACTAAAGATAGGGATCAATCAATAGTATCGCTAGATTTTTCAAATAAACCTTTATTATTGGTTGTTGGCTATCTATAGTTACTAGCGACTTTAGTAGAAATTGTTTGCAAAAACTTGATGGCATACTAAAAGTTACTGAAACTTATTTCTCGTGTGGGGAATGAAATCCGGTTTTACCGAAAAACGGGGTTTTTAGCATCAAACCGTAAAATAACTATTTAGAATTTATAAAGGTTTTTTCCTTCCGTCCGGTTGACGTAGCGGTTGCGCCTTTGGCATTGTATCCGGAGATCATGTGTTGACCGGAGATTGTTTATTGGCAGGCCCTTCGACCGTTTACGTTACCATCGCCCTTACAGATATAATAGCCGTCAAGTAGACTCGTCATGATTCGATTTTAGTCTGTGGGTTCACCGTCTTTCAGAGGAATACTTAGATACTTACTAGATTTCTAGTCGAGGTAGTAGTCTCTATTCAGGGTGCGGTTACGAACCGGGTGGTCAATTTGGTGTTAATGCAGCGGGGTTATTAAAGTAGGCTTAAAATGAAAATTTGTCTTGATCGCCGGCCGCTGGTTTAGTAACCGCATTATTTAGCCGACATAGTGGGGTGGGGTGGTGGTATTAAATAGCAATGCTTTGATCGACCCTATTTATGGACTTAGAACTGCTGGTAATCAGGTATATTAAAAATCCTGTCTCCAAATACGTTATTTACGTACTTGAGGACATCACTAAGGTTGATGAGCCTGTAGCTTTCTGGATCTGGAGAAGCCTGTCCCAGATATTTGATTCTTTGGATGGCCCTAGAGTACAGTCAAACAGTAGGAGCCGCATGAATTCCACAAAATCTGCATGTACTTCTATAGTACATGCAGATATGTCTGCTCTTACTTCTATAGTATAAAGCTGTTAATTAGTCGTGTAGTGTCCTGAGAAGACTCCCACCAGTAGGCTTATTTGAGTTCTATTGAATTTCCAGATCTTGTGCAGGCCTACAGCCTTCATACCAATGAATTTCTTGGAATGTATTAGGCCTTTTTGTTAAACCACCATCTTGTGTGTTTGTCCTCAGCAAAATCCTTTAATGCATTATTTATTGTCTTGTTAGGTATGCCTTCAAATGGTTCAGTTCCAATTAAGGGCTTTCATTGCCTTCGATGCCCATATGCCACGGAAAATATGCCCAAGCTAGTCATAGCCGATTTTATTTAACAGTTTAATACATTCCAAAACCAGTCCAGATCACGTCTCATACGAGCTTAGTGCTTTAAGTGCTGCTTGAATGTCGCTGAGAAAGTTTATATTTTCTTCATGTGATCCCACGTCTAGGATCTTCTTTGCACATACTATTATACACGCTTTGTTTATAGGACTAAAGATTAGTAGTAGGTGAACTAAGATAGCTACTTAGTTTGTGGAAACTTTATGAAGTCTTAGCTATGTAAGTTTAGAACTATCATGTAAGGCATCTTCCTCATCGAAAGGGTTTAACCTCATAATATAAATGCCTTGTTGCAATACTGAAGGAAACATTTTAAAAAAAGTTGTTTCAAATGATTTCCGCAATATTTATTCAATATGAAACTGAATTTATTTTGTATTTACAAACCCCAAATGTAAAATATAATAAATAAAGTTGAACAAATATTTTTTATTAAAATCTCTTTGTGAATGGAAAACAAACACTATAATTGTAAAAACTCGACTGCCTAAAGGCTTTTTCCATTACGCTTTTGTATATTGTTTATGCTCTGTGTGTTTTATAGTATTCACAGATTAAAAAGGATATTTCATTTTGTATTCATCAATCTTTATATCAGACAAATCGTGGGTTTAAATCCACTTATCGGTTTAATGAAGCTTATTTAACTTAAAGCGAAATCGTTTATAATTCGTTGATGGACATTTAATAATTATTTGTGCTGTTTTTTATATTTTGTGGTGTATACAGGGTGAATTTGAAAGGGAACTTTGTGTTAATATGAGGTTCTGCTGATCAAATCGAATTAACTTCCAAAATCAAAAAACTTTTCCTATGTGTCGCAAATGAAAAAAAAATGTTAGCTTCCCAATATGAATTAATTATTTTAACATTACTAGTTTCTATTGAGGCAGTATTTTTTTTATTTGCGACACATGGTTCCATGGGAAAAGTTGTCCAATTTGATCAGCAAAACCTCATTTTAGTCAAAAGAACATCCTTTTAAAGTCACCCTGTATTTTTTTTATTAAACTTTATTAATTTATAAAAAAAAACATATATAAATCGACCCATTAGTTTTTAAATGATATCCGTACAAACAATCAGCAGACACAAATTTTTAAAATGAATATTATTCTATACCGTACTTTGAGTACAATTATTTTATTTACAATTTTAATATAATGTAAATGTAAAAAAAAAGGCCTTTTTATTTTATATGTTCAATACAAGACAAGATATTAAAAAAAAAAAAAAAGAAACTAGAGTTAATAAATTTTATAATATGCTTATGTCTCTGGGATGGATGAATCATGAGGCTTTCACCCAAAGAGAGGTCCTTAAAAATTTATAAAGAAAAATCTAACTATTGTTAAATACTTAGGCTGAGTTGCACCAAAGTGTTCGTTAAAGTAATTGTAACGATTAAAATTAGAAATGGCGTCGAATGTACCAGCTGTCATTGGACTTTCAAAATAAAACTGGTACATTCCATACCATTTTTAACTTTAATCATTACAATTGCTATAACGGGCACTTTGGTGCAACTGGACCTTACATGTTACTTTTATGAAAATAAAAAGCCTTTTTATTTTTTATATTTATTAATAAAACATAGATAAATAATAAAAAAATAAAACTATCTAAAATTATCTAAATTAAATAAAAAATCTCCTTAAATGGGATACCACTTGGCAGATTACCTATAACACTGGCAGCATTGCCAAGTAGTTGTGGCATTTGGGGTCTCCACATTTGAAAAATACACGTTTCCCGAGGTCATGGAGAAATTCTTTAGCCTCGGGACCGAGTGCTCCCGAAGTTTCGACACCAAAAGCCACAAACATATAATTGCGAGTCAATTCCCTATACTTCAACCGCTTACGCACTTTATTTTATAATTATATCTATATGATTAGCTTACAAGCAGAAAAGTCTTTTTGGTCAAAATTCAAAAAGCGGGTAAGTTGTCAGCTTTTGTGTATGACTGAATTTGCCAATTCTATCCATTTTTAGTCTTGTACAGGTCGAAATATATATTACTAAAATTTGATACACTAACACCTGATACCAGATGCGGTGTAAAGTAATAATATCAATTCAAAATTAAATACCTATCATAAAATGTAGTAACCCTAACCAGAGCGAGCGAACGTGACAAATTGTAAAAGCGGAAAATAAGGTAGAAATGTTGGGAATATTTGTTTGCGCTGGTATGTTTCCACCACAGATGTTGTTTGATTAGAGGCCAGTTTCTGTAAAAAAGAGCAATTTATATTACAATTTATTTACAAATTACGTTCTATAAACTATTAACTATACATATAATAAAATTTTTAATTAAAGAGACTGTATATTGATCTGATTAAAAAAAATGAGATGGACTCTAAAATTCGTGTCTCTTTGTTTGGCGGGGCATCACTTAAAAATTAATAGACTGATTTATTTGCGTTTTTTTTTTGTTGTTAAATAGCTATGCGCTCTGGGGGTAATATAGGTTATATTATATTTTGATATACATATAGGGGCATTAGATACCTAGGTATTTGTGTTTTAAGAGTCTCTTAGAAAAAGTTTTTAAATTCACTATATATAAAGAAGTGTTATATAAAGAAATATACGAGTAGTTGATGACATATAAATGCATTAAAATATTTTCGATATTTTATTTACTTCTTGAGATTTTTTTTGGCAACTTTAGTGATTTAAATATTATACATGTAAATCAAGGTTTATATAATAATAATAATAATAATAATAATAATAATAATAATCGTAATAATAATAATAATACGTAGGTACAAATTACACATATTGCTTTGGTCACAAACTAAGCTCTAGACTTGTACTATGTGTACCAGAAGCAACGATATAATACATATTATAATTTACACCCAGACCACAGTAAAATACGTACTAATAATTTTTGCCATGGGTGGGAGTCGAACCCACGACCTCCGGATACAACGCCAAAGGCGCAACCACTAGTCTACGGAGGATGTCTATTAAGATATATATCAACTGCGCAGGCATGGTAACCATGGTCAAAATGTTCACTTTATTTTATAAATATTTATTAAACTTAGTAGCATCAATATATTAAAAAAACAATAGCAATAGTTTTTTTTTAGTTTTAAAATAAACACGCGATATCATACCCTATTTTACACACAGAGATCAAAGCTATTCAAGAAAAAATAATGCATATACCTTGTTTCAGTAGTTTTAAAGTGATGGCTGGTCAAACAAACAAACAGACAGACAGACAGATACATATTTTAAAAATGATATATTACATAAATGTATTAATATCATTGTTTATGGTACACATAGTACGAGCCTACAGTTTAGATTGTGACCAGGGCATATGTATGTCATGCCCTTCATAGTATTATTATATTGGCTTTAAGATGTATATGTTTTGTCTTTATAGACTTTGCTGCTGCAGATCCATCTTTGCCAACTGCAAATAGCTTGGAGCAAGTGTGAAAAAGTTGTAGTGCGTCAAACTACTAAAACTTAATGTATGTATTTATTTTTTAATTATTGTTATTTATCGACTACAAATTCTCGTATACCTCATCATTTTATTATGAAAAATGGTTGAAAAGGAGGGTTTCTATTAAACTAAATGCATTGATACAAAGTGATCGTGCATGTAATTTATAAGGTACTACGAGTAGGTACCTGACTATGATTGTTTAGTCGCAGTACATGCATGCCACACAGCCTTACCAACTCCACTTTCTAATTCAAATCATTCTCTGTGGTAGGACCGTTTGCGCCATCCCCATGTTATTGAAATCCATTTTGTTTGAGAAATTTAAGTAAATAAATGTGAAAAAATATTTTGTGCATATGCGTGTACGTGTACGTGTACGTGTACGTGTACGTGTACGTGTACGTGTACGTGTACGTGTACGTGTACGTGTACGTGTACGTGTACGTGTACGTGTACGTGTACGTGTACGTGTACGTGTACGTGTACGTGTACGTGTACGTGTACGTGTACGTGTACGTGTACGTGTACGTGTACGTGTACGTGTACATATGTGCTAAAAATCTATAGCTACACTGACATGGCGGGCAAAGTGTGCGAAATAACCCTTGCATACAATAAAATGTCTCTCGTAGATTCCGGCGCGTTATGCAGTATGAGATCAGAGTGGGATTTTTTATATTATTATCAAATCAATGAACAAATTATTTATATCCTGCAAAGAACTATAGTATGTGTGGCTGGCAGTAAAACGGACAATGACAGCAAGAGTTTTAGCGTAGAAATAAATGATAACTATCGCTTTCTATACATTTCTTTATCATTTACGCTTTGTACCGCGTTCAGTGTTACGGGGTGGGGCGAGCGATGCGTTTATTCAGAGAAAACAAATATGTTTCGGAGGGCAATTTAAAAACAAAATCAATTAAAAAGAAACAAAAAAAATATATACAGAAGAGGAAATAGAGATTAAAATATAACCAGTGAATTATGGTTACAACAGCTTTTTACATATATCTAATAACTACAATTTATTTTGGTGTTAAATGAATATGATTTTCCTATACTTACATATCATCGCCCAATACAGATACCACAACCGTAGTAAGTCACCTAGTCATGTTTTTATATGTGAGGTTTTAGTATGTGAGGTCACCGGTTTTCGGGGACTATTGCATCGAAATGTTCTCGAGGTGGTAGTCTTCTTTGAGCGTGTGGCTACGAAACGAACACCTGTTTTAACAATAAAGCAGCGAGGCTATTAAAATAGACTCGTAATGCACATAGGTCTTCGTCTCCGCCCATTTCGTAACCGCGTCATTTAGCCGGCATAGTGGCAGCGAACAATATTTTTAAACAGGTCTGCTTAAAAAATAATGACCTTTACACGTACCTATATTTACATTAACATCCTTTTTTTGTGGGATTTTTTAA
Organism: Monopis laevigella; assembly: GCA_947458855.1. Classification (NCBI taxonomy): domain Eukaryota; kingdom Metazoa; phylum Arthropoda; class Insecta; order Lepidoptera; family Tineidae; genus Monopis; species Monopis laevigella. The sequence continues at coordinate 35,820,533 of OX381576.1, read as the reverse complement.
TATATTTTATGGAGCACGGCATGTGATTTTATTTGTGATTATATCTACCACCAGGTAGATACAAAGTTACATGCATGCTTCACATGCGTTAATACCTGCGGTACATGCACAGGTCATTGTTTGATTTTCCGTCTGCTCTAGAAACATTTCCAGTCATACCATCATCCCTAGCTCAGTACAACGTCAAACAAAACAAACTGCCAGAGGCCTTGTATCTACTAAATCATTGGATACCAACTGCCTAGATAACCCTCTGCCGGTCTAAAGCCTATAGAACGAACCTCTATTATTATTTAAACTTATGTAAAGTTTATCTCTTACTAATAAATATATTATTAATAATATAGTGCCTCGGAGAGCACGTTAAGCTGTCGGTCCCGGTTTCACTATACCAACTTGTGAATCTGTTTATAGATGGGTTATTGAGTCTCTTAAAAACATCGCGACGAGCTAGCCACTTGTTCGGTGTAGACTCATACCATCGGCTACGACGAGGTTGTTCATGTTCATGTTCATGGCGGGCTCGTATTCCGCAATTAGTCAAGAGATTAGGCCTTTTTGCGTGAGTCGGCTGACTATCCTAGCCAGCCCAGCTCCTTCCAGAAGGCGACAAGTAGTCCGGGTCTTCCGCAGGCCTCAAGAAGCGACCTCGGTGTTCCGAGGATTTTCTCCCGTTGTAAAGCCACCCCGGTGCAATGAAGCAGCACATGGGTGGGTGTTTCTTACGTTTCCATACAACCTCTACATAGAGGGCTGTTGGTGATACCTAAAATTGTAAGGTGCCTGTTTAATGGAAAGTGTCCGGTAAGTATACCCACCACCATACGAAGGTTACCTCTGTTGAGATTGAGCAGGTTCCGAGCTAGGCGTGGGCTAGTTTTGGTGACCGCCTCTCTGGCCTGCCTGCAGTTTTAAGTTAACCCAATACTTACAGTGATGGTTGAAGGTATTGTCGCGTAGCCAACTATTCAACTGATTAAAAGATAAAGGTACATACGGTTTGGGTCCTACCGGTGTTGCAGCCGAACCTCTTTTCGCCAGTTCGTCAGCCGCGTCGTTACCGAGGGAGTTGCTGTGTCCCTTTATCCACTGGAGAGTGACCCTGTTACCAAATGATGTAGTCTCCAGTGCGTAGTGGCATTGTTTTACCATACTTGAGTTCATCTGTTTGTTCTTCAATGCTAGTAGTACGGCTGCGCTGTCAGATAGTATGCGTATACCATTTTCTTCTATCTTTCTTGCGCGTATTGCCGCTGTTGCTTCTATTATGGCTATACACTCTGCTTGGAAGATGGAAGCATGTGTGCCAAGAGCTGTTGAAATTCTAATGTTTAGGTCGAGTGAGTACACTCCTGCGCCTGTTCCGTATTCTGTTTTTGAACCGTCCGTGTAAATTCTGACTCCGTGTAAGCCAGATTGATCAGTCGGTTCTTCTTGCATGTTTATTGAGTAATTTCTCACAAATATGTGCACGCTAGGACATCTGTCGTTCACTGCATTAATGAGTGGTTGTATCTCAAGGTGTTCGTTTAATGACTGAGTGTGCCTCGCTCGGTTGTCTATATTCCATTGTCTTATGGTAGCGACAGCAGCTTCGTATTGTATGTATAAATGTAAAGGTGTCAGGTTTAGTAAGGTTTCGATAGCTGCTGTCGGTGTAGTCATCATACATCCTGTTATGGCTAAACAAGCCAGTCTTTGTCTGAAGGTTAGCTGTAACCGTGGTCTAAGTGGTTCTAGGCCACCACACCAAAGCTCCATAGGTGATAGTGGGTCTGATAACTGTAGTATATAGCCACATGGTAATCTTGGGTTTTAGTCCCCATGTTTTTCCTAGAAGTTTTCTGCATTGCCACATTGTGACGCAGGCTGTCTTCAGTTTGTTCTCAAGATGCTTACTCCAGTTCAATATACTGTCTAGCGTTATGCCTAGATACTTGACATCTGTAGCTAGAGTAAGTTCTGTATTAAATAATGTTGGTAGTTTCATGTTCCTCAATTTTCTTTTATTGGTGAAGAGGACCAATTCCGTTTTGTTAGGATTAACATTAAGGCCATTTGTTGTGCACCAGTTTTCAATGATTCTTAACGCGATCTGCATCGAGTCACATAGTATGTTCTCGAATGCTCCGCTTATGAGGATCACTAGGTCATCCGCGTAGCCCACCGTGAAGTACCCTTGGTCGTTCAATACTCTTATGAGTCCATCTACAACTAGGTTCCACAGAAAGGGGGACAAGACCCCTCCCTGCGGACAACCCTTTGCTGCTATGCCTCTGGTCGCACTGTCCACGGTGAGCTGCACAGCGCGTTGTTTCAGCATATTCTCTATACATCCTATAATGGTACGACGCTACGACGAGTTGGGATTAAAACCCCTCCACTGGGTACCCTGGGGCCGTCTAGGCGGTCTCGGGCGCCGTAAGGCACTCGTGATGATATGTAATAATTGGTCTTCTAAATATTTCTTTAACAAGGGTGACTATGATACAATTAATCGTGAAATTTCTTACAATTGGAACGCAGGACTTGCTTCTGGTACGCTCAATAATGCAGTTGACTTTTTTTATAACACTTATACTAATTTAATAAATAATTTTGTCCCCTCTAAAACGTTCGTTGAAGCTGACTATCCTAAGTGGTACTCACCTGCCATATAAAATGATTAAAGAAAAATTTAAATATTATAGAAAGATCAAGATATGTGGTAAACGTTCTGACGTAGAAACACTTAAACTACTTGGGTCCCATATCAAAGGTCACGAAAAGAAATGCTATTCCAATTGTATGGCAATGGTGGAAAAATCTATAGAAAATAATCCAAAATTCTTCTGGTCATATATAAGAAATAAGGCCAATTCCACCGGAATTGCTAGTAGTCTTAATTATTACAATAGTATGGTTATCTGTGATGCGTTTTCCTCGTACTTCTACCCTAATTGCTAAAATACTGGGTCTACAACTTCTGCCCCACAAATATGACCCTCGAGTACTAGTGCCCGGTTAGACAATTTACCTAGTACCGATACCCCTTCTATTATAATTTCCTCTAATAATGTTTGTAAATATCTCCTTAATGCCTAATCGACCTTATTCTTCTTCTCAAATTTAAGAGCTAGGCTCTTTCTTGTAGGTGGAGCAATCGCCACTCCCGCCGCCTATTCTCGGCCAACGTCTTCACTTCCCTGTAAGAAGTGACACTTATTTTCTATTTTACATGATCTTCTCAACCTTCCTCTTCCCCTTTTTCCTTCAATCTATCCGTCTATTATTGTTTTTATATAACCGTCATTCCATATCAATCCCCCAAACATCTCAAACATTCCTGCTTTCTATTACTTGCAATAATATTCTTCTCTTGTGCACTTCTTATTATTCGACTTCTTCTCTGTCCAGCTGATTCTTTCTATTTTTCTCCAACACCATATTTTAAACTCTTCTTTCTATCTTACTTTGTTAAAGTCCATCTCTCGCAACCATATAACGCTATACTCCATATATAAATTTTAATTAATCTTTTCCTAACTTTAATTGAAATTTTAGATCTAGCAGATTTTCTTTGTTTTTAAATGCCTGTTTGCTGTAGATATTTTTGTGATGGGCGCATCTGGAGTTTGTTATTAAACGGCCTAAATATATAAACTGTTTTACCTGTTTTATACTATTTAAATGTATTGTTTTTTTTTGGATATAATGAGCGTTTTTATCGTATTTTTTCAATGTTTATTTTGAGTCCGAATTCCTGAAATATGTCTTCTGTGGGCCTTATTAGTAAGCACAAATAGCACAGCGTGCTATGGAGAGGGCTATGGTCGAAGTCTCTCTGCGAGATCTAATCAGAAATAAGGAGATCCGTAGACGAACCAAAGTACCCGACATAACCCAGCGAATCAATATGTTGAAATGGCAGTGGGTTGGGCACATAGCACGCAGAACTGATGGTCGATGGGGCCGTAAAGCTCTCGAGTGGACACCACGCAAAGGGAAGTGCAGCGTAGGACGTCCACCCACAAGGTAGACCGATGACCTTAGTAAGATCGCAGGAACTCACTGGATACAAGCCGCTTCCGGTCTTTTTGGAAATCTTATGTCCAGGTGTTAGTGGACGTCCTACTGCTGATTATGATGATAATTACACATAAAAAACTTACATATAAAAAAACGTTTCAATACTTGGTATGAATTTTAAAATTTAAATCGAGACACTAGATACACGTGCAAACTGCTCTTTCGTAGATTTGTATATATGTTATAGCGTTTGATCTTAGACTTGAATAGTAAAGCGGCACAACATACGATGTAAGTGCACTTTATTTTCTCTTTAAACGGGGATTTATAATAACTGAAGCCTCAAAAGCGTTTTCTACATATTTCCGTCGAGAAACTATGAATAATAAAGAACTACTTTAAAATATAAAAGAGGTACAAAAATATTACAATTCTTTATGCAAATATTCGTAAACATGGGATGGCTTGTGGCCGCATTTAATATTACTATTTAAGGACACTGCATTCGTAATCGCGAAGTCTGCGTTCTCCATACAGAGTGAGCTTTCGCACTTCCATACTCGATTACTGTTTGTCGCAGAATTATTATAATATTTTTATATGAACTGAAATAATTATTTAAAAAGGACTGTCTTTGATTTTTTTTCGATCGAGCGAAGGAAAATTAATTACGGTTTGAGTCCCACACAAATACCAATAAAATGGTCTTCTATGACATATATTTTATTCGCTGTTTAAAAGGTATAATATTCACGGTAAAAACTTAACACTTCATACTATGACCCCATCGCGTAGTGAGAATATGTCGATTGTAAAATGAATTATCTAAAAATTATAATTTCCTGATTACTAATACCGAATACCATCGGCGAAATGAGGATAGTTTAATCCCTCCGCTGGGTACCCTGAGGCCCCGTAGTAGACAGAAACCTAGTGCGGTGACTAAAGCTAAATACTTTATTGTGTTAGACGTAGAATCGAACTAATTGACGTAATGTTAAAATTATTTTACAATTTATTTCAACTACCCAATCTCGTAATAGATTTACGAGATTGGGTCCATGTAATAAAATGGTAAGAAGCTTTATTGGGAGTAAAATTGAATATTTATTTCATAAACGGATTTCTTGTCGAGGGGTAATCTCCTTTCATCGTGCGATTACGAAACGGGAGATTCGACGTTACGCAGCGAGGATATTAAAATAGACACATAATGCAAATACATTTTGTCACCGCGCCCATTTCGTCACCACATCATTTAGCCGGGCATAGTGGAAGCGATTATATTGTTAAACAACAATGTATTTATCGACCCCATTCATGGTCTTTCTAGGCCCGCTTACCATCAGATAGAAACAAAGTCGCATGCCGTGCTCCAATAAAAAAATGACCTACAGAATTTATAGTTTTATATTAATTACTTATATAAAATTTTTAAAGATAAAAATGCAATGAAAAAAATCCTGGTGGCGGGACTCGAACCCACGAACCTCGCTATCGCGGCAAGGCGCTCAACCGCTGAGCCAACCAGGTTCCAGTCAGCCCTCATGAATTTTGTCATTGCTTGTTATCTACTTATACACAGACGCCCTCTATTAGCTTTCTTCTAATAACTCTTATACGAGTGAAGTTATAAGTCACCAGGATTTTTTTCATTGCATTTTTATCTTAAAAAAATTATTATAATATTATCCTATAAAGGAATTTATAAAAATACATAAATATTATTTACTTAGTTGGAAGCGTGAGGATGCCTTCACCGGGTTGCGCTATATTATCGTTGATTTTGGGGTGCGAATCTTCAGGTACCTTACTTTAAGAGTTGTAATCATTAACTTTAATCAAATCATAAATTACATTTAACGATGGGTAATGGTATGTGGCGCGTGCCTGGTGATCATTATGGAACGTTTATTTTATATAATAAAAACCTGATTGGGGGCATCAGCTATATTAGTTATTAGTATTACAAACAAAAAAAATATACGCGGTGGCCGAGTTGGTTAGACCTTGGACTTAAAAACACTCAGGTCCCTGGTTCAAATCCCGGTGTTTACCAATGAGTTTTTAATTTAAGAATTTATGTACATTTGTTTGACAACACCACTATAGTGCCTCGGAGAGCACGTTAAGCTGTCGGTCCCGGTTTCACTATACCAACTTGTGAAACTGTTTATAGATGGGTTATTGAGTCTATTCAAAACATCGCGACGAGCTAGCCACTTATTCGGTGTAGACTCATACCATCGGCTACGACGAGGTGGGATTAAAACCCTTCCGCTGGGTACCCTGGGGCCGTCTAGGCGGTCTCGGGCGCCGTAAGGCACTCGTGATGATATGTATATGTATGTATGTACAAACAAAAAATACCTAATAAAATTAGGGTTGAACAAACCTTGAACTTTTATAAACGTCATAGATAATAGAATATACAATAATGTCTACCTATGTATACTTTTATGTTTATACCTCTACAACGACTTAATTATTAATATAATTTTAGGTGAAAGCGAGGTCTATATAACCTCGCTAGACCGACTGACCAGTTATATATGCAAAAACCGCCAAGTGACCTAGTCATATTTCAGTTTTAGTCTGTGAGTTCCCCAATTTTTAAGAAACTACTCTGCATCGATTTATTGTCGAGGCGGTTATATTCGATCAGGGTGCGATTATAATACAGGCAGTTAATTTGACGTTAAAGCAGTAAGTATACATAATGCAAATTCGACTTTGTCGCCGCTCATTTTGTAGCCGCATCAATTAGCCAGAGCGTTCAATGTTGTTAAACAACAATGCATTGATGAACCCTATTTTTAAACTTTATAGGTGTGCTTACCATCTGAGTACCGATACTGTTCTAAAATAAATATCAGACAAAATTCCTGCTAACAAAACTTTATCTGTACCAAGTAGACTAAAATTTCATATAGTTTTCATCCCGGAATATTTGCTGCAAATAATATACTAGTAAAATGTGAATAATGTAACTTTATCTGCGGTTACGGTATAGCCGGTTACTGTCGTGCATGCAGAAACTAAATGTCCATTCACTGTAGTATATAACATTTATGAATAGGATTTAATATCCTGTTAATAAATAAATAAAAAGTATAAATTCTATGATAATTGTACATCACGAGTGCCTTACGACGCCCGAGACCGGCTAGACGGCTCCAGGGTACCCAGCGGAGCGATTTTTAAACCCACCTTGTCTTAGCCGATGGTATGAGTCTACACCGAACAAGTGGCTAGCTCGTCGCGATGTTTTGAATAGACTCAATATAATACATATAAACAGTTTCTCAAGTTAGTATAGTGAAACCGGGACCGGCAGCTTAACGTTCACTCCGAAGCACTATAGTGGTGTTGTCAAACAAATGTTTTTTTTTTTTTAAATTAAAAACTCATCGGTACACACCGGGATTTGAACCAGGGACCTAAGTGTTTTTTAGTCCAAGGTCTAACCAACTCGGACACCACCTATGATAATTGTATTTTTATTTATAAAAACAGATTATAATTTTATTATCGTTGATTTTGTGGTGCGATCACAAAATCTTTAGTTACCTTTAAAAGGTATAATCATTTAGGTACTTTATTAAAATCAAAAATTGATTAATATCTAACTTTTTATATACTTTATTATCATTATCTATAGGTTATTTATATAAAGCATTTATTGAAACATCAGTTTTTTTTGTTTCACTTGTTTTTTTTTGTATAATTGTTTAAAGTAGAAATTGCCCGGATATTATTTAAGTCTTATGTCACAGATTTAAAAAAATCGCTTGCAGAAAAGTTAAGTAAGAATACGCTCAAAGCCGCGGGCAAAAGCTTGTTTAATGTTTTATAATAAAATGAAATACATATATACTTACACATACACTCACTTACAAACACAAATCCTCAGATACAAAAGTATACCATTCATACACACATGCAAACACTATATAACATACACTAACTCATCCACAGATATCATAATTGAATGATTGAGTCTTAACTAGTACAATCCGAGTTTACAAATGGCTATTATTGAGGTATTATTGATGTATATAGTTTCATCAGAATTTACCCTCACGAGGTATGCAAAATTCATTATTATAGATTAATTAGTAAATTCATAGCTTATAGAAAGCAATGACAGTAATTAAATATTTAGTATCTATCGGTTTCTGAAATGGTTAATATTTGATAACCAGATGCTGCCATCACTATTACTAAACTAACTAAAATAGTCATGACTTTTTCTCTGCCCACGGGGATAGGCAGAGACAAGAGAGCGCCACCTGCAACGATTCTGGCATAACTCTCTCGTTTCCTTCACATCACGGAATAAATAATACAAGTGGAAATGGTATACAACACCAAATGTATCAGAACCGATGTCGCCAAAATCATATATCTATAAGTGTTGAATCTATAACTGTATCGTCCTGATTGGTTACAAAAATACACAGTAATTTTAAACACTATATACTATGAAATAAGATTTAAATTAATATATCAAAAAATCATGACATCTAGTTTCTAGTAGAAATAAACTGTCTAAACACTCTGCTAAAAAGGTTCTGCTATTAGAACACAGGTGGCGTGATTTAATCAATATCCGATTAATTGTTTTATGCAGTCGGCATAAGGCCTAATATAGTTTATAAGGCCAAATTCTGTTTGACTATTCTAGAACTTTCTATGCACAAAATATAATAATTCAAGGGCGGGACATAATAAAATATTGATATCGATGTTTTTTTTAATTTTAATGTGTGTAGTAAATTATATTTTTTAAATGTTAGTAAAAAATATTTTAGGTGGAAGTAAGGCCTGGGCGGTGGACCGCCCAAATCCAAAATCATGACTAGTCCCTTGACAAATTTTGGATCTGTATGATGCAAAAACGGTCAAGGGACTAGTCATGATTCGATTTTAGTCTGTGGGTTTACCGGTTTTTGAGATTACTAATCGTTGTAGTAATCTCAAAAAACGGTTATTGCCGGGGTAGTAGTTTCCTTACACAGAGTGTGGTTACGAAACGGGCGGCTGATTTTTTAAATAAAAAGTGACAAGGTTTTTAAAATACTCGTAAAGAAAAATCGTTTTCGTCGTCGCTTATTTCGTAACCGCATCATTTAGCCGTCATAGTGGAAGCCCATTCATGGACTATGGAGGTGTGTTTACCACCAGGTAGATGCAGTCACATGACGTCTTATAATCTATTACTTAGTCGTCCTCATTCATGGAGTCTGTAGACCTGCTTAATAAAAGGTAGGTAGAGTCACATGACACGCTACCCACCTGTTCGTAAGCAGGTTAACAGGTTCCATAAATGGGGACGATTGATATTATAAGAGCAGGTCATGTGACTCTGTGCCTACTTGTTGGTAAGCAGATAAACTGAGTCCATGAATGGAGACGACTGATATTATGATTAGAGCAGATTATGAACTCTGCGTCTGGTGGTAAGCAGACCTACAAAGTTCATGAATAGGTGGATCAATACATTGTTGTTTTATAACATTAATCGCTCCCATTATGCCGGCTAATTGATGCGGTTACAAAACAAATAAATTTACAATTACGATTTAAATAAAACTGTGGAAATGCACAATTATATTTCATATTATGTGACATTTTTTTTATTCTCTTCGGAAATATTGAAAAATAAAACGAATAGACGTTATTTTTAATTACCGTTTATTGTTCATTAGATATGATTAAATTATACTGGGTGATATTTTTACCAATGTTAATAATATTTTTAGGCATTCAAATTGTATTACTTACAATAAAAAAGTAGGTATTTAAAAAAGTAAAAATGAAAGTAAAGTTGTCATAACATTATATTAAATATTTTTTACGTTTCAATTATTTTTTCCCGCTGCGTCAATCCACTTTTCTTTAATGATAGGATCAATAGGAACTCTTAAATAAAAATTTTGCTGTAAACGAAATTATTTGATTAAATAAAAAGTCGATATCCTCATTTAAGTATATACGACATTTTTGTTTTAAATTGAGATGATTATCGCAATACCTTAATTATTGCGATGAAACAAGAAAATAATCTCAAATACAAAATAATATAATGATAAAGAAAAATATCGATTTTTTTAATAAATATACTTTTCCCAGCTCTAATTTAGTAGCGAGTAATTGTATAAGAATGAATTTGTCATTAATTACATTTATAGAAACAAACTCGACCTTAGACGCAAAGAAATAAAGTCCATTATAATATGTATAACTCTCAAATAGAAATGCATTAGATTTTATATTAAATTAATTAGTAAATGAACTTACCGATGATAAGATACACCACCATTTAAAACATTTTTATATCGACTATCGTTTTTACACTGCAATACAGCATAATAAGGCATATTTACGAAATTTTATGCAATTTTATTATCCAGAAAATGGATAACATCAGTGTGGCATAGAGGACACAACTAACCGCAAAAAAAATGGTGTTTGCGGATCAGCGCAAACGGCTGGAACAGGAGCCACGCCCACATCACACTTCCACTTGTTTTATTTATTCCGTGCTTCACATCCACAACTCTTTTCAAACAAATTCGGTTATAGGTACTGCAGATCCCAGCTTTTTTGAGAATGTCCCAGATTTGGTCATATTTCATTACATCTTTTTTCAAATCACACATATCAAGTGGATATACGTGGTGGCCGAGTTGGTTAGACCTTGGACTTAAAAACACTTAGGTCCCTGGTTCGAATCCCGATGTGTACCAATGAGTTTTTAATAAAAAAAAATAGGTACATTTGTTTGACAACACCACTATAGTACCTCGGAGAGCACGTTAAGCTGTCGGTCCCGGTTTCACTATACCAACTTGTGAAACTGTTAATAGATGGGTTATTCACTCTATTTAAAACATCGCGACGAGCTAGCAACTTGTTCGGTGTAGACTCATACCATCGGCTACGACGAGGTGGGTTTAAAACCCCTCCGCTGGGTACCCTGAGGCCGTCTAGGCGGTCTTGGGCGCCGTAAGGCACTCGTGATGATATGTATGTATGTATTTACACATATCACGCACAACTGTATTCTTCACCCTATTCGCAATTTTTACTTCACTTGCACTCTTTAATGACTGCATTTCTATAGTATTTATTTAAGCTTCGTTAAATCTTCTTCTGGCATACTCAGCATTCATTTTCATAAATTATGTTTCCTACTCTTAGTCTTCTATGGCTGTTTACAATGCGGTGTATAGCACCATTCACTGCATTACCCTTTTGCACAGTCTTTCAATATCTTCCACACACTTACGATACTGTTCAACTTATTCCATTTTCTTACTATCTATCATTGCCTTAAATTCTGTCTTGTCATCTCTCTCCTAAACCAACACTTTGGTTTTATTATCAGATAGTTACGTACTCACTATTGATAGGTAGTTAGTAAATTAATCTCTAAAAACTACAACGTACATTTCCACAAATAAATTTTTAATACGTTTCCATTTTTATCTCTACTTACTTAGGCAAACTGTTCTATATGTTCCACTTTCTTTCTAACATTATCCGCATTCTGTCGTGTCATCTCTCCCCAAAACCATAACTTTGGTTTTAATATCACTATTAATAATTTTAAATTTAATCTCAATAATAATATTGTGCATTTATTTTCCATAAATAAATATTTAATTCGTTTCAATTTTAATCTCTACGTACTTCATCAGAAAATTATACATTTATTACAATATGAATACTCCAAAATTATAAGTAATCCCAGAGCAGTTACGCTGGCTCGACAATATTTTGCGCTTTTGTTTTATCCGGAACTGAAAAGGTTTTTTAATTCACTTTACTTCACAAACGTGGATGACGGACAGGCCGGGCTATCCGAATTCGACAGCGATGAAACAAAATGATTTTATAATTGAAATGTCAAAACTTCATTTACATTTGAAACTCTGATGTAGTCTTAAATATAACAGTAAGTATAATTGAAATGCCAAAACTTCACATGTTTATGTTTCATGAATTCGATGTTATGTTATGTATGTATGATACATTTTTTTTTAAATACATTGGGTTAGATAATAGTGATAACTTTGAGCACAAATAATTTTGTGTTGTTTAAATAAATTAATATATAAATATTAGCTACAGTTGTCCCGACATCACGATCACTGCAACTTGGTCGAAACGTCGGGAAATCAAATAGTATAAGGTAAATCGCGTTTAGACCCGCAATATTTATATATAAATTTATAAGCACTAAGTATGTATGTAACAGAGACACGATTATATGAAACTCATTCTCTTACTCTGAAGGTAGGTTTATCTGTCTATCTGTGGCAACGTAGCTCTAAAACCGGTGAAGCGGTGGACTGATTTCAATGATAGCTGGTTTTAAAATATGATTGTGTTGAAGATTAAAATAGGAGTTGGATTTACCTTAGACTTAAAAAAAGTACAGTTTTATGTCCCATTGAAAAACTCATTGGTACAATTGTAATAGTAAGGATTTTTTAATAAAAAAATATGTACCTACTATTAATTTTGTTTGACAACACCACTCTCGGAGTGCACTAATTACCTACTTGTGAGCCTGCAGAGCTAATAATCCACACAATAATCTCTAAAACAATTTTATCATTTCTTCTTTCGTTTTCTATAGGTATTTTATAAATAAAAATTGCAAAAAAATAATAAGAGAAAATATAATTTTATTTTTGTAAGAGTTTAATTCGGCCATTGTTACTTTATATGTTTTAAGTCGCCGAATTAAAAAGTTACCACATTTTTTAATTTTTTATCTTTTTAGTTTTCATATGACAGCGGGTTGTTATTTATAGATTTTCTATTTTATTTAGATCTGACGGATCCAAACAAATATCGTGTCGGTTTTAGTCTGTGGGTTCACCGGTTTTCAGAAGACTACTGCATTGAATTTTCGTCGAGTAGTTATTCTCCTTTCAGGATGCGGTTACGAAACGGGCGGTTTGATAAAATAAATTGTCGCCGCCGTCTCGTAACTGCACTATTTAGCCGGCATAGTGGGAGCGACCAATATTGTTAAACAACAATATATTGATCGGTCCTATTTATGGAATTTGTAGGTCTGCTTACCGCCAGGCTTTTCCCTCTCTTCAGAGTACTCAATTACCATTATCACCAACACTAAATATTCTGGACTGGAAATACGCTCCGACTTAAATCACTGCAATTACATCGAGAACATTGCCAAGACCGCAAGTAAAAAGCTTAGCGTTCTTAACAAGGTGCGACGGTATTTCACTCCAGGGCTTTGTATTTATCTAATCTATAAAGCCCAGATCCGGCTTTGTATGAAATATTGTTCGCACCTTTGGGGTGGATAGGCCAAATATTTGCTGCATGCCCTCGATGGTCTGCAGAAGCGTGCGTCTTGTATTATTGATGACAAAGAGCTCACTAACACCTTAGAGCCACTGCAGCTTCGCAGAGATGTAGCGTCGTTGAGCGTATTTTACCGCCTTTACCATGGACAGTACTCTGAAGAACTTTTTAATCTTATTCCCCCTTCCCCTTTCCGTTACAGAACCTCACGAGCAGGTAACAGAATGCATGCGCATCCTGTGGCCGATGTACCAACCCGCACTAAAAGATTTAGTGATTCGTACATCTGTCGCACTATTAAAATGTGGAATGCTCTGCCTGCTTGCGTGTTTCCGCCATCCTATAACCTTGAGTCCTTTAAACGATGCGTAAATAGGCAGCTTAAGCCGGCATAATGGATGAAACCAGCTCTTACAGCACAGTTCTTAGAGCTGGTTGTATTTATTCTTGGACCTGCATACTGCTTTCGATCAAGTAGATGTGGGGTCACATGCCGAGCTCCTATAAAAAAAAATGCTTAAAACATGTAAAATGTTCCCTAGTTTAGTAGGTATGTAATATCCGATATTGTAATAATTTAATATTACATAATTTATTTTCATTACATCATGTAATTTTTGTCTTTGGATAAGATAATCATTGATGATTACCTACTTATTTATACTTAATTTATACTACAGTATATTGTGTAGTTCTGTACATTGGTACAGTAACAAATAATCTGCCATAGGGTGTTCTACGCATGCTGTTCAGTGGGGTGCATTTTGAGTATGCTACTATAAATATTATTTATATGCTATATAGCGTAAGCCAATCAATAGCGGTGCTCCTCTTTTAGTTTGTGTGAAGCACTAGAGTTTTTTAATTGCTGGTTTCTTTTTCTCTGGGGTGTCTCTGAGGGGATCGACTTTACAATTACGCCGGTGTTTACGCCGTTATAAATACCGATCCTTATACCTTTACTTATATGTGTTACCATTTACAATAAACATTTAAGGCATGGATATGGTCGGTGAAGTTGGTCGCCTTGGTGGCTCTCTTGTATGGCAGATAATGATCGACAGGTCAATGGAATCCGCTAACCACCTAGTCTTACTAGTTGGTTATGTAGTGTGTGTTCGGTTCGGTAGTATTTTTCATATTAAGATTTCCATTCCATTGCGTTTAAGTTGTAAGTAATTTGATATGAAGGTATAATAAATATGTGTCGTTCTTTTGTTAATGAATAGCTGCCTAACCACACGCACTCTGAACCTCATTGTTAAACTTTTCTTTTTGACAATTTATAAATATCTGTAAAGATTTATATGAAATAAATGATTTTGGCTTTTGACTTTGACTACATTATATCTTTCTGAATCATCAAGAACCGGTAGTTGTGCTGCTGAGGCATATGCAAGAACTGCTATTTGTGCTGCTGAGGCATATGCAATAACTGGTAGTTGTGCTGCTGAGGCATATGCAAGAACTGCTATTTGTGCTGCTGAGGCATATGCAAGAACTGGTAGTTGTGCTGCTGAGGCATATGTAAGAACTGCTATTTGTGCTGCTGAGGCATATGCAAGAACTGGTAGTTGTGCTGCTGAGGCATATGCAAGAACTGGTAGTTGTGCTGCTGAGACATATGCAAGAACTGCTATTTGTGCTGCTGAGGCATATGCAAGAACTGGTAGTTGTGCTGCTGAGGCATATGCAAGAACTGCTATTTGTGCTGCTGAGGCATATGCAAGAACCGGTAGTTGTGCTGCTAAGGCATATGCAAGAACCGGTAGTTGTGCTGCTGAGACATATGCAAGAACTGCTATTTGTGCTGCTGAGGCATATGCAAGAACTGGTAGTTGTGCTGCTGAGGCATATGCAAGAACTGCTATTTGTGCTGCTGAGGCATATGCAAGAACTGGTAGTTGTGCTGCTGAGGCATATGCAAGAACTGGTAGTTGTGCTGCTGAGGCATATGCAAGAACCGGTAGTTGTGCTGCTGAGGCATATGCAAGAACCGGTAGTTGTGCTGCTGAGGCATATGCACGAAAAAACATAAAAAATATATACAAATAATTCGTTAATTAAATTTTGCTCCTTTTATAGTTGAGACGATGGGTCCTCGATCCAAGAAAGCAAAAACTTTTGTAAATTCTTTGGTAAAATATTTAGAGGAGTGACGATGGATCCAAAATCAGGATTTCTTTTAGGACAAAAAGTATCCATAGCTATCCAACGCGGAAACGCAGCTATGGATACTTTTTCATGAAATACTTTTATTCTTCTTGGTCACTTCTTAAATTATGTTTGCCGATAGTTATTAATAAGTAGTTATTTAAATAGTTGTTAGTTTCTATCATTCATTTTCACCTTGTATTATGTTAAGTTATTTATATAATTTTATTCATCACTTAAAGTACTTTTATCTCTTATAATAATAATAATATGTAGGACAATTTACACATTTTGCTCTGGTCACAAACTAAGCTCTAGACTTGTACTATGTGTACCAGAAGCAACGATATAATACACATTATATTTTATAAACACCCAGACCATGACAAACTGTACAGAAAAAGCGTACTAATATTTTGTTGCCATGGGTGGGAATCGAACCCACGACCTCCGGATACAACGTCAAAGACGCAACCACTAGTCTACGGAGGCTGTCTTATATTTATAGAATCATTATATTAACGATTGCAGTATACAACTATATTCGACACATCTGTAGGTACACTTGTTCTTCACGCAGGTCACCGCTGGCTAGCAACAGG
The DNA here is from genome assembly GCA_947458855.1 of Monopis laevigella. NCBI lineage: Eukaryota > Metazoa > Arthropoda > Insecta > Lepidoptera > Tineidae > Monopis > Monopis laevigella. The sequence goes on along the minus strand of OX381576.1, from coordinate 35,804,418 downwards.
CGTCCCACTTTATGCGCCTGTTGCTTTCACCCATTTGTTGGCAGCCCCTTCGCCACTAGATTTTCAGAAGCTACCTATTTCGTACTTTAGAAGGAAGAAATGAAGTAATTTTTGAATGCTATATTAAACAAAAATTGTGTGAAAATCAAGAACCTTTTTTGCACCATGTTAACATTCTAAACAATTGTTCGATTCTCGATTTATTTGAAATAATTCTGCAAAGAGGAAATTTAGTTTTCGATAATTAAATATTGACCTTTTGTGGAGACCATGACTCCAAATTATTATTGCAAAGGCTTACATGATTTTCACAAAAGATGGCAGAAATGTATAGATAATATATATGATTCTAATAAAATATTATTATTTTTCTTACTAAAAATGTTAGGTTTTTTTACATATACAGGGTGAATTTGAAAGGATGTACTTTGGGCGGCTAATATGAGGTTCTGCTGATTAAATCGAACAACTTTTCCCATGGAACCATGTATGAAAAAAAATTTTGCCTTCCCCATACAAATCGCTTATTTTAATCTTACTAGTTTGTATGGAGAAGGCATGTTTTTTTCATTTGCGACACTTGGTTTCTTGGGAAAAGTTGTTCTATCTGATCAGCAAAACCTCATTTTAGCCCAAAGTACATCCTTTCAATGTCACCCTGTATATAAAATAGCAATTTCATAGTATGAAACTCCAGTAATACTATATTATGGCACAGTAGTCGCAGCTTTGGTATCTATGGACATGTTAGTTCCATCCAATACCTAATTCACATCTAGGTCTTCCATAAATAAAAAATAATCGATTCCCTCTGAGAATAAAAAGCAACTATAGTTTTGGTGCATAGGTGGAGGAGAACTTCGGAGAAACAAAAACACCATTTATAATTCAGCGCTATTAACGCTAGTATATTATAATTCTTATAATAAACGCATTGATACAGTTATCAATGATACTCAAATATAATTAGAAATATGGGCTTTAATAACCCAGTATCTTATTTTAAAAAAAAATTAACAATTTATTAACTAGTAGGTTTCCCTAGTAAAACACCTTATTAATAAGGTGTCTGTCATCTTTAATTAAAAATTTTTTTTTTTTAATACACATATATTTTTAATTTATTTGAATTAATACAATTAATTAAGATATATTAATTAATACAATTAATTAAGATATATAATCAATAATATCGTAATTTATAATCAGGCGATTTTTGAATGTCAGCGGATGACTAAATCACTGAAATGTCAAAATATTTATAAATGTATAAAGTTCGTATTTTTTAATCTCTCTCTTAAATAGGTATTATACAATAAAGTCGCTGATGACAGTTGTTTGTTATGAAATGTATTTATTATAAAAAACGAGAACGGCAAACAATATTTCTATGAGTAATAAGCCGGGCCCGACCGCGCATTTGACTTTCCAAAAACGACTTTAAATAAATAGTGATTTCCTGGTCTTCGGTGATCGTTTTCTCGCTGGTTATATCAAAGTCTTCGCTGACATTCAAAAGTGGCACCCAGGTTTTTTTTATCATTTTAATCTTAGTATAATTAAAGTGCTTAAAACACTAGCTTGTAGCTTTGGCGCAACAATTTTTGGGTACACTTCCCATTTTTCAAATATCGCTTTGAGAAGATTTTTTTTATATTTACATAAATTTTATGTGTTTCAATGTACTTCAAAATATAATATAAATTTATTAAACTATATTTGAAATATACACAAAACATTTGAGCTTTGATGTATTTATCTTAAATTATATATTCTTAAAGTATTTATTCAATTCTTTAATAAAAAGCCTCAAGAATCAATATTTAAGTCGTAGTGACATATTATTTTTATTCTGACTTAGGCGAGTCTATGTATTGAGCGCTTTAGGCATAATTTGGTATGGTTTGGATTGTTACCTTCTTACTATTATTATCAACTTTGACTTCGAACCTGTAGTCATTGACTTTAAAACTGTTTGGATTCATAAGTTTCATTAGCTTCGATTCTTCAGGCCAAGGATTCTCATGAATATATTTCCCTATTACATCTGAGCCAAAAAAAAATTCAGCCTCCTGATCTGTGAACATATCTGGGTATTGATTTGAAGAGTTAGGTACCACCTCCGGTCGACGTAAAAGGGAATCTTTCACAAAACTATTACCGTAGACCATTCCGTATACTTTTTGCTGATTATTATTGCTGGCGGCTTCGTTAGTCGGCGACACCCATATGGGTGGGGCAGTCATTAAAGCCCCTACCATCGGCTTCGGGGGTACATTCATCAAGGGCATTCCCACCGGCAAGATAAGTTGTACAGGCATGTTTGGTGGAAGAGACGATGCGGTAACAGACATAGGTGAGACAGCCATTAAAGCCAAATTATTGGATGGCATAACCTGTGGAAATATGGCTGGTGGTTGTGTGGGTGGTTCCGTTGTCGCTCTGTCAGGCTGCGGAGTCTCCGGTGTGACAGTCGGAGGGGGCAGCGTCATGGGTGGGTACCCGGTCGGGAGCGAGCCCGCGGCACCGCTAGGCGGCATCATAGACGTGCAGTCATCACACAAAAAAAGATTACCTACATACTGCTTCGCTGGCAACACGAAGACCTTCTTACAGTGGAAGCACGGAAATGCCAACCAATTCGGGTTGGGGTCTGCTTTTTTTCTAGGGTCCATGTTCGATAAACCGTTGTATTTGTATCACTAGATTATTGGGGTACCTGCGAACAAAAAATACAATTAGTTAATTCGAATTATGTATGATAAGCGGGCTTCTAACGTTATAAAAAATCCAAGTTCAGAAAATATGAGTAGTTTAAAAGTAACTCAATATCTTCTTATCGAATCTTGCAGATGTCGTTCGTCAAATTACAATCACGTTCCCACTAAAAATGGTTTTGTACTGAGTCTGATACTGGGACAGATCATCAGCATGTAAAAAATTAGCTAACATTTACACAAACAAATATTTTCACGGTATAAAAACTATTATAAAACGTATATATAACAATAACCCGTTATAGCATAATAAGCATTTACTTTACTTTACAATTATTCATATTGAAAGCAAAAATAATAAAGCCAGCTCAATAGTATGCCTACTGGAATGTTGCCGGCAAAAATACCTCCACTATAGAAATACCTAGTTGCTGCAAAATGTCGATATTTTATACTAACAATAAAACTAAATTATTATTATATCTAGTCACATTTCATTATTTGCATATAACTTACCTATATAACGGAGAAGTAGGTCAGATCGTTACACTACCTATTTCTATTTATATGAAAATGTATTTTAAGTATGTAAATAGTTATGGTGATTTCCTTAAAATACAAATCAAGTTTGAATGTATATTAAATAGTTAAATATAGATTAACTAATAATTCATGCACAACATACCGACTGTTTCCCATTAAAATAGAATTGAAACTCTTCCATATTAAATTTAAACTGACTATCAAACTTACCCTGAAGGAAATTTGATGCGCGCGCACCAGCGCGGACATGCGAGTCTCTAAAGCTACTGCACCCAACAACACTGTACTCGCCTCAATTATTTTACTTGCAGGATTATTATTTTATGTATAGTCGATTAATTTTACATCGAATGATTTCCATCCGTTCTCTTTGAGGGACTTTTCCCAACTAACATAATATGGTATAAATTATTTCCGCGCGCAATACGTACACAATTCAAGGAGAAGCAAAAAAGGTATTATGCTGAATTTCAAAAGACGAGCTAAGTAGTTTCAGTTTCATTTTCATTATAAAATTATTTTGTAATAAAACTTTGTGCATGTATTTATTTTGTGCCGTTTTTGTGTTTTTTAATTGTTTTTTTTTATTGGAGCACGGCATGTGACACATCTACCTGGTGGTGAAACGACCTACAAAGTCCATGAATGTGGTCAATCAATAATTGTTCTTAATCAACATTGATTGCTCCCATTATGCCGGCTAAATGATGCGATTATAAAATGGGCGGCGGCAAAGACGAATGCATTACGAGTATATTTTGATATACACCTGCCTTATCGTCAATTCAACCATATTTCGTAATCGCATCCTGAATGGAGACTACCACCTCGTCATGAAATCGATGCAGAAATATCCTGAAACCACAGACTAAAACCGAAACATGACGTCACATGAGGTCACTTGACTGTTTTTAGGTAAGAGACCGGTCGGTCGGCCTAATGAACCTTCCTCCCACCTAAATGAATTATGTAAAAAAATAGGTTTGTAGGCAATAAAGTAATTTTAATATTATTAACAATATTATTCTGGATACATTTTTTTTTCAAAATATATAAAGATGTATAGATTACATCTATTTTAATATAAGAATAAAATTGTAACTGGCCGTCTGTACATTATTTTATTTTGAAAAAAAAAAAAACTATCAGAGCCAGAAACCAAAACTTAGTTTTTTAGAATTTTTGCCTGTCATTCAGTTTATCTGTATGTATGCATCATCCAAAAACTACTCCTTGGAATTGAATGCAGTTTTCTCCGATAGATATATTTAAAAATAATAAAAAAAAAACAATATTTATTAATTCTTGGCTGGGAAGCATTCCTACCTTGTATTGCTAGGTTTAAGAGAAGATGCGTAAGATAAATAATAAGTAAATACTACTAAGAAAACACTTTTTTATTTTGCTTTTATATTCCAAAGTTTCTTTTAAATGCTTACTGAGGTAATAAATTATCTCACCTATCTTTATTGTTAATATTATGAACTTATTTATACTTACCTATATTTTTTTCTGTGTCAACGGCTAATTTTCAAGAACACTATAAGAAAAGAACATTAATTTTATTTAAAATCAAAACTCTGCTCAATATTAGGTAGAAAATTAGTTACGCTATTTAATCACAGGCGGCGTCGCTAAGGTCGTGGGATTCATTGGCAAAATTGCGCTATGGAAGTCATTTAGGAGAGAACATAGATGTAAAGCACTTAAGGAAGTGCTTTACATCTATATATATAAGGATTTAATATTATTTTTACTTTCAAGGACAGTATGTTTATTTGTTTATTAAATTGTAAAATAGACATGCGCGTAATAGTGCATAAAAATGTAATGTGATATCACATTGCGCACGGAAAAAGTGATAGGTATGTTTTTTTTTTAAATAATAAAAAATCCTTTATTTCTTACAAAAGCTTGATAATTCACAGCATCGTTTGAAACACAATTCGTGCGACTTGAGCTTGAATAAGGCACAAAGCCTGTGTATCATTATTATAATAGTATATATATATATATATATATATATTTTAAATATAAAAATGCTATGAAAATATTCCTGGTGGGTGGGACTCGAACCCACGAACCTCGATATCGCGGCAAGGCGCTCAACCGCTGAGCCAACCAGGTTCCAGTCACCCCTCACGAATTTTGTCATTGCTTGTAATCTACTTATACACCGACGCCCTCTATTAGCTTTCTCCTAATAACTCTATACGAGTGAAGTTAGAAGTCCTAGTTTCTAATACTAGATGGCAGAGGAGTCTGTTTTTTATTTTTACTTTTTTCAGTATTTTATATTTATGCATTTTTATAAATACCTTATTGGGATAATCTTATATTATTGTTTTTTTAAAGATAAAAATGAAATGAAAAAAATACTGGTGGGTGGGACTCAAATCCACGAACCTCGTGAGGGGTAACTGGAACCTGGTTGGCTCAGCGGTTGAGCGCCTTGCCGCGATAGCGAGGTTCGTGGGTTCAAGTCCCACCCACCAGTATTTTTTTCATTGCATTTTTATCTTTAAAAAAATATATATATAATATAAGATTATCCTAATGAGTAGGCTGATAGTCTTTGCTACCAATGCCTTAATAAATAAAAAAAATCCTAATAAGTGATGTATAAAAATGCATACTTATTATAATATTACTAATATCCAAAACACCACTAGTGATTTGTTCATCACTCCAAGACATGATGCGTCTCTTTCACGTTCAATATTTATATTACAATAACTGATAGGTACTTACGTAAGATGACATGCTTCTTGTAGATGATATTATTAGCAAGATAGGTAATATTATACAATGCTAATATTCAGGAATTTAAGCCATAACATATTTTTTCAGATTTAAAAAGAACTTGGGATTACTCTTTTATGTTACTTTACGTTCTGTGCAAATAAAATAGAAAAATTAAGACTAGTAAATAATTTTACATTTATGGTCCAATGAAAAAACGCCATCATCATCAGGATTTGTGTAAACACGCAATACTCAAGATTTTTGGGGAGCAATCATAAAAAATCAACATTGTCACCTGTTCAGGGGGGGTTTCCACCTACAAACACACTCAACAAACGCCGCCCCATGTGTACCCTATACAAATTTATCTATTTCAAAACATTTCGGGAGGGGTTTGAACCCCCAAAACCCCCTTCCTGGCTACGCCCATGGTCTCACATACTTACTCATTACATTACCTTATATATATTATATTATCATCACTGTATCTCATTCATCACCTACACATCACTTATTCAAATATAAGTCGATGTTCGTTACCTCGGAAATAATATGCGTAAAAGAGATACCGATATAAGAAAAAACCTTTACTTTTTTTTTCGGACAGCAAAATGAACTAATTTTTGTTGACATTTTGATTTAAATTAAATTTAACATAGTTTTATTTTATTAATATTTAAAAAAAAGTAGGTAGTTTTTGGTATATGAAAAAACACTTCATTAAACTACGACGCAATTAAATTAATTTCTTGTTAACTAAACATTGGCAGAATCACCCGTAATGTGAAAAGCCATTAACAAGAAAAAGGAACATATTAGTCGTGATATTTATTATATCTTATATTTATGCATTTTTATAAATTCCTTTTATAGGATAATCTTATATTAATTTTTTAAAGATATAAATGCATTGAAAAAAATCCTGGTGGCGTGACTCGAACCCACGAACCTCGCTATCGCGGCAAGGCGCTCAACCGCTGAGCTAACCAGGTTCCAGTCAACCATCATGAATTTTGTCATTGCCTGTTATCTACTTATACACAGACGCCCTCTATTAGCTTTCTTCTAATAACTTTTATACGAGTGAAGTTAGAAGTCCTAGTTTTTTTTTAATCTTTAAAAATCATATAAGATTATCCTATAAAAGGAATTTATAAAAATGCATAAATATAAAATACTGAAAAAAGTAAAAACAAAAAACAGACTCCTCTGCCATCTAGTATTAGAAACTAGGACTTCTAACTTCACTCGTATAAGAGTTATTAGAAGAAAGCTAATAGAGGGCGTCTGTGTGATTGCTTTTGTTCTCACTTTTTTTTATTTGTGTGGCGGCGGCCTTCTTCTGTTCTTAAGACTGGAAAGGAGATTTAAGGGCCATGAGCACCTCCTTATTTTATCTCCATGGTTAGTACTTGGTGCATTCAGGCGTTCGCGCTTGTCAAACTTCCTCGTGAAGCAAAAATATTTATAGAAAAATCTTCTCTCTACATGGACATATTATCAAACCGTAATCTTCATAATAATGTAATCTCATAATACAAACTTACGACACTTACTGCAGCTCATACCTTTCTTACTTTTATTACACTACATTTGTACACCCACATTCTCCTTTACATACCTATACATTTAACATATCGATTTTATTCTATTTTTATTTAAGTTGAAAATAATAATTATTAAAGTATATTTTATTGCTTTTACCAGAGCTAATTATAATTAAATTTATGCCATCTCCTATTTATATTGGCATTATTATTGTATCCTAATTTCTATTAAAATTTTATTGGTTTTTATTGATATATAAATTCTTTACGTCATTTTTATTTGTTGTATTTAGTGTTATGTCTAATGGTAGCAATGCTGGAATTGTTATTCATAATTGGACGCCTGCGATACAGGTCTACCTAGTGTGTGTCTAGTGCGGGGTTAAATTTTGTGTTAATCCTACTGAAATAAAGATATTTGTCGCAGAGCCGTCGGTAGAGACAAAATGAAATCAAATGTGCTAACCATAAACGCGCGAGCGCGAGGATACGTCGATACTTGACCAGTGCCCGAGCTCGTACGAAAACCCTCGAACAGTGACGCGACGAGTAGTGAGACTAGTTATTTGTTCAGTGAGCAAGCCTGGGATGTGAGATGTAATATTTGGTGTGATGTTAAGGCCAAGTCGCATCCAAGGGTCTGTTAAAGTAATTGTAACGATTAAAGTTAAAAATGGCGTCGAATGTAATAACAATTTTATTAACGATATAATACATATTTATTAACAACTTACAAAGAAAATATAAACTAAAACTATAACATAACAAAATAAAATCGCCTATTAAACCTACATAAATAAAACCCTATAAAATGAAAATAGAATCTAAATTTCAATGTTTCCACCGCAAACGCCGCAAATATATAATCTTCCATTACATTATAATGATTATATGTAGGACAATATTTATCGAATGTAATAACAATTATAATGATAATATGTAGGACAATATATTTAATTATGAAATGAAATTATTACAGATCTTAATTGCGATGATAGTAATAGGAATTTTCATAGCCATTATTGCATTGGAAATAAGAAGAGTGGACATTACGTATAAATTATCAACACATTGACAGATCGCTATCGCGTTCGCTGTTTTATAATTAGGCCCGGTCACAAACTAAGTTCTAGGCTTTGTAGTATATGTAGCAGAAAAAAAGTACCAGCTGTCATTCAACTTTTAAAATAAAATTTATACATTCGACGCCATTTTTAACTTTAATAAATAAAAATATTTTAACGGAAACTTTGGTGCAACTGGAGGTCCTGTGTAATATTGCATTGATGTGACATAGCGTGATGCATTACCTACGCATATCTATTTTAGAAGAATCATAGTGTGGTTATATTCTTTTTGCCTGGGTTCTTGGCATTGAGTTACTTACATACGTTGTTCTTTGTGCATAGGTAAATTATTAGAAGGTGGAGTAGAAGTAGAGGATGGAGGTGTGATAAAATAAGATGCGACAGAAGCTGGGATGGTATGAGTGAACATGAATGCAGGTCTTCATGAACAAAAATGATCGATGTTGCGATTAAATTTGATGTAGGAGCGAATGATGATATATTAAGGTTTGTTGAAGTTGTTGTACGAATACGGCATCGTAATTTTTTTACTTTGTAGGTTCAAAAAATCGGATGATGAAGTCGTAAGGTAGTACCGTATGTCATCAATCCTCTACACAGATTTTTATCGTGTATTGCTGTTAGAAGATATAGAAGTATAGATAAAGTTCGTTACTCCATTGAGCGGAAGCTACTCTTGCCATGAGAGGCTTTGAGAGTATGATGCCATCGCTCAATTTTGCCATTTGAATGAGGATGATATGGTGATAGAGATATGAAAAGTTCGATGATGAACGCCAGAAAGGGATAATCTTTGCTGGACTGAATGTTGTCAAATCAGTTAAACAAATATCGCTTGAGGACGCGGAATGAGTAACCTCGGGCAAAAACATTTTATTAATTTAGGAGACTAAAATATTATAAATAAAATCGATTATAAAGTTTAAAAAAATAATATGCGACAAAATTCGGCGAATGCTGCAATGTCGGCATTGAAGACTCGGTGAATGGTCTCAGCATGCTTGAGAAGTGATAAGTCTGAGTGGCACAATGAGCAGCACGCAGTCATGAATCGGCGCGAATGGGCAGCAACGACGTCAGGCATCGGCGCGTTTGGGCAGCAACTCGGTCAGGCATCGGCGCGTTTGGGCACAACGCGATCAGGCATGGGCGCGTTTGGCCAGCAACACGGTCAGGCATCGGCGCATTTGGGCAGCAACGCGGTCAGGCATCGGCGCGTTTGGGCAACAACGTAGTCAGGCATCGGCGCGTTTGGGCAGCAACGCGGTCAGGCGGTCGGAGTGACGTGACGGATCACGTCGGAGTCACACGGATGACGGATCACGTCAGGGGGTGATTTTATATCAGCCGGCACAGTATCTGTAATGGTGGGTAAAACAGACCCACGCGTATTATTATACTGACCTTCTTAGGAGTAACACGTCTTTCCGACTGTGCGTCGAGAAGGTACCTAGAAGCTCGGGGCGCCAAGGCATTCGTGAAAAAAATATACACGTTCATAAATTGAACATGGTCTCATGGACCCAGGACTACAGTTAAGGGTTAGTACCGTACGAAACCAAGCTACCTTTTTTATCGGGTAGACATTCTATGATGGGTATGACTCGTAATTGGTTATATTTTTAGTACCTACTGAATAATAAAATATATTTTTTTATTTAAAAAAAACTGTTTATAAAGTTATACACGTTAGAACGAGTAAAAGAGAAGATAATATAAAAATTTCAGTTTATAGTATACATCTCGAAATTTTACTATATATAAGTATTATATTTTTACAACACCACTATAGTGCCTCGGAGAGCACGTTAAGCTGTCGGTCCCGGTTTCACTATACCAACTTGTAAAACTGGGTTATTGAGTCTATTAAAAACATCGCGACGAGCTAGCTACTTGTTCGATGCAGACTCATACCATCGGCTACAACGAGGTAGGATTAAAAACGCCTCCGCTGGGTACCCTGGAGCCGTCTAGGCGGTCTCGGGCGCCGTAAGGCACCCGTGATATGTATATTTTCAAAAATGAATTCATTATCCTTAGTTTATAACACGACACCAAAAACGTCCTCTTAGATAAACGTACCATTGCATTTTTTTATTTAAAGCGAGGCGGGTGCTGGCCACCATCTTGAATATCTCACTTCCGGTTGACATTTAGTTAAAAAAATCATGTAATCACAAAAAAATAATTTAATTAGCTTCTAGACTCAAAAAAACTTTAGTTACTTTTATGTCCTGACCAATGTTTTGTATATTTATTCATTAGGTTTGTCGTGTTTCAAACAGATATACATAACATACTTTCGCATATTAGTATTAAATCATCCCAGAATGATGATGCCAACCAGCTGACTGGACTAGAGGGCTGGCACTTTTCAATCACATGGGGAATGTGAGAGAAAAGTACCAGCCCTCTAGTCATGAGTGAGATCAATTTGAATTGAAAATGACAAATCTGTCTGACTTGTCATTTTCGCCAGCCCTTTAGTCATCTGTGACGTCAATAAATTTTGGAAAGATTTGTTTTAGAAATTTACATGTCATTGGTTGGTTGGCCTTTTTAAAGAGTTCTTATATCTAGCATATCTAGCTAGGTAGATAAAAATCGTAGGTAATCGTATTTCAACGTTTGTGACGCAATACTCTTATCAAAAAACGTAAAAAAAAATGCAATTGGAGCTGTCATAGCCTGCATTGGAAATCAAATTATCAACGATTTAATAGACGGCTGTTGCTGTTTTATAATTAGGCCCCTGGCTAATGAGATCTCTGTAATGTTTTTTACCAGCTTGACCCAGCCGGTCCAACACAAACGGCCTAATAGGATTTTAGAAACAAAGCATTATTGAAAATTTTCCCCTTCTTATTAATCCCCGGCGAGTCTGCTCACCCCTTTGTCATCTCCAACATGGCACCCCAAATTGGTTACACAGATACGAGTATATGAATATGTCACTAAATGTAGGTACATGGCATATGCAAAATATCGATTTTACTTCTGATTCTCTATGAATATGTTTATTCATTGTTCTGAGTTTGCGTTGTGTTAAATTTCCAGATCTTGTCTAGGCCTGTTGCCTTCATACCAATTATATTTTTGGAATATGTCAGGCGTTGCTGAGTTATTATATGGTTAATAAAAAACCGATCTTGTTAGATACGGTTTCAGTTAGTTTGTTATTACAGTTATTCTGGAAGGGCAACTAGGTTACGATTCTCTGGCAATAAGGGGAACATTATCTCTGGAAAACTTATTTTAAATCTTATTGGAAACAAAATAATGTATGTCACTAGTAAATAAGTTTCTAATGCTCTATGTGCCTGATAATACAGAAATACGAATGTCTGATGTTCATTTGTTTCGTGCGTAAAGCCACAAACGTATACTGCGGCCATAGAGCCTGAACCACCACTCAAGTCCGATAGCCGTAGCGCTTCGGTAGCACACTTCTGCCAAACTACAAGATTTGTTTATTTTCAGTTTTAGTCGCAGGACTTAGGTGGTCCTGACTCTAGATTGGCAACCAACGTTTTTCACACATGTGTACAAGAAACAACGATACTTATACATAACCACCCAGACAAACTGTACAGAAAAACATACATGCGGATACATGTGTGGGTTGCAAGAATTTTCGGATAAATCTATACAGAGAGAACGTTGTTAGCTATCCATGGATTCTCTAGAACGAGGCAGGGGGAGTGAACTCTGCAGTGTTCACAAACTTTTCGAATTCAATTCCACTCTCCACTGTGTCCACTACCCTCTCTATATGATCATATCAGCACAATCTTATATGTTCCGATGGCCGATCTTGGAAGACCAAGATCCGTCAATAGACGATGCAGAGGGAATTATATATAAATGTAGGTACAAATAAATATATATATATATATATAAATGGCTGATTTTAACATATTTTTTTACCCCTTTTTTGGCAATTTTGTTTTTTGGTGGAGCCACAATAACTTACAATTACAATAAAATTTGCAGTAAAGATATAAAAGGTTTTAAAAGATGCTTTGGCTCTTAGTCTATTATGTAATATGTATTGGTGTTTCATTCAACTGAACTTCGTAGCATATCTTTAAAGGAAGGCCGGGCGTCGCAGTAGTCCTCCAAAATAGGCCCGACGGGTACTTGTAGCTTCATACCTAAAGCGCGGGAAAAGGATTACCGAACTTGAGCGTCAAAAAACATCTAAATATTGTTTACAATGATAATAAAGTTTTTTTTTTTTGAAAAAAAAGAATATGGAGGTGTGTTCGATCCTAATTACATAATTTCTTTATAAAAAATCTGTTAAGTTTTGAAATGACAACTAAAGTAATATTGTTAGAATCATAAATCAAATTTGGGTGTCTGTTCAAAAATTATATTTTTTTATAAAAAGGCTATCTAATTAGGATCAAGTAAGTAATATTTACACCTGAAAATAAGTTCTATCAGATTTATCTTTCTTTCTTACAGACTTATCAAAAAAAAAACTTTTATATCACTGAAAACAACAATTACACATTTTTAGGCGTTTAAGATGGCGAATCCTTTTCCTAGCTTCTTAAATGGTTGCAAGATTAAATGATTGTTGTCATAAGACTTTCATCGCATTCAATTCTTCCCTTCCCTTTACCCTTGCGGAACCCTAAATGTGCGAAATTATATCGCACTGACAGCAATTCTTATTAGAATAAATATAATATGAAGTATTTAAGTTATTTTAGTTTTAGTAAGTACCTTCCAAATCATTTAAGTAGGTACCCAAAAAGATGACATTAAATGTCAATTTAAAAAAAATCCAAAAACTAAATATAAATTAAAAACTGTTTTAATGCTGTATACCCAATTTTGCTTCATATAACACTTTTCTTTACCTGATTTATACAAAAGTTTTTCTTAGGAGACTCGCCCAACTCGCACCCTGTAAATCTGCACACCCTATATCTAAAAGAACTAAAAATACCAATTTATATATAGATGAAATATGAGAAAAAAAATGTTTTATTTTTATTGTAATATAATAATCATTAATAAAAATATATATAAAAAACTAAAATAGATTTACATCTTCTTCATTAGCTTAGGTACCTACCCTTTTACCTAAACGATACAACCACTTGTTATTAGAAGGATAACGCTTGTTTCATTTATACTTATACTAGAAAAGTGGTGATGAAATTAAACCATCTAGTTAAATTAAATATGATAGAGTAGATTATATTTACACTAAACTGTAGATCATTTACTCTATTAATATAATAATAGAAAGGGCGAAGTATGAAAACTCTAAGGTACCAGATAGTAATAAAGCCCAATTGAAAAATAGTCGATTTACGGTAGTGGAGTATTGGTTTTTAAAAGAAAGGTGTATACATGGAAGCCTACAGCTAAGACCAATCCGATATAATCCATGTCCTTCATATTTCTTATTTTATTAATAAAATTAATGAGCGCGGATAATAAGGCCCATAAAAAGCGCATTATAAAGCCCGGTTTGTGTTAACAGTTAATTTGGCTTAAAAATATAATTCCTACAAAAATTATGAACCTAATATATGTTAAATTTTTAAAGATAAAAATGCAATGAAAAAATTCAGAAAGACTTCTAACTTCACTCGTATAAGAGTTATTAGAAGAAAACTAATAGAGGGCGTCTGTGTATAAGTAGATAACAAGCAATGACAAAATTCATGAGGGCTGACTGGAACCTGGTTGGCTCAGCGGTTGAGCGCCTTCCTCGAATGTGAGGTTCGTGGGTTTGAGTCCCGCCACCAGGGATTTTTGAATTGCATTTTTATCTTTAAAAATTTAATATAAGATTATCCTATAAAAAGGAATTTATAAAAATGCATAAATATAAAATACTGAAAATAGTAAAAACAAAAAAACAGACTCCTCTGCCATCTAGTATCAGAAACTAGGACTTCTAACTTAACTCGTAAAAGAGTTATTAAAAGAAAGCTAATAGAGGGTGCCTGTGTATAACTAGATAACAAGCAATGACAAAATTCATGAGGGCTGACTGGAACCTGGTTGGCTCAGCGGTTGAGCGCCTTGCCGCGAATGTGAGGTTCGTGGGTTCGAGTCCCACCACCAGGGATTTTTCATTGCATTTTTATCTTTAAAAATTTAATATAAGATTATCCTATAAAAAGGAATTTATAAAAATGCATAAATATAAAATACTGAAAATAGTAAAAACAAAAAAACAGACTCCTCTGCCATCTAGTATCAGAAACTAGGACTTCTAACTTAACTCGTAAAAGAGTTATTAAAAGAAAGATAATAGAGGGTGCCCGTGTATAACTAGATAACAAGCAATGACAAAATTCATGAGGGCTGACTGGAACCTGGTTGGCTCAGCGGTTGAGCGCCTTCCGCGAATGTGAGGTTCGTGGGTTCGAGTCCCACCACCAGGGATTTTTCATTGCATTTTTATCTTTAAAAATTTAATATATGATTATCCTATAAAAAGGAATTTATAAAAATGCATAAATATAAAATACTGAAAATAGTAAAAACAAAAAAACAGACTCCTCTGCCATCTAGTATCAGAAACTAGGACTTCTAACTTAACTCGTAAAAGAGTTATTAAAAGAAAGCTAATAGAGGGTGCCCGTGTATAACTAGATAACAAGCAATGACAAAATTCATGAGGGCTGACTGGAACCTGGTTGGCTCAGCGGTTGAGCGCCTTCCGCGAATGTGAGGTTCGTGGGTTCGAGTCCCACCACCAGGGATTTTTCATTGCATTTTTATCTTTAAAAATTTAATATATGATTATCCTATAAAAAGGAATTTATAAAAATGCATAAATATAAAATACTGAAAATAGTAAAAACAAAAAAACAGACTCCTCTGCCATCTAGTATCAGAAACTAGGACTTCTAACTTAACTCGTAAAAGAGTTATTAAAAGAAAGCTAATAGAGGGTGCCTGTGTATAACTAGATAACAAGCAATGACAAAATTCATGAGGGCTGACTGGAACCTGGTTGGCTCAGCAGTTGAGCGCCTTGCCGCGAATGTGAGGTTCGTGGGTTCGAGTCCCACCACCAGGGATTTTTCATTGCATTTTTATCTTTAAAAATTTAATATAAGATTATCCTATAAAAAGGAATTTATAAAAATGCATAAATATAAAATACTGAAAATAGTAAAAACAAAAAAACAGACTCCTCTGCCATCTAGTATCAGAAACTAGGACTTCTAACTTTACTCGTAAAAGAGTTATTAAAAGAAAGCTAATAGAGGGCGCCTGTGTATAAGTAGATAACAAGCAATGACAAAATTCATGAGGGCTGACTGGAACCTGGTTGGCTCAGCGGTTGAGCGCCTTGCCGCGAATGTGAGGTTCGTGGGTTCGAGTCCCGCCACCAGGGATTTTTCATTGCATTTTTATCTTTAAAAATTTAATATAAGATTATCCTATAAAAAGGAATTTATAAAAATGCATAAATATAAAATACTGAAAATAGTAAAAACAAAAAAACAGACTCCTCTGCCATCTAGTATCAGAAACTAGGACTTCTAACTTTACTCGTAAAAGAGTTATTAAAAGAAAGCTAATAGGGCGCCTGTGTATAAGTGGATAGCAAGCAATGACAAAATTCGTGAGGGCTGATTGGAACCTGGTTGGCTCAGCGGTTGAGCGCCTTGCCGCGATAGCGAGGTTCGTGGGTTCGAGTCCCGCCACCAGGATTTTTTTCATTGCATGATGCTTAGGTCATAATAAACCACCCAGGCTTTAAGACTATCCAGTACCACTGTTTTGTTTATATTATTCTATTAATTACGACGCATGAAACATTTATCATTTTTTTATGATTAAAGTCACAAGGAGCAACACTTGCCGGCTTTATGCGATAATTATATTTAAGAAAATAGTAAAATAAAGTTTAAAATAAGGGGGGCCTTATTTCCTTCTGGTACCTTAGTTAATAAAGTAAAATTCATATTATATTGTGTAAAATATTTATTAAAGAATAATAAAGATCGTGCAAAAGATAAGTTATAAAGTAAATATTTAAGCTTTAGTTTATGCAATAAAACGAGGAAAAATTAGATAATATCAGGAACTGTGTTGCAAAAGAAAAAAAAAATGGTCTCTCCATACAAACTACTAATGTTAAAATGACCAATTTGTATGGAGAAGCCAACAACATTTTTGTTTGTTAAAAGTTGTTCGATTTCATCAGTAGGCTTAGCTTAAATAACTTCAAAGTACAACCTTGCATTCACCATGTATATTGAAAAATAAATGTTTTTTTTTAAATATTTATTTTTTGCTTTTTTTTTATTTATTATGAAAAAAAATATTTTAAATACTACTAGAGTCTAATCTATACTACAATGTATAGTTAAAAATTAAAAAGAGAAAAATTAACAAATTCTGGTAGTTTTCCATTCTCTAAACTACAATGTAAGCTTAAATATAAAATATTAAAAATGAATAATTATACTAAATCTAATAAAAAATCATGAAAATAATATTAATACTTATGCAACCTTTAGACAGTTCTACTGTCCAATATTAATCTTACATGAAAATACTTATACACTAGGTCTCAATGGATATACACACATTATACAGATTTTCCGGGTTCAAACTAGCAATCATTTTAAGAATTTAGAGACACCCCAATTTAGATGTATTTAATTATATTTTTAACGATATGTCCAGCTAAAGTTGTATTTGGTTCGCGGCTGAGGTTGGTGCCGCGTAGAAACTAGATGTACAATCCCTAAATTATAGCTAGCTTGAATCCGAAAACAAAACACCCGAAAACACTTTATAAGGTATAATAAAATATAATAATTATACAGAGGTAAAATATCTAGGAGTCATTCTGGATAAAAATCTCACATGGAGACGACATGTTGACATGGCAATTAAAAGGGCAATAAGAGTCTTTGCTATGTGTCGATCGGCATATGGCAGAACATGGGGATTAAAGCCAACAGTGATGAGGTGGATATACGATACCATAGTGGCACCAATGCTGATGTATGGAAGCATTGTATGGTGGCCACGAACTAAGCTTGGCACCTGTAAAAAGGAGCTAGCGAAATTACAACGATTGGCATGTATGTCCATATCAGGCGCCTTTAGAACAACACCGACGGCAGCAATGGAGGTTATACTAAATCTGAAACCTCTACACGTGTTAATAGAGATAGAAGCAAGGAAATCGCTATATCGTCTACAAAATAGTGACGAGTGGTTTCCAAATATGCCACAAACTGTTCACACAAAAATGGATACTAATAAAAATCTCGATAGGATTCTAGAAATGTGTGCTGACAACATTTCTACTGTTCGAATATTCAAAAGGAACTATAATATATACTTCCCGTTAAGGGAGGAATGGAAAGATGGCTCTAAACTAGACAGTAATTGTCAAAACTGGTTTACTGATGGATCAAAGATGATATCAGGAACGGGTGCAGGAATACATACCAAAGGTTACGATATTCTTGTAAGCATGGGCCATTACCCTACAGTTTTCCAAGCGGAGCTGTACGCAATAATTGTTTGTGCAAAGGAGATCCTAGATAGGAATTCTCACGGAGAAACTATCAACATTCTCAGCGATAGCCAAGCGGCACTTAAAGCGCTGAGTTCATATGAGACGAAAAATGGTCTGGTCTTGAACTGCGTTAAACTGTTGAATAAAATCGGTAGGAACAACAGGGTGAGACTAGCCTGGGTTCCGGGGCATACGGGAATCGAGGGAAATGAAAGGGCAGACGAACTGGCTAGAAAGGGATCAGAAACCCCTTTTATGGGACCTGAACCATTTATTGGCATACCTAGTAAAACAATAAACAATGCACTAAAGGAGTTTGCCAATGAGAAACATACAACTTGGTGGTCAACTCAACAAGGCCTAACACACTCCAAGAAATTCATTGGTACAAAGGCAATTGGTCTGGATAAGATCTGGAAGTTTAACAAAACACAAATAAGGCTACTGGTGGGAATTTTCTCGGGACATTACACGACATATAAACATCTATATACAATGGGAATTAGAGAAGATCCCAGATGCAGATTTTGCTCTGATGAGCTAGAATCAATGCAGCATCTACTGTGCCAGTGCGATGCAAGGGCCACATACAGATTAAAATACCTACAACAGGCTTACCCGGAACCGGAAAGCTACAGACTCCTCAAACTAGAGGACGTCCTCGAATATGTCTGCAGCATATTCGAGGATGGAAAGGACGAGTGAGGAGTAAAGGACTGGGGAATACATAAAAGATCCCACTGGGTCGAAGTATCCTGACTGATGTCAGCCCCAAAAACTAATAAGATAAGATAATAATTATATAAGTAATCTGAATTCATAAATATCTAAAAATCTTTTTAATATTAATTATTACGAATTAAACATTTGAAAAAAAAAAGATTCTGTGTTCTCTAATATGTTAAATTATCTCACTCATTTTTTTTTACTTGCGATAATGAATAGACGACGGATGCTGCATTAAACACGTCTTGAGAAGCACTACTGCCTTGGCTATCAGGCTCTCCTGAAAATATATAAAAATAATATACACAGCTGTATTAAAAAAAAAATGTGTAGTGGGCTTTAAATGACATCGAATCTAACTAGAAAATTAGATTTGGCTGTCGCGCCATAGGCCCAAAGTTCTCCAAACTATGCATATTGAGCAGTGTAAATATATTTGTTATGTTTAACCGGAATATTGAGAAATATGACATCACATGTAATTATAACGTCTAAAAAACAAATTCACCATAATATCGCTATATAAATGGAATTACCACCTACATTCTTATCTTATTAGTTTTTGGGGTTGACATCAGTCAAAAACACGTCGACCCATTGGGATCTTTTGTGTGTTCCCCATTCCTATTAACCACAAACCTCAGTACCGTCCTCAAATATGTTGTTGACGTATTTAAGGACATCACTAAGGTCGGTTAGCCTGTAGCTTTCTGGATCCGGATAAGCCTGTCCTAGGTATTTGATTTTTTGGATGGCCCTAGCGTCACAGTCGCACAGTAGGTGCCGCATGGATTCGGGCTCCTTACCACAGAATCTGCATGTGGGATCATCTCTTACTCCTATAGTATAGAGGCGTTTGTTGGACTATACAATGTCCTGAGAACACTCCTACCACCTACATTAAAATATTTCCTATTTTTACCATAATGTAGAAGTAAAATTGCATGTTATTTCCAATAATTTAGAATTCCGGTTAGACTTTGCTATGATTCATTGTAGGTTCTATTAATAAATCGGGACATATTGTCGAAGGTATATTTCATTAATATACATAATAAATTTTTGGGGGCCTAAAATTGAGTACGTATGTTAATGATATATTATTTTCCGTTGAGCTAATGGACGATTTTTGAACAAATAGCAGCTAACAAGCTGAGAGAGAAATCACTTTTACGGGAATTTGTTTTGCTTAATTTAACGTTATGTTGAAGACAAGAAAAAGTTCTGAACTACGAAAATTTAAAGAAATTATACTTACTTAAAAACTGGCGAGGCTGAAAGTTTTCTACAGTGTTTTGTGAGACATTCGCGTTTAATGGCATCTTTTCCATTTTAGGTTTTAAATTTGCCAAGTATTCTGTGGAATGGTCGCTGTAATATGATAGCTCTTGGTTATGCTGCATAATGTTAGCCGTTAAATAAGGCCAATTAGGAATAATTGTAATCGGCTTATAATTATACTGCATAGCCGGTTTAATTGATACGGGTACGTCCTGTGTTCCATCGGCAATTGTTATAGGTCTAGATATATATGGCACAACTGGCCTAGCAGGTGCAATTCTTGACGGTACACGTGTTTGTGTTCCGTTACCTACAGTTGTTTCCGGTTTATATGTAAAAGGCACAACAGGCCTAGGCCGTGCAATTTCTGCCGGTACATTTGTATGTGTTCCATTAACTACCACTGTGCCCGGTCTATATGTAAAAGGCACAACAGGCCTAGCCGGTGCAATTCTTAACGGTGCACGTCGATGTGTTTCATTAGCTATAGTTGTTACCGGTCGAGATGTATAAGGCATACCAGGCCTAGCAGGTGCAATTTTTACCGGTATACGTTTAGGTTTTCCATTAGCTAAAATTAAAACCGATTCAGGATTATGTGGCCCATCAGCTACAATAGTTACCGGTACAGGTTTAAAAGGCCCATTAGGTACAAGAGATAGCGGGACAGTTTTAAATGGTCCAACATTTGTTACTGGTGCAGATTTAAAAATACCAGAGTTGGTTTCTGGTTGTATAAATTGCTTGGTGGAGTTATCGATTAAATAACCTCCTGAAATATGGTTCAGATTTATAAAATAATGTTCAGATGAATTAATAGCAGAATTGTGTTCCTTTAAATTATTAAAGGTGTTAATTTCACTTTCAGCATGACTTTTATTTGGATTCCGCCTGAAGAAATTCGTTCTATTAACAGCCGATCCTGGCTTATTAGTACTGTTTACATTGTTAAGAGCATTTGCAATTTCATTCAGTTTCTGCTGTTTATTCAGTGTTTTAAAAGTATAATCCTTGGGAGCAAAATCTTCTTCTTCTTCGTTAAGATTTTGGCGCGAAGTGCTTGGACCGGGACTAGGTTCCAGCATGTTGACTGTATAACGATTGGTAGTTTCTACGTCTGCCACTAGATTGTTATTGGATCTAAGGCACAGCTCACTTGACCCGGAGATTGGAGTAGAGCTAGGTTCCAGCATATAATTAATATTGTAATTTAATGAAGGTAGGATAAAAGGTTCTTCCGATAGGTCAATCAATGCAATAGCTGCAGTAGCAGTTTCGAAATCTGTTTTTAATGTCAATATAGCTCTAGTAATTAAACAATTTTTGCATAAAGATGTGCTACAGGGAATACTTGAAGAACAATACTTTCCTATGTTTTGAGTGTTGTTACATACCTCACAATTATTTTTATTTCTTAAAACTCTCTTTGGTTTCTTAGTTATAGTTTTAGTAATAGTGGGTTTTATTTTCTGTTTTATTAATCCTGAATTCTGTGGTTTAGTAGCAACATTGAAAGGAATTTCTGTTTTTAATTCTTCCTCATTAATTTCAAAAGAAACGGTCACCGCTTCTTCATCATCAAGTGGAAAAAATAAATCTGTGGAAGAAAATTTTGTTTAATATAGTCACTAAATTCCAAAATTAAAAAGTTTTAATTAGGTGTTAGACATCTTCTTGTTATATCCATACAAAGTATATAATATTATAAACGTGTAAGTAATTCTGCCTATCACACCGTTACCTGAACACACTGAAATCCCGGGAAGAAAATAATGTATCACTTTTTAATAAGCTACAGCAGGTTCAGTTATACAGGGTGTTTATGCTTTAAAAGTCTCTTAGGAAAGTTTAAAATGACATAGAACTGCATTATAAAATATTTTCGTTTTTATATTTACAAAGATCAGTTATTTATAAAACATATGATTATACAAAAACTAAATAAACTTAATCTAAATTAATGTATTGAAAACCTTATTAATCTGTTTATTTATTCCTATAATTTAAATTTCTCAAGAGTGCTTTCAAGGCCAAATCCTAAACTACACGAAATAGTGGGGAAAGCTCAAAGGAGTCTCGGGGTAATTTTAATAAAAAACTTAAACAACATCATTATATTTTTGAAAAAATTTAATCCTGGAATCGAACCGGTTGATTTTGAAAAAAAATAGTAAGTGTATTATTGCATCAGCTGATAGTATAGCTTATAATGACTACCATTCAGAAAGTAACTTTAATAGTAAATCTTAAGGAAAGTGCTAATATAAGATATAGTATTTTTTTTTAATTTATTAACTTTTGGAAAGACAACTAAAGTTTGATTTATATAATCACAAATCAAACTTTAGTTGTTATTTCAAAACTTAGCAGAAGTCGTATAAAGAAATTATGTAATTAAGATCAAGTAAGTAAAATCTACACCTCCGTGTTGTTTTTTTTTAAATACTATATTATCACTGAAAACACCCGCGCTCTTAGAGTTCATGGTATCAGACCTAACTGGGATACCATGGACGTATCCCAGTTAGGTAATGTCTCTATCGCACGAGAAAAGTTCTTACGACTTTTAATACTAATCGAAAATAAATCTTTATGCAAACTGTCCAATATACTTAATTTTTTTTAAAAAGATTAAAGCTTTCGTAGTGCAAGAGGAAGATAGCATGAACGTATCGGAGCACGTCATGAGACTTTGTATCCACCTGATGGTAAGCAGACCTACGAAGTCTACTAATAGGTCGATCAATACATCAATATTGTTTAACAATATTGACCGCTTTCACTAAGCCAGCTAAATGATGCAGTTACGAAATGGGCGGTGATAAAGACGCATTATAGGTCTATTTTAATATTCTCGCTGCATTATGGTCAAATCAATCGCCCGTTTACTACGTAATACTATACTACCTTGACAAGAAATCGATGCAGTAATCTCCGGAAAACCGGTGACCAAAACCGTAACATGACTAGGTTGACGGCTTTTGCATGTGTATGGGCAGTGGTAACTAGTCCGGTCGATCGGCCGGCGAAGTTAAAGAGACCTTCCTCTCACCTGAAAATCTAATAAAAGAAACTGTTTTTGTTTTTTAATGCATGATACATCTCAAGATTTTTGTATATTATTATATATGTAATGTCCACGCAAAGCTATATCACAGGGTATCTATACTATCAAATAATGTACTAAAACAATATCAACAAAATATCTCTATATATACGTAATATATACAGATGTGATCTTTAACTGACTAAAGTACTAAGATTTTGAAAGTAGTTATAAATAATATAATTTTGGCGGAATTATATGAAAGGTATATCTCAATATTGAATAAACTACCGAAATCTGTTAAAGGAAAAATACTAGATCAAAAACTAATGTCTTAAAACTTAAATCAGAAAGTTTAAGCAATCTAAATCTAGAGTCACAATCTATACCAATATTATAAAGCTGAAGAGTTTGTTTGGTTGAACGCGCTAATCTCATGAACTCCAGGTTCGAATTGGATAATTCTTTATTAGTGTTGGATAGCCCATTTATCGAGGAAGGCTACAACATCACGCTACGACCAATAGGAGCGGAGTACCAATGAAATGTGTTGCAAAAACGGGGAAAAATATCCCTTTCGATACTATTGTACGCTGCGTAAACGGTTAAAGTTACGCAGACGAAGTTGCGCGGATCAGCTAGTCAGATAATTAAACTGAAGGGTGTGTTTGGTTGAACGCGCTAATCTCAGGAACAATTGGTTCAAATTAAAAAGAAATAGTGTTGGGACTATCCAACACTACAACACTATTTTATTTTCGTTGAAGGCTAAATAATATACGACACGCTACTCAATAGGAGCAGATCATCAAAGAAAAATGTTGCAAAATCGGGAAAGAGTACCTTTGGAGCGCTTCCGTTGCGTGCGCGGCGTAAGTTACGCAAACGAAGTTACGAGGGTCATCTAGCGTTTAATAAGTAAGATTCATTATTAGAATTAAGTATGTTTTGTAATTAACTTTGCTGGTACGTGCGTGTGTTAAAAAAAAACATTTAGAGTAATCTATTAATTACCCGCTAACTATTGTATGGCTTTGACGAATTTAGGAAGTTGTAGATCCTACAAATTAACAAATAAATTGCCAATATTCTTTACTGAATTAACAATAACCAAACGACCTATAAACGATCCCATAAAGGCACACAATTCAAACATTTTTCTCCCTTTAAATTTCATTTCCGATAAGACTGCTGAATAATCCATTTTTGAATAGTACTGTGTTATAAAACTTTCAAATCTATGGTATCATGATCTCCCGCTTGCGTTAAAAACTTTTGAATTAGCTACATTCTAATTAATTATTAATAATTGCATAAAAACCTACTCACCAATACCCCTTAAAAGTGTATGATAATATTTATAAAGAAAGTAATATGCTATCTAAATATCAGTTACAGGCAAAGCAATGTATAATGCGTCATAAATTCTTCATTATGGAATAAGGCGATTTACTTGAAAAAAAAAATTTATAGCACATTTACATAAAGCACTATTATGTCTCGGAGAGCATGTGATGCTGTCGGTACCAGTTTCACTAGTTGGTATAGTTTATTTGTTTTCACACATATCACCAAAATATTCACTCCAACACTTTAACACTTCATCAGAGTTTGTAAGAGTGTAACCTTGCTTTGATCTTATGTTATCCATTCTAAAGGTAGTCGAACAACTTTGAAAATTTCTTACCCCTTTTCCCCTCTATAAAAGATTCGAATTTTCCTTGAATTAATTCTATAACCTCTCTTCACCAATCGCTTTGCATCTTTCTTGTTTATCTTTTACCAAAGCTTTAGTGCCACTCTAACAGCGTAGTATGTCATTATTTTCTCCCTATTCTTATAATAATAATTTAATTCTAATACTACAAATAATTTGCATACCAATGTATGGTAGGATATGCTGAACTAAAAATAATGTAACAACTTATACAATGTTCTTGAAAACAAAGTTTTTTTTATTTAATATTTTTTCCAACATTCGTTCATATCACCGCTCACATCTTCCAGGTTAGCATGCTTATTTTTGATGGAACTTACATACTCAAATTGCCCCTAGAAATCATTAGAACGTTTACATCGCAAACCTCGAAATTACCACTAAATGATGATAACCAAATAGTTACCAGTTACGGTGTCTGTGACATGGGACCGAACAAAAACATCTACAAACATAAAATCTATCAAACTTCTCTATTCATTCATCATCCTTGTATTCATGTAATTTATTCAACGTGTCATGATATAATATTAACCCAAAATTTTCTAGATCTTTCTAGGGAGCTATATACACAACACCAGGATAATTTTCCTCAACCCTAGGTTGATCCACAACATTTTAAGCTTACCATGCTATAATCATATATATAATAAACCATGCGCTTGGATAGCAAGATTCCGATTCCCTGACCACCGTGGTCGTCGCAAGTTACTCCCTACCAGAGCAAAGCGCCGACTCTGGTTAGCTGATTATTTCGTTTGGTTTCAATAACACATATCACATCCAACATCATTTTGTTCATCACCTCAAGCAATTCGTTCATCTTATAATTTATCCGTCTTCTAACATTCCAAGTGCTCATGCGGCACTCATCTGTCCTCTTCCCGCCTTTTTCGGTCACATCCTTTGTCACATTTCCGTCAAAATATACAATTATAATATTTAATATTTTATTAAATAAGTGATTAAATATGTAAATTCTAAAATAAATGATTATATTAAAATATAGCTAAATATAAATATAGCTCTAATAAAAATAATTATAAACATGCACAGCAAGGTTTTGTGTCACCATTATCCATTAATGGCTCTTTTGATACTTCATTGACACCAGTTTCACTTTTAATTCGACCTAGAAGACTTTTTTTTGTCCAAAATAAATATGCACAGCAAGGTTTTATACTTCAAAAGCACACTGAATTTAATAAGTGTGTTTTTTCTTAAAGTAAGGGTTTTTTTATACAGTAAGGGTATAAAAATAGTGGGTATTATTTTCTTTAAAAAAACTTGTATCTTCTGCTGAAAATAGTTTTTTTTATCTTTACAAATTAGCCATAAGTATTTTTTATTTTTGCAAACCTTTTTTGTGTAGATCTTAGTGGGTACATATTTGGTAGAGTTCAAGACATATTCATCACGGCACACATCACAACACAATGCTTAACACCGAATGAGATTATTCTGAAGATAGGTAGAATAGCCTGTATAAAATGTATTTATTATTATTATTTACGTACGTTTACTTTGCCTGTATTAAGTTAATTTTATAATACTGTAGTCTATTTGATCAATACAGGATCATCCCCTTTATAATTAAATTAATAAAATAAATATGACATTTCTATGCCACGGTGTCGTCATTCCGAAACATATATTTCAAAGCTCATACATTTTATTAGCAAAGTTTGGTGCGATAGCTATATACGAGTTAATGATCTTTTTTCTCGTTGTTTATTACATTATAACGATATGAAACTACTACTAACAATAAATAGTTATTATATTAACCAAGACGTATCTATGTATTTATTGCACGTAGTAGCGAGCGCCAGAAGTTATATGTGATAAACTGGCTTGTATGTCTTAAATGTGGAAGGATTGTTGGCGAAGCCCTGATAGCAGGGGTTCTGCTAGCTCATTATTTCTTAACCTGGGGGTCGCAACCCCAAGGAGTTGCATTTGATACAATGGGGTCACGCTAAAATAATCCCAGGTATGAAAAATGGTTATATTTAATAATCAATACCTCTAAACCTCACATAACAATAAAATACAATGAAAGGTATCCCATACGTAGATGAAAAGGGGTCGAATGTATGGCTCGTCGATATTCATGACAAATGTAAACAAACTTTTCACAATAGTAATACTTAAATTTGAAAAACGATGTTAAAGATACAGATCACTGTTGAGGAGGTCGCGCCACATAGTTTGGCAAACGATTGATGTGGGTTACATTTAATCAAACACCCGAAGTCTAATTTCTAGTGATTATTATGTTATTGCCGCACCTTAATAGTACGAGTATATAAGATCTGGACCTAGAAGTGGAGACAGGCTAAATAGTATATATTTTTTTAATGATAATATTTTTTTACAGAGCAACAATGGGTGGGTTTAAGACTATGGTGGCACGCCGCCGCCACATGCGCCGCCGTATGAAGCGCCAGCGCATGCAACGAGCTTACCAAGCATTATTGGATCAAGTTACTGCAGGAGGTTCGTATTTTTATTTATTAAACTTGAAACTCTGATTTTGTATTTCCCAGGTTGCAAGTAGACCTGCAAAGTCCATGAATGCCGGCTAATAAAAATCTTGCTCTACACTCTTAACAACTCGTACCGACTTTTTGACTAGGGATTTTACTGGTACCGTCAGTGCTGTCACACTCTTAACAACTGGAAACGGCCTTTGGCTATGGATTTGACTGATACGGTCAGTGCTGCCACACTTTTAACATATTCGTACCGACTTTTTAACTAGGTATCTTACTGGTACGGTCAGTGCACCACACCCTTAACAACACGAATCGCCTTTAACTAGGTATGTTACTGGCACGGCCAGTGCACCACACCTTAACAACACGAATCGACCTTTAACTAGGTATGTTACTGGCACGGCCAGTGCACCACACACTTAAAACACGAATCGACCTTTAACTAGGTATGTTACTGGTACGGTCAGTGCACCACACCCTTAACAACACGAATCGACTGTTAACTAGGTATTTTTCTGGTACGGTCAGTGCACCACACCCTTAACAACACGAATCGACCTTTAACTAGGTATTTTTCTGGTACAGTCAGTGCACCACACCCTTAACAACACGAATCGACCGTTAACTAGGTATTTTCCTGGTACGGTCAGTGTAGCAGACCCTTAACAACAGTAACTTTTAACTAACAGTTAACTAGGTAAGCAAAATATTATTGTTGGTTTAATGCAGCCAACGTAAACATAAACCTGTAATCCCCCAGTAGTACTTTTTTAAATTGTTCATTATTATTTTGTACTAATAAATAGCGTAATGATGGCGCATAATAACTTAATAAGTAGTTGTACATTATTGTTGTAGGGAAACAACTCCACATATGCAATATGGCGCGACTTCAATCAATAATCATAAACAATGTTAGGCATGGAACATAAAATTCTATACAAAAGTATAATAAATTAAACCTACAAAAATAAAATAAATCTATTAGTAAAAAAATATCCCTGTATGAGCCACTAGACATATAATCTATACCTTTTGACTTGATTATATGGGATTATTAGCCGTTTTTATAAAACTCATCAGTGAAAAATTACAGCAAAGATTTTCCTGTTCAATTGGTGGTTAAATTATGTTACATAAAATAGTGTAATTACAAATGTGTTTTAAGAGCTTGTCTTAGCAAGAAGTAATAAAAATAATATGTTGGACATTTATCACAATATTGCCACAAACTAAGCTCTAGGCTTAAGTATGTGCCACAGAAATAACTTAATACACAAAATAAATTATTTTAATAAAACCCAGACTATAGTAAACTGTACAAAAACGTACTAATATTGTTTCGGTATGAGTCGGAATCAAACCCACCACCTCCAAAGCAAAAACCATAACGACTGGACCACCAACGACGTCAATAACTATATATGAGCTGCGAGTAAGATAGATATAAGGAGGTTAAGTAATGGCGAAAAGGAGTATAACAATGTAAAGGTGATTAAGATTAGAGTCTGATGAGGCTCTTCGAGGCTCATACTGATTCAACTGCAAAGTATTACCTCTCCCCGCGCATGAGTCGGTAACGCTACCATACATTTATCAAAACTTTCCTCCCGACCCTCAATAAGGGAAAGAGCACGTATGAGATTATACCTTTTTTTAATTTTCTGTCTTGATATTTTATAGGAATTATTTTAATGTGAGGGATTTTCTCAGAATATCAGATTTTACTTTTTCCTATCCTAAACTTTAAAAAAAAAGGAAAACGTACGAGCCTAGGTATATATATCATAATTATAACGCCTCTAAAAAAAAAAACATAAAAATCTATGAATGTTTAAGTGGCGGTGTTGTTGGGACCCAGAGGTCGTGAATGTATGTGAATGCACAAAACTGTTCACTAAATGTTCATGGAGGATTTTGTACACTTGATTCATACCGATGCCTAAGCTTGTCCGAATCTGCTGATAGGTCACTCTTTTGTCAGTCTCTATCATACGCCGCACAACACTAATGATATCTCAGTCGTCACCGTAGAAGGCCCGTCCCTTACGCGGATATCGGTGAGACTAGTGCGACCAAGTTTAAACTCATTAAACCAGTTGTAAACAACGGCACGAGATGGAGCTTCATCGTGAAAAGCCAATCAAAGTCTTTCAAAACTTTCTTGTTGACTTAAATGACATCGAAAGTCATAAAAAAACATTGCATGAATATTTTCTCGCGTTAAATTCATACTAACGTGACAAAGACAATTTTCAATTTGCCGCAAAATTGCAAAACAAATAACAAATGAATGAAATACTTACTCAATAATATCGGCAAAGAATTCCATTTTCAATATTTAAACTATTTTTTTTGTTATATTGTTTACAAGGGGTTCTAAAAACTTTCAAGTTTGACCCTCGTGTTACGTATTTTAAAACAATTAAAAAACGTGAAGTAAAAAACCGCCGTCCTATCAATACACGCTAATCATATATGAGCTTGGAAAACGGACGAAATTCCCAGATTTGCAGACGTTGCTATTGACTTTATAAACAAGACTAACAGCACAAGTTTTTTGGCTCGATGCACTTAAGTAACCAAAGTCCTTTGAAACATTAAACAAAAAAATAATTTAGTATATTAAATAAAATTTTATTTTTTATTATATATTTTTTTGCAGTATTTTTTTTATTAACATATTATAAATAATTAATTTATTAACGAATACTTAATTTAAAATCTTAACTTTACAAATCCTGTAAATCAACTACACTTAATTCCTTTTTGTACTATACATACATATCTTAGGTATTGGTCTCCATTAAATTCCTGCAACCCACCATCTGCTGGACCTGTGTTCAACAACTATACAACACAATTAACACACTTAAACTCAAAACTTACTTGATTCTACAAACGGGAAAAACATTAACAACCGAGATTCTTCGAGATAAAAACCGTACTGAAGTCTTTATCCCGTTATTCCCATTGGACGGAGGCGTATTTAATATAATAATAAAAAATACTCAACAGTTTACCCTATTTTTAGAAATAAATCAAGAAATTGTCCGCCCATCCGACTACGCCCATTCTCGAGGTGGCCAAGTTAGAACATTTATTCAGCAGACCGGTTTTTAGGAATGATTAAATATAAAAGATCAAAAAAAAAACGAGATTACTGCAGAGCCTAACATTTGTATATGAAAATTTAATAGAAAAATACAATTTTAAAACAATAACTGCAAATTATTAGCGTAATACGGCCTCGGTGCCCGGCTAATGACAGCCCATTTAATTCGATGCTCAGAAATGATGACATAGGTAATTGATTGAGCCAACAAGCACGGCCAGCTGTATATTTACTCAACAATTTCCAGCCAACCCTCGATTTTTTTTTTTACCTAATCGTGATCAGACCTACAAAGTCCATGAATGCAGTCAATCAATAAATATTCTGAAACAACACCGCTCCCACTATTCCGGCTAATTAGTAATTAATCGAAATATAAACATCTAGATCCACTGAGTGAGTAAATTGCCCACTTACATCAATCAGATGTTTTTAAACTTTTACTGAATTATGTACTACACAGCAATTAAAGGAATAGGCCATGTTAAGCGTTTAGATGATGAAAGGATTTCTCACTATCATAATTTAGGTTAGGTTTAAACATATATTTATGTATTTATTTTTGCTATATTATTTATGTATTTTATGTAGTTGTATCTATGCAGTTTATGTATTTTGATTTCTCTTTACTCTAATTTGTGCACCCTATATTACAATTTTCACTCTCCTAAAGGTTAGCTGGTAGGTAATGCCTAAGGCATTAAGCTCGCCTTTGTACAAACCTTCTTAGTGCAATAAATATTTTTTTATATCATCACGAGTACCTTACGGCGCCCGAGACTGCTTAGACGGCCTCAGGGTACCCAGCGGAGGGGTTTTTAAACACACCTCGCCGTAGCCGATAGTATGAGCCTAAACCGAACAAATGGCTAGCTCGTCCCGATGATGAAACAAATATATATAAAAAACAACGCAATATTAGTAGATTTCGTAGTCGACTAAGGCAAGTCTTTACAGATCAAATTCGAGTTGTCCTTAAATATTACAAATAGGAAGTAAAAAACAGACGCTCCTATATAATTGATGCATGGATATGGAGAAAGCCAGGGAAGTATGTAGAAATCATGCGTACATTGCTCGTAACGTTTCTAACTCGTTTGAAATACACATCTTAAATTAATCTAAAGACATTAAATACATAGACATTACTAGTTTTAAGTAAATTTCCATGGTTTCGGGCATACGCTTCGGAAAAAAAAACTAATTGTGCCCTGGAGTTTTATTAATCGCAATTTAAAAGAAATCCAGCCCACATTTCTCGCTGATAATAGATGGTATATGAAGAAAAAAAATGGTTCTGAAGTTTTTGAGTTTAGCCGGAACAAACTATTAAATCTTTTATTTTTACTATTTTAGTATACATTATTTATAATACATTCAAATATACCTATTAATATACGATACGCCAAACAGTCTGATCGGCAGATGGACTAACTTATACTAAAAAATAAACTATTATTCTGTAGAAATAGGGAACTCTAAAAAATATTGTACCTATATTATATCAATTATAAGAAGTCAGACATTCTGGGTAATGGCTGTTTACGAAACCAATTTTTCTAGGAATCACCTTTTGTTGGGTGAATAAAAATATTGATTGTCGCCCCCCATTTCGTAATCGCATTATTTAGCCGGCATAGTTGGAGCGATCAATATTGTTTCAAAAACAATTATTGATTGACCACATTCATGGACTTTGTAGGTCTACTCACCACCAGGTAGATACAAAGTCACATATCGTGCTCCATAAAATAAAAAATTGAAGGAAAAGGATGTTTCTACAGCATTTTACTAAGATACTTAACATGGATGGGAAGGAGGTCACCCTAATTTCACGGCACTTAACGACAGGTTTCATTGCAGTTACAAGAACCTAGGGACCCAGTCATATTTCGGTTTTAGTCATATCATATATATATATATTTCGATAATTGTGCTACAGACTTAAAATTCGGTACGTAGGCTGATCTTTAAAAATAAACTGGTGTTTACCATTAAAAAAACACAAAGGGAAGAGGTGTTGAGTTGGAAATGGGTTAAGGTTATTTTTTCATGTTATATCTCTCAGGAACGAGAATGTTACAGGGAGGGTGGAAAGGGGGTGATGAAGACAGACGCGCGGGTGCTTTCTATGTAGGCTTTTCTTAAAACTTTAATCTGTCCGAGGTGGGAAAATAATTTAAATAGGTATCTACAGTTTGCAAATAATATGACAAAAAAGCTAGTATATTATATAAACACTCAGACATCAAGCTATGCAGAAAACTAATATATTCTACCATCTGGGATAATCGAACCCACTAGTCTGAGTAGACTGTATTTTTTAATAATAAATATAAAGAAATAAAATATTACTTGTATGATTATAATTGTTGCTGAAAGCCATTTTCAATACAATGTGTCACAAAATTCTTGGCTTGCCATCTTTTTTTTAGAGATCAAAATAGATATTTATTTTCTATGTACGAAAATTATTGTGTGTACCCACGACCTTAACATACAACGCTTATGGCGTAACTATCAGCCCACGGAGGCTTTTAAATGTACGTACGCATAAGGTGACCATTCTTCCGGTTTTATATGGGATTGTGAATTTTTCGTTACTACGTCCCGGA
Organism: Monopis laevigella; assembly: GCA_947458855.1. Classification (NCBI taxonomy): domain Eukaryota; kingdom Metazoa; phylum Arthropoda; class Insecta; order Lepidoptera; family Tineidae; genus Monopis; species Monopis laevigella. The sequence continues at coordinate 35,771,254 of OX381576.1, read as the reverse complement.
ATCCCGAGAAAAGCTTCGGGTCGCCAAAGTGTTCAAATTCAAAGTGAAAAACATATAAAAACTATTTTTCCTTCTAAAAAAAAAATCAAAATTATTTATTTCATATAAATCTTTAAAGATATTTATGTCTCAAAAAAAAAATTAACAATAAGGTCTTAGAATGTTTGGTTAAGTTGCTATTCATCTCCAAAAGTAGGTACATAGGTTATTTTTCATTAAATAATACAGAAACTAAACGCGCCATATGAAAATAATACCAACCGAACGCATGCTACATGGTTATGTAGCATGTTGAAAGGTCATTGCCAATAATAAAACAAATTTATTTTGTTGGTAAAATATATTGAAGGAAAATATATAATACCTGTTGTATAAAATATTGTTCAAAAACTTGGTTAGCCGATTCCATTGACCTTTCAATCACTATCTGCCATACAAGGACGGGGGCGCCCAACCACACCGAACATAATATGTATTTAAAAATATAAAATTTTATTCTAATAACGGAAGTGAATTTCACAAAATATATTAAACAAATGTGCTCATCAGAGATATAATAAAAAAAGTTATTTCTAGTTTTTGAACAATATTTTATACAACAGGTATTATATATTTTCCTTCAAAATGAAAACTTTACATTAAATGATCACATCATCTTATCTATTGGAGAAAACGATAAAAATCCAACGAAAACTTTAATAGATCTTTCTGTGGCTTTAAAACTTTTGAATAAATTTAGCGTTTTGGTTTTGAGTGTGGGTATTAATAAGTTCCTGAACGAAATAAAATTAAATACAGCTATAAAACTTCTATGTAGTAATTTCCCAAAGTGTAAATTTTTAGATAACAAAAATAACTTAAACATACACGAACTTATAAACTATAACATCGATTGCATACAATATGGGAATAAATTTCTAAATTTTAATAGCATTAATAGGGATAAATTTAATACTAAAATACAAGATATCAACAAGAATAAGTTACATAAATCTACACAGACTAATAGCGAGATTATAAAGAGTATACAAGATAACACAAATTCTTTTAACCATAATAATGTAAAAAAATATTCAGATGATGAAAATAAAGATAAAGATTTTTTTCGTATATAATAATATTAACATAATGCACCAGAACATCAATGGTTTAATTAATAAATCAGATTTATTAACAGTTCATATTGAAGATTTGGAAAAAAATGGTAAGGTTATCGATGTTCTATGCATTACGGAACACAATATGATGAAAGGTGACGAAAAACAATTGAATATCCCTAACTATAATCTTGCTTCAACATTCACTAGAGAAAATAGAAATGGAGGATCGTGCATATTAACAAAATCATATCACAAGTATATAAATTTAAATCACATTGTTAAATATTCAATACACAATCTTATAGAGTGTTGTGCCATAGTATTAATTGATCATAATATAGTAATTTTATGTATATATAGAGTCCCTAAAAATAATTTGAATAGTTTGACAATATTTATGGAAACTTTTGATAATGTGTTAAACAATATTTCCTTATTGAACCGACAACCCAAAATAATTGTAACTGGAGATTTCAATATAAACATTCTGAAACGAAATTCTACTACAATATCACTTGAACAAATAATTTCAAGTTATAATTTACAATTTAAGATAGATAAACCAACTCGTATTAGTAGCGGGTCATGTATTGATAACATAATCACCAATATAAAGGGTAGTAAAGGTCAAATACTTGAACTGGCACTTTCTGACCACACAGCTCAACTATTGAAGTGCCCAGTTAAAAAAACAAGTACAATATCTCACTGGTATAAATATGTACGTGATTATCATATAGACAACCTTAACAAATTTAAGCTCTGTTTTACAACATATTCATTTAACGACGTGTTTAATTTAACTGATGCTAATCAGGCTTTTCAAACATTTCTTGATTATTTTCAATTGATGTATGACCTTTGTTTCCCCAGTATTAGAATAAAAGTAAAAATTAAAAACACCCCTAAGTGGGTGTCAAAAGGAATAAAAAAATGTAGCAAACGCAAAAGACAACTATTGTTAAACTATATAAAACATAAAACTAGCGATAACAAGCTATTATTTAAAACATATTCTAAGAGATTAAAAAATATAATAAATCTGACTAAAAGAGCTCAAAATGACTACAGCATAAAAATGGCTAAAAATAAATCTAAAATCACCTGGAAAATTATTAACGAACTTAAGGAAAACCTACCAAAATCAGATATAAAACAAATTAAAAACAATGGTAAAGTATTTAAAAACCCAAAAGAGATAGCGGAAGAATTTAATAAACATTTTATAAATCAGTTTAAACCTAATTTATGCTTAAACAATAATAATTTTATACAAACATGTAAATATAATAAATCAAATTCGATATTTATGGGACCTACAACACCAAAAGATATATACAAAGTAATAAAAAATATAAAAAATACAAATAGTACAGGTTATGACAACATTAACACAAAATCCATCAAACATGTAGCATTAGAAATATCACCAGTAGTTAGCTTTGTAATAAATTTATGTATTGAACAAGGGATATTTCCATGTGCATTAAAAATATCAGTAATCAAACCTGTGTTTAAGAAAGAAGATAAGGAAAACATGGATTTCTATAGGCCTATAGCATTGAATTCAATATTCTCAAAAATTATAGAAAAGGTCATTTATAATAGTCTATACGCTTATTTTGAAATAAACCACATTTTAACAGACGAACAAAAAGGGTTCCGAAAATCAAAAACAATCAATATGGCTATATATGACCTAATACAAAAAACTATTATACATTTAGATAAGAGTAAACCAGTAGTGGCACTATACATGGATCTTACTAAAGCATTTGATTATGTTGATCATAATATATTGTTACACAAACTTAGCATATATGGCGTAAGAGGTAATGTTTTAGGTTTAATAGAGTCTTATTTAAAGGATAGGAAACAAAAAGTTGAAATTAAAAGAATATGTGAAAGGTCAAAAGAGGAAAGAACTTATAATTCTACACTACAAACTGTTTATAATGGTGTGCCACAAGGTAGTGTATTAGGTCCCCTTCTATTTTTAATCTATATCAATGATCTTCCAAAATCAACAACGCAGTCTACTATATTATTTGCAGATGATAGTACTGTTGTCTTTGTCGGTAATAATTCACATACACTAGAGTATGAAATTAATTCTACTCTAGATAGTATCATTCAATGGCTAAATATTAATAATCTAAAACTAAACATAAGCAAAACAAAATTAATGCAATTTCGACTAAAAAGCACACCTGTGACTTTAAACGTAAATTATTCAAATAAAATAGTTGAAGAGATCGAGTTTACAAAATTTTTAGGATTAACAATAGATAATAAATTTAATTGGAAGAAACATATAGAAGCAGTTTGTACAAAGCTTTATAGGTTCTCTTATGCTTTGTATCGACTAACTAAAGTTGTCAACAAACATGCTGTAATGACTGCATATCATGGCTATGTTGTATCAACTATTAGGTATGGAATAATATTTTGGGGATATTCGACAGATCGCGAATTGGCATTTAGGGCCCAAAAAAGATGCGTAAGGTCAATTTGCAACTTAAGACCTATTGATAGTTGTAAGGATTATTTTAGATCATTAAAAATCTTAACATTGCCATGTATATACATATATGAAATAATAATATTTGTCAGAACTAATTTATCTTTGTTTACAAAATATAAAAGTACTAGGTATAAGGATAAAATTTGTCCAGTACAACAGAGAACATCACTCTTGAGCAAAAGCATTTTAGGTATGGCCCCTAAAATCTATAATAAACTACCTAAAAATCTGACAAATGTAGATGATATTGAAATATTTAAAGAACGTTTAAAAAAAATCTTAATTGAAAAAGCTTTTTACAGTGTAGATGAATACCTTAATTATTTTAAAAGTAAATCTATTACCAAATAATTTTAATAATTATCAAATAAACGTATATAATTAAATAATAATTAATAATATATACAAATTCAAATGATCAATATATTATTGGAATTAATCAAATAAATAAATAAATAGAATAGTCAATAATATTTCATTGTTCATCAATTATTCATTATAATGACAATTGTTAATAATTAATGTATACCTAATTATAAATAATATTCGAACAAAATTTATAATAATCATCATTGATAATACCAACTGTAATGTAATTGAGCTTTATTGATACCTACCCTGTTATAATCATTTCAGTTATAGTACTAGAGTTTGAATTAACTGTGTTAAAATTTGTGCGCCTTTTTAGGCAAATTCTGTACAGTACTAACCCCTAACAACAATTTATTCAGAATTTTTGCAAATAAAAAAATTTCATTTCATTTCATTTCATTTCATTTCATTTCATTTCATTTCAATATATTTTACCAACAAAAATTATATTCAATTTAGTTATAAAATAAACAAAAATATAATAAAATATACCAACAAAATAAATTTGTTTTATTAATGGCAATGTCCCGATTTAAAAAAGATAATGGTCACGTTATGTGTGATATTTTGTTGACCCAGCTTCGCATGATAGGCTTATTATAAGTCATATAGAACCGATTATTTATAATGAGTTAGCTAGGGATGTCCGTAATATTGACGAACTCGCAGTCTTTAAGGACAAAGTATACGTATTACAAAATTAGTGTTTTTATGGAAGACGTAACACGTAAATAAATAATTGTGCTGTAATGTCGTAGTTATGGGAATGTAATATTGAATATTTTAGACCTTTTTTGTTGGTGTATTATATTTTGTTGTATAACTGTGTACTTCTATATTATATGTTTATAGGCTGAACTGATATAATGGAATATAATAAAGACATTTTACTGATTAATTGTTTGTTTGTGAAAAAAAAAACAACGGCCTATTCCAAATTGTGCAAACCTTGCGTATTAACTTTGTTAGGATATTCTATATACAAATTTAGATTTATTGATTCTTTCCAAAGTGATTGAGGGTTTTTTTTTTCAGTAGTTTCGACTGGGACATGATGAATTAGTCCAGCCAGGGCAAGCTTTTATATATGTCCAGATTGTTTTTTTGTTTTTTCATTCTGGCGTGTAAAACAGAGAACAAGCGATACATACAAATAAAATACACAAAACGTTAAAAATATTCATATTTAGGAACCATCACGACCGCCTAGATAGAGTCAGGTGCCCTGCGGAGGGGTTATATTACCATCTTGTTGTTGCTGATGGTATTCTAAGAGTACATTAAACAAATAGCAAGATCGTCACGGTCTAGTGGAACTGGAACTGACAACTTAATGTGCTTCCGAGGTACTATAGTAATGTTGTTAAACAAATAAAGGCGTCGTCGGGGTTTGAATAATATGAATAGATATGTTGTATCAAATCAAATCAAATATTATTTATTTCATGTATCTTTACAGATATTTATGAATAATCAAAAAAAAAAAGTTAAAAGTTTTAACAATAAGGTCTAGAGTGCGTTTGGTTAGGCTGCTATATATATATATATATATATAACCATTATAGATTAATTAATAAAAGGTGTCATTAAATAAAAGTATTAAAAAAAAAAAAAAAAAATGTATACATTATAATCTACTAATATTATAAAGCTGAAGCTGAAGTGAGTGCTGAGTGTGTTTGGTTAACGCGCTAATCTCAGGAACTACTGGTTCGAATTGAAAAATTCTAGTCTTTTATTATTGGATAGCCAATTTATCGAGGAAGCCTATAGACTACATAACATCACATTAGGACCAATATGAGCGGAGTAACAGTGAAAAACATAGCAAAAAAGGGGAAACGGTTGAAATTACGCAGATAAAGTTCAGCTAATATTATATATAAATAAGGAAGAACGTGCTCCCCAGGCTTGAGCATGTAGAAATAACAAATGATATGGTTAACGTGGCTATAAGAGACCAAATAGTTACTTAATCAAATTACACATATCCTTAAACCCTTATTTTGAAGAAAATAAGTATCATAAAATTTGTATCATGACAAAAACACCCTAATTATGACCAAAACATACGCGTTGTCAAAAACACATATCTTGACCATACACACGTACCATGACCAAAACACAAATCTTCACTAAAAAGCACGTATTATGATAAAAAAAAAAATCATGACCAAGACAAACGACAATTGAACAAAAAAAAAATATTTATTAACCAAAACAAAGGTATCTTAACTAAAACATACGTACCGTAAACAAAATACGTGTATTGTCCAAAACACACGTATATTGACCAATACATAATTAACGTAACCAACACACGTGTATTGACCAAAACACACGCATATTGACCAAAACACACGTATCTTGACCAAAACACACGTGTATTGACCAAAATACAAGAATCTTAACCAAAACATACTTATCGTGACCAAATAACGAGTGTTGACCAAAACACATATATCTTTACCATTTAACAAACATATACGTATATGTTTAGATAGATTTAACAATTTCAAAAGTTAGTATAGTGAAACTAGGACCGACAACTTATCGTGCTCTGCGAGGCACTATAGTGGTTTTGTCAAACAAATGTACATCTACGTTTTAGTATCCAGACGTAAATAACCGCCTGTTCCCAACCACACTATTGAAAGCCTTTTTGCCATAGCCACATCAATTGCCATAAATTATTAATCAAACTTTGTATCGATTTAGAATTTGTAGCGTAGTTAGGCTGTATTAAACTATCATACAGAGAATGCTAAATTTAGCTTATAGGTAATTGCATACAAGTTGTGTCACACAAAAGGGACGTGTCATTTCGCAGGCCAAATCGTGGAACACAATCGTCGGCTTTTTGTATTTACCCAGAAAACTAAAAAACTTCCTTTTCGTTCCGTTGAAAAACTTACTTTCGAGTATTGAAACGAAACCTTAAACATCTAAATACAATCACGGGTGCCTTTATGGCTTCCGAAAACCGTTTAAACGGCCTCGGGGACCCAGCAGAGGGATTAACCCATCCTCATATCGCCGATGGTATTCGGAAACACCTAACAAGTAGCGAGCTTGTTGCAGTGTTTATGATGGTATAGCCTCGTTGTATAAAGCGGTCACCCATCCCAGTTCCGTCCGTGTTGTCATCTGCTTAACCTTCAGTTGAGCAGTAACTTAACGACTAGGCTGGGGCCCCTTTTTTTTTTGCAGGTTCATATAATACTAACAATAATCATAAAAAAACAAATTCACGACGCTTAAAATAGTTCTTTACTATTTTTATTATATAAATCCATTACATTCTATGATTACAAAAAATATTATTCAATCTATTGCATTAATATTTATACTTTTGTATATACACTTCCATTAGCAGCGAGGAGGATGGATGATAGAACTACGTAACAGGAATGTTTGCTTAGAGGACAGATATTCATGTTTACATGGAGGCTACATCGTGCACATGCATCCCAATTCCCTCTACCAAAGTACATTAAAGTCTTCAAACAGTGCATACAGAATGTGCTATTTCCATTTCTCTTTGGTTCAACATAAATGTTTTTAAATTGAATTAAGTAATAATTATTTGTTGAGAATTTACTTATTATTTTTTTATACAGTAACATGCAAAACGCATGTGACCCTACATCCACCTGACGGAAAGCAGAATGCAGGTCCAAAAATGAATACAACCAGCTTTTAGAACTGTGTTGTAAGAGCTGGTTTCATCCACTATGCCGGCTTAAGATGCCTATTCACGCTTCTTTAAAGGACTCAAGGTTTTAGAATGGAGGAAACACGCATGCAAAGCAGGCTGAACATTCCACATTTTAATAGTGCGACAGATGTACGCATCACCAAATCTTTTATAGCGGGTTAGTACATCGTAGGGTGCCTTTCGACGCCCTAGACCGATTAGAGTGCCCCGCATTGGCATTTTGAGCAGTCGCGGTGTATGGATTGCCTTAATAACCATCTCTAAAAACAATTTCACATGTTGGTATAGTGAAATTGGGACCGACGGCTTAACGTGCTCTCAGAGTAACTATAGCGGTGTTGACTGTCAAACAAACGTACATATTTTCTTAATTAAAAACTATTTTCGTGGTACACACCGGTGTTTAAACCGAACGAGGACCTAGACTAGATCTATTAAATTATTATTTATCCAAACGGATAGTTAATAAATGTGGATTTAAAGATAAAAATACATGACATGTTACAAAATAATCTTAACGGAAGAATCATTGGAATGCCGAATAATTAGTAAAGTTGTGTAATAATGAATAAAAATAACAAAAGCTACTCGTAAATATCTATACGAGGGTCAAACTTAAAGTTTTTAGTAAACAATATAATAAAAAAATAAGTTTAAATTAAAAAAAAATTAACTCTTTGCCAATATTATCGAGTATGTACTAGTAAATAGTGCGTATATCGCCGGGTTAGAGCGAAAACCAACTAACTCGTTTTTTTTGGTAAATTCACTTTTTTACACCAATCGTTTCAAAAACTTCCGCTTTCTCCAATGATAAAATCGACTAAGCTCTGGGACGTTTAGTTTCGAAGATAGTGGGTGTTAAAATCAATTAAACGAACGGTTTTAGCCGAAAACACAAATTCAAAAGTAATTAAATGTGGATAATATTTTTGATTTCATATTTATGCTGTGGTAGATACGACTAATTCCCTATAAATTGTTTTTACTTGCATAAGTTCTTAAGCAAATATCGATTTGTTTGAGAAGAAAATCCGATTAAAAGTTTTTAATTACTTTTTTTCTCCATTATATTAGCATGATTCTACTAAAATCTAATAGTAAAACATTATACCGAAACTTAAGTGTTTTTAGCATGCGAAGTTTTTTGGTTTTTAATATAAATAACCAACTACAAAAATACTCTATAATGAGATAGATGGTTTTAGTACTCATATGCAAATGTATCTTAACTCATAATATCGAGCGCAAAAACCAATTATTTCATGTTAGCTGTTTTAGTTTGGGAGTCAGCGTGCGATTGTCCGGTGTTTTAATGGTTTCTAAGTCTTGGAGTGATTAAAACGTGGCAGAAAAATACAAATAATCATCGTTGATAGTAATTAGCAGTTTAAAGGATTTTCTTTGATTTTAAAGGGTAAGTCTCCATTTCTTTTTATTTGAGGTAATGTTGCGGAGGGTTTTTAATTGTAATTGTTTTACTTATTTTGACCATTTATATTGTATTTGAAAATAAATTTATTCCTTTCAGTACGTACGGTACTAACACACCATTATTTACAAAACATAATTATTATTTCCAGGCTAAGTATTCAGAAAATTATGAAACCTACCTACTGTTAGGCAGTAGATGATTCCCGAAAAAAATGTAATGGATGATAAAGAGGACTTTTTAATATCCCAGGCCTACGACTTATTTCAAAAGCCATAACGAAAAACTTAAAAGTATATTTTGATATTTCGATTCGATTATCGATTGGCTCTTTGGTAAAGCCCCCGGGGTCTTAGAGATAATTCAGGCGAGGTGACGTGTCGCGTCGCCTTCAATCAAAACAGGCTTGTATAGGCTTTGACAGTGGTAAGTTTGTAGGTAAGTGGGTAAGACGTAATGATCTTTGGCTATAGATTTGTTGGACCTGTGTCCAACTTCTAAGAGGCTGCAAGGTTATTTTTATTTGACTTACTTATTCATTACAAAATCATTTGTATTTTAGGGTTCTGTACCCAACTATACAGGTACTCATAGCTACCTTAATATGTTGGTCGATCCATTTGCCTAATTGTTACATGGCCAAATTGTCTGCCTTCAGGGCCCAATGCTTAAAAAAAACATCAATCTGTACCTGTAGTGTGAGTTTTAATTCCATAGTAGTTTACGTTAACTGTTGCGTCTATCGAGCACTTTCCGCCAACCAGAACAGTTCACTTACCTAAACATTTAAAATCATCCTATCTGATTGGTGGAGACACTCACACTAGAGGTACAGGTTAATTATAGTTTTTAAATCACCTCTAAGGCACTTGTTATGGCTTATGTAATGAATACCACTGACTTAACGCCTGCTTAACGTCTCAAAGTACGGGATCATAACCAAACTAGGAAATTTCTAGGCAGAAGGATCGATTTTAAAGGAAGAACACCATCCTTAGATGTGGTTGTGGAACGCTTTATTAATGACATAAACAAGGTAGATCAACAGCCAATTAGTAATGTGAAGAAAGCTTGGATTTATGTATATATGTATTTATTTTTATTTATTACCTAACATCTCGTCTAACATGGCCTTTTCTTGTATACGACTTTAACTAAACTCTTCTGGTAAATCTGGATGCATCTGTCATAAAAAAACTTAAGTCTTGGCTTGGGTTAGCGCAGGGCGCTGACTCCTCCACGCTGTTCAGGGGACAGCAACAATTTGGGATGAATTTTAAAAAGCCATCTGAGTTGTACAAACATGTGTAACAAAGGAACAACTCCTGAGTAACTCTCGGAATAATCTTATTGCATATCTCCCAAAAGACTCATTGGCCTCTGAGATTTGAGTCAAGACTTTAGTTCCATAAATAATTTATGAGCGGTGCCCAAATCAGCAGAATGGGCTTAGGTTGGAAGAAAAAGGAATGTAATAAAGATGTTATAAGAAAAAGGAATGTAATAATGATCTTTCCTTAGGGACGATGAAGAGCATGGCTACAGAGTTTACGCGATGACCCTAGAAGTACAGAATGAATGGCTTAGTATGGGGGAAGTTTGTATTCCTTCAGCCCTGAAATGGCGCACACTCATGTATGATTGGTCTCCGGCACTCATTATGTTCTATCTCAATGCCTTTAAAATGTCCCTAATAGACCACAGTAATCTGGTAAGATGGGGGAAAGCAACAGATAAGACATTTACATTGTGCGGTGTCGCTGTAGGGAATGCGAGACATATACTTCCTGGGTGCAAGACTCTCTTTTTGAAAAAGGAGATTATTCACACCGACATGATAAAGTTCTAGAATAAATTATTCGTGAAGTTGTAAGTCTCAGTATTGCTAGAGCCAGAAAAGGATTATCAACAAATGGAAGACTAACTACTTTTGTAAAGGAGACAACTCAAGAAAACTCAAAGTAAACCTTTCTCAATCCTGGACAAAGCACAAGACTGGAAAATATTCATGGATGCTTTAAAACACATTACAAAATTCCAGACGAACTAGCAGTTTCAGCCTATAGACTAGACATACTGGTGTACTCTCGGTACTTGAAGAAAGTAATACTTATAGAACTCACCGTTTCGTGGGAAACAAACATTCCTAAGGACCACAACATCAAGTCCAACAAATATTTTGATCTCACAAACGAAATTACTAGAAACGGATTTAAAACGCAACTTTATGCAGTGGAAGTTGGTGCAAGAGGAATTCCAGCAAAGTTTTTGCATAGTCTATTGAAGGATCTTGGCCTTCTAAGATCAGCTGTCGGAACTTTTATGGAACGTGTTTCCAAGATGGCGCTAACAGGATCATATAGTATTTGCTTGAGTAGAGGGGGTAGTGAACACAGTGCAGATGAGAGTTCAAAAGGCCTTTAAACCTACTTCGCGGTCGAAATAGTTGACTGTTTAAAATTTACTTTTAAATGTACTACAAATTTTACAGAAGATGACCGAGTAAGCATTTGTAGAAAATACTGGAGTATGAACTAGACCAGCAATAAGAACTTTCTTTTGGGATGAATTAAAATTCATCGGCCAAAAACAAAGCGTATAGTTGAAGCGTTGAGAAAGCGACCAACTGAACAATCAAACACAAAAATATATTTTCTTTAAATTAATGATACAAAGCACGAAGTTTGTCAGTTTTTTTTTTGTAAAACCTTTTATAAATTGATGAATATCTTTATAGTCAAGCTTAAACTAAACCTAACTACTTAACTATCTACATATAAATACACACACCCACACCAACACTCACTTCCACATACACAAACACACACACACACAACACACTACTTGTGATAAACTCAACTTTAATTTTAAGAATATTTAATTAAATAATAAAGCTTAATAATACAAAATGTTGTTTTTTTTTTCATACATAATTTAAATAATTATATTTATTAGAAAATAAAAGAATCTTTCCTTCATTGTATAGGTTGTGGATTGACGATTGACCTAACAAGCCTTAGTATCAGAGTTTAAAACCGCCTGTAACATAGCTAATGTAAAAAAAAAAACCATTTGAACAGTGATTGAAACCGACGGTGACGGTTTAACGTATCTTTGAAGCACGGAACCATTTTCTTTTTATCGGGGTATTACAAAATAATAAGTTTCATTTAATTTTGATGACTTGACCTTGCTTTTGGTATAAACTTTATAAAGTTTAATGTAATCAATTAAATATTAAAAACCCATATATTGTTAATTTTAATTTTTATCTACTGGTAAAACCAACTATTATTTACATTTTTGCCAATAACTTCTACGCAGTAAGTAAAATATTTCGTTTTATGAGCTAGTATGTATGTATGTAGTAGTGGAAATTAGTTATTAGCTGCCTTCCTATAATACCTTGTAAAATAAGTTGTGATTTTGGTTCAAGAAGAAAAATCAATTAAGTAAGTCACCCAAAAAAGTATTTAGCTATTTTAACAATATTGAAAGCTGTATTTCTTTAATTTATATAAATACACTTAAAGTTCATAAAATTTTCTACCTAACTACTTGCTCTTATATCTCTCAATGTCTTGACAAATATGTGAGAAAAGACCACAAACTTTCAAAACGCATTTCCTCAAAATATTAATTGTGCAAAAATGGCTAACTTAGTTGGTTTTTGTTCTAACACGGCGATATATGAACGTTCAATAGGGTTTTTTTTAACAGACGAAAATTAAAAATCCTTAATTCCACCTACCCACAAAGTTGGAAAATCCCAATAGGGTTATTGGGATTTTCCAACTTTGAAATGTCCCTTCTTACTATACGTACATAGGTAAATATCACGATTGCTTTATGGCGATCGAGACTGCATGCCTCGGGTTTTATAGAAAAATATTTGTCGACATGTAAGCGTTTTGTATGAATTATGCTTTCCCTAATAGTTACGCTTTTATTCCGCCCGAAAAAACTGCCCTTAACGTGAAAAATAAAAATGATGAGTATAAATAATTGAAATGGTTGTTCTAGTGCAAGAGGTTTCTTGCAATGTATCTTGTGGTTTATCTTGCAGTAAGGGCTGTACACCCCGCCCCCTGTACGCCCCTAAAGTTGCGCGAAACATCCCCCTCTTCCCGCCACTGTGACGCTATCCGTCGGTGCGAGCGGTGGTTTATATAGTTGTACTCAAAAATGCATTTCGATATAATTTTTATGGTTTTAAAAGATTTATTTGTCTTGCAAATCGTTTATGTATTTATGATGGCAGTGCATTTGATATTGGTGGCAATGTAAGTATTTATACACGCATATACACTTTTTAATATATCGAAACACTTTTAAAAATATAATACACGTTTTTTAAGTATTAAAAAAAATTTTGTTAAAGAGCATACAAGATATATAAATATATATATATATAAGTATATAAAATACTGACAATGTGAAATCCGATGTATAAGTATTTTTTTTTTAATCCTTTAGGTATATGTATGTATGTATCATCACGGGTGCCTTACGGCGCCCGAGACCGCCTACCGCTGGGTACCCTGGGGCCGTCCCAGGGTACCCAGCGAAGGGGTTTTAATGCCACCTCGTCGTAGCCGATGGTATGACTCTACACCGAACAAGTGGCTAGCTCGTCGCGATGTTTTGAATAGACTCAATAACCCATCTATAAACAGTTTCACAAGTTGGTATAGTGAAACCGGGACCGACAGCTTAACGTGCTCTCCGAGGCACTATAGTGGTGTTGTCAAACAAATGTACATAATTTTTTTAATTAAAAAACTCATTGGTACACACCGGGATTCGAACCAGGGACCTAAGTGTTTTTAAGTCCAAGGTCTAACCAACTAGGCCACCACGTATATTCCTTTAGGTATACCTAAAGAAATATTCTAAATTTATATCTATACAATTATACATAGTATAAAATAAAGCTATCATTATCATAGTATCGTCCCGCATCTGTCAGTGATACTGTAGCTCCGACGCAAGATTTTGCACACAATTTTTACTATAGTCGCTAGTAACTATAGATAGGTCTCAACCAATTGGAGAGTAATTTGAAAAATAAAGCGATCCTATTGGTTGACTCTATCTATAGTTACTAGCGACTATAGTAGAAACTGTTTGCAAATACTTGTGGTAGAGCTACTGAACGCTTAGATCTTCTAATATACGGATTTTGATGCAGTTTTCAGCATTATTTATATAATTTCATGCTGAAAGTTTTTTTATATGTCATATACATAATTAATAATAATACGTGTATTTATGTGAAACAATCGGATCGCTGGTTATATTATCCAAATATTTAAATATATATTAGTTTTTTATTTTTGTATTTATATTTTTTTATTTCTTGTTTTACAGTTATTTTACTAGACCAATTGAACGAGGGAGGTACTACCTACATTCATTCTTAAGTTTTAAATATTGATTTTATAAATAATTACATATTATTAAAAAGTGTTATTTTTTGTATTAATTAGTTATTTTTTACCTTATGTTCTTTTACTGTGTTATATTTAGTAATTTACATATTTTATTCGGTTGTTTTAAGAACTCTGTTGAACTTAAAACTTTAGTACCGACCTTAAAAATAGAGAAGCAACAACCCACACTTCCAGAATTTGTTTAATATTTTCTTTTAGTACTTTTAAGTCGGTTGTAAAAAGTGTGATCCATTTGTTTGTTTGTCTTTATTTCTTTTTAAAAAAAAATATATCACGGATGTCTTACGGCGCCCGAGACCACAGGCCGAGTCGGCGTCAGGGTACCCAGGGTTTTAATCCTCGTCGAGTATATTGATCAAGTAGCTAGGTCGTCACGATGTTAGGATAGGCCCAATAATCTATCTATACTAACAGTTTTGGAATAGTGAAACTGAGACCGACAGCTTAACGTACTCACCAAAGCACTACATAGTGTTATCAAAGAAATGTAGATCAATTTTTTTTATTAAAAAAATATTAATTAATTAAAATATAATTACCAGGGTTTGAACCGGGAACCTAAAAACTGTTTTTAAATCTGAGGTCTAACCAACTCGGTCACCAGGATTTTTTTTAAGTTACCTATATTTTTATTCTTTGTTCACTATAATATATAAGTAGTTAGTATTGTTATTTGTTGATATTTGCGCAGTGTCTCATGGGGTAGGTAGATTTTACCTAGTTAGTCCTTTCTTATATGCCCGCCGATTTTGCGGCCTTAGTACCCAGTAGGTTTGTTAGTACCCAGTATGTTTGTAAGTACTAATTTATATTTTATATTTTTTTCAAGTGCAAATAAATAAATACTAAATACACAGTAGGTTTTTTAGTACCCATTAGGTTTGTTAGTACTCAGTATTTTTATTAGTACCTACCTTATTTTGATAGTATCTAGCAGTATATTATTTTTCATATATTAACTTAGTTAAGAAAAGTTTAATTTTAAAATTAAATTGTTTTCTCAGAAACTGTTTGAGATAGAATATTTGTTCGTTTTATGTATCTCATCATTAAAACTTTTGGGTTATTAATTTAAAAATCATTTTCTGAATACTTTATTTAATTCATAAATAAAAAAATAAAAAAAATCCTAAAGAAAATTTGTAAATATTAAATGAATATTATAATAATAAATACCATCACATGCGCCTTTTTGGCTCCCGGGAACGTTTTAAACGGCCTCAGGGTACCCAGCGAAGGGATTAATTAATTCGCCACCTTTATGCGGACTACAATTTTCACAAGAAATCTATGAATTAGGCTCATAAAGATTGGTGAATCATCTTTCGGTTTCAGACCGAAACATTAGGTCACTTAGTGATTTAAATGTATAATATTGATTTAAAAGTAAAATTCATTCAGGGTTAGTGAAGTTATATGTCTATGTATTTTATACTTTAAATGCCACGGGGTCGAAATGTAAAATTAATGGAGCATTCTATTCTGACCCCACATTGGGCGTAAGGGTGCATAAAATTGGGTTGTAGGGTACATTTAATGAAACGGGTCCAAACTAACGGGTCGGTAGGGACACGAAAAAAGTATTGATACTTTGTGGTATCGAGTACTTTTCCTTTCGATACCGATACTTTTGTACTCGATACTTTGTGTTCGATACTTTTACTCAATGAGTACTTTTTGGCAAGCATCGTATCGAAAAAATATTTTTTATGCGATACTGCGACACATGGTTCCACAACTAGATACAAAAGTCTATAGGCGTGGGTATGATAAAAAATGAGGGTTATTATGTACCTTTGCTGCATATCAAGTGATTTAATGACGACGTTTTTTTTTGTTTTTACTTCGCTCATTAAATAAATCGCCAACAAACTTATTGAAATTGTAAGTAGGGACACGAAAAAAGAATCGACACATTGTATTATCGAGTACCTTTCTATACAGATACTTTTGTACTCGATATATCGCCTTAGCCGAATAGAAAATGGGGCAGTCTATAGGAATGCTCAAGTTAATCAATCAGTTCGATACCGTGTCCCTAGTAAGGTCTACACTGTGATAAAATTTACCTCTTAGGATATTTTTTTTTATGAGAACAGCATCGAATAATAGGTAGTTAGATTTAAATACATAATTATAATGCATTGTTTAATAACAATTATCGCCTCCACTATGCCGAAATAGATGGGATTAAACGCCCTTTGATGTGTTTGCCACATTGTCATCGGTTTTGCATACAGTGTCCCACGCGTCCAATCACTGAATTAATTGGACATTATTGCTACTAACTACGTCCTAATATTATAATTTTGAATATTTGTCGGCGTTTTAGTTTTGTTACCTATGTATAATTATATGTATAATTAGTGTTTGATCTATACCAATGTTATAAAAAGAAAAGATTTGTTGTTTCTTTTTTAAATTGAAATCATTATCAGCAAGTATAAGTAAATTATATAATATTATATAAATTGTCCTACATATAAAAAAGGTAATGTTTTTGTGAAACTACGAGTAGTTCGGTGCCACAGAACAGTCGATGCTTTTATTTTAACTTTCTTGTTTTAAAAAAGGTATATCTAATAACAATAATTTGTTCTTGATTCCAATTTAAATATAATATATAAATTATATATTATACATTTATTATAAACATAATAAATAAGTTGGTGCAAAGTTTTGGTTATTTTATTTTAGTTATTTTAGTGGATTATTTCGTTTACAACCCTCTCTAATAATAAATTGGTCTAATGGTTTATACCATACAGATGCAAAAACCGTCAAGTGATCTAGTCATGTTTCGGTTTTAATCTGTGGGTTCACCGGCTTTCCGGAGACTACTGGATAAATTTCTTGTCGAGTCACCATAAAAGGAGTAGTCATTGATTTCACGAAAAAGCAGCGAGGATATTAAAATACTCGTAATGCAAATGCGTCTTTGTCGCCGCCCTTTTCGTAATCATTTATCCGGCACAGTGGGAGCGATCAATATTGTTAAACAACAATGTATTGATTTACCCCGTCTATGGACTTTGTAGGTCTGCAACCATCAGGTTAGATACAAAGTCACAGCAATAAAAAAAAATACATTAGACCGGTATGGTATTTAGCAGTCTACTTATTTGATTTCTTGTTGATCTCTTTTTAGGGTGCGGTTACGAAACGAGTAGTTGGTTTGACGATAAAGCAGAGAGAATACTTGTTTCGGTTTTAGTATATGGATTCACCGGTATTTAGGAGCCTACTTATCGATTTATTGTCGAAGTAATGTCCTCTTAGGGTGCGGTTATGAAAAGAGCAGTAATTTTGACGATAAAGCTGCTAGAATACTTGTTACGGTTTTGGTCTATGGATTCACCGATATTTAGGAACGTACTTATCGATTTCATGTCGAAGTAGTCTCCTATGGTGCGGTTACGAAACGAGCAGTTGTTTGTCAATAAAGCAGCGAAAATAATGTTACGGTTTTAGTTTATGGATTTACCGGCCTACTTATACATTTCTTGTCAAAGTAGTCTCATATTAGGGTGCGGTTACGAAACGAGCTGTTGTTTTGATGATAAAGCTGCTAAAATACTTATGGTTTTGGTCTATAGATCCACCGGTATTTAGGAACTTACTTATCGATTTCTTGTCGAAGTAATCTCCTATTATGGTGCGGTTACTAAACGAGTAGTTGTACGTTGTAGTAGTTGACGATAAAGCTGCTAGAATACTTGTTACGGTTTTAGTTTATGGATACACCTGTATATAGGAGACTACTTATCGATTTCTTGTCGAAGTAGTGTCCACTTAGGGTGCGGTTGCGAAACGAGCAGTAATTTTGACGATAAAGCTGCTAAAATACTTGTTTCGGTTTTGGTCTATGGGTTCACCGGTATTTAGAAACCTACTTATCGATTTCTTGTCGACGTAGTCTCCTATCAGGGTGCGGTTACGAAACGAGCAGTTGTTTTGACGATAAAGCTGCTAGAATACTTGTTACGGTTTTGGTCTATGGATTCACCGGTATATATGAGCCTACTTATCGATGTCTTGTCGAATATGTAATTTCCTTTCAGGGTGCGGTTACGAAACGAGCAATTGATTTTACGATAGAGCGCAAAATGATTTATTACAGTTTTAGTTTATAAATTCACCGATATTAAGGAGCTGTAGTTTTCTTTTAGGGTGCGGTTACGAAACAATAAATCAGCGAGACTTATAATAGATTTAGTCTCTGAATTCATTGGCGGTAAATGCTTTTAAATAACAATGTATTGATTGAAACCTATTCTTGGACTTTGTAAATCGCTTACCATGTAAGTACTAATATAATAAAAGTTTGTTGGTTTGTTTGAACGCGTTAATCTGGGATTGAGGAAAGTTGAAGGTTATTTAACATCACGCTACGACCATTAGGAGCGGAGTACCAATGAAAAATGTTTGAGAAACGGGTAAAATTTGTTCCTTTTAAGAGCTTACGTTGCGTGCGCTGCGTAAGCGGTTAAAGTTACGCAGACGAAGTTGCGCGGATCACATATATATATATATATATATAGCTAAAGTGAATGTGAAATAATTAAGCTGTTATTAAGGTACAATTACTTTGTCTTAACTAGTCGATAGTCTGTGATTATAGCTACTGTAATATTTATACTTCAACTTGTAATTATATGCAGTAATTAACGGCTGCAAACGTCATTTCTAGATCGTAATAACTTAATGAATATCTAAGTAATATTGAAGTGAGAAATAAAAATAGAATACGGTATGTGACCTGGGGCTCAATTCCGCTAAATCAACGTTGTATGGATTGGATATCAAACGGGTAAGGTTATACGTCATTTTAGTTTTGGTATTCTACTAAAAAATACAGCTGTCAATTGTACATGGAATAGATATCAATCGATTTCTATATAAACTAGGTATTTTACTACTCCAATCGTGTATGGAAGGTTTTTTAATGGTATTCTATTAATTTTTGACGTTTGGTTTAACTCGATATCAACGTTCTCTCAATAGTTTTACTTCAGTTATCATTTTACAACAGTTGCTTATTTGTGAATTGTGTAAAAACATTTTATAAAAATGGATGGAATTTCGTCAATTTCGCGGTGTAACTATTGTTTGGAGACATAGAAATGGCTCAGATTTAGATATACACCGGCGTCTAGCAAATGAGTTTTTAATTAAAAAATATCTGCATTCATTTGACAACACTACTTGATAGTGGCCCGGTGAACACGTAAAGCTGTCAGTTCTGAGTTCATAATTCTTGAGAAACTGTTTATAGATGGGGTTAATAAGTAGGTATATCCATACATCGCAACGAGCTGCCCACCTGTTCGGTATAGACTTAATACCCTGTGGGCCGTCTAGACGGTCTCGGGCGCCGAAATTATCATAAATGTTATTAAAAAAGTTATGATATAATTGGTAATTTATTTTGGAAGTCAATTTTATTTGATTTTTTATTATAGCCTTTCTTGATAAATAGGCTATACAACACTAAAATAATTTTTGAAATCGGTTCAGTAGATTCAAAGGTTACCCCCTACAACCTCACACACTTTGCCTCTTTATAATATTAATAGTATAGATTTAACTCTGTAGGAATTTTATTTATTTATTTATCTTAACCCATACGGGGTAGGCAGAGACAACCGAGCGCCACTTGTCCCTATCCCTACATACTCCTTTCGTCTCTTCCACAGTCATAACTCTTCTCATACATGTACGCCGATTTCGGAGACTCTTAATAGCACCGTCTTTTAAAACCTTTTCAATATATAATTAAATTATGCCTAAAAAATAACTATAAGTAGGTATTTCATTTATAATTTGTTGTAAAGCCCTAGATTCATGTTAGTGACTGTACTTTAATTTAAAAACTATGTAACCAATCATGATTACAATAAATATTTTGAATTTAAATTTGAAAAATATATTCATTTATTACACTTGGAAGTGTCAATAAACTCTTCTATTTTGTATCGATTTTTGTCGACGTGATTGTTTAATGAGGACGACATCGTACTCGCGTAATTCACATGTTGTATGACAGAGTTTTAAAGGAGGTCAGCTATATATTTTGTACACGATAATACGGTTTTTAGGAATTTCGTATTAAAAAACAACCTTAGAAGAAAATAACTTTAGAATTTTGCAGTTTTGTACGATGAAGAATCTTTCCTTTCTTTGCTTTAATAAAATAATTTAGAAACTTAATTATAGTTAGGAATCCCTGGCAGTCTATTAGCCTAAGAATTTAATTATTAACAAAGTAAATTAATATTTTAGTAAGAATACTATTTATGAATTCGTTTTAATTATATAAAAGTGTATTAAGTTCATTAATCTTAACTTAATACTTTTTTCATTTTATTAAATGCTTTACGTGTCTGAAATAATTTTTATTTTGGTACATTAAATTTAAATATAAAATTAATTGTTAAATAACAAATCAATTAGCCCTCCTCCACCTTCCTCTATTGATAAAAAAAAACTAAAACATTTGTATAAGAGTCTGCGTACGAATCTCATGGTTCCCGTTATATTATACGAAAAATAAACAAGTTATATTTGCTTTTCCCCGCCTTCCCCTAATCAATTGCTGAATTATTTAGAATTTTGTTGCGCTAAATAAAAAAATGTAACGTTTTATAGGAAAAAAACTACTTTTAAAAGTTTCATTGTTCCCGTATTACCCCGTGTTAGCCCTCCTCCACCTTCCTCTATTGATAAAAAAAACTAAAACACTTGTCTGCGTACGAATCTCATTGTTCCCGTTATATTATACGAAAAATAAACAAGTTATATTTGCTTTTCCCCGCCTTCCCCTAATAGATATACAAAAAATATTAAAACGTGTCTATTAGTTTATAATAAATCTACATAGCTATTATCACTATCATCGTTTCCTTCCCACCATTCCAACATTTTCTTACCCCTTTAGATATTTTGAAAAATAGTAAAACACGTGACAGAAATAAATGTCAACTAAATAGGCTAAAGTAAAATATTGTAAAATATTTTAGATTTCATATTGTCCGTTTGAAAGTTATATCCCATTTTCATTCCTTTATCCAATATACCTACATGGTGACTTCGAAACGTTGTACTTTGGGCTAATATGAGGTTCCACAGATCAAATCTAACAACTTTTCCCATGGAACCATGTGTCGCGAATGAAAAGAAAAGCCTTCTCCACACAAACAAGTAATGTTAAAATTACCATTTGTATGGGGAAGCCAACATTTTTTATCATTTGCAACACATGGTTCCATGGGAAAATTTTGTTCGATTTGATCTGTAGAACCTCATAGTCAGTAGTACAAATTTTCAAATTCATCCTGTATACCAATTACCTAGTATTTTTTTTATACGAAGGGCATTACATACATGCATATTGGTCTGGTTACAAACTAAGCTCTAGGCTTGTACTATGTGTACAAGAAACAACGATATACATAACATAATATTTTATAAACACCCAGACCATGACAAACCACAGAAAAATGTAAAATAACGAGTAAATGTAATATTAGTAATTGCTATTGGATACTACAAATTTTAATAAAGTAAGATAGCCGACCCCGATCGGTATTTGAACCTCACCTTATCTATCTTGAAAATAAAATACGTGATGTCCTTAAACAACTTGGTGCCTTTTTGGTACTACTAGATCGATTGTCACACGGGTTTTCGTTTATTTTATAGCTGATATATGTGAGAGTAAAATATGGAAGTTTGATATTCAAACAGAGTTTAGCTATACCTACCCAGATAATAATTTAGATCTCTATAAAAATATACCAGATAGAAAAATAGAGTATATAATTCGGGTATATAATTTTTTTTTTTGTTTTTTTACATATTGAGATTTTTTGTGTTAGGTATTATTTAGAGATTTAAAAAATCCATATTATTAAATTATCTATAAAAAATTGAAATTGCATTCGTGTCTAAAAAACTATGTCGGTCAGGTTTGACGTCAATGTGTAATTCGCATAATCATTTTATATGCTTACAATGACTTTACAGTTCTTTAACCTGTACTTATTAAAAAAATCTTACTATTTTTACTTAATTATTACATAAAAAAGTAATAAAATTTTAGGAGACAAACACTTTACATTTTTATTCCTTATTTAAACTTACATTTATATTTTGAAAGTATACTTATATTAAGGCACTAACTACCTTAAAATTGAAATGCGTAGGGGGTTTATACCCTCGTGGACACACAAAGTGACCCCGACGTAGTGGGTGTGTATATAGACTTATAAACAGTGGGTATTTGTACCTATAAAAGTAAAACTTGATAAAGTTTGTGTAATACTAAATTATCATTTTGTAGCATTGGGGGAAAAAAAATCTGGAATGTTGAGATCCCAGATGCATTTACGCATATTTAAAATTTAAAAATTAGCAAGCTATAGAACGAGGCAATGCTGCGTCATTTGGCACCTCATATAGTGTTTTTGATTTTCATTAATTAAATTAATTTTATTTTTGTATATGTTTTATAAATAACTGAAATTAAAATGTAAACGTGATAAGTAAAACGCGTTTAAAGTTCACGTTTTTCAGTTTGGCAATTTGATAGTTTCTCTCTATGAAATTGATCTCCATCATGCGCATGCGGGTGGTCTCTGTAACTACGCTAGGACCACCCGGTTTGTCGTCCTATCGTAGCTTCGATATCACTATATAGATGCAAACACCGTCAAGTGACCTAGTCATATTTCGGTATTAGTCTGTGGGTTCACCGGTTTTCAGAGACTACTTACTGTATCGATTTCTTAAAAGATGCGGTTACGAAATGAATTGCTGAACAAAGACAAATTTTACAAGTCCAATTTCGAGCGATCAATGCATATTACATAACAATATATTAATCGATCCCATTCAGATTTCATAAGCCTGCTTACGATCAGTTAGACACAGTGTACAACACACCCCGTGTTCCTATAATAATAAAAAAAACATTGGCAAGTCGGCCGCCTATCACTGCATGTTCCCTATGTGCTACACAATGTTCTTGTAGAGTTCTATACCTATTTTAGGGTCTGATTTTTTTCTTACAATTAAATAACAAAATAGAATAACAACCCACGTAACAAGAAAACCCAAGCTCACTAAATATACCTATATAATATTTTTTGCTTAACCAAATGTTTACATAATTTTTCAGTGTAATTAATAAAACATAGTAAAAATCGACTTACCTGGCGTACAGATAATTATCTCGCAATTGCAGAGCGGCTTACTCATGACTTGTTATTTGTTTCAAAAATGAACACCAAAATATTTAACACTTCTGAACCTAATAAATTTCAAATACGAAGTGACAGATTCAAAGGCGAAACAGTTATTCTGCGAATAAATACAATTGTATGATTGGACAGCTCTGTCGGTATCTGCAGAGCAAATGTGTGCACATTATTATAGATCGAAGTCCTCCGATTGGTCTAAACAAAGGTCACGTTTTTAGTTATAGTTTTGTGTGTGTGAATGATTCACGGACTTAATTATAAGGTATGGTTTTAGGTTCATGGCTAAGCTATTGAACTTATGCGAGTTGTTATAGTTTTTTTTATTATCGTTAAGAGAAGCGTCTGATTAAAGACTTGCCATACAGTTACGACCTGCCTTGACTGTTAAACATTCCTGGATTTTTGGAGGCGTTATAAATATGACCAATATCTGGGCTGGTACGTTTTCCTCTTTTTTAAGTTTGGTATAGGAAAAAAAAAATCGACTACTGAAATCCGTAAGAAATTGCTTTCCTGCCTATATTACAGGCTCATACATGCTCTTTCTTTTATTAAGGGTCCGAAGGTTTACAAACACATGTACCTCTGACTCTGGCCGTAACGCGCGGGGAGAGGTAATATTTTGCAGTTGAATCAGCCTCATCAAGCGCTCCTCTTAAGTATCGTTAATTATTAGGTACATGACTACAACTACTTGTTTGTATTAGGTACGTACTAACTTATAAATGATTGCGTGGTTAGGGTTTCTTAAGTTATAAAGAAGAATAATCTGTACAATGTTTGTCATTCAGTCAGTCTGTCTCAAACCAGTTGAGGTAAAAGATTATGACTATAATTTTCAAATAAAAAATGCTCTTAAATAGGAAATAAGAGGAAAAATATGATTTTTGAAATATATCATTATCTTAGTAGGTAATCATTTGAGATAGAAATTAAAGTTTTAGTTTTTAAACTAAGTATCTACTAACTAAATATTTGGGTAAAAACCTAAAAACTACTAAACCTAAAATTACGAAATATAATTAAATTACTGAGAAAGTATTACGGATATGGTATACTTACAAATATTTAAACTTAAACTATTTTCTATATTACTTACTGAACTAATAATAAATTTCCTCTCCCCTAGTCGGTCCCAATTTCCTCTATAATTCAATTCTGTTGTTCGGAAGTGCGCGAAAGCCTTACAACTTAACCGCTCTTTCATTATTTTATGTTATAAACAGGGTTGAAGGTTGAAAGGTTCTACTTTGGGCTAATATAAGGCTCTATTGATCAAATGGAACCATGTCACCATCACTAATTTATATTATATGACTTTAGATTTGTCTGACAACACCACTATAGTACGTCTGTAAGCACATAAAGCTATCGGTCCCAGTTTTACTATATCAAGTTGTGAAACTGTTATTAAGCCTATCAAAGCATCGCGACGAGCTAGCTACTTGTTTGGTGTAGACAGTCGGCTATACGAGGTAGGATTAAAACCCGTCCGCTGGGTACGCTTAGGCCGTCTACACGCTCTCGGGCGCCACCCCTGATGGTACGTACTCATTACTTTAGAATAATGTAATAATAATAATAATAATATGTAGGACAATTTACACATATTGCTCTGGTCACAAACTAAGCTCTAAGCTTGTACTATGTGTACCAGAAGCAACGATATAATACTTATTATATTTTATAAACACCCAGACCATGACAAACTGTACAGAAAAAACATACTAATATATTTTGCCAAGGGTAGGAATTGAACCCACGACCTCCGGATACAACGCCAAAGGCGCAACCACTAGTCTACGGAGGCTGTCAAAAAAAGTATAGGGTATACTGGGGACAATTGAAACAATTAAACTTAAATCTCATTTTGCGGGGTTATCTTTTGTGTTAACATATCCAGTATAAAGTTTATACTTTAAGAATAATGAGGACGATTGAAACAAGGGGACTATTGAAACGTTTCAAACGTCCACTTGTAAATTGTTTCAAACGACCCCATTCAATGTTTTTACTTCAAGGTCAATATTATGTATTATTGATTTTGACAGCCTCCGTAGACTAGTGGTTGCAACTTTGGCGTTGTATCCGGGGGTCGTGGGTTCGATTCCCACCCATGGCAAAAAAAAAAAACGTTTTTCTGTACAGTTTGTCATGGTCTGGGTGTTTATAAAGTATAATATGTATTATATCATTGATTCCGGTACACATAGTACAAGCCTAGAGCTTAGTTTGTGACCAGAGCAATATGTGTAAATTGTCAAAAAAAAAAATATAATAAAAAAAATATATATATGGACGTGAACAGTAATTACGTATTATATATGGACGTGAACAGTAATTATGTATTATATATGCACGTGGACAGTAATTAACTATAAAAGAAAGACTTATTAGTAGCTAAGTAAAATACTTACTAAAAATAATAATTAAAAAGACAATAGTAAAAAAAGTAAAAAAATTAGATTATGAATAAAATTCTTACTTTGGGCGCCAATTTCTTTAAGCGGTCCTGTGCCAGGCTGCGTCTTTTGCTGGCTTGAGCGCTAATACTGACCACACAATTAAACACAACCAGCAGACTAAAACTTTACTAAGTAATAGGTAACTTAAGCTACTCTGTGTAAACAGTTAAGTCATTTGAAAGACGCGAGTTCAAGGTATCGTTCTTATCTCAACGTGTTGTTGATGGCGACGTATCAATTTACAACGCGAAATTTGAGCTTCAGCATGTTTACAGCTTCAGTTTTTGTTTGTCGCACTTTTGTGTCTACTATTTTAATTCATAAAATAAAACAAAGCCTTTTATTTATCTTTTAACAGTAGGTAAATCAAAAAGAATTTAAAACATTAAAAAAGATCCCTAAAAAAAAGCTGGTACTCGTACTTTTTTTGTATTTAAAAGTATTGTAGTAGTAGTGCGAGAAAATAACAATTAATTATTATTTTTGTTTTGGAAAATGTAGCCTAAAATAAGACACCAAATTTAGTTTTTATCATATACTATGGCAAAAAACAGGCAGTTTTTTTTTAATTAGCCATCTATCTAATCGATAGAGACCGCTTAAAATAATTATAGTTTAACCGTGACCTATGGATATTTTTGTTCATCATAACCTAGAACCATATCTAAATTTGGTAAACTGTAAAATTGTTTGATTTTATTTTCATCCTCTTAATCAAAATAGAACCTTATATTCAACGGCTTAGAATACGTTTTTAATAATGTTTTGTATCTAAAAAAGTTTTCGTAAACTCAAGAGTAGAAGCAACAGGTATACAACTTGGGCTTAAGAGCTCTTTAGCCGACTTGACGCCTATACAAACGTACTCACAATTTTACAACTTGGCTGTTAGTCGAACTTCAATTATTATTTTTATGTTGGTAATTGTACGCAAAAATCTTTATGTTGTGGGTTATATATGATTTTATAGTATAATAAACTTACTAAAAAGGAGTTTTTCTGATTTCGAAAACAGTAATCGAGTATTAATTACTAGAAGTGCGACAGCTCATTTTATATGGAGAACGCAGACTTCGCGATTACGAATGCAGTATCCTTAAGAACTATTCACCTAGACGGCCTCACATCGTCGTAACTCGTAACCGATGGTATTCTGAGTCTACATCGAACTAGTGGTCATTTCGTCGCGGTGTTTGGATAGACTTAATAAACCCCTATAAACGATTTCACAAGTTGTTTAGTGAAACTGTGACCGACAGCTTAACGTGCTTTCTGAGGCACTATTAAAATATTGGTGTTTTCAAACTTTTTTTTTGTTAATTAAAAACTTATTTTTAGATACCACACCGGGTATTAACACGCTGGCTTAGATAAAACTGTAGTATTTTATAGTCTAAGGTCTAAACCAACTCGGCCACCACGTATATAATTTATTATAATATATAGGACATTAAGAAACACATATTTCACAATAAACTAAGCTCTAGGCTTGGAGGTATTGTGTGTACCAGAAACAATGATTCTATCTATTATAGATCGTGAATTTGCAAAATGACACTTAACCTAGATAAATCACAATTTATTATACAACGGTCCGAGTCAAAGTCCACAAGCAATATCGAGCGCAGCAAATGTTAAAACCTTGGTACAAATTTTGATGCAAACCTTACATTTGAAAAACATATTATTAAAAAATAGACATTGTTTTGCATCAATAAAATCTTAGTATATAATTTTTTAGATATTATAAATATAATTTACTTGTGCGAATCTCTTGTTCTGTCCATAGCTAATGTGATGAAGACTCAGGTTTACTATAAAACACACCCAAATGGAATGGATACAAAACACCTACATTAAATTCTAATTTAACCTTCCAAGAAGACAACATGTAACTGCATTTTGTAAATAATAACCTGCTGAAAATTAAAAACTAAATAGAACTTTACATTCTGAACGAACAACAAATTTGAAAATTCTATGGATTTGAACCAAATCAGGTCGGCTGCACACTGACAGAAATTTAAAATAAAAAAAGACTAACATTTAATCTTGTTTCGCCGCGGTAATTTGTCCGAAAAGACAAAGTTGTACCGCTTTAAACTGCGAAAATAGAATGGCGGTTGAACGGCATTTATGTGAAACAAGTATTGAAAATTGTCCATTACACATACAGAGATGCAATCATAACAAATCAAATGGGTACAGACATATAGAGATGCAACATACGCGATACTCCATGGATACTCCATTACCGCGGTAATCGGGTCGTATCTACATGCTAAAGACGTTAAATTGAAGAAATAATTAAAACACATGTTTATCTATACTAATATTATAAAGAGAAAATATTTTATTGTTTGTTTGATCCGGATAAAGACAAAAAATACTGAATAGATTTTTTAATTTCTACCATAAGAAATCTACATTTTCAGTTAGAAACACGGGCTGTATTCTATTTTCAATCCAATTTATTTTAAATTAAACGACGGGTGAAACCGCGAGACTAGTGTGATATAAATGAAACAATTAACAAAATAAATTGATTTTGTAGTGGCTGTATTTTCTATCAGTGTGCGGCCGGCCTATTTATAATTACTTCATTTTAGGTGTCAAAAACTTTCTTTTACATTTATGGTCTTGGGTTTCCACGATTCTACCAACTTTCTAGACATTCAATTGTTTTTTTTCTAACACCACATAGCTTATAAACGTCAAATAGTTAAAGAAGCTTTATTGGAGGTTTATAAATAACAAAAAAAATATCGAACCGATAGCCGTATTGAAAGTTTTAAATGTATCTTTAAGAGTGTTTTAAGGTTTTTTTTATGAATAAGACCGTAATAGCCAGCCACATTTTTTAGGCGATTTAGCAATTATGAAGTAGCAATAGGCTATTTGACTACATTAAAGATATACTATAAATTTTCATCCTATCAGACAATGACGTAAAAAAACGTATTTCACTTTAATTTAAAGTAAATTATGTATAATTATTGTAGATTATATATATATATATATATATATATATCTTCACAGGTGCCTTACGGCGCCCGAGACCGCCTAGACGGCCCCAGGGTACCCAGCGGTGGGTTTTAATCCCACCTCGTCGTAGCCGATGGTATGAGTCTACACCGAACAAGTGGCTAGCTTGTCGCGATGTTTTGGATAGACTCAATAACCCATCTATAAACAATTTCACAAGTTGGTATAGTGAAACCGGGACCGACAGCTTAACGTGCTCTCCGAGGCACTATAGTGGTGTTGTCAAACAAATGTACATAATTTTTTTAATTAAAAACTCATTGGTACACACCGGGATTCGAACCAGGGACATTAGTGATTTTTTTGTAGTTTACTCGAAATAAAAATTATTATTTTTTACAATTTTATCTATGACAAAAACTTCTTTGATTGGTTGACGACTGGTGAAGTCACACGCAAGTCAACAATACACAGATTAAATCACCTTTTACTCGATTGATTAATTTTACGTTCAATGTATTCTCTATTTATTTAATCTTATTTGTTTACTTGCGTGTGACGGCACACTCTGCGCCATTACCGACACAGCGTTTTTAGTACCATTGTGGAAATTCAAACTTTAACATTGATTCAAACTTTAACATAGAGCAGACATCCCGGAAATGTAAATGTAGTGTGCTTATTATGTAATGAAGAATCATATAAACCGGATTTCAAAAAGTAGTCAAATAGCCTATTGAATCCCCTTGATACGACTACCGACTACCCCTCGGTTATGTTTGTTATTCAAATCGTTTGAATTTCCAACTTTAAAAATTATTTTCCAAGAATCTATTCAATAGAATAACGAGGTATTTTTTATTATTTTTCTCGCTCAAGTGTGTTTTCACTCGAATCGTATGGCCCGACTGATTTTCAAATGATGCCCTGCTTTTAAATACGGAATAGAAAAATGGACTGGGAATGCTAGCCCTGCTTAATGCTTACTAGCTTTTGTACGAGCAATATTGTTTTTGCTGGCCCTACATAGAAAGGACCCAATATTTAGATATGTTAATATGGACTCAATCACGATTTAAAACAACGATTATGATTTTGTTAATAAAGACATTTACATTTGTACATTTTTTGACAACACCACTATAGTGCCTCGGAGAGCACCTTAAGCTGTCGGTCCCGGTTTCACTATACCAACTTGTGAAACTGTTTATAGATGGGTTATTGAGTCTATTCAAAACATCGCGACGAGCTAGCCACTTGTTCGGTGTAGATTCATACCATCGGCTACGACGAGGTGGGATTAAAAACTCCTCCGCTGGGTACCCTGAGGCCGTCTAGGCGGTCTCGGGCGCCGTAAAGCACCCGTGATGATATGTATGTATATAAAGACATTTAATATAAAATATGGAATAAATATAACATTGGGGACTAGTGGGACCTATACATTTATTAATTTAGAGCGCGGAATCTGACTATGTGTCTATTGGTAAGCATAAAGTAATAAAAATAAGCACATACACTACATGAATGTTAATACCAATGTCATTTATGATATAATAAGGGCCGATTTTTCAATCGTCTGATAAAGTTATTCTATAGTTAAATTGTATGAAGAACTGTCAAATTTATTTTTTCTCCATACAAGTTATCTGTCGAATAATTTTATCTGGTGATTGAAAATTCAGCCCTAAGTGGTCTTGTCAAACAAATGTACTCATTGTGTAGCATACACCGGGGTTTGAACCGGAGACCTAAAAACTGTAGTGTTTTCAAATCTAAGGTCTAACGAAGTTGACCACCTGCATGTATATACAATACTAGCTGGCACTCGCAACTTCGTCTGAGTGACTTTAACCGTTTACGCAGCGTACGCTCTCAAAAGGAATAATATTTCCCAGTTTTTGAACATTTTTCATTGTTACTCCGCTCCTGTTGGTCGTAGCGTGATGTTATGTAGCCTATAGCCTTCCTTTAAATTGGCTATCCAACACTAATTGCATTTTTCAATTCGAAGTTTCTGAGATTAGCGCGTTCAACCAAACAAACTCTTCAGCTTTATAATATTAGTATAGATGTATGTAATTTTACAGTAAAAAAAAAATAGAAACTTATTGGACCCTAAAAACATTTAACAAGTAACATGTAACAAGTGTTGTTCCACAACTTACAACCACTATACCGAAAGCCTGGTGACATGATGCCAAAATGCACGTTAATTATTTAAAAAAAAAAACATTAAAATAGAACTGACCTCAATTCGACGACAAACAACGAGGCTTTGAAATCGGTGTTAGTTCTGCTATTTAACAGTCATAATACACCACTTATAAGAATATAAGGCACTTAAGCCAGAATGGATCTCAATTTCTATGCGACACTCATGATCGCGACCTCCGTTCTGCTGATAATAACCTGTTAAAAATTCCGTGACATGCCTCTACCAAATATTCTGACTCATTTACGGTGTCAGCTGCTCGCCAGCGGAACTTTCTCCCCCTGAACATCAGACAGTCTCCGTCCCTAGCCATTTTAAAATAACTCATTTCTCATTATCGTAATTTAGGTTAGGTTTAAACATATATTTATGTATATATTTTTTTATTATTTATATAGTTGTATCTATGCAGTTTATGTATTTTTATTTCTCTTTACACTACTCTGTGCACCCTATATTACAATTTTCACTCTCCTAAAGGTTAGCTGATAGATAATGCCTAAGGCATTAAGCTCGCCTTTGTACAAACCTCATAGTGCAATAAAAAATAAAATAACAATCCCACTAAGCCCAAACACGGCAGTATAGGTTACGTACGGCTGTTTAGTTATGTGACTACCTTCCGGTTTCAAAATCATCAATCATCATAATATAAACAATGTTTCTGGTACCCATAGTTCAAGTCTAGAACTTAGTTTGTAACCAGATCATTATTTATGTCAGAATGATGCTGATCTTATTATCTTTGTTGACATATTTGTTGGACACATAGTTCTATGGGTAACTAAAAAATGAGAAAAGTTTTTCGATTTGATTAGTAGAGTCTCAAATTAACCCAAAGAACAACCTTTCAAATTCACCTTGTACCTATACAGGGTGAGTTTTTCAAGTGTGCCAATAAGGCCAAATCCTAAACTAGAAGGAATATCAAAAAATGCTCAAAGGGGCCACGGGACCGATTTTAATAAAAACTAAAACTGCATCATTGGATTTTTGAAAAAAAAAATCTCCTAGCCGGGAATCGAACCGGTTGTTTAGAAAAAAAAGTAAATGCTGTATCATTGCACCAGCTGATAGGGTCGGGTATAAAAACTAAAACTGCATCATTAGTTTAAAAAAAAACTCCTAGCCGGGAATCGAACCGGATTATTTTGAAAAAAAATCATGCTGTATTGTTGCACCAGCTGATAGTGACCCTTATAAGTATAAAATTCTGGTAAGTAATATTAAACGGTAAACTAAAGGAAAGTGCTCATTTTTAATAAAAAATAAAATAAAATAAATATCATACTTTCTTTACAACCGTCTACTTTACTAATTGTTGCATCAGCTGATAGTGTCGCGGCAATTCCCGGTTAGGAGAATTATTTTAAAAAAAATCTGATGATGCAGTTTTAGTTTTAATCCAAATTGGTCCCGTGACTCCTTTGAGCATTTTTCGATATTCCTTGTAGTTTAGGATTTGGCCTTGAAGGCATACTTGAAAAATACACCTGTATACAGGATGAATTTTAAAGGCTAATATGAGGTTCTACTGATCAAATCGAATAACTTTGCCCACGAAACCATGTGCCGCAAATGAAAGAAAAAATTGCCTTCCATTCAAACTAGTAATGTTAAATGTTAAAATTACCAATTTGTATGGGGAAGTAAATTTTTTTTTTCATTTGCGACACATGGTTCAATGGGAAAAGTTGTTTGATTTGTTCAGCAGAACCTCTTATTAGCCCAAAGTACATCCTTTCAAATTCACCCTGTATTATTTTATTTGGAGTTTTAGTTATAATATTTTTTCCGATAAAAATAGGGAAAAAATATGATTCCCTACAAAAAAGTAAGATTTGTAACAAAAAAATGAACCAGCTGGGGATCCCCTCCACAGGCAACTTATCACACTGGTTGGGTTTATATACAATCATATGGGACAGGTCGTGTGCGGTCTGACTCACGTAAAGATCGTTAATTTTTTATCCATTCCAGGACATAGGTACACATGTCTAACGATGAATCATAAGTATCGATAAGGTCAATGGCCGGTAATTGTATCCTTGGTGTGCCACTTAATGAGGGTAAGGACTAAAATATGTATGCTAATACGTGTCAGTCGAGTGGTTTTAAGTTTGTACCTATAACAACGAAGTGTGTGCGAGTACTGTTCTCGCACTAAGTGCACAGGAAATGATTCCGCGAATTCGAACTACAAAAAAACATGAACATGTTGTTTACAGTAATAATTTACCATGTTTTTTTTTAATAAAAGAACATTGGTTTAGGTGGCTTAGTCTCGTTACCACCACCCCCCTACAGATGCAAAAACCTTCAAGTGACCTAGTCGTGTTTCGGTTTTAGTCTTTGGGTTCACCGGTTTTCAGGAGATTACTGCATCGATTTCTTGTCGAGGTGGTAGTCTCCTTTCAGGGTGCGGTTACGAAATGGGTGGGTAAATTAAAAATATAATATAAGTGATATTTTTTGTTGTTAACCTAATTTGTGGTCTCAAATAAGTGTTTATTTATTTAATTTATTACAACATCGTTTAATGATAAAGGTCACGCATATTGCCTTGATCGCAATTGTCACAAACTAAGCTCTATGCTTTTAGTATGTGTACCAAAAACAACAATATAATACATATTATACTTTATAAACACCCAGACCAGACCAAGACAAACTGTACAGAAAAAATGTACTAATGGTTTTTTTTTTGCCATGGGTGGGAATCGATCCCACGACCTCCAGGTACAACGTCAAAGGCGCAACCACTAGTGAACGGAGGCGGGCTCAATAGAGTTCACAATAATAGGCGATCGCCGCCGCTACCTGTTAGGGCCACCGTTCATTGCCGTTAGTTCTTTACATTTTTTTACCAAAACTCCGTTATTTTTAACCGTAAAGTTTAAAGCGGAAGAATGAAGTATGCTCATTGGTTGGTTAGTTTATTGATTAGATAAATCTCTTCGACCAATAGGAAGTGGTTTAACATTCTCAAATATTCATTGGTTACTACGATGACGATAAAAAACATGTTGAAGGAAGTTTTGTGGTACATTGAATGTTTTGTATTAGCTCAATATTTTGTTTTGTACCGAACAGCAATGTATTAAGTAGGTCAATAGCATTCTCTACATCTGACTCTGTGTTTCCGATTATCCATACTAATATACAAATGCGAAAGTGAGTCTGTCTGTATGTTTAAATTTTTTGTCAAAACTACTGAACCAATTTTGATAAAATTTGGCAGAGGTAAATTAAAAAAGGAAAAGTTTAATTTAATTATACACCAGATACATAAGTAGGTATGACTTAAGTACAAGCCATAAGTAAAAGCGGTCAAGTGCGAAAGTTGGTTGCGCACTTATGATTCCGTACAACAAAATACAAAAGTTAATATAGGAGAAAGTATTATTAATACACAAATTTATTATTATTTCAGCAACTATTATGATAGAAACCTAAAATTACATAATATACATGGGGAATTTGAAAGGATGCACTTTGGGATAATATGAGGTTCTGCTTATCAAATGGAACAACTTTTCCCATGAAACCATGTATCGCAAGTTTTTTGGCTTGCCCATACAAATTGGTCATTTTAACATTACTAGTTTGTTGGAGAAGGCATATTTTTTTTTCATTTGAGACACATGGTAAAAGTTGTTTGATTTGCTCAGCAAAACCTCATATTAGCCCAAAGTACATCCCTTCAAAGTCACCCTGTATATCACTATACCTATCTTATAAAATTCAATTATGTGAACTCTTGACCGTTGTTTAATACACATTCTGCATAAAGGTTTTGTAGGTACCTAAGTAGGTAAAGATGCGCGCTACAACTTTCGCGGTAAAACCTATTTCGCGAGTTACCTACTAAAAAAAAAATTTACTATGTGGATTTAGTTAAAATAAAATCTATTGCGATCTATAATAATGTGTAAACATAAAGTTCATAATAATCCAATCATACTTTCTAAAATAAGTGAATAAAGAAAAACTTATATTAATAATATAATAAATACCATTACGGGTGCCATTCTGCTGGCTCCCGAGAACCGTTTAGACAGCCTGGGTTAACCCGTCCTCATTTCGCCGATGGTATTCGGGGGCAACACCTAGTAATTGGCGAGCTTGTTGCGTTGATTATGATGAAATAGCCTCGTTGTATAAAGCGGTCACCCATCCCAGGCCGGCCTTGTTGTCATCTGCTTAACCTTGTTATCAGTTGCGCAGTGACTTGACCACTAGGCTGGGGTTGCTTTTTAATTAACGAAACTAAAATCATGTAATAGACTAAGAGCCTGTGCCTAGATTACGCGCACCAAAGTAGGCTCGCTTGTCAATTGCGATGAGGTATTTTGAAGCCATTGTTAAGAAGCGAAGCTTGAACTACGTCAGAATGACGTCATAAAGATTGGCGTGGGAGCGAACTTAGGACGCGTAATCACCATGGTCATTTTTTACACACTACTGTCTGGTGCGGGTAACAGTTGCCTGTATGACGTTGACATCTATCAGTACCACAAGACTAGGATTGTGACGTTATTCAATTATTTTTTTATCGCTAACGATACTCGCTGCATAAATCTAGTTCTCTTTAATATAGTCATCGTTAATAATAGCCGTCACAGATTCAGGTGATGAATTTAGTGACAATTCAGATGTTGCTGACTCTGATATAAATTTAGACGTATAAAAGGTATTTTTTCTTAGCAACCTTTTAAGCAACCTTACCCTATATGTTCTGTTGTTTTATTTATTAATAGACTTTTTAACAATAAAAATTGAACTACCAATATACGTTTTTTTATTATAAAAACATCGACTATCCATCGTAGCATCACTAAATACGTCTTTGGCGTTACGTTATACGCATACCACTTTGCTTAATTTTTCTTTCAATTTAATTTTATTTATAGACTAGAACATTCTGATTGGGTTTAATTTAATTTACTACAGTTATTAATGATTTAATATTTTACGAATGTGGTACAGCTGAATTACTAAGTCATAATTTGTAAATCGCGGCAACTTTGAAGAGTGAAACGAAACGTTACTGAAACTGTTTCCCGCACCATGCTACAGCGCAAATAGTTTAACAAGGATACCGAAAAATAAACCCAACACAGAAAGAATAATAAATGCAAGGACTAACAAATTACGATTTTAAATCTCGACAAACAGTAATCGAGTATTAATGAAAATACGAAAGCTCATTTTGTATACCTATAGAACGCAGACTTCGCGAATACGAATGTAGTGTCAGTATCAAATACCTAGATATTACGTAATGGTTAGGATTACTTAGGATACATAATAATTATTTGCGGCCAATTACCTAACCCTGATAGAAGTTGCATTTTAAGGGTAAAAACATGAAAAAATACATTAGACTGAAAGAGCTGTTACTGTAAAAAGCAATAATATTATATAAAAAATGTAAAGGTTTTCTGCCTATGTATATTATTTTAATAAAAAATATATCTCAAAATAAAGGGTATAAGAAGTGAGATTCCACATTTTTAAGTACCATTTATTTGCCTATACCATTTTGGTTTTTGGAACTTGTAAGGTATCATGGAAACATTTGATGCCATTTGCGACGACAAGCAACCCTCTACGGTTTTTTTTTTGAGGGTGTGAGACCGTGCAAATTCTATATATTTAGGAAATTTATTGCCTACAGTTTTGTTGTCTAAGGTGACCAGTATCCGCCCTAGATACCAAAATTATATATAAAAAAAATCCAAAATATATATAATTTTGCACGATCTCACCCCCTTCAAAAAACCCCGTAAGGGTTGCTTGCTGTCGCAAATGTCACCAAATGTTTCATAGATATCGCAGATTTTGGTCAAACTTATTTGAGAACAGTATCCTTTTACATGTTTTTACACTTAAAATTCAACCTCCTTAATGGTTAATCGACTACAAACAATTAATACGTATTCTAGATATGCTAAAATTGTTTTTTTTTTCATTAGCGCACGATACCTTAATGTTATATGTTACCTAATACTCACGATACTATCCTTATAAGCAATGGCATATTTACGTATGCACAAATTGGGCCATTGCCCCAGGCCGGCCAATAAGAGGGAGGCGGCCCGGTCGGTGTCAAAAATCTCGCCCGAAAATAAATAATATGAACGCGCCTTTTTATCTAACTAATCGATATATATACGAGTATATATACGTAGGTACTATGCACTATTTTTTACACTACATTGAACAAAAACGCGAATCTAAGTTAGCCTCCTTTCAGTCAGGCGTCATTTTAGAGAGTCATCGAACCAAGTTTTTAACCTTTGTCAAAAACTTGGTTAACGTCTGCTGAAAATGTTTCATTTGCGGCCGGTATCCTTGTTAGTGTGGAAAAACTGACCAGACTCTTATTCTATAACATATGTGTCTTGCAATAGTGTAAGACAGTAGTGTAAAATAATCAAAAACACACAAATAATATAAATCTTATCAAGGTACCTAAAAAGTGAACAAAATGGCGGCATTTTTTAGAAAATATGGTTTCTGTATGGTCTTAGAAATTTTGAAAATAGTTTACGAAAACCTAATTATGATTTAATAATACAATACTGGATGATTATGTTTGTACTACGATCGAACAATGACCCAGTAATGGATATATTTTTATCGAAAATCCAAAAGCTAAAAAAAAACTGATCACATTTTTTTATCGAAATATTTATGAATTTGCAATAAAATGCTTACCAAAATCTATTCTGGACTGTAAAACTCTACTCTAAATAATGAAATTAAACACATACCACGTAGTTAATTCTTGTAAGAAAAAACGAGTTTAAGAACACTACTACTTCGTTCTTCGAATCCTCGACGAATGAATGATTTATTCAATTTTTTCCAAAATATAGACTACAAATTCCAAAAACAGTCTTATATCAAAATACAGATTATTTTATAAGAACTTAAAAGACACGAATAAGTTGAGATTTGTAGTATTTTTTTTTGTAATGTATAAACTCAAAAAATACTGGACCGATTTTAAATTATCTTCTATAATCCATTATCATATCTTATCACTTAGTAACATATGCTATATTTTATTTTAAAAACAGTTAAGGGTCCTTACAAAAACTTGAAAATTGTAAAATAATAATAATATCTATAAAATTGCTTACCTAGGTACATCACGTGCACTGCAAAAACTGTTGATGATAGAACAAAATCTTCTACAGATTAAGAATATGTATTTTTAATTGAAAACTAATAAACCCAAAAACTATTTAAAAACTGGACTGATTAAAAAAAACACTAATAGGATGAATTATCTATCACTGAGTAACCCAGGCTATATTATAATAAAATTAGGTACTCGTACGAAAACTTCTAAAATGTAACCCAAGGTGTAAAAAAATACCCACATTACTGAGTAATCATTTGGTTTTAAGGCTTGAACAACTCCAATGTGTATGACTTTAAAAGTAAATAATTGAGGAAATAATTAAAAAAATATCGAAAAATTACGTTTTTGTTAAAAACTTTAATATAAATTGTAAATCAAATATTGTAAACAATACAAAATACTAATTATTTCCTAATACAGATTTGTGTGAAAGAATTGTTAAACACAGACATTCGTTATTCAAGAGAATTTCATATTTAGGTAAAACATATTTTATTATATTATTATTATAATAATTTATTTTATTGTCTTTAATTATTTACAGAAAGGGGGCATATAAAATAATAAATATAAACAATACAATTTAATAACAACGAGTGATATATACATACATTTTTTTTTATTGGGGTAGACCAAGTAGTTTATTTTAAAATATGTTTTAAATGCATAGGCATTTATTTATTTGGCATTAGTTCCCTCCCACCTTAAAGAGTCTATTACAAATTCGACGTGTAGCGCCTTCCGTTCCGTTACCGAGATTACTACTTCGAAATTAAGAGCCCCCCTTAATGTTCCAATTAAATAAAAACTTTTTAGTGGGCCCCTACAATACAACCATGTCAATTTTGCTAGACAAAATAAAAGCGGGGTGCCTCTCGCCTATTCTCTCTATTTGAGAAAACCGAACAAAAAAAAAAGCACTCTGGCCTAATGAACGAATGAAATCGGTCATTTTTAAAACAGCTGTTGTCATTCTTTTAAATTCTTTTTTTTGTACTTACTACTTAGCATTTTGGAACCTAGTTTTTAACACTAAATAATACCAACAGTGGCATATATACTAAATAAATACACGCAACCTCAGCAAAAAAAATGAGAATTCCTTGTGGATGTATGTACTTATACCTACATATTTTTGTTCGTTTTAAATTTTTAGAACTTAAATAACGGGTCTTAACTATTTGCATTATGATTTCTTTACATATAGGTAATTGTAGGACGACTATTAGGTAGGTTGTTGCTATGAATTAAAGTGTGTGTTTGTGTAACTACTTACTTACCACAAAAGTGTGTGGTTGATTTTTGTCTAGCACAGCATAGGTACCTATTTAGATTTGGTAGGAAATGCATTTCTAGGCAGACCTACCTATTATAAACTAGTAGATCTCCTTGGATAACTTACAAAAAGGTAGATGTATAATAAATGTATGGACTTAGTATAAAGTATTTATTTTGATTTTAATTAATGTCTTTGTTATAGGAGTGGTCAGACTTAAATTGGAAAATAAAACAAATGAAGCCCCAAGCTGGAGTATAAATCATGTATAAATGTGTAATCATTAGTATGTAAGTACCAACTAAAGCAGTATCCAAACCAAAATATCAGAGAAGCAGGCGCCCTGGTCATACAGTCTATATTATTATAAATTAAAACAACAGATTAGAGAAAAACAACTTTTATTTCATAATATTTCTTATAATATCCCTACCAAACATGGTGCCTGATTTGTTTAGACCATAGACTTAAAAACAGTACAGTTTTAGGTCATAAGTTCAAACACCCAGTGTGTACCAATGAGTTTTTAATGTGAAAAAAATTGTTTGACAACATCTATTGCCTCGGGGATAACATTGTGAAACTGTTATAGGTCTAAATTTATGATATACACTATAAGCTTGCTATTTTATTGGCGTAGACTAAGAATACTATCGGTCATGACACTAAACCCTCCGTTGTGTGTACTCTGAGACCATTTAAACTTGCATACTAAAGTGTGATCTCCTTTTTACCAATGAACATAATTTTTGATAATAAAGATTTTTGAAATATGAAACTCCACTCCAGCCTAAGCACTTCCACTAATATCTGTTATGTTATTATTAAAATATTAATTTATTGAATAGATTACACAATAAGGTTTTGTTTGTAAATGAAATATATTTCAAATCATTATTGATACACTCTGATAATTTATTAAATATAATTAACTGCTATTTAGTATCTATAGGCTTTAGTTTAATATTTTAATCCTGGAATTTGGTAAGTAAAGTCTATATTTATGGAGTATATTAATATTGTTTGTCCTTGACTTGTGAGAACATATTTTTTTTTATTTTTAAATACACATGTCATATATGTATATATTTGTTTGTAAAATAAATAGTATTACACTAATATTTTTACTGTTCCTCTGCATAGCAGTACTACATTTAAGTTCAAAAACTGTATATCTAAATTTAGATCATTTTGATTATAGTGTGACAATGAGAGAAT
Organism: Monopis laevigella; assembly: GCA_947458855.1. Taxonomy (NCBI): domain Eukaryota; kingdom Metazoa; phylum Arthropoda; class Insecta; order Lepidoptera; family Tineidae; genus Monopis; species Monopis laevigella. The sequence goes on along the minus strand of OX381576.1, from coordinate 35,730,080 downwards.
GTTCTTTGCTATCCATGGATTTTCATGCGGGTGTCCGGTCCATCAAGGGTTCCCGGACTTGAGACCGCAAAGTAGAGTTAAAGGACTTTTAACTACCCCCTGCATTGTGTTCACTACCCTTTTTACTCAACCAAATACTATTATTATATGTATACCTACCAAGCGGTTTTATATTTATAATTCTTTCTTATATGGTTTAAACTGGGAATTTTTTTTATATAGAAGTTATAGGTATTAGGATTGTGTATTATTATTCCAGGTACAGGTACCAGGTTTGGACTAGGTCATTCAAAGGCACTCAAGGTCATTATGGATAGATTGTTGGTGTCATTGTCTTGTTACTGAATTTTTAAGCTGATAAAAGAAATAGGTACTTACCTAAGTACATATTATTCATAATATGATTAAGAATAATATTCCATCTAATTTCTCTATGGCCCCTATATATATATAACCCTGTGTTGTGGGTGTTATTATTATTCATGTATTCGATCATTACCTATAGTATATTTATATTTATTTCAGTATGTATGTATGACATGTTGTAGTTAATTTTTATATGTATATAATTATTAATATAAAATGTTTTGAACTTTTTTACTTTACCTATCTGTCAACTTACCGTTTATTTGTCCCGAAGGTATGACTAGGATAGAATGCCTAGGGGCATTAAGTCCGCCTTTGTGCAATTTTTTTAAAAATAAATATATGAGGAGCTCATCCTGACTTACTCATCAGCCGAAACTATTGTATACTAGGATCATGAATTAGGACATTAGCTTCCTCTTGTCATGTAGGTAAAGATACCCACTAAGAGAGAAATTTTCAAAATTAAGAAAGGTGGAAAGGGAGGGGGGGAGGTTAAATTTTTTTTAGGAATGTTAATATCTTGACGATTTAGTATGTAGACTCTTGTCATGTAGGTTATCCGATAAGAAAGGAATTTTCAAAATTAAGAAAGGTGGAAAGGGAAGGGAGAGGGGGGGTAAATGTTTTTTAGGAATGTTAATATCTCGACGATTTAGTATGTAGACTCTCTTGTCATGTAGGTAACCCGATAAGAAAGGAATTTTCAAAATTAAGAATGGTGGAAAGGGAGGGGGAGGGGGGTAAATGTTTTTTAGGAATGTTAATATCTCTTAGTAGGAAATACCTATATTGATATTTTCAGAAATAATAATATAGAAATAATATTTGTAATACAATAGGTACCTAATTTGAAATAATAAATCATATATATATGTATAAGGAGGTGATTTTTATAATATATATTATATGTTAGGAACGACGGGTGCTATAACAGTGAAACTTTGTATGCAAATTCTTAAAAAAATGTTGTAAACGTGTTTCACTATTTTTCGAAATCTGAATAGGGGAAGATAGGGGAAAAATTAAATGGTACGTAGGTAGTACTTTATTTCGTAATATAAAATAAATCGAGTTATACGTGGTGGCCGAGTTGGTTAGACCTTGGATTTAACAACACTTAGGTCCCTGGTTCGAATCCCGGTGTGTACCAATTTTAAAAAATTACGTACATTTGTTTGACAACACCACTATAGTGCCTCAGAGAGCACGTTAAGCACGTTGTCGGTCCCGGTTTCACTATACCAACATGTGAAACTGTTTATAGATGGGTTATTGAGTCTATTCAAAACATCGCGACGAGCTAGCCACTTGTTCGGTGTAGACTCATATCATCGGCTACGACGAGGTGGGATTAAAACCCCTCCGCTGGGTACCCTGGGGCCGTCTAGGCGGTCTCGGGCACCGTAAGGCACCCGTGATTATATGTATGTATGTATAAAATAAATCATGAAACTTTTAATGTATTTATTCTCTTCTTATAAAACTAATCGTCATGTTTATTCCAATTTTCCATTATTTCACTAGGGGGATGAGGGAGAAGACAAAAAAAAAACTATTTATTGCAAACATAGTTAGTAATAGATAGTGGAAATAGCACCTCGCTAGGTGGTACTTGGGTAGGCGTGATCGTTTAGTGGTAGCAAAGTGTACATTGTAAAAAAAGCACCTAAAAAACGGGCCAACTTATATTATCTTAAAGAAAAACGCTAACATGTGATGTTAATCGTTTTGATACCTTTTTTATTCCTAAACCAAACAGACCGTTAGACAATATTTGTAAAAAATATTAGTCTCCGCCCATTTCGTAACCTCGCCCATTATCACGCAAGCGACAAAACGTTATCCCCACTCCTCCGCTCGAAGACTACGCTCTACTTTGAGGTGGTTTCTAAACTAGAAATAACTAGATAAGTAATAATTAATAAGTAGGTAAGGATAGCGAATTTAAATGATGATAAAATCATATAGATTTTAACTATATTCGCTTAGAACTATTCAGCTTATGATTTCGGTGTACCTACTAAATTATTATATTTTGTATAGAAGTCTAAGAAATATTAGCAGAAAAAGTAAATGTACTTTTGTCGACATGTGTTTTACCTCCCAACGAGGCATCTTCAGGATTCAGGAAATATCTTACCATAATAATAATAATAATATGTAGGACAATTTACACAATATTGCTCTAGTCGCAAATTAAGCTCTAATAATAGGCTTGTACTATGTGTACCAGAAACAACTATATAATACATATTATATTTTATAAACACCCAGACCATGACAAACTGTACAGAAAAAACGTAGTATATTTTTTTTTATTCCATTGGTGGGAATCGAACCCACGACCTCCGGATACAACGCCATAGGCGCAACCACTAGTCTACGGAGGCTGTCATACGATGGGTTGATTGCATTGAATAAATTTAGGATAGGGGATAATTTATAATTATTAATATATCAAACTTCCGAAAAATAACGCCTGATTCGATTAAATATAGTCAAAGTCAAGTAATAATTACTTCATTACTATAACATATTGAGACCGCCTAGACGCCCCAGGGTACCCAGCGGAGGGGTTTTTAATCCCACCTCGTCGTAGCCGATGGTATGAGTCTACACCGAACAAGTGGCTAGCTCGTCGCGATGTTTTTGAATAGACTCAATAACCCACCTATAAACAGTTTCAAAAGTTGGTATAGTGAAACCGGGACCGATAGCGTGACGTGCTCTCCGAGGCACTATAGTGGTGTTGTCAAACAAATGTATTTTTTTTTTAAATTAAAAACTCATTGGTACATCGAGATTCGAAACAGGGAGTGTTTTTAAATCCAAGGTCTAACCAACTCGGCCACCATATGTGTATAATATCTCCTTTTAACTGGACCAATCTATACTTACACATAATTCGATTTCGGAGTGGGGCAGAAGGAATTAACTCGTATACACTCCGAAATGTAACATGTAAAAGACCGAGAGACGCAGGCTTGTATAGACTCAATAACCCGTCTATAAACTATCTATAACATTATCTCTGAGAAACAATAGTTAGTGTTGATAAACTAGGTATACTTAATATTATGTTATTAAAAAACATACATTTTTTTATTAGAGCACGGCGTGTAACTTTATTTTCACCTTATAGTAAGCAGACCTACAAAGGCCATGAATAGGGCCGATTAATGCATTATTGTTTAAAGGTATTAATCAAATGATCACTCCCACTATGCCGGATGATGTAAATAATTAGGTTTAGAAATGCGTATAGGTACCACACACTAAGAATATACTTTAAAAGCCTTGCTGCTTGATCATCAAATCAACTACCCGTTTCGTAACCGCACCCTGAATCGAGACTGCGAACTCGACGAGAAATCGGTGCAGAAGTCTCTTGAAAACTGGTAAACTTATTAACTGCTTTTATTGTCCCGAAGGTTTGACTGGTAAAGAATGCCTAGTGGCATTAAGTCCGCCTTTGTATTTTGTATGCAATAAAGAGTAAAATAATAATAAACAATAATAACCCCACAAACTAAAACCGAATCATGAATAGATCACTTGACGGCTTTTGCATCTGTATGGGCGATGATAACGAGACCGGTCGGTCCGCCGAGCCAAAGTTATGGAGTCCCATCTAGCTGCGTAACATATAAATGTCTGTAACCTAGAAATAAAGTCAAATAAAATCTATCCACTAAAAATAAAAACAAACCTATAATCCATACCTATTTAAAAATCATAAAGACGAAAAGATTTTATACAGGAGTGAAATAAATAGTTACGAAGTTGAGAATTATAAAATAAATTTACTAAATAAAAAAAAATACTTAACATAATACAAACATGTTATCTATAATATTAATTGTCAGTATAAATTATTGCATCAATTCCATGTATACCCAACATCCCATTGTCCTCTTCTGTTCAATGGCATACTCGAACACTCTATCTCTTTCCCACACTCCATTTAAATAGCACCGGGTAACTGCGCACAGCCAAAACTGGTCACGTTATAATCTGGTAAATTTAAACACAAAAAAACGCAAAATAGCTCAAAATCTATCAAATAACAAATTGCTGAATATAATCTGTATATGACTAGGTAGAAGCTTTCAGCGAAACCAGGACAGGTATTAATAGCATGACCTAGTTTCTAGGTCACAGCCCAATTTAGGGCACCCCGAACCTATCTAGGACATGGCCACTGCGTTCTCCGCAATGCAGTACCCCAGATATACAAGGTCTAGCTGACCTGATAAATATGAAGTTGACCCAGATAACGCATTAACAATTAGAGACCTACGTCATTCCCCATGCGCATGCGAAATTCACCAAGCCCAACCAAGTCTGCCAGCTTCCCCTGGGTGTCATACCGTTCCGAGGCTTTGAGGTGACAGCACTCCTCTGAATATCTCGATATTAAAGTATTAAATTCTCTAGTTCTTTGTCTTTTGGAATATAAAAATATATATTCTTAGGGCCTTTGGGCAAATAGTTCGGAGCTCTCGGGCTTTGTCCTAGTGCTTACTTACTTTTACTTTCCCAAATTTTAAACATCCTTATTCTTAAAATTTCTATTAATCTTCATTAAATCGGGCATAATAACCGTGTCTGGCGTCACCGCGCGTGCTGACGCCAGTGTCTAAATAAAATAATATATTTTTAAAACCTTAGTGAGACTTCGGATTGCAGAAAGGTGAGTATCTTGCTTAGGATATAATTATATTCATAAATTTAATGTATTTCTTATAGAGTAAAGATTTTAAAATGAATTTTATAACATGAATAAAATACAAAAAATCAAATATACAATCCTTAATTGATAATTTTTTATAAAAAAAATTACAAAACTAAAGATTAATGTCATTACATACAGGGTGACTTTGAATGGTTACTTTGTTCTAATATGAGGTTCTTCTGACCAAATGGACCAATTTTTCCCATGGAACCATGTGTCGCAGATGAAAAATAAAATTGCCTTCACCGTACAAACTAGTAATGTTAAAATTACCAATTTGTATGCGGAAGCCATTTTTTTGTTTCATTTGCGGCACATGGTTCCATGGGAAAAGTTGTTCGATTTCATCAGTAGAGTCCCATATTAGCCTAAGATACAACCTTTCAAATTCACTCTGTATATAGCATATAACATGGATTATTTAAGTTTATAGGAATAAATAATTGGGTAGATATATTTTAAAAACTTTATTGCACAAATTTAGTACATAGACGGACTTAATGCCGATTTATAATATTATGCATAGACCGAAAAATGCCATTGTAAATTATGTACCTAATGTAATACATAAAAAAAGCAAAAATTTTACCTAAATTTCAGGCATTAGAAACCTTAAAAACACCGTATAATTAAAATTGAATTTTTTCTAGTGTTCATATGATTTATATAATAACAAAAAAATAACAACATATATTGATACAACATTGATTATTTAAGTTTAAGGAAATCCAAAATTAATTTAATATATACTGACCAAAAAAGTCCATAGCAAAATATTCAAATACATAAAAGACTGAATAACCAAAATTTGACCTACATTGCAGGCATTAAAAACACCATATAATTAAAATTATATTTTTTCTCATATTCATGTTATTTTATTTAAGAAATCTAGGTTTAGGAGACCACACCGTCAGTCTCAGTCCTTAAAAACACCGTATAATTAAAATTGAAATTTTTCTAGTGTTCATATATTTAATATATTTATTTAATAACAAAAAAATAAAAACATATTGATACATTGATTATTTAAGTTTAAGGAAATACAAAATTAGTTATATAGATTAATATATACTGACCAAAAAAGTCCATAGTAAATTATTCAAATATATAAAAGACTGTGTTATATACGTGGTGGCCGAGTTGGTTAGACCTTGGACTTAAAAACACTTTGGTCCCTGGTACGAATCCCGGTGTGTACCAATGAATTTTTAATTAAAAAAATTATGTACATTTGTTTGACAACACTACTATAGTGCCTCGGAGAGCACGTTAAGCTGTCGGTCCCGGTTTCACTATACCAACTTGTGAAACTGTTTATAGATGGGTTATTGAGTCTATTCAAAACATCGCGACGAGCTAGCCACTTGTTCGGTGTAGACTCATACCATCGGCTTCGACGAGGTGGGATTAAAAACCCCTCCGCTGGGTACCCTGGGGTCGTCTAGGCGGTCTCGGGTGACGTAAGGCACCCGTGATGATATATATATATACATAAAAGACTGAATAAGCAAAATTTGACCTACATTGCAGGCATTAAAAACACCATATAATTAAAATTATATTTTTTCTCGTATTCATGTTATTTTATTTAAGAAATCTAGATTTAGGAGACCACACCCGTCAGTCTCAGTAGATCGCCGATGGTATTCTTAAATATACATTAACCAAGTATGAGCCCGGCGTAGGGTACATATTTTATATTTTCATCCAGAATTGATTTCAGCCTGGCTGGTATCTAGTTCAAGTAAACTAGGTCATCGGCCAAGGCCACTACGTTACAACTGGCACAAGGTTAAACTAGCATAACCTACTTCATTCAGCCTTGGGTTAAATGAAATGCATTTATAGAATGAAATATAAAACTTAAAATAGCTTTTTGTATTTATATTATAGATTATGGATATAAAAATAAGAATTTTTAAACAAGACTAAGTAAAGAAAATAATTGTTTATAGAAATCCTACTTATTAACTTTCAAGTTTAAGTAAAATACTTTGCATAATATTTTCAATATTATAACTTAAACCGAGAAATAAACCAAGTTAATTATGATGATTATGACTTAATTATGGTAATAATATTATGCTTATTTTTAACCTTTGTTAATTAAAACTAAAGTGATTACTGTGAGGCTGAATTGCAACAAGTTATAAGTAGGTACTTTAACCGATCAATTAACTAACGAATAAAAAGTTTATGTAAGTATTAATAGTATCCTTAAACAGTTTATAATTAAAATTTATTTTATTACTGTCAGGCTGGGTGGCAACAAGTTATTATTACTTTAACCAAACGACTAACATAAGAAAACGAAGTTAGTCAAAGTAATAATATTAACCCTCGTTTTAACCGTAGTTAATTAAAATTAATATTATAACAGTGAAGCTGGGTTGCAACAAGTTTTATGTACTTTAACCGATCAATTAACTAACGGAAAATAATTTAAATAAAGTATTAAAATTATCCTTCTTTTTAACCATTGTTAATTATAACTGCTGTGATTACTATGAGGCTGGGTTGTAACGTTAATAGTACTTTAACCGAACAACTAACTAACGAAGTCGAAGTTAATTAAAACAAATGTTAACACTAAAGGCTTGGTTGCAACAAGTTATAAATACTTTAACCTATCAAGTAACTAACGAAGAAGAAGTTAATTTAAGTAGTTTTATTTACCTACTTTTTAATCATTGTTAAATAAAACTAATAAACTTAAAAACACAAATAATTAAAATGTTCTTATGTTCATGTTATTTTAATTACAAAATCTACTGTATCATCACGGAGACCATACAGTCGGCCTTAGCGAATAGATTTTTGTTGCAACGTGTCATTGCCGATGGTAAACTAGGTCATCATAAAGTTCACTACATAAAAGCTGGCACAAGGTTAAACTAGCATAACCTGCTCTACTAACCTAGTTGCTTCATTCAGCCTTGGGTTAAATGAAATGTATTTATAGAAGGAAATATAATATAAATAGTTTTTTGTATTTATTATAGATTTTGAAAATAAAAATAATATTTTTTATTAAACAACACTAAACAATGAACAATAAAAGAAAATCCTACTCATTAACTTTCAAGTTTAAGTAAATACTTTGTATACATTTTCAATAATATAACCGAGAAATAAACCAACAAAAAATAAGTTAATTATAGTATTAATGTGGACAACATTAATACTATTGTTAATTAAAACTAAAGTTATTATTATGAGGCTGGATTGCAACAAGTTATAAGTATTTTAACCGACCAATTAACTAACGATAAGTAAGTTAATTAAAGTATGAATATTATCATTCTTTTTAACTGTAGTTAATGTGATTACTATGAGGATGGGTTGTACGCAACAAGGCTGGACTGAGGATTGATTTATTAGTACTTTAACTAAATTTTACTTAGTTAATATAAATCGAAGTTAATTAAAGTATTGTCCTAAACGAATAATAAAGTTAAAAACACAATATTAAAATTAAGAATATATTTAATTAGATTTTTTTTTTCATGTTCATATAATTTTATTTACGAAATCTAGTGTATCATCAAGGAGACCATATGTCTCGGCCTTAGTATATGGGGTTTTATTGCACCGTGTCATCGCCGATTTACGGAACTTTTTTATTTTTACCCAGAGAGTATAATTTATAGAGCTTTGGGCGTAGCTAGTTTATCTAGTTCAAGTAAACTAGGTCATCATGAAGGCTAGGTGAATAAAAACTGGCACAAGGACTAGCAGTAACCAAGTAACAGCAAGTAACCTGCTCTATTAACCTACTTTCTTCATTCAACCTTGGTTTAAATGGAAAGCATTTATAGAATGAAATATGAAATTTAAATAGGTTTTTGTGTTTATATTATAGCTTTTTTCTTCATTCAACTTTGGTTTAAATGGAAAGCATTTATAGAATGAAATATAAAATTTAAATAGTTTTTTGTATTTATATTATAGATTTCTAAAATAATAATATTTTTAAACAAGATCAAACAAACACTTTATTAAAAAAAAAATGCTACATGTTCAATAATATAACTTTAACCGGCCAATTAACTAACGAATAAACAGTTAATGGAACTTTTAATATTATCCTTCTTTTTAACAGTTTTTAATTAAAATTCATGTTATTACTGTGAGGCTGGGTTGCAACAAGTTATTAATACTTTAACCGAATAACTAACTAACGAAAAATTAGTTAAATAAAGTATTATCTACTATTATCCTTCCTTTTAACCGTTGTTAATTATAACTAAACGTTACTACTGTGAGACTAAACGTTATTACTGTGAGGCTGCTTGCTGCAACTTATTTAATGGTCTTAATATTTCTACAACTAACATTTTTTTTTTTTTTATACGTACCGGATACTCTAAGTATATTTGTAGGCATTTAGGTTTAAAGGTTCAATTGTGTTATAAACCTTTCTATAAGGTAACCTAATAGTAAAAATGTTATAATATTTTATATGGGGAATACATGAACAACCACTCCATAGGGTTAAGAATTTAAGATTGTTTTTTCTTATTTTAAAATAACATAGTTTTTTACAATAAAAAATATAAGTATAAGAAATATTTAGGTTCAATTCCGGGTTTAGAGGAACAAAAATTTAATAAATAATAATGTGCACATATGTATAGATAGATACTTAAAGGAGCAAAAATGTAAACATAAAAATAAAATATCATAAACTGCAGTTTAGATTTTGTACTTATTGGTTTAATAGTTTACGCGCGAATGTGTGCGACGCATGCGCCACCTTCTGGCACGCTTCGTGGAATAGTTCGTCAATTCGAGCTCGAGCTCCAAGAATACCCTGTAATCAGTAGGTGTTGGATGCACTTCTCGCTTCAATGGAGTTAGAACCAGTACTGTCAAAAGTTTTAAAGATACCATACAAATATATTATTGTAATTAATATATTTCAATTGGTGACGAGAACGCTAATGCGAATACATTCGATTATGTATCGAATTAGAATATTCGAATATTTCTCTATGTCTGTTTGTATATAATTAATATTGCATATTAATAATAACACCCCAAATAATTTTATAAAATCTAGTAGGTATTTGGTGCCCGCAAATTCACGAGCGTGTTTTTTTATTATAAACAACACAAAGGCCCCCGTCCGTCACCGGGCACGGTTAGTCGACGCGACACAAGGCACATGGGATGCTTAAATTTGAGTTAAAATTTTGAAAAAAAAAAAATTTTTTGTCGTCAATACTAGACCACCAATTTCTTAACCTAATCATAATAGTAATTATTATCTTATTTTTAAAATAATCCCATATCTAATATATTAATAAACACCATAGGCAATTCATCTGACTTCAAAAATAGTTATTATTAGTTGTATTTAACTTTAAAAAAAAAAATTAAGCTTTGCTATGCTTAAGAAATAATAGCTAAGACCGTTGAATAAAGAAAATTCCCGTATAAGCTTAAGGCGTTCGCATTCCGACCTGTTGCTCTCAGCGACGCAAACAAGGCCCGTCCTAACCACTTCACCGCGGCTCAGAAACGTTCCGCTGAATAAACTATTATTTAAATGGTATTATAAATGCGTAACCATCCCCGCCCTTAAAAAAATGTGATAAAAACGAGAATTTAAACATAAAAAATCAATGTAGAATAGATAATAGCCTGATGATTTAAGTAGATAGACTATGTATAAATAATAATAAAAAATAAAAATTGTCACAAAAATAACAAGGAAAATAAATAAAACTAGTACTTAATTATACATATATTCGTAAATTAATGTAATAAAACGTAAAATATAATAGAATATAAATATAGTATTTTTAAAATAACAAAAATGTAATATAAATAAGTATAAAAGTCACGATAAACGTTTCTGTAAAAAAAGAGTATATATTCATTAATTACCGAATGTAAAAAAAAACGTAAAAGAAAGTTTTTTTTTTTTAATAATTGAGAAAATTTCCAAAACGAAATATAGGCAGATATATTTTTCAAATAACTAAAAAATTTGCCATTAATAATTTCAAAAAAAAAAAATTCAATAGGGGAGCCGGAGCCGGAGCGGGGAATTTGCGCGTTATTCGAGCGCGTCAGAAAATCATATTGGGGGGAACCCTTACACCTTGTAATACCATATATGAACCCTTAATATAGGGGCGTTCGTTAAGGACAGCCGATAACAGTAAAAAAAAGATCCTCAAACTCGAGCGTGTCAGATTAAGATAGGTAAGTTAAGTACATGGAGAAAGTGATATTTTTCAATAATCTAACGATTTGAGCGTGGCACGAGGAAATGGGCGAGTCACAATGTTGTAAAAAAAACGTCACCTCAAAATACTCGAGCGCGATTTATTTAATGATAGAATTACAATTATAATTATATTATTTTTTTATTAAATCCAGTTAGGTAATAATAAAAAATATTTGCTTCATATAATTGTAATAATAAAAAATATTTAAAAAAAAAGGTCAGATTAACAATATTGCTTCATATAATTGTCAGATTATCATTGAGGGCGACAAGGACATCAAGTTGAACCACCTGTATAAAAACCTGACGCGCTCGAGTATTTCAAGGTCATTTTTTTTTTCATTTTTTTAAATCATCGATAATTTTTAATCGCGTCCAAATCGTCAGTTATATGAATAGCACACTTTATTGAGTTCACTTTATTCCCTCTAGATATCGGACACGATCGAATACCATTTTTTTTTTCTACCCCAGTTTACGGGCAGCCCCCACTAATTAATCGTCAGATTATTATCTCTTGGTTATCAGAAAGGCATTGCGCGTATACACTTTGAATGACTGACGCGCTTGATTGAATAAACATGCGTGGACGGTAGAAGACTAATATCTTTTATTTATTTATCTTATTGAGAAAAAACGATTATTTTCAGTACGTTTTATTTGACGCGGTTTATAATAAACGGATATTATAAACTGCGTATTTAGTGAGTCTTTACAATAAAAATACTGTATAAATATTTATGTTTTTAGTTTGAGTAATTTCGTGCATCGACTCCGGGAGTACTTCAAAAAATACAATGTTGTATGCTGTGTAAGTATATAGTACCCCGCAATGCGACTGTAAAATGATATTGACCATATTAAAATTTAAAAATACAGTTTTTTTTTATTACTTAATAGAAAAAAAACGTCATTTTCATTCAGATAATACATCGGGCTTTTACTACTGTCTCTATGCCTTTCGGTATAGAACCCTGCGAACTGGCTAGTGACGATAGTGAAACGCCTGATCATATGACTAGTGCCCTGGTCAGGTAAACCATGTCGATCTTGACCTCAAGATATATTTAATCCTAAGCGTTTGGTTGACACATCTGCAGCCGTAGCACGGCCACTTTAATGGCGAGACTATACGATGCGTGTAACGACGACCGTGAGAAGAAATTAAACTAAAAATAACAGTAGAACCAAAAATGGAAATTATAGGAAAATGGGCATTATGAACAAGTATTAGGAATTATGGGTACGAGGGAATTTTTAAATGTTGTCATTGCGTAAAAGTGGGAATTATGGGAAAATGATCATCAAGATAAGGGGTTATTAGGAAAATTGGGAGTTATAGGAAAATTTGTATTATGTTAAAACTGAGATTTATAAGAACGTGGAAATTGTAAAAACTTTTCTTTGTCTTGCGAAATATGGGAAAATGCTTATTAAAGAGAGTAAGTATTATAGAAAAGTGGGAATTATGGGAAAGTGATTATTAAGGAATGTGTGATTATAGGAAAATAGGCAATACGATAAAGTAAAAATTGTGGAAACGTGGGAATTGTAAAAGTCGTCATTATCTAACGGTGGGAAATGTAGACAAATGCATACCTAAGTGCATTATTTAATAGAGCTACCTTAGTATCTTGGTATGCGAAAAAATATTTAACATTAGCTTGCGTGACAGTACCATATTTATGTTTTGGTAAACGTTTTATTTTTACTAAATGCGTTATTCATTAGGACAACATTAAAAAATCGTTATGCAATCCTTTAGGTTGCTTAACTGTACCATTTTTTACTACCTAAATGTGTTATTCAATAGGGCTACCTTAGTAAATTTATAAATTTATTTTCGTTATGCGAAAATTTATTTGCCATTAGCTTGCGTGACAGTACCATATTTATCTTTAGGGAAATATTTTATTCTACCTAAATGTGTCATTCACTAGGATAACCTTTTAGTTGTAACGTTTAGGTTGCTTAAATGTACCATATTTAACTACCTAAATGCGTTAATTATTTGCCATTGGCTTGCGTGAAGATACCATTATTATATTTAGGTAAATCATTTATTCTGCCTAAATGCGTCATTCACTAGGACCACCTTAGTATCTCGTTATGAGAAAATTTATTTGCTAGCTTGCCTGACAGTACCATATTTATCATTAGGTAAATATGGTACTGTAATGTATGTATAAATATAGCTTCCGTGAAGATACCATATACCGAGTGATGGCGGTCAAACCATGGCAGCAGAGCACCGTAGTATAACTTTCGACCCACTGAGATCGCCAACCTATGTGCCAAGCGTGGTGATTATGGCATGCCCCCTCCCAACATAAACGATAATATAATAATAAAAAACAGCCATGAGCGAAAGAGGAAGTATTAAGAGGGTTACACTGGGATATTGTTGGATTATCTGAAGTCCGAATTTAAGAGAAGGTGAAGACTCGATAATCCTGAAATCCAGTAACCTGCTCTATTTTCGGGGAGGGCGACCAACCGTCTCAAGGTGGTGTCGGGTTCAACGTCCACAGGTCTCTCGTGAACATCGTCGTCAAAATCGAGAGTGTGTCGACAAGGGTGGCTTAGAATAACCAAACGATATTCGCTGAAGGTCATACAGGTATACGCCCGACATCGACATACCCCGACGACGAGGTAGAAGCCATGTATGAAGGCATTACTAGAGCCATGTGTAGCTTCAAACCTCATTACACTGTTGTCATGGGAGACTTTAACGCGAAGATAGGCAAACAAAGCGAAACCGAACTGAGAGTGGGTAAATTTGATACAGGGGGTAGAAATCCACGAGGTCACATGCTTGCGAACTTCATGGAAAAGGAGGGACTATATTTGATAAACTCCTTTTCCAGAAAAAAACACAACGCAAGTGGTCTTGGATGAGCCCGTACGGTGCCACCAAAAATGAGATAGACTTCATCTTGTCGACCAGAAAGCAAATATTCAATGATGTCTCAGTTATCAATGAGGTGAAAACCGGGAGCGGTCACCGTTTAGTAAGAGGCACATTGAATATCAATACAAAGCTTGAAAGGTCACGATTAATGAAGTCTACGCTCCGGCCGGCACCTATAAACACCCAAAACCCCGAGCGCTTTCAGCTGGAATTAAAAAACCGCTTCGAATGCCTGTACTCGCACACAGATGTGAACGAATACAATGACAGGGTTATGGAAACTGTCCACCAGGTCGGATTGAAGTTTTTTAAGACGAAGGAGCTAGAAAAATCTCGGACCATAATTTAAAGCTCATGGAAGAGAGTCTGACGCTCCTAAAATAAGACTACTCAACAGACAGATCTCAAAGCCTTTGACTCCAATTTAATACAGATCGTATTAAAGAGACCATTGAGCAAAACAAAGGCTCTAAAGTATTCGTAAGAGATCTGTCTCTCGGTCAGAGTCAATTAACGAAGAGAACTGAAGACCGAGGACGGCAGAGTTGTCACCTCCAAAATATAGATTATGGGGGAGATCGAAAGGTTCTCCTCCTGTCAAAAACCTGGAAAATGATCCAAGAGCCAGATTAACCCGAAACTATACCGAAGATATTCCGGATGTCAGCCTGTACGAGATTAGGATGGCTCTCAAATAGTTGAAAAACAGCCAGGCACCGGGTGATGACGGAATCACGTCTGAACACCTGAAAGTAGGCGCGTGGTGGTACTTTTCTTCAAAAAGGGTGACAAAACCAAAAGTGTTTATTCTGCCTAAATGCATCATTCACTAGGACCACCTTAACATATCTATACGCAAGCCTTTAACGAAAATGTATTGTATATGTTCGTTATCGAAAATTTATTTGCCATTAGCTACAGTACGATATTTATCATCAAATTGTTTTTTTTTTACCTAAATCTGTCATTTACTGGGACAACCTTAAAATATCATCACACAAGCGTTTAGGTTGCTAAAATGTACCATATTTAACTTCCCAAATGTGTTATTTATTTGCCATTGGCTTGCGTGAATATACCATATTTATATTTCGGTAAATCGTTTTTTCTGCCTAAATGCGTTATTCACTAGGACCACCCAAACATATATATACGCTAGCCTTTAACTTGATTAACTGTACCATATTTAAATACCTAAATGCATTATTCAATAGGGCTACCTTTGTGTTTCGTTTGGCGAAAATTTATTCGCCATTAGCTTGTGTGACCATATTTATCTTCAAATAAATAAAAAATACCTAAATGCGTCATTCACTGGGACAACCTTTAAAAATCGTTAAGCAAGCGTTTAGGTTGCTTAACGATTTTAAATGTACCATATTTAACTTCCCAACTGCGTTATTTATTTGCCATTGGCTTGCGTGAATATACCATATTTACTCGTATATTTGGGTAAATTGTTTATTCAGCCTAAAGGACCACCTTAACATATCTACACGCAACCTTTTAGGTTGCTTAACTATAACATATTAAACTACCTAAATGCGTTATTCAATAGGGCTACCTTAGTATTTCGATATGAGAAATTTATTTGCCATTAGCTTGCGTGACAGTACCATATTTATCTTGAGGTAAATATTTTATTCTACCTAAATGTGTCATTCACTAAGACAACCTTAACAAATCGTTTAAGCGTTTAGGTTGCTTAAATGTACCATATTTAACCTCGTAAATGCGTTATTTATTTGTCAATGGCTTGCGTATCGATACCATATTTATATTTAGGTAAACTGTTTATTGTGCCTAAATGCATTATTCACTAGGACCATTTAACATATCTATACGCAAGCTTTTAGGTTGCTTAACTATAACATATTAAATTACCTAAATTCGTTATTCAATAGGGCTACCTTAGTATTTCGATATGAGAAAAAATATTTGTCACTAGCTTGCGTGACAGTACTATATTTATCTTTAGGTAAATATTTTATTCTACTTAAATATGTCATTCACTAAGACAACTTTGACAAGTCGTTCAAGCGTTTAGGTTGCTTAAATGTACCATATTTAACTTCCTAACTGCGTTATTTATTTGCCATATTTAACTTCCCAAATGCGTTATTTATTTGCCATTGGCTTGCGTGAATATACCTTATTTATATTTCGGTAAACGTTTATTCTGCCTTAATGCGTTAGTCACTAGGACCACCCTAACATATATATACGCTAGCCTTTAACTTGATTAACTGTACCATATTTAAATACCTAAATGCGTTATTCAATAGGGCTACCTTTGTGTTTCGTTTGGCGAAAATTTATTCGCCATTAGCTTGTGTGACCATATTTATCTTCAAATAAATAAAAAATACCTAAATGCGTCATTCACTGTGACAACCTTTAAAAATCGTTAAGCAAGCGTTTAGGTTGCTTAAATGTACCATATTAAACTTCCTAACTGCGTTATTTATTTGCCATTGGCTTGCGTGAATATACCATATTTACTCGTATATTTGGGTAAATTGTTTATTAAGCCTAAAGGACGACCTTAACATATCTATACGCAAGCTTTTAGGTTGCTTAACTACACACATACATACATATCATCACGGGTGCCTTACGGCGCCCGAGACCGCCTAGACGGCCCCAGGGTACCCAGCGGAGGGGTTTTAATCCCACCTCGTCGTAAACTAATACAAACTAATAACTGGTTGCTTAACTATAACATATTAAACTACCTAAATGCGTTATTCAATAGGGCTACCTTAGTATTTCGATATGAGAAAAAATATTTCCATTAGCTTGCGTGACAGTACCATATTTATCTTTAGATACATATTTTATTTTACCTAAATGCGTCATTCATATTTACTTTTAGGTAAAATGTAACTACCTAAAAATGCGTTATTCAATAGGTCAACATCTCGTTTTGCTAAAATTTATTTGCCATACTATGTAAATAAAAAAAATATATTATATGAGTAAAATATAATCATAAAAAAATCATTTGATAAATTAAACTGTAAGCAATAACCTAGCTCTTAAAGAAGAATGAAAGATGGGTTTATTGTTAGTAAATTTTGATAAAGCCATAGTGTTAATATATTTATACCCCAGCTTTATTTATGAAAGCAATGGCACGTCAAATGTATGTCGGAGAGGCAACTGGACGGCGACTGGTTATAGGTCTTAGAGTTACAGAGCGCCCGCATATAGGTTCTTATAATAGGGTATTTGACTCCTTTTTGAAATCCGTTTTATATGATTCTTCATTACATAATAAGCACACTATATTGATATTTCTGGGATGTCTACTCTATTATTAATAAAAATTAATGTTAAAGTTTGAATTTCCACAATGGCGCTAAAAAGGCTGTTTCGCAGTCTATGTCAAGTGTGACGTCACACGCAAGTACAGATTAAATAATCTCCTATATATTATACTCTATTCTATTTCCTCCACATCATTAATAATCTGTGTATTGTTTTGTTTACTTGCGTGTGACATCACCAGTCATCAACCAATCAAAGATGTTTTTGTTATAAATAAAATTGTAAAAAATATTCAAATTTATTTCGTGTAATCCACAAAACATATACATAATTTAGTGAAATATGTTTTTTTACGCCATTGTCTTATAGGGTGACCACATTTTATAGTATATTTTTAATGTAGTCAAATAGCCTATTGTATATTTAAACCAAGTAAAACTAAAATTAAAGGGAATCTAGTAAATATTAAAAAGGTATACAAAGTAATGTAAAGTAAAAAAAAATAGTCCTAATATATACTTCACTAATTTAAAAATATATATTAATTATCTTTGTTACTACAATTATGCTTCGTCAAGCCAAAACTACGAATTCTTCAAATCCAATCAGAATGCCACATTTTAACAGTGCCACTCAATATTACGTGACTTTGTATTTGTATCTAACTGGTGGTAAACAGACATACAAAATCCATGAATGGGGTCGATCAATACATTGTTCTTTAGATAGATATATATTTGAATACTTTATTATTTGAAAAAAACTGTTTTATTATTTTTTGTTTGATGTTTACTCAAGGTATATGTGTAAATCATTGAGAATTATTTTTTCCATTAAAATTACTAAAATTAAACGATTTTAATGATATACTAAATTTGAATTGTACTGTGGCGAAAAGTTCTCATTTAAAAAAATACTGTGGCGCCATCTAGTTAAAAACGTGTGCAATAAAGCATTATCATGCCTGAAATTTCGCTGCCATCTAGCGGCAAAAGTATGAACTAACATCACGATTCTGTTTTGCGATTACCTACACCTACACCGCCATCTATCGAAAATCTGAAATACTTTTTAAAATAATTGCTGTCAGCCGTGCAGTGGTGGCTGACTTGGTTAGACCGACCACTTGGGAACACTTGTGCGGTGTTTGAATGTTACCGATGAGTTTAATGTTTATGAAAGTCATGTGTCAAATAAGTTCTCTTTCACAAAGGCTCCCACCGTCTACATTACCAACTAATCAAATTGTGTGAAATAAAACAAAACTCAAATTTATTTTTGAAAAAAAATATCTCAAATTGTTCATAACTTTGTTGAAAACCACATCATATTTTTTTATAAAAGTTTTTTTAAGAAAAAAAGAATTCAGCTGTGTATTAAAAATAACTAACAGCTATCATTTCAAACAATTTAGTTGGGGCTTAAAATTTTAAAACATATTATCTTAAAAATTAGTATCATTATAAGTAAGCGACACTATCAGCTAATGCAATAATATATGAGTTTTTTTTTCAAAATCACACGGATCGGATTTTTTTTTTCAAAAATCTAATGATGCAATTTTAGTTTTTATCAAAATCGGCCCCGAGACTCCTTAGAGCATTTTTCAGAATCAAATCATTTATTTCATGTAAATCTTTGCAGATATTTATGAATAGTCAAAAAAAAAAGGTTAACAATGAGGCCTTCGAGTGCGTTTGGTTAGGCAGCTATTCATTAACAAAAGAACGACAAATATTTTCGCTATTCCTTGTACTTTATAAATAAAGGTACACTTGAAAAATTTGCTTCTTCCTTTTAGTCCGGGGGCAAACTATTTATTTTTAGGTATACCTACTAAATCTTGCGTTTTGCCCTGAATCCAAAAATGTATGTCCTTTTGACCCTAATTGCAAAAACTTAAGCGTGTATTGATAGCAATAGCACCATTTCGATTTAATTCAACCTGTAGAGTATACTCTCAAAAAACAACATGCGCATGGAAATGAAAACCTCCTTTTTTTTACCTGAACCTATAAGTTTTTGTTACTTTTAATATTTTACATCAAATCAACAAGATTTAATAAATGTCATGTTACTTAGACAAAGATAACTATATAGCCTCCGTAGACTAGTGGTTGCGCCTTTGGCGTTGTATCCGGAGGTCGTGGGTTCGATTCCCACCCATGGCAAACAAAAAAAATAGTACGTTTTTTCTGTACAGTTTGTCATGGTCTGGGTGTTTATAAAATATAATATTATTATGTATTATATTATTGCTTCTGGTACACATAGTACAAGTCTATTATTAGAGCTTAGTTTGTGACCAGAGTAGTATTGTGTAAATTGTCCTACATATTAAAAAAAAAATGTGTTAAATTTTGCCTTTGATATGCTGTTGATACACAATTGATTAGCATAGTTCGTCTTTGTCGCCGCATCGTTTAGTCGGCATAGAATAAGCTAGATAGCCTAGTCCTTACAGATTAGTCCTTAATTATACTGTTATCTTGCATTGTTAGTCATCCGTTGTGTGTGCCATTATTATAAATAAATTAATAAAATACAAGGATAAGCGAATGTTTATAATATTAATCACCTGACAAAGGCTGTAGCAATAATATTCTCATCAAAACCGAAAATAAAAATAATTCTAAACGCAGTTGTCATACTTTTTTCGTAAGAAGGATTATCAGTCCGCCGATTAACAGTACCTTAGTAATATCTTTTTCTTAACGATGATCAGAAAAATACTAGTAAATATATACATCACGGGTGCCTTACGGCGCCTGAGACGCGTAGACGACCCCATGGTACCCAACGGAGGGATATTAAATCCCACCTCGTCGTAGCCGATGGTATGAGTCAACATCGAACAAGGGCTAGCTCGTCGCGATGTTTTGACGCAATAACCCATCTATATGTATAAATAGTTTCACAAGTTGGTATAGTGAAACCGGGTCCGACAGCTTAATGTGGTATTGTCAAACAAATGTGCATATTTTTTTAATTAAAAACTCTTTGGTACACACCGGGATTCGAACCAGGGACCTAAGTGTTTTTAAGTCCAAGGGATAGACCTTGGTCTTAAAAACCGACGCCACCACGTATATAATATCTAAAATATAAATATATATCTCGTTATAAAGAAAATAATAAGTGGATAATTCTATTATAATCTTTGACGTCTAAGCTATTTGGCAGACTGGGCATGGCGAAATATATCCAACCTTTCATAATTAATTCTTATCACAGAAACACGGCTTTATATGTATAACGCAGTTTTACCACAAGTAACCCGCTGATTGTCTCTACTTTGAAAGTATAGATAGGCGTGATAGATGGTGGGTATACGGACTTCAGAAAATCCGTCGATAAAGTTGGCCATGTACAACTTAGAAAAAAATGTTGGCTTGCTTCTTACATTGACAACAGAAATAATCAACGGATTTTAGTTAAATTTTACTGTGGTTAAATTGGTTCATTTGATTGATTCTAAGGTTCTATTTTAGTGTCACTCTTATTTTTTTTAATAAACCGTATACATAGGCAAATACATATTTAATTCTTCCTATTAAATAAACGGAGATCGTGGGTTCGATTCCCACCCATAGCAAAAAAAACTCAGTTTGGTGCCAGAGCAATATGTGTCCCACATATTATTATTACATTATTAGATATATTATATCAAATAATAGCTAATTATAATATGTAAATAATTAAATTTCTTTAATAATATCATGATAAAAGTAACTAAGATTTTCATTATACCATTTACCAGAATAAAATTATAATGAAGTACTTAACTATTATTGTTTTTACTTGAAGTTTAATTATTCCTAGAAAAAGATTGTAATATGATATTGCAATATTAGTTCGTGTGAACCTAACGCGAAGAAAATGTTACACTACAATAAAAGTAGTGTTAAGTGTAACTATATATATTATTATTAATTTCTTACTATGTACAACCACCTAATAAATTAATTTAGCTAAACTTTATACTTTAAAAGCTAGAATTCAATTGAGCTTACTTTTGTCTATCTGCTTCTGTCAAGTAGGAAGCAACAATTAAAAATGTTTTTTTTTAATTTTTCCTGGAAAGTTGTTTTTTTGCAAAAGGGCTCTGTAGTAGTCTTTTGCCCATACAAACAATACTTCCAATATTACAACTTGGATGTTAGTCAAAGTTTAAATAATTTTATATTTGTATGTGAAAATATTTCTGTTGTGGGTAATTAATAGTTTTAAATTATCATATTAATTAAGGTTATGAGTGGATTTTTTATGTATCTTAGTATGTTTAATTCAAACACCTTATAGTTATTATTATTTATTATTATTGTATATATTAACAAACAACCAGCCCAGATCCCACATCCTACCAGCGCCGCCGCCTGACGCAGACTGACGTTCTTTCTTCGCGGCCCTTGAATTGTATATTTTTTGGTATTTTCGTGTTCTTAATTTTTAGGTAGAAACATGTTTTTTTCAAATTCACTTCGTAAAACCTATTTTATAAAAAAATACTGAAGTCAATCGCTTAATAGAAGTCCTAAACAAAAAGATTTAAAATCTCGAAAACATATGTTAGCACTATTTTTTGGTAAAAATAATAGCACAATTAATAAGAAATTATCAAATTATCTTCATGAAAGACGAAGCTACAAAGAATTTTTTTTAGATCATAGGTTACCATAGTTTCTGAAACAATTTTGTTGAAAGTGCGTCATATTGCCTATGTCATGAACTTAAAACCGTTTTTTTTAAAGTTACAATGAGTAGGTATTTTTGAGTTAACCATTTTTAAATTCAGAAAAAAAAAGTTATATTAGCACCATGACCGCCAAAAAAATATTTTTATTTAAATAAATAAATATTTAAATAAACAAATATTTCTTTATTTGCCAGAACACGGTACAGAAGAATGGTGGTACAATTATTTTTATGATCAGCATATTCTACAGGTGTGCAAAATATTAATAAATACCCAAATATTAACAAAAACCCCACAGGTGAACAAAAGCCGTATTTTACTATATTATACAAAATTAATTAAAAAACACATTTCTGCAACAAATAGTTACTGCGTATTACTGGAAGTGCGAAAGCTCATTTTATATAGAGAACGCAGACTTTGCGATTGATTGACCGTCATAAGTTATTTCGGTCAATAAACTTCTTTAAGTAGTTTTATAAATCATAAACTTTAGTATGGAAAGTCATATTTAGATAAACAAAAACAAAAATGGTATATGTAATCGTACAACTCTATATAATCATATATTACAATTTTCACTCTCCTAAAGGTTAGCTGGTAGATAATGCCTAAGTGCAAAACCTTTTGTACAAACCTTTTAGTGAAATAAAGAATTCTAAATAAATAAATATATTTCACTCTCTCAAAGTTTAGCTGGTAGCGAATGCCTAAAGCATTAAGCTAGCCTATGTACAATTTTGTGCAATATATATATAAATACATCGTTTATTAATTTATTAATCTAATTAAACAATTTCAGAGAGGGAAGGCTACACGTCGTGTTCCCCGAAATCTCGGAGCCGCCGCGAGAGGCTTCGTTCTCCATCTTCTCGCAGCCCATCGGGCGGCCACAGCCGGTGGAACTTCTGTTTAGTATACGGCGTAGTACGGCAGGCCAATCATCATACGCCATATTATTCTTTACCACTCTGCCGGAGGTCTGGATCTGCCATCGAATCGGAGCGTTACGTTCGGAATTCGAACCGAGGTCAGACCTCTCGTGTCTTACTAAAACCTGACCAGGTTCGTCGACCTCACCGAGGAGAACCTATTGCGCACCGTCGTTCGGAAGCAGATACTCAAGCGGCGATAAGCCTTGTCTATCTGTCAACGGGCAATACTTTACCGATTCATCGAGACGCCGAAACCCAGCTACATACCTTCATTACAGAAGACATTAAGTCCGACGTCAGTCCTTCTAGGCATTCTTGTTCATACCTTCGTGACCACATATCTTCTTCCTTTTTAATTTTAAACAATTGTTCAGTAAGAAACAATCCGACGCATTCAGTCGAAAATGATAGTGTAATTGATTTGATTCGGACCGTCAACCAGCCTATTCCTATTAGATCTATTTCACCGGAGCCTAATCGTAACCTTCTAGCTGAAAACAACTTTTTCCACAACGTTCCAGTTGTGGAAGAAACAGATCGTAGGCTCTGTGGCGACTCTTTTACGGCGAATCTGAAGGAGGCTGAATAATAGTTGCTGTTTTACTAATATACTTTTCTTGGTGTGAATTGCTAAGAAATGGCAAAATAAAAGCTTTTATATAGGTAACAATTCAACGATTTATCCTACTCTTTCTATTCAATTTAAGAATGGAGGCTGACTAAATAAGAACATATTGAGGGTTTTTTTGACTAAAAGACTATAAAGGTATAGGGATCGAATGCTGTAAGTGATCGTATTGCCGACTCCAAAAGGTTAAAAATTCAAGTAATAGAATAACAGTGTCTACAAGAATATAGGAAAGATCGCTTATTCTTATATTTTTTGATTTATCTTCCTATTTTAAAGATTATACTGCTTTTAACCAAGGGTACTGCAGTAAATATTATGTGTTTTTATTTTTAAAATAATACGGTTCTCGGCCTTGTGACATTATTTTTCCTCTTTAATAATACATACAAAAGTAAAAATGGTTAATATTAAAAACATTACAGATACAGATACATTCATTCCCATAGAAAATACTGGGTATAATAAAAAGAATACTAGTAGGAACTATAATGTACCAACTAATACTAACAATGTTCATACTGGATTGAACTATAATGGACCTAAGAATACTAGTAGGTACTATAATACACCAACTAATACTAATAATGTTCATACTGGATTGAACTATAATGGACCTAAGAATACTAGTAGGTATTATAATGCACCAACTAATACTAATAATGTTCATACTGGATTGAACTATAATGGACCTAAGAATACTAGTAGGTACTATAATGCACCAACTAATACTAATAATGTTCATACTGGATTGAACTATAATGGACCTAGGAATACTAGTAGGAACTATAATGTACCAACTAATACTAATAATGTTCATACTGGATTGAAGTATAATGGACCTAAGAATACTAGTAGGTACTATAATGCACCAACTAATACTAATAATGTTCATACTGGATTGAACTATAATGGACCTAAAAATACTAGTAGCAACTATAATGTACCAACTCCTATTAATTACAACTATACATCCAGACCTATACCAATGAATCAAACAAATATTAGGATGAATGAAGAAGAACGGATGCACAATGGTCACAATAATATTGCTCCGTTAAGAGAACAATATACGTATAAATCAAACTATAACGAAACAGTATCACCTATTTATGTTAATATTAGAATGAATGAAGTAGAAAGGATGCACAATGGTCACAATAATATTGCTCCGTTAGGAGAACAATATACGTATAAATCAAACTATAACGAAACAGTACCACCTTTTTATGCTAATATTATGATGAATGAAGTAGAAAGGATGCACAATGGTTACGATAATATTGATCCGTTAAGAGAACAATATAGGTATAAATCAAATGATAACGAAACAGAATCACCTATTTATACTAATATTGATATGATAGAAGAAGATCAGGGTAAATCAGGTCCATCCAATCATTTAAATACTAATGTAAAGCAGACCGAAGTAAGTCTGCGCAACGTATGTAATCCATCTGAAGGATATAACACTGTGTGTAAGGCAGACGTGAACGCAGAAGATGTTAGTGAAAGCTCTCAAACGGAAGTAGCTCAAACAAATAAAAATACTTCTCAAGTTAGTAAGCCTAATCCTCGTCAGGGTAATGCAAACCGAGTTGTAAGAAGGAGAAAAGGTGATAATATCAAAGGGCCAGAAGATTTACCAGATCACGGAATATGCACTATTTTAATACTTACCATTTCTTTTATTATTATAATATGTTTTATTTCTACTGTGATTTACGGATTGATACGTGGTATCGATCTCGATACAGATTATAAAAATCGTAAAGGACCTAATTACAAATACCATTTATTTAGTATGTTTCGTACCTAAGATAATGATTCTAAAGCCGATTTCTTGTACAGCTAAATAAATAAGTATTATCAATAGGGCTTGAAACAGACTTCGCATACTAAGGAAATCGAAAGTGGAGCCGTCTTTACACTTACGTTACATTATTACATTTTAATTTCGCTAACCCGACCGACCAGTATTATTTATGATTTTTAGTTACATAAAAACTAGTATAAAAAGCGATCATTATTTTTCTGGGTCGGCACTGAAAATATCGGGAATGGAATATTTCTACTGTTCCTGTCATATTAAAATCTTTTTAATTGAAAACTCCTTGGTTTTAAAAATCGAATACCATTTATTTATTTAAAAAAAGGTTCTTGGTCTTGTCACAAGGACTTGTCAAACTTGTTTAGTCGTTGAGAAAATGGAATTGACTCGAGAAAATTCAAGAGCGATGATTTATTATGACTTTCGAAGTGGTTTAACACAAAAACAGTGGGTTGATCGGATGCTTTCTGCATTTGGTGATGAAGCCCCATCCAAAACCACAATTTATCGCTGGTTTGCTGAATTTCAACGTGGACGTGTCAAGCTCAGTGATGATCCCCGTCAAGGTCGTTCAAAAACTGCAGTCACCCAAGAAAACGTTGATGCTGTGTGTAAGCTGATTGTGGAAGATCAACATGTGACATACCGCGAAATTCAGGCAACTTTAGACATTGGCATGAGTCAAATACAAATAATCTTGCATGAACAATTAGGTGTAAAAAAGTTGTTTTCCCGATGGATACCGCATTCGCTCTGTGAAGAGCCTCAAATGCTGTATACAACATCGTATCAGGTGACGATCTTGGATATACGCGTACGAACCCGAAACAAAAAATCACGAGTTTGGGTGTCACGAGTCCCGAGTTTGGGTGTTCGAAAATGAGTTAAAGCCAACAAAAATTATGCGTTCACGGAGTATTGCAAAAAAAATGGTGGCCACGTTTGCTCCAAAACCGGCCATGTTGCGACTATTCCTCTTGAGGGACAAAGAACGGTTAATGTAGAATGGTATGCTAGCATTTGTTTGCCACAGGTCGTTTCTGAACTCCGTAAAGAGAACTGCAATCGCCGCATCATCCTTCACGACAATGCGAGTTCTCACACCGCGCACAGAAAACAGGAGTTTTTGGAGCAAAAAACATAGAATTATTAGACCATCCGCCGTACAGCCCCGACCTAAGCCCTAATGATTTCTATACTTTCCCTAAAATAAAGAATAAATTGCGTGGTCAGAGATTTTCATCACCTGAAGAAGCTGTGGACGCCTACAAAACGGCTATTTTGGAGACCCCAACTTCCGAATGGAATGGTTGCTTCAATGATTGGTTCCATCGTATGGAAAATGTGTCAAATTTCGCGGAGAATACTTCGAAAAGCAATAAATACATTTTTAAATAGTAATGTTGTGTCACTTCCTTGATTCCCGAAATTTTCAGTGCCGCCTACCTATATAATTGTTTTAAATCTCTCTGGCTATGACTCTATGGGGAATTAATCCTAATTAGGAAAGCCCCCATTTCTAAGATTTCTGAAATGTATTTTGGTGTTAGAATTTATGACAACAGAACCCCTCCTGTAGCATTATATATTTTATTTTCCATAACCTTATATAATTATATTTATAAGATCTTTAAAGTCGAAGATAAATCTATTTTTTTTTAAGAATAAGCGATAAAGAATGAACTAATGATTGAATGTAAGTCAAAATTACGAAATAGTATTAGATATAAGAGGAAGTTCGTTCTTAGTTCAGTACATGGTGACTTTGAAAGGTTGTTGTACTTTGGGCTAACATGAGGTTCTCCTGATCAAATCGAATAACTTTTCTTATGGAACCTATCGAACAACTTTTCCTATGAACCATGTGTCGCAAAAGGAAATAAAATGTGACTTCTCCATACAAACTAGTAATGTTAAAATTACCAATTTTTATAAGGAAGCCAATTTTTTTTTCATTTTTGACACATGGTTCCATGGGAAAAATTGTTCGATTTGATCAGCAGAACCTTATATTAACCCAAAGTACATCCTTTCAAATTCATTTTATTTTATTGTAAAAATCGAACAATACCCTAAATATTGATGAAGTTTTTACTAAATGTAAAACACATACTGGACCGGCGAATTTATATCTTTCCGCTATGTATATTTAATATATTTTTACACTATGTATATTTAATATATTTAGGTTGATTTTGTAAAAAAAATATTATTTTTTCGCTTTATATTTGTTTCTTAAATAAATAGTTAATAAGTAATATATTGTTCATATTGTAAATAGTGTGGGGAAAACCATAAAAAATAACTGTTTACCTGATAGGTTACTTTAGATATTTTATAAACACCCAAACTATGGTACAAACTGTACAGAAAAACATACTTATATTATTTTGCCAAGAGTGAAAATCGAACCCACGGCCTCTGGATACAACGCCGAAGGCGCAACCAACTAGACCACGGAAGCGGTCGAACTCTCATATATTTAAAATAATTTGGAATTTAGAATTTATTATGCAATCATTTATTTAGTAGTAACCTACTTAAATATAATTTATTTTACGATTGATATAGCGATAACTTTATTATATACGTGTAATAAATTACTATATATATATATATATTAATCAGTGTTTTTATGCAAAACTTTTGCAATCATTAGCTGATTTTAATATATATTTTTTGTAAATATTCAATGTATATTATAAAAATAAAGTACAATATGACTTCAGGTAAAACTCAGCAACTAGTCCCGGTACGATAATAATAATAATATCGTACGTAATTTTAATTTTTACTTTAAGAGTGTTCTTTCCAATTTTACCGCTCTTCGGTGTTTTAAGGGTTTTTTATCTATTATGTGTTCCATTCAATTAGTTATTTTTTTGTATGGTATCAAATGTACGGGATCAAATATATAGTTGTATAATAGTATTAACCAATCCTACTACATGTAGGATTGGTTAATACTATTATACAACTATATATTTGATCCCGTACATTTGTAGATATGCTTACCATCAATTAGATACAAAGATTAACATCGGCTCTGGTCAAAAGAAAAGAAGTTAGAAACCTAGAAGGGTGAAATAATATTTTTTTCCCTTAAATGGATTCGCGTACCCCAATGTCAAAATACATCTAAATGTTGTTTTCAGTGATAATAAAGTTCATTTTGAAAAATAAAAGAACATGGAGGTGTAGATTTTACTTGCTCGATCCTCATTACATAATTTCTCCAAAAAAATCTGTTATGTTTTTAAAAGACAATAAAAGTAATATATGTAGTTAGAATCATAAAATAGACTTTGGTTGTCCTTTCAAAAGTTTATAAAGATTTTTTTTATAACGAGACTATCTAATTAGGATCGAGTAACTAATATTTATACCTCCACGTTATTATTTTTTTAAATAAAACTTTAAAAGCACTAAAAACAATATTTAGACGTTCGAATTCATTTCCTGGCTTCTTAAGGCCTTGGCCAGTTTATGTTTTTAATTCAAACAAAACTACATCTAGCTAGAACCGTGTGTCGAAGCGCATAAAACGGACAGGTTAAAACCTCTGGCGCACTTAATAATAATAGAAATATAAAAAAATTGTGAAAGTCGACTTCATATGATAACATGGTTTTTTCCCTTGGTTGTAATAGGACTAGATAGAGCTAGAAAAACTCTTAAAACAAGTTAAAATAAACAAAAAGAAGTTAAAATTGTCTGGAACGGCCACAAAATTTAAGGGAACTTCTAATTTATTGTTACTATTTAAAATTGATTTATCGGTTTCAAGAGAAATGGCGTCATTATGTACATGCTTATCATAAATAATCCAAAAATAATATATCGTATTTTTTTAAAACGAAATCGGGTCTTCCATTCCATTAGAAGCTTTTATTATTCATAGCTTCATGTAATATTGTAATTATTTAGGTTTGTATTATATTATTGCTTTTGCTATAGTTTTAGGTATTATTTTGTACATAGTTATTTAAACATTGAATACGTTACCTACTACTAATGTCCTGCTGAAATAAATATTACACTTATATATGTGTATATATCAGCAGGACAAGACAGTCAGCCATTATATTAACCAAATGAATCTAGTTACTGTTACTTTTAATTTCTATTTTAATTATTATTATATATACATATTATTTAATTTATACAATACATTAATTGATTTGATCACAATTTATAATTTAGGGGAAAAAAATGTTTTTATAACTTTTTTTATTTTGTGTTGGCCGTGTGGTGACGGCCTTCGAATAGTCACCACCCCTATTACAGCCTGGGTGTCGTAAGAGGCGACTAAAGGGTCAAAGCCGAAATTACAAGAACTCGAATGGCTATTTATTATCATTTACTTACGTTTTTTGTAAAGGAATCTAGTATAAATTCTAATTATTTTATATTATTATTTCAATTATTAATATTCACATTACATTTATTATATTTATAAGTTTTAAGTAATATGATTTGGATTTGTAGTTACTTTGGTCTTGACTTATATTATTTTGTTAGTATTTTCATGTATATATTTATATTTCTTTATAAAAAATAATCATGTTTTGATTTAAAATCTACTCTAGCGGGATTATTATATATATAGGATAGATTATTGTAGGTATATATAAAATTCTATTTTTAGTATTTTTTGTTTAGAATTATTAGCTGTATATATACTGCTTCCTTTTAATTTCTTGAGGTCGATCGCTTTATGCGTGTCCGTCAGGATTAAAGGGTCACATTTTTATAATACGAATTTGTTATTTTTATTTTTATAATAAATTAGACTGCTTCAAATAAATAAAAAATGCGTGGTCACCCTATTTCAAGCTTAAGAAGTTTTTTTTTTTATATTTTCATTAATATTAAACAGATTCAAAATGAGGTTTGTGTGGTTTGAAAGTATACATTTTACAAACTATAGACATGTTTTCTAAGTTTGCAACTAGTATAGATTTGGAGATTTTGAAGTTTACTTTAATAAAAACTAAAACTCCATATAACTTTTTTAATTTAAGTTTTACAAGCTTGGGACTTTTTTACAAACTTTAGATTGATTGTTACTAACTGCTGGCATAAAAAATATTAGCAAATTCGTATTATAAAAATTTGGCCCCTCAATCCTGACGGACATCTTTATGCGATACCTCCATATTCACACAAGCAATATTAATATAAACCAATTAAGGTCTTTTTAAAAAAGACCTTAAAAATAATTTCGTATAAAATAAGTATCTAACTATAGATTTACTTTTAAAATTGTACAGATTTTAATGTTTAAGTTGGGGATGTAAATATATAATGAAACTTTATTATTTAATAAAACTATATTATTTATTTAAAATAATAAATAACAGAATAAGATAATAACATTGATGTGACACATAATCCAGTTAAGTTTTAATGTATATTTTTTTATTTCTAACATTAAAAAACTTTCAAAACATAAAATTAATAGATTTAAAATCTACGCTAGCGGGTATTATTGTAGGTATTAATATATATTTTAGTTTTAGTATTTTTTGTTTAGAATTATTAGCTGTATATACTGCTTACTTTTAATTTCTTGAGGTCGATCGCTTTATGCAAGTCCTTCAGGATTGAAGGGTCACATTTTTATAATACGAATTTTCTATTTAAATTTTTATAATAAATTAGACTGCTTCAAATAAATAAAACATACAAAATGCGTGGTCACCCTTTTTCACGTTTAATAGGAAGATTTTTATTTTGTTCAATATTTCCATTAATATTAAACAGATTCAAAATGAGGTTTGTGTGGTTTGAAAGTATATATTCTTACAAACTATAGACATGTTTTCTAAGTTTGCAACTAGTATAGATTTGAAAATTTGTAAGTTTACTTTAATGAAAACGTCAGCACGGAGGGGCCAACTAAAACCCCATATAACTTTTTTTATTTTAAGTTTTACAAACTTGAGACTTCTTTTACAAACTTTAGATTGATTTTTACTGACTGCTGGCTTAAAAAATATTAGCAAATTCGTATTATAAAAATTTGGCCCCTCAATCCTGACGGACATCTTTAGCGATACCTCCATATTCACACAAGCAATATTAATATAAACCAATTAAGGTCTTTTTAAAAAAGACCTTAAAAATAATTTCGTATAAAATAAGTATCTAACTATAGATTTACTTTTAAAATTGTACAGATTTTAATGTTTAAGTTGAGGATGTAAATATATAATTTAGAACTATATTATTTATTAAAAAAATAATAATAACAGAATAAGATAATAACATTAATGTGGGTGTAAAAAACTTTCAAAACATAAAATTAATAAATTATATGTTAGTTTTCTAACAATATTTTATGACTAAATTGATTATCATAATAATTAAATATGTACTTTTAAAGAAAATTAGTTGTTAATATAATAAATATCAATTGTTAGATTTCTCTATGACCATGTAAAATCTTAATTGCGCACTATTTTAAAATACGAGCTCCAAAAGCATCAATGCAGAAACAGCAACCAGAGACTCTACTCAAAATGAAACATTAGTACGCAAGGAATCGCTAATAAATCGCTTTACTTTTGTTAACAGGATAAATATGGCTATTTATTAGTGATTCTTCGCGTATTAATCCTGCAAGTGGAGGCACGCTGCGTTTTTGGTTTGATCGCTTCCATCCTGGAGTTTGACCCGTGGCCGACGAGAGATGGAAGCCATAGTGCAAGCAGAATCATCTCCAACCACATCGGGGTAAGCAGCAGCGCAAGTTATAAAACAATACCTACTTATTTATTTTCTTCAAAGTGGAGAGATAAAAATATTGGAAATGAAGCAACGGAATAGCATAGAAGAGGCGAAGATAACGAGATTCTAAATCAAATTGGAAAAAAATATGTAGAGGCGGTAAAATACGCTTTCATTGTTCAACGATTCCTACCCCCAACCCAAGATACTATAGCAAAGATATCACAGAACTCTTTCATAAATTACCAAAAGTGCATAAATAATAAACGCTAATATTTCGATTAATTCAATATTCATTGTTTTTTTTATAAAATTGTAATTTCGTAAGTAACGACCTAATTAATATATAAAAGAGTGATTGTCTAACAGTCAACTTACTCATCATCGCCATAAAAAAAATATTACCAATATATCAGATCAATAAATAAAATTTAAAATTATAGAAAACTAATTTATATTTAATTAATTATATATTTACATCCTCATTCAACATTGAATTTCGATTTTAGATTAGGTTATATTTAAAGGTACAAATTTGTTATTTTTTTGTAATTATTTACATTTTTGTTTTTAGTATTAAGTACTCGTATATAATATATATATATATAATTATAATTACTATTGTATTTTTTTCATGTAGTTTATATCAAATTTATTCAAGCTTTTTCCTTTAAAAACATCTAGAAAATCCAAGCCAGTGCGTGCAGTGCACACACTAGTTTACAATACTGTTGTTTATTTATAATTAATACGAATATATATAAGTTATTTAATCGGACTTCCTCTTATATGTATAGGTATATTAAAACATAAATTAGGAAAATGATAAAGTGTGATGTGATGGCTGTTGACACAGAATTTTGTGTTAAAAACGAAATGGAGTGCTACAGATAAAAATCGAATGTGATGGCTTGTGTGGACTTATGGAATTGTTAAGGATTGTGGAACGAAATTGGACAGTCTGAGTAAGGTTCTAAAATGAGAATAAAATTTTCTAAAATAAATTTGTAATATAATTAATTTTTTCCTGCTCGTTAAAATGATAATGAATAATACCGCAAATAATATGAATTTGATGGCTTGTGAGAAGTTATGGAATTGTTAAGGATTGTGGAATGAAATTGAACAGTCAGAGTAAGGTTATTAAATGAGAATAAATTTTCTAAAATAAAATAAATTTAATTTGTAATACAATTTTATCTTTTATGCTCGTGAAAATGGTAATAAATAATCCTGCAAATAATATAAATTTGATGGTAATCTAATATTGCCATTTATTATCGATTATAATATCTACTTTTAAAATAAAAAAATAAAACTAAGCTTGTATTGAATGAATATAAAATATATTCATGAAATATGTAAAAAAAATGGTAACTGAAATATTATGCCATATTCTTAAACTCATATTGTTATAGAAAAACTATAACAGATCTTATTAATTTTTATTTATATCACTAATTATTTATTATTCATTAAAAAATAAAATTGATGTAAAAATGTTGAATTGTGTATCCCTAACTTATCTTAGAAATAATTAAATCTGTAGTCAATAGTTTTATTATAAAATAGAATTATTTCATGTAAGGATACTTTATAAAATAATGTTAACTTATATTAATCAATTTCTTGAAATAACTTATTTTGTCTATGCATTAATAATTATATCTATATGAATAGTTATATCGATTATATAAAAGTGTTTAATAATACGATTTTGCAGTAGTATTAGTATTAAAACTATTTAATGATTATTAACTTAGTAATAGTGTTAAATGGTTATTAACTTAGTAATAGTGTTTAATTCTATTAATATTAAAATTATTAATGTTCATAAACTAAAGTGTTGTAATAGTCGTAGTATAATACCTACATATTCTAATTTGCCTGCATATAATTAATCTGTATTTAACTTAATAAATTTATAATCTGTATTAAACTTTTGCAAATTCATGTTAATTAAGCAATTTAGTAATTATAATATATCTTAATCCAGTCATAGTAGTTATAATACAGGGTGAATTTGAAAGGATGTACTTTGGGCTAATATGAGGTTCTGCTGATCAAATCGAACAACTTTCTCCCATAAAACCATGTGTCGTAAATGAAAAAAAAATGTTTTCCCCATACAAATTGGTCATTTTAGTTTGTATGGAGAAGGTAATTTTTTTTTTCATTTCCGGCATATGGTTCCATGAGAAAAGTTGTTCGTATTGATTAGCAGAACCTCATATTAGCCCAAAGTACATCCTTTCAAAGTCACCATGTATATATGTGTATAAGTCCTTTAAATTTAAAATGTGTATTAAACTTTTAAGAATTCATGTTAATTTAGCAGTTTAGTAAATATAATATATCTTTATTCAGTCATAGTAGTTATAATACTATATATATGTGTATTAGTCATTTAAAATGTGTATTAAACTTTTACGAATTCATGTTAATTAGAAGTCTTTAATATATATTTACGTACATATTTTAACATTTAACAGTAGTTATATCTCGAGATGTTAACTTTGGCTATATTACCCAAATAATAATTACTTAAAATCTAATATGTATAATCAATTCAACTTAGATGTTTGTGTAATAAATCTATCTTAGTAATGGACATTTTTTTTAAATACCTAATAAGGGTCTGTTCCAAATTATGTGTAATATTGCCTGTTTCACAGAGATCTGTAATTTGCGTACTATATAATTCGACTTTTTCTTTTCCCCGATCGCTTTGATACTAATATTACAATTTTGGAACATGACTGTTATAAATGTTTACCTAAACTTAATACTTCTACTTCACCCATCACGTTTTCTAACTACATAAGCAGTTCGAAAACAATAAGTATAAATATTTTTTCTCTGTGCAAAGGTAAGCGTCCACAATTATGTTAAGTGTGCGGAACTGTGTACGCTTACCTCAACGAAGCCTTCAGATCGCCGTTTCATAAAGAAAAAATATTCAAACATGTATATTTTTATGAGAGCGCGGCATAGGCGACCGTTTACGTTATCACCGCCTATACAGATGCAAACCCCGTTTTACTCTGTCGGTTCACCGATTCTCAGGAGCCATTTCTTGACGAGTTGCTTATCTTCCTTCAGAGTGCGATTACGAAACGGGTAGTTAATTTGACTATAATATATAATTATTAAAGTAGACCTATATTGTCTTTGTTGCCGCCGATCTCGTAACCGCATCACTTATCCGACCAACGCCGTTAAACAACAATTTGTTGAACGACATTCCCTATTCATGAACTTTGTAGATCTGCTTATGCCATAAGATAGATAAATCATATGGCGTCCTCCAATAAAAACAATACAAAGTATATGTATGAGCATAAAAAATACATAGTTTCTTAACAACGGTATACATCATTCAAACTATATTGGCCTAACGATGCGGATATGAAATAGGTTTTAATAAAGACGAATTGTTATGTTGAATGAGTTTGTTAACATCTTTGCTACTTTACCGTCAAATTAACCGACCATTTTATAACCGCACCCTAAAGGAAACTTTCACCTCTATAAAATAATAATGGAGTGGACGTCTAAGAAGCAAAGCATACATAGACCGATACTCAAAGTTTTTACATTTGTATGGGCGATTTGTCGCAAGCAACAAACACTTACGGAGTATTGTTGCTCGACATATAAGTGTGAACACAGCCTAAGGGGGGTCGCATTGTAGCTTGCGCCGAACGCTATGCGCAGCTTGGAGGGGTTGCGGGTTAGAGCGTAGCCGACCTAAAACCAAACGAGCAACAGTCGCCCTATCGATTCCGGGATAACCGCGCGCGCTGTCTCGCAACTTTTTTGCTAATCTGTCCACTCCCTAACTCCTTCGTAAGCGGAGTTTCTAAGCGGAGTTGCGAGCGTTTTTCGTCGCCGCTCGCCCGGGGCGCTCTGTCTTTTCTTCTTCTATTCTACCGCGCTTCGAGCGTGATGTGGTCAGTTTGAGTAGATGCGTTCGCCGCGATGCCGCGTTGCCTCATGGCTAAAAAGTGGAAGGCGCTTGAGTTCGGGGAGGAGACGGACGAGGAGATCGACGTGGTGGGGGAGTGCCGCAGCCCCGCGCCCGCTGCCACCGCGCCGGGGCCCACGCCGCGCGATCCCGAGCCCACGCTCCTCTACAACGGTAAGTCCCGGCCCCGGCCCTGCTGTGCGCCCCAAACTACCAAAACCCACCAACACCTTAAAGCACCAAAACAACAACGTAATACATACCTTTACCCACTATATACCTAATCAGGCTAAAACATAATAAGCTAAAGCTAATTCCATACAAGTGTCAAGATCTTATAAGAGATCAAGTCTATTATAACATCAAACTATAATTCCCTTTTCTTTTAAAAGTCATACCTACCTATAAATATTACTGACGTAAAACAACCATAATAACCTTCAGAAATAGAGTAAGTCCTAAATACAAGCCTATAAAAATATACTACAAAGATACAACTAGCATTAAAAAGATGCGCTATATATAACTTTATATTCTCTCATCATAAGCAACATCTCCACACAGAAAATTTCAAGCACGATGTTTAGTGCGGACGGCCCTAAACAACTTACGACTACGCGAGCGAACAAGTATTCGCTCGTTTGGCGCCAGTCAATTAGGGAAGAAGCTTGCATGCCAAAGTACAGGATATTATATGCACCTACCAGTAAATGGCATTCAGCAAGTAAAATTTCAAGCAAATGACCTCACGTGTCATTTAATGGTAGTTATATTCTGGCATGCCACTTACTTAATTTACTGGTATATATTTCTTGGATATAAAATTTGTACATAAATAATTATAAGTCATTGTTAAAATAATATAATTGATTTCGAAGAAAAAAATTACACAATTAATTTAATAATTACCTAAAAATTAATAACAAGAATTTTGAATATGAGACGATAGGCGCAATGTACCAAGGACACTAGCTGCATTACCACAAAGTGCTCAGAGAATCTCCAGTAGCATTTTTTTTCTTAAATCTCGGAAAAATTCACTAGCGTCCTCGGACCATGGACCCATCGTCTCAACCGAAAATGCCAAAACAAAAGGTATAAACAAAACAGCAAAAATCTAATAAGACAAAGTAGTCAAAATTGGAAAGACAAAAAAGGAAACATATGATACTTATTATCTAAAACTGAATCTTAAACGTACAATCTTCATTACCGATCTCGCATTTAGAAATACTTTACGACAGTAAGAAAGAGGTAATTAAATTAACTATAAAACAAAACACATAAAATGAGGTAAGAGAGCAATTGCTGCGCGAAACAATGGTAAAGAAAATCTTCTGGTCATCATGGCAATCATATCGCGGTCCTATCGTAGAATTGAACACATTAAATATAAATTTAAAAAAGGCATGAAATATTACACTGCCTAATATCTAAATCATAATGTGCCTTGGGCCTATCGGTAAATATTTTTCTCTTATTAGATAGTTTTGTAAGAAAAATATAAACAATTTTGTCATTGTATGCACACCGGTTATTATATACATCACATTTTATAACACTGAAAAAAAAATCTCATCTAAATAATGTTTAAGAAGAGTAAAATGAAATTATGAGAATGTCACGGCATTATATTATAAATTCCTTCAGTTAGGACTTATTTTGACGCAAATATTTTATTTATATTATTTCCAATTAAAAACGCATTTACAATGTATATCTATTTGTTTAAGTACTTCTGACAATCTCTCGTCTCCGAAGTTTCTTTAACTCTAAGAGATCCCTCTCTTAGATTCCCGTCTCAGAGTTGAAGAAAGTTACCTTTGTACTTACAAAGGAAGTAATTTCCTTGTCTAAACGATATCTTTCAGCAACTTATTCCTGCTGCTTTTAAAGCTTCCAAAGAAAGCAAAGTTTTCAAACATCTATATGACAAACTTGCAGCTTAAGTTATATTGAAATTGAAATCGACTTTCAAATCGAGTTCGGGCTTCTAAATACCGGCGCCGAGCAAACCCTTAAGGACACTCAAAACTTTTATTTCTAAAATATTCATTTTTTAAAGACATCTAGATTGAACGTGTCTGGAAACAGACATAGGAGGGTATTGAAAGATATTATAAATAAGGAATCTAAATAATAAAAGTGGGAAATTAAATAAACTACCTAATATGAACCCTTAATAATACAGTTAATACAACTATATTTTAACAATTAATTAAACAAAACTTATTGTTAAACTATTATTAAATTAAAGAATATCTTTCTCATAAAATTAAATAATTATATAAAAATGTTTATTATAAAAACGTAAAGAATAACACAAATTAAAAAAAAACAGATAAAAAGTTATTCCAGAGGATTCTCAATCCATTAACGTTTTCAACAATAGTGAAGCTATTTTCTAATCGCTATCACTTCAACACGAACCGCTTTAAGCTCCAAACGTGACTCTAGATAAAAGCTTTCCCCGATTGGGTTTCTAGAGAACTACAAAGAAAAATCACTGAAAAGAGTAAAGAATTGTCAATAGCTATAGTGTCGAAGCGGCGAAGTGTAGTTAAAACTACACACTATTTATCTCTGTCACTCGCGTTTAAATTTGATTATAGTCCGCATGCCAATATAGAATGAGTTAATTGTTTAATTGTTGTCTTACGAGATTTTTCCTTTTCTATATACGAGGTTGTTCTACGGATTTATCGTATAATCCTGAGGCCTTATTCTACTGAATAAATAGTATATTAACGTCTGTCGTATAAAAGTTAAAAAATTTTCACATTTTATATAGGAAATATGTCAAATTTTAACATAAAAATGCAATTGATATCCAATTAATTTAGTAGAATAGGCCCCCTGGTCCAGAGTGTCGGAAGCCTGGGGATTAAATATGTGGTGATCTGAACCAGTGAACAGAAAGTATTTTTAGAGTCGTTTATAATAATATATAATATAACCTCGACTGCATTCAGTACCCTCTCTATTCAACCGAATCATATAAAACCCTGTCTTGAAATTGAATTTAATAAAACTTAAAAAACCAAGACACAAAAAAAAAAGGAATGCTGGAATTCTCGTTGCACCGACTTCCATTAAGACCTAATTGTTAAGGTACCATTTCCCCAGAGTGCAGCATAAAACGTTTCTTTTGTTAGTGGTTTGTTTTAAAATAAAACAATTTTGTATGGTTTAATTTTAAATATAAATAAAACATTTACATTTTAAATATTTGTATTATCGTAGGTCATCTTTTTACCCTAAAACCTTACACTATTACTCCCGAATAAAACAACATGTAAAATTATTAATCTTTAAATATAAAAAAACGAAGTACGATCGCAAAGCAGAAAAAAAATCGTTTAATGACCCCCTTATCTTGGTCGCTTGCACGAGCGAGTCGTCGGCAGTTTGTACGTTATATCTAGTCTACTTATTGTCCGAAATTATTTATGCTCCGCGCATGCATTAGGTTAATAAAGTTTCTGCTAACAAAACATACGTATATTTTAAAAGTAATTATAAACTAACAGAGGCAGGTGTATTAGTTACGTTGGACTTATTAATTGCTTTACAAAGTTGGACGTAAATTTGAACCGTAATTGATGGTGAACACCCTCAGGAGTTCCTCCTACGAGTTAAGGAAACTTTCAGAGGTAACTCACGCTAACAATTAAATAACGTATCGGAACTAAGAGACATTCAATTTGGACAACATGTGACTTTCTATCCACTTGATATGAAGCAGTTCTGCTAAATCCATGATTAGGATCGATCAATACACGGCTGATTAAGAACTGCAGACTAAATGATGAGGTTACGAAATTAGCGACAAAAATGAATATCCTCGCTCCTTTATTGTCAAATCAACTGTCCATTTTGTGACCGCATTCTGAAACTAGACAACCATCTCTATATAAAATCGCTGAAAACTCGTGTATTTACTATATTCCAACGTAATTGACAAGAATAAAAGAGTTAAATACCCTTATAATAATAAATATTTATACCTATACCAAAGGAGTCATTTTGTTTCCAATTAGGCTAGCAAATGCAATGAGACCCAAAATATTTAAAAATTAAATCAAATGTGAAAAAGATGTCGCGTACGTTTAACAGATAGTTTTTTTTAGATATACGTTGTACTATTTGGCATGATTATATATAAAGCGATCTCATATTTCTCGAAATATTGTATAGGCAGTGAGAGTGATTCGAAGAACCAATCTCCAATTTACTATATAGTTAACACTGTAGGGGACCATTAGTATTTCTTTATTTATTCGACAGCACAGAAAAAACCTTTCTTGGTAGTTAGTTCCCTACAGTTTAAACTGTACAGTAAGTAAAGGATTATTTACCAAAAACTCATGGTAAAGGTATTTTCTGGCTTCGAATAGTAGGTTTATAAATAAAATCAATTTTTTAAGCATTATTACTTAAGTACAAAAATAAGTAATAAAAAAACATTGAACCAATTTAAGTTTTACAAACCACCTGAATGTATCTCAGCGGTGGTGAAGCAAACGTCAGTAAATAGCATTAAGTTGCCGGCAAGCGACGCGGGCGCCCCTATAATTGGCTTACAGTGGTTTGTCGACTACCCACAGCCCTTAGTTAGGTATCGTTGACATTTAAGAGCTTACTCAATGCTTTCAACACTTTTATTTCATTGTTTTGTTTTCTGGAATTTTTAACGTTATTTTAGTTAAGCTGCTATTAGAATTTTTGGACGACAAGTTTAATTATTTTTAATCGTTACATTTTAGTGGAAGGCTGTTTAATATAAAAGGAATCTACGGCAAATATCTGAGTTTATTTTTAGCTACATTTGGAAAAGAAATAAAAATATAACTAGTAAATTAATACGACGGACTCATGCCAGCGTCAATATCCCTGCCGTCCTAGAACCAATTAGTTCAGCTAGGTACGATGGCAAGGACCGATGGTATGACATTAGTCCCCTGGACGGATGGTCGGTGCCTGGTATGGGACATGTGCTGATGCCTTTGCGCAGACACATCTGCCAGGGACTTCAGAAAAGGCTGCCTCTTCTTCACTGGAAAGCCTTGAACGGCGCAAATATGCATTCTTAACAGAGATTACATATTTGTGCTGTTTGGAGTAGAGACTTTGAGTCTGTGGGGACAGCTGCACACATAATAATTAATATATCAAAGTGTTTGGTAGACGTGTCTGGTGACCAGAGGGCTGGCTCTGGAATTCAGGATCAGAAATACTACGAGTCAGTAAGTACATTTCTTATTATATAAAACTATTTGATAAGTATATTGGGGAGGAAATTAAGATACATCTTCATAGACTTCGATGGCAATAATATTTTAGTACGTTTTTGTACAGATTGTGGTGGTCTCTGGTTGTTTATAAAATACCGGTATTGTTATTTCTGGTGTAAAGTAGTAAATTATTCATATAAACATGCGGCCACATACAGTAGTTTATGCGAATGTGCATGGAATAATTCCATGGGCAAACCCTTATAGAAAAATTATATTAATATTATATTCTTAACGATAACCTGGCAGCATCAAAGCACAGGGACTGTCTGGTTATCGGTGGGAAAATCACGGGAAATTATGGGAAAAGGAACTTTTTATTGGACTGGAATTATTTATAGACATATCGAAAAAAGGCCTGGACAACATCTAGAAATTCAACAGAATAAAGTTAACCTATTGGCTATGGGCTATTAGAATTTATACAACCTGGGACTAAATATACGGTGCCTTCATAAACGCGACAATTATAATTTAACATGACAATTACAATGCTTAGTTTACTTTCAATTATTTACTTTTAACAAACTTAACCAAGCAATGTATTATAAATTGTCATAGTTTAAAAAAAAAAGAAATTATCCCTAAATGCACGACCATTTAGGGATAATTTCATTTCATATTATATATCATTTCATTATATATCTCCGTGCTATAGAAATAAGAGACGACCTCAGAATTAGATTTTATCTGACCTTTATAATTAATAGACAATTGCCAGTTGCAGTTCTACAAGTTGATAAGTGTGCACAACGGCTTAGAATTACTACGCAAAAAGTTCTCATTAAACAAGTTCAACAAGTACGTACTATACGTTTACTTTTATCATTAATAAACCAATCAGAGAAAAACTTAAAACCAAAAATAGCAAATAAAAAATTATCAATTTTATTCTTTTAACCTTTTAAAATAAAAGTTAAGTAAGGTAACGTAGAAGTGTCGTACATTAATTTCTTTTATTTGGTTATTGTATACCTCATAATAATATTGAAATAAAAATAATTCAGGCAAAAATCAAGGCTTAGTGAGGGGTAGGACAAATACTGTAGTATGTATTATACATACACCGCTGCACAGTTTCATACGAAGCGAGAACAAAGAACTTAGCGAGCCAGCATAATAGCCGTGGACGTCACTATCACTATACATACTTAGTACAGCGTTCAGTTTGAAAATACGAGATTAAACAAAGGGGTTTTGTATTCCATTATTCATTTAGAAACAGAATAACATTAAATTAAATGTACCGTTACGTGTGTTTTACGACGCAGGGTACCCAGCAGGGGGTATCTACTTGAAGCTGATGGTATTCTAAATCTAAACCGAAATGGAAAAAATAGACAGATTATTTTAGATTAGATTTTTATAAAGATCATTTTATTATAAACATAGTCATTTAATCTAAATTTTACATAAAGAAAAGCACGAAGTCGAATAGAGAGCACAGTGACAATACTCAGCAAGTGTCTTTTGACTGTTTGCTTAAAGGAATTTGTAGGTGTCAGGAAACACAAAAGCAGGGAGGGATTTCCACTCCTTAGACGTCGCGATATAAACGGTGGAACGAAACGCTTTGTCAATATAAATAAGCAATAAGACGTTTAAATAGTAAAATAAGAAACTACTAACTGCTTAACTTCTCCTGTAACATGGACTTTAACAAAACTGTTTTGTTAAAGGCATGTTATACGACTTTAACAAAACTGTTTTGTTATATATGATATGGTACTGTAATAAGGAAACTTAAGTCTTGACTGGGATTAACAGAAGGCGCTGACAAAGGAGCCCGACAAGTTACAAGAAGGCGACTCCAAGAGGCTGCAACAAAGGCTCATATGCCAGCAAGAAGCCCTCTTCTTTATGGAAGCCATCGAATTGCACGAGCCGGTTTTTCTTCGATGAATATTTTAATAATATTGCAAGATATCCTCAGTGCAACATTTTTAGAAGATTTAGTTAAAGATCCACAATGGTGTGGGACACAATGGTGTGGGATG
Organism: Monopis laevigella; assembly: GCA_947458855.1. Classification (NCBI taxonomy): domain Eukaryota; kingdom Metazoa; phylum Arthropoda; class Insecta; order Lepidoptera; family Tineidae; genus Monopis; species Monopis laevigella. The sequence goes on along the minus strand of OX381576.1, from coordinate 35,686,471 downwards.
GTTGAGAATGAATCTCTGACAGCGGTGAGATACGTGAATGACATCTTAGAAGGATTTTCTGTACAGTTTGTTATGGTCTGGGTGTTTATAAAATATAATATGTATTATATCATTGTTTCTGGTATACATAGTATAAGCCTAAGCTTTGTTTGTGACCAGAGCAATATAAAAAATATATATAAAAAAATGGCCAATTAGTTTTTTTTTTGGTCTGAAGTCAGACACTTCATCACGTGCAGGGTTGCTTGGCAGAAAAAAAAATACAGGTTGTATGTCATCGCCATAAAGATAATATGTTTTCGATTATTTTATAAATGTGTGAAGTTCATACATATATAGCGTAAAGCATCGGTTCACGAAGGCACCCTTTTGAAGATATTAAGAGGAATAAACTCAAATTAATCCAATTCAAACCTTATTACACAAACCCTTACGTAGCAAACAAGTAAAAAAGAAAATAATGACCACTGAACTGTAAAAACAGTAATCCCTTTTCTGTGAATGAAAAAGCTAAAATGCAGGAAAACACTTTGCTTTAGACATTTTAATCCTTCCAGTATTTATTCGACGATCCATTAAGGTTTTCCCGTAGTCCATTCCAGACCAAGCTAATTTATGCTTTGTACATGTCTTATAGAGTTCAAATGGGATTATCTAAACTTATTAGCAAAAACATTTCCATTTAGATTTGACTTTTCGAAAATGGAATTTTGTTATGTCATGTTTTTAGAATAAATTAAACAAATTTAGTAGACGACTATTTAAAATATAGTGAAGTTATTATTAGGAACTCATAAATACACCGTAGCCCACAATTAAGTTGTTTTGTGTTTTATTTAATTCTTACATTTCTTTTTGATTTTATATTATTTTATAAGTAAGATAATAAGTGTTAAAATTCTAATAAAATTATATATGATAATTATAATGAACTAGTAACATATGGCATTTACAACTTCTAGGAATGGACACATTATAAAACTTGGTCTGTGGATTGAGATTAGTTCTCAATCCACAGACCAAGGTGGGAAAAAAAATGACGAGACTTAGTCTTTTGTTAGCTGTATTGGAGCAGCTAACAAAATATTCAATTGATACCTTATAAACTCAAAAGAATTTCTTACTACTACGCCTGGACTTATAATAAATAATAATCACAGGTGCCTTTTTTGGTTCCCGAGAACCTTTTAAACGGCCGCAGGGTACCCAGCGGAGGGATTAACCCGTCCTCATTTCGCCGATGGTATTACGGAGGCAACACCTAACAAAGTGGCGAACATGTTACGGTGTTTATGATGGTATAGCCTCGTTGTATAAAGCGGTCACCCATCCTAGGGCCGGTTTTGTCGACATTGTTTAAATTTGTTATCAGTTGCGCAGTGACTGAATCACTAGGCTGGGCCGCTTTTTTTTAAGCTTGGACTTATTATTTGTAATACTTATTATATTAATATTATTTTATTTACCTACGAGTATTATATTGAGCTTTTGGGTAAATAAATAGGCTTTTTAGAATTGTAAACTTTGAATTATGCAAATAAAGAGTCATTCATTCAAGAACACGCAAAATTTTACCAAATTTACTAAAACGTTTAACTTCACATTCAGTTTAATGTAATTTTAAACGAATAAAAGACATCATTTTTCGTTTGCAGAACAAACTTCGATCGACGATCAAATACGAGTGGGAACGGACAATTTATAGTAACGAGGCAGCTTGAGTATTTGTGGACACGCAAATCTCAACTTTATATATTTAGTAACAAAAATCAAAACCAAATTTTGAACCTCTTTCATAAGGAATACGGGCAACAGCCTCTTTTCTCGAACCACTATATTTTCTACTTTAAAGCAATAGACATTTGAAATATTTGTTATTTAACTATCTTGAACTGTATTTGAATATTTTAGTTCATAAAACGATTTGATTTTGCTTTTAGTGAGTACATTATTACTAATGCACACATACGTTTTTGTAACCAATATTTAGTACCTTTCAAGTCGACAATAAGTCACCAATATACCTATAGTTTTGTTTCGTGACCTAGTTGTTCAGACTTTGGCGGTGTAACATTATTTATGGACAGTTTATCAAGTTCTTTGTATATATTAAATAAAATATATTTGTACAGTTGGTTAAAATCCTAGAGCCAAGTTTGTGACCAATATGCGTAAAATATCCCACGTATTATTATTATGTACCTATAGTGATATATTTTGGTCTATTTAGACTTTAAACGTTAACATGTTACTATCATGAGGATTGATGAAACTATGTAGAAATACTTATACCCTATAATGCCCTGAAAAAACTACGAGGAATAATATACAGAAAAATACTTTACGTGACAAATTTCAAACAAACATAAACCATGACAACATATATATATATATCTTCACGGGTGCCTTACGGCGCCCGAGACCGTCTAGACGGCCCCAGGGTACCCAGCGGAGAGGTTTTAATCTCACCTCGTCGTAGCCGATGGTATGAGTCTACACCGAACAAGTGGCTAGCTCGTCGCGATGTTTTGAATAGACTCAATAACCCATCTATAAACAGTTTTACAAGTTGGTATAGTGAAACCGGGACCGACAGCTTAACGTGCTCTCCGAGGCACTATAGTGGTGTTGTCAAACAAATGTACATAAATTAAAAACTCATTGGTACACACCGGGATTCGAACCAGGGACCTAAGTGTTTTTAAGTCCAAGCTCTAACCAACTCCGCCACCACGTATATGACAACCTATGAAAATATACCTTATAAAGTTTAAATAGGCCAGTTAGATTACGGCTTTTCAACAAAGATTAACTGGAAAAAATAGCTGATTCTTTGTTAACAATACAACATCTATGAAGGAAAGGTAATATACTTACATTAGGTGAGTAGGTAAGTTTTATTGTTGGTGTAAAAGTTATGTACATTAGTTTGACAACACCACTCTAGTGTCTCGGAGAACACGTTAAACTGTAAGAGACGAGAATAAAATCTCTCTGCTGTTTACCCCGAGGCTACTAAGGCGGTCGTAAGGCACCCATGATGGTACATAAAACGCTTAGTAGCTGTACTCTGTGTCCCATCTCAATTTTCTACCTTGTATATTTATTTTATTTTATTGGAGCACTGCATGTGACTTTGTATCTACCTGATGGTATACAGACCTATAAAGTCAATGAATGGGATCAATACATTGTTGTTTAACAATATTGATCACTCTCACTATTCCGGCTAAATGATGCGGTTACGAAATAGGCGGCGACAACATTTCGTGTCTATATTAACCTTGCTGCTTTATCGTCAAATCAGTCACCCGTTTTGTAACAGCACCATGAAAGGAGACCACTACCTCTACAATAAAATATGCAGCAGTCTTCGGAAAACTGCTGAACCCACAGACTAAAACCAAAATATAACTAAGTCACTTGACGGTTTTTACATTTGTAAGAGTTTTAACGAGTCCATTCAGTCGGTTCGTCGATCGGAAAATTTAGTGATAACCAGACGAAGTCCATGATTGGGGTCGTGCATTGTTGTTTAAAACCATTCATCACTCCCACTATGCCGACTAAATGATGCACTTACTTAATATCTTCGCTGCTTTATTTTCAGATCAACTATCTGTTTCTTAATAATGACCTAAACGGAGACTACCTCTTTGACAAGAAATAGACAACTGAAAACCGGAGGGTCCTAGGTCATTTGACGGCTTTTGCATCAGTTTGGTCGGTAACGGAACCGGTGGTTCAGCTTAGCAAATAGAGACCTTCCTCTCACCTAAATAACTTATGCCTCAGAGATTTTTCTTTTGCCGTAGTAAAAGTTATTCCATGATTATAACGTATTGTTAGTTACTAAGATCACATTTGGACCACTCCTGCCCATTGAGCCTTAATCAGTAATGGCAAAGTGTCCCAGTAGTCTAAAATAGTTCTTAAATAGAATTTTTATGCCGCATAAACTATCTACCATTAAAATACTCGAACGCTTTTAAGAACGGGTAAGTTAAAAATCTTATAAAATTGTGTTAACAGCTCTCCGTCTAGAGAATAAGTCGTTGAACAGTAATTGTATTAAGTTAATCGATTTAAGCTCTCAGAGCGTCTCCTCAAGACACTAACTTAGTTTTAGGTTCCAGATAATGCTTTTACAGGATCAGGTGCTTAAGCTTTTTAAAGTTTTTGAAATTTGCTACATATTTCGTAGTTGATTCTCGTAGAAGTCGTAGTAGGACATTAATGCTACGATTTTATTAAGCTAAATACAATTATTTTATGGTATTGTGCAGACCCAAAATAGAGTTAAATTAAAATATATATATGGTATAAATAACTTAAACAATTTTATTATATTTATGTTTTTATTTAAAAAAGTTTTTAATTTATTTAATTAATTAATTTAATCTAATAAAAATAATAATTGTGATCGTTAAATTATGAGCGTAATTATATATCACTGTTTTATATGTACCTATAATATTCTCCTGCGCTGTGGAATAATAATTAAATATCACTGGAATATCGCGCGATATTTTTCGTTAAGTACCAAGATCTTAAGAGAATAAAATACAATAAAACCTTCAAATAAATCTTGATATTTATGAAACTATCTCATTATTTTAAATTGCACACAAAATATATGTTTAACTACGACATTTAAAAACTACTATAAGCGACGTGATAACGGCATCGGGAATGTATATTACTGTAGCGTCTGCAGTAACCTGGGTTCGTTGCAGCGATGCAAAAGGTCGATGATTTATTACTTTTGGTGACTGTACCCGGTACGGTGCAGCACAATTTTTTTGTATAAAATCTTATTGATCAAACATCTTGGACGGCGCTTATCTTTGTGCACTTAATTTGTGTACAATTTACTTAGAGCTTTTGCAGAAGCTTTCGTTTAAGCTTTTGCTTGCTGTCCTCGATTTTTCGTTATAGCTTTTACAATTAGAAGACGCCCCCGTAGACTAGTGCGCCTTTGGTGTTGTATCCGGAGGTCGTGGGTTCGATTCCACTCATGGTCTGGGTGTTTACAAAATATAATATGTGTTATATCGTTGTTTCTGGTACACATTGTACAAGCCTAGTGCTTAGTTTGTGAGCAGAGAAATATGAGTAAATTATCCTACATATTATTATAAATAATATTTTATTTTTATTTATGGGATATTCTCATAGAGAAATACGTGTTGACAGGAAAGCCTTTTCCCATTGACTACAGAAACTAAGTGTCTCAAATCCATTTTTTTACAAACACATATTCGAATCTAATTTATAATAACATCACAATTTTATGCTTTGGAAAATACTTAAACAATCAAATCATAAATAGGTTTAGGGCAAAAATACTTAAACAATCAAATCATAAATAGGTTTAGGGCAAAAATCCTGAGTACAGTTAAACAGAAACACAAATAAATACAATTATTTACAAAATACTTTTTATTAAAAAAAATATAAAAGGAAAGAAGTATTTTTTATTAGTATAACCGAGGGCAGTCGGGCCAACATTTGCTAATATTTGTATAAACAACAAGACAAAACTAATTATATTTATTCTTTTTTTTTCCTGATAAAAAAAATAAACTTGACCATAGAGAAATAACAATGTATAAATAAATAAAACTTCCCTAATCTATCTACTTTAAACCTTAACATAAAGGCGTAGCGCATACTTTGTTATATCGCATTGTTCTCATCAGTTTTATAACTAAAATAAAATTTTATAGGACAAAGTTTTAAGCTCCGCCAGTTTACACTTCCAAGGATAAAACAACCTGAAACGCTCGCAACAGGTATCGTAAACATTACACTCTGCTACTAAAATTTATTCTAACAAAAGGAGCGAAATACAAACAATCTGAGGAAAGTGTAAAAATGAATTCATTTCATTTTTCTGACTCTGTATAAAAGACAGCGCTCTTTTAAATTTAACTTTTTTTATCCGTCTACTTATGGAAAAGAGATAGGTAATGGTTACCTTTGTTTCTTTTAACATTCAAACGAATTTCAAACCATTCGGTTAGTTATAATATTTGTTGTTCCCTTTTTTATTTTATGGGCGGCTAACTTCGGTTCTTGTGTACAGTCAATTTTAGGCATTAGAGCAATTCTATATTATTCAAACTTTCATGATATAAATACCGCAAAAACATCGCCGCTTATTAGGTATTGATACAGAATACCATGGGCGAAAACGAGATAAGAATAAAACGCCTTTGAATTATTATTAATTAAATTCATTATAATTTGAAGATAGATATTTATTTATTTAACTTTACAAAATATACTAAAATAACCTAGAAAAATAAAACTTAAATTTAAACTAATAAGAAAAATTAACGTATGAGGCGCCTTTTTGAATGTCAATGCTGATTTTTTGTTTTAAATACTCCACATTCCAAGAAGATTCATTTTCCGAGGTGTCGGATAAATCCGCGTTTCTAAGGTTCTAGAAGTTTCGACCCCAAATGCTCGAAATGATAATTTGGTACAAATCCCTGTACTTCAGCCGCTTACGTAACTAGCCATGCTCGCAGCTGAACCAGGGTGTTGTATGTGGCAGAAATATAATATATATCTTATAACGATTTAATAAACTTATTTATACTAGTATAATAAAGCTAACAGTTTGTTTGTTTGAACGCGCTAATTCTGAAACTGGCGTTGCATTTGATAGCCCACTGCTTGAGGAAGGTTATGGGCTATTTAACATCATGCTACGACCCTTAAGAGCCAGAGGGATATTAAACGGTGAGTGAAACCGCGGCGCACTGCGAGTACCATAATGAACATAGTAAACACCTACTATTTCCGTTTTAATATTTTTTCGTAAAACAAAGTAAAATCATTAACAAAAAAAACGTTTATTAATTTTAATGTAATTATAAATATACACATATAATTATATATGAATCATATTTATATTTTTACTTAAGACGGTAAAATATTATTTTTGATCTTGACAGAATTTTTTATTCACAGCATAAAATACGTTTTGTAGCAAATTAGTTCGTCGTCTGTGAATAATATTATTTTGCTTTGAAGGATTTTTTTCCTTTTGATATAATTTTTACTTGCAGTTCAGATTTAAATAACTTATTTAAAGCTTTCAAAAGAAAACATAAACTGAAAGAAAACCGCTATAATTATTTTTAATCCTATTCCGTTTTTTAAATTTTCCACTTTTATATTTAAAAATAGAAGGTGGGAAATAAATGTCCAAGCCACGACGTATATTTTCCTTCTTTCGGTATATTTCCCATTTTAGTAAAATATTTTCAGTCGGTTTAGGTAGAAAGATACCTACTTTATTTGTGAAACTTTAATGCGGGGTAGGCACGACCCGTGTGCCACTTATTTCTGTATCTGCATACTCCTTATGTAATATGAAAAATATATATGTCACTGTTAAATCAACAAACATCGGCTACGATGAGGTGGGATTAAAACCCCTCCGCTGGGTACCCTGGGGTGATGATATGTATGTAAATCAACAATAAATTTCAATTTAGTTACAATAGCTCGACATACGCATTCGATACGCTGATTCCTGTACACATACACGTACGTAGTACGGCGTTGTGTACGTAACTAATGTTTGTTTAACAAATACGTGTCGCAGAATAGCTAACGTAAATTTTCATTTCATCCCCTATGTAAGGGACTGGGGGTGGCATGGGGATAACAATGTTATAATTCATACAAAATTTCAAACAACAGGTATTTTTGAACATTTTGATTAGAAATAAATTTATTGTGCCTCACCCTATATCTTATTTGTTAAAATCAAAATATATATATGTATAAAATATTCACTTTCTTAACATAAAAAAAAAAACTGGAGGGTTTTAATTTAATTTTGACGATATCTAACATATATTAAAGCAAAGTCTATCGATATCTGCGTCCCTTACACCGCACCAATCTCAGAAAGTTTAAACTGGATTATAATTTAATTTTCCTTAATTGAGACTAATTGGGAAGGTTTATATATTGATACCACACCATAGATCTATTACATTAGGTTAGTTATTGCGTTTTTTTTACGGCAAATCGGATATGAATAACGCTTTGCAGAATCACCATTGTAATGGGGATCCACCGCTGCCACACTCGAGAAGGCTTCTAGTCTTCTGTAGGTATCGTAATATGAAAGTCCTAAAATATATAAAATTTTTAAAGATAAAAATGCAATGAAAAAATTCCTGGTGGCGGGACTCGAACCCACGAACCTCGCTATCGCGGCAAGGCGCTCAACCGCTGAGCCAACCAGGTTCCAGTCAGCCCTCACGAATTTTGCCATTGCTTATTATCTACTTATACACAGACGCCCTCTATTAGCTTTCTTTTAATAACTCTTATACGAGTGAAGTTAAAAGTCCTAGTTTTTGATACTAGATGGCAGAGGAGTCTGTTTTTTGTTTTTACTTTTTTCAGTATTTTATATTTATGCATTTTTATAAATTCCTTTTTATAGGATAATCTTATATTAAATTTTTAAAGATAAAAATGCAATGAAAAAATTCCTGGTGGCGGGACTCGAACCCACGAACCTCGCTATCGCGGCAAGGCGCTCAACCACTGAGCCAACCAGGTTCCAGTCAGCCCTCACGAATTTTGCCATTGCTTGTTATCTACTTATACACAGACGCCCTCTATTAGCTTTCTTTTAATAACTCTTATACGAGTGAAGTTAAAAGTCCTAGTTTTTGATACTAGATGGCAGAGGAGTCTGTTTTTTGTTTTTACTTTTTTCAGTATTTTATATTTATGCATTTTTATAAATTCCTTTTTATAGGATAATCTTATATTAAATTTTTAAAGATAAAAATGCAATGAAAAAATTCCTGGTGGCGGGACTCGAACCCACGAACCTCGCTATCGCGGCAAGGCGCTCAACCACTGAGCCAACCAGGTTCCAGTCAGCCCTCACGAATTTTGCCATTGCTTGTTATCTACTTATACACAGACGCCCTCTATTAGCTTTCTTTTAATAACTCTTATACGAGTGAAGTTAAAAGTCCTAGTTTTTGATACTAGATGGCAGAGGAGTCTGTTTTATGTTTTTACTTTTTTCAGTATTTGATTTGCCGTAAAAAAACGCAATAACTAACCTAATGTAATAGATCTATGGTGTGGTATCAATATATAAACCTTCCCAATTAGTCTCAATTAAGGAAAATTAAATTATTATCCTATAAAAAGGAATTTATAAAAATGCATAAATATAAAATACTGAAAAAAGTAAAAACAAAAAACAGACTCCTCTGCCATCTAGTATCAAAAACTAGGACTTTTAACTTCACTCGTATAAGAGTTATTAAAAGAAAGCTAATAGAGGGCGTCTGTGTATAAGTAGATAACAAGCAATGGCAAAATTCGTGAGGGCTGACTGGAACCTGGTTGGCTCAGCGGTTGAGCGCCTTGCCGCGATAGCGAGGTTCGTGGGTTCGAGTCCCGCCACCAGGAATTTTTTCATTGCATTTTTATCTTTAAAAATTTAATATAAGATTATCCTATAAAAAGGAATTTATAAAAATGCATAAAATATATAAACAAAGAATGTAACATAGTATGTCATCGATAGGTTTAGGCCAAAATGCCCCTCATATACTGCTGTGAAAAATTGGGTTTCAGAATGTAAACGAGGCTGAGTAAGCTAAAATAATTCTCGCGTAGGCCGGCCCAAGATCTAATACTTAAGAAAATATCGGCGAAGTCATGTCGAAAAAACTATAAATTAATATTCCTTATGAAAGAACGCAAAACACTAGGATTCTATAAGTTTTCTACCAGGTTTTTCAGACTTCTTTATTCAGACTGTTAAAAACCACTGTGCAAACCGAACGCAATGAAAACCAAAACTATTTAAACCGTTGACAAGGTAATGGTGTCTGCTTTTTGAGGTCATAAGGGACCATTGTGGAGAACTACCCTACGAATAGTAATACAGTTAATTGGGAAATCTACTGAATTATTTTTCGTCGTCTATAACTAATATTGAAACTCCCACACATCAAATGAGGTATCCGCTTTTATATAAGTGTAAATTTATATAAAAGTTTTAATTAAACAACAAGTCCCAGAGAACTTCAATTTCGACTGTTCAAGAAATATATTCATTGTACGTAGACTGTAATAGATACCTATTATACTTATATTTAATTATTGATTCGGCCTCCCCTAACGCTAACAGACGCTTTCCAAAACGGCAGCGTTCACGTAGAATACTTCTACGCATATATTTTTTCTTGTAGTATACTCGTAGTTTTAGAGCTGACAGAAATGTTTTGCTTAGAGAATTACAAATTACAAGGCTAAAACATTAAAGTTATTTTTTATATTTGTTTTTAAAATCGGTTCAATAATCTTAATTTAGGTTGGTCCGGCCCGTATAAACATTACAAACCCCATTCTCGAAGTCTTATTAGTGTATAACAAAGTAGTAAAAGTACCCTCCTTTCTATAAATTTGTTAAAATTTATTCGGCACTCACTTTATTTAAGTCAATAGACATTATTTAATTATGATTCGGCAAAATTCGGTCAATAAATCTTAAATAACCTTAATCTAGTTTCGACATTTTTTAGATTTAGCCACATTAATTAGATTCCACAAAATAAAACATTCTAAAGTAAAATTCTCCGCAAAAGCGAAGTTAAAACCAATTTAGTTGCGGACACAAAATGCCATTTGTTTCAATAAAATACGAGTGCACTAAAATTCCATTCGTTTGGTATTGTTGATTTTTTATGTAAAACACGATTTATTCGACTTTAGAGTAAAAGTTTTTGAAGTTAATTGAACCGATGCGGTTAGAACTAATGAAATAACTCTTTTCAGTTATTACAAATACAAATTGTTTTCAGTATTTATTATGAAAAACGTATTACGTAGTCACATTGCATGGGCGTCAATTTGGTATAAGACGCAATAATCTTGAATCTTAGGCTATATCCGAAACCTTATATAAATATTTAAGCAAACAATAAGATAAACAATGTCACTTTTATTCTTTTAAAAATCGAAATAAGTTTGAAAATGGTGTACTGTGTTATATCTGTGGTTTTATAAATCCTCAAGAGACCTCGCCTTGTCAAGATGAATGACAGTTTTCAATTTGCGACTTCGAAACTTTATCGAAATAATAGTTTCGTGACCTAACAAAACTACCTTTAGCGAAAATTATTCATGGACTTTGTAGATTTCACCAATATACAGATTCACATGCTACAGGCCTTAAAAGATTAACCCCTCTTGCTGGGTACCCTGAGACCGTTTAAATAGTTCTTGGGAGCCAAAATGGCACCCGTGATGGATACAAGGAAACTATTAGAAACTATAATAAAATGAAACATGGAATCATCAAATGAAAAGAAATATATAACATTAAACAATCTACCAATTAATAATAGTACAGAAAAACATCCTAATCTTTTTTGCCATGGGTGGTAATCGAACCCATGACCTGACCTATAGAAACAACACCAAAGGCGCAGCCACTAGCGTATGGAGGCGATCAATTCTACCCTCTAAAAGCATATTACATATAATAACGTCTTGATGTATAATCAATAACTAAGGCAGAACTCAAGCCACAAAACAGGCACTTAGCGCTACAACTTTCAGGAATATGTAGATACGTTTTGGAATTTTAAACCACATTAAGTATTCGGAATAAATTTATAACCTATGCAGAGATAGTGAGCGTGTCTAATAGCCCAAGCTAACTGTTGCATAATGCATTAAATGCGGTGGAACTGAAGGCAAATTCACTACCAATCCGGATCAAGGATTTACTTCTGCGTAGGTACTATCCAATTGAATTCAGTGCTATCCAATTTCGATAGTAAAGCTTTGTTTATAGTGAGGACTGAACAAACGGGAACAATTTTTTTATAATGACTTAATTAAATTAAAAAAAATTGTTAACACCTAACATAGTTGAGTGTATTATTTCTGATAAATATAATTAGAACTGGTTTATTTTATGCCTAAACCATTGGCAAAATGAGGACGGGTTAAACCCTCCGCTGGGTACCGTGAGGCCGTTTAAACGGTTCTCGGGAGCCAAATAGGCACCCGTGATGGTATTTATAATTTATAATTTAGGACCTTAAAGAAATTACGTAAATGGAATCACTCGCAGTCAAAAAAGTTATTAGCGCATGCCTAGAGTACCCGGTAAACTGTCAAATTCCATAATATTTTTCTGAATGTGTTACATCAATGGAATCGCCGAAATGTTTCTAGGGCCCCGGATTGCTCATACTAGCTATACCTTCTATATCAATTTAACCTTTGAATAACATTAAGATATGTATCGCTAAGGTCAAACATGCTAGCTGCCTAGTTCTAAACAACGATTTTCTTACTACGTATATCTACTTATCGATATGTTGCATTATATAATTAGTTAATAATAGATATGACTACATCAAAGAGTACAAACGATAGAATATTACGTACTTGCATGTAATAACAGACGATAGAAAGGTCGCAATAAATTGTTAAAGATTTGCTGGCAGAAAATTCCTAAGGCATTAAGTTCAATTAATAATTAATGTACAATTTAATTTAGTAATTTTGTGTAATACAGTATTTTAACTAAAATACCATACCTATATTGGACTTGGCGTCAGTTTTCTTAATAATTTTATACATTAAATAAAATCATAGACTTTCCGTGTCTGTAGATTATTTGTGTAAAAAAAAACCTACAGAATGTAAAATGTACCTATGCGGTCTCTCGGAAAAAAGAATGAGACAGAGTTATGTAATTTGTGTATATTCTATCATTTTCTTTTCCTCGAGAGATCGCACGAGTAATAATATTAGAATTTGGGAACATTGGGTAATTTTTCGTTCAAAAATATCGAATCCAGATGAATGTCGAAAGCGCGAGAATTGCTCACAGCCCCAAGTTAAAATGTTGCCAGTTTGTGGATTCGTTGTAAAGGCGGTTTAATTTAAATGTAAATAGCATTACTTAAATTAAGTCAGACTTAAATTAGCAGCCTTTAGTGTAAACGAGCCCTAAGGCATATATGTAGTTAACAACATCACAATAGATCGAATGGCGTCGAAATTGAGTTTCGAAGTGAGTAAGCCTTTTGCATAAACCGAGTATCTTTCGAGCCAATTGAGCGGGTAAATTGTGAAATCGATGTGGCTTTGAACGTAATTGGGTCCTTTAATATTGATGGAAAATATTATCGAAGCTTAGTCTAATAGTTTGAAGTCATGAAGAGTTCTAAATTTAGTATTCATTACTTCGGCCGTTGTAGCTAATTTTACTACAATATTATTCCTTTGATTTGAATGTTTTTAATATTCATCTGATGATATATTTATTAAAAAAATATATAAAAAAAGAAAAATTAAAACTAAAATAAACCTATTAAATAATAGCTTAAATATATAACTAAAAAGGGTAGGAAGTAAAATAGGGGGGGGGGGTTAGATTTGTAGGTCCCTATCTTAAGCGGCATGATATGTGCCCATGACACTGGCGGCGTTTCCGCGCTGAATACCCATGCTGACCCCCTGTACAAAAAAATGGCGAGCCAGATTGTCTATTTATTGTATTGGACAAAATAATTATATATGTATCATCACCGACCGCCTAGACGGTCTCAGGGTACCCAGCGGAGGGGTTTTAATCCCACCTCGTCGTAGCCGATGGTATGAGTCTACACCGAACAAGTGGCTAGCTCGTCGCGATGTTTTCAATAGACTCAATAACCCATCTATAAACAGTTTTACAAGTAGGTATAGTGAAACCGGGACCGACAGCTTAACGTGCTCTCCGAGGCACTATAGTGGTGTTGTCAAACAAAAGTAAATTTTTTTTTAAATTAAAAACTCATTGGTTCACACCGGAATTCGATCCAGGGACTTCAGTGTTTTTAAGTCCAAGGTCTAACCAATTAGTCCACCACGTATATAAACAAATAATTAGTTATCACACCATGTACGGTTCTCTTTTTTTTAAATAGAAATGAACTCTGTCTGTCTGTCATATTTCGAGAAACCCAACGAGGTAGAATGTTGCTTTATAATTAAAATTTGTTTTATGATTATTTTCTTATATAATCATATATAGGATATAGACACAAAATGCAAATTTGTCGTTATCACCGCTAATTTCGCAACCACGTCAATTAGTCGGCATAGTGGGAGCGATCATGCTGGTAAACAATAAAGTATTGATAGGCCCTATTCACGCAATTTGTTAAGGTCTACTAACGATCAGGTAAATACTAAGTCAAATATTGTTCCAATAAAATAACAAACTAACTTCCCGAACTATAAAGCTTTACGTAATAACGTAGGTGTGATCGTTAATGGAGTCTCTACTAATGGGGGATCAACTGAAATGGTGAACTCGGATCACAAAGTAAGGGTAGGTATTCATTTTTAATTATACATATTAAAATGAGATACAATTCTTAAACGTATTTTAATTAATTGCTTTTTATGTATTTTTTTAAATATGTAAACCTAATGCTGTTATCTGTTTTTTATTCCCCGTAGCATTAAACTAATAAAAGCAATAAATTTTAACAAAAAACTTTAAAAACTCTAAGGAGAAAAGCAATTTCGTCACAACGATCCTAAAAAGAAAAGGATTTTAGAAAAATTCTTTGTTCGTCTTAGGGATATTGTGTGAAGACGTGATATTTATTGCATACTGTAAGGCGAGCAGCCGTCGCTGGTTTACGACGCCTCGGGCACCAGACTGAATGCAGCATTATGAACGCTTGCTTTATTACGCTGTTATAATGTTATATACATTAACTTGTACCTTAACATTTTATTTATTGGGTGCTATATTTTACTATGGTAGTAAATAATTTTAGCTCAAATAATTTAGATTGGGTACTCTAATACATTAAAATTTAACGTCTTGTCTGTTTGTGGGATTATTATTAAGAAACTATTCATACGTATTTCATTATTCTATTTTAAATATAGAAGTTCTATGGCCAGTGGGGTGATTACGCGCACAACGCTACGCAAAACTTTAATCGATATGATGCAATTCTGGCTGGTGTCATTGAAAATTTACTGACAATGTCATTTTGGTTAAAGTTTAGCTTAACGTTGAGCGGCGTAATTAAATAAATTTTGCCTAAAACATTATTAATCGGAATTTCAGGAGTTTTATGGATCTGCACATACTTTCTGCAGGATTATTGTGACCCATGCGACCTTGCAAGTATTATATAATTATTTTTTATCTTTCGTTTGGACTGCCTCCGTGGTCTAGAGGTTGTATCCAGAGGTCGTGTGTTCGATTCCCACTAATGGCGAAACAATATTATTATGTTTTTCTATAAATTTTATCATGTTTATAAAATATTACATATATTAGCATTGTTTTATCATAGTAGGTACAAACCTAGAGGTTAGTTTGGGACCATGGCAATGTGTATGTAATGTCTTATATATTATTAGTATTTATTGACTTTATAATCTATACATACATATCATCACGGGTGCCTTACGGCGCCCGAGACCGCCTAGACGGCCCCTGGGTACCCAGCGGAAGGGTTTAATCCCACGTCGTCGTAGCCGATGGTATGAGTCCACACCGAACAAGTGGCTAGCTCGTCGCGATGTTTTTGAATAGACTCAATAACCCATCTATATATATATATTATTTCACTATAGTGAAATACAAAATCTTTAAATATATACAATTATTCTAAAACAGGACAGTTTGTGCGTTTGATCGCGATAATCTTAGTTCTGATTAAAAAAATATTGGCTAATGAAATTAAATTACCTACATATATTATATTTCTTTAATTACCTTTCCTTGCGGGGCAGGCAGAGACGACCGAGCGCCACTTCTGTATATACCTACATACTCTGTTTGCCTCGTTTACAGTCATAACTCTTATCATACATGCTCACCGATTTCGGAGACTGTTAATTGCACCGCCTTTTAAAATCTTTCCAATGTGATCATGATATATCTCTCACGGCCACGTCTACCTTTCACCTCGCGTTTATATATCTGGTTTTTCAGTCTTTGTTCTCACACCCACATAAGTGTGGGTGCCCGCCAACGGTTGAAGGCCAGTACATAACCCATTTATTACGGAAGTTAATGCTATCTACATAACTACTCCATCAATTTCTTATCGAGGTGGTAGTCTCCTTTCTGGGTAAAAACGAAACGGGTGGTTAATTTGACGATAA
Source organism: Monopis laevigella (assembly GCA_947458855.1). Classification (NCBI taxonomy): domain Eukaryota; kingdom Metazoa; phylum Arthropoda; class Insecta; order Lepidoptera; family Tineidae; genus Monopis; species Monopis laevigella. Next base: position 35,670,259 of record OX381576.1, on the reverse strand, counting down.
AGCAGTGAACATATTAAAATAGGCTCGTAATGCAAATTTGTCATTGTCGCCACCGATTTCGTAATCGCTTTATTCAGCCGGCATAGTGCCAACAATCAATTATGTTAAACATCAATGTAGGTATTGATCGACCCCATTTGTGGACTTTGTAGACCTGCTTACCATCAGATAGAAACATGGTCAAATGCCGAGCTCGAATAATAAATAAAGAAAACCCCAACAAATTAAGGAAATTGCTTAGTACTTGTCCACTTGTAAAACGGTTTGTATGTAATGGGCTATTGAGTTCAACGCAGTAAGCTCGCCAAATTTTCGGTATAGCCTTAAAATACACTCAGCGACAAATGATAAAATCCTTCCATTGGGTACCCTAAAGCCGTCTAGCCGGTCTCAGACGCCAAAAGGTAAATGGTCCATGTCAATATAAATATTATTAGGTACACAAGCTGACCGGCGCAAGACTTTGTCTGCGTAATTTTAACCGTTTACGCAGCACATGAAACGAAAACTTTCAAACGGAATAATTTTCCCCAGTTTTTGCAACATTTCATTGATGCTCCTATTATATGTTATATAGTCTTTCTCGATAAATATTTTTTCAATTCGAACCAGTAGTTCCTGAGATTGTCGCGTCCAACCAAAAAAAACTAACTATTCAGCTTTGTTATATTCGTATATAAAAATGGCTTACTTAATAGCAAAACTTTGTCTGTCTTTTGGTCTAATTAAAATTATATTAGTCGCCATATAGATAGTATAACATAAGTAATTATTTTAAATAAAAGTATACTTAAATATTACCGCTAGCGTCGTATGGAGTGAAACCGACTAATCGATACAAACATCTTTATTCAACACTATATTCTATCTCATTAACAACAAGGATGATATTCAAATACGCCAAAGTAATCTAAAGCAATGTCACCGCGGATTTAATGGGATTGTTGGGAGGACGTACAATTGTGAGATTCGGAGTGAAATATGTTTATGAAACGTTTAAATATTTATGTAAGAAATATTTAAAATATTAAAAGGAAAGTCTGTGAGTAACTTTCCATATAACACAAAATAAAGTGCTAACATAAAATATATTATATATAGCTCGTTACCGATAAATAGCTCTGACATTTTTTTTGTATTTACATACCAAATTAGTTGACTTATGGCGCCTGAGACTTCCTAGACGGCCCAAAGCGGAGGGTTCCTATCCTACTTTCTTCACTTTTAATTCATTTTGTCTTCAGACGTTTCACTTTGAGAGAAAATTGAAGAACGAAAGACAGAAATGAATACATTATACATCTAATTTTGCATAATTTGATTAAATTTCAATTCCAGTTCGTATAAGAGAAACGTAGACCTCTGAATCTGAGCTCTGAACACTAAAATAATTACAAAAACGATTTAACATAAAAAATAAAGAACAAAAATAGTGCTTAGAATTTAGACTAAAACGTTCTGAAACCACAAAGGGATTTTTTAAGCTGGAATAAATTTTAAATTCATTACAAAAACTTGTTGATAAAAAACGGGGTCTAGTGTACTGCAGCAGCTACAACGAGCTCGAGTCCATGAATAGATGTGTTGTTGGTTATACAATGGCTTTGTTACGTCACGCCGCGTTGGAATATCTCTTTTTGCATAATTTCTCGACAATGTCTATACAAAGTTTCAGTTGTTTTATTAATTTTGTTGTAAACAAGCAGTTTTTTTTTAAATTAGAACACGGCATGTAACTTTATATCTACCTGATGGTAGTTGGACCTACAAAGTCCATGAATGGGGTCGATTAATAAATTGTTGTTTAAGAGCATTAATCGCTCCCACTATGCCAGCTAAACGATGCAATTACGAAATGAGCGGCGACGAAGACAAGTCTAGTTTTTTTTTGTTTTTTATATATTTTTTATTACATGTACAAAGTCACATGTAATAAAAAATATCTACTATCTACCTGGTGGTGAGCAAACCTACAAAGTCCAAGAATGGGGTCAATCAATAATTGTTCTTAAAAAATATTGATAGGTCCCACTATGCCGGCTAAATAAATCGATTACACAATGGGGCGAAAATGACGAATTGCATTACGAGTATATTTTAATATATTCGCTGCCTTATCGTCAATTCAACTACCTATTTCGTAACAGCACCCTGAAAGGAGACTACCACCTCGACAAGTAATCTATGCAGTAGTCTCCTGAAAACCGGTGAACCCACAGAGTAAACCCGAAATATGACCAGACGAATTGACTCGCATATGTATGGACGGCAATAATAAATTTGGTCAAACGGCCTATTGAAGTATAAATATACGTAGGGTGGATATACACAACACATGATTTCCTGAAGTAGCACAAGGTTAAGCAGATGACAACAAGGTCGTTGGATGGGTGACCGCTTTATACAACGAGGCTATACCATCATAAACACTGTAACAAGCTCGCCACTTGAGCCAAAAAGGCACCCGTGATGGTATTATTCTCCTCGATTCTTCATATATCATATCATTACGGGTGCCTTACGGCGCCCGAGACCGCCTAGACGGCCCCAGGGTACCCAGTGGAGGGGTTTTTAATCCCACCTCGTCGTAGCCGATGGTATGAGTCTCGGTGTAGACTCATAACAAGTGGCTAGCTCGTCGCGATGTTTTGAATAGACTCAACAACTTAACAATAAACAGTTTCACCAGTTGGTATAGTGAAACCGGGACCGACACCTTAACGTGCTCTCCAAGGCACTATAGTGGTGTTGTCCGCCAAATGTACATATTTTTTTTTATTAAAAACTCATTTGTACACACCGGGATTCGAACCAGGGACCTAAGTGTTTTTAAGTTCAAGGTCTAACCAACTCGGCCACCACGTATATATCGATGATAATATATAATATGTTAATTTAATACAAAAAAAATATGGATACAAGTTGAGTGAACTGCGATATACAATGGAAATGGCAATAAAACGTTATGGTAATATGACAACCTTGTTTCAATTGTAGATATTCCCTTCTGACATGAATAGCAAATGTAATCATTCTGAATAGATTATTGGTCGAACCAGGAAATTGTCAAACGAGGTTCTACAGTTACATAGAGTACAATGGCCGTTTACTAAATTCTTTAACAAAAATAATAATTATATTAATAACTAGACATTAAGGTTTTTTCGTAACAGAAATGTTTGCTATAAAAGCTTATATTTATTTCCACAAAATGGTACGAAACTCCATGAGCAACATATTCCAAAGCTGTATACTAAATTTGAAAAGAAATATAATCGATATTTTTTGGTACATTTTGTTGTCTCTTAACTAATTGTTCATATAATGTTTAAAAAAAACTATTATTGAAGTCTATTTTTTTTTTCTTAAAAATTAAAAACTTCAACCGTATTACATAAAAAATATACAAAATAGATTTAAAATAAGAAAAGTTGTAGGTGCTATCGATACATGACGATGCAACTTGCAACCTTTTTATCTGAGTCTATGTAAGATTTTTTTGATATAACATAAAATGTAATAATTATTTTGGTTATAAGACAATATCTAACAAGATCTAATATCAATAACATATACGACTACAATCATTCAAAATTTTATGTAAATTAGTAGTTTTATATTTAGTTTTCTTTAATAAATGAAACAAATTGGGCATAAATATGGCCCTAACATTACAATGCTCTGGTCACAAACTAAGCTCTAGGCTTGTACTATGTGTACCAGAAGCAACAATAATAAATATTATATTTTATAAACACACAGACCACGACATACTGTACATAAAAAAACGTACATTTTATTTCATTTTGGGAATCGAACCCACGACCTCCGGATACAACGCCAAAGGCGCAATCACTAGTCTACGTAGGCTGTCAAAATATCAGATAAATTTACTAATTTATCAAAAATATATAGGCAGTCAACAAACTTAAGCTAAGTTAAAATAAAAAGCAATAGAGTACAGAAATAGTGAATGATTTATCTATAGCTTCCTTTTAACCAATTACTAGTCGTTAAAGGAGGTTTAATTAAATATTCACCATCAATTACCTCAGTGTTCGTCGAGCTACCGACTTTCGTATCACTTTTGTTAATCGTGTTTACGTCGCATCGCTACTCAAGTCATTCTCTTAAGTAAGTGCTCTTTATGTGAGTTAGGTTTAGGTTTTATTTTGTTCTCCACCTTGCCGTTACAGGGTTTTTCCCTTTTTATTTTCTTGACTGCATTTTGACTGAACTTCCCCTTTTTCAGTTTAAAGTTAACGAACTTTCCATTTTTAGTTTAACTATAATGGACTTAGTGTAACCATATAATAACAAATTCATTATTATAATAAGTTAATTTTTAAATTAATTTATTATAAAAAAACTACATATCGTATCTATGCTAAATGTAAGTTAAAATAAGATGAAATAGAGTTTATTCCTATTACCTTTTGTAAGTAAAAGAATAAAAGCTTTCAGAATAATACAAAAACCAGTAAATCACAACCACTGAGTATTCCATGGGTTGTAAAATTAAAATAATACACGCATTTAAAAAATAATATTTATGTATTATTAATCTTGTTTTATTTTACTTATTTCCTATATGAGGAAAAGCTACTGGAATCTAAAAGAGTTTACGAAAAATGCAAATAAACTAAAATTTGTTTTACCTATGTTAACATACGAGGCCGAATAACAAAAAATACAAAAGTTTTTTGAAATTTTCCAACTTTCTGCGCAACATTCCCAATTTTCGTTCTGTAAGAACCTTCTACAAAGTATTATAAAACAATTAAAAAATAATGTATGAAGTTGGTTTATTGGTGCTAAAGTTATGGCGTGGCCAGACGAAATAGGGAAATAGAAAAATATATAATATTTATATATAGATTACATAATATTGTACAAAGACAACCTTGTGGTGGAACAAATAACTCCATACATCCTTGACGTTTTGAGAACACCGAACAGTGCAAAGACCTTCCCTATTTTCTTCCATAATCTTCGATCCTGTGCCAAGTTGGCCATACTCAACCCGCAATTTTTACCATTTCCTTCTCCCATCTTTGATGATGTCTACCTTTTTACTTCCGACTTCTTGTCTCTTTTTATATTTTCCCAGTTTGTAATTATTTTCTTTTATTTGTCTTTTTCTTTCGTTTTATATCCAGTCCATTTCTATTTTAATCTTTTTATTTGTGTAGTTTACGTCTTTGACTTTTGTATATATATTTTTTTAATCTATATTTTGTATTTTTTTATAAAATGTATTATTCTTACTTTAATCACTTTATCACAAATTAACAACACAGACTTTCAAATAAACCACGAACCAGTGATAAAATTTAATCTGTTACAGCGAATATGAATTTAATACCTTCCAATTGTATAATTTCGTGCACTTAAACAGGGTTTCGTCATGGTTCCAGAATTAATATTCGCTAAACGCGACCCAGAGTGCACGTGGCTTTGGCTGCACATCGCTTTGTACTAATTATCTAAATTTATACAGAATTTCGTGCTTAATTCGCACATTCATATTGCACTCGCATACAGCCTGTCTCGGCGCAGTGTAATTATAATTTGTAAGTAGTAGACGCTTCTGTTTCATTTTCCGCAAGTTTCAGACATACTATTTCTATATTATTTTTATATCATCGCGGATTACTTACGGGGCGTTCGATACCAGATAATACCAGTCTAGTGGTTGCAACTTGGCGTTGTGTCTTGGGATCGATTCCTGCTATCTGGGTGTTTATAAAATATTATATATATTAGTATAGTAGTTTCTGGTATCTTATCTAAGTTTGTTTGTTTGTTTTATTAAAAAAGATAATTATTATAACAAATAGCTTATTTTAACCGACGATTATACCTTCACAGATAGTTTGGCTGTGAATGTAAATGAGATAAATAAATAATTATGATTTTGATTTGCAAGAATGTATGTATGCGTATGTGTGTAGGTAAGTATATATTAATAATACATATCTATCACTGTCAGTTTTCAGCAGAAAAAATAAAAATCTACACAAACGAAAGTCATATAGTAAAGTAAACAAATACATCTTGTCGTGGCCTTAAATGTGGTATCGGCCGCTGAGACGATTCGTAGATATGAACGCCAAGATTTCCCTCTTCCCACCCTGTCCACAACTTCCCATTCCCACCCCGTTCTCCCAACTACCAACCACCCACAACATGACCGTGTTTTTATACGGTTCCTTTGGGAAAAAACGTTTCTTAGATCGAGCAGGAACATTGTGTTCTGGTGAGGAGTTTAGATATTTTGTTTTTGTCTTTCTTCAGTTATTTGATTTATTATTTTTATTATTCTGTACTTAGAAACATTTTTAGGATCACCTGGTTGGTTGGTTTTTAAAATTATGTTTGTAAATAACTGTGGAAATAAATAATTTTAAATGAACTAATTTTTTCTTTATTTTTAATTCTATTGTTTGTATTGTAAAGTCATAACAAAAAAAATATTTAATTGAAGAAACATACAATAAATATTTTTGTTAATAACTACAATAATATTATCTATAAGTTCTTGTTATTATGTGATGGGAGCCTTCACAGCGCCCGCATCAAACAGGTGGTTAGCTCGTAGTGATTATATAATCTCAATAATCCATTTACGTACAACCATTTCTAACCCAGTTTGTAGATATGTGTGAAACTAGTATGGACAGCTAAACGTGTTCCCCAAAGCACTACAGATGTCAAACCAATGGACCTAAGCTTTGATATGAAAAGCTCATTGCTTCACACCGAGCATCTAGGCCAGCAGGTTAATTATTATTAGTCACATATTTTTATAAGGTTGAGATTTTTATATTTACTTGGGCACTTTTTAAGATTAGGAAAAAGCCTTAAAATATACAGATGGGTGACAACCCAAAAAAAAATGTTAAGTTTGTGAAGCTAAGAAGTTTTCACATTTGACGTGCAGTCTTACGAATGGTTCTGTTTTTATCATCTAAACCTTTCCCAAAGATTTAATAATTTGGTCTACATTTCAATTCAAAGTAACTATTGTATAGGTACAATATTCAACCTTATTTCTAATGGGCTTAGAACTATATACATAGATATATATCATCACGGGTGCCTTACGGCGCCCGAGACCGCCTAGACGGCCCCAGGGTACCCAGCGGAGGGGTTTTAATCCCACCTCGTCGTAGCCGATGGTATGAGTCTACACCGAACTACACAAATCAAATCAAATATTATTTATTTCATGTAAATCTTTACAGATATTTATGAATAGTCAAAAAAAAAAAAAAAGTTTTAACAATAAGCTCTAGAGTGCGCTTGGTTAGGCTGCTATATATATATTAATTAATAAAAGGTGTCATAAAATAAAAATATTAAAAAAGAAAAAAAAAAAACATCCAACCGAACGCACGCTACATAACCAACTAGTGTAAGAGTGGTTAGTTGATTCCATTGACCATCCAATTATCATCCGCCATACAAGAGTGCCACCGAGGCGACCAGCCTCACCAACCGTATCCACGCCTTAAATATTAGTTCTTATATTATATTATTGTCATTATATTGGCTGTATATATTTTTGAATGACCATCAATCGCATTAACATAGTTATATGATTAACATAGTTATATGATTTACACCGTGGCTAGCTCGTCGTGATGTTTTGAATAGACTCAATTACCCATCTATAAACAGTTTCACAAGTTGGTATAGTAAAACCGGGACTAACTAACGTGTTCTCCGAGGCACTGTAGTGGTGTTGTCAAACAAATGTACATAACTTTTTATATTAAAAACTCATTGGTACACACAGGGATTCGAACCAGAGACCTAAGTGTTTTTAAGTCCAGGGTCTAACCAACACGGCCACTAAAAAATACAACAAAAAAAAACTAGATATATTAATGGATAACAGTACACTATGGGTATCCGTTGGTATTTGCAAAGAGCCGCATCATGCCACGTGGCAGAGATATCGATGAGCGGTCACTACGGACTCTCATGCATGAAAAGTACTGACTGATATTTTCGTCACATGTTCTTCGCAGGACGCTTCCACAATCTCGATTCATTCGATTCTAGAGCTTAACGCCTTAAGTCGAATTGATGGCAAGCATCCAGACGAACTTACTTTGAACCATTAAGATAAGAGCATCATCATGGTACATCCATCAGAGCTGCCGCTGCGGCAGAACAGACACAAATAAGCAAGCGTCAAAAGTATGTTAACATGACAATATAAAGCAGGGATATGTATTTTTTTCACTAAAATAATTTATTGAATAAGGTGATATATTGCTGATTACCGTTATTTATTTTATATTACATAATGTATTTTTTTTACCGAAAAGAACGAATCGTTGACTATAGTAAACCAGCATTTTCCTAAAGGTATCTTGCATGCTACGGCAACATGCATTTATTGGAGATATTTTAACCAGGCGTTTAATGAAAAATAATTTTCAGGCATTGTTTTGTACAAAAAATATACCTTTTTTACTTGAAAAAAAAAAAAAACCGTATACATACGTAAATAAAAACAATTTTTGCCAATCTGAAAAAGAAGTTACATAAATTAGAGTAAGTAGTTGCCAACAGCAGACAGCTCTAATAAAATGAAGCAGACATCCACAAAGCAATATCTATCTAAAACAAAATGCATATAAATTTGGAGCTGGGCTTCAAAATGAATTCTTAATGAAAGCCCGCGGTCTAGAAATCTCAGACTTACCCCAAGTTATGTCTCGGCCTTAAGCCGCTCCAAGTTTATTTAGAAAGCTTCTATTATTTACTTTAACGACTTAAGTACTATGAAACTTAGACGAAATGCATATAGCTCTTCAAGATTTTAATAAAGCTTTAAAAACTCTTATATAGCGCCAAAAGTAGCAGTTTTCTCTAACAGCTATTTTTTTATGTATTAATAATATTTTATTTTTGGTTAATAAGGGAGAGTATACTATTATTTAAAATTTGTATTTTATAAAATAAAATAATGATATTACTCATTTATTTGTTATTTAATTTCATTAAGGCTTTATGAAATGATTGGGTATTAACTACTCTATGCTGAAATATATTATGTCTCCTCTACTCTGTTAACTAAAAAAATTTACAAAACCACTTAATACCAAAGCAAGTGTGTAACGCTCAAACTAAATATAACAAATAGTGTCAAATTTTAAATACTTGCCGCCATTCAATAACCGCTAACTTTAATAGGTACCTAGCCAATATTTCACCACGTGCCAGTTTCAAGTAAAAGTATCCTGGATACCTATCCTAATCAGGTATTATATACTTAGAAATCGACGACGATAAAACTCACAGAAACTAAAAAAAATTGATGCAAACACAAAAAGTTTAATTATACAAAGAATCACGGACAAACATCTAAAGCTGTTTAGATGTTTAAAAACCCAAAGTAGTTTTTCAGAAATTATTAATCTTAAATCTAAATAAATCTTAAAAATTTGAAATCCATTTCCAAAGATCTCAAATTTTTGAACAATGTTGGAAAAAAGCAAAACATACTAAGATATTTAAAGAATAGAGAAGACTTTGGACTAAACAATTAAAGTTTCGTCTACAAAAGAGTGAGAACTGAACCAATTCTTAAAGTTTTTTCAGACGCTGACTGAAAAAACTTTAAGAATAGGTTAAGCTGACGTGCTAAAGTGGACAGAAAAAATGTCAGTGGGTGTGTAGTAGTAATATAATGGTAATATAATATGGTGGTATTCTAGGAAACAGAATTGTGTGGCACTTTGAACCGGTGAAGCGGGGTATATTGCTACTGCCATAGCTAGTTACCAAGCAATTAATTTAAAAGGTTTGTATTGTGATTTTTTTATAAATATCTATGAGTGAAGAAATGTATGACTCAAAGTTAGACGAATAGTAAAATATGTAAAAATATTGACATTGGATAAAATAATATTAATCATTCTGTCTTACTAAAGAAATATATATATGCCACATTAATTCTAATAATAATTTGGAATGTTTTCAAAAAAATTATCAATAATAAAATTTGATAATAATAGAAATAATATTATTTTTTGTTAAATAAATCTAAATATATGTAATTATTTTTATAATTTGTGTGTAATTTTTATTTTATCATAACTATTATATTACATACCAACTATTTTATTTAAAAAAAACTAATTAAACTTAAATAACTTTATTTTGTGTATTATAAATAATAATACACCAATTATCAATTTGGTGAGATTCCTTTAGTGTTTTTGTCGTGTTTTATAATGAATAGGTTTTCGCATATTTTATGTGTCGCGAAGTTGCTACTTGTTAGTTATATTTTATTGTCTCTTTGGATTACTTTGAGAGTGAGTGCTCCCGCGCAGCAGTTTAATAACAAGCTGGGAAAGATTTGAAAAACTGGATCCCGGCTAAACCCTCACCATGGATGTAGCACATTATGTATAATTTATTCAACGCTGATCTGACCGGGCAGTGAGGGCAAAGATTCGGGGCTGCTCACACATTATTAATTATATATTAATAAATTTTTCGTTTCCTCTGGGGCCACAGTAGTTAAAGCACAAATTGCAAAACATAATAAAATTTTCCCAGCTAGCAGACCACTTTAAATTTCTGGTCTCTGAGGTAGAAACTTTAGGTAAAGTAATATACCTAATAACTTCTCAATATTAGGTAATATACCTAATAACTTCTCAATATTAGGTACATTACCTAATTAAAAAGTCAATATATTATAATTTCAAACTTTCGTAATTTATAAATAAAAATGATAAAAAAGGAACATCTACCTACTACTTAACATAACTATAACTGTTAATAAATATAAGTTTAGATATAAAACATATACTTATCATTTGTTAAGGAAGTAAATATCATGTATGACTAAACTTTGACAGATTCAACTCCAGAGTTGAATCTGTCAGAGTTTAAACTCAGCCAGCTGGGTTTATCGTTTGGACTACAATTAATATAAATATAAATAGTATTTACCAATAAGTAGACTAATAAAAAGTATATACGGTGGCCGAGTTGGGTAGACCTTAGACTTAAAAACACTTAGGTCCCTGGTTCAAACTCCGGTGTGTACCAATGAGTTTTTAATCTAAAAATGGATGTACATGCACGTTAAGCTGTCGGTCCCAGTTTCACTAGATCAACTTGTGAAACTGTATATATATGGGTTATTGAGTCTATCCAAATATCGCGACGATCTAGCCACTTGTTCGGTGTAGTTCGATTTTTCTAACTTCTCCCTATTGCCTATGCATGTATGTATCTATGTAAGTAGAAGCATAAAATAATTTATTGAAGCAAAAGTTACACCTTAAACCTTACTAATTTTTAAATTCACTTAGCTAAAATAATGCAGTTTATGACCAATAATTTACGCTAACAAACTCGTTCAACCAAAAACAGTGTTGCAAGCATTAAGTAATTATATGACTTACGTGTTTCACAGGGGTGGAAATTTATTACCCCTAAGAGTCGAGGGTTGCCATTTTAAAATTTACTTCACCCACGTCCTTCGTTAAAACGTCTATTTTAGAGGCTATTAGGAGCCAATTTCGTTGCTCCGGGCTGACACACGTTTTAGTACACGAGTAACAGGTAGATCTCAACACTAACATCCTGTTTCCCCTATTAAAATATAAAAAAAAATAAACTTGTGTCTGCTACTTTTAGCTGCTGCCTCAGCTAAAAGTAGTTGATTACGGGTAGTTGTCTACAGTATACTCGTAATACAAATTCGTTTTTGACGCAGCCGATTTCGTAACCGCCTCATTTAGCAGGCATAGTGGGTGCGAAGTATTATTCTCATTCAAGGAATTTAGATCTGCTTATCATCAGGTAAATACAAAGTCACATGCCGTGCTCCAGTAAAAAAACTGTTCTTTAAACTAATTTCTTGTTCGCAAAGTAAAGCCGATGTCAAAACACTTTTTTTTTAAGTTTTCAGCTTAGAATTGTAAATTAGGTCTGCGAAGTCTGTCCTCGGAGTACCCGTTTTTAAAATAATCTGTTTGCTTTTATTAAAGACACGAACGGGGAGGAAAGTAATATTAAAAGAAGAGAATATTATTTTCTTTACTTAGACTGACTTACATTTTTTTTAATATTTATTTATTCCCCACCGTCCCTAAAGATCGTCTTTTTTTCTATTTGCTTATTTATTTAATAGTGTAAATTTTACACAGAAAAAGAGAAATTGCGGGCTTGTTAAACATTGACAGTCAGTAAACGGATTTTGGGTATATTATTAATGCCTATACTGTCCCACTGTTGGGCATAGGCCTCCCTTCTCAGTCTATTTTTTGCTATTTTGGACCAGTCCCTCAAAAAGGTTTCCAACTCATCCGACTCAGGGTATATTTATATTAATTTAATTATTAATATAATTATTTATTAAAAAGGGGCCCCCACCCTAGTGCTTAAGTAACTGCGCAACAAGATGGCAACAAGGCCGAACCTGGGATGGGTGAATGCTTTATAAAACAAGGCTATACCCTTATAAACACCGCAACAAGCCCGCCACTTGTTAGGTGTTTCTTTCGAATACTATCGGCAAAATTAGGATGGGTACCCTGAGACCGCTTAAACGGTTCCGGTAGCCAAAAAGGCACCCGTAATGGTATTTTTTATTATTTATTTTATAAATTAATTAAAAATATATGCAAACATTTTATACCCTAAATGCATACTGTCAAATTGATAGGTCAGTAGGTAATTATTTTTTTATTTAACTTTAAGGTATATAAGTATTTTAAAAATAGTGATCAATTAGTTTATTCGCCATAACAAAATATTTATGAACGTTACAGTAGTTTAATATATAAAAAAATACAAATTAATAGTTTAAGTAAATTGTATATAATTATATATTATCTTACGAATTTCTAGCGCTTTCGGTGGAAACTCTGGGACCGAGGTCACCAGATGCAATAAAATTTGGTATTAACCTTGGAAAACCTTTAATTGATGCATCTGGGGACAATCGAGCGGGATCCTATTTTTTCCAACGAATATCGCTGGAAATAAAATTCAGAGGGGCAATGCTCTATGTATTTTGGGCAGCTTTGGAAGATATACAAGAAATGTATAATTCATAATTCTCGTAAGCTATTTACTTTCTGTTAAATATAACTTTAATACACATGTTGTCTACTGTAAGTAAATATCAATTAAACAGAGTAAGATCCATCTATAATTAATATACAGTTAGGAAGATGTCAAAACAATATGGGTATGATACCTACAGTGCGCCGAGAAGTTCCAGCCAAAGGTATCTCCGCTGTCTTCGGCTTGCATCTTCAAAGTTTGATATTAATTGGTTGCTAGATATTTGGAATATTGGATGCCGCAACGACCTTTGTCAAATCACTTTGTGTATCTAGTTAAATTTAGTCTATAATGTTTGGGGTTAATTTAGAAGATACCTACCAAGTAAAAGCGGCCCCAGCCTAGTGGTTAAGTCACTGCACAACTGATAACAAGGTTAAGCAAATGACAACAAGACCGGCCTGGGATGGGTGACCGCTTTATACAACGAGGCTATTTCATCATAAACACCGCAACAAGCTCGCCACTTGTTAGGTGTTGCCTCCGAATACCATCGGCGAAATGAGGATGGGTTAATCCCTCCGCTGGGACCCTGAGGCCGTTTAAACGGTTCTCGGGAGCCAAATTGGCACCCGTGATGGTATTTATTTATTTTTTATTTTATTATACCTACCAAATTCTGTACCTACGTAAATTATCTTGAATTCGTCATAGTTATTTAGTATATATTACTTTGTAGTTTAGCATTCGATATTGCGCAGTTATAATCTATACACTATCTCTAATACATATAAAATGCAACGACTGTGTGTCTGTATGTTTGTGTAAATCACAAATCTAGAACTACTTGTCCGATTTTCGTGAATATTTCTTTAAATTATAGATTATGTTTTCTGCCCGGGTTATAGGCTACTATTTATAAAAATAACTACAAAACTTATTTTTTTTGTATAGATAGACTTTTATAATCAAAGTAAATTTTAACTTAACGTGTCGTAATATTTACGGTCGTTTAAGTAACTGTCGTGTCGAACGATCGTGGTCGTTATTTTAAGAATTTAAGGTAAACTAAACGAAAATTAATTTCCGGAACGTGTCTACTACAAAAGCATGTGACTGACATAATCGCCATTAGCGAAGCCTGTTTGACCTAATTTGTTCACTTTGCGTCTTACGTCACTGTCATCGTAAGGCTTGTCTTTATAGAACGCTGACTTTACCTTTAAAACTAGGCTAGTTAAAAATACTATAAAAAAATACCTACCGCAAGATTAAGTAATATATAACAAGACTATTTTTATTTTTTAGATGGTACAGTTTGTTATCATTAGTTAAGTTTTGAATAAAAGTAAATTACAAATGACCCTCGCCTGATTGTTCTAAAATATTCTTTAGCATTTTTAGTGTATGCATCATTATCGTAGTTGTTTATATTAAAACAAACTTTTATATAATTATTTTATAACTAGCGATAATCAAATGGGTTTTCATAATACACATTGATAAACCCTGCAAAGTAGATATTTCGATATAGATAAAGAACTGATTGACGGTTTTCTGGTGACCTACTGAAACCAGCAGAAGGTCACAAGAAAACCGTAAAACTTTTTGTAGAGCAAACATTGCTTAAAAATGTGAGTAGTCTAAACCGATCTAAACTGCTTTCAGAAAGTTATTGATACTACCGAAAAAGTTTTAAAAAGTTACAAAAGTTGACAATTCGTTCATTCATGCATTGTGCTTTAAAGAACCAACTTTTTCGTTGGATATTTCACATATATAAGCGCTTTTTATGTAGCATCACGGGTGAACGGCGCCCTAAACCGCATAGACGGCCTGTGGGTTTCCTTGTCGTCTACCGGTGGAATTCTACGCGTATCCCGTTAAGGCGCCTCAGACCGACTAGACGGCTTCTTAATACCCAACGGGGGTTTTATTTCCACCTAGCCATAGTTATATGAGTCTATACTGAATAAGTGGCCAACTCGTGATGTTTGGATGAATTCAATATCCAATATACATATACAGATTCACAAGTTGGTATAGTGAAACTGAGGCGCTTATTTCCGCCCGAGGCACTCTAATTATGTTGTCAAGCAAATGTCATTTTTAGTTCCGGGGTCCTAAAGTCATTATCAGCCCTGACGTCCTTTCAATGCATTTTAAAATTAGATTTTATGCCGTAAATGAATTGTTTAACATTTATCTCGAGTTAATCTGGTACGTGCCGTTTTCTCAATTGTGCAGTCCGATGTTTATTAAACTATATTGTTTTTGTTTTTGTTACAAAATTAGATTATACATGAGCCGATGCATGCAGCACCAAATAACACGGGCATAACTCATACATAAGTCGTATTTTTATCTTTACCAATAAATAGACTAATAAAATAAGTGGTGGCCGAGTTGGTCATACCTTAGACTTATGGCCGGTATACACTTTGCTTAGTCAAGTGAAAAGTGTGTAGTGTTTAGTGCCCTGTTAAGTTATTAGTGATTATAAGGTAATGTCCTAGACTGTTTAGTATACGATGTTTAGTTCAAAATAAATTTATTACTGAGTTTTATTAAATAAATCTAAGACAGATATTTTTTTAAAAGAGTTAATCAGACCTATAAAGTCCGTCAATACATTGTCGTTTAACAATATTAATCGCTCCCATTATGCGGCTAAATGATGCGATTACGAAATGGGCGGCGACAAAGACGTAATTGCATTATGAGTAGGTACCCTCGCTGCTTTATTGCCAAATTAATCGCCAGTTTCGTACTGCACCATGAAATGACACTAACACCTCGACGATGCAAACGAATGGGATCGATCATTTTACAATAGTGGTCGCTCAATGATAATGAATGATTCATTCTTTTTATCACATAAAAACTACCGAAAACGAACACGAGTTTATGTTAATATTGACTAAACACTTAACAGTCCTGTCCAGACGTGTTTAGTGCGTGTTTATCTGCAAGTGAGGGGTGAAGAGCGACGCGAGGGGGATCTATTTCGCAGAAAAAATAGAATTCGTTCTAAACACTCTACTTCGCTAAACACTAAACAGACACTGTCCCAACCTGTTTTTTACTAATCGCTACACACTAAACAAGGCACTTGCACTAAACACTAATCAAAGTGTATACCTGCCATTAAAACACTTAGGTCTCTGGTTTAAACCAATAAGTTTTTAACCAAAAAAAAGCTCGGAGAGCACGTTAAGCAGACGGTCCCAGTTACACTATAAAAACTTTTGAAACTGTTTATAGGGGTTATTGAGTCTATCCAAACATCGCGAATAGCTAGCTACTTGTTTGGTGTAGACTTATACCATCGGCTAGGCATCGGTGGGATTAAAAAGTCCTCCGCTGGGTACCCGTCTAGGCGGTCTCGGGCGCCAAAAATCACCTTTAATGATATATATTTTATTTTAATATAAATTAAAAGTATTATAGATCACATCCAACATTTTTTATTCTTATACATCCTTCTTACTTTATTAATTTATATAGTATTTAATATTATTAAAGTTTTATTCATTTTTATAGTATTTAATATTATTAAAAAGTATTTACAATTCCTTAGTAATATGTATGTAAGCTCATTTTGAGTTACAATTAATAATATCAAAAATATTAAAAACAGAATTTATTGTTTACGATAAGAATCCCGCACACGTAGAAACAATCCTCAATAAATTACGTCCTTTTGTTTCTTTAAATAAATAAAAAACCCGACAAGTGCGAAACTTCCCATGTGTAGGGTTCCATTTCTGCTAATTTTATGCATAAACTATTCACACTTATGCAAGTTTTCTTGAAATTACTAATTTAAATCACCTATTGTTTTCAAATATTAAAAAATAAATAATAAGCGCATTAAACATATTATAATAATACAAGAATTCATATTTATAAAATAGATTAACTATATATGTTAGACTAACTGAATTTAAAACGAGATTAAAAATAAAAATAATAGATAGGTATATTATAATAAATAAAACACTTACAAATTGTAAATATCTTCAATCTTCCAGGACTTCATTTTCCTTTCTGCTTTTTTTTTTAAAGTGAGAAAGCTGCCTGTTTTTTTTTTATTTCCACAGATATCAAAAAGCTTTAAAACTTTTATTTCTTTGTATAGAGATGTTGCTTCGAACGTACGAACTGTTTTCGCAGCAAATGTCGAAAATAATTACGTAATGTTGCCTGTTTCGCTGCAGCACCAGCAATGACCGATCCTATGCTAATATAGTTACCTTGGGAATCGAACTATTTTAATGGCATTCCGATACCACGTCAAAATTATAAACAACTTAAATACTATTGGGTTATTAGTAATATGTTATATTCATTTGTTAATTCTCAGAAGGAACTTGAGTTTAAAAATAAAATATGTAAGATATTTTACACATATTGCTCTTAACATACTATATCATAAACTGTAAACAGTAAAACGTACTTATATTATTTTTTTATGAGTGGTAATCGAACCCTCGACCTCCGGATAAATCGAGCCAATGCTGCAACCATTAGATCACGGTGACGGTCAAACTTTTATAAATTTATTTGTATATTACTACTGTAGTATTTCATGTACATGTTCTCGTGGTACACATAGTACAAGCCTAGAGCTTAGTTTGTGACCAGAGCAATATGTGTAATTTGTCCTACATATTATTATAATTATTTATTATTAACTAAAGAAAGATTCTTTTATTTTATGGATATTATGTACCAATGTACAATATTTACTATAGTAATATTTTATTAAATAAATATAACATAAACAAATCATAGTAAACAAAAAATTGAATACCTATACTTTAAATTTAAAATAATTCCTAATTAAACATATGATAAATATGTTTAATTAGGAATTATTTTAAATTAGGAATTATTATACATACATTTTCAGGAGAAACTATTTTTATTTTATTTTAGAATAAGGAACCCAAAAATAAACCCAGCTCAAAATATCTCTGACGTTGTATATCCATAATATGTGTGTACATATATTGCAATAATTTCTACGAATCACTTAAACACAGAGCTGTTGTTAGTGCATTGCGAGGGCTCAGTGATATTAGTGAACATTGAAATCATTGCAAATATGTTAACAAATATAAATACTAGTTATTTTGCTTTAACCAGAGCTAATACCTATGTGATTGGTAACATTATGTATTTTATAGCCCAACCTGTTACGCCGGTTCAACTATTTTTACTTGTCGGTAAGTACATTTTGTTTAACCATTAACTGTTGCATTTAAACTTTTTTTGTGTGACTATTTATTATTGTGTAACTATTTTTACCTCTGTAGACTAATGGTTGAGCTTTTAGCGTTGCATCCGGAGGTCGTGGGTCGATTCCCACTCATGGCAAAAAAAAAATAGTACATATTTCCGTAAAGTTTATCATGGTCTGGGTATTTATATCATATAATATGTATTATATCGTTTTTTCTGATGCACATAGTACAAGCCTAGAGCTTAGTTTGTGACACAGTAATATGTGCAAATAGTCCGTGTTTCTTCATTGCTGCAATTAAAATAGGTGATAGCGATTTTTACTACTGGATATAATGAGTACAGGAGCTTGGTGTAAAGTTTGTAATGTTATTTTATAAATAAAATCCTAACCTAACAGATGGTGAGTCTTAATAG
This sequence comes from Monopis laevigella, assembly GCA_947458855.1. NCBI lineage: Eukaryota > Metazoa > Arthropoda > Insecta > Lepidoptera > Tineidae > Monopis > Monopis laevigella. The sequence continues at coordinate 35,651,545 of OX381576.1, read as the reverse complement.
ATGTTTTAAAGTAGCTATTCTATAATATAATATATTTAATTTTAGACTCGTAATTAACATTTTTTTAATGTTTTATTCCGTAAGTAAGTAGGTATATGATTTTACAATAAATTTATTTTACATAATAATAAATAAAAAATATAATACTAATTGGTCAACTGGAATCAATGTAATAAAATTGCTATTTATAAATTTTAATGATAATGCACATTTATAATAAAATACATTTTACTTTACGATTAATAAAGTACTATGGAAAGTATGATGCATGCTATGTAATAAATTTAACCTTGTCCATAAACTGTTACCTAATACTTAAATAATCAAAATAAACTTATGATAGACGCTAGCGTATACAGTTACAGGGTCCACCGATAGAGCAGATTTATTCTGTACTGTTTAGAAAAAAATATAATGAAACAAAAAAATATGGTTCGCTTCGGATTGTTTTCAAAAGATGCAGTAGTCTGAATTATTTGCTGACATATCATAATCCCTGACTTTTTCTATAAACTGTAAAATATACATATAATATGCCTTCTAGAACTAAAAACCTCGAGCGATCATACTATTGTCGCACAATAAAAAAAATTAAATGCGTTTCTTCATCATACAATTCCGGGTTCTTCAAGAGACGCGTGAATGCTTAAGCCGACATAGTATAGGACGCCACCAACTTTAATGACACTGGGGTTTGTGTTGCCTATTCATGGACTGTATAATAAAAAAAAACATGTAGAGCTCAAATAAATAATAATATAAAAGTAAAATTCAATACAAATTGAAAAGTAAAACTCAATACAAATATTTAACGTCATCCTAGATATTTAGATGACTTAAGAATAAAAATCCTTTGATCGATAAGCGAAGGACACCCACTGTGAGTCAACAATTAATACTAAAAATATTTTTTTACTAAATTAATGAACGTTTTAAGTAAAATGCACAGTAACTTGGTCCTTACTTTAAATATCGACTAGTTTAACAATTAATATTTATTCATTAACATTAAAGTAATAATTTGACTCGTCTTTTAATTTCATCAAACATACTTTTCTGATGAAATGAGCGTGATCTTCAGTTCACTATTCTTTTCAGAACATAACGGACAAGATATAAAAATAATTTCATGAATTTTTGATATTAAAGTGGGATTCAGCGTGCGTGTTAGCTGAATTTCATGCACTTTAATACGAAGACCGTGTCCATTTCTTACCTAGAAATTATGTAAATAGCTATAATTTTGTATGCCGAAACAACCTATTATTTCTTGATTTCTTATCAATTTTGCTTTTCGTAGACTTCAATTACGGTCTGTAAAACTAGAACAAACTTTTAAATATTATTACTTATATTATTTTTATTGCAATTTCATATGCAATTTTAGGTTGTAAGATATGAAGATTAGATTGTAGGAAAAAAAATATTCTTATTTAGGTGCAATGTGTTTATTTTACTCTTTTATATGTTTTTATATATTTAGTACCGTCAGAGGTTTGCAATTTCATTTCTGCTTTAATTTATCCAGATATTTGGAAGTACAGTGAATTGGATATTACACGATAATCGTGCTTAAATTCAACCTTGTCAAAAGTTATTAATTTTCCACCAAAAATCATTTTTCTTTATGTTAATATTTTCTATTACTATTTAAATGGATAATAATCGTTCCTACTACCCTATGCTTCCTACTAATATTATTTAAAAAAAAACAAAATATTTCAAGGTATTTATAGATGTTTTTACAGTTTTTTGAATGAATATTTCACTCAAAAACTACTAAACGAATTGTGTTTCAAAATATTCATATAATTATTACATTAATATAATTTATACACGGAAATATTCAAGGAAACTAAGTCGCGAGCCTAAAACTAACTATTATATACTATATAAATGCCATTACCAAACCATGCCTGAAATATGCTTAAATTAATAAATACATTATATACATAAGCATATGTATGTAGCAATATATATTATAGCAATTTTAGAAAATAACAAGTTTTAAAAGTTGCCTCGCGTAAATGGAGCATGCATGAGGAGTAAAATCCTGCACAAACTCCGACGTGAAGCTGCCTGTTACATAAAGGAGTTTAATTTCACTAAAATTAAACTGTCTTGACTTAGCTGAAAGTGTTAGTTAGACTTGCTGACTTAATATTTTGAACATGCTTAAATACTGATACTCTCGCCCTCTATTATTTTAGTTAGGTAAGTAAGGTTATTTAATTTATTTTTGTTTAAGGAATCTCTTTTTACTTCAAGGTAATGAGGAATTCCTTTTATTTATTTATTTATTTATCTTCACACCAGATCCTTTACGGGGTAGGCAGAGACAACCGAGCGCCACTTGTCCCTAACTCTACATACTCCTTTCGCCTCTTCCACAGTCATAACTCTTCTCATACATGCACGCCGATTTCGGAGACTCTTAATAGCACCGTCTTTTCCTTTTTAATTTGGTCATGGTACGTATGTCTTGGTCTCCCTCGGCCACGTTTACCCTTCACCTCGCTTTTATATAAACAAATTTAATTTGTAATAAATTTTATTCTTATCATTCTAATAATTATAAATCGAAAAATACTTATATTAACATATATAGTATATTTTATATGTTTTATGAAAAAGGATCATCTAGTATGACTCGATTTATTTTGTAGTTTTTTCATTATTTTTTTAATAATACATCTATAAAGAGAGAGACAATGTTCTTAGCAAACCATGGATTCACCGTGCGGGTGCCGGGTCCATCGCGTGGTTGAAAGGCAGGGGAATGAACTGCAGCGTTCCCGGACTTGAGACCGCGAAGTAGGTTTAAAGGCCTTTTGAACTCTCACCTGCACTGTGTTTCACTACCCTCTCTACTCAACCAAATATTATATGATTCTGTTAGCGCCATCCTGGAAACACGCTCCATAAAAGTTAATATTTAATTTACATCTAAAGAACGTAATTTTTTTTAAGCTTAGGTACACATACCTTTCTTTAGATGATTATCATAATTTGTTTTACTGTTATTCAAAACAACTACTGTTTCGAATTGAAAATGTATTTTGTTGGTTAGCCCATTTATCCAGATAAATGGGCTAACCAACAAAGTACATTCCTAGGAAGGCTGTAGGCTTTTTATTATAACATCACGCTACGATCAATTGGAGTAGAGTATCAATGGTAAATATTGCAAAAACGGGAAAAAATTATCTTTTTTGGAGATTCCGTTGCGTGCCCTGCGTAAACAGTTAAGTTACGCAGACGAAGTTGCGAGGGTCAGCTAGTAATAAATAATAGTAAATTGGTCCCGATTTTATAAGTTTTTTTTTAAATATTTATTCATTAGAAGAAATATTTAAGTAACTATTAGAGTACCTGAAAAATATATATAGTATATAATTTCCGACAGTTCTGGACTCAGAAGACAATTTTATCTAAGAGGCTTATTGTAGACAAGTACGTACTTATATTTTCTATAGAAACAAAATAAAGCTCCGGCCACAGTAAAGTAGAAGTAAAGTCTCATAATAAATTGTGTAATATTTTTCTTGGGTGCCGATACTTTTTCTTGGGTATCGATACTTTTTTCTTGGGTGCCGATACTTTTTTCTTGGGTACCGATACTTTAGGTACAGCAGGAACAGTGCTACCAATATTATGTTTACTTAGATTTAAGAATATTTTTATCAGGAGATACCATGAGCTCTAGGTATTATTACGCTAACGGCTGCAGCGTACCCAATAAATTAAGTAATAACTAAAAAAAACTTATTGTGATTGAACATTATTATTAATTAATAAATAGTTTTTTTTTTGACCGCCTCCGTAGACTAGTGGTTGCGCCTTTGGCGTTGTATCGGAGGTCGTGGGTTCTATTCCCACCCATGGCAAAAAATGAGGTTGGTACGTTTTTGGTATTCCGAGATTCAAAGTCAACAACAACGTGAACAAGTGGCGTGGTTTTGTAAAACAAACGTACATATTTTTTTATAAATAAATATCCTTTTATAATGAGACAATGGGTTCGTGTTCTAGGGAAGCAAAAAGTTTTTGTTATTTCTCTGGGCAAAAACACTTTGAGGACCGGGGCCCCAAAATCAAGATATCTTTTAGGACAAAAAGTATATAGCTATCCAACGCAGAAGCAGCTATGGGTATTTAGACAAGAAATCCTTTATCTCTTCTTGGTCACTCCTTTAATTATTTTTATCAATAGCTATTAATAATTAAGTATTTATACATATTTTAGGTATAGTTGTTAGATATAGATTATATTAGTGTATATTCTTTATACAAATACTAAAATTCGACTCCTAAATAAACAAACTCATTATTAAACACAAGATTTTAAACTAGCGCACCTAAAAATTTTAGTGTTTTTAAGTCTGTAAATAAAATACTTAACAAAATATCTACCAAAATAAGCTTGTGAGGAATAAAAAAAAATAGCATTATGCAAATTGAACACAAGGTAACAACCGCCGAGCGTAAACGCGGGAGGTTACTCTATTGTGGTTGTGACACCATCCATATGCACGAAGCGCTTTGCGTTCTCATACATAAATAATGCTTTCGGTGCGACAGCATTGACATCAAACACCCTTCCAATATTCGATGACACCTTTAGTCTGGAAGTTTATAGAGTAAGCATAATCTCCATTCGACCGCTTCAGCCTTCATTGTCGGACTTTTCATCCAATAAAAAATATTTTTGATGTCCCAAATATAATAATAATAATATGTAGGACAATTTACAAATATTGATTTGGTCAAAAACTAAGCTCTTCTAGGCTTAGGCTTACACTATGTCTACCAGAAACAACGATTACATATTATATTTTATAAACACCCATAACATGACAAACTGTACAGAAATAACGTACCTACTATTTTTACTTCCCTGGGTGGGAATGGAACCCACGACCTTCGGATTCAATGCCAAAGGCGCAACCACTAGTCTATGGAAGCGGTCATATATATAAAATGTTTTTTTTTCTTATTAAAAATTAAGTTTTTCTATAGTTAACTTATAAAGCATATAGACGTTCCCCTCTCCCATAGAGATTCAGATTTAAAAAGTTTTATAATAAGAATTAAAGAAATATCATCTTAATTAACATTACTAACATTAAAGACAATAACTAACCTAACAAAGATAGGTATATAACTAACTTCATCCCTATTAGTAATAACATAAATTAAGTCCTAATGCCGTCACGGTCCAAATGTACCCATTAGCAGCATGTGATGTAAGATATTATTGTTATTTTTATAATATTAAAAAACATATACCTATGTTTGTAATATGGTTTAAATACAGTACAAAGATATCTAAAACAAATTATAAACATAGATAGCCATTATCCTCTATATGTAAAAAAATCACCATGTTATATTTATTAATATACAAAATATTATGCAAATAATAATTCTTATTCTTCTATCTTATTGTCAAAGGCAGATTGCGTTGTATATGTGAAGGTGACATTCAAATGACCTTTCGGGAGTTAATTTCACTGGGGAAGAAGATAATATTAGATTCGTAGAAACTTTAGAATTATCAGAAACATAATAACTGGTTATTTTAACAAAATATGATACAGACTATAGCGTTCCTCTTAAACTTTACTCTATACGATCATGTTATATACCTAAGTCAATGCACTAAAATCCTTTTAACTAAAGCTAGCACTGAGGGTACACCAAAATATAACATCTAAAGCTTGCAGTTTCCATAAGGTCACTTTCACACTCGGTACAAGCCTGTTGCATTATTTACTGGTTCAATTTTAGATTTCCAGGTCTGGTTGAAGCCCCATCTAAATATGCTTTTCACTTTTGAAACTTGGATATCGTAATTCAGTCTCAAACTGTTTTATGTTGGTTGTATTTACTCTGTATCTTACATATAATACGTGAATAAGACCTTCTATTTTTTTTTTATCTTAATTGCTAAAAGATATATATATGCTAAAAGATTTTGTAATAATTTGATGATTTCGTTTATAGTTAAGAAAAATAGACAGCTAAACAAAATAAATGTTATTTTAATGCTACGACAAAGAGGGTACTTATACAGTTTGATTGTACATCTACTTGAAACGTGTTTTCATGTAAAAAGTATGTAAAAATATGCGGAATACCGCTAATTTTACATTTCATTTCTTTCAACAAGTCTCCACTACTATGAACAATGAAATGTTCCTAGCTCGCCTACCGCTTTCATTTTTTTGTTGGTATTTATTGTGTAAACTTGCGGTCTTCATTCACCTGATGATATAGAATTTCCTCTTCGGTAAAAAAATCCATTAGAATACATTAATTATAGAATATTAATCAGGTGACCAATTTGACAGCGATGCGGCTGTAGTTCTGAATATGTGCTTCAGAGAATTCATGTGTTTTTATTTTTTTACTTTATCTATGGAGTAAATGAAAAAAAATTAGCACATTCTTATTTTTTATATGTCACAAATCTTTCTTTAATTCCTCAGTGTAATGGCACCCTAACTGTAAGCCACGTTTATCTTGATCATATGTTGCAATAACTAACTTACTCGAAATGTTGTATGTGAACAGACTCCATTGTCTGACGCTGGGACAAAACAATACCTGGTGCAGGTTAACGTTAAGGATATAGTTACGGTTGGATGATATGACGACGTATTGTATTGTATAAACTTGGAGCTACTTGATTTTACGTCGTACCTATATTCTAATATCTGAAATAGAATAGAATTTAATATTCCCATTCATGACCATTCATTCATTGTTTGGGACTAGTAGTTACAATAATATTAGAAAGTTTTTCTGTATATTATACAGTTAGTCTGCGGGAGTTATCTATACTAATATTATAAAGCTGAAGAGTTTGTTTGTTTGTTTGTTTGTTTGAACGCGCTAATCTCCGAAACTACTAGTTCGAATTGAATAATTCTTTTTGTGTTGGATAGTCCAGTTATCGAGGAAGGCTATAGGCTATATAACATCACGCTACGACCAATAGGAGCAAAGATATAGTGGTAAATGTGTAAAAAACGGGAGAAATTATTTCATCTTTGAAGCCTTCCGTTGCGTGCGCCGTGAAAACGGTTCAAGATACACAAAAAATATGTATTAAAGAATAATCTAAATATATATAACTCAAAGGTGACTGACTGACATAGTGATCTATCAACGCACAGCCCAAACCACTAGACGGATCGGGCTGAAATTTGGCATGCAGGTAGATGTTATGACGTAGGCATCCGCTAAGAAAGGATTTTGATAAATTCTACCCCCAAGGGGATAAAATAGGGGATGAAAGTTTATATGATAAAAAAATAACTATTCCACGCGGACGAAGTCGCGAGCACAGCTAGTACTATAATATAATATGCATTAGTATCGTTGTCTAGCTTTTATTTAGTAACCAGGGCTATATGTATGATATTATTTAGTAACCAGGGCTATATGTATGATATTATTTAGTAACCAGGGCTATATGTATGATATTATTTAGTAACCAGGGCTATATGTATGATATTATTTAGTAACCAGGGCTATATGTATGATATTATTATTCCAAAATTAAATTGAATACTTAAATCGAAATTGCATTAAAAGTACCTATAGGTAAAAATATGGTGAATATTATATGAAGATCTTAATTTCATATAATTTAATAGTTTGTGTAGATGGTAGCCTAGTTGGAAGAACGTACACTTTAAAATATTTAGCTCTCGGGTTCAAAACTCGGTGTATAGTAATATGTTTTAATTTAAAGTAGTATATTTGGTTGGCAACACTCTGTTAACATGTTATGGTAACTAAAAACATGTTATGCTTTCTGTCCTAGTTTCAGTATACCTACATGTGAAAATGTTTATAAGTTTATAGAAATATCGCGACAATTGTCACTTGTTTGGTGTAGACTCAAAATACCGTGGGCTACGATGAGGACTGTTTATAATCTTTCCATTAATCTATACATATTAAATTTATAATAATAAAATTATACTTATACATACATACATATCATCACGAGTGCTTACGGCGCCCAAAACCGCCTAGACGGCCTCAGGGTACCCAGCGGAGGGGTTTTAATCCCACCTCGTCGTACCCGTTGGTATGAGTCAACACCGAACTAGGCTAGCTCGTCCCGATGTTTTTGAATAGACTCAATAACCCATCTATAAACAGTTTCACAAGTTGGTATAGTGAAACCGTGACCGATAGCTTAACGTGCTCTCCGGGGCACTATATCAAAGAAATGTACTTTTTTTTAAAATTAAAAACTCATTGGTACACACAGGGATTCGAACCAGGGGCCCAAGTGTTTTTAAGTTCAAAGTCTAACCAACTAGGCCACCACGTATATATATAATATAATTAATAAAATTATATTTATAATTCATAAAATTATTTTTATAATATTATAAATATATGCGTCGACTTCTTTAACCTCATTCTATATTCGGTTAATACGGAAACATTTAATTACGCCGTCATGTAAGTTTTGAAATGACAAGTTAAGTAATATTTTTAGAATCATAAATCAAAATCAAACTTCGGTTATCCTTTGTAAAGTTAATAGTTTTTATAAAGAGACTTATTAGGATCAAGTAGGTAATATTTACAACTATTTTTCTTTCTTAAACTTTAATATCACTGTCGACGATATACAGGCCGCTAAGAGAGTCGGAATAATTTCATAGGGTTTTGAAAGATTGCTATGTAAAAAAAAAGGAGAAAAGGAGTAAGTGTAAAAAAGAAGTGAAAAAAGGGTTTAATTAAACATAAAATACATATAGAAAAGTGTAAGAAATTATGTTAATATTATATAAAGTGTAAATAATAAACTGTACAGTGCACAAAGGTGGTTTTATTAAGGGTGATCAAAAGGAGGGTCTCGTGTGGACGGCCTAGCCGTCGGACACAATTACTGAAAACAATATTTAGATGTTGTTAGACACGATTTCACGATTCCATTTCCTGGCTTCTTCAGCATCTGAATTATTCGACTAACAGTGTTGTTCCTCAATATAACCGATCACAAAATGCATTTAGGTAGGAAATTAACGAACGCCGAAATTTCCTTTCTAACAAAACCAAACCAGTTGAAACTCGGGCGAAAAGGAAATTTAAAAGGGAGGTACCTCGCCCACTCTGGGGGGTGGGGTGACATAGTGGGGTCTAGAACACGTTTGTTTTAGCACAATTGGCACTTTTAGTACTTTAGTTGTCGTTTAAACAGGAAGTAACTGTCACTTGCTCCTTGTAGCAAGATTTAACATTAGTAAAATATATTTTTAAGTTCGACTGCTCTTTGTTGCAATTTGCATATCTGTTTTTAGTATCTATACATTTAAGGCTGTGATGCTTGTTTATTTATTATATTTTTATTTATTCATTTGGTACATGCACAGAACACAATACATTCAATGATAAAAATAACATAATTATTATAGTTTGGGTCTAAATTACATCGGGTCTAAAACACATCGTGATTATGAAAAAATACAATAAATATATTTAAAAAATTGTTTAAGGACATAATAGAAGAAAAGAATAAAAATTCATTGATAATCCCGTACTAATAAAAACAGTATTTGATAGGTATATTGATCTTTAATATCTAAATATATATATAACTCAAAGGTGACTGATTGACTGACATAGTGGTCTATCAACGCACAGCCAAAACCACTGGACGGATCGCGCTGAAATTTGGCATGCAGGTAGATGTTATGACGTAGGCATCCGCTAAGTAAGGATTTTGATAAATTCTACCCCCAAGGGGATAAAATAGGGGATGAAAGTTTGTATGATAAAAAAAACAACTATTCCACGCGGTCGAAGTCGCGAGCACATCTAGTGGTAATATATTATCAAATATGTATAATAAACGATGAAAATGTAATTTAAGTTTGATATTAATTAGTTTTCTCAACTTTTATATGTATCATCACGGGTGCCTTACGGCGCCCGAGACCGCCTAGACGGCCCCAGGGTACTCAGAGGAGGGGTTTTAATCCCACCTCGTTGTAGCCGATGGTATGACCGAACAAGTGGCTAGCTCGTTGGGATATTTTGAATAGACTCAATAACCCATCTATAAATAGTTTCACAAGTTGGTATAGTGAAACCGGGACCGACAGCAGAGCACTATAGTGGTGTTGTCAAACAAATGTCCATAATTTTTTTAATTAAAAACTCATTGGTACACACCGGGATTCAAACCAGGGACCTAAGTGTTTTTAAGTCCAAGGTCTAACCAACTCAGCCACCACGTATATACTTTTATGAAACGCATTCCAACTTCCGTTATCATCAGGATCTTATAGTGCTTTGGCCTTATTCATAAAAACTTATTGAGGCATTGACAACACTTTAGTTATAGGATGTTTTATCTCTTTTTTCGCAGCAAGAATGAATATGCGTAAAAGAGACAAAAGCTTCTATAACTAAAGTGTTCTTAAAGGACTTAGTAATGTTTTTATTAAGGCCATTTATCCTTAAATGTAAAAAAAAACGACCATTAAACGTAAAAAATAACAAAGACAATAAAACAAAATTAAGTAAGTATTATAAACTTAAATAACAAAAGACAACAACGGAAGAAATGAAACTCAAATGAATAAATCTTTTGAAACTTGTGGAAAGATTTAGTCCGCAAAGTTACTTACTTGGCCAACAGAAAATTTGTAAGTTTTAGTTTTGTAAGAATTAAATAAGACCTAAGTACTGTTGTTATAGTTTGGTAGGTATTCTTAATAAACTTTTTGTTTATTCATTTAAAATATAAGTATCGAATTTCGATATTAATTTAGACGTGTTAGACAATGACTTTGATGCATGTTATACTTTAAAAAATATATATATATATATATGTAGGTATATATATTATGAAAGGTTTTCAAGCAATATTTTTTTACTATTTAATATTTACCAATATAAATAAAAAAAAAACAAAGATAGTCTATAGGTATATAGTCAGCTATTCCGACATTTAAGATAAGGTTATTCTGTAAAACTCGGCCATTATTACCAGAGCCTCAATTTTCTTAAATAAACTTAGTCACTGCGAAACTGATAACAAGGTTAAGTAGACTTGCCACTTGTTAGGTGTTGCCTCCGGATACCATCGGCGGCAATCGCCATCGAGGACGTGTTAATCTCTCCGCTGGATAATACATATATATATATATATATATTACATGCATACATACATATCATCACGGGTGCCTTACGGTGCCCGAGACCGCCTAGACGGCTTCAGGGTACCCAGCGGAGTCTTTAATCCCACCTCGTCGTAGCCGATGGTATGAGTCTACAGCGAATAAGTGGCTAGCTCCTCGCGATGTTTTGAATAGACTCAATAACCCATCTTTAATAGTTTCACAAGTTGGTATTATGAAACCGGGACCGACAGCTTAACGTGCTCTCCGAGGCACTATAGTGGTGTTGTCAAATAAATGTACATTATTTTTTTAATCAAAAACTCATTGGTACACACCGGGATTCGTATATATTTATTATAGTATTATGTTATAATATGAAAAAAAAAATGTACGATTAAATTTAGTAATGCATGCTTGCTAGTACAAAATTAATAATGTAAAAGGAGTCACGGGAGTGAACGTAAGCATCCAGACGAAAATTAAAATCTCTTTACGAGTTGAAAATTCACCCCATCGCATTCAGTCCCTCTCTACCCAACCAAATACTAATTCCTTATTACTGCCTTGGCGACGCATTTCTGAAAGGTGATTTTTATATTGAATAAAATTTCCAATGAACAATTTCAGGAGGGTGGGACCTGAACCCAAGACTTTAAATTTGCGGTAAAATACGTGGGCTATCCAACTTAAAGTAATCCCTCACCTTAATGAACATTATAATAAAATACATAACAATTAATATCTGTTTTGTATTCACACTTTCTACATACATATATATTTACATGTCATCACGGGTGCCTTACGCCGCCCGAGACCGCCTAAACGGCCCCAGGTTACCCGGCGTATGGGTTTTAATCTCACCTCGTCGTAGCCGATGGTATGAGTGTACCGAACAAGTGGCTAGCTCGTTGCGATGTTTTGAATAGACTCAATAACCCAATAAACAGTTTCACAAGTTGGTATAGTGAAACCGGGACTGACAGCTTAACGTGCTCTCCGAGGCACTATATTGGTGTTGTCAAACAAATGTACATATTTTTGTAAATTAAAAACTCATTGGTACACACCGGGATTCGAACCAGGGACCTAAGTGTTTTTAAGTGGTAACCAACTCTGGTGGCCACGTTTATCTATTGTAATTATTCTATATGGCAGTGAAGTTAGAAGTGAAGCTAGATATAAACATTAGATGACAGGAAAGTGTATTTTTTTGAGCGTCTCCACCTTGTCGAAGTATAATTATATTAAACACCCAGATAATGACAAACTGATGTATACAGAAAAAATGAACTATTTTTTTGCCATGGATGTGAATCGAACCCACGAACTCCGGATACAACACCAAAGGGACAACCACTAGTCTACGGAGGCGGTCTGAATAATTGTAATACCCCTTCGCTGGAAACCTTGTAGCCTACTATACGGTCTTAAGCGAAGTAAGGCAACCTTAATATTTATGTTTAAAAAAAAAATGTATTAAAAAATACTATGGTAAAAAATCAAAATTCGTTAGTTTCAAAAATAAAATACTTTCTATTGAAAGTGGATAGCCGATATGTAAACACAAACCTCTAAAGCAAACAAACCAACAGCCACATAAATGTTACGGAACAAATTCATATTTGTAGAAAAGGTTATTCACTCACTACACACAAATCCAAATACACCGGACAGAATATACTGGTTCGCAATATTTTATTTTTGTTTATTTTTCAGTTGAATGGCGAACTAATATTTTGATTGAGTGAGGATGCAATATAAAACAGGCTTAAATATTATGTACGAGAAAGTTGACATAATTCGTTAATTGAACAACATATTTAATTAAATATTGAATATATTTAATATTACAGCTATTTTAGACCTAAAAGTACCTAATTTAATCGCCATATTCCTTCCTTGAATGATATGTATAGTACCTACATATCTTGTCATATACTTATAATTTATAAGTATTATAAAAATTAATATATATTTAATTTTTATTATTATCTAGCTTTTATAATAGTCATTATGTTTTGTAAGTTTTATAAATATGTATTTAATATCAAATAAAATATTGACTGCCTTCGATAGACTAGGTTGCGCCTTTGGCATTGTAATCGGAGGTCGTGGGTTTAATGTCCACCCATGCCAAAAAATATATAGGTATTAGCATGAGGTTCTGTATAGTTTTATAAAACTACTGTCTGGGTGTTTATGAAAAATAATGTATGTATTAGAATCCTTGTTTCTGGTACACATAGTACAAGCCTAGCTTAGTTTGTGACCAGAACAATATATGTGTACTTCCTTCATATTATTATTATTATTACATTAAATTAAATAATTATATACGTGGTGGCCGAGTTGGTTAGACCTTGGACTTAAAAACACTTAGGTCCCTGGTTCAATCCCGGTGTGTACCAATGAGTTTTTAATTAAAAAAAATATGTACATTTGTTTAACAACACCACTATAGTGCCTCGGAGAGCACGTTAAGCTGTCGGTCCCGGTTTCACTATACCAACTTGTGAAACTGTTTATAGATGGGTTATTGAGTCTATTTAAAACATCGCGACGAGCTAGCCACTTGTTCGGTGTAGACTCATACCATCGGCTACGACGAGGTGGGATTAAAACCCCTCCGCTGGGTACCCTGGGTCCGTCTAGGCGGTCTCGGGCGCCGTAAGGCACCCGTGATGATATGTATGTATGTAAAATAATTAGAAAAATAAGATACTTCGATATATCTCTTATAGGTTTCATGCGTAGTACTGTTTAGATGCTGTTACCCTGAAAGGCCATTTGGGTGCCCAGTCACCGTCAGCAAGATAAATAAAATATGAAATTATATTTAAGCTTTTATAAACATGTTAATTAAAAGGGTTGTTTATTACAATATCCTTTTATACAAATTCCCCCTTTGCCTGTTCAAATTCCCCTCGCCTGTTCAAATTCCAATCTGACAATAATTCTGGCTTCATTTTAGGGTACACTCAGGCATAAATGGAAACACTAAATATTGGAACCTGTAGAACGCGCTTCTTTATAATTTAATTGATAAAACATTTATTTTCACACAATAAATTTTTGAATTTATTTATTTATAATAACCAGACTATCTCAGGATACGCAGAGTGAACTTTTTATTATTATTTAATTAGAGAAGGCATGTATCCACCTGATAGTGATAGCATACTTACAAAGTCTATGAATGGGGTCGATCAAAACATTGTTCTTTAACAGCATTGACCGCTCCCACTAAGCCGGCCAAATTATGCGGTTACAAAATGGGCGACGAGAAAGACGATTTTGAATTAAAGGTCTACTAGCCTCCGTGCTTTATCGTGTAAACTGCTCGTTCTGTGGCGGCACCAAAAATATCAGTAATATAACTTGTTATTGACGTCGCCGATAGTATTCTAAATCTACACCAAACAAGTAGCGATCTTGTAGTAGTATATATATAGACTCAGTAAAAAATATAATTAATATATTATTAAACAAAAATATTTAAAATATATTAAGCTAGCGTGGTCATGTGTTTTTTAAACGTGTATATACCTATATGTTAATAGAACGGCATGGCATTGCATAACTCTGATATGTTAAGAAGGTTCCATGAATAGGTGCCATCAACGCCAGAATCGACAAATGCGTCGACTATGTCGGCTTTAATTCATGCATCGTTTGAAGAACCCTTTGTATAGTTTCAAAAGTTCCATAAAATTATAAATATGAATTTGCTGGCTTCATGAAGTTAAACCTATAGCATGATAGTGTGACGCCAGAAGAAGTAAAACCTTCTGGTTCTCTCTATTCTTTATGATGTAATAGTGAAACATTGAAATTCGACATGGATATTAATTACTACATATTGCTCGTTCGGTGGTCATCAGATTAAAAATACAATTTTAATGTGAACTAGACCTTAATACAAAGGTATAGAGTAGATAAAAAAAAATGTAAATCTATTTTACGTGATTCCACTGTACGCACTCGGTGCTCTCAACATATCGATTAAATTCGCAACTCAGAGAAGGGTGGAACCCTTTTACGGCACCAGCTTTGCGTGCTAATATATAGTTAGGTTAGATAGGCTCCAATTAATCAAACTGTTATTTTAAGTGTAAGAATTTACATTGATAAAGTAATTTAATAACATTGTTAGAGCATAAAAAATACAATTAAATAGTGTATGAAAAAATAAAGAAAAGTGGCATTCGATTGTCTCTACCCCGCAAGGGACCAAGTATGGCGTGATGATAAATAATACTATACTTAAGGCGCTTTATGAAAACACTACGTGCCGAAATAGGGCCATAAGTTAGAATAAATAGAGTATTATTTTTACGTAGATATTATGGTATATTAAACGGAAACAGAAATTACATGTAGAGATAACGAATAATTAACTATAAATTAATTAAATATGATATAGTCTATATCTAAATCTTATTTAAATAAATTTTAGACCGGCAGAGATAGTAGTGTTCCGAGAACGCCGGCGGCATTTCCCCTTTGAATTTCTAAAACTAATTGAGAGAGACAATGTTCTTAACTATCCATGGATACACCGTGTGGGTGGCGGGTGCATCGCGTGGCTGAAAGGCAGGGGAATGAACTGCAGCGTTTCAGGACATGAGACCGCGAAGGAGGTTTAAAGGCCCTTTGAACTCCCACCTGCACTGTGTTCACTACCCTCTCTACTCAACCAAATACTATATGATCCTGTTAGCGCCATTTTGGAAACACGTTCCATAAAAGTTTCGACGGCTGATCTCGGAAGGCCAAGATCCCTCAATAGACGATGCAAAGCCTTTGCTGGAATTCCTCTTGCACCAACTTCCACTGCATAAAGTTGAGTTTTAAATCCGTTTCTAGTAATTTCGTTTGTGAGATCAAAATATTTGTTCGAATTAATGTTGTGTTTCTTAGGAATGTTTATTTCCCACGGAACGGGGAGTTCTATAAGTACTTTCTTCAAGCACCGAGAGTACACCAGCAGGGTTATTACGCGTCTTAAGTTCGCTCGCACGCCAATCGTTATGACGTAATTTTCTAAGATTTTTTGGAGCCATTGTTAAGAAGCTAAGCTTGATCTACGTCAGAATGACGTCATTACGATTGGCGTGCGAGCGAACTTAAGACGCGTAATCACCCTGCTGTATGTATATACGCTAAAACTGATAGTTCGTCTGGAATATTAGAAGAAATGAGGACCCGTAGTTCTGCTAATATAACTAGTTTATGTATTCTTTAAAACATGAGTGATGTCCTAATTTTTATTAATTGAATAAATATGTACTTTACGTTTTTTTCTTTAAATATGTTAATATAAGTATATTTTATTTTCGGTACCCGCCTTAATAAAATGCTTAGTAAAGATTTACAATTAGAGTCTGACTAAATTATAAATTAAATATGTGATTTAATTATAAAGTGAAATCTGTTATCCCGGTCATCACCTTTTACTTGGTAGCTACATTGGATAGACCTTAGATATTAGTTGTTATAATTTCACTAGGCAGACCGGTTTTGATTACCACCGAACCGATAAAGAAATCCGTCAACTGACTTAGCAATATTTCAATCCAGTCTGTGGTTTGACCTTTTCCGGAGACAACTACATCAAAGTAAAAAAAATAACAGTAGATGACAAAATAATCATCAAAATAAACAATCGAGAATTGTACTATTATGTTAATATAATAATATTTTAAACTTTCTTTACGATTTTCCCTTTTGATTTTTATTTTTAAACCACCCTTGTATAAAATAAACAAAAAATATTCAAATCGGCCAAGTAGCGATTTCTTTTTATTTACAGAGTGGCTTTGAAAGGTTGTACGAGATAATATGAGGTTCTACTGATGAAATCACACAACTTTTTCCATGGAATCATTTGTCGCTAGAGAAAAAAATGTTTGGTTGTGGTTGTATGAATTGATCAGTAGAACGTTATATAATCCCAAAGTACAACCTTCCAAATTCACGCTGTATATAGATTATACCTATAGTGCCTCATAAAACACGTAAAGCTCATGATCTCAGTTTCACTTATACGACTAGCTCAAATTGTCACATATCCGAGTTCTATAACAAATAACTTGTGCAACTTGCAACCATATAAAAGGCAAGTTTAATATGAAATAAAGTTCTTTAAAGAATTTATATGAGTCGCGTAGAGTTGGGAATAACAATGAAATCCCGCAGTTTCATAAAAGCTTTCGCGAGGATATTCTGTCATTTAGATGTCTTATTGTACAAAATCGGCTTACAAGTTTTCCGACGTGGCGTTTTATAGTGATGTACTGTTTCAATATCGATATTCAAAAAAATTTATTTTAGATTTTTTTTTTATAGGAGCTCGGTATTTGACTCTGCATATACCTGATGGAAAGCAGTGTGCTTCGAGTTTTGCACTGCTCGTAAATTTCACACGATTAAACCATTAAGTCGATGGAGGTACACAAAAAATTGATGCAATCGACCGTATTTTTTTTTAGCTTCTAAACAAATTGATCAATCTTCTCTTGGCAACGCACGAGTTAAAGTTCTATAAACAGTGACAATTACAAGAAAGTTCTAGTTTAAGCTTTTTTTATAGGTTATGCCTAAGAAAGATAAGAAAAGGAGATGCTGATCCTATATTCAGTGACAAATTATCTTGTGGAATATTTCATACATTATATTATTATATAACGTATGAAATATTCCACAAGATAATTTGTCACTGATGTTGAAAGTTTCTATATAATAATATAGAAATGAGTAAAGAAACTTTTAATGGGATCATATTTATGTTGTATTATACGTTGAATTAAACATAACTTGGTTGCAACATAAAGTTAGCGTTTGATCGATAGGTATCCAACTTTTTAATCAAAAGCAGATGAATACAGCTTATTGATTTTTTTGTCGAGCACTATCGAGTTGACAGTATGTGCACGTTCCATGATCGCAATACATAAACTTATAACACAAAAAACTTGTTTGTATGCGGTAGCCCTAACATGTTTGATATCCGGGGTGTACCAATGACTTTTTATTTAATACCTATATTCTATTCATTGTGAGATATGACATTATTAACGTACCGTGGCGAAAACTAAACTATAGAGTACTAAATAATATGTAGAATTTATATAAAAAGTGTTTATACTTATATAATTAATATACTCCAAAATATCCTCACAGAGAACGTGCGCGATAGCTACATTTCTTTTCCAAATTATATAAAATAAATATTCAGTTACAAATATTAAATTACATTACTTAATAACAAGATTTTTATAAAAGATTTTACATAGATATTAAGATATCCGTTAAAGTGATTTACAGTGAATATGGTAGGGTTATTTAACGGCTTGTCGAATTGTACCTCGGGGAGCATGTTAAGTAAAAATTAGAAAACTTAGGTTATTCAAGAAACTAATGTTCTTGCCACTCTTGTGGTCTTGTAATTTCACCAATCTTGTAGTTGCAGAAACCGAGAGTTAGTAAGTGATATAAACCTAAAATGTGTCAATGTTATTTTGTAAAACCAAAAACATAGTAACATTTTATAAAAAATAATTATTCTACCAAAGTGTTTTAATTATGAGCTTTTGATAAAAATATATATATATATACCTATGTTATTTGTTGGACAACACTTATTATAGTGCCTCGGATAGCGCTGTAGGGCTCAGTTTCACTATACCAACTTGTAAAACAGTATACAGATAGGTTATTGAGTCTATCCAAATACTGCCACATACTAACCACTTGTTCGGTGTATACTTAGAATATTATCGGTTACGAGGAGGCAGGGAGTTCTAGGCCGCCTCGCGTGCCGTAAGATACCCGTGATGGTGTAAACATAAAAGTACTATTTCAAAAAAGTATTTTTATGAATATCGATAAAATGACAATGAGTACATCACTAGTACAAAGATGCATAGAAAGTAAGTTCGTCTGCAATTTTAGTAAACCGCAGACACCTACGGGATTATCCTTTTGATATCCCTACTCCAATTATCTCTAGGAAACATATATTGCGGGGTAACTCCTTTACGCAAACAGCGCTTAGGTAATTGAGATTGTAAATAAATGGGCAATGAATAATATATATCTTTATATTTTCTTTGGTTAGGTTTGGTAGGTTTAATTTTTATTGTAGGTATTTCATTTTTGTTTTAGGAGTGCTCTTTTTTTATATTATTTAGGTATTCATTTATTTAGTTATTTATTTCCCTATTTTATGTTTTATAAGTTCTATAATAAATAAATATTTAAATAAACAAATATTTCTTTATTTGCCAGAACATGGTACAGAAGAATAGTGGTACAATTATTTTTATGATCAGCATATTCTACCTTATTACAGGTGTGCAAAATATTAATAAATACACAAATATTAACAAAAACCCCACAGGTGAACAAAAGCCGTATTTTTTCAACACTATATTTGACAGCTATTTTATCAACACTATATTTGACAGCCGTAGACTAGTAGTTGCGCCTTTGGCGTTGTATCCGGAGGTCGTGAGATCGATTCCCACCCATGGCAAAAAAATATTAGTACGTTTTTTCTGTACAGTAAGTCATGGTCTGGGTGTTTATAAAATATAATATGTATTATATCGTTGCTTCTGGTACACATAGTACAAGCCTAGAGCTTAGTTTGTGACAGAGCAATATGTGTAATTTGTCCTACATATTATTATTATATTATACAAAATTAATTAAAAAACAAATATATAAATCAAAAAATTATAGCTTCAAAATTCTATTAAAATGAATAATTATTGTAGTTATGTATTTCACTGGAATGTCTTTTTCTATTGTCATTAACTAAAAATTTCACAAACAAAGAATACAAAACACAGAGCATTACAAATATGTATACAATTAAATTTTACAACAACAAAAATAGAAGTTTAAAGATTTATAACTTCGCTAGGCCGACTAATCGGTTTTATTGCCAGTATTGCCACCGTCCATACGGAGGTTTGCTTTGAGTGTTACTTTTGAGTTTTTTTTTCAAAAGCCTACATCGATTTCTTGTTGTTGTAATAGTCTCCTTTTAGGGTGCGGTTTTGAAATGGCCACCGAGAATATTACAGTATACTCGTAATGCAAATTTGACTTTATCGCCGCCCATTTCGTAACCGAATTATTTAGCCGGCATATTGAGAGCGATTAATGTTGTTATATAACATTGCTTTGGTCGACCCCATTTAAAACACTTATTGGATAGACTTACAGAATCAAATGATTTTTTATTCTAATTCAAGTAAAATCCTCACGCGCGACATGCCACGACGCTCGTGTCACGCGTGCCCGGTGACGGTAGAGATGCGTTTTTTTTCTTTATTATAAACTAGCTGATCCGCGGAACTTCGTCTGCGTAAACGCAGCGTACGCTCGCAAAAGGATTAATTTTTCCTCGTTTTCGCAACGTTTCCACTCCTATTGGTCGTAGCGAGATGTTATGTAGCCTATCTTGATAAATGGGCTACCCAATACATTTTTTTTAATTCGACCCAGTAGTTCATGTTCAACCAAACAAACAAACTCTACAGCTTTAAAATATTAATATAGGTAAGGTGGTATAGTTGGTGGCATATTGGTCTCGGGAACCATAAAGCACCCGCGATGCATAGATATAATAAATACATAATATATTTTAAAACTATGACTAAGAACTCGAACATAACTCATAAAGATTTAAAGCCTTTTTGAATGTAGAAACGGAAAAATATATGTTTGAAAAGCGAATAAACCAAACTTTATTGTCTATTTTATGTCCTTTGCCGTCGCTGGATGTGAAGAAGGTCAACATTTTATAACCGCATATCTTACATTTCTCGACAAATATGTGTAGTTCAAGATTTTACAATTCTACAATTTCTAATAATATTTTACTACCATTCACGAATTTTATGTAAGAGTCACAATATATTTATTATTACAATACTATTTTGTAAAATTTTCAATAAAACTCAAGCCCTCATCAGTTGTGATAAAATAGCCCGCGGTTCAGATAAAATCAGGCTAAATCGACACCTGAGCCTTATTTATTACATATTTTAGTAAATCTAAAATATGTAATAAAACTTCTCTATAAAAACCTCCATGAGCTCGCCACTTGTTCAGTTTAGATATTATAAAGATGTGAATGGACAAATAAAACTCCTCCGCTGGCCCTAAAACCGTCGAACATAAGGCACCCATGAAAATAAATATTTATAAATTAAATTAAATAATGTAAAGATTTTATGGCAATCCTTGAACTACAACGCTATAAAAGTATGTTTTTTTATAATTTATTACTTACATATATGTAATAGTCATTATATTTAAATTATATATTTTTATTTGCAGTAGCTGCTTTATTATTTTTCATAGGTCATTCAATAAGATACATTTAAATAAAACTCAATATAATAGTAATAATGCTTTTGCTATATTTCGCCTTATTAGGGCGTCTTCAGGCAACTACACTTTTCCAGAGCTATTTTTATAATACACTTAGATGTAAAAGCTACTTAAGGAATGGATGGAAATAATGGCTACATTTTGCTCTTTTGTTCTGTACTGGAACAAACATAATTGCAGCGCTGATTTACAACTCAATGTCTAGATTTAGTTTGCTTCAAGAATTTCCAGATTTCGATAAAATAAACGTTTTTTTTCATACTCTATAACAAGAGTACTTTAATTATGGCAATGTTCTAAAATTAATTAACAATATACTAATTATTGAAGTACCTACTATCAAAACTCACGAACAAAATTAAAATGAACTAAAGAAATAAAACGTTAAAAATAACAGAGCAAGCAATTGGAACAAGCGTTCGCTACAAACGTTCCATTTCTGATAAGGAAGCATCAACGGGTGCACTGCGGAGCCTCCTTCCCATTAGGGGGCTAGGGGGCCAAGGGGGGCCACAGACAATAGGGCGATGTTTGTGTAGCACACGCTTTGGCGACAGTCCGCTTTTGCACAACTTTTATTTGGAACTCTCCAAAATTCGTGTTATGGCGGTTACTCATTTGTTCTGCCGTGTATGAAAGACGACTTGTTGGTTTTGTATTAACGGTTTCGTTAACTTAATTTTTAATTATTTACCTAGTTGGTATACTGCTATTGGGTGGGAGAATCGTATAACTTCGCTAGACTACAGTACCCATACAGACGGAAACACATTCAAGTCATGCTTGTTACCAAAAGTCTGTAGGTTTAGGTTCTATTTATTAGTGATAAGGTAACCATAACGGGAGGTTTATAGTAATGCAAATTTGACTTTATCGCTACATGTTTTTTAATCATATCATTTGCCCGCCAAGGTAGCATATTGGTCAGATCTATTTACACCAGCAGGATATAAATAATACAAGTCAAACATGTGATTTTCTATAGCATATATCTGTATATATGCTATAATAAATAGCATATATCTGTATATATGTCAGATTGTTAGGAATATACTCTACATAGTACGGACCCCATCTGCCATATTCTGGCCGCTTTATTTTTGGTAACAGGAATGAATAAAGCGAAGCGTTTTGGTTGTTGCTCACGTATACGTATAAAAATACGTTACGTTGCTACAATGCGCAAACCCATGGTAGAGCCCCTGTTTCTTATAACGGATACGTTAGATTGTCATATATACGTGGTGGCCTAGTTAGTTAGACCTTGGATTTAAAAACACTTAGGTCCCTGGTTCGAATCCCGGTGTGTACCAATGAGTTTTTAATTAAAAAAAATATGTACATTAAATTTGTTTTACAGCACCACTATAGTGCCTCTGAGAGCACGTTAAGCCGTCGTTTCACTATGCCAACTTGTGAAACTGTTAATAGGTGGGTTATTAAGTCTATTCAAAACATCGCGACCAGCTAGTCACTTATTCAGTATAGATCGGCTACGACGAGATGGGATTAAAACCCCTCCTCTGGGTACCCTGGGACCGCCTAGGCGGTCTCGGGCGCCGTAAGGCACCCGAGAAGATATGTTACATTGTCAAAATGAGAAATCCTATAAATATGACATTATACAATCAGTAAACAACGACACTAAAAAAGTCATGCACTTTATTCCTTTGTATTCTAGTAAAAACACATTTTATTACTTTATTTAATAATTATAAATACTATAAAACATTTTTTTATATACCATCATCACGGGTGCCTTTTTGGCTCCCGAGAACCGTATAAACTGCCTCAGGGTACCCAGCGGAGAGATTAACCCATCCTTATTTCGCCGATGGTATTCGGAGGCAACAACCAACAAGTGGCGAGCTTGTTGCGGTGTTTATAATGGTATTTTTCTTTGTATAAAGCGATCACCCAAGTCCGGCCTTGTTGTCATCTGCTTAACCTTGTTATCAGTTGCGCAGTGACTTCACCACTAGGCTGGGGTTGTTTTTTTTTTTTTATCCTAATAAAACATATATTTTATAATATTTAAGTTGTGTTTACTGACCAGATATGATAAAAACATATGTATACTCGATTCCTCTCTAAACTTTATTATCATATTAAATAAAAGTTACATAAAATAAATTAAAAAAAAAGAAAAACAATTTATAGCATACCTACACTATTTTCATTTCTCATACTTCGAAAGTACGCTTAAAGCAGCGAGTTGGAAAACAGTACTCTTCGTCCCTGGGAAACAATTTTCCCTGCTGTCAAATAAAGCCAGAGTGTTAGCCTCGGGTCGGGAGAAATTCCTATTTAGGCATTCGAACTATTGTCGCCCTCACTATGTATATCATTTCGTGCCTAAATAGGTTTCTTTCGACCGTTGTGTAGCATCTACTTTATTCTTCTAAATCGCCTAGCAGAAGAAAGGGTGCCTAAAAGAAAGGCTGCGTTTCATCCCTGTTATGGACATATTGTGTTCATAGATGGGAACGTATCTATCTATTTTATATTTTTTTTCAATAACTAAAAAAAGATAAAATATTTCCTCCATTCCCACATAACACCTATGTAAAGATGCGGTATTGCACTTCTGGATTGCACAGTGATGTTTTGTATGATTTGCACAATCATTCCAGGTGTTGACTACTTATCCGCAAATGACCTAGTCATGTTTCGATTTTAGTCTGTGGGTTCACAGTTTTTCAGGAGATTATTGTAATGTGATTTCTTGTCGAGATGGTAGTTTTCTTTCAGGGTTCAGTTACGAAATGGGTGGATGGATTTACGATAAGGGTATATCAAAATATATATATACGTGGTGGCCGAGTTGGTTAGACCTTGGACTTAAAAACACTTGGGTCCCTGGTTCGAATCCCGGTATGTACCAATGAGTTTCAATTAAAAAATGTATGTACATTTGTTTGACAATACTACTATAGTGCCTTGGAGAGCACGTTAAGCTGGCGATCCCGGTTTCATTATACCAACGCTAGTTTCACTATACCGCTGGGTGCCCAGTGGCCGTCTAGGCGGTCTCGGGCGCCGTAAGGCACCCGTGATGATATGATATGTATATCAAAATATACTCGTATTGCAATTCGTCTTTGTTGCGAACCATTGTGTAATCGTTTAATTTAGCCGGTATAGTGGGAGCGATCAATGTTATTTAGGAACAATTGTTAATAATATATAAAAAAGGTGCAACACTTGCTCTATGGTCCCAGTATTTCTACAGCAATAGGTTTACCTAAGTAACCAGGGAAAAGATTGCCAGAATTTGTATAACAAACATTTGCCTTAACTCCATGACACCAGGGACATTCCGTCAGGCCCCTTTCCTGACACCAGAATATTAATATATTGTAATGCGAATTCGTTTTTGTCTCGCTCATTTCGTAACCGCCCCAATTATCCGGAATAGTGGGAGCTATCAATGTTGTTAAACAAAGTATTGAACGATATTCATGAACTTTGTAAGTCTGCTTATAATGAAGTAGATACAGAGTCACAAAGACGTGGCGTGACCAACCCTATTCGGAACTCACTAAATATATAACTATAATAATTTTACTGACGTGACAGTCTCGCCACTTGTTCGGTGCAGGTTTAGGAAATTATTATTCGATCACTGTTTGTAGCAGAATTAAAATAATATTTTTGTTGGTCATTGTAATATTTAATCTTTCCGTGTTGGGTATTTATTTTTTACATACATACATACATATTATCACGTGTACCTTACGGCTCCCGAGACCGCCTAGACGGCCCCAGGGTACGCAGCGGAGGGGTTTTAATCCCACCTCGTCGTAGCCGATGGTATACACCGAACAATACGATGTTTTGAATAGACTCAATAACCCATCTATAAACAGTTTTACAAGTTGGTATAGTGAAACCGGGACTGTCAGCTTAACGTGCTCTCCGAGGCACTAAACAAATATACATAATTATTTCGTGCAATTTATTACTAACGTACAATTACGAACATAAAATCATAATTAAAATTCGACTAACAGCCAATATCTAATATTGGAAGTACGTTTGTATGGGTGTCAAGTAGGTTTTTTTAATTTTAGTACTCTGTAATAAAAAAAATGAATTCGCGCCACCTGTTGATCTTTCGGCACATTATTTTGTGCAAACGATGAAGCGGCGATTTCAGGAAAATACAGGGATAAAGCTTTCAGGAAATAGTGCAGTGAATAAATAATAGATGGCGCTAGTGAATATATATTAGTAGTATCTATGACAGTAAGGTAAATAAGGCATTGTTCGATGGTAATTGTTGGTTTAATGGTTTCGAATGTAAACACTGTAACAAGCTCACCACTTATTGGTTGTGTTTAACTGACCAAAAAGTATTTACTACAGAAATTGTTTTTGTTACTTTGAAATAAATGTTGACTACTAACCGACAGCTTAGTTTGACATTTTTATCATTAACACTATTAAATCAGCTCTAAGGCATATATGAACTCTATATAGTAAAATTATTTTCTGAAAATTGAGACTAAGCGCCATCTATTATATGGTAACTGCACTATTTCCTGAAAGCTTCTAAATGCACTTTCATGAAAGCGCTGCGTCATCGGTTGCACAAAATAATGTGCAGAATGTACAACAGGTGGCGCACTGTCGACTGATTGTCTCAAGGTTTGCAGAGTGGTTTTATTCCCACCTCATCGTTTTATATACATTTTTGAGTGTTGGATAGCCCATTTATTTAGGAAAGCTATATAACACAACGATCGGAGCATCAATTAAAATTTGGGAAAACAGGGAAAAATTGTTCTTTTTGAGACCTTCCGTTGCGGGCGCAGACGAAGTTGCGTGGGTCAGCTAGTATAAAATAATTTTGATTAATATATAAAGCACTATATGCCTTAATCAAAATGTTACTAATAAACAATTTAGATATATATTTTCTCCGTTTTGACGTACCATTCGTTTTGTTTAGCTTAGGATTAAAATTATGTACCTATATTCAAATCGATGTAGAAGATTGATGAAAAACGGTGAATATATATCAATATATTCACCTATTTTCATCAATCTTCTACATCGATTCATTATCTAGATGGAAAATTCCTTTTTAGATGCGGTTACGAAACAGGCGGTTGATTTGATTATAATTTATCGAGAATATTATAGGCTCATAAATTAATATTTTACCGTCCGATTTATATATATATAGATATCATCACGGGTGCCTTACGGCGCCCGAGACCGCCTAGACGGCCCCAGGGTACCCAGCGGAGGGGTTTTAATCCCACCTCGTTGTAGCCGATGGTATGAGGCTACACCGAACAAGTGGCTAGCTCGTCGCGATGTTTTGAATAGACTCAATCTATAAACAGTTTCACAAGTTGGTATAGTGAAACCGGGACCGACAGCTTAATGTGCTCTCCGAGGCACTATAGTGGTGTTGTCAAACAAATGTACATAATTTTTTTAATTAAAAACTCATTGGTACACACCGGGATTCGAACCAGGGACCTAAGCGTTTTTAAGTCCAAGGTCTAACCAACTAGGTTACCACGTATATATACCGTCCGATTTGTAATCTAAATGATATAAATCCAGCGGTTAGGGCGGCCAATGCCATTGTGAAAACATTGTATTTCTGCCTTCATAGACTTAACATTAATGTATTCCAACAAAAAATATACGTAGTACCTTTGGAAGATTGTACTTTGGGTTTATATGCGGCTCTACCAATCAAACCTAACATATTTTCCCATTGGAGCACAGCATGTGACTTTGTATCTATTTAATGATAAGCAGACCTAAGTCCATGAATAGAATCGATCAATATATTGTTGTTTAAAATCATTGATCGCTACTATGCCGGCTAAATGATGCGGTTACGAAACGAGCACCGACAAAGAAAAATCTGGATTACCATTTGGCTTCTCAATATTATTTTATTTATTTATTTATTACACTTCAGGTAAACTTACGGCTAACAAATTTATAGTTAGTTATAGTATTTTAATATAAGGCCATTAATAATTTTACATATATAAATGTAACGTAATGCATAATAATAGTCTATCATTGTTTGGTATACAAACAAAAATAACAAAGTAAATAACAAATAACAATAATGAAGAGCAAACAAAATTACCAATTATACCTAAAACTAAATTCTCTCACAGAATGATCTGACTAGGGTTTTCCGCGCAATAGACGGCTTTGTACAGAATAGGTCTAAGTCAGAACAATTACTATTAAAGAAACTGCACGTCCTCCAAATATATGCATTTTGCCTTAAATTTGTATAAGCAATAGGCGGATGGTCTTCTCTTTAGTTTAATTGACTAATCAATTCAGGAGAATCTACCTTACCACGGAATACATGAAGAAGGTAGGTCACATCTGCAATATTTCGCCTCAATTGTCAAGGGCAGAAAGTGATGTTTAATACACTTTTGCTCATAAGTTAAGTTCCCTTGACCAGTTCTAAAACATAAATAAAGCATAAATCTTTTTTGAATATTTCTACACGTGTTCTGTGTACCTCATATCTGGGATTCCATATTTGCAATGCGTACTCCAAGAGGCTACCAACATACGAACAATATAAAGTTCATTCCCTCTAAAAAAATAACTACCTAAGGTTAAAATAACCAATTTGTTTGGAGATTAATTTTTAATTTTACGTCGTATCGTTCCGTGTCAAAATATACTTAAATACTAAATAAAAAAAGTAGAATAAAACCTATAAGTAATAGTAATTAGTAGGATATTTTTAGACATATTGACCTGGTCACAAATTAAGCTCTAGACTTATACCATGTGTACCAGAAGCAACAATACTACATTCTTTTTTATAAACACCCAGACCTACGAACTGTACAGAAAAACTATTCAACTAATATGTTAATATCGTAATTCATGTTAAATATAAGTACAAGCCTTGAGCTTAGTTTGTAATAAGCTTAAATATGCTTTATAAATATTTTTGAACAAAATAAGCACTGAGCAAGAAAAATATGTTGCGAGATAAATATTATATAACTTAGCATAATCGGGTTATGCTGCAGCGCTGTTTTGCAGCGACTACCTACCTACATAGGTCGAGGGCGTACATAAGTCAAGCGCTGTGAAATGTTTATCAAAATTATATATAAAATAATTTATATTACGACCGCCTCCGTAGACTAGTGTTTGCGCCTTTGATGTTGTACCCTGAGCAGTAGCGGCGTTAGGGCGCGGATGGACGACCGCCCAGGGCGCCAGAAATAAAGGGGCGCCTTTTGCGCCGAATATTAGAAAGGCAGGCGCCAGCGAAAGAGTTGGCTGAAGAACTTGTAATTGAACCTGTATGTATACCTATAAGAAAAACTCTAGGGACGAGCCTACTTCTTTAGAAAATAAAGGTTTAAAAAAAAATTGTTGAACGCTGTATACTCATAAAAATACGTATCGTTTAATCCTAAAAAAAAACAATAATTTCGGTCTCGCTTCGCTTGTCGTCGTGCAATCTTGGTAGAGTTGGGTCACGTGAACTTTTCAAACTGTTCCAATCTTTAACAACTTTTGACAAATCCTATCTTTTATAACACAAAGACAAGCGCCATATCTACACTTTTTAACATAAATAGATATTCCATTTGTGATATCACAGGGCGCTGCGCTGTTAGTACCAAAACGGGCACTGATCCTGAGGTTGTGTATTCGGTTCCCCATGGCAAAAAAAAAATTACGTTTTTCTGTACAGTTTGTCATGGTCTGGGTATTTATAAAATATCATATGAATCAGTATCGTTGTTTCTGGTACACATATTACAAGACCAGGGCTTAGTTTGTGACCAAAGCAATATATGTATGTAGTCCCTTTATACCAATAATAATTATATAATAGATAAAAATAGGTACATATATATATATATATATATATATATATATATATATATATATGTGTGTGGTGGCCGAGTTGGTTAGACCTTAGACTTAATAACACTTAGATTCAAACCCCGGTGTGTACCATTGGGTTTATAATCTAAAATATGTACATTTGTTTAACGACACCACTATAGTGCCTCGGAGAGCACGTTAAGCTGCCGGTCCCAGTTTCATTTCTATATCAACTTGTGAAACTGTTTATAAGATGGGTTAATGAGTCTATCCAAACACCGCGACGAGCTAGCCACTTGTTCGGTGTAGGCTCTTACCATTGGCTACGACGAGGTGGGATTGAAAACCCCTGCGCTGGGTACCATCTAGGCGGTCTCAGGAGCGCTAAGTCATGTGATGATAAATAAAAAGATAGATTTAAAACACACTACACTTTTTCAAACATTCACGGTTTAAACCCCCGGTTTATACCAATCAGATTTTAAATATAAGTTTACGTACATGTTTGAGAACACCAATCAATATAGTGCTTTCGTACGAGTAAGTAAGCTGTCGCTACCAGTCCTCTGTGAAGCTGTTTACAGATAGATAATTGAGTCTATCCAAACACCAGAAGAGCCACTCGGTGTAAAGAATACTATCGGTGAGAATAATACCTTTATTCTAATAAAAATATATACCTATTCTCTCTATACTGATATACGTGGTGGCCGAGTTGGTTAGACCTTGGACTTAAAAATACTTAGGTCCCAGGTTCGAATCCCGGTGTGTACCAATGAGTTTTTAATTTAAAAAAATATGTACATTTGTTTGACAACACCACTATAGTGCCTCGGACAGCACGTTAAGCTGTCGGTCCCGGTTTCACTATACCATCTTGTGAGACTGTTTATAGATGGGTTATTGAGTCTATTCAAAACATCGCGACGAGCTAGCCACTTGTTCGGTGTAGACTCATACCATCGGCTACGACGAGGTGGCATCAAAACCCCTCCGCTGGGTCGTCTAGGCGGTCTCGGGCGCCGTAAGGCACCCGTGATGATATGTATGTACATATTCTCTCTAGATTCATATATGTCTTTACGTATATTGAAGTATAAGTAGAATTATATTTCTAGAAATATAATTCTACTTCCGTAGATTATACAAGTTTGTAAAGCAAATACTAGACAAAGACATGAAGTTTAATTAACATTTAATCAACAAAGGATTCCTTGAGTGTTTGGCTTTTAGTTTTAAATTGGTTTACGACGATATTACTTATTACGACGATATTAATATATAGGACTACCATCATGTACCCAATGGTAGAGTTTTTTTCCTACCTCACACCTGGTATTCTGAGTCAACAACGAACAAGTATTACAGTGTATAAATATACTCAAAAACCCATCTATAAACAGATTCACAAGTTGGTACAGTGAAACCGAGACCACAGCTCAACATGCTCTCCGAAGCCTTAATAATAATAATTATAAATTTATTTATTCATCAAATTCATCAGTTTACATTTTATTAGTACATTTATTTTGGACTCTCCATGTAAGTTAAGAAGAAACCTGTGTTTGGAGGATCGTTCCTTCGAAGACAGTATAATTAGTACATATATAGTATAATGAAATTAAAATGATATAACCAACTTAAAACTAAAACGGTGTTGACAACCAAATGTACCTATATTTTTATTATTATAAAAAAACAATGAATCATGGAACCTAAATAATTAAGTGTTTTTGAGGGTCAAACTCTGCTACCACGTATATAGGTATATGTTTTATTGTAATATAGTATTATTAAAAATTATTAACGAAAAAAACTAATTAAATAAAAAAAATAATTACAGTTATTAATTAATTAATTATGGTAGGTAGTTTGGTTGATAGAATCCAGATAATTTTCCTTCAGTACCGAGAAATGTAGCGGATTGCCTCGTTGAATCGCCATGTTAATATTATTAATATATGTCAATTATTTTATAATAACGGAATGTTATATTATAATACGTTATTATAAAATATCTATCCCGTGTGCCATTTAAAAAAACATTTAAATTATTATAAAGGTTTCATATATTAGAGCAAAGTTAGAAGTCATATTTTTGAACACTACTCGTAGATAGCAGAGGAATAAATTATAAAATTTATTTTTTTAGTTTTAACATTGTTTTAATTAAATAAATAAAAGAATTATTAGATATGCTATTTATTATTAATTATTCTAGCTGTCCTTTTAAATAGAGATTAAGAAAGAGGGACACTGTTCTTAGTTATTCATGGGTTTTCCTGTCCGGGTCCAACGCGTGGTTGGGAGTGGAAGTGAACTGCAGTGATTCCGGGCTTAAGACGAGGCAGGGTTGTAAAAAAGGTCTTTTCGAATTTAACTCTCCCTTTGTGTTCACTATCCTCCATACACAACCAAATAATATATGATCGTGTAAGGCGTTCATAACAGTACCGACGGTCGATCTTGGAAGCCCAAGATCCATCAATAGACCTTGCAAAGTATTTACTGGCATTCCTCTTGTACTTTGATTCGTGAGATCCAAGTTTTTGTTTAACTTGATGGTGTGGTCCTTAGGAATGTTTGTTTCTCACGGAACGGTAACTTCTACAGTATTACTTTCTTCAAGCATCGAAAGTACCACTATGGCTGGTCCATAGACTGAAACTACTAGTTTATCCGAAATTTTGTAATGTATTTTGAATGTATCCATGAGTATTTCCTGGCGCTTTATCCAGGATCGAGAAAGGTTTACTTTAAGTTTGCTGGAGTCTAACAAAGGTGCTTTACAAAGTGTCGATATTCCTTTACTGGCTCTAGCAATATTGAAACTTACAGCTTCGTATAATAGCTTTTTAAATAAAATCAATATTAGGTAATTTACATACTTATCGTTATTGAGACTAAAACGTGTTCATGTAGCTCGTGTAAGCGCTTACGAAAGCTATCAACTATAAATTGGAATACATTATAACTAACTTTGACTGTTTCAAAGCGCTTAAAGCGTCTACAAAATATACTATTTCTCTACTCACACAATGCATATTATATTAAAGGGTGTAGGTATATAATCTACATAAATAATTTACTTACGTTTACGTTTTATATTTATGTGTATCTTCTCGTAGGAAGCATTTACTGATTTGGCATCGAGCCAAAGCACGAAAGGTACTTTGTCGTATAAACAACATTACTACTCAGTAAATAGAGTAATATCCTTTAATTAACATATAAAGAAAAAAAATGTGAGTACATATTATAATTAACTTATCTTTCCTAACCTACTGCGTAAAGATGCTTGGGAAGGATTTAATTAAAAAAGTTAATACCTCTCAAAGGAACCCAAAGCGCTATATTAAAATTAATGTTCTTTCAAACCTACAGATACCCCACTTTTGACATTTACTGATACTTTATTATTAACAGTAAGACAGTTTTTTTTACAATCCGTTTGCCTCAAAGCACTTGAACTTAATCAAATTAAAGCTAAAATAATAGATTGTTCAATCAAAACAAGTCTCTCTGTATGTTTGCGTAGATCTTAAAAAAAACGAATTTTCATGCAGTTTTCATCGTCTAACAGAGGGATTCCTGAGGAAGGTATAGGTATATAACATCATCACGGTTGCCTATTTGGCTCCCGAGAACGGCCTCAGGGTACCCAGCGGAGGGGATTAACCCGTCCTCATTTCGCCGATAGTATTCGGAGGCAACACCTAACAAGTGGCGAGCTTGTTGCGGTGTTAGTGATGAAATAGCCGTTGTATAAAGCGGTCAACCCATCCCAGGCCGGCCTTGTTGTCATATGCTTAACCTTGTTATCAGTTGCGCAGTGACTTAACCACTAGGCTGGGGCCGCATTTTATAGTAAGATTGTTTAGCAGGCTAAGTTTCCGCTAATATATTGCAATTTTCTAACCCAAACTATCATAAAATCTACAAACACATTAAAGCTTACAGGTTAACTTACTTTAAATGAAAAAAAAAACTTAAATTTGGCTATCTCAATATAGGTTATTGAGATAGCCAACTAAACTATAGTAAAATATAAGAAATCATAAAAAAAAATGAAATAACCTTATTAAAAATGTATTAAAATAATAACACTTACTACAAATAATTCTATTAACTTTTGGATAATAATACAATTATTCGAGAAACGACAGAATCCGATTATGCCAGGATTTTTCAAAACTTTCCTATTGTATAAGCCCAAAACAAATTTCTTCTAACAGTCAACAATCGCTCCTTTCACGTTGTATCTATGTACTGATCTCCTCATACAGGTCTATTCTAGTCTTATTTCGGTTCTAGTCTAGTAGGACAATACTATCGGGGTGGTAGTCTCCTTTAATGGTGAAGTTATGAAACGGGCAGTTGGATTAACGATCAAGCAGCGAGGATGTTAAAAAAGACTCGTAAATCGTCGTCGTCAATGTCACCGCCAATTTTGGAACCACATTCTTTACCTAGTCGGCATTTATTTTTGCTGCCAGCCTGTTTTTTAACTTAACTAATCTACTGATATGTAACCTAAAATAGCTTACCAATAAATTCTTATGCGTTTTGCCGATATTAAAAATTGCAGCAAGCCTCGGTTCTTGGCGCTCTTTCATATTTTCTAAAAGAATTTGAAGTATTTTTTATACTTCATTATATAACAAAGTGGGAAATTAATCTTCTTACATACTTATTCTCAAAAGGAAACCCTGGATCTATTTTATAATGCGCGACATTATAATCATCGATAAATTAAAAGGAAAATTTCCTGAATCTTTATTTCCTGAATTTTAAAGAAACATTTTTCAATATTCTTTGTAGGTACTGCAGATAATTACTTTGTTTTTATACGTAGCATTTGTACCTCATTGTTCTTGCTTTGCTTTACTCTATTCGATTTGTTTTTTCTATATCCTTTATAATATACGTGGTGGCCTAGTATATACGTGGTGGCCTAGTTGGTTAGACCTTGGACTTAAAAACGCTTAGGTCCCTGGTTCAAATCCCGGTGTGTACCAATGAGTTTTTAATTTAAAAAAATATGTACATTTGTTTGACAACACCACTATAGTGCCTCGGAGAGCACGTTAAGCTGTCGGTCCCGGTTTCACTATACCAACTTGTGAATCTGTTATAGATGGGTTATTGAGTCTATCCAAAACATCGCGACGAGCTAGCCACTTGTTCGGTGTAGAGTCATACCATCGGCTACAACGAGGTGGGATTAAAACCCTCCGCTGGGTACCCTGGGGCCGTCTAGGCGGTCTCGGGCGCCGTAAGGCACCCGTGATGATATATATATATATACTCTCTTTATCCATGGCGTATTAGCATTGTTAAAAAACACTGTAGGTATTCTAATTAATATGTGCGTACAGCGAATACCTATGATTTATTAGTTTTCACGATTCTATGGCTACCAATGCTTTGCAATTGCATTTGTAGGAGTATGTTCAGCAATGGACTGATGATGATGGTGATTATACTGATGATTATGATGACTATGCTGATAATTCTGTTTATATGCGATGATAATGATGCTGTCAAAGATGATGATTATGATCATGCCGATCCTGCTGATAATGATGATGATTAGGAAAGTGATGACTATGCTAATGATAACATTGTTAATGAGATGATGATGATAGTAATTATACTGATAAGTATGATGAGGCCGAATGATGAAGATGATGAGGATTTTTATGATAATGATAATATTGATAACTTATAAAATAATTATTAACTTATACAATGTAATGTAAATGTTTTAGTCCTATCGTTATTTACTGCAAATCAGTCGAGTTTTGAAGTTTGCGATTGTAGAGTGGGGCGATGTCTTTGCGTGTCGTGGTTAGTGTGGCTGGCGAAGATGGGCGTGAAATCCATATGAAATGAGAGTCCTTATATTATCTGACGATGAATGAATTGACGACTGAAGTTACTTTTGAAGACCTGAAATAATAATGTTATAATGTTTTGATACAACAGTTTTGTTTTTGGCTGCTGTAAATTGTACAAGAGATATGATAAGTAACAAATGTATAAACTAAACGCTTTTTAGTTTTACTATTTATTCGTTCTAATTTCTAAAGTATATTCCAATAATAACAATACAATACAAGCAAAACACACAAATCATAGGCCACATAACAAAATTACTGTTATCCGTACCAACTAAATTAATACAGAATTGTTGTGTTTATATGTGTGAGCATGTGTATAGATGACATTTAGAAGATCGTCTTAATGAGGATGTTAGATAATCACCAGTGTATTATCTAACATCGAAAGAGAATATAGCAATAATTAGGACTGCAGAGTGACTTACGACCAGTTTCTAGAACGATACTTTAACTAGACACATGATTGGTATAATGTCACGCCACATCAATTATATGATGTGATTTCAAATGTTGATTTGTTAGTAAAATACCTGTATATCATACAATCAAGAAACATCAGGTATCTTTGAAAATAATCATTCTGATAAGTTAAACTATGGTACTCTTTTGATGTATTTTTCCCCTTCCTAACTCGTCAATTATACACATTATCTAACGTGCATTCGGTATTGTATACAATGCCTAAGCAAAGTATGAAATAAATGATTTTCATGCATTAACTGAACGTTTTAGGCATTCCATAGAATTCCTAGGTATTCTACACAATACCGTATTATACAGATTGCCCGTAACATATAAACATAAACTTTCCGAAAGACATGATCTAAATAGTGGTGAAAACCGCTTGCGTAGAAGACTTACATGGCGTAAGAGTACCACAGAGTACCAGACAGACGGGGGAAGTGATCTCATTTTACACTATGTATAGATTTTATGATAATACCTATATTTATAACAACATGTAACATACATCGTACTTACCTACTAACTGTTTTAGCAAATTGCGAATATAGCTAATTGCTAGACACTGCATGATTTTTTGTTTAGTGTTTGATGTTCATTGTTATATCTTTTCCTTTTTAATTAATCATTTAATTGAATCAGGTGTTTATTTGTCGAAATTCATTATGTAAAATTATAATATTACTTTGTAATTATTCTGCTTATGTTGTAAATGTAACTACACAAAGATAAATCATCAAAAAACGAACAGTTTTGGCGACACTAGTTTCACCTGAATTGATAATATATAAATAATTCTTTGTAAATCATAGACAAATAGAAATAAAAAAAAATACAAAGTACCGACATTATAAAAATTATGGCGTGTGGAATTAAAATAATGGGATTATTGACTTTCCAGACATACACGTAGGATACGGTGTACGATTAAACGATTAAAGGAAACAATTTTCTATATTTTTTACAATGACTGAATTACAAAATTGCATACTAACTATAGAAAATAGTCATACTAAACGCCCTACTACAATTACATGTGTTAGTACTGCAGGGAACAATGAATAATTTATTTGCATGAGTTTACGATAAACACTTCATATTAGTTTAATTGTATATTAATATTTTATTTAATAATTTTATATCATTCTTCATTTTGAACTATTTTTCTTGGTATCAGTTACTAAAAGACTTTAAGTATTGAGATTCTTTAGATATTTTTTTATTAACTGAGTTACCGCAATCACCCGGTTGGTCTATATTACTAGAGTCGGGCCTTTCTTTCTGTACACAAAAACTTATTGAGTCCGGAAAAATACTTTGGTTATAGTAGGTTTTGTCTCATTTTTGCAACAAAAAATAATATGTGTAAAAGAGACAAACCCTATTTTAACTAGTGTTCTTGAAGGACTCAATAAGTTTTTATGTGAAAAAGGCCATTAATATATTATTTTGTAATTACGAGTACATAATAATAAACACATATCTTCTAAATATTCACACTATAATTTTGTAAGTATGTGGTACGTTGAGTAAAGAACTGCTTGTGTTTAATGAGTTTTTAAAAAACCCAAGAAAGATGAGTAATTTAACAACAGCTTTATTTTTATTTTTAGGTAATATTTAATTTATTTTATTGTAAAATACATATATAAATTATTATATAATAATATTATAACACAAAAAGAAAAAAAACTGGTATTAATTTTATTATAATGTTATTTAATAAATAAGCAAAGATTACACTTTGGCGAGCAATATTAACTAGCAGACATAGTTACATATAATTACTATTAACTTGGGAGTTATTAGCAGAAGATTTTGCAAGACAATCAACAACAGGTCAATAGTAACAGCTAACCACCTAGTCTTATACTAGTTGGCTATGTAGCCTGTATTTCATTTGGTTGTTTTTTTTTTCTCCCGGACAAAAGTTTAATAGTTCACTTACCCGTTTGTTTTTTATTATTAATTCAGCATTTGTCTGTGCATGTGTGGCAGGAAAGGCGGCCTAGCCAAGTGAACACTTTGATCTTATATATATATAAATATATATTGTTTTGACTTTTTATAAATGCCTGTAAAGGTTTACATGAAATAAAAATTGTTTTACTTTAACTTTAATGTTATTAAGGCTATAAACACTACGACAGCGTGTTAAAACTTGTTCGGTTGTAACTCAAAACGCCATGGGACGACAGCCCGGGTAATAAACCTCTTCGCCGGGCATCACGCTTCTTTTGAAACATACTATGTAGTAGATGCGATTTTATTTGCATAAAATTATGTAAGACCGTTCAAACGACCTCAGCGTACACAGCAGAAGGTTTTTATTCCTATATACCTAAAAATATTTAATATAAGATATTAAAAAAACGTACGCTAGAGTCTTGTTATAACAACAGTTACAGACAACAAGTTTTGGTGTATATGTGTGGGAGGAATGGCGGACACACTTAGATTTTGGTATATATGTGGAATGGCGGACACGCTTAGATTTTGGTATATATGTGGAATGGCGGACACGCTTAGATTTTACATTTTTGTTCTTAACTCTCATAAATATGCCTGTAAAGGTTTACATGATATAAATATTATTTTTTTTTTACACCACGTTCCAACTCGTATATATTATATCACCATATATGCCGTGCGGCGCCCGAGACCTATTCAGGCTCAGGGTACCTACCACGTAGCCGTCACTACTTTTTCAGTAGATTACCCTAAAAAAGTGGCTCGTCGAGATTCAAAACATTTTTACAAGTTGGTATAGTGATACCAGGACTGATGGCTTAACATGCTCTCCGAGGCACGTTTTTTATATAAAAATCGCATTGAACGCACAGGGGTTTGAACTCCTGACCTAAAAACTGGAGTTTTTAAACAGCCACCTAATATATAAATAAATACGTATTCAAATAATAAATAAACCTTAAAATGTCTTAATGGATTCAAAATACTAAAAGGATTTATAAATACAATACCATTAGCAATCTGTGACAAAAAAGAAAACAACAACAAAAAAACAGAAATAATGAAGCGAAAAGTATTATTTAGTGCTTTAGAATTAGTAAAGGGGGTTATCTGACCCCTGGAGGGAGAGGGTGGTGCCGTCGCTATGGGTATAAAATACATTTAAAAGGTTTTTCAGTTGCCACTTTACACTTTTACTTACTTCTGTGGACATAAATATATAATAAAATAGCTTAATATCCTAAGCTATGATCAAGCTTAACCGTTACTAGAAATAAAATATTAATTAAAAGTATTATTTTACCTATTTTGATACTGAATTAGGTAATAGATACACATACAATACATGTGTACACACGCTTGTACCAATACGTCTACACTCACATACACACATGCACCTCTACTTTCACACATACACCTCTACTTTCACACATACACCTCTACTTTCACACATACACCTCTACTTTCACACATACACCTCGACTTACACACTCGCACTTGACATACAGAGTCCGTATGTCTACTCTTTAAAGAGAATTTTCGTATTACGGACATACAAAGTAATTATATTTTAACATAACTTCAATTATTATAACTCCAAAATGCAATTCCATTTCATTCAACATGCTGCGAATAAGGAAAGCAAGGAGTTTTAAAAAAGCAATTAAATTTACTTTTCTCTATTTCTATTGAAAAAGGACCGACCGCATAAATCCGACTGCTAAAAATATTGCAATATATCAGTGAAAAAAGTCGTATCTGTTGTTTTTAATATCCCAAATACAAATAGAATGGCACAACTTTGTACTATGGATAGGTGAGCCAATAAAATGTCAATAAACTTAAGTAATTTAGTTTCCGAAGTAAAATAAATAACATCGCATCTGGCCATTGTACAAGTAATATAGAAAAACGATATACCCGTACACAATGTGGAGGACTTTAAAATAATGACACGGAAAAGTTTCCAGGTAAAATAAATTATTAGGAAGTGCTTTAAATTATTGAACTATTTCATTTTTATTTTAGAATTTCATTATATCATCACGGCTGCCGCCAGATGTGGGGCATTGTACCCGTTTGTATATTGAGTTTACATCAAACAAGTGGCAATAAAGATGTTTGCATAGACTCAATAACTCAACAATAAGGTATAGGAAAACTGGGACCGATAGCTTAACATACTCTTTGAAGGCACTAGTTGTCTTGTCAAACAAATGTTCATATGTTTTTATTAAAATGATATAAAAATAATATAAAATTTTTATTATAATATAAAAATAAATAATAGTAATATAATAGATGATATAAATTTCACTTTCCTTAGAACATGGATAAATATGGATAATATTTTCTATAGTGCCTACCTATTTAATAAATAAAATTGTGTTTATGCCACGTTTATGTTAGTTTGATGTTTAATCATTAAACAACACCAAACTGCCTATTTCCATTTTCACATAGGTTGAAAATCGATAAAATGATACTGGATCCATTTGTGTAGGATTACAGAAAGCATTCGTAGAGAGCATGTTAAGCCCATTGTGCATTTTACTAATACCACTGGTGGGTATAGCTGGCGTTAAAGCTTGTAATATTATTCGCTCCCTTATTTATTTTAGTCCATTGGAGCAGCACCGCATCGCCATCAACGGAGCACAAATCCTAAAGCGTTTTATTCGTGAAATGACGGAGATCTAAAATGGTTCAGAGCAAACAAACCTCGCAAACTGGTGGATTGGACTCTCTGCACGTATTGGGCCACACGGGTGGGCAACACTTTTATTTTTAAACATACCTACTTAGGTTGAAACGTTGTTATCTCTTGCACATTTCTCAATCCAGAGGAAGAATTCTACCAAACCAATTGTATAATTTTACAAATTTTGTATGAGAAATATGTCAAATGATATCATTGATAATTGATTTAGTAGGCCCAGAAAACATAGCTCATACCTACTAGTATCTGTCTTTGCATCGAAATGTCTTACCTGAAATTAAAGTATCTTTGAGATTTTTTTAATAACTTATTTCGTTAAAAATAATCTTTAGCATGCTTTAAGGATTTTTGGTGGAAGATATTATTTGATAGCATTATTGTGTTAGTTTTATATATGTTTTCTATAATGTCTTAGTTTAGGCATAAACTTACCAACCACTATTAACTACCGCGATTTAACTATTAACTAGGGCACTTTTTAAGTAATCGCGGACGTTACCTAACAAATTAATGTCCCTGGTTCGAATCCCCGTGTGTACCAATGAGTTTTTAATTAAAAAAAATTATGTACATTTGTTTGACAACACCACTATAGTGCCTCGGAGAGCACGTTAAGCTGTCGGTCCCGGTTTCACTATACCAACTTGTGAAACTGTTTATAGATGGGTTATTGAGTCTATTCAAAAAACATCGCGACGAGCTAGCCACTTGTTCGGTGTAGACTCATACCATCGGCTACGACGAGGTGGGATTAAAACCCCTCCACTGGGTACCCTGGGGCCGTCTAGGCGGTCTCGGGCGCCTTAAGGCACCCGTGAAGATATGTATGTACCTAACAAATTAAATATATTTAAATTTCCTATTTAATTTTGATATAGTATAATATGTAAATTTTGTTACCTACATTGCCTTTTGGAAAGAAGTTTTACTCGCTCTCACCACATAAAATATATTTAAGCACCTCTAAAGTAAAAAAAAAGTCCGTAAAGCGTTGCATCTTGTGACCTATCAAATGATAATGTGAGAACCACTATGTTGCAACGGTAGGTTCTTCCTAGCCCATAAATGTCACCTCTAAAATATATAAACATGACGTGTTAACGATGGTACAGTCAACGGCAAGGTAAAGTATACCTACATCTTCATCTTAGATTGATGAATATCAAATAAATACCATCACGGGTACCTATTTGGCTCCCGAGAACCGTTTAAACGGCCTCAGGGTACCCAGCGGAAGGATTTTGATGAATATCAAATAGCATTATTTTTATTTATTTTAGATAAATTTTCCTGATGGTATTTCTATCATTATTTTATTAGACCCCATTAATAGGGTCGATCAATACATTATTGTTTAACAGCATTGGTTGCTCCCACTATGCCGGCTAAATGCGGTTACGAAATGTAATTATAATAAATTGGTATTTTTTATAGAAAATCCCCGAGAGATTACACGGGTAATAAAGCTTGAATTTTGGAACAGCCTCTAAACATCCTATTAAGTTTTTATGATAAGTATCAGTTAAAGTCAAAAATATTAGACTGATACCTTTCTCTAACTTTAAGCTTTTTAATAATTTTTTAAAATGTTTAGTAATGTCTATAACTGAATTACGTCAAATATATATTGGCTGCGTTCCACATCAGAAATACTTTTTATTAAAGGGCGGACCTTTTAAACGTGCACAATCCCTCAAAAAACTATATAAAAATATAGTTGCAAAAATTGTTAACAGACAATTATATTAGTGGCGTTTGCAGCGGAGACACTGGGTCCGTGGTCATCAAATACATAAAAAAAATGTTAAGGAAATTGGAAATTGATTGGTCCACGCCTCGGGTGAGCGGCGGCGTTTTTCTCGCAACAGATTAGTTTAATTATACAACGGGGAAACGCCGCCAGAATTTTCGGCACTAAACCGCACCACACAAATTTAGATATTTTCATTTATACACAGTTAAGTTTTACACACTTCTAAATAAATTTTAAAATATATCTAAACTAACACTTCAACCTATGAGTAGCTATGGTTATTAGATGAACAGAAAATTGATAGAAACGCATTCCAAACAGACTGTGTATAGAACTCAAAGCATGGTTGAGACCAAGGCCCCTCAGATAGGAAACCAATCTGCAAACAAGTTTTGAATCAATTCGATATGCACGGGGAGAGCTTTTGCTACTCTTCTTTTGTCTCATCCAATTTCATGACATTTCTCTGTACATTTATGAAATTTTAATTTGTCACAGTGAAAAATTGTAAAAGAATACTTTAGTATTAATAAATGGTACAGATTGCTTTTATTTATGAAATCTGATATGACTTTGAATTATAATTGAGTTTCAAATAGAGTTACAATTGTGAAAAAGGTTCGACAATTTTCATAATATCGTGTTTTTAATTTTTATGTAATATTTTTCAATGCAGTTATATGTATTATTATGTTAGGTGGCGTATGTTATTTTTGAACATATTATACATATAATACAATCGTATGTACATTAAAGATTTATGCAAAATTATATCTCCTTTTTTTCACGAGAAACAGTAATAGAACCTAACAAATATTTGGTGTTTGTTAGTTTATGTGCTCTTGACGTAAAACCCTCTCATTACTCAAAATCTAAAAGAATAAACTTTATTGTGGTGACATTTAACGTAAATTTCATCAATGAGGACCTACAATATCAAAATATATATTTTTTATTTTGTTTAACGCGACATTTAAATATATATATATATATATATAATTAGGTAAGTACCTATGAAATAGCACGTATTAAATATGAATAACAAATAATTTTAGGTTGCCTATAATAAACAACGCGCACAAAGAAATAAAACTCCATTTTAACTAAAATACATTGTAAAGTGTTTATATACTTATAAAATACTTTGAGTGACAAAACAAATATTAAGTAATAGCGCAATGTGGACAAAATCTTTAAAATACCTTGAAGACAAGACAGTGAGAATTGTTTCCCTCACTGTTTAAGTTCCTCTGTGTATTCCCTAAATGAATAATAAAGCCCAACATGAAAAGTTTTCCTAGAGCTCCAAACTTTAAGTCTAGAGAAGCAGAGTTATGTTTCCGATAGTGAATATCTTTTGTTGGAACATTACACCTTTTGTTTTGAAGTTATATAAATTTAATTTAATTACCTAGTGCATTTAATGTCATTATTTTAATTAATCCCAAAATAAAATAAAAACCACTAGAATATATTAACCATAAGTCATTTTACTGGATTGTATGAAGACGTCCTAAAAAGGAGCGAGGTTTTAAATTTTATTTCGGTCATTTTATGAGGTTTCTAAGTTTTAAAAATTTATATCTCTTGTTTCTGAAGGTGGATTTTGATGAAATAAAAGCTAAATGTAGAACTTATTGTTTTAATAATCCAATTTTGAATAATAAGTGGCTTTTACATGATTTATAAGACTCTTATCTCGCCTCAAACCCTTAAGATTTTTATACATATAAACTTTTGCATCCAATTGACCCTCAGCAATTACGTTTTATTAGCTTTATTTATTTCTTAAAACTAAATTCTAATAAATAAATAAAAGTATCTACAAAATAACAAAAAAATACAGAATATATCCTCTATCCCTGACATTGCATCTACAGTGCCAAGAACTGCGACATTGCCCCTCTGAATCGCATCCCTGCACGAGCATCGCCAGATGTTTAGATCAGTAGTCGACCAATCTGATCAACCAACTGTATTGTATCCTTGCTCCTTATGGCCTGGGGCCTTGCAGCAAGGATACGTCTTCACGTAGTAAGTTAGACGAATAAAGCTACGTTTTAGTGCTAGAATGTAATATGTTAAATAAATGTACGCAAATGTAATTATAATTTATCTCATATGTAAATAACTACCAGCATTTATAGGTTATAAGGACCTCTGTATAGTGAAAGCCTCCTCCAATTCAATGTATTCTTTTCTATATTTATATAGCCTTAAGTGTCATTTCCGGCCAAATCGGCGACCGACCCTGTTTCGTTTCCACCCCCATATAGATGCATAATTTGTTCAAATGACCTAGTCTTGTTTCTGTATTAATTTCTTGACATGGTAATAGTTTCCTTTCAGGGTTTGGTTACGAAACAGATGGCTGATTTGACGATATCGCAGCGAGGACATTAAATAATGTAATGAAAATTTGTCTTTGACACTACCCATTTTGTAACAGCATCATTTTGACGGCGAAGATCAATGCTTATCGCATATTAAAACGTTTATTTGCATAATTCTGAAT
The DNA here is from genome assembly GCA_947458855.1 of Monopis laevigella. Classification (NCBI taxonomy): domain Eukaryota; kingdom Metazoa; phylum Arthropoda; class Insecta; order Lepidoptera; family Tineidae; genus Monopis; species Monopis laevigella. The sequence continues at coordinate 35,606,799 of OX381576.1, read as the reverse complement.
ATAATGTTTCTTAGGTGTTAGTATATGTACAGAATTTGTACATAATACTAACACATAAGAGACATTATACTACTTTACTTATTTGAAATCCATAATTACATATAACTTCTAGCCATTAATAATAGCGGTACTCGATATATTTATGCAGACAGATCTGAGGTTCCGTTAAGGCTTTATTTTAGAAAACCTGAATCAAGCTCCTTCTGCTTGATTTAATTGCTGGCTGCATGTGGCTAATATGAAGAATGACTATAATGTCCACTGAAAAGAATCTTCAGCTACTTTCGTGAATTAAGAAATTTGAGTTCTTAAAATTATTATTTTGGGTTTAAAATTAATATAAAATGCTTGAAAGTGAAGGCACTAAGTAATAATGTATTCAGTTAATGGTGTGGTTTCATAAAAATAAGTGGAATTTTTGATTTAATTAAATTGTTACCTCGCACTAACAAAATCAATTAGTAAACAGTCATAATCGTAGCCTAAAATTACTCCAGCCACTTATTAGGTATTATTATTATTTATTTATTTACATTTATATACACATGTTAAATTGTTACATAACCATTTATAGTAACAAATTATAATTTACAACGTCATCAACCCAATTAGCTCACAGTGAACGTCAAAAAAACCTGAGTTACGTTAACTTACAAATTGCATAAACTTTTCTCTTCTTTTACGACGAGCTTTTAACGAACAATTAATTCATTTGAAAACTGCGCGCATATTTCCTTTCGGTATATGAATAGTGACGCATTACCGAACGTGAAACAGCCGTGAAGAAAGCTTTTTACAGCCTCCGTTGCGCCGCGCTGCAAACCTGGCGCAACTAGTCCCTGAAGTCGACTCCGCGCCGCCGTCGGGAGCGGACGCTCGCTACTACGATATTGTACTACGCGAGTGAGTGTGCTACGAACTTCATAGTCGTTTGAAAAATTGTTGCAACTATGTGGCAACGACCTTATCCAACAAGGCCGTATCAAAATCAGTGGTCGCCCACATACCCTCATCCAGAGAGGGGCCAAGTTCCCCCGCCATTCGAATATAACAACCAGTCTACCTGGACTCCTCCTGGCAGGACCTACATCTGGCGGCAACATATGCCTACTAATTGCCAATGCGCCCAATGTACTGCCTCATACTACTTCAATGAGAGAAACATTTATTTAATGACAACTAAACTGAAGAATAAGTTAGTAAGGTTGACGATTGATAAATTCTCCCCTATACCTCAGATTCCTTCGTTTGTGGATGACTACATCGCGCCGATTGTACCGGAGAACCAAACGTGCCCTCTATGTTTGGGCAATCAACGTCCGTTTTGTGGCCACAACCATGTGGTTCGCCCGGAACGACCAACCCCCCCGGGCCCGGCCCCGACCCCGCCCCCGCCTCCGCCCCCGCCCCCGCTCCCGTTGGCGTCCTACTTTGAGCAGCCGTGGTACCTTCAGCAGCCGCAGTACTTAGGGCAGCCGCAGTACTCCGGGCAGCCGCAGTACTCCGGGCAGCCGCTGTTAATGCCTCAAGTACCGCTTCCGCCTTCAGTACCGCAGTACTCCGAGCAGCCGCTGTTAATGCCACAAGTACCGCTTCCGCCTTCAGTACCGCAGTACTCCGAGCAGCTGCTGTTAATGCCGCAAGTACCGCTTCTGCCTTCAGTACCGCAGTACTCCGAGCAGCTGCTGTTAATGCCGCAAGTACCGCTTCTGCCTGCAGTACCGCAGTACTCCGAGCAGCCGCTGTTAATGCCGCAAGTACAGCTTCCGCCGCCAGTAACACAGTACTTGGAGCAGCCGCTGCTGATGCCGCAAGCATCGCCGCCGGTGCCGCCGCAGGCACCGCCGCCGGTGCCGCCGCAGGCACCGACGCAGGCACCGCCGTTGCTGCCACCGCCGTTGCTCCCACCGCCGTCAACGCCGTCGGCGCCTCCGGCGCCATCGCCACCCACTCTACCTGTGGTGCCAATTCCCTATCATGCATGCCAGAGATATTAATATACTCCTGGTATTTTTTCTGCTGGAAGTACGGTGGCTTTTCGATCGATGAATCGGTAAACTTATTTAAATTTTTATAACTATAGCTTTATGCTTACTTAAACATATCTAAAAAATTACACGAATATATCAATTTTTAACTTAAATTGTGATTTTTTTTTTGTTAAACCCGGAATAAATTGTTCGTATGCTGAAAAATTATTGTTATATGTATTTTTATTATATTCTAGTATTTGGCATCATATACATACATTACATGTATTTTTAAGTACCTAGATATAATTTTATTGTTTGTTTAATTTTCCTGACATTATTTTGTATCTTCTGGTAACATTATTAAGTAATTTTTGAGAAGATCTTGACATTATGTTGATATCTTGTTATTATGGATGTAATATTATATTAAGTTAATTCCTTTGGATACATTATTGTAAAGATTATTTTATTATTAGTACGTATTTAATTTAACTTAAATAGATAATGCAATTTTATTATTGTATGTACATTATGTATGTGAATTACTTTGAATAGGTATGTTTAGGTATATATTTTTATTAAGTAACATACTGACATTATAGTCTGTGAATTAATTGTATGTTATAGTAGTTCTATGATCGAATAAACAATTCAAGTCAATCCCTTATCTATACATTACCAAAGTTGTTGTCGCATTTAAAAGTTTATAGATATTGAAATCCTTTTTCAATGCAGATCATAGTTCAAGGTTCTTTTTGTTTCAACTTACTCATATATCAGCAAATTTTGTTATTCGCTTTATAAATTAATATTTTGATCTTATCACATTGTATAAGCACTTATGCACATATAAATTGTATTGAATATAATTATAAAATTAAGATGAATTTTTAGAGTTTTCAAAGATGATGTAGGAGTTGCTGGCTATCTTATGCCATATAAATTAATAACCAAAAAAATATATAAAATATAAAATGCAATAAATATCTTTTTTGTCGCACATTTTTCGTTGTTTTATTTTACGTACATAGAAACCACTTAGTACCCTTTTTAATTTTTCAGGTTTTTACTTTAGCTCGATTCATAATTCCAAGCAGCGGTTTGTCAGTTCGAGCCAATAAACTATTCTACATATTATTGCAAACTTTTAATTATTTCAATTTCAATAATGGAAGTATATCGATAATAAATTACTATTTATTTAATTATATGAATAGCGGCACCACCAAGAAGTAACTTCTTTTTTTTTTATATAGAACAATTTAGGTACACTAATTGCTCTGGTCACAAACTAGCTTGTACTATGTGTACCAGAAACAACGATATAATACATATTATATTTTATAAACACCCAGACCATGACAAACTGTATAGAAATACGTACGAATATTTGTTTGCCATGGGTGTGAATCGAACCCACGACCTCCGGAGAACAACTCCAAAGGCGCAACCACTAGTCTACGGAGGCGGCTTAAAAATCTCTTAAATTACTACACCAAATTGTTGAAATATAAGTTTACAGTACTTAAATTAATATGGAAAATGGTTTTTATTGAGGTACAAAAAGTTAGTGTATTTTTATATCTCCATATAAAAGTACACAGGATATTGAGATACACCAGGACGCAACGGGTTTCTGTTACACGGATCATAGGACAAAGTTATTAAACTCTCCTACACACGGTTACACACCTAAACAACATAGTTAATGTACTCCATGAAAGTATAATAATTTGGAGGTGTTGTAGTGTAACACAGCTAGCAAAGTACAAATCACAAATATCTTTCTATCATGCTCATAATGTTTCAAATATACATAAGTACATAAAATCTTTTTTATCTTTTGTTGGAGAGAAACATAAATATATATTTTATGTTTGTTGTTTAAAATCTATAGATTTTTCTTTAGTTTAAAATTGACCCTTTTCTAGGGAGCCAAATAGGCACCCGTGATGGTATCAGATATTAGAATAGAATATCTTTCTGGGTTTTCTGAAGACTTCGATTTATTTTTGAGATGCAATTCTTCTTTCAGGATGCGGTTATCTAACGGGAAGTTTTAATAATACAGCTGTGATCTTTAAAATAGAGTTTTCATGCAAGTTGTTTCTATTACAATACAATTTATATTTAGACCTTATCCAAATAATTCATAAATTAATAACGCGGCGTTCTAGTAAACTGACATATTTTTTATTTAATTTAATTCATAATAAAAAATTATCTAGGTAAAGTAAAGGTTATCTAGGTAACTTATAAATTAATCTAGACCTAGATTAGCTAATGTTGTTTTCATAGTTAACTAATAATATTAAGCTTCTTCTCTAGGCCGTCCGACCGCCCATACATGATGCAAAGACCATCAAATGACCTAGTTATGTTTCGGTTTTAGTCTGTGGGCTCACCGGTTTTCCGGAGACTAAAAATTCAATAATTTTTGTATTCAAAGATTTTTTTTTCGTGTTTATGAAATTTGAAACAATATAAGCTTTGAACAAGAAGTTCTACGTTCATACGAGTACATACCTGCTAAGCCCAAAGTAGGTATATCGAGCTTTTGTTATTTATGAACTACTCGCTACTACTAGCTGTTCCATGGGATTTACACGAGAAAGTAATGAAGTCGTATCCTTTCATATCATGTAGGTCTGCTTACCAACAGGACAAATTTAAACAGATTTTTTTATTATCAGTCAACGTAGGACTACAAAACAATATGGCTTATAATGTAAATGTCGTATAATTTCATTTTCCTGTGGGCGTTAACAATTGCAGTAATAATATTAGCACGAGCAAGGCGGAAAGCGCAGCCGACCGATTCATGTGCATCTGGATTGAGAGATCTTATCAAAACCAAACAAAATGACTATGTTGGCATTTCGTATCATAATGTAGAAACTTATATATGAAATATTTTAATTTGTAAAAGCGAGGAAAAAAAGTTAGCGTCAAAAAATAGAAGCTCTCAATCCTGACGTTTTTGAAAAAATATAAAAAGAAATTTTTAGAAGTATTTACTCTATGTTATATTTTTTTGTACTATCATTCAGTACACACATCGTAAGAAATAATTATAAGAATTCAAAATATTTGGAGGTAAAATGAAGAAGATATAAGGCAAAACATGGATCTCTCAATCCAGACGTTTTAGATTGAGTGATCCTTTGAAACACCATGTTAGGCTGAGTAGAAGCAAAAGTTGATTATCCCAGCCTTTAATAGTACTTCTCGACATTATCGCAAAAAATAAATAAATATCCAAATGATAACCGTTAAAAAGTTATAGCAACTTCGTCATTTTTAAAACATCAGGACTGAGTGATCTATATTTTCACATATATCTACTTTTACTTTCATCGCACGGAAAATCTAAAATTCTACGAATTATTAAAAAAACATCTTCTAAATCCTGGCATTTAAACTATTTGTGTAAAAGTTGCACTTTATTAGATTTATAGATTCCAAATTTACCCATACAGCAGTCGTGTAGGGTGACCATGTTTTGTTTTTAATTTTTATAAAGCATGGCATATTATTCTGTAAATATGTATAGATTAACTTTCATTTTAATGCAGTAAAATTACAAGTTGTGTGTAAATCAATGCTAAAAAAATACATAATAAACCATTTGATTTGCCTATTGATTTAAGTGTATGGATTTCATCACTACAAATTACTGTCACTTATGACGCCGCACCCCTAAGAGGCGAAGTAACTTAGATATTAATATATTTCGTTTTGACGTTAATTTAAGCACAGAAAACTGGAATACTATATTGTGTGAAGGTACTATGGAAGTATAAATATCAAGGAAATGCTGTAATAGTTTTCACAAAGTACAAATTACTTGTTAAACGTTTCTCTGTGTCCAGTAATCCGTTTTGGATTATCACTTTTTGAGCATTGAATGGTTATAATCACTTGTGTTCTCATTAGGGTTCCGAATTTATTTATTTTTTCAAAAAAATAACTTTTCTTAGGTGTCTGTTTGTTTGTCGTCATGAATATCTCGAGAACCGCTGGTCGGATATACTTGAAATTTATGGTATATATATAAATATATATATAGTAAAATATCTCCTAATAGGTGTAGATGTAAAAGGGTCCAAGTCAAAGATAAGCGCACGTTAGGCTGTCGGTCCTAGTTTCATTATATAAACTTGTGAAACTGTTTACCGATGGGTGATTAAGTCTAAACAAATACCGCTATGAGTTAACCACTTGTTCTCATTTTTAGACAGGCTATTTTGGGGCTTAGGGTACTTCCTGGTTATTTATAATATCTTTTTTTTTAAAACATTACCGTTTTAAAGAAATTTCAAATTACTAGGTTTTAAATGTATGTGGTTTAAAAAAAGTTTTTTTTAAACACATTATTAGTGTTTACGGGTTTTCAGGAGATTCGACGGTTATGTTACGGGATTAGTCTGAGTTTAGGTACCGCTTTTCAGGTAGCTCGAAAATTTGAGTTCAGTCGTAATTATAACGGTATCCAGATTTATTTTTAAGGCATCATTCTTTGGGTTTACCGTTTTTCAACATTAGTCTATGGAGTTACTGGTATTAGTAAACACTAAAATTTGTTTCGGAATCAATCTGAATTTGTATGGTTTGGCATGTGTTCATACCGAGTGCCAATAAAAAAAAAACATGGTCACCCTACACGACTTGCTGTATGGGTAAAATTGAAACCTAAAAATATAATAAAGTGCAATCTTTACACAAATAGTTTAAATGCCAGGATTTAGAAGATGATTTTTTAATTATTCGTAGAATTTTAGATTTTCTGTGCGATGAAAGTAAAAGTAGATATATGTAAAAATATAGATCACTCAGTCCTGATGTTTTAAAAATGACGAAGTTGCTATAACTTTTTAACGGTTATCATTTGGATATTTATTTATTTTTTGCGAATATGTCGAGAAGTGCTATTAAATGCTCGCATAGTCAACTTTTGCTTCTACTCAGCCTAACATGGTGTTTCAAAGGATCACTCAATCTAAAACGTCTGGATTGAGAGATCCATGTTTTGCCTTATATCTTCTTCATTTTACCTCCAAATATTTTGAATTCTTCTGATTATTTCTTACGATGTGTGTACTGAATGTTAGTACAAAAAAATATTATATAGAGTAAATACTTCTAAAAATAGTTTTTTATATTTTTTCAAAAACGTCAGGATTGAGAGCTCCTATTTTTGGACCCTAACTTTTTTTCCTCGCCTTTACAAATTAAAATATTTCATATATAAGTTTCTACATTATGCTACGAAATGCCAACATAGCCATTTTGCTTGGTTTTGATTAGATCTCTCAATCCAGATGTACATGACCGATTCGATTCCCTAAAAACATCTATTAATAGAACATTACATTAATGAAACTTGCATAACAATTCAACATACAATACAAACTGATTTAAAAACAAACGCGTATTTACAAACAGCACTAAAAGTTATTCAAATATAACACGTTCTTAGAAAATGTGAGATAAATTAAAAACAAAATTCCTTTAAGTACCAATAAGTCCCTTAAGCATACATAGTGGACTAATGCAAAAAATTGCAGCCTCTTTGCTAACATTCTTAGACTTTACATTGTTACATTGCCACTTGTGTACCATCAGGTAGATGTTAGGTCACACTCCAAAAAAGAAATACTGGCGTCATATAATTTCCATTATACTGACATTATCACCTTATACATCAAACCTGCATTTAGACATCAAAGTAATCGAAACAAAACTAGCAACAATTTTGTCCTAAAATGAGCAGTTAGTTTTTATATATCATAAAATATATACAGTAGATTTAATATTAAGTTTCAGTTCATAGCTTTCTCGCGAATAAGCAAAGATTTAATTTTAAACTAAAAACTATAATCAAATTGAAAGCTACTGTACCGACTGTAGGTAGAACCCATAAAGTCAATAGAAAAACGCTGCTTTTAAATTGAATCTTACATTTAGGTCACCTCCTACGCCTGTACACTTGAGTTAAGTTAGATATATAATCTATAGAACTTCTTGTTTTATTATATCCACTGGCTTGGTTGCACCATTCAAGGTACTTGGGGCCCTTCTGTTGGGCCTGTCTATAAAATATCTTGATTTTACTTTTTTACCATTTCGTCAGAGCGACATATCTAAATATATATAACTCAAAGGTGACCGACTGACTGGCTGACATAGTGATCTATCAACGCACAGCCCAAACCACTGGACGGATCGGGCTGAAATTTGGCATGCAGGTAGTTATGACGTAAGCATCCGCTAAGAAAGGATTTTGATAAATTCTACTCCCAAGGGGATGAAAGTTTGTATAACAAAAAAATAACTATTCCACGCGGACGAAGTCGCGAGCCCAGCTAGTTAGTATATATAATATATATCATCACGCTCAAGACCGCCTAGACGGCCTCAGGGTACCCAGCGGAGGGGATTCTAATTCCACCTCGTCGTAGCCATAGTATGAGTCTACACCGAACAAGGCTAGCTTGTCGCGATTTTTGGATAGACTCAATAGCCCACCTATAAACCGTTTCACAAGTTGGTATAGTGAAACTGTGACCGACAGCTTAAACCACTATAGTGCTCTTCGAGGCACTATACTGGTGTTGTCAAACAAATGGACATAGATTTTTAGATTAAAAACTCATTGGTACACACCCGGATTTGAACCAGGGACCTAAGTATTTTTAAGTCTAAGGTCTAATCAACTCGGCCACCACGTATATACTCACACGTAGGTATATCCTACTATATTTTTTTATAATTGACAGTGAATGCTTTTTACCTCAAACGTATCTAATGTAAAATTTACGCAACTTTACTATAGAGTAAGCTTAGTTTAGTGATTATTTACTTTACGAATTAAAAAGACAAAAGCAGGAGCAAGGTACGATTTAAAAACGTGGAACCAAAGCGCTTTAGTGGAATGGTAAAGACCATGAAGGTAAAAACCGAGCCCGCCTGCGCGCCGCTTTTAGCTTTATGGTAAAGACATAGGGGCGGAACACCTCCCCACGTCTCCAGTCACGTCATAGCACTCGTAGGTGCTGCCTGGATTCATCCTATTACCACAGAATCTACATCTAATTAGTAAAGGTAGGTTAAAAGCTTTAGCGTATACCTAAATGCAATTGAGGCTTCACATAGTAATAGGTATTTAATATAGGCTGCCTCTTTCGTAAATAATATATTTTATCAGGAAAATATTAAAGCATAGTACATACTATATAGCGCCTCCGACTATAGGTAACGTTTGGCGTTGTATCCGCAGGTCGTGGGTTCGATTCCCACCCACGGCAAAAAAATTTAGTACAATTTTCTCTACAGTTTGTCATTTTCTCAAGTTTTCTTTAAAAACGACCGTTTGAAGAAGACTTTCGTGTTGTAAGCATGGTAGGTACGCCCGAGATGCCGTAGAGTGCCTCCTCAATACCGGGTTCTATTTCCACCCATCTAGAACTATGTCATAAATATATTAATATCGTTGCTTCTGGTCATCTTAATTTGCGACCAGTTACCAAAATGTCCTACATATTAAATAAAATAAAAAACACAACATGACGAAAGTGGTCTTTTATTGTTTTATTTCATTTAGTTTATGATAGTGATGTAGTAAGTTTTAAAGTTTATTAAAATATACATAAACTAAAAAATTACTTTTAATTGGCAACATATTCTAAATATTTAGAATACTGGGAAAAACTTTTTAAACTTGCATTGCTGAAGAATAAGGTAACTTGTTTTCAAAACACTGAATTTAAACTGAAAGAGAACTTTGTTAAAATATTTAATTACATTGAAATAAAAATATCGACTATAATTGGACTAGATGGTATTCTACGAAATGAATAAAAATATCTATTTACAATATAAACACAAAGTAATTACACTATAATAAAATGAAAGGCGAAAGTGCATTAATTAATATAATATTATATATGGAAACAATGGACTAGAGTAATTATAAGCTCAGAGAGATAATTAAAACGGACCTATGCTTTTCATGAAGTTATTTACGACTATTTACTATTAATTTATTTACAGAAAATTATATGATTAATGGCAAAATAGTTTTGTACAGGAAAAGTGCCTCAGGTCAGCCAGAGATAAACAGATTTTCGTTGAGTTCATAAAATTAGGGGTTTCTAAGTTTCATATACGTTTTCTATAAATAAATCAATATAGAATATGAGAATGCATTGCGCATTTATTTTAATGGATTAATACCTGTTATTTGCTGAGTCGAAGGCATCCGTGATACATAAACTTTAAGAAGTTGATTTTTACTTCTATGGAAGCTATTCCTACTAATATCTCCATAGACCTTGAGTGCCCAAGAAATCACTTACATAAATGCATTTATAAAAAGACTAGACTTCAGTTTCGATCAAAGTATAATTGTCAAAGCGAAGGCCATTAAATGTATAGTGCTATAAAAGAAGATATCTTAATAAAATATTGTTAAATATTTTATTTATTTAAACACTTCTAAACTATGGTTGCCCGCAACTTCGTATGCGTGTTATTTTAAAACAAAAAACATGTTTAGTACTGAACGTTATATGAGATTTTTTAGCTAAATTTAAAAAAAAACAATTTAGCAAAGTTAGTGTTTTATTATTATTTATACCTGATAACCTGGATTTAGACAAAGATGAAAATGAAAGATGCGCAGTGTTTTTTTTGCTATTCAATAATCTATGCCAGTCAGTGCATATGAGAATTATTGTTTGGCATCATTAGTCGAAACTGCAATACATAAAAGCAAATCACAATTTATTTAAATGATACATGGTCTTGATAACCTATCTGAGTAGATACCTAGAAGAAACTTACTATATGTCTATTAAATAATCTTCTTCATTTAACGTTTTTTAACAAAAAAATATTAACTACCAGTTCTGATAAAAGGTAATATGATAGCCTTTTATTATATCATGATGCAGTTAATTGCTGCGTCATGTAATAAATGTACTAGAAATATATTTCTAGCTTATAGCAAAATGTCAGTTAAACGACAAATTTTCATTTTTGAAACTGGAACAGCAACTCTTTCTATATTTTATTACTCTATTTCTGGAGGGTGGTTATTTTTATATTTTATTATGTAACAACAAGAGAGCTATGGAATTGAAAGAAATATTAAATTATTTTGCTTTCAAACTTTATTTTGCACTACTATTTTGTTGTCTCAGTTTATGAATTTCATAGAAATACATTTTACGGACTACGATGTAATTTGTGCTACGGGCGCGGCGGTCGGGTAGCGGTCTTCTGTTCAAAAATGCTTTTTATTGTTAGTTATATTTTCACAGGCTTTTGAATAGATTTAGTTTTTTAATATTATTTATGCAACTTAACAACTCAAAATTATTAACTTTTTTTAAATATTTTTGATTATTTATTATTATTATATTAATTAACTTGGTTTTATTCATTTTATATTTTTATTAATTTTGTATTTGTTTTGTGTAAGATGTTTTTGTTTTTGTGTCATAATTTGTGGATGTATTTTGGTTTTTGTTATTCTAAGATGATTGTTAATCTGATTATATCCTAATAACAGTTAATTAAAATTAATAAACTTTAGTGCACAGGAATTGGATTCGCGAACTCGCGATTTAAATTCGCAAAAAGGGCTAAAATAAGGTTTTTAGAATTATTAATTAACCTTTGGTTGTCTTTTCAAAAGATAATAGATTTTTTTATAAAGATACTATCTAATTTGGATGGAGTAAGTAATATTACATTTGATTAAAAAAAAACTTTAATATTACTAAAAACAATATTTAGACGTTTTATTATAATTGACCTATAAGTAAACGTTGCGTTGTTTCAATAACTTACGAGTAGGTGAATAATTTATTATAGACTTTTTTTCTATTGGAGTACATATCTTTGTACATATAACATACTCGTAGATACAAAGTCCATGAATGGGTCAGTTATTTAACGGATTTCCATAAAAGCTTTATAAAAGTGTTTCGAGTAAATCTGATGGATATTCATATTGTAACATAGTCTGGTGCGTTGTATTAATATGATTCGTTTGTTTGCAATATGTAAGGAGTTTGTTTTAGTCCATGTTTTGTATTCATCGGGTCATCTACTAAAATGTGTTGAGAGTTCAAGTCGAAAACTGTTTGAATGCATATTATTAACTAAAGCTTTAACGCATTTAGTTTAAAATATTTATTAGGATGGAGAAAGGCAACTTCGTTAGGTTATATAGATGTTAATACCGTCAAGTGACCTCTAGTCATGTTTCGGTTTTAGTTTTTGGGTTCACCAGTTTTCTGGAGACTGCTGCGTGGTTTCCTTATAGTAGTCTCCTTTAAGGCTGCGGTTATGAAACGGGCGGTTGATTTGGCGATAAAGCAGCGAGCCTATTATTAAAATAGACTCATAATGCAAATTGGTTTTTATTGCCGCCCATTTCGTAATCGCATCGATTAGCCAGCATAATGGGATTGAACAATATTTTTAAACAACAATTTATTGGTCGACCACGACTGTGCAGGTCTGCTTAACACCAGGTAGATACAAGATCACATGATTTGCTCCTATAAAAAATACCTAAATACAGGTACCTATTTAACCAAAATTTTAAATTTCATCTCATTCAGAGGTCCGATAAATTTTGCGAGATGTAAATTTTTCAAGAATATTCAAAGTTGTAAGGGTGCTTGTATGTGTGTTTATCACGGGTGCCTTGCGACGTCCGAAGACGTCTGTCTAGGGCATTATCTCCACCTGGCGGAGGGGTATTCTTCCCACACCATCGTCGCCAACGGCATTCTTTGTCTGCTTCCAACAAATTGCATGTGGCGAGCACGTGTTTACATCCCTCACCTAAGAAAATATAAATACATTATACATGGTGACTTTGAAAAGTTGTACTTTGGGCTAATATGAAGTTCTAATGATAAATCCAAGAAACAACTTTTTGCATAGAACCATGTGCCGCAAATGCAAAATATATTGCCTTCTCCATACACACTAGTTAAGTTAAATTGACAAATTTGTATAGGGAAGCCAATTTTTATTTTTATTTTTGACGCATAATATATCAGAACCTCATATTAGCCGAACTTTCAAATTCACCCACTACAAAAATATACCAATAAGATATTTAGTAGTTTTTGATTTATTTTGCAAGTAGATATATATATATATATATATATATATATTGTATTTTTTTTATAATCAATATATACGCTGAGTTGGTGCTAGAAAGACAAAAACAGTTTGGTTACGGATTTTAGCTATTGTTGGGAACACCATGTAAAACGTTTTACTATAACAATAATAACTCGTGATGTGATAACCGGTGTTAACTTCGAATACCATCAGCTACAAGAAAACTATAAAATAATAATAATATAAAAACAATAAAAATCTTTATTGTATCAAAAAATAATGTTTCACAATACTTTATGTTGACCTGATACCCGTACTAGGATAACCTGTATGACAGGCATCAGTTTCCTTCCTGGTGACAAGATAATAAAAAATAAAAAATAAACATAACAACTGTCTCTGATTGTCCTCTCTAGTCAGTGACACAATAATAATATGAATATAAACTATAATACATCGGAAGAGAGGGTGTGTATAGATGAGTGGTTTGTGTGGTGTATGCATATTTTAGTGTAGGTATGTTAATATAAAGGCTGTGTAAAAACAAACAATGAATGATATTTAAAATCCCTCTGAGCCGTCTACGCAGTCCGCTGTAAAGTATCCGTGATAGTATAACTAATATATCTACTCATTTAAACTACCCGCTTTTCATTAAAGCTATTTTTTTACTTTGACGGCAACAGCCACTGCGCTCTCAACTACTTGACCTAAATGTATCAGGCACTTATTTTCTGAATGATTCTATAACGTGTTTTTTTTACAAATCGTTTTACAAACTGTATGTATTCAAGGACTTCCTTAAAACCACGTTTAAAAAGCCCTGGAACTGTTAAAATTCAAAACATAACATCTAAAACCACTAGTCTGATCAACTTTTATAATGATAGGTATATTATTTCTAGTAAAACTTTTCCAAAAAGTTACAAATTATAAATTTTGAGTACACCGCCAAAGTCTATTACATATAAGAGCTTGTCCTGACTGATTGGCTGACTGCTATCATCGTCTAACCGAAACTACTAGCTAGGACAAATTTGAACTATGACTTCCTTTTATTAAGGCGCTAAGACAAGATTTTTTAAAGACATATTAGGAAAGAATAATATTTTCTAGTAGGAATCGAACCCACGACCTCAGTACACAAAGCCAACAATGCATAATCACTAAACTACAGAGACGATCATATAATTATTGAAACGTAAATCTATAAAAGTGAGAAGCAATTTATTTACAGTATTGTTCAATAAAAAATTGTTTTCAATATCAAAACTTCAGTTGTATTTTAGGATATTTTCATTTAGATTTTCTAACATTTCTAACAATTTGGAAATATAACTAATATTGACATTCAATATGCGTGGTGACCTAGTTATATGCGTGGTGGCCTAGTTGGTTAGACCCGGTTAGTCCCTGGTTCGAATGCCGGTGTGTACCAATGAGTTTTTAATTAAAAAAAATATGTACATTTGTTTTACAACACCACTATAGTGCCTCGGAGAGCACGTTAAGCTGTCGGTCCCGGTTTCACTACATCAACTTGTGAAACTGTTTATAGATGGGTTATTGAGTCTATTCAAAACATCGCGACGAGCTAGCCACTTGTTCGGTGTAGACTCATACCATCGGCTACAACGAGGTGGGATCAAAACCCCTCCGCTGGGTACCCTGGGGCCGTCTAGGCGGTCTCGGGCGCCGTAAGGCACCCATAATGATATATATATATATAGGCCTATTACGCCGTACAACGTTAAGCTAAACTTTAACCAAAATGACGTAGTTGTCTGTCATTTTCAATGTCACCAGGAGCCTTATAGAAAATTGATGGAATCGTCTTCACTAAATAGTATCACAGTTGACAGCAAACATCACGCCTAGAGGGCTGACTGAAAGCTGTTAAAGTCCATATTAATTTGACTGATGGCGATTCTATCGATAGAATCATCAAAATTTCTCTAAGGCACCTGATTATCGATTAACATTTTTGCTTAATGTTGTGCGCCTAATCACCCCGCAGAGACGTGTGAACCGACGACTTTGTTGTGAATTCCATACCATCGTCGAAGCGAGATAGAAAAGAAAACTAGCCGTCTGAGCTCTACGTTAAGCACGATTACATATCTCATACATAAATAATGTAAAAGTTAACATATTACGTTGGTGCTTCTGCTTTTTAAAACTTTTATGGATGTATAAAAATCACTTCGTATGAGATAAAATAGGGTTTAGTATAAAATTGCATTCCAAACCATATCAAAGACCCTGTAATTTCCGAACGATGTCATGCTGTCGCTCAGTTTTTAAATCACAAAATAAAAGTAAAGTTTCCTTGAATATTTAATAAATCGCAATATCTGAGCTATGTAATAACTTAGCTATATTTTATCTAAACTATGTAATATCTCCAAGCATCTCTGAAGCCGGGGATATGACATTGAAAATTAATATTTTTAACGTTTTATAAGTCAGAAGATCTATCTTGTATACCTACTTACTTATATGCATTTAGGAAAAATAATGTATATAAAAAAACTATATTATATGTGTGGCCGAATCGGTTGCAATTTAGACTTAAAACATTACAGGGATGCGATTTTTGAATATCAGCGGATGACTAAATATCTCTGAAATGTCAAAAAAGCCATCAATTTCCAAAGGTTGTATTTTTGAGTCTCATCGGGTGACTAAAATATCGTACCTATGATATCAATACGAGTGCCTCCTACCACTCGTAAATAAAGTCACCGATGACAGAGTATAATCATCACAGATAATGTATGTTAAGTTCCGTTCAACCATTGAGTTTTTATGTTTTAGCATAGACATGTCAATTATTATGACAAACAAGAATTTTAAAGATAAAAATGCAATGAAAAAATCCCTGGTGGCGGGACTCGAACCCACGAACCTCGCTATCGCGGCAAGGCGCTCAACCGCTGAGCCAACCAGGTTCCAGTCAGCCCTCACGAATTTCGTCATTGCTTGTTATCTACTTATACACAGATGCCCTCTATTAGCTTTCTTCTAATAACTCTTATACGAGTGAAGTTAGAAGTCCTAGTTTCTAATACTAGATGGCAGAGGAGTCTGTTTTTTGTTTTTACTTTTTTCAGTATTTTATATTTATATTCGTGAGGGCTGACTGGAACCTGGTTGGCTCAGCGGTTGAGCGCCTTGCCGCGATAGCGAGGTTCGTGGGTTCGAGTCCCGCCACCAGGATTTTTTTCATTGCATTTTTATCTTTAAAAATTTAATATAAGATTATCCTATAAAGGAATTAATAAAAATGCATAAATATCAGAAACAAGAATAACAAACAATATTTTCTTCATGTGACGAAACGCAAGTAGAATTTCTGAATAAGACATTATTTGACACATATGACTTTCAAAAGTAGGATATATCGTGATTTCCTAGTCATCGGTGATATTTAAAAATCGCACCCCTGTTCTTAGGTTCCCGGTTCAAATATGTTAATTAAACATATTATGTACATTTGTTTGATAGTGTCTCAAAAATCAAGTTAAGCTCTCGGCTCCAGTTTGACTATACCAACATAAGAAAATATTTATAGATGAGTTATTGAGTCTATCCAAACACCGCGACGATCTGGCCACTTGCACGGTGTTGACTAAGAATACCATCGGCTACGACGAGGAGTAAAACCCCCACTTTGAGTGTGGCTATAGGCGGTCTCATCAATTTTAATGGTGTATATTTATAATCACGGGTTCCTTATGGCACCGACACGAAGACGGATTTAAACGAAAGGCTTTTATTTTCGTTTGTTAGTTCTAAATATGATATACGAGTACCTATATAGGTAGCATTAGGTAACCTATAGCAGATTCGTAAACTGTCAGTGGCTTATTGATATAAGATTTAACAATTTTTAACTTATATAACTTAACAACTTCAAGATTTTTATATGTAGAGCAAATTGTGCAGAAAACCAAGTTGTATTGTTGATCGAAGATAAACTAAGTTATTTTATTCGCGAATCATGCTTACATAGATGGCCATGTAATTATTTATGAATGGTGAGCATTTTACCACAATTTTGTATGAAAATTTTTAATTTACATAATAATAAGCCAAAATACCGTTTCTCTAAGTAGAATCTATAGTTTTTTATTGGAGCACATGTGACCGTGTATCTACCTGGTGGTAAGCAGACCTACAAAGTCCATGAATGGGGTCAATCAATAATTGTTCTTAAACAATATTGATCGCTCACACTATGCCGAATTGCATTACGAGTATATTTTAATATACTCGCTGCCTTATCGTCAATTACACTACCCATTTCGTAACCGCACCCTGAAAGGAGACTACTGCATCGACAAGAAATCGATGCAGTAGTCTCCTGAAAAACGGTGAAGATTTGCTAAAAAATAGTTTAATACCTATACACTTTGCCCATTTAACATAATAGTAGAATTGTTATTACGTTACGAACTTAGATTAATAAACGGCCAGTTTACCCGAAATGTGTGCCGCGAAATCGTATATTTACGCGACCCACGCCTGTGTTTTTTGCTATGTTATTTCTACACATTTTTATGGCACAAGACGGCATAATTTCGAGTTTTTTTTTAATTATGAATAGACGTCAATATCACTGAATGCAACAAACGACGTACTTCCAACCATGCAATTTCTGGCGTGGTAAAACATTCGCATTCTACACTTCGTGTGCACCATCTAGCCGAGCGACAGCGGAAGCCATTCATTAATGTAAGGTTACGAAGTTAAAATTACAAATGTATTCAATAACAATTAAATTCAGTTTAGAATTTGTTAAAATAAAACCAAAACCAAAATAAAAAAAGTTTGCTCGCGTTAGATGGAACTTTTCAATTTAAAAAATCGTATGCAAATACGTAAATATTTATAAAACTAGCTGCAATGCCATTTAACTTTTCGTGGTATAAAAACATTTTTGATCTCAACTCGAACGTTTTCGATTCGTCTGTAAATAAATATTTTATCGAAATAGTAGAATTTCCAGTAAACTTAAAATAGGCTGTTTGACTACATTAACCCATATATGCCCAGAACTATTGATCTGCTTAGATTTTTATAAAATTTTAGTATTTATAATCACAAAAGCTAAAAAATGTAACTGTAAAAATAATTTTCAGCCAGAGTGGTTTTTCAGTTGATTTTTACAGTGGGTCAAAAACGACCCCCCTAGGCAAATAGGATACACAAAGACAATAAAAAAAGTTTGTGTAAACCAATACAACTTTATTAATTTTGAGTGTAAAATGTCGAAATATTTGTAGTGTAATTGCATTACAACATTATACATTGCATTTTTTACACTTTCTACGGTTTAATTTTTACATAAAGCACATCTTCGTCTGATTTAACCTGAGAGAGACAATGTTCTTAGTATCTTGGAAGGCCAAGATCCCCCAAAAGATGATGCAAAGACTTAGAGAATTCCTCTTGCAATACTACTGCAAAACAGTTGTTTTAAAACAGTTTGTAGTAATTTCATTCGTAAGATCAAAGTTGTCCTTAGGAATGTTCGTTTTCCAAGGAACGGTGTGTTCTAGTCTAAGTATTAAAAAAAAACTTTCTACTGGGATACAAGCACCGAGAGTATACCTCAAGGATGTCTGGCGGAAAATGCTAGTTCGTCTGGAATTTTGCGTATTTTGAATGTATCAAAAGTACTTTACAGATCGTTGACGAGGCAATTCCATTTGGACCCATTTATGTTGCCATATGGCACTCCTACATCTTTAGGTAATACCTAATTGTCTGTACTGACGATTCGTAGAAAGATTTGAAGAAGTACCTTCATCTAAAGTAATCTAAACTAATTGCTCATCTTCATTATTATTGAGCACATGTTCTAAAGGAGCAAGCAATCCATTCCTGTTCAACGGATCAGGATTGTTGTATCCTCCTTAAAATGCCATCTCCTAAAAGGTCAATGTACACATCGGCATCTCACACCTCTTCATTTTATAAAGACTCCATCCATGGACTCCAATTATGGCACTACGCCACTTAGTAGTAGGTAATATTCGAAACCTATACAAATAACAACATAATAAATAAGGTATCACTAATGCCCAAGACTAATGACCCATAGAAAATATTTTGAAAATTTACACATATAAACATAAATCAATGAAATAAATATACCTCACAAATTAAACGTTACATATTAAAAAAAATAATGATTTTTTAAAAAGAAAATTAATATTTATAATTAATAATTACTTACATTATTGTGTGCGCGGCTGATAAATCTTGTCACTTAAAATTTCTTACAATTTGCAATGACTTTTTAATTAATTTGATTTATTTCAAACATACATTATAATTTTCGTTGTGTTAACCTATTATAGAAACCTGGAAATGAAATGTACGTACATGACATGTACAGCGGAAATAAATATTGGGAATGCTTATAAACCGTATCTCATTTCCGGTTTTTGATTTTGAAAACTTCAACTCTCAAAGAGGCTTGGGATTGAGACGCACCGTTGAGGCATGTGGACGAATCTAGCCGACGACTTGTCAATGCGTTCGTGTACATTTTATTTATTATAAATAAAACACAAAGTTATATGAGGCTTCTAAATAAATATCCTTTATATAATTAACTACTTTATTTATAAAATAGTGACCAACAACCCACCTGGTACATTTTTTTTAAAGTTTATATTATGTTAACAGAATTTCATAATTGCTTTTAAGCTAGTTAAACGACCACGTGACATACGTATACGTATGTCACGTGGTCGGTTATGCCTTTTGGGCCGAGTAATGTCTATCTAGGGGATTTATAAAAAAAGAGTCGAAATAAATGTTGACTTCCTCCCCTCTTTATATTCCAATAATTTCAAGCAAAACTCTCTTTTCCAAACGTAATACGTCGAAGAGCACAGATTATTACCTAAAAGCTACAGACCACAGATTAGAGAAGGAAAAGATTTCTTCCCTAAAGCCTAGACTTCGATATTAATTCATTTCAAGTATAGTTTACTTAATAGGGATTCTAATACTACGTAGCGAACCGACCTTAACTTCACCCGCGCGTAATTCCAGACGGGCGTAGGTATATACCTATCACTTCATACTTCTGCCTCCATATTAACTCACTATTTGAATCAATTGACCTGTTTCCGATAAATCAAATGTTATATTAAATGTAAAATGTTATTTTAATTAAAGGTAGATAAATTAAAGGCAAATTAAATTTTCGCGCGAAATTAATTTCGGCCGAAAATAGATTGCAACATAGTTTGGTCGTCAGAGTCTAAATGTAATTTGACTTTGTAAATACATACATTGTACTAGTGCTTTATTGCTGTAAACTTTTTGTGCAAATAAGTTTTATTATTATCTATTGTCTATTTATATACTCACATAAATTTTATTTTCGGTTTCGATCGATCGACGTGTCTTTCCGGTGGATTTTCATGTGGCTTCCCGGTAGGGCCCCGGATCAGCTTATTTTTAAGTTATTATATTTAATAATAATAAAATTAGCATTAAATAAAAAATGTAAATACATATCATCACGAGTGCCTTACGGCGCCCGAGAGCGCCTAGACGGCCTCAGGGTACTCAGCGGAGGGGTTTTTAATCAAAATGTTTTTGCAATATTACAACTTGGCTGTTAGTCAAGTTTAATTATAATTTTTATGTTGATAATTGTACGCGAAAATATTTCTGTTGTACCCGGGTAATAAATATTTTGTATTATAATATTATAAAACTTTTATTTCTTATTTCAAAAAAAATACAAAATAAATACAGAAAGATTAATTAATATAATGACTGACAAAACTATTATTTTAATTCCGCGACAAAGAGTAGTCGAGTAATCCTGGAAGTGCGAAAGCTCGTTTTTAATGGAGAAAGCAGACTTCGTGATTGCGAATACAGTGTCCTTAAGTGTTTGCAGATGTCTATTGTTTTTAAATATTGTCCAAGTATTTATCATAAAATATTTATTAACTAGAGTAGCAAAGTAGGTAAAAATAAAAATGTAAAGTAAAATAAGACAATTCAAAAATCTTGAGTGGAGAATTTCCTGAAACTCTGGAACTGCGTTGTCTGAAAAAAATATCGACTTTACACATTTTTATTAAAGAGTTCATTATATTTTTCCAACGAAGAATTTATGCGAGATTCTATATAATGTCTTGTTTTGTGACTAGCTTAGTTTATATAGTATAGTTTGGGAATCATCTCTAAGTTTTTGTTTCTACTGTAATGTGCTGACCATTTTTATGAGACAAGTTATTATTGGTTTCAATGATATATGACTAGTGTTTGACTTTAGTGTGACTGGCTCAGTTTGTAAAGTATAGGAAATCATCTTGTATACGCTGGTTTAGTTAGTTTTAGGCTTGGATTGTATGTAATGCAGTTTCGTGAATAATATCTTACCTATATGCTGACTTAGTTGTTATGTATTCTTTGACAAAATTAAAGAAAGTAAAAAACTGATTTTATTTTAGCTTCCACTTTAAGATGTTTGATTATCATGGAAGGTTTTTATATAATATATTATTTATAGTAATCTGTCATTTTTTATCCAGCAAGTCTGAAAAAAACGTTTATCTTAACCTAAACCATTACATAAAAATACAAATCCTTATCAAAAGAATTTTAGAATGAGTATCAAAAAAGACAAAGTTATTGTAGTTATAGTTTAATTTATAAAATAGATAGTTACGTTCGTGAATTATTATTATGGGTATATGGACAAGTAACGAGGCAGTCGCGGTGTTTAATATACTCAACAATAATAATAATAATAATATGTAGGACAAATTAATCATATTGCTCTGGTCACAAACTAAGCTCTTGGCTTGTACTATGTGTACCAGAAGCAACGATATAATACATATTATATTTTATAAACACCCAGACCATGACATACTGTACAGAAAAAAACGTACTAATATTTTTTTGCCATGGGTGGGAATCGAACCCACGGCCTCCGGATACAACGCCAAAAGCGCAACCACTAGTCTACGGAGGCTGTCACTTATATACTCGTACATCTATATACAAACAATATATAATATATTCTAATAACTAACTAACATTATAATATACAGCGTGTAAAAGAAACCCAATACAGGCAATAGTTTAATCTTGCCAGGAGTCTATAGGGTTTCTGTTAGACGCTGCATATTATGACTAGAAAATTTAACTTAAGGGCTCTGTAGTCGACTTGACGCCCATACAAACGTACTTCCAATATAACAACTTCGCTATTATTTATATGATGGTGGTACACAAAAAGATTTTTGCGTACCACCGTTGTGGTTAAAAATATGTTGGAGTTATAATATCAAAATAGTTTTATTTCTGATTTAAATAAAAAAATCTCAACACTGAAAGATTAATAATTTCAGTGACCGACAAAAATATTATTTTAATTTTGTCAAACTGTAAAACCAAATCAAGTATTTAAGGTAGTGGGAAAGCTCATTTTGTATAGAGAAAGCAGAAAAGATCGTTTAGGAGATTATGCCGTGAAAACTGCGCCGCGCTCCTCAGACAAGTCTTCCCTATTTACTATCTATATATCTAATTTATACACAAAAAAGGTAAACTTTCACTTACAATCAATTTTATAAAGAAAAATAACTTCTTTGAGAATAAATTAGACTATTCGATAATTATAAGGTACTTATAAAGCTCTCGTGAATATTGACATAAAATCCCCGAAGAAACAACTGTCAAAGTTGAATATTCGTTCGTTAAAGTGCGTTCAGAGTAGCGTTCATGAGACGCGAGACGTCAAAGTACGACTCTCGTGAACGAAACCCGAAAGTGTTCAGAGTAGGAAATGCCCGATACAACGCCCGAAGTTTCATTTTTCGTGCGTTCGAAAAAAACTCCTGTACATTCAAGATTTCAGCAAAAAAACCTGGAAGACTAAAGAAATTTTTTTTTTTTAAATGTTGTCCTGTTTGGTATTTCGATTTGTTTAAGTGCGTAAAAGCAACTGTTTGGATTTAAAATCTAATAATAATATATATTTTGTTAATGTAATTTAGATCTTAATATTGAAAGAATAGAACCTTTATTAGGAGTAACATTTAGATACATGTTATAATGAATACCCATAATTTTTACATAAAATAATTACCTACTTAAATAAGAACTACACATTTAGAAAATCGTCCAAATCACTGTCCATTGATGGCATGGTACCCAATACGCTGGCAGCATTTCCTCTCTGTATTAATATGCTCAATTCTTGAGCGAAAAAGCTGCCAGCTATATTGTGCCCAGAGATGTCGATCAGCTTTGGTGCTATTTCATTATATAATGATTTTGCTTCTGATCCCCACGGGCCCATAATTTGATTAATAAAAAATTACCTAAATGGTTTTATTTTTTTTATCTAGTTAAAATCCTCAAACGGCCACGTGAAGATTTTTATTGCATAACAATATAAGCGTACGAAGTTGCGAGCACCAGCTAGCTATTTAATAAAATTGCAATTTCTGTTGTAGAAAATTGCGATTTTATTAAACTTTTATTAATTATCAAGTAGGATTCTATATGAAATCATTTTAAACTAGTAAGCAGATTATCTTATAAATGAATGCACTGAACATATAGGAGCATTTCAATATACATTATTTAGTTTCTCCTTAAATGAAATTTATTGCTTCGGATGGTATAGCAATTTAATAAGTTTATTGAATTTTATTGTAAATATAATATTTACCTAAACGTAATATGCCAACAATGCACAATAAGCTCAAGGAAAGGATGTTAAGATATAACATAGCCTTTACCGAACGGGAATATGCAATAAATACTCGTGTATTCAGATCAGTGCCCAGTTATAGACTGGTCTTCAGATAAAATAGAAAAATATTTTTACAAATATTTTATTTTATTTGGTTTGTATTCTCTAGAATAAATGTTGTTTTCTTTATCTGTTATCCAATGGTCTTCCTTTAGGTAAATAAATAAATCATACGATGGCTCTAGAGTTTCATCGCATGAATAGTTTATCTCACATTCATGTAGGACTATTGGTTCTAGTATTTTTGTTTTATGTTGTTATGTAAAGATTTAGAGACAAGTTTTAGATAACTTGAAAAACAAGTAAGAAATTCTGCGGTCGCGCTGCCAATGCGGAGGAAGTTAGAGGAGTTTGATCTTGCTAAGTGCATGGACTAAATACTCTTTGATCTAAACCATTCAAGAATATATTGTTTCATATATGGAGGAAACAATATTAAAGAATTCAAAAAAATGTTTTAGTTTAGGAAATAAAAAACACTTTAGTTAAAAAATATTTACTTCTATAGAATAATATATATGGTATGGTATGGTAAGGTATTCTTCGGTAAAGAATGCCTTTTAAGCATGTGCATTCCTCAAGAAGATCATGTTAAATGTATAAAAAGATCAAAGGGCAAGTAAAATTGTCTATACTCGAAATTAGAAATGGGATACTGTTTGGTATTGAGATAGTACCTGACAGACTCTTATAAAATAACAAGATTGCACCGTTGAAATAGGTTGTGACTTGTGTTCACGAATGCGATAAAAGCGCACATTTTACCCAAAGGTCTTTGAGATATCTTTTTAAAAGGATTTTGCCTACTGAAATATGTGATGTAAAGAATCCTGAAGGAAGCTGGGGAAGTGTAGAACGTGCGATTTAACTTATATTACTCTCATGACAATTTTATACGCATGGTGGTCTAACTATGTATGCGTTTAATATTTTGAAGTATAAGGCATACACAATACACTTAGATAAAGATTTTGAACAATCAAAAGATTTTTTTTTTCTTAGAAGAGAGAAGAAGAAGAAGAAGCTTGTTTTTTTTTTTTTTTTTGACAAATAGGTTTTTTTTAAAATCCTTATATTTATCTAAATTTTAGTAATAAATGATTGCATAAAACGTTGTTTAATAGAACCAATATAATTGTGGCGGCATGGGGCGCGTTAAGCCGCCGCGTCGGACCATTTTCCATTAATATTGTTTGATAGAATTGCATACAAATTAAAATCCGGCTCCATTATAGGAAATTCATCTAGAATTACTGTTTTGAAAAGCTCACACTGCAACAGTGTAGTTTCTATATTTTTATTTCTATATAAGAATATATATAGAAATAATAATATTAATCTATTTACGTCAATGTATGTAGGACAATTTACAAATATTGCTCTGGTCACAAACTAAGCTCTAGGCTTAGCTTCTAAGCTTGTACTATGTGTACCAGAAACAACGATATATTCTATAAACAACCATGACTTTTTTTGCCCTGGGTGGTAATCGAACCCACGGCCTCCTGATACAATGCCAAAAGCGCAACCACTAGTCCATGTAGGCGGTATATAATGCGAGGACCCTAGTCAATTAGGAATTAATCTAAGAGGATCCAACTAAAACAATGGAAATGCAAGCTATTAGTATGCACTGTTAAGAGCTTAGAGATGCTAAGCCTCTTCAAGACTGGCAGAATAGCAATTATAAGCTTACATCCTTCTTATCACAAGATGTTTTGATGTTCATTAAAATATATCATCTACAAGAATGTATATATTCAGTTATATTATGCATAGAATAACAATTATATACGTGGTGGCCGAGATGGTTCGATCTTAGACTTAAAAGCACTTAGATCCCTGGTTCAAACCCCGATGTGTACCAATGAGTTTTTAATTTTAAAAAATATGTACGTTTCTTTAACAACACTCCTATAGTGATTCTGAGAGCACGTTAAGCTGTCGATCCTAGTTTCACTATACCAACTTGTGAAACTGATTAAAGATGGGTTATTGTATTGAGTATATCCAAGACATCGCGACGAGCTAGCCACTTGTTCGGTGTAGACTCATACTATCGGCTACGATGAGGTAGGATTAAAAACCCCTCCGCTGGGTACTCTGAGGCCGTCTAGGCGGTCTCGAGCGCCGTAGGGCACCCGTGATGATATATATATATATATATATATTTCCCTAGTCACAAACTAAGTTTTAGGTTTTATTAAGTGTACGACGCGACAAGCATTGATAGTAACCCAATAATATTTTATAAATACTCAAGGCAACCAGTACAGGAAATCGTGCTAATATTATTTGCCATGAGAGTGGAAATTGTATCACGACTCCGGATATAGCTTCAACGCCATAAATAATTAGTCTCTAGTATTTCCTGTTTTCCTTGTGCCTAATTATAAACATGTTATAAGTATAGAGATAGTATAGGTTAGAACGTAGGTTCACGGATAAAAATAAATTATTAGATAAACCAATCAAGAATATATTGTTAGATATATGGAGGCTACAATATTCTTGGATCAATGGATTTTTTTGTCTTGCTTTAATATTCCAAATTTCTACCTTACTAGTTGCTGAGATTTTTTATTGTACCCTAAGTGCGCAAATTTTTATAACCTAAGTGCGCAAATTATTGTAGCCTAAGTGCGCAAATTTTTTTACCCTAAGTGCGCAAATTTTTGTACCCTAAGTGCGCAAATTTTTGTACCCTAAGTGCGCAAATTGAATTCACATTGGCCTCCATATAAAATAGTTTTTTTTTAAATGTAGATAGTTTAATCAAGTTTCATATCATATGTATATATATATATATGTATCTTCACGGGTGCCTTACGGCGCCCGAGACCGCCTAGACGGCCCCAGGGTACCCAGCGGAGGGGTTTTAATCCCACCTCGTCGTAGCCGATGGTATGAGTCTACACCGAACAAGTGGCTAGCTCGTCGCGATGTTTTGAATAGACTAAAAAATCTTTAATAAAGTTTCATATCATTCCAATCATTTAAGTACCCAATAATTTTAGGGGCACATCAGATGTCAACTCTAGGCCAATGAAAGTTAAAATATTTCAAAGACTTTTATCGCAAAGCTGTCAACTACTCTATAGCAACCTAACAGAATCTAAGTTGATTCTAATTTGACATAACTAATGAATAATTATATTTTATCGCAAAGCTGTCAACTACTCTATAGCAACCTAACAGAATCTAAGTTGATTCTAATTTGACATAACTAATGAATAATAATATTTTCATTACCATAATTAATAAAAACATATTAGTTATTTGTATTAATCGGCTTCTGTTTAAAATCAGCAACAATAATAATAATATGTAGGACAAATTACACATATTGCTCCGGTCACAAACTAAGCTCTAGGCTTGTACTATGTGTACCATAAGCAACGATATAATACCTACATATTATATTTTATAAACACCCAGAACATGGCAAACTATACAGAAAAAACGTACTAATATGTTTTTTCCAAGGGTGGGAATCGAACCCATGACCTCCGGACACAACGCTAAAGGCGTAACCATTAGCCTACGGAGGCTGTCATTAATAGTAAACTGTTAAAAATAGATGGTATATGAATTTGTATATCCTTATGCAATGCTTACCCATCCTAGATAATTTACAACGCCATCTATAAGCAACTTATGGAACTTATAAATGGCATGCCTATAAAATCTTTTAAGTGGGATCAAATTCCACACAGTGCAGCAGTGAGCCAAATTTTATAAAGTTGGTTAACTAGTTTCGGAGTTATTCCCGGGCAAACATCGTAACACGAAATTTATAAATATATTGCTTATAGCTTACCTAAATATAAATTTATTTAGACGTGCGTCACATATAAACTAATACATTAAAAAAATCCGATGGAATGAAAAAATAAATTATACAATTCACGCACTGCAATGTAAAATCGAGAGGTTTTTTATTTTATCATAACCATTTTAGGATATAGGTATGTACAGGGTGGAAAAAGGCTATGGTTGGAGGGACCTTAAATATTGACTATAGCTATTTTTACTGAACTGCATTCCAATATTTTTGAAAATGCACTTGCTCCAAAAAAAAAAGTTTTATGGCACCAATTGATAGCGTCATTAAATAAAGATCAATTTCAAGTCTACAACATAGTATATATATAGTATCATAAATTAATGGAAGACCAAGAAAAAATAAAATAAAAAACGTAACGTTGTCAAAAATATTATGTAGCACCAATCAGAATCTAACTAAGGGTACGACTTGAAGTTAATTTTAATTAATTAATAATTATTTATAAAATTTATAATAATACAAGCAAAAAGTAATATAATAGTTGAATTTGAGCTACTTTAATTTAATAAAAGAAGTCGAGTAAACATTTAATATAATGCTGCCGTCGCCGCACTGGAAGCTCCTCAGCCCTTCCACTCTCCGCTGTGGTTTTAATAGCACAAAAGCTGCCTGTCGCGCGAGCTGTTGCAGTTTTTTAGCAAAGCTCTAGTAGTTTGTCCCAAAAACAGCGGGGAACAGTTAGTTAAATATTAAGAGGATTGTGCTGAAATTTGACTGGTGCACTCTTCAGGCGGTGCTGAATCGGGGGAAGGAAATATAATAAGCTTAAAATTAAATCGAAATGCCTTCCCAAGCAGCGAAACTTTGCCATGTCTCATATATTTTTATGTTTATGATTATTATATTAAATTATTATGATATCGTACTTGAGATATCTGTATTTATCTATATAGAGTTTTGTAGATAAATCAGAATCAGCTACACTGGTAACATTAAAAAATTCTCTATCAAAACTGGAATTTATAAATACAAATGAGATTCTAATTTGGCACATTCTATAGCGATCTCGTTTTCTCTTGTTGCAGGTTACAACGAGCAACAACCTTCCACCCAGTTCACGGCGGAACTACCATCCGAAGTATCAACGACCACACCCACGACCACCACGACCACCGCTGGACCCACGACCATCGTTGGACCCACGCCACAGAAGCCTGACTCTTACTCGCTCTCGCATCTTCCTTCACCGGATACTTCTTTCCCTCCACAGCTTCAGCCTTCTACTTTTTCTCCTCCTCCTCCTCCTCCGCCTCCGGGGAGCGGCAAAACGCACATGTACACGAGTTCCGGCACTCCGATCTCACTCCCGCCCAAGAAAAAGGACATCTACCGACCATACTGCCTCGATGACGCCGGACGACAGAGGCCTGAAGAGGATCTCAACGCCGCGCACGCGATCCTCGACCTCAGTCAGCCGGTACATCTGAACCATGCTCCCGCGCGCGCCGCCACGCCACCGCCCGAGGAGGCGTCGCGACAGACCGTCGCCTACACCTACGACGCCTTCTTCGTCAGCGACGGCCGCTCCAAACGACGCAACTTCGTCAACGTTCCGATCGAGGGCGCGCAGCAACCGGAGCCCAAGGCGAAGTACACGTGCGGCGAGTGCGGGAAGCGCTATGCGACCTCGTCCAACCTGTCGCGCCACAAGCAGACGCACCGCAGCCTGGACTCGGTGGCGGCCAAGCGCTGTCCCGAGTGCGGGAAGGCGTACGTGTCGATGCCGGCGCTCGCGATGCACGTGCTCACGCACCAGCTGTCGCACGTGTGCGGCGTTTGCGGGAAGCTGTTCTCGCGGCCGTGGCTGCTGCAGGGCCACCTGCGCTCGCACACGGGGGAGAAGCCGTATGGGTGCGCGCATTGCGGCAAGGCGTTTGCGGATCGGTCCAACCTGCGTGCGCACATGCAGACGCATTCCTCGGACAAGAACTATGAGTGCACGCGCTGCCACAAGACGTTCGCGCTCAAGAGCTACCTGAACAAGCACCAGGAGTCGGCGTGCGTGCGCGAGGATGACGGCCCCTCGCCCGAGCCCGCGCCGCCCAGCGGGCCGGTGCCGATCGAGAACGCGCACCAACCCTCGCCGCCTCCCGACAACGTCTAGCTGACCACGCGAGACTAATAGCCTAGTAATATGTAAATGCGAGTTTCGCGAACAACGAACCAGTAGAGACCGCCGCGTCGGCCGTCTGTACATACTCGACGACGGTATACCCTAATATAGTGAATGAAACTAATATCTTTTGTAGAGGATTTTACAAGCGCTAGTAGGTTAGAGAGGGAGCTAGTAGGTTAGTGAGGGAGCTAGTGTGCGACCACGGGACACGTCGCCGCGGTTCCGTCCCAGTGCGCCCGACTCGCGGCGCCTCAGTGCCTTAGCGGCGTCGGCGGCACCCATGTCATGTCTTATTATACATACACATAGTTTTTATATCGGCTATATAAGTTTTATAGAAACGCGCGTTCAGGTTTCTAATAAAAGCGACACGTGTGAGAAAATCCGTTTGTTCTGATGCCGTCCGATTCTGAATTTGGCCGTGAGTATGTTGCCCAAAACGTCTCGAGTCATAATAATTAAGTGTTCTTATATTTGTAACTAAACCTTTAACAAACCAACTACACGATAAAAATAAATTAAATACAAGCAATGTGATTTATATTTAGAGTATTCGTGAAAGTATACAAATTAATCAAACACTACCTATTTAAAAATTATATTTAATTGTATAAACTACGACCAAATTATTTTATAGTTTTTATAAAATTACCTAAGTACTTAAATTAATATAAATCTCGAGAAAAAACAACAGCGAGTGGCGATACTCAAAACAATAAAATACTTATTTTAAAAAATCGTACCTACATGTAAGTACGAGTATATAACTAATGAATTATTACAATTAGTAACAGTCGAAACCCTAAAATAAATAAATAATGTTTCCGTACCTTATATCCATAAATAAAACGAACGTTCATAAAAAAATACTGGTAAACGTATTTATTTTAATCCCGGCAACTAACCACACAATTAATCTATAACCGCCACTCGCTGTACGTAACAGGAAGCTAGCGTTCGCTGAAAGGTTTTATAATAAGCTTATAAAATAATTAACAAGTTATAAACTACATAAGTAAGTTTAAAAGAACGGCGATCTTCCGATAAAATACGTCATTTTGTATTGTGTCAAAGTCAGAATCTGTCGATTAGGGAACAAACCAAAAAAAGAAATAGTAACATACAGTGATACTTAGACTGCGTTGGTTATTGTCGCGGTTACTAAAGCCCGTCGTGTAGTCGACCGATCGTTACAAGTCTAGAAAACTAAAAATGCCTTTAGTTATATCGAGTTAGGGAGTCGAAAGTCGTTGGCAATATTAAGTATAAGATAGTGAACGAATAGATTTAGATTTAAGAAGAACACTTGGTGTTCAGTGATCGCATGGGTATTCAAAAGCAATACATAGTAGATAAGAAGTCGCGCCGAATATATCGCAGTAAGCCGAATTCTTCCGTAGTGTTAGTTCTCATCTAGTCATCCCTTAGATGTACCTTAGAGCACGGATTTAAATAGTATATATGTAATATTATACAGGGTGATGTCTGGCCGAAGATGCGCAATATTAAGAAAATAGTGTTAGGTCATTCTAGAAAAACATATAAATATTTCAGCGCATCTTACGCCTTGAAATGCAAGCTTCCATTTAATATACCTAGTTAATAATTTAAGTTACTTAAATAGTAATAAATATATATAGTTATTTATAAAACGTAACATTGTATTATTTAGTAAAGGAGAATGGGGAAAATTGTATAGGAATCGGTCCAAATCAGAATACCTATAATGTAACTTTGACTTTGGCAGAAAAAATATATATGCTAGGGGACTCAACCTAACTTTTATAATATTTGACTTCTGCATTTACGCAGATGATCAACTTAAAAAATACTTTGTTTAAATAACTTTATTGTTAGTTTTAATTATTTTCCAAAATCCGTTAAATAAAATCAAAGTAAAATAATCTAACAGTCAGTGTTTAATAAGTTAAGTACGTTTTCTCTTGTTGCTATAATAGTTTTGCCCTGTGGTATCCCGACTTTCTAATCTGTATATATACTCGTAGGACAGCACATATTTTTGCTGCTATAGTCAAATTTCTTTATACTTAAAATAGACTATGCAGGTCATTGCAAGTACATAAATCTCAATAGTGGTGGACATTTGGACTACTTTAGTACATAGTCCTATCATATAGCTAATAAAAAGGTGTAATAAACTAATATTATTAAGATAACAGTATTCAAATATAAGATTTTACAATTCGTAATATTTTGAATCGTTAAATGTTCTGGGGACTGAATAAAAAGTTGAATATATTTTCCCATTCGCCATTATACTTTTTGAAATTTAAAACATCAAAATTTTTATTTGAAAATATAAAAATATTGGGCATCTTAAAACATCACCGGCAGTAAGTTCAAATTTAGATTATATAAATACATATGTACTTAATTATTAATATAATACATAGTTCTATACCAATTAAAAATAAAATATTGTATAATGTTTGTACCTATATCTCTTAAAGTCAATTCATACGTACAAAACTAAAGTGCAATTAAAGATGGATAAAAATATAAAATAGTAAAAAATCGCCGACAATATTAAGTACACATATAACTGTATGCTGTGAGTTTTATAATATATTTGATATTTATAATAAAGATTAGATTATAGTTAGCCGTGCTCTAAGGTTCTAAACTATTAGTTTTCGTAGTGCCTCCAGTCAATTAAAAATAAGTTTCTTTCGTCAATTAAAAAAAAACCTCTTTTATAACCAAATATACATATTTATTTTAAAAAATAATAATAATTTTATAAATATAATAAATCATATATTACATTAAAATATAAATATTTTTTGGACTTCCATTTAAAAGAAACGTGAATAAGTTTATTTATAATAAAAACAACTTTAAAAGTTATTAAGTAGAGAGGCGATTTTCGTTTGATAGTATTTTTTCCACGACCATTTCACTTATTCGCTCTATATTATTCGACTTAGTTTTAGATGTAGTTTTTCACCTTTTTAATATATTTTTTAGGTTTAGTAGACGGAGATCGCGCGAAGAAAGCAATATGTGTAAAGATAAGCAATAACAAATATAGTATTGAACTAGTATTATTTTACGTTGTTTGAAGTGAGTAGATTTAAATGTTTTTGGTGCTTGGGATTATGAGTAAGCCAATTAAAATTCTATCGATCGAAACGTACATCGAAAATTAGTTACATAATGCATAGTCCACATTAATAAGCAATAAATAAATAGATATAAAAATTTAGTAATAATTGTAAGATACTGTATGAATTATTAATCGTACATATTTTGTATTATATGAATATCTGATTGGTCGGTATGATTGTTTTTTTTTTCACGAAAAATCGTTTACATCATTCTTTAATAATATATTTAGGTTAATCCCGTATTAATTAATGAAATTTGTTAAATGTGATTGTGGCATTTAATTATCTACTGCAACTTAAAATTAATTATTGGACAGTATAACATAAGTATTTTAATTTTGCGGTAGCGGTTGTGGAAAATTCGGACAGGAGAGCTGTGCGCTATACTATTATAGTAAGTGTTATTGCGTAATAACACTTACTATGAAAACTACCTTTTTTTTTATATAACTCATTATGTAATCGCACTATTAATAAAAATAAAAATGTTGGAGAACTTACAAATATATTAAATAATCTCTATGAAAGTCCATAGGTAACTCAGAACACCGTCAAAATGATAAAAATCATTAACATAACAGGTAAAATCACATTGTTCAAAAATACTGTGTAAATACTTACACGAACTTTTAATAATGATAAAATTTGCATATAATTACTTGCTTAATTTCCCGGTACTCACAATTTGTTAAATATAATTTGTCATTATATAAAATTCAGTACTTTTTTAATCACCATTTATATTTATTTTTGCAGTTGGAACTAAAGTATGGCTTAATAGACATTTGCAATATTTTTTAATAGAGGCGTTGTAATAACCAGTCAATGACTAACCACTCCTACTGAGATATGTGTACGAGCCCTTTATCTTTTTATTTCTAACCAATCGTTTTTATGTTTTTTTTTTATTGGAGCACGGCATGTGACTTTGTATCTACCTGGTAGTGAGCAGACCTACAAAATCCTTGAATGGGGTCAATCAATAATTACTCCCACTATGCCGGCTAAATGATGAGATAACGAAATGGGCATCCACAAAGACGAATTGCATTACGAGTATATTTTAATATACTCGCTGCCTTATCATCAATTAAATAATCTATTTCTTAACCGCCCCCTGAAAGGAGACTACAACCTCGACAAGAAATCGATGCAGTAACTTCCTGAAAACCGGTAAATTTATATTATTGTAATTTACCATGAAATTAACCAGTAGAGCTTTATACCAAAATAGGTAGTTACAAAGTAATGCTGCTGACCGATCATTGTCTCAATAATGAATCATGTCATATGTCTCAATAATGAATGTTTTGTCATAATAATGAATCGTCACCAAAAAGTAATT
Organism: Monopis laevigella; assembly: GCA_947458855.1. Taxonomy (NCBI): domain Eukaryota; kingdom Metazoa; phylum Arthropoda; class Insecta; order Lepidoptera; family Tineidae; genus Monopis; species Monopis laevigella. Next base: position 35,572,432 of record OX381576.1, on the reverse strand, counting down.
CCTTCATGGGAGCCTAAAAGACTTTTAGAAGGATTCTAAGAAATACATTTCACTGATCATTGTCTCAAATGTTTTGTCATAATAATGAATCGTCACCAAATAGTAATTCCTTCATAGGAGCCTAAAAGACTTTCAGAAGGATTCTAAGAAATACATTTCACCGATCATTGTCTCAAATGTTTTGTCATAATAATGAATCGTCAACAAAAAGTAATTCCTTCATGGGAGCCTAAAAGACTTTCAGAAGGATTCTAAGAAATACATTTCACCGATCATTGTCTCAAATGTTTTGTCATAATAATGAATCGTCAACAAAAAGTAATTCCTTCATGGGAGCCTAAAAGACTTTCAGAAGGATTCTAAGAAATACATTTCATGCAAAATTCATTAATTAATATACTCATGCAAAATTAAATACCATAATGGGATTTTAATTATGTTGCTAATTACTTGAAATATATGATTGGGTACATACAAATCATGTATTTACCACAAATTATAAATATAATAATTGTATGTAAATATTTATTTACATTAAATAAAATCCCTCGCGGTTTATTAATGCGGTAATACGAAATGATTAATATAAATTCACATTTACAAGTATCATAGTGAAAGCATTAATGCAACAAAATTCCTCTCTAGGATTTTGAAATAATTTTGTATTTACGTTTTCGAATGGTACGATTGATATTTGACGAAACATTTACCATTTTACTCGTGAAAATCGCTGCGACCTACAAACGTGGCTTATGACACCAAAAAATATTAAATTATACATAAGGGCTTGTAAATATATATTTCAGGTGGACTTTAAATATCATCGGCTTGAAAAATTTAGACATATCAATACAGTTAATAGAATGTACTTACAGATAAATTAAAATTTTATTAGCTTAGAAAAACAGACAAACTTCAATTCAGAGGCACATTTCCCTCCGTCCAAATTTTCCCATAACACTGGCAGCATTGCCTTTATTGATAAAATTTAGTTATAAAACATAAACATTATGAAAGTCGATACCTACCGATGTTAAAAATATATTTAGTTTCAACTGACACCTCTGATTGATTCGTATCGCTAAAATACAATGAGGAACCCAGTATAATCAGTTTAAACTTATAATTCAACCACGTTTATATATTAAATAATTCTAATTAAAATTCTTGTGTTTTTAATTAATGGTTAATATAATTTTAATTAATATTTCACTTTTAATAAAAAAGGGATTTATAATTTTGGTATTTTATATAGACAGTAACTGTCCTCAGTGTCTGTTACGAAACTAAACATTCATTTTATTTATTTTACATACTCGTATAAGGAGATCGATAGCAAAGTCAAAACATATTTTGAATTCGTATTATAGCCGACACAAAAAAAATTGATATGAATCTAGAATTTAATTGTCACATAGTAAATTTATTGATATACCTATCATGCTTACGAAATGTTCTCTACCAAATCCATCAAAATCACCTATAGGATAGCGTGCAAAAAAAAACTAGATTTTTGCGCGCTACGAGGTACAATGGTATGAATAACTCGTATTGTATTTTATATCCATATTTAAAACATTCCGCTGAAAAAAACTGAGATATAAAAGGCTGTGAATATATATAACCTTTAGCCAATTCTTTGGGAACAATAAGCCATGCACTACTACAAAAATTACATAATTCTTTTCATAACTATACCTATTGATTCCCTTTGTCCTATAATGTTAACTTTCTATCCATAATCCTATTCTCTAAAATAACAACTTAAATATTTAAACGAGATAGATAATGTAAAGAACTAAATATACTAAATTGCATTTAATATAGTTAAAGATATATTACATTAAATATTTTTAAGTTTTAAGCTTTAGATAGAAATAGCTTTGCCCAAGAAGTATCAATTTAGTGCATCTAAGTTTTCTTTGGTCAACATCTTATCCTAAATAAAAAACAGAAGATAGATAATTCCCTTCTAATAGTATAATATTAATCCCAGTTTTAGATCGCGTTTTAACATGCGTAGTTATAAGTTAAATGTAGTAAGTAAACAAATGTTTGTACGAGTATATGTTTACTTTCTCATGGTTAGGCTTAAAGCAACACGGTTACTGTAACAACTCTGTTAGGCTAACCATGTTTTATAAACTTAAGAGGCGGTATAAAGGCATATAAGGCGGATAAAATTAAATATGACACAAACAAAAACAATCCTTTAAAATAAAATTATTTTCATCACTGTGCCACGCAAAATTTGTATACAAAAACATAAGCTATTTAAAAAAATATTGGTGTTATAGTCTATATTGAAGTTATATCGGTAAAAATGAAGGTATATTTACGATGTTTAACTATCGAGAAAACAATACTGCTAATTTGCTTTATGCCCCCTCTTCAATTGTTTTTTAATACATATAAATAATCGTACTGACAAATCAGATATATAAGAAAATAAAAAATACTAACAACGGTACGGAATGTTAAACTTTTTATATTTATACGTCTAGCAATAGTTGTAAGAAATTAATCTAGAAATTGACCTAACATAGTTATTACAAAACAGTGCCTCTAACTTTTTACATTCTATAGTGTGAGAGTGAGTAAGTCGGTGTCTATGTCTTCTACCAATGTAGAATATTCGATATTGTAAGTAACCAACAAAAGGTTGAATATATATAAGACGAGTTTTAATGGTTATATTTTTTTTCCGAAAACCTTTTATGTTTTTATCCGAAAACCATTAATATAGTATTTTATACAAAGAAAAATATTTCAAATACCCCATATATCTTTCTTTCGTTGTATATAATATTTTTCATAATATGGAGGGAAAGTACTTACACAAGTTATATTTTAAAAAATCTCCGAAAATTCCACCTCTTATCCCTCTCCCCCACAAATATATAACACGTAAAATTTTAGTTAACATATAATAATATGTCTAAACTAAACAAAAGTCTTGATGAATCTGATCCCCTTGGTAAGAGGGTTGGATTTAAAAAATACGGTGTTTTAATTTTTTTTTATAAATAAAATAGTACCTATCCATTTATAAAAATGATTTAGAAAAAAAGCTATCTCATTATTTAAGATACTTTCCCTTCATACTTTATAAGTTTTTCTACCCTGTATAAATAAAACAGTATATTATATTGTTTTAATTTAAAAACAAAATTATTATAGTATATTGGCAATTAATTTTTTATCTGTAAACTTATTTTAACGGTTTAAAAATAAAAATAGGGAACATCCAATACCATTTCTCGCAACCTCGCAATCCAAGTTATAGGTACTTAGTTAATAAATTAAATAATAAATTGTATACATAGTAAATACTGAATAAAATTAATATAAAATAATAATAAAATAGAATTACGGCGCGTTAATTAACTCTGAAAATTCCGTACCGTTGAATGTTAATAATTTGAAGATAGGTTTTTGTATTATACGTAATGCGAAATATAAAAGCCTAAAAATTATAAAATTTCAATAACTTATTCAAAAATTTATATAAACGTTATTATATTTATTAGAGTAAAGTAATTTAGGAGTAAAGATACCAAATTATACAACGTTTTACTTGTAAATATTTTCTATTTTTACCTGATAAAATTTCCTTCTTTACAATTTCGTGTAGCTATTATAACTTATATATATATATGTTGTAAAATAAGTAGTTACATAAAACACATACTTATATGTAGTAATATTAGTTACAATTAACACTGTAGTGATGTGATAGAAAACACCAAAACCCCTGCGTTTTAGGGAAAATATAGGTTTACTATGTTTAAAAAATATTGTATAATAAACAATGTTTTAAATTTTGAGTAAACATTTTCTAATAAAAACGAATATAAAAGTAATACAAAATCATAAAATTAAATGAAAAACATACAAAACTACTATTAATATATAATAATAGTGTATTTATATTATTTATAAACCTTTTTCGCGGTGAGACTGATGATAAATGAGTTTTAAAAGCTATTCTACAATACAAATATTTAATAAAAACATACATATAAATATTAACTCTTCTGATCTTTCACTGTGTAGGTTTAAATTAATATATAAAAACACAAAGTTTTTTATACGCAATGTTTTCACTGAAACCAAAATAAAAATTAGTATATATAAAAAAAAGAACAAGTTTTTATACGCAATTTTCACTGATACCTAAATAAAAAATTAAAAAAAACACTTTTTATAGGCAATGTTTTCACTGAAACCAAAATTAAACTAGGATTAAAATTAGGAACGACCAAATTTATGTAACTTCTAACTACGATTTCACGTACATGACGCCTTTTCTTAAAGTAGACAATATTATATTCAATAAAACGAAAGCAATTAAATAATAACTTTTAGTACAAAATATAAAGTATTATATTAGTATGTTATTGTCACTTATTCATTATTATGGACTAACTTGGATTCACAATTATTACTAAAACAACCGTCCATTTATACAAAAAAAGGGGGAAAACGTCTGACATTTCCCCAAAATAATGTTTCATATTGACCACTCGGAAAATCTAGGTATAGGCAACCTAACTAAAAATCGTTTCACCAATCGATAACCGTTGTACCAGACCTATGATTATAATTTTTTAACTATAACAAAGTGTGAAATATATTAAATAGCTACAATTAATAATTAAATTTGTTGGAAATGTAAAAAGTTAAACTATGTATAGAAGTGCCAAAAGCGCTATTTTTATACAATTTCAAAACAATAATTGTGAATTTAGGAAAAGTTTGAATAGCATTAAAGAAATTGATGTACCTAATATTAAAAATGTACCATATTTTGGATCAATTTATTTATTATAATATATTCATGTCGTAATGTTTATAATTATTTTATCTTAAATCATAAGTGTCATAACAAATAAATAAACAATACATTTATGAACTCTATGGGAATCGTAGTAGAGAAATAAACTTTATATTATATATTACATATAATAACTTAATTCCCTAATTATGGTTAGTATAATTATAATAAATTTATTTTCGTAATTTACGAGAATTAAACTTTAATTATAATTATGAATCTACTACCAAGATCGTAGTAAGTACCAAATATTATAATGTAGATAATAATAATGATAAGCAATATGATTAGACTTAGGTGTGAAGTAAAGCAATATTGAAGCAATATAAAAAGTTATGTATATTATACCAATGTATTATTAATCATGTTTTCTAGTTGATTATGTAAATGTTAACTGTAGATAGTAATTCTCAAACATTTCTTTTACTTATTTTTTTAAGCGCGCGCCTTGTTGTATAGATATTTTTTCTATAAACTGCATTATATTTTTTATTAATATAGCACCCATTGTTCCTCTAAAGAAGTACATCACTCCATTTATTTCTAACCATATTATTAACGCTGGTCAGGCATATTATTAAACTGCAGGTGCGTTTCATTAAAAGTTCAAATTTTCAATTATAAGTTATTAATTATTACAAAATTGCAAGCTTTAATAATAACGTAAATAACGTACGTCTTCCTTTGTCGGATGTTAAATAAAACTGTATAATAAATATGTTACACAAAATTAAAGTTATAAATAATATATTTACCTACAAAAATATTTTTCTATAGATTCTACGCGATGTATTCTTAAAGTAATTTTAACTAACTTATTATATACATAAACAAAACATATGTCAATTTATAGTATTAAATTTATATCTCATGTCAAAAGATTTTATTTTATGAAATGTGAACATTTGTCAATTGCGTTTGACGATATATTAAAATTCGTGCCTTCTATTCAGTTTATTGAATTCATGTTAATCATACGTATATGTTAAAGTATACCTTTTGATATTAATTAAACCACAACATTTATTACTCTCGGTATCAATGGTAATCAATATTATATATAAGTAGAAAATATGTTTGAGAATTACTGTTCCAAATTACGTAGACTTTAAATTGGTGATAAAATATTAATTAATTTTGTTTGTTGTATCGTGTGTAATTAATTAACTAAAACCTAGGTTTAGCTAAAATATTTCATTTATAACAGCAGAGTTATGAACTCGTCACTATTATCTGCCTTCTTTCCTCGAGTCATCTGAAAATATTATGATATACCTAATTCATTAGATAATGTAACATTAAACGGTACAAAATAGTTAGATGAATTTGCAACTTTTTTTTTTAAATATTCACTATTGATTATAACTTAATCTTTCAGTTACGAGGGGCGTTTAAATATAGGTGAGAAAAAAGTTACTTCTTAAAACAAAAATAGAATTGTACCGATTGTCTTTTATGTACCTGTTAATTGGTTACCGCTTGTGACTACCTGTTTATAAAAAAGGAGAAAAATGAAGTTCAAAAATTACGCAGTAAACGCAGATGAAGGTTCACGGAAGCTTTTATCTTTCCAAGATAATGCTCCAGCGCACAAGTCCAGAGTTGCGAAGTCTTTTATCCAAGATCTTGGGTTTGGTATATGCGAGACAGCAGGGTCTCGCATATATGCTGATGATTTCTACTATTTCCAATATAAAAGAAAATAAATCAAATAATGAACCAGTAGTCGCTGCGGTATAAGTATTGCTCAAGAAAAAAAATATTTAGTAGAAAACTTAAAAATTAGAAGAAATTAATATAAATCAAATGCATTTTATTGACCTTACAAATCAGTAATACATTTAATAAACGTAGAAAATAAAACAACAATTGATAAAAGTTCGCACTTTTATTCGAACGCTCCTCGTAAATAGGTATTAAGTTTAAAAAAAATGTTTTAATTAAACTTCAATATATTAGTTTGAATAATAATTATATGTTAATGTTTGTTGTAGGAATTGAAGGTTATTATTACAAAATCTTTTTTTTTTTATTTATTTAAGTTTGAAGATCATTATTTTTTTAATTAATTCCATCTGTACGTTTTGTGATGTAACGAAAATGTTATTAAGGACATTGCCACGTGTTATTGAACAGAGTGTAAAAAAGTATTCATTTATACTCAGTAATATTTATACTTATATAATAAAGTATTAAACAACGAAACTTAATATTCTAACATCGAAATAATAAAAGTTAATTGATAAAAAAAATATTTGATATACTCGTAGGTACCTACATATTTCTTTACTACTTTCTTACCAATTAAATTTATTATAAATGTGTATACTATGAAAAGTAAACTTTTACTTAAGTAGGTATTTAGAAGGCACGTATTGCATTTGGTAACCATTGTTATGCTCTTTTAGTTCTATGAATATAAAAAGAAGTACAACAATATTTATGTAGAAATAATAAGGCACTGCAAAGACGGGGAGCTGTACGATTGTTTGCAAATATTTTTTTATTTTTTTTTAATCATACAGGTCTTATCTTATTTCTATATTTTGTTAATAACAAATAAATATTTGTTATTAATTTATCTAATGCGATTCATAACTATTATTGTGATACATTACAGTGTTTCAAAACCCATTTAGGAAAACAAATACATCATAAATATTCAGTCAAATATACAAATTATTATTTTATATCAGACTCGCCATGTAATTTATATTACATTACTGCGGTCTATAATTACTACTTTGCTGATCGCGCTGATGATGGCCGACAGCGTAGCTCCAGGCCGACACAGCGCGGTCAGCGTGCAGCACTTGATGGACGAGCTGAGATATACAGCGAGGACAGCAAGGGCTGCAATGATGGCCAAGCTGGAAGGCCTAAAGCGAAGATAGGCAATCATAGCGTGACCAGCGAAGCAGTCATAGTGGGCCAAGGCTTGTATAGTGCTTTACTCAAAAATGCAAGTACCTAATCTAAATAAAACCAGCAAGTAATTTAAATAAAATATATATTAAAACGTTGAAACGTCAAAATAGCGGCCGGCGATATTTTGCGGGCCTGTTAGAGCGACTAGCAAATCTTTGCCGGCCGCTCCTTGAAACAGAACGGCAAGGTCGACTTTGCTCAAACAAGGTTGTCAAAATAATGACTACATTACATGCATTTTTGAGTAAAAGACTTTAAAGCGACTTTTTGCAACAAATACGAGTTTAGTTATCTTCACGACAAAACACAATAATGTTTTGGCATTAATGCTTAAATCACCCTATACATTAATTAACTTAAAAATTAAGTTCGCTAACCTTTTCAGATATATTTTTACCATTTTTATTTTTATTTGCAAATAATCGTGCGAAATTGTAGCAATGATAGCGATATATACCAATTGCGTGGTTGTAGTGTAGCGGTCCTAGACTTTAGACTGCAGACATAATATGGGATCGCAAATATATTCGCTAACAAAGCGAAATTTGTGATCTAGTAAATTATACGAGTATATATTGTACGAGTGTGTAGGAATTATATTAATTAGTTGCCAATAGAAAATTAAGAAAATATAAAAGTCCAAATTACAATAATTTTGTATTATAACGAAATAACATGCCTCAGACTTTTTTTTGCCAAAATTCTTATTAAAAAAAAACTTAATATAATATTCACTGGATGATTTTTTTATTCGATAGACAAAATTTATATTTAATAGAAGCAGAAAAAAAACCTATAATATTATTTTCGACTTTTGTGTTCTGAAAATCAAACCAGTTTCGATACAATTATTATCGAAACGCACAGAAAGCATCCTAACGAAATAGTAATAAAAAAATCTATATTTCAGGTTTTTTGTATCAACAAAACAATATTAAAAAAAACGAGTTTCATTATGGTTTGAATAACCATAAAAAAACATACAATTTATTTGCTTATGACCAAAAAATCACCCAGAATATTTATAAAAATATATTTCACCCAGAATATTTATAATAATTAAACAAACAATTATTATGTAGTAACGGTTTTTTTTTTTAAATACCAATTAACTTCCTAGTAATAAAATATTTAAAACTAAACTACCTACAAAATTTAGCATAATTATACGAGTATTGCATGATTTTTAATAAATTATAGTGCATTAATTATAATATACTATTTAAATTATATAATATTAGAAAATGTATTATTCGCGTATTTACAAAAATAAAGATAATATTTTGTTATGAATATTTTTTTTGAGAGATAAATTAAGTAGGTATTTAAGCATAATTATTTTTTGGGAGAGATATGAATGAGGGTCGGTAATATAATGTGCACAAAGAATATATTTTTGTTACACCATGAAATTTGCACAAAGTGTATATTACTTTCATCCTTTCTAGTCTTTCCTATACCTTCTCTTCATTTATTGACATTTGTATTCGTGGCCATTATTGTTAAAATTGAAAATAATCTTATGAATATTTACTATTTCTTATTCAGAATCTAGTAACTAGTAAAGTATAAATAAAAACAATTTTTCAATAGTTACAAAATATATATTTAAGCCTATAATATAAAACTATTATATTATGTTGAAAATTACCACGACATATAAATGTCATTTTCTTCGCTATTTAAACTTTTGTAATTAAGTTTTCTTGTCTTTGTTTATGTATTATTATTATTATAATAAAATCTACCTATACCTATTAAATTCTTTTGTTTTATTTAAAATTACTGAATCATCATATTACAGAAAATATATTAATTAAATTAGTTACAAGTATTTCGTAAACTTCAAAAGTAAAAATTTCAATTGCATATAAATAAAATAAGACAAACATGTTGGAATTCAGCGGTATGCAGAAGCTGGTGCCACACTGGGGGCCGAATGAATGCCTTGTAAATCGATCACCCTGTTCCGATGTAGTGATTTCCATTTGAGAACCGGACGGAGCATCAAGCGTGCTATGTGGAAATATAATAAAACTAGAATTCTTTTGTAGGAAACTGTTTTGGATTCGACAATAATAGATTGTTTAAAAGACCAACTATTTTATTTTATTTGTAGCCAGTAATAATAACAATAATTTGTCATAACTATTTATGAAAACGATAGCCGAGCAACCAAGTGCGTTTATCACAGTCCGGACCAGGAAAAACTGGAAGGTCAATGAGTCCTAAATAGTGTCCTGGAATCTATTATAGTTATTAGCACTTTTACAGTTCTTCCTGAGCGGATCGTGTATGAATATCCTACGTCAAGCTTCAAGTTCTCATGGTGAATTGCGTCAGCCGTCATATTAACATTCAATGAATCGTCATTGGATGATGACGTCTTGTCGTGAGCTTGTTCGCTAAATTCATGTTATCTCAAGAGGAATTATAGGCTGGAAGGGTCTTACTTTGAAACCTGTGGCTAAATTAATTTATATATTCTGTAGTAATTTTGGCAACTCCATCCTTTCCACTGTATAATTCATCTATGATAACTAACGGCCAAATTATAAAAAAATATCATCAGATATTATTGGTGTACACGGTGACCAGAGAACTGGCTCTTACCTCTTTCGAAGATTAAGCTTGAGGTATTGTAGCATTCTCGGCACTATGCCGCGCGGCGGGATTTATTACTTTTTAGGTAAGTATTTAATTTAATTTTTTATTTTTTATTACTTTAATTTGTGTGATATATGAGTACTATTTTGTGAGAAAAAATAAATGATTAAATCTTTATTATCTACTTTAAAATCTATAGATGGCCAATCTATATCACTTAATAACAGTCAGATTGTTAGAGTCTTTGCCTCCAGCAGCTCTCAAGAAAAACTTACACCCCTGGAAGGAAAGCCTGCTGGGTTTAGATGACCAGACACATGTCGCCATGATCCTTGTTTAGTAGATTTTTTAAATATCACTTACCCTATTTACAACAAAAATACTTCAATCACCGTCACCATTGATTAGGATAACGGTAGAGTCAGTCCAACAGTATACTGGACAGTCAGGTAAGTTTAGACTTTAGTGTATCTATAACCATTTTACTCGATCAATTCTTGATATGGAATAGTCTCATCTTAAATTGATTTTGCTGTCATCTTCATAGCGGGTCCACTTTTCCGAAATTGGCCAGAAGGTTAGGACTTTTAACGTTATGTAAACGGCAGGCTACTCTAGCCAACTTCTTTCAGGAGGTAGCAAGAAGTCCCCTACAGGCCTTGAGAAGCGAACCTGATGTTCCGAACATTTCGCGAAGGTTTCGAGCTAGACGCAGGCCTGGTTTATTGACCGCCTCTCTCGCCTGCCTGCAGTTTTGTAAATTGGCCCAATACTTACAGAGATGGTTGTGGATGTTATCCCGCAGTCAACTTCCCAACTAGTTAAAAGAGATAGGTACATACGGTTCGGGTTCCACCGGAATTGTAGCTGTGCCTCTTCTTGCCAGTCCTTTAGCTGCGTCATTAAGCGAGTTACTGTGTCCTTTTATCTACTGGAGAGTGACCCTGTTTTTGGATGCTATGGTCTCCAGTGCGTAGTGACATTGTTTCATCAGACTTAAGTTGACCTGTCTGTTTTTTAATGCGAGTAGTACGGCTTCACTATCTAATAGTATACAAATTCCCTGTTGTTCTATCTTTCTTGCGCTTACTGTCGCGGTTGCCTCTATTATAGCTATACATTTTGTTTGAAAGATGGAGGCATGTATGCCAAGTGCCTTTGAGATGTTAATGTTCAGGTCAAAAGAGTGGCTCTTCCTGGGTGTTAATTAGGTATTGTTTCTCAAGTATTTGTACGCGTGGGCATCTGTCATTGACTGCGTTTATGAGTGGTTACTTTTCAATGTGTTTGTTAAGTGACTGAGTATGCCTTGCTTGTAGATCTGGTTTCCATTGATCCGAGGATCCTTAGTATTAAATTAGTTACAAGTATTTTGTAAACTTACAAAAGTAAAGTCTTTCAGCTCCTGCAAAGAAGCTGGTGCCACACTGGGGCCAAATGAATGCCTTGTAAATCGACATCCTGTTCCGATGTAGTGATTTCCGTTTGAGAACCGGACGGAGCATCAAGTGTGCTATGGATAAATATAATAAAACCTAAAATTATTTTGTAGGAAACTGTTTTGGATTTGACAATAATAGATTGTTTAAAAGACTAACTATTTTATTTTATTTGTCAGTAATAATAAAAATAATTTATCATAACTATTTATGAAAGCAATAACCGAGCGGTTGCTCGGTTATTGCTTTTGTTACGTTCTTTTCAGTCCGGACTAGGAACTGGGAGGTCAATAAGTCCTAAAAAGTGTCCTTGAATCTATTATTGTTATTAGGACTTTAACAGTTGTTCCTGAGCGGATCGTGTATGGAAGCTTTAACTTCTCATGGTCTTTTGCATCAGCTGTCAAATTAACATTCAATGATTTGTCATTGGACGATGACGTCTTATCGTGCACTTGTTCGCTAAATTCATGGTGTATCTTAAGAGGAATTATACGCTGAAAGGGTCTTACTTTAAAACCTGTGGCTATATTAATTTATATATTCTGTAGTAATTTTGGCAACTCTACCATCCTCTTCACTGTATATTTCATCTATGATAACTAACGGCCAAATTATAAAAAAATATCATCAGATATTATTGGTGTACACGGTGACCAGAGAACTGGCTCTTACCTCTTTCGAAGATTAAGCTTGAGGTATTGTAGCATTCTCGGCACTATGCCGCGCGGTGGGATTTATTACTTTTTAGGTAAGTATTTAATTTAATATTATTATTTTTATTACTTTAATTTGTATGATATATGAGTATTATATAGAAAGCCTGCTGGGTTTAGATGACCAAGCACATGTCTCCACGATCCTTGTTTAGTAGGGTTTTTCATGTCACTTAGCTTATTTACAACAAAAATACTCCAATCACCGTCACCATTGATCCAGCTTATGACAACGATTACTATTGAACTGACTCTACAGTCAGTTCAATAGTATACTAGACAGTCAGGTAAGTTTAGGGTATTCGTATCTATAACCGTTTTACTCAGTAGCTAATATTGCGGCGATCAATTAATGTCTAGAACATGGAATAGCCACGTCTTAAATTGGGGTGACTCTTGATTTTTCTGTAACTAAGCTAATAATAACAATACCTTGGTAGTTAGCACGAATATACAAGCAGAACATGCATATAGACTGGCGTCACAAAATATGCAAATTTAATTTATACATACATTAATATCATATTGTGTTATTCTACGAGGTATTTTTAGTTCGGTTAATAAATGAAGATGTTTTGCAGTTTTTAAGTTCAGTGCAATCTAAGAATAATTCTTCATCCCAGGTAAGTTGTTTTTAGCTAACCTTTTTGAATTATAATTTTAGGTATAACAGGTCAACGTATATATACTAATTGGATCAAAAACTTTTATGTAATCAAAAGAAGATTACGTTTAGTTATTTTACCTGCTGTGTCGTCATTCGTGGTGTTCCATAGTATCTCTAATAGATAAATAACTTCTCCGGAAACAATTGGTCCGTCAATAACTTACCCACCATCTAAAGTCAAACTTACCTTCAAGTATGATCTGTTTAGCCTTATTAATAAATTTATTCATTGACTCCATACACTTAACACTAGTGACGCAGTTATCTATGTTTTTCCAAGATGTTCTGACTCACTGTTAGACCTAAGACCACTCGAGCATGGCGATATACTACTATAAATTTATTTTATAAAAAATAGCTTTATTCAAGAAAAAATAATTTAATTTAACAATAATAAAATAAAATTAACCTAAATAATAATAATGAAATATCAATCTAGTATAAACCTAAAAATAAAAATAAATAAAAATTAAACTAAACTAAATAAAAAAAAATCTTTATAAGGAGCGCCACTTGGGTAAGTGGGTACCTAACACACTTAACTGCATTGCCACGTTGAATGGCAATACTATTTTTTGATACATATAGCTTTGGCACTTGGGATCTCCGCATTCTAAGAGTATTCGTTTACCGAATTCCCGAAGGAAAGCTCGACTTTCGGTACCGAATACTCCCGAAGTTTCGAAACCAAGTGCACAAAACTTATAATTTTGCATCAACTCCCGATATTTAGCTCGTTTCCGGGATTCTGCAGTACATGCGGCGGAACCAGGAGTTGATGAGCAGGCCGAAAGATGTGAGGTTGGGTAGGTATCCACACAAGTGGCGTCCCAAATAAGGGATTTGCCTTGGTACCACGGGACTAGGGTGAGACCATCGGGACGTTTGCCATCTGTTCTGCTGATTCCAGGTGGCTCCTGTATGCATAAGATCTTAGCTGTCTTTAATGAATGGGTGATGTGGTATGAAATAAACTAACTTTGTCAATTTGATTAGGAGCTTGTTCTATAATTTTACCATGTAGCCAATTCTTTAAAATATTATTGTAGGTTACCTAATGTTTGCAATTGGATAGTTGTAAATTAGTAGTGTCTTTTTATACTAGGTTATAATTGGATTGAGGTGGAGACATTGATTCCGCCATGTAAGTAGACCTCATAGCGTTTGCATTTGTTTCTACTGATAGTACCGTTAAACATATTTAAATTACCTCTCACCTTAGTTACTTTGGAAATTCTTTCACAAGGATCCATAATTTTTTTTTTTCGTTAAAATAAATAAATCTAAAAGGTTCATTTTAGAAAGGCAGTGTAATGTTATTGTTATATTTGCGATGAAACTACTATGTCCGAGTTGGGTCTGGCGCCCCAAAAATGTCTAAATAATGAGTTTACGTTTCCTGATACATACAAATCTAATTTTTGCAATATTGATTAATTAATAAGAATATAAACATTGATCCACTTGTCTGACAAAAAAAAACGCCGCTTAATTGTTGTCCGAAACCTACAAAACATCAATATTTTGAGGTTATATTTCACAAAAAAAAAAAAAAAAATGATAAATAAAAGTTTTTCAGGAGAAAATCGATAAAATAAAATCAAGGTAAATCGTCCGACATGAAAACAAAAAAATCATACAAATATTATAAAGCTGAAGAGTTTGTTTGAACGCGCTAATCTCAGAAACTACCGGTATTTTTTATTATTTTTATGTTAGACAATTTAAACATATTGCTCTGGTCACAAACTAAGCTCTAGGCTTATACCATGTGTAACAGAAACAACGATATAATACATATTATATTTTATAAACACCCAGACCATGACAAACTGTACAGAAAAACGTACTAATATTTTTTTGCTGTGGGTGGGAATCGGACCCACGACACCGGATACAACGCCAAAGGAGCAACCAACTAGTTTACGGTGGCGGTCACAATTAAAAAATATTTTAGTGTATTATAGTAGGCACTATATAATATCACGATACGATTAATAAGAACGGAGCATCAATAAAAAATATTGCAAAAACAGGGATAAATTATTTCTTTTGAGAGGTTCCGTTACGTAAACGTTAAAGTTACGCAAACGAAGCAGTGTGAAGTTGGCGGCCAAAGTTAGCGGCCAATTATAACCCGACCAATTTAAGAAGTCAGATTAAAACCATCCTTAGATTAACTATTATGTACATTTTGACATATAATTTTGTACCTAAATCATATGTCTAGTTAGTAACTAGAGTGGCATATCCTTAGGAAAGGATTAAGGGGGTGGGTTTGAAGTAAAACTCTACTTTTCCATATAATGAATAATTTTGTCTGTATCGATGGCCTAGAAAAAAAGTATCAAGTACAGACTAGATTAATTTTATACCTAGAGCATATACCTAGTTAGTAAATAGGGTGACATGCCCTTAGGAAGGGGTTAAGGGGGTGATTTTTAAGTAAAACCCTACTTATCCATATAATTATTAATTTTGTCTGTATCGATAGCCTAGAAAAAAAGTATCAAGTACAGACTAGGTTTATTTTGTACCTAGAGCATATACCTAGTTAGTAAATAGGGTGACATGCCCTTAGGAAGGGGTTAAGGGGGTAGTTTTTAAGTTAAACTCTACTTATCCATATAATTATTAATTTTGTCTGTATCGAAAGCCTAGAAAAAAAGTATCAAGTACAGACTAGGTTTATTTTGTACCTAGAGCATATACCTAGTTAGTAAATAGGGTGACATGCCCTTAGGAAGGGGTTAAGGGGGTAGTTTTTAAGTAAAACTCTACTTATCCATATAATTATTAATTTTGTCTGTATCGAAAGCCTAGAAAAAAAGTATCAAGTACAGACTAGGTTTATTTTGTACCTAGAGCATATACCTATTTAGTAAATAGGGTGACATGCCCTTAGGAAGGGGTTAAGGGGGTAGTTTTTAAGTAAAACTCTACTTATCCATATAATTTTGTCTGTATCGATAGCCTAGAAAAAAAGTATCAAGTACAGACTAGGTTTATTTTGTACCTAGAGCATATACCTAGTTAGTAAATAGGGTGACATGCCCTTAGGAAGGGGTTAAGGGGGTAGTTTTTAAGTTAAACTCTACTTATCCATATAATTATTAATTTTGTCTGTATCAAAAGCCTAGAAAAAAAGTATCAAGTACAGACTAGGTTTATTTTGTACCTAGAGCATATACCTAGTTAGTAAATAGGGTGACATGCCCTTAGCAAGGGGTTAAGGGGGTAGTTTTTAAGTTAAACTCTACTTATCCATATAATTATTAATTTTGTCTGTATCGAAAGCCTAGAAAAAAAGTATCAAGTACAGAGTAGGTTTATTTTGTACCTAGAGCATATACCTAGTTAGTAAATAGGGTGACATGCCCTTAGGAAGGGGTTAAGGGGGTAGTTTTTAAGTAAAACTCTGCTTATCCATATAATTATTAATTTTGTCTGTATCGATAGCCTAGAAAAAAAGTATCAAGTACAGACTAGGTTTATTTTGTACCTAGAGCATATACCTAGTTAGTAAATAGGGTGACATGCCCTTAGGAAGGGGTTAAGGGGGTAGTTTTTAAGTTAAACTCTACTTATCCATATAATTATTAATTTTGTCTGTATCAAAAGCCTAGAAAAAAAGTATCAAGTACAGACTAGGTTTATTTTGTACCTAGAGCATATACCTAGTTAGTAAATAGGGTGACATGCCCTTAGGAAGGGGTTAAGGGGGTAGTTTTTAAGTAAAACTCTACTTATCCATATAATTATTAATTTTGTCTGTATCGAAAGCCTAGAAAAAAAGTATCAAGTACAGACTAGGTTTATTTTGTACCTAGAGCATATACCTAGTTAGTAAATAGGGTGACATGCCCTTAGCAACGGGTTAAGGGGGTAGTTTTTAAGTAAAACTCTACTTATCCATATAATTATTAATTTTGTCTGTATCGATAGCCTAGAAAAAAAGTATCAAGTACAGACTATATATGGATAAGTAGAGTTTTACTTAAAAACTACCCCCTTAACCCCTT
Source organism: Monopis laevigella (assembly GCA_947458855.1). Lineage (NCBI taxonomy): Eukaryota > Metazoa > Arthropoda > Insecta > Lepidoptera > Tineidae > Monopis > Monopis laevigella. The sequence goes on along the minus strand of OX381576.1, from coordinate 35,555,216 downwards.
CCTAAGGGCATGTCACCCTATTTACTAACTAGGTATATGCTCTAGGTACAAATTAAACCTAGCTGTACTTGATACTTTTTTTCTAGGCTATCGATACATACAAAATTAATAATTATATGGATAAGTAGACTTTTACTTAAAAACTACCCCCTTAACCCCTTCCTAAGGGCATGTCACCCTATTTACTAACTAGGTATATGCTCTAGGTACAAAATAAACCTAGGCTGTACTTGATACTTTTTTTCTAGGCTATCGATACCGACAAAATTAATAATTATATGGATAAGTAGAGTTTTACTTAAAAACTAACCCCTTAACCCCTTGCTAAGGGCATGTCACCCTATTTACTAACTAGGTATATGCTCTAGGTACAAAATAAACCTAGTCTGTACTTGAAACTTTTTTTCTAGGCTATCTATACAGACAAAATTAATAATTATATGGATAAGTAGAGTTTTACTTAAAAACTACCCCCTTAACCCCTTTCTAAGGGCATGTCACCCTATTTACTAACTAGGTATATGCTCTAGGTACAACATAAACCTAGTCTGTACTTGATACTTTTTTTCTAGGCTATCGATACAGACAAAATTAATAATTATATGGATAAGTAGAGCTTTACTTAAAAACTACCCCCTTAACCCCTTCCTAAGGGCATGTCACCCTATTTACTAACTAGGTATATGCTCTAGGTACAAAATAAACCTAGTCTGTACTTGATACTTTTTTTCTAGGCTTTCGATACAGACAAAATTAATAATTATATGGATAAGTAGAGTTTTACTTAAAAACTACCCCCTTAACCCCTTCCTAAGGGCATGTCACCCTATTTACTAACTAGGTATATGCTCTAGGTACAAATTAAACCTAGCTGTACTTGATACTTTTTTTCTAGGCTATCGATACATACAAAATTAATAATTATATGGATAAGTAGAGTTTTACTTAAAAACTACCCCCTTAACCCCTTGCTAAGGGCATGTCACCCTATTTACTAACTAGGTATATGCTCTAGGTACAAAATAAACCTAGTCTGCACTTGATACTTTTTTTCCATGCTATCGATACATACAGACAAAATTAATAATTATATAGATAAGTAGAGATTTACTTATAAACTACCCCCTTAACCCCTTCCTAAGGGCTTGTCACCCTTTTTGGTAACTAGGTATATGCACTAGGTACAAAATAAACCTAGTCTGCACTTGATACTTTTTTCCCACGCTATCGATACAGACAAAATTAATAATTATATAGATAAGTAGAGTTTTACTTAAAAACTACACCCTTAACCCCTTCCTAAGGGCATGTCACCCTATTTACTAACTAGGTATATGCTCTAGGTATAAAATTAATCTAGTATGTACTTGATACTTTTTTTCTAGGCCATCGATACAGACAAAATTATTCATTATATGGAAAAGTAGAGTTTTACTTCCCCTTAATCCTTTCCTAAGGACATGCCACTCTAGTTACTAACTAGACATATGATTTAGGTACAAAATTATATGTCAAAATGTACATAATAGTTAATCTAAGGATGGTTTTAATCTGACTTCTTAAATTGGTCGGGTTATAATTGGCCGCTAACTTTGGCCGCCAACTTCACACTGCTCGCAAACGATAGTTTCGCGAGTCGGCTAGTAAATAATAATTACGAATAAATATACTTTACAGGTATGTACTAATATTTTTTTGCATCGAACCCACGACATCCGGATATAATACTAAATACGCAACGACTAGTCTACGGAGACAGTCATGATATTTTCAGAAAAAGGTGCACCATATTTTTGTAGGTTAGGGTTCTTCTGTGGTCTCATTAAGTTTCTTCATTTCATTTTTCCAACAAATAGATTTTTTAAGTCAACAAATATGGACTTAAAAGTTTATTAATTATTATATTTTGATAGTATCTAACTTTGTCATTGCCTGGTTCCCCCATCCATAAATATCAGTGACATTTACACCATCCATATGCATGCTCTTTCAAAATATGTCAATATTTTGTACAAAAAACTCTTTTAAAAATTCAAAATATTTTTAGTTTCAAATAATACTGAAATTCGTAGCATAATAAAATACTTGAATGTATCGGAAACATTTTGACGTTTTGGACGACGGATAGCAATTACGCGGCGGAATTTATGTCGGACAAGTTTCCCACTGTTTTTTATTCCTATGAATTAAACAATATTGCAAAAAATACTTACATGTAGGTATCGTATCGAGGTGACGCTGCGCGATTTTTATCGGGTTCAAATGCGATGCGGTGTAGTCGGTTAAGCGGCTATAGGTGGTAGCCCTTTTTTTATTCATACATAATTTGGGGGGGGGGGGTGCTAAACCATTAAATGACCATGTCAGCCCCACACAATGATATTGAAATGGGAAGAAGTAATAAGTGAAAGGATATGGGGTAAAGAAAGAAAATACTTAAAAAGAATTAATAATTTTAACTCTCGAATAAATCGAGACAATACAGCTTTTCTTTTCATATGTATAGCGTACACGTAACCCTTACGTTAGGTTAATATAATTATTAACCGTTAGGACAATTCAACAGAATATTAAAGAAACTATTATGTTTTTTAAATTTCAAAGAGATATGAAAAGAATTGATAAATGTATTTATCTATCAGAATACTATTGAATTTTCGCCTGATTTTAGTTTTCACTAATGAAAGCATATTGAAATGCCGAATTATAAACGATGTGGGAATTAAGCGCTATAAACAAAAGCCGAATGCAGGCTGATTGAATGCCGGAATCAAAGCCACATACATATGTATGGTCACTACCATCGCTTTTGATTCCGGTCGCTATTCAACACTATTTATTGTACATAGGCAAGATTAAATTTCTACCATCAAACCTTTGAGAGAGTAAAACATGCTTAAAATTTCCATCAAAATTCTGAAATTAAAAATATACCTAAATGAAGCTTTTTTTTAAATTGTCGCATCCATTTTACGCATTAGGAGATCGGTTGTACCTATTGTAGCCCGATATTACCCCAGTTTGTTTTACAATTTACTTGATAGTTTATTAAGCAGGCACGAGAAAACAGTTTATATAGATTTAGAATAACGCTAATTGATCTTGGGGAATTTTTAATTGCACCTCTTTTTTAAAATTGAAGCAAACAACATTTCTCCACTAATAATCTACCTGCATATCAAATATATGATTGTATATCAATTTAAATAATTGTATAACTAAACGTGTAGTATTAGAAATTGTTTAAAATAAATCAAAGTTAGCGACTTTTTTTATCTAATTTTACTACGAAAATCTTGCTAAAACCACAGATTTAAGCATTCTAAAACAAAATTACTCACCGTATAACAAAAATACAGATTTGCCACTAAACTATCCAATATTACAACCGGATTACTAAAATCATTATCTAAAATTATGTGCCAGAAAGGCTTTCTACACATACGAGAATAATTACTCAAAAGACTCTTTATTTAAAAAGAAAATGGCCAGACTAGGTAAAGGATAGGTTAGGTTAGTGTTAGTACATGACCATACGCACGAGCCGAGCGAAGCGTGCCGCGGTAGCGGCCGGCGAGTGCCAGCTAGGCTTCCTACACATATAAAAGTTGGGTAAAATGTGAATTTTCAAATGACAATAACTCCTAAAATACCCCCCCCCTAACTTTTTTATTTTAGGGGTAGGTTCCCCTCCCTCCCCTCTTCTTTCTCTCTCATTTGATTTTTTCAGAACTTTAATTTAATAAACATGACTGATTAACTGGTGTTTTATTTAGTATAACTCATGTTCTTTAAAATGATTTTGGATTCCAAAAAAAACTGATTAAATGTTTCGTTGCACTAAAAGAATAATTAGATTAACTATAAGTTAACAGATAGTCATTCAGTAAAATAGTTTAACTTTAAAGATCAAACAGTATAGTATATTTGATTTATTTGATGCGCAAATTTAGTGTGCAATTCAGTATTTTTGTTAGCAATTTCGAATACTTTGATAGAAAGACGTAGATTTACAGTTGTAAGATTAAATACTACCCATTGATCTTTAGTTGGCTATATTTTAACTAAACATTGTATTCAAAGAACCAAATAATTAAGTACGTATAATATGTATAAACATAACTTTCATAATTGTAAAAATAAATAAAGACTTATTATTATTATTATAAATCCGAATAAGAAGCAAGCTCGTCGCGGTGTTTGTATAGACTTAGAAACAGTTTCACAAGTTGGTATGGTGGTACTAGAAGCAATAGCTTAACTTGCTCTCCAAGACACTAATTTAAGTTAAACTCATTGGTACATAAAGGGTTATGAACTAATAAAATTGAGTCGCAAACTTTCGAAAATGGCTCTACCGAATTGTGTTTATTTTATTTTGTTCGTGACAATGTAGTATAGACCTCAATGAAGTGCTACTCAACAAGATGGATCGTTTACTTAACTCGTGTATTCGGTTCATCTTCTGTTTGCGTAAGTACGACCACATTTCAAAGTATCGCGCTAAATTGGGGTTACCAATACGCTATCGTAAGAACCTCAGAATTCTATGTCTGTTGTTTTCTGTGTTGAAGGAACCTGCGACACCGCAGTATCTCAAAGACAAATTTACGTGACTCTTTTCCTTTCATGACAAATCTCTCCGCTCCTCTCACATCTCCGTTCTTTCTACTCCCTCCCGTAGCTCAAGTTTTATTTCAAATTCCTTCAGTGTAGTAGCCGCTAACTTGTGGAACAAACTGCCTCTTGTTATAAGAAATGCTCCAAATAGATTTATTTTTAAGAAAATGCTTTATGAACACTTTGTAAATATTATTATTTTGTTTATTTGATTAAGTAATTTTTTATTATGTATACAAAGTAAAAATTTAAATTAAAAAAAATACAAAATACTTAACTATTTAATAATAATTTTGATTTTGAGACGATGGGCGTAATGTGCCGAGGACGCTAGCGGCGTTACCACGCTGGATGGCAATGCTGATCCTCTGAACAAGGAATTCCTTGCTCAGAGGATCACCAGTACCAATCTTTAGTTTTTTTCCAATTTCATGGATAAATTTACTAGCTTCCTCTGACCAAGGACCCATCGTCTCAACAGAAAAAGCCAGAAATTGGTGAGAATTCAGGAGCTCAGCATACTTAGTGCGTTTTATTCGCGCTGCTTGTTCTGCTGCAAGCCCGGCACCTTTCGAACATAATGTAACATGACTACGACAAAGTGTATCTACGCATGTGGCATCCCAGACCAAAGCGCGCCCACACTTATATGGTATAATGGTCATTCCGTCTGGTCTTTTGCCATCGTTTCTTTGTAGATTTGTAAATAAATCCCAACAACTGTCGAATTAGTCATTATATTGTTTATATATTATGTACTGTTAGTATAATATTTATATGTGTATAATACATGTATTTGTATAGCCACTGGGTATATATGTATCTGTTTATAAATATAAATAAAAACTCATTATATTTTTTTATAGCATACATACCTAAATTTAATGTTCTAATGTCCCGCGAAGGTTTGACTGTCAGATAATGCCCAACGGTATTAAGTCCGCCTTTGTATTATGCAATAAAGTTTGATAAATAAATAAATAAAAAACAATACTGGGATTTTAAAAATAAACTAGTCATTTCAAATAGAGTATGCATGGATACTATAATTTATTATACTTCATTATTACAGTTCAATTTTACATATATAATACCTAAATCTACTGAATCTATCAACCCCTTGTTCCAAAGATCCAGTCGGTCAGCGACGTATCCTCGCTGAACGGCAATAATGACCCACAGAAATAATTATTCCTTACTCATAGGATCACCTGTTGTCGCTCGGAAGATCGCGACATAATCATTTATCGTCCTCGGAGCAAAAACCCTTCGTCTCTGTCTCTACAGCAACAGTATAAAATTGTATCGATTTATAAATATAAATAAACAAAATAATTCTGTTGGATTAATCCAACAGAATTATTTTGTTTATTTTCAGTAGCGTAGCGTGGGTTTCAGCCGAGCGAGGCGCTGGTATATTTTCGCGCCACCTTATTTAGATATTTAAATCTAACATACTTTAAAATATGCCTATACTACATTTATTCAAACAAAGAACTTTCCGACCACTAAAATTATCTTTGTTGTGTATTGTATAGGTTACAAATAAAATATAAAAACCCGGCTACCACGTATTAATTAATAAATATTTAATATACGTGGTGGCCGAGTTGGTTAGACCTTGGACTTAAAAACACTTAGGTTCCTGGTTCGAATTCACCAATGAGTTTTTAATTTAAAAAAATATGTACAATTGTTTCAACACCACTAGTACAATGCCTCGGAGAGCACGTTAAGATGTGGTTCCGGTTTCACTATACCAACTTGTGAAACTGTTTATAGGTACCCATCTATAAACAGTTTCAGTTATTTAAAACATCGCGACGAGCTATCCACTTGTTCGGTGTAGATTCACACCATCGGCTACGACGAGGCGGAATTAAAAACCCCTTACCTTGGGTACCTTGAAGCCGTCTAGGTGGTTACGGGCGCCGTAAGGCACCCGTGATGATATGTATGTATGTACAACAAAAAGATTATTCCATACAATTACGAACATTAAAAAAAAATTGAACTTCTTCCTACAGCCAAGTTGTAGCTCAGTTTAGTAACTGGTTTGTTAGATAGATTTAGTTTATTTCCTCAATTGTTGGTTTTGTTGTACCATTTGGTTTGAAGAAATCATAAATTCCATCAAAGGAACACCTTTATTAATTATAATTTTGATTTTATGTGAGTTGCCTATGCTTTGCTACCTTTCTTAGGGTCAGGCAGGTCAGGTAAGTTTGTATAATATTCCTAGTGCAGTTCCAACATAATTAAGTAGGTTTTTTAATTAAAATTAAGTTTTTTCCTTATTATTAGGGTTAGGTACGCTTTGAACATAGGTGGTAACAGCATTGACTACCTACCATTCTTCTCAGATTTATTGAACTTTTTGGGGGAAGAGTGCCGAATAGTGGAAAACTCTGCCGGTGCAGGGCGGTCAAGATCAGTTGACCATCATATGGTCCGTCCCCTTTAACCACCTGGTCAAACTGGCCAGCGTCCCAGGAATCGGTTTGCTGTGGCCACTGTTGAAAAACAGAATTGTTTATATTGTAGGGACCCTGGATATTTGGTGCCGCATTGCCCCCAATTTTATAACTTGCGGATCCAGGCCCGACGTGCCATGGCCCGACAGAGGCAATGGTGTTATGTGTGCTTGGGCAAGCACCACCAAAGGGATTGCCGTGAAACGCGGCCATGTTCGCAGTGCAGTGGCCGCCATCATCTTGTTTTGTGTGCCAACTTAAATATCAACCTGTCCACTATGATCCCCAGGGTGCTACGAAGGTACGATTGCCGAGGTTTTCTGATTCTTCACGTACTAAGGACCGGCGCCCCTCGCCCCCCCGAATGTGTTTGGAGTTTACCCCCCCATGTTCGGAGTTCACCCCCCAATGTTAGGAGTTCACCCCCCAGGAATGGTGGCCGCACCTCCCTCATGGGCGAGGGCAATGCTTCGCCCCCTCGCTTTGCTCCCATGGGTCGTAACCGGTGTGCAACACAGTACCTGCTGTAAGGTCTCGTTACCGAAGAAGACCTTCAGGACGACATCCTCATGTTCTCGAGCCAATGCCATGAGACCGATCATATGAGATCCATAATTACCAGTGGATCCCAAACCCGAATGTCCCGGTACGTCCGGTTCATGAGGAATAGGTATTCGCTGCCCGCTCACCAGCCGCTACCCAGCCAGAAACTGTAATTTTACCTACAGGTTCTGTTTGTGTTTGGGGCCCGAAGGGCAACCATTTGGTTGTTCGTGGCCTTTTAGATTCGGGTGCCCAGGGTTGTATTGTTTAGGCTTGGTTAGCGAGTGGCCTATTCCTAGCTTTAAATCCTCACCGGGATTCTGTTCGGGGAGTTGGTAACGTCAATATTAAGAACTTGATTGGTAACACCACTTTTACATTCTCACCGTTCTCGGTTTCCTGTCCGAGCATGACTGCTTCGGCAATAGTTTTAGAAAATATATTGGGTCAACACCCCCAGGTAAAGTTTTCCCAGCTGTGGTGCCCCTGACAAGGGGTTTGTGTTTGGCTGACCCTACCTTCGACATTCCGGGACCAATTGGTTTGTTGCTTGGTGCCGATGTTTTGGGAATGTTGCTCCTAGGTAATGTGAAGGCCCTAAGTACAGGTGGCCTCGCAGCGATCCCCACAATCTTGATATATTCCTCCCCCACCGGTTGTTGATAACCGTTTTGTTGACATTTATCTTTCTCTTTCTGAGGCGGTTCAGAGATTTTGGGAAGTGGAGGCCCCCGGCTGCTACGAAGGTCAATCCTGTTAATCATGAATATGAAATGTTCTTTAAGAATAATACTGGTCGTTTAGCTCCTGAATCGTCCTGGCCACATGGCCAGCCTTTGTTGACTGATCTACTACCAGGTCTCCGCGTATTTACGATGGTGAGGACCGTGGAGTTGGAACCTGAATTTCTATTGAATAAATTTAGCTTCCTGGATAAATTGTTGGGTGTAACTGCGTGGATTAAACGCTTTATTTTTAATTGTCATACCCCCGGGAGAAACTCCAGTCGCTAGTTCTCACACCATGTGAACGGAAGGGCTCGCTTTTATATTGGATTAAGGTTGTTCAGGACGATAAGTTTAAGACTGAAATCGAGACACTGCAGGCTGGACATTGTAAGCTCAAGGGAGCAATTGGACGCCTAAATCCCTTTTTTTTTGATGATTTGGGCCTCCTTCGTATTAGAGGAAGACTTCGGAATGTCAATTTGCCCTTTGGAGCTCGTCACCACTTGTTGCTCCCTAATTCTGGCCACTTGGTGAATTTGTTGGTTGCTGATCACCACATCAAGAACTTGCATGCTGGCTATAATGCTTTGTTGGCCATCTTACAGCGCGAATATTGGATTCTGTCCGCCAGACGAGTCATACGAAATGTGATTTTCCGATACATGCCTTGTTACAGACTCAAGGCTACTACCATGCAGCCTCAAATGGTAGATCTGCCATCGGACCGTGTAAATGAGGCTCGTCCCTTTGCTGGCCCGTTCTCTGTGAAAGTGTCATACATCAGCGACGCTAAAATTGTTAAGGCCTATTTGTGTGTCTTTGTATGTCTGTCCACCTAAGCCGTACATTTGGAATTGGTTTCTGCCCTAAGCACTGGAGCCTTCGTCACTGCCCTTGGTAGATTTGTGTCCCGCCGCGGTTTGCCATCGTTGATCCGGTCCGATTGTGGAACAAACTACAAGGGCACCGACCGTTATTTAAATGATGTTTATAAATTTGTAGCAGATAATCAGAATGTAATTGGAACTGGACTCCCAAAGTGGATACAACTCAAAAAGGATATCCACATTGGAGAGGAATATTTGAAGCTGTTGTTAAGGCTGCCAAAACTCACTTACGTAGGTTGATAGGAGAAACCGTATTAACCTATGGGGAACTTGCTACGGTATTTTGTAAAATTGAAGCCGTCCTCAACTCACGCCCGTTGGCTTTGACTCCAGGTCATTTTTTGATAGGGCAGCCACTTGTCGCCTTGCCTGAATACTCCTTCAGAGAAATTAAAATATTTGCTCTCTTTGGAGCGTTGACTATGACAGTTCCAAAGTTCTTACATACAAAAATCTACTTATAAAAAGTTTAAGTAATGGTTAAGTTAATTTGTGTTCTGTCGCTCTCACGGGTATCGGCAAATTATCTCTTATTGTGGATAACATTGTAGTCCTGCTAATACAGTAAATGCATTCCTCAAGTATATTAAATATATTAAAATTTCATGATATGTTCTTGATGTTATAGCTTTCATCGTTCCTAATATATAATACAGGAAAATCACTCGCTTTTTTCTTCTCCACCCCCAATCCATAAATAACATTTTAAAAAATGATGAAACATCTATATATTTTTTTCAAAGAAGAGTTTATACGCGGTATGTCAAGTCTGTAGCACCTTCCATTAGCAAGATATTAATTCAACTATTTACATTTATACCCCCTTGGGATTCAAATTTTGGAAAATACCCTCTTAGTGGGTCCCTATAAAACAAAAGGAAGTCGGGACAAGCTCTTAATGCTATTTGTAGCTCCACATTTAACGGCAAAAACCAAGTAGTTGTGGGGAAAATATAGAAGCTAAAGAATCTGATAAAAAAATACACAAAATTTTAGATATTAGGCAACGAAATTTACGTTCTACCACTATTTCAGATATTCAATTTTATAATTTGTAAAACTAATAAATATGAAACATCGTATCTGCGTAACGGCCTGCTCGCTAGTAAATTTGATTATTTATTTATTTTATTTTTTATACATCATAATTCAATATCTGTCTATTTAAAAAATTTTACATTGAACCTTTATTTTATTTGAATATAATTCAGTTTTTAAGGTAAAATCAAAATCAAACAAAATGCTATTTGAACAGAAATCGGAAGGTAAAATAGTATTAATAAATATGAAATTTATTTATTCGGTTGATTGACTGTATCCGGTCACCGGCGCTATAAAGAAAATAAATATTTTATATTGAAAATTTTTCATTTTATATTTTATTCGATATTTAATTTTTAGCCATCGTCATTTTTATTGTATTAGCTTTTAAATATGTTGCTTTTTACTGTGTGTATAGAAGGGATAGCCCACTCCCTAAAGACGTTTAGAATCTCTTTACCTCATCATTAAATAAAAATGTTACCTTAGGAGATCGTTTTCTGTAAAGGTAGAGTGAAAAATCTAGGAGTTATTTGTCATTTTATGATATAAATGCTACGTCAATAACTATTTGTTTACGACTTTTCAAAAGGAACTATAATATATACTTCCCGTTAAGGGAGGAATGGAAAGATGGCTCTAAACTGGACAGTAATTGTCAAAACTGGTTTACTGATGGATCAAAGATGATATCAGGAACGGGTGCAGGATACATACCAAAGGTTACGATATTCTTGTAAGCATGGGCCATTACCCTACAGTTTTCCAAGCGGAGCTGTACGCAATAATTGTTTGTGCAAAGGAGATCCTAGATAGGAATTCTCACGGAGAAACTATCAACATTCTCAGCGATAGCCAAGCGGCACTTAAAGCGCTGAGTTCATATGAGACGAAATCTGGTCTGGTCTTGAACTGCGTTAAACTGTTGAATAAAATCGGTAGGAACAACAGGGTGAGACTAGCCTGGGTTCCGGGGCACACGGGAATCGAGGGAAATGAAAGGGCAGACGAACTGGCTAGAAAGGGATCAGAAACCCCTTTTATGGGACCTGAACCATTTATTGGCATACCTAGTAAAACAATAAACAATGCACTAAAGGAGTTTGCCAATGAGAAACATACAACTTGGTGGTCAACTCAACAAGGCCTAACACACTCCAAGAAATTCATTGGTACAAAGGCAATTGGTCTGGATAAGATCTGGAAGTTCAACAAAACACAAATAAGGCTACTGGTGGGAATCTTCTCGGGACATTACACGACATATAAACATCTATATACAATGGGAATTAGAGACGATCCCAGATGCAGATTTTGCTCTGATGAGTGCGATGCAAGGGCCACATACAGATTAAAATACCTACAACAGGCTTACCCGGAACCGGAAAGCTACAGACTCCTCAAACTAGAGGACGTCCTCAAATATGTCTGCAGCATATTCGAGGATGGAAAGGACGAATGAGGAGTAAAGGACTGGGGAATACACAAAAGATCCCACTGGGTCGAAGTGTCCTGACTGATGTCAGCCCCAAAAACTAATAAGAAGATAAGATAAGATTTGTTTACGACTTCGTAGCCTCCGTGGTCGGTTTGAAGAAATTTTTAATATTTTAACTCGGTTATTAATTATTTATGAGATAAATTATAGTAGAATGCACCATATAATAAACTAGAGAATTAATCGGTTAAAATAAAAAAAAATTTCGCCCTGTTTCTGTCCTGCCAGCCTTAAGTAAAATATTCGAAAAAATACTTCTTGGTCAGCTGTTAAGTCATTTTAATACACATAAATTATTACATGATCAACAATACGGGTTCACAAAATGTAGAAACAAATCCCAAGTATCAATATTCTCTTATAATTATTGACTTATAAGACCAAACATCTTATAACACACTAATAGACGCTTTGATTAAAATCACTGATCTTATATAAGCAGCTGATGGAACTATTTGCGCTATAAGCACTTTCGATCCTATTAGGTAGTCTTATAAACATTTACAAAAACATCTTATTAGACTATTTACGCTACAAGCACTTTTGATCATATTACGTAGTCTTTTAAACGTTTACAGGATTATATTATATGATACTTATAGGAGTCTTAAAATGCATATTATAAAAATAAATAAAAGCTCCTATAAATGCATTTAATAAGACTATTTATTTTTGTTAACGTTTTGTTTTATCTTCTATAAAAAAAGTTCTTCTGTAAACGTTTTGGGTATAGCTACTATACGAGTATGTCGAAGATATTAAAAGATTGATTTGTCTTTGTCGTGACTTCTATTGGAATGCTAGCACCAAACTTGCACGTCCTGCTACTACTATAGGTAAGAAGCCACTTATACGTGACCTGCATTTTCTATTACTAGAGTGATCGGTTTTAAACAATATGGAGTCCATGACTATGATCCTATAATAGCATTAACTTGACTAAAATGCATTGTAAAGCTCCTGATAAATGCATTACAATATGGACGAAAATCCGATCCTTGTATTTACTAATAATTAATGAATAAACAAATAACAATTATGGTTTCTTTTGAAGGCGTATAAAAGTATGTTTATTATCATCGAATACTTTATCAATAAAATTTATTTCGCAAGTTAATTTCTTTATATAACAGTGAAAATACAAAAAGTTATCAACAAAAAAATTTTATGATTATGAATAGTATTTAGATTACTTTGCAGTTGCAATATATATAAAGATGCAATCGACACCACCATTTAATTTAATGAAAAGTGAGTGCTCTAGTATTGGATCACGCATCATCGCCAGTAGCGGCATGCGCCAAATCGTTACAGGACTAATCACGCTGATTCAGTGCGTGTACCAGATCTTTATTGGGTACAACGATCTTGTAGAAGCACCCAATGAAATAATAATAAAATCAATTTGCACTTTACCAGACTTTAATAAAATTACTATAGATAAAGTGCGCCCAAATACGGTCTTATAAACGTTTATTATGGCATTCGCGATTTAGCTTTAAATCTAATAAAGTCCTGCCTTTCTAATAGAACTCAAGATGTTAATATTGATGGTTGTGTATCAGAAGGAACCCTTGTAAAGATGGGTGTCCCCCAGGGCTCAATTTTAGGCCCATTCTTAGTATACATCAATGATCTTCCACATATTGTACAGGAGATGGCGCAGATAGTGCTATTTGCTGATGATATATCCCTACTTTTTAAAGTTAGTAGGAAGGATAATATATTATCGACAGCAAATGACACTCTGTAAATGGTTTCAAAGTGGTTCACGGCAAATAATTTAGTTTTAAATGCAGAGAAGACTAAGTTCCAGAAATTTACGTTGCCTAATGTATCTAACTATGCTTTTGCGCAATCAGTCAACCGAACGATGGCGGTCAAACCATCCAAATCATGGTCGGAAGAAATAATAATACGGTACGGGCAGCAGCGCACCGTAGTAAAACTTTCGACCCACTGCGATCGCCAACCCGCTGGCCAAGCGATTATGGCATCTCTAGCAACGTTGTTAAAATCGAGAGTGTGTCGACAAGGGTGGCTTACCTTATACTCAGAATAACCAAACGATATTCGCTGAAGGTCATACAGGTATACACCCCGACATCGACACACCCCGACGACGAGGTCTACCTCATCGTCGGGGCCTTTCGCATAGCCATGTATGAGGACATCAGCATAGCCATGCGTAGCTTCAAATCTCATTACACTGTTGTCATAGGAGACTTTAACGCGAAGATAGGCAAACGAAGCGAAACCGAACTGAGAGTGGGGCAATTTGGTACAGGCAGTTGAAATCCACGAGGTCAGATGCTTGCGAACTTCATGAAAAAGGAGGGACTGTATTTGATAAACTCCTTTTTCAAGAAAAAACCACAACGTAAGTGGACTTGGTTAAGCCCTAACGGTGCCACCAAAAATGAGATAGATTTCATCTTGTCGACCAGAAAGCACATTGAATATCAATATAAAGCTTGAAAGGTCACGATTAATGAAGTCTACGCTCCGGCCGGCACCTATTAACACCCAAAACCCCGACCGCTTTCAGTTGGAATTAAAAAACCGCTTCGAATGCCTATGCGAGAACACAGATGTGGAAGAATATAATGACAGAGTTGTGAAAACTGTCCACCAGGTCGGATCGAAGTTTTTTAGGATCCGATCTAACAAAGGAGCTAGAAAGATCTCCGTCCATACTTTAAAGCTCATGGAAGAGAGACGCGGGATGACCACGCAGTCTTCGTCTGACGTTTCTAAAATAAGATTTCTCAACAGACAGATCTCAAAGTCCTTGACTCGCGACATACGGCAATTTAATACAGATCGTATAAAAGATGCCATTGAGCAAAACAAAGGCTCTAAAGTATTCGCAAGAGATCTGTCTCTCGGCCAGAGTCAATTAACGAAGCTGAAGACCGAGGACGGCAGAGTTGTCGCTTCCAAACCAGAGATTATGGTGGAGATCAAAAGGTTCTATGGACAGTTGTACACAACAACACGGCCTCCTGTCAAAAACCTGGAAAATGATCCAAGAGCCAGGTTAACCCGACACTATACCGAAGATATCCCGGAAGTCAACCTGTATGAGATTAGGATGGCTCTCAAACAGTTAAAAAACAACAAGGCACCGGGTGATGACGGAATCACGTCTGAGCTCCTGAAAGCTGGTGGCAAACCTTTGCTGATGGCTCTCCAGAAGCTATTTAATTCCGTCATCCTCGAGGGCAAAACACCTAAGGCATGGAACAGAAGCGTGGTGGTACTCTTCTTCAAAAAGTGTGACAAAACCCTTTTGAAGAACTACAGACCCATCTCGCTTCTGAGCCATGTCTATAAACTGTTTTCGAGGGTCATCACGAATCGTCTCTCACGTAGGCTTGACGACTTCCAGCCTTCCAAACAAGCCGGATTCCGAAAAGGCTATAGTACCATAGATCACATCCACACATTGAGGCAGATTATACAAAAAAACCGATGAATATAATCAGCCCCTGTGTCTAGCTTTCGTGGATTATGAGAAAGCCTTCGATTCGATAGAAACATGGGCGATGCTTCAGTCACTCCAGCGGTGCCAAATTGACTACCGCTATATCGAAGTATTAAAGTGTTTGTACAAAAACGCCACCATGTCAGTTCGCCTCCAAGACCAGACCTCAAGACCCATCCAGCTACAGCGAGGAGTGAGACAGGGAAACGTAATCTCCCCGAACCTTTTACTGCGGCATTGGAGGATGTCTTCAAACTCTTGGACTGGAGAAGATTTGGCATCAACATTAATGGCGAATACATCACTATTTGCCACCTTCGATTTGCCGACGATATCGTAGTCATGGCTGAAACCCTGGAGGACCTCGGCATAAAGCCCAATGATCTCAGTGGGGCTTTTAAAAAAGTGGGCCTAAACATGAACATGGATAAGACCAAAGTCATGTCGAACGCCCGCTCCTGTAAAAATAGGAAGCTCCGCACTCGAAGTTGTTGACAATTATATATACATAGGACAGTCAATCCAAACAGGTAAATCCAACTTCGAGAAAGAGATCTCTCGTCGAATCCAACTCGGCTGGGCAGCATTCGGGAAGCTACGTAATATCTTCTCGTCCCAAATACCGCAGTGTTTAAAAACCAAGGTGTTCGAGCAGTGTGTGTTGCCACTTACGGATCAGAGACGTGGTCGCTTACTATGGGCCTCATGAAAAAGCTCACAGTCACACAAAGGGCGATGGAGCGCGCTATGCTCGGCTATTCCTTGCGGGATCGTATTCGAAACGATGAGATCCGCAAAAGGACCAAAGTAACCGACATAGCCTCCAGAATAGCCAAACTTAAGTGGCAGCCACATAGCTCGCAGAACGGACTGCCGTTGGGGTATTAAGGTTCTTGGTTGGTGGCGACCGCGTGCTGGAGGACGCAGCTGAGGCAGGCCCCCCACAAGATGGACCAACGACCTGAAAAAGGTCGCGGGAATGGATACAGGCAGCGCAAAACCGGTCGTTGTGGCGATCCGTGGGGGAGGCCTGTCCAGCAGTGGACGCGCAAAGAAACAAATTGCTTATGTGTGTAGTTTAGTAAGTATATAATGTCTAATATAATAATAATTTTATATTACATAATTTATTTTCATTACATTATGTAATTTTTGTCTTTGGATAAGGTAATCATTAATGATTACCTACTTATTTATACTTAATTTATACTAATAGTATACTGTGTAGTTATTTACATTGGTACAGTAACAAATAATCTGCCATAGGGTGTTCTACGCATGCTCAGTGGGTCATTTAGTGGTGTCATTTTGAGTATGCTATATATATGCTATATAGCATAAGTCAATCAATAACTGTGCTCCTCTTTTAGTTAAGCACTGGAGTTTTTTACTTGCTAGTTTCTTTTTCTCCGGGGTGCCTCTGATGGGATCGACTTTACAGTTAGTGTTTATGCCCTTAAAAATACCCATCCTTATACTTTTACTTATATGTGATTGGTTACTTACCTTTTATTTACAATAAATGTTTAAGGCATGGATATGATCGGTGAAGTTGATCGCCTTGGTGGCTCTCTTGTATGGCAGATAATCATTGACAGGTCAATGGAATCAGCTAACCACCTAGTCTTACACTAGTTGGTTATATAGTGTGTGTTCGGTTCGGTAGCAATTTTCATATTAAGATTTCCATTCCATTGTGTTTAAGTTCAATTAATATTTGTCGTTCTCTTATTAATGAATAGCTACCTAACCAAACGCACTCTAAGACTCATTGTTATATAGTGTGTGTTCGGTTCGGTGCATTTTGAGTATGCTACTATATATATATATATATTATATATATGCTATATAGCATAAGTCAATCAATAACTGTGCTCCTCTTTTAGTTAAGCACTGGAGTTTTTTACTTGCTAGTTTCTTTTTCTCCGGGGTGCCTCTGAGGGGATCGACTTTACAGTTAGTGTTTATGCCCTTAAAAATACCGATCCTTATACCTTTACTTATATGTGATTGGTTTCTTACCTTTTATTTACAATAAATATTTAGGGCATGGATATGATCAGTGAAGTTGATCGCCTTGGTGGCTCTCTTGTATGGCAGATAATCATTGACAGGTCAATGGAATCAGCTAACCACCTAGTCTTACACTAGTTGGTTATATAGTGTGTGTTTGGTTCGTTAGCATTTTTCATATTAAGATTTCCATTCTAACGTGTTTAAGTTCAATTAATATTTGTCGTTCTCTTATTAATGAATAGCTACCTAACCAAACGCACTCTAAGACTCATTGTTAACTTTTTTTTTTTTGACTGTTCATAAATATCTGTAAAGATTTACATGAAATAAAAAAAATTGACATTTGTTTTTTTTTTGTGCAGTTGTCTCCTGAAACCCAGTGAACCCACAGACTGTAACCGAAACATAACGAAACCGGTCGGTCTGTCTAGCGGAGTTAGAGATACCTTCCCACCGGTGTTAGATGTTAGTGAAATTCCTTTCGGATTTGTCCCTCTCCCATAACCTTCGTGCCCCGATCGTACTTCAGAAGTTATATTTTTGTTTACTTAAAAAAATATTTTCCTAGAAAATCTAATTTCCAAAATCCTTTTCTCAGTAATTCAGACGTCTTCTAATTAAAATATATATTAATTTAGGGTTTTATAATAAATAAATCATCACGGGTGCCTTTTTGGCTCCCGAGAACCGTTTTTAAACGGCCTCAGGGTACCCAACGGAGGGATTAACCCGTCCTCATTTTGCCGATGGTATTCGGAGGCAACACCTTACAAGTGGCGAGCTTATTGCGGCGCTTATGATGGTATAGCCTCGATGTTTATACTTTTATATTTTTTTTATTTCTAAAGATTAAATTTAAAAAAATAAAAATACAATGAAAAAATTCCTGGTGGCAGGACTTGAACCCACGAACCTCGCTATCGCGGCAAGGCGCTCAACCGCTGAGCCAACCAGGTTCCAGTCAGCCCTCACGTGGGTTCGAGTCCCACCACCAGGATTTTTTTCATTGTATTTTAATCTTTAAAAATTTAATATAAGATTATTTCTAAAGATAAATTTAACACTTACGCCTCCGTAGACTAGTGGTTGCGCGTTTGGCGTTGTATCTTTATGTTGGGTTTGTTCCCACTCATGGCAAAAAAAAAGTACATGTTCCTGTACAGTTTGTTATGGTGATTAGCGAAGTTACAGTTACCTTCATACCTGCGTTATATGTTAGTAAAATTCCTTACCCTCGTGTTCATAGGGCAGTCCCAAATGACTAATAAAATTATTTTTCTTTAAGTATATTGAGCCTACACTAAAATAAAATCAAATTAAGAAAACAAAAACTTTCTGCTTTTAATTACCTAAATAACATCACAATAAACAGTACGTACTGTACTTTCAAAATTACTTAAATTCAACTTTTGAAATATATACTTAGGCTATACTAAATGCTTCTTGTGGAACAAAGTTCGTATTGTACTTATGTCAAGTCCTAGTAGTTATGTAAAGTCTGGTACTATATAGCTACATTACATACGAGTAACATACTATGATTACTAACTAACCTAATCTAACATAATATAAAATGTTCAATTTTAAGTTTTTTTATTTATAGGAACTCTGCTAGAACATAATGTATGAGTCATAAGTTTTTGAGATTTTTATTCCAAAGTTAAAATAAAAAAGTCGAATCCCTAAAGACGGCAGGTACCATGGGTTTTACTTTAAAAACATTTAAACTCTGGAATAAAAAAATAAGTCCAAAATTAAACAAATTAAATCTTATGATTCATACAGAATGTCAGGTAATAAAATTTATTCATAATTATATATTATATTATATTAACTATATACCTATATAATAATAATAATAATAATAAAACACTAAAAGTATTTTCAAAATTGCTTCAATAGATACAGAGATTACCCTCTACAACTTCACAAACTTTACCTCTTTATAATAATATAGCACAGAGTATAGATAATTACAAAAACAAGTACATTTATAAGGTTTACAATACACATAAGTAATCAATGATATTATAATATAAAAAAAAGGTAAGTAGTGATAAGATAGTAGTTATAATGGGATCCGTTACAACGACTTTGTAGGCCTGCTTACCATTAGGTACATAAAATATAATAACATGTCGTGCTCTAGTAATAAAAAAAGGATATAATTTGTAGAAAATATCCAACGGCGGAAAGGAAATATCAATTGCGGTCATCGTCCTATGCCAGTCAACTCACAGGACGATGACCGCAATTGGTTTGCTGTGCACTTTTATTGAATTTATTACACTATTTATAAACCTTTTAGTTTCACAATTCCTAGATTGTATAATCGATAAATCCGCGAGTTCCCAAGGTTCCAGAAGTTTCGGCCCCAAATGCTACGAAATGATAATTTTGTATTAAATCCCTGTACTTCAGCCGCTTACGTGACTCAGCCATGCTCGCGGCTGAACCAGGGATTTTCGATGTGGCCGAAATATATGATTGTGCATAGGTATCCATACAAGTGACGTCCCATAGCAGTGATTTTCCTTCCGACCAAGGGAAGAATGTGAGGCCATCCGGACGCTTACCACCGGATCTACTAATACCCAGTGGTTCTGTAATTGATGGAATGGATGATGAGTTTAAACTTCGTTTTAATATGTCATTGATACTGTTATAGCGCGAAAATCGACCAGCACTCTTTTGGCAGCTTAAACCATGTCTTCCTAGAGTGTCGACCTGTTGGCCACAATTACATGTATGTGGAACACATAGTGGCAAACCCAACCCAAACGAAGGCCAATTGAAATTCGGACGTTGTAGGAATGGCTTGAAGCCATTGCATCGGATTTTTTATTGCAGTCTGCCAAAAATCAAGCTTTATCATTAACGTCTGTAATTTTGCTTATTACATTTTTATGTTTCATTTCTAAAATTGGAGTGTCTCTTGCTTTATAGGATATGTTTTACTATATCCAAAAAGTTTTCATCGTCTTCCCCTGTGACTAAATCTCTCCATCTCTGCCTCGCCTCTCCAACAAATCCTGAGTCTAAACTGACCGATTGGTTATTTTTAAGTATAGAGTCAATTAGATGAAGAAAAAACGAAAAGTCAAAGTCATAAAAACATTATTTTATTTTGTATCTTTATTAAATATTATTAAAATACCATAATCAACATAACATTTTCAGTAATATAATAAGCGAAGAAATCTACATACGGAATATATATGAATTACGAATTTATTTCAGCTTTACAAATTTGTTCCTATGTTTATTAAAATTTTGACATGATATAGACATATTTCGCACGCAACATTTGGATTTCAAAACACCAGAAGTTTAAAAGGAGAGTTTTTCGGAGCATTAACAAAATGCCAGAAGGATAAATAAAAAAACAATTGTGAAATGTTCTAAAGGATGCCGCTGACCAAGTTTCAATTTTATTAAAGGACATTATACATTTTTACACTAACCCATACGTATAGTTTTACACGAATTTTTGATTTAAGTTCTATTTTAAAGTTATTTTTTCATAGTAGTATATTATAGATTATATATTTTATAGTTAATTTAGGGTTTTGTTTATATGTATATTTTTAGTATGTTTTAACACAAATATACAGCGGCAAAGCGGCGAAGGGTACCGCCACCCATCACGCATGGCCCAAAGAGACGGAAAGAGGACAGACGAGTGCCGCATGAGCACTTGGAATGTGAGAGATCGAATAAATGAAAAGATGAACAAATTGTTGGAGATGATGGATAAAATGAGATTGGATGTGTGTTACTGAAACCAAGCGCAAGGGTAGCGAAATGATTGACTTACCCGGAGACGGCGTAGTGCTCTGGTCGGGAGTAACCGACAACGACCAAGGCTGTCAGGGAGTAGGAATCTTGCTTTCCGAGCGCTTGGTTTATTGTATGAAAGATTATAGCATGGTGAGCCCAAGATTGTTATGGATCCGACTAAAAATTGGGTTGAAGAAAATTCTCCTGGTTGCAGTGTATGCGCCGGTGAGTTCCACGCCCCAGCAAGATCTAGAGCAGTTTTGGGATAGTGTCAGAGACGATTTAGACCTGGCAGAAGGAAACGAGAGTAAAATAATGTATGGTGATTTGAATGGATGGGTCGGGACACGCAGAGTAGGTTACGACGCGGTCCTCGGAAAGTATGGTGATAGTAGGGTGAATGAAGCTGGCAGGCTTATACTCGATGTATGCCTAGAAAAGAACTTCCTGGTGACTAGCACTCTGTTTGCTCACAAGGACATTCACACGTATACGAGAGTGATGAATGATGAGAGAAGTATGATAGATTTTATGATTGTAGACGATCGTCTCCGGTCCCATATTATAGACACACGTGCGCACCGCGGGCCAGATCTGGAAACTGACCACTATCTGGTCGTCACCAGATTTAGTAGTCTTTTCAGGGGTTGGCGGTGTAAACGTTCTAATTGGGACATTGGAGCAATTCGAAAGAATACAATGCGAAAAATTGCGTGAAGAAAGTGTAAATGCAGAGTATATAAAAGTTGCATTGAATATAAGATTGCCAACCTGGAAGATGTAAGTGGTGATGTGGATAAATGTTGGAAACTTCTTAAAGACAGTATGGAAGAATCATCAAAAAAGGTGTGTGGTGTAACGAAAAAGCGAGCTACGAAAAGGGAGGCATGGTGGGATACAGAAGTTAAAATTTCTGTGGAGAAAAAGATGAAAGCATGGTTGAGCTTCGCTGAGTTTGACTGAAAGTATAAGAAGAAAGAAAAGAAAGACATACCTGCGCTGTAAGAGTGACACCAAAGCTTTGGTAAAAGAGAAGCAAGAAAGATGCAGAGCGATTGGTGAAGAGAGGTTGTCGAATAACTTTAAGGAAAACTCGAAGCTTTTTTGGAGGGAAGTGAGAAATTCTCGAAGTTGTTCAACAACCTCTAGAATGGATAAAATAAGATCAAAGCATGGTGACACTCTTATAAATACTGATAAAGTGTTATTGGAGTGAGTATTTTGGTGAGATGTATAAAAGCAGCATCCCCGACATCACTTTGGGATCTCACCTCCAGAGATACCTGAACTGACGTCTGAAGCATAGGATGAAATTAGTGTGTCTGATTTTGTAAGAGCGATAAGAAGTTTAAAATGTGGTAAGGCAGCGGGAATTGATAAGGTAAAATATGGAGGGCATATACTCTGGAGCGGTTTCCATTTATTATGCTGGCATATGGGAAGAGTTCCCGGGGACTGGAGAGGCGCGGCCATCGCCCCCTTGTATAAAGGCAAGGGGTCTAGATTAGACTGTGTCAACTACAGAGCCATCAGTTTGATCAGTTTGGGAAGCAAAGTGTATGGAAAGATTCTCACGAGAAGAATGGAAATGATGACTGAAGGAATACTTTGGAAGGCTTAAGGAGGCTTTAGATCTGATAGAGGCTGCACGGTACAGATCTTCTTCCTCCATAATATCACAGAGAAATTCCTGGCCTTAAACCAGAAGGTTTTCTGTGCTTTTATGGATTTGGAGAAGGCGTTTGACAGGGTGCTGTGGGACATTTTGCCTGACTATGGTATCGATGGCAGTCTCATGCTGGCTATACAATCACTATATAGGAATTGTACAGCAAGCGTACGGATGGACGGTACGTTATCTCCATGTTTTAATGTCAACATTGGCGTCAAACAATGATGTGTGATGTCCACCAGGCTGTTCATCCTGGACAAATGCCTGCAGACACTGAAAGAAAATAGATGTGGGATAAAAATGGGTGACATGTTGATTAATACATTGTTGTATGCAGATGTTACTGTCCTTATTGCATCATGTGAGCAAGAGCTACAATCACTTGTCACAGACATGAAAGATGGATGTAATGAAAGAGGTCTCCGAATAAATGCGGGAAAATCTAAGGTATTAATATTTGAGAGAAATGAGATAACGAATGCGACAATTATGGTTGATAACGAGAAACTAGAACAAGTGTCTGTATTTATATATCTGGGTAGTGCTTTCACTAGAGATGGTAAATATGAAAAAGATATTGAAAGGTGAGTGAATACAGACAATAGTGTCAACGGAGCACTGCGTTCTATGATAAATATTACTCAAAAAGCAAGACTTGCCATTCATAACGCAGTGCTTGTCCCGACACTATTATATGGAAGCCAGACATGGGTATATCAGGATAAAGATGAAAGCAAAATTAATGCAGTAGAAATGCGCTCATTGCGACGAATGTGCGGCGTTAAAATAACAGACCGAATCCGCAATGACGTAATTCGAGAAAAGTGGGACTGAAAGAAAGTCTAGGTATGAAAATGAGAAAAGGTATGCTCCGCTGGTTTGGGCATATAGAAAGAATGAGTGACGAACCAGATATATAAGGGCGAGGTTAAGGGTAAACATGGCCGTGGGAGACTAAGACACACGTACCATGACCAAATTGGAAAGGTTTTAAAAGACGGTGCAATTAAAAGTCTTCGAAATCGGCGTGCATGTATGAGAAGAGTTATGACTGTGGAAGAGGCGAAAGGAGTATGTAGGGATAAAGACAAGTGGCGCTCGGTTGTCTCTGCCTATCCCGTAATATCCTATCCTTGTGTGAAGATAAATAATAAATAATAGATGAAGAACTTTGTATGAAGAAGGAGAGATAAGTCATTAAGGCTACGGAGTTTTTTTTTTCTTAATTAATGTTATTAATATTAATAATTTTAGCCAAAACCATCATTAGATTGTCATCAAATTTCTTTAAATATTGTGAAGCGAGCCAAGAATAGCAGCATCTAAGTAAATAAGTTAGTTTTGAAGATGATGATTTTGATAAACGGCCACCACGTATATATACCATTGTAGTAATAATCATTAATATATAATCATAAATAATTTTAGAACAACAAATAATAATAACAGTCATAATAAACTGATAATAATTGATAATAAATTGTCAATAAGCATTCACTTTAAAATATCAAAATAGTTGGCAATGAAAATATGTATACCCTTTCATAATTATATTCTGATAGAACTCGAAACTCAATTAACTGTGTTAAAATTTGTGCGCCTCTATTTGCAAATTCTGTACCTACTCGAACATGCATTGCATGCATATCGAAAGTCGGAGAATTGTCCCCGGAAATATTTTATTTCGAAATGATTTTATTTCACGATGCATATCATGAAATAAAATGATTTCGATTTGATTTTGATCAGCTGTTACCAAATTAGCGATCTTTGGCAAGTAATGTAAATAAATATCAATAAAATTTCAATTACGGGCAAATATTTCGATAACAGGTATGTTTTAGAAACATTGTATCTAGAGTACCTTAGAGTAGTTATTGCAGTAGTAATATCTGAACACAGATTAGGTATATAATAGTATAATAATAATATGTAGGACAATTTACACGTTGCTCTGACCACAAACTAAGCTCTAGGCTTGTACTATGTGTACCAGAAGCAACGATATAATACATATTAGATTTTAAAAATACCCAGACCATGACAAACTTTTTGGTGGGAATCGAACCCACGATCTCCGGATACAACGCCAAAGACGCAATCACTAGTCTACGGAGGCTGTCAATGACTGTATATGATTGCATATCGCTGTGGACATGTAATTTTATAAGATTTCTTAGCTTTTTCTTCATTCGTCGGTGATGGATCTTTAGAATAACATTACCTTAAAAGTTTTGAAATGTCTTCTTCCAATGCTTCCACTGAGGCGATACATCTTCCGATGTCGAAGGATCGAAATTCAGTCTTTCGAGTTTTAGAAATGTATCCATTTGATTTATAGATAGGTTAACTTTAAAAAAACTTTATTTAATATATTGCTAAAGAATACCCCTTACGTTGTTTCTATCTCACAGCCAATTTATACCTGTTGGTAGGACAACGTCACAACGACTTGGTATAGTGAAACTGGGACCGACAGCTTAACGTGCTCTCCGAAGCATTATAGTGGTGTTGTTTAACAAATTTACATAGAATAGAATAAAAACTCATTGATACATGCCGCGAACTTTGAAGTTGATAATAACAATCAGTTTTCATCCCTCTGTCGTTGATATCCCATCAACTAAAAAACCTTTTCAACTAAACAGTTTGCTAGAATTTAGCTTACGAAAACGATAAGCCCAACTCAACTAAACGGAGGAATACGGAGAAATATAAATACACAACTTTACGTAAGAAAAATATCAATGAAAACTCAGCGAACGGAAATGCAGTGAGTAAGCAGCTCGTTGCGATTGACAACAAAATGGCGACCTGCCGGATTGATGTTGCCAAATACCTATATAATAAATACATTTATATACATTCATACATATCATCAGGGTGCCTTATGGCGCCCGAGACCGCCTAGACGGCCTAAGGGTACCAAGCGGAGGGGTTTTTAATCCCACCTCGTCGTAGCCGATAGTATGAGTATACACCGAACAAGTGGCTAGCTCGTCGCGATGTTTTGAATAGACTCAATACATACATACATACAAACATATATATATATATATAGTGCTTAAAATAAATGGTTTATTTTAATATTATTAAATATAATTGAGGAGATTGAAGTCCTCAGTTGTTGTTGTTCTATCAGTTGTCCCCAGTCATGCCACTGCGCAGGTCTGCTTACAATAATAGGCACAGAGTGCTCCTCCAATAATGTATTAGTTGTCCCCATTTATGGAGTCGGTAGGTTTATTTTGGAATTACTTGTAATTCAAATACGTATTTAAAATACAAATACGTATTTTGTATTTATATTTTCTTTATCATATGGGTAAAACGTATAATATTGTTTTATAAAAATATAAATATTCTTTATTATAATAAATAAAACTTAAATAACATTAAACTAACTTATAAACGACATAATTAAAAATATAAAAAGACCTAACAATGAAATAAAATTAGACTTTCATATGTCCTGTGGTAGTCGGTTCCATAATTTTGAGGTATAGTAAGTAAAGGATTCTTCAATTTTTTTGGTTCTGTGTTCTGGTACTTTTAATAATATTCCTTTTCTATTTTTTAGATTTATATTCGTAGACCCTAAGTATTGTAGTCTCTTATAAAGATATTCTGGGTAATTAGTATGCATAGTTTTAAATAATAGGCATAGGAGGTGTAATGCACTTCTGTAATTTATCTTTAGCATATTATTATTATTAGGTATGGTGCTATGTGCTGTCTTTTGCCTATACTAAAACAATAACGTGCCCAGCTGTTCTGTATGCGTTGTACAGTATATGCTGTTTTTTCAGAATACAAGGTCCATACACTTGTCTCTGTGAGAGAAATACGCCAGCTCTCTGGGCGTCACGTCAATCAATTTTGGAATTATGTCTTTGAGAAATTTACTGGCTTCTGGGCTCAATGATCCCATTGTTTCTACCCCAAACGGCACAAATATGTAATCATTTAAAATATTTGCGCCGTTCAAGGAGTTCTGCGTTGGCTGCGGTATTACCAGTCCCATCTACTGTTCTTGGAAAATGTGACGCTGCCAAGGTGTCGACGCAAGTTGCATCCCAAACTAATCAGCGCCCTAATTTCCAAGGCATCAGGCTTATCCCGTCAGGTCTCTTGCCGTGATCGCGTGATAACCACAAGATTCTGTTATAGAGGGTATATTGATGGCGGCAAGAGTCCTACGAATTAAGTCGTTAATGACGCTGTGTCGTGAAAAGCGCCCCGCGATTTTTGAACAAGTCAGATCATGACGCCTAAGTTAATCAACGTCGTGTCTGCACGAACAACTGTGACGTTCATATATGGCAGCAACCAATCTCAGCCCAATAGCGATTTGAAAAAAATATTTAAATATAAATATCAACTTAAATAATATTCTACATCGGGCCCTTACCACTGTCTCTGTCCCATCTGTATTAGAACCTAGCGGACTGGCTAGAGACGATGGTAAGAGGCCGGATGGAATGACGCTGGTGTTCTGGACTGGTGGACGGTGTTTGGTATGGGACGCGACTTGCGCCGATACTTTTGCACCGTCTCATCTACCAGGAATTTCTCAAAAAGTTGGCGCTGCTGCTCTCTCGGCGGAAAACCTTAAACGGCGCAAATATGCAATTCTCAGTAGAGACTACATATTTGAGCCGTTTGGGGTTGAAACCATGGGGCCGTGGGACCAGGAGCTCATAAAATATATAAATATATTGCAAAGCGTTTGGTCGACACATCCGGTGACCCACGAGCTGGCTCGTTTTTAGCTCAGCGAATTAGCATAGCTATACAGCGAGGTAACGCGGCCAGCTTATTGGGAACCCTACCAATTGGCAGCGTTATGGACGAAATGTTTTATTTATTATAATTTTACTTAGGTTATACGTGGTTTTTTTTAAATGTTATTTAAAAATGTCCCTAAGTTTGGATTTGAAACGTCATGTTCAACCATACCCCGACTCTTCTCGTGAAAAGCGCCCCGCGCTTTTTGAACAAGTCAGACCATGACACCTAAATTAATCAACGTCGTGTCCGCACGTACAACTGTGACGTTCATATATGGCAGCAACCAATCTCAGCCCAATAGCGATTTGAAAAAAAATCTTTAAATGTTATTTAAAAATGTCCCTAAGTTTGGATTTGAAACGTCATGTTCAACCATACCCCGACTCTTTGGAAGAGACAGCTAAAAGTCGAGCGCGATCAATATTATTTGTATATTTTGAAATAAACTTGCGTGGGTGGCTCGGACGAGTGGAGTATAATGTAATGTCTTTGTATATGAAGTTCCACTGGGATATTTCCATTTGGACAAGCCAACGTCCATGCATCAATGCTTTCTTTTAGAAAAGGTACCTGTACATCATTCCAGTTCTTTTTTTTTTTAAATAATGATACCTGAAACACAGTATACTGAAGGCAAAAAACCCGGAAGAGCTACACTTGTAATTTTACGAGTACCGATCCTCCATATCAAATTGGTAGAGCTAATTGAGTTCAACAATATTCGTTAAAATATATTTTAAATACTTCTCCAAAATGTATTTTGTAGTTTATATTTTAAATACTCCACTGAAACGTATTTTGTAATTAGTATTTTAAACAATTTTATTGGAAAATACATCCTGAAAAAATATTTTTGATTGCAAAATAATTAAAATAATAATTTAAGTTTGCATATGTTTTATGTATATTGAATAAGAGATAAAGCTATTTCCAATTTATAAATTGCGATGGTTGCCAGAACCTTACTCATTAGAAGAAAAACAAAGAAATCCATACACAAATGGCAGAAGAAGCAGCCTCGGTAAAACATTTGTTTATTTTATTGTTATTAGGGACGTACATTTAGAATATAAGTAATCTAATAATCATCTTAACATAAGTAACAAAAACCGGAATACCATCCACAAATTATATTAACCTACATCAGTATTCAAGCAATTTTATTTATAAAGTTTTGAATTTTGTTACAGAAAACGTTCTCATTATATCATCAAAGTGTATTTATCTTCGATCAATAGTTGTATTGTTGATCGAAGGTTTTTATCGTACTTATTTATTATATGTACGTAATACTTACAGTGTTTAACATTAGGAATAAAGAATACAAGTATAATAAAGTGTTAATATAAATTACCGATTTTATAGAAGAAACTTAAATACCTAATTAATTCTGAAGTACCTACTGTAATATTGTATTGATATATAAGTATATTGGCTGTTTCTGTGTTTCATTCATGTTTTACTGTTATATTTATTATATTATTGTTATATACCAACGTGGTGGTCGAGTTGGTTAGACCTTAGACTTAAAAATACTTAGTGGTTCAAACCCCGGTGTGGACCAATGAGTTTTTGATCTAAAAATATATGTACATTTCTTTACCAAGACCACAATAGTGCCTCTGAGAGCACGTTAACCTGTCGGTCCCAGTTTCACTATACCAACTTGTGAAACTGTTTATAGATGAGTTATTGAGTCTATCCCAGGGGCGCCGACCCCGTGGGTGCTTGGGGGCCCCAGCACCCATGGAAGTTAAATAGTGGGTGCAGGGCACATGGGTGTCCCATGACTAGACATAAAAATGGATCAATATCCGATTTTATATGCATAGGTACTTATATATATACCTATCCTTTATTTAACTGAATTAACATAGTTTATTTTTCACATTTATACATTATATACTAATTAATTTAATAATAAACTAAACCGGTTATCTAATTTTATTTAGATAACCGGTTTAGCAGTCTGTCCTTTGATATAGGTACTTACTTACTACCTAATATATAATATTACCTATAAATTTTAAAGTAACTCTATATGTCTCTATATGTCTGTTAAGTTTTCACTCATAAAGCGCTGAACTGATTTAGATGTAATTGGTATGGCATAGTTTAAGACCCAGGAAAGGACATGGAGTATATCCAACGTAGCATTGTTTTAACATAGATCTTGCAAAATGAGCAACCCACGAGGTAATCTAAAAGCCGGCGCCCCTGGTCTATCCAATCACAGACTCAGCCATCGGCTACGACAAGGTGGGATTAAAACCCCTCCGCTGGTTACCCTGAGGCCGTCTAGGCGGTCTCGGGCGCCGTAAGGCACATGTGATAATATATACCTAGTGCGTTTGATTTGCTTTAATGGGTATCATTTATTTATAAAATGTTAACCGTTCCACTACTACACGTTTAATATGAACATGAAATAATAAGAAAACAATCAAGGTAAATTTATTGGTGTTAGATTAAAATAATCTAATCGAACGCGTGGGTACCTACATTTAATTTTATTATATCTATTAGGTTAGATTAGGCCAGATTCAGGCGCCATCTTTGAAGAGCCATTCGTAAATCTTCCGTCAGTCAGACAGTTTAATACCACTGCGCCTACGCAACTTGCCGTTTAAAATTCCTTCTTTGCGATTGGTTCAAACCAACATTAGAGTACTTATTTATTTTTTATTACCACATTTTCTCCTTGGTTATGATTGGTGCGCGATTTTTCTTTTTTTGCTCTGAGTAATCTGATTGGTTAGTTTAAAATTAAAGTTTATGCTATGTTTATTTATGTGACATAATCATATCGTAGTCTAGGCCTAATTTTAGATGTCTATTACAGTGCATTTACGTACGTTACGAACTTTTTAGTATTTTTTTGGGTTAATCCCAATTGTCACTGCCGGCTCCGTTTTTACTAACAACAAATGGGAAAACACAGTTGTTGCTAGTAACAAACCCATCGGACTAAATATAATAAAAAAAATGAAAAAAAACATATTTTCAAGAAACATGATAGGTACTAAAAGGTTGTTACCCGAAAAATGTTATCAGCTTACTAACAACTTGAAATGTAAAATATTTAAATTATTAAACGTAACGTGTAATAAATTAAAGGCGTAGTGAGTAAAGTACAGTGTAGTTCAATTAAGTGTAGATGTTGATGTGATTAAGTATAGTGTGTGTAATAACTTCACACAAGCCAAATCTACACTTACCTAATTGATCTACTGGAGTAAATCAAATTAAAATGTTTAAAAACGGAGTGAAGTGAACTGATATATAATGTAATAAAGGGGAAAAAACTTAGTAAATGTTTACTAATATGCTTTGTTTACATTGTAAAATATAGTAATTGAAGTGTGGGTAGTGAATTGAAATAGATTGGGGTGGACTGGAATGTAGAGGAGTAGAACATAACAAGAATTGGAGTGAAGTAAAGAGAAGTAAAGTGAAATAAATCAGGTAAAGTAAAGTACCTTATAGTAAAGGGAATCGAATTAAATTGTAGCGAAGTGTAGTTTAGTGAGTAAATAAAATGTATATCCAATCCACTTCTCTTTATTCACTATACTTAACTTTACTTTCCCTTTACTAAACCTTGCTTCACTTCACTCCACGAGTCTATTGCACTTCACCCTGTTTACTCCGCTTTCCTTAACCTACTCTAGATTTCTTCACCTCACTTCTTACTTTTCTCTACTCTACTACACTCCAATCCAACGTTCGCTACTTACATTACATTTTTTTCAATTTACTTCAGTTTTTTTTCCTTTATTGCATTCTATTTTACTTCCTTAATTTAGTCCACTTAACTTTAAAATATTTTAATTTATTCTACTACAATACCCTTCACACAACACCTAAATTCACTATAACTCACCTTCATTTTACTTTAATTTACTTATGTCCGATTTCACCAACGATCCCTAACTCTAAAGGAGCCCCTAAATAAGAATTTTGACATATTTGCTATGAAACAACTATCATTAATTATCCCTTATTAGGGGCTCCCTTAGAGTTGATGAAATCGGGCATTAGTTCCTTTTATCCCACATATTATTATTATTATGCTTCACTTCACTCCATTTTAGAACACTTTAATTTGTTCTACTCCACTACACTTCACACAAGACAAATACACTTTACTTAACTCACTACACTACACTTGAATTTACTATACATTACATTTAATAATATAATTATTTTGTATTACAAACTGGAGTATGGTAAGCTGATTAAATTTTTCGCGTAACATACCTTTTAGGTACAACTGGGAACGTTTTTGTGCCACTCGTCACTACTAGCAACAACTTGGAATTATTTTCCCATTTGTCATTAGTAGGAACGGAGCCGGTAGTGAAAACTGGGAATAACCCTATTTATTTACTGTTTGTATATTTTAACTCTTTTATATTATTAAATTTTCCTACGTTATTAAGTTCACTCTGCATTTTGTTCTGAACTTAAAATTCCCTGTATTTTTTAATCTTGGAAATAAGTATACATTATTAGAAACGAAGTCCGGTAAATATGGTAGATGCTCAAGAAATCCAAAGAAGCCATCGCACCTCTGGAGTTGTGTAGAAGCATTATCTTTGTGAAGAAGAAAACAATTTTTGTGACTTTTACTCTATATATGATTCTCGTGAATGATCACGTAATTTTTATACATGATTTTCATATACGTAAGCCCCATTAATATTTTTGTTATAATAATAATATGTAGGACAAATTACACATATTGCTCTGGTCACAAACTAAGCTCTAGGATTGTACTATGTGTACCAGAAGCAACGATATAATACATATTATATTTTATAAACACCCAGACCATGACAAACTGTACAGAAAAAACGTACTAATATTTTTTTGTCATGGGTGGTAATCGAACCAACGACCTCCGGATACAACGCCAAAGGCGCAACCACTAGACTACGAGGTTGTCGGAGCACGGCATGTATTAATTAAACAATAACATTTAGGAACTTTTACAATAATAAACCCTTTAATAACATAATCAATAGGAGTCCACTTTTGGCGGACGTTTAACGTTTAACATAACATTAGGTTCATAAATATATAATATTATTAATCCAATAATTAAAACCAAAATATTGAAAAAAACATAATCAAAATGTCAGTAGCAATACATATACACACACATACATATACATCACGGGTGTCTTACGGCGCCCGAGGCCGCCTAGACGGCCACAGGGTACCCAGCGGAGGGGTTTTAATCCCACCTCGTCATAGCCGATGGTATGAGTCTACACCGAACAAGTTGCTAGCTCGTCGCGACGTTTTTAATAGACTCAATAACCCATCTATAAACAGTTTCACAAGTCGGTGCCTCTCCAAGGCACTATAGTGGTGTTGTCAAACAAATGCACATACATTTTTTAATTAAAAACTTATTGGTACATATCGGGATTCGAACCAGGGACCTAAGTGTTTTAAGTCCAAGGTCTAACCAACTCGGCCACCACGTATATGTATTAGTACGGTATTCCATATCTATAAAATAATTGTTAAAAAATGAGTAGCAATATTTGGATGTTTATTGTATATAATAAATAAGTAAAGAAATATATTAATGCAACAAAAAGGTAATATAAATCCGAAGCCCGTGATATATGAAAAAAAAGTCGTATTCCCATAGTAAGTCAGCTGATCGCTGGATCTTCATATTTTATATTTCGACCCATGTTATTTGGAGAAAATTGTAAGTTTTTTTTTAAATATAAGTAATTATTATTTTCTTATATTATCTCTGGGTTGTGGATTGATAATACCTATAACCTTTTTGTAACACGATGTAGGTATACATAGAATGGAAAAAAAAATAAAAAATATATATATACTTATATCTACTTTTATATGACTATCTAAATGCCAAGTATGGACCTCGGCAATCGGTCATATATATTTCTTTTAGATTTCTGAGCCTTTGTGAAAAAGTTAAAAATATTTTTTAACTTTTTCATGAGAGTACAGTTAGTACTCTTTCTGCCGGTTTTGTAGCCCAATAACGGCTATCTACATAGTTGTTACACAGCACAGACAGTGTTTACTTTCAAACAGTTCTGTTTGTTCATAATAAATAAAACAAGATTGAATAAATATTTCGTAAAGCTTTATCATTGAAGTTTTTTAAAGGGTGCAATCTAGAAAAAAACATATTTAATTAGTAAGATATCTGTATACGTAAATACGTAAAGCCTAGTGGATTACTTGTTCCACACGTATATTTTTTAATTAATATAAGGTGCAGGATTGTTTTGAAGAACATTATTTGCAATAGCGTTAGTAGAATAAATTTGTAAATTGGATGTGTTTATTGACAAAAGTACACGTTTTCGGATTTATCTTTTTTAATTACAGTAAGGGTAAGGGATTTTTTTTCAAGATGTCAAAAAGTTCGATAGAATCGATAGACACTCAAACTCAAAATCACCTTAACATTAATTCATATTTTCAGAGTCGATTTTTTTTTTTATGTTGTAATTGATTCAATGAACCCGGTTCAAACCTCCGTGTGTATCAATTAATTTTTAATTATAATGTACATTTGTTTGACGACACCACTGTAGTACTTGGGAGAGCACGTTAAGCTATCGGTCCCAGTTTCACTATACCAAACTGTGAAACTGTTTATAGATGGGTTTATTGAGTCTATCCAAACATTGCGACTAGCAATCCACTTGTTCGGTGTATTTAATAATAATAATAAGTTTATTCATTACCCAAATTTTTTTTTTTACTCAGTTTTACTGTACAGCTGGGCTGCTCCTTGTAAGTCATAATAACCTGTATTAGGAGCAGCCCGTCTTCCCAGTAGTAGTACTTAAGTTTAATTAGTTATAATTTATTCTATGGGTATAAGTTCTACTAATTAAGTATTAAGTTATACAAATAGATAAGTGGGAAATTGGAGGAATTATGTATTACATATATATTTAGAACAGCAATTATAAAAACATGTTTCTAGCTAAATAGGGTTTGAGCATTAAAATATAATGTACCTACTTATAACCTATAATCAATCTATAAAACAAAATAATGTAATGTACCTACAGACAGCAATTGCATTGCATTTAAACTCATACCATCGGTTACGACAAGGTGGGATTAATACCCTTCCGTCTAGGAGATCTCGGGCGCCGTAAGGCACCCGTGATGGTCTTTATTTATTTGCTAGGAGGCCAGACATAGAATTCGAATACAATATCATGACGTGTTTTATAGTGAGAGCGGCGGAAAACAAAACCCTAAATAAGTATTCCCCACTTCTTACATAGTTGCGACATACGCATCGCTAAAACTTACTGGAGTATATACTTTGTTTGGGCTTATATGAGGTTCTGCTGATCAAATCGAACAACTTTTCTCATGGAAAAAAATTGCTTTCTCCATACAAACTAGTAATGTTAAAATGACCAATTTGTACGGGGAAGGCAATTTTTTTTTTCATTTGCGACACATGGTTTCATGGAAAAAGTTGTTCGATTTGATCAGTAGAACCTCATCAACCTCATCAACCCAAAGGACATCCATTCAAATTCACCCTGTATATGAGAAGAATAAACCACCGAAAGGTATAAAATGATAAGAGCCGAGAAGTATAAATTTTTTCAAAATATTTTTATTCAAAAAAATTAACTATTATATATAAACTAACCTATTAGTAATTTTAAAACTAAATAAGATATAAAGATATAAGAAGTATAAATTAATATAGATTTCTATCGCATGAATAATGCCATTTCATGCACTTAATTTTTTTTTTTCTTGAATAGACCACGAGGCATAGGTACCTACCTATTGCCGAGATCCACTCAGCGCAAAGTATCTTCATAGTTACATACAGTTCCATTTTGATTTTACCAACTATGATTCTTTGATTAACCATATTTGGAAATGATTCAGTCATCAATTAGTTATTGTTTTTAAAACTATATTTATTAGATACAGGCCACAATTTGGACACAATAAATAAATTCAAAATTCTTCACGCCAATAAAAAGAAAGGTTTGCATTTAAACATATTAGAACAATTAGAAATAATTAAAAATTCCTCTTTAACATTACTTAATGACCAAATTAATATTTCCAGTTCACCTATACTAAATATATTCAAGCCAATCAATAATCCAACATAACATCATCATCGTTCGTCCTGAAGATGCCTCGTTGAGAGGTGAAACACGTGTCGACAAAAGTGTTTGTTTGTTGGTGATATTTCTTTGTGTAGTTACATGTAACACATAATTAGTACACCAACATCATAAGCGGAATAATTGCAAAGTAATATTTTAATTATACTGTGTCATTTAAATAATGAACTTCCGCAAAATAACGCCTGATTCAATTAACTATATTTATTATAATTAGTTCATAACTAAACATCGATAAACAACGTTTAGATATTGAAAAATAATAAAAACAACTTAGGGTGAGTTGCACCAAATGTCTACGTTAAAGTTACAATTAATTTTAACATCTTACGGTGACATTAACAAAAACATTTACATTTAAATAGGCGGATAGGCCGACTTGGCCCGGCCGAGTTTTTATTAATTAAAATGAACTTTATGCACGCACTACCGCCATCTATTGTGAGATAATCTCACTATCATGATAACTGACAACCATAGTATTCAAAGAAAGCCTTAGTGGTTGCATTTGTTGACGCTAGATGGAGCTGGTAAGGTTGATGAAGGGTTTATGCAGGGCCGGATTAATAGTTGTCGTTTAGCCAAAATCATTGTTTTGTACTGTCAAAATTGGTAGTAATAGTTGTTTCTAAGCCGTGCTTAACCAATGCTTCGGACAGTCCAACTGCATAATAAATAACATTATTATGCAGTTGGACTGTCCGAAGCATTGGTTAAGGACGGCTTAGAAACAACTATTACCTACTCCGGCCCTCGGAGAACATAGGCTGACATTTATTAAATTTTTATTGTGCGTGCGGTACCACTCTATTACTAGCACAGACTATCCCTAGTATTCGTTTTTTCCACTCCACTTTCTTCACTCTCTCAATCAAATAACGTCTGTCTCTTTTCACCAAACATCAAATCAAGAAAGAGAAAAAATATCTTTGAGTAAAAAGGGTGGAAAACAGGACTTATAATACGGCGGATGGTCTGTGGCGGTCATAGAGTAGTACCGCACGCAAGATGGTGCTAGGGTCTCATCCCATGCTGATGAAAAATTAAATATTGAAATATCAGTTCTATTCCAATGGTTCTAAATGGTCTGAATAAGGTTGTCAATAAAAATGCCGCCATCTTGAAACACACGAATTCTTTGCCAATTTGACAGCATTAGAACTTCAAATCTATTTTTTTTTAAGAATATAACTTATATTTCCATATTAATATTATATGTTCAATCTTGCAATTAAAGATGATAGCAGCTTGTGATTAGGCCCGTAAGGTCTTTTGTAATAACGATAAGGAAAAATAACGCAGGCAAATTGCGTATCGGCGAACGTTTTACAGCTTTTTATGCCTGACTGATTTATCATAGCTCATTCGAAACTACTGAACCTAGTAATGTAAAATTTTGATGATGATCAGAGCAAATGACACTTATTTTTACATGATACCAATTTTAATATTTACAACATTATTGTCTTCAGTCTTTTAGAGATACATCTTTTGGAAATCTGCTTATTTGAGTCATCTTTTTTTTTATATATTTGTTTATTAGAGCAGTTATTATTATAAAATTTACACGTAGGTATTCAATTTTTTTTTAAATAGTTAGTTAAATTTACACGTCCAGCCACAAAGTTATAGGAAGAATCCAGCATTTTTTTTCTAGGTTTTAATGAGAACCAGAAGGTTAGCGGTCGTTAATGCCTAAAGAATTAAATTTGCTTTTGTACTTTAGAGTGCAATAAAGTGTTTAAATAGATAAACCTTATGTGACGCTAATTAACGCTGTTGGCGGCAGTCTCGCAGGTTAAAATGTTACCTAATTAATTGAGCCGTCATTCTATCTACATAAAGTTTGTAATTCCTTGATGCCAATGAATTTGTATTTTAAATTTGAGGGTTTTGAAAGTCAACTACTTAAAAACATTTATGATCATCACTATAGTTTATTATTTTATATATATCTTTATATATATAATATAGTTTATATATTTTAACCTGTAGGCATTGAACGAAAAATATAATTTGAAGGGACTCCGAAGAAAGGATTTGAGGGGAAGAGGCAAGCCCCCTCTGGATCCGCCACTGTTTGAAATAGTTTGAAACAAACGAATTGAAGCTTCAGAATTGTAGTTTCAGAGATATTTTATTTGGGATAGACAGACAACAGAGTTTTTTTTTATTATTTTAAATTTTGGTATATTAAATAGCGCGGTTATAGCCTTCATGATATTATTAGTTTCTTTTGATGTTATGTGCTAGCATGTACTATAATATTTTCCCTGAAGAGATATTATTGTTCCAGTAGGCTTGGTTGCATCGCTTGTTTTTGGATCTTGCCGTGACTTTTTAGGCTTATATTTTTATGAACATGGTTTATATAAATTGATAATTGGTTTTTCTTTTGATTGTTTAGTATAAATTTCTTGTAGATAATGCATACATATATATATCTTCACGGGTGACTTACGGCGCCTGAGACCACCTAGACGGCCCCAGGGTAACCAGCGGAGAGGTTTTAATCCCACCTCGTCGTAGCCGATGTTAGACCGAGTCTACACCGAACAAGTGGCTAGCTCGTCGCGATGTTTTGAATTTTGAAACCGTTCGTTAATTTTTTTTGAACACGTACCCATTGGCATATAATATTTTACGCAGAGTTTCTCTGCATTCATTAAAGCTAGTGCTAGAACGTATTTTTTTAAATAATGATCGAAATATGCCTCCTTTCTCAAAACATAAAATTCATTTTATTATATTTTACTAATATCAAAAGTGTCTAAAACCGACACCGAGCTTTTGTGAGGGCTTTTTTTTTCTTAAAGTGCTCCAAATCTCTTCATCCTTCCTTTTAATGTACTTACTATTTTCTAGGGGGGGCCTGCACTCACAATAAGATGACGACGCACAATGTCAATAACCATGATTATTTATTAAATGCATCATTTAATGCTAAGGGATGTTCCCAAATTCAAATATTACTACCCGTGCGGGGATATACACAATTTACATATCTCCGTCTCTTTCTTTTTTAGGCGATTTATGGAATATATTAAGTAGGTTATAATAAGTAGGTGTGTAGAATATAGTATATCGCGGTTTGTGTGAAGTTTATTTAAATGTCCTACATATGTATAATTTTAAATCGGTTTCCCACTTAGAGCACGCGCCCCGGGGGGTAACGCCACAGCGCTCTTATCTAATACAAAAATGTTTGTAATTTTTGAAGAAGGGGTACTATGCACTCATCAATATATCTGCCAATGAGCGATGAGAAAAACACTAATTAAGCACACATCAACACTAATTCGTGTTCAAATATTGTAAAAACTTACATTTACATGTAGTAGTGGATTTCGACGGTTAGGGCTACCCACATGTCGATATATCACATAGCTATATATCAATAAAATAAGGAATTTACAATAAAACAAAAATAAACTAAGTAATATTTATTTAAAAACAAATTTTATTTAAGTATTATTTATTTATATAACGGTAGAAATTTGTACTACCTTCAAAATTCGTAACAATAAATAGCAAACAAAAACTACAATAAAATTAAATATTAGTATCTAAGTGTGTGGTATTTTTTTTATAGTTCTTTATATATTTTAGTCGGCGATATTGGGAGCGTTGATCGTTTATCAATTATTGTTTAGCAACAAATTATTGATCTACTCCATTCATAGACTTTGTAGGACTGCTTACCATCAGATAGATACAAATTCACATGCCTTGCTCCATGTTTTTTAATAACCTACGTTTAAAATATCCAACAACATTCAAATTATGTCCTTCTAGCCCTGGTAACACAAGGCAGCCTAGCATGGGTGACAGGGAACCAGACCTTTTAAAACAAACTTACCTACTATTTATCTCATTCGTTTGTTTCAATTTGTGTCATACATAAGTACAAGCAAAAGGATAAAGTAACTGAAGATGAGTTAGACAAAGGTAAAAAAAAAGTTTTTAAAATATTTATTTTGATCATTATATATGTATTAATTGTATTCACTATTTTTTTAAAGTTAAATCCGTTTAATATACTTAGTAACGTGTTTTAAAAATGTTAAATGAAAATTTGTGCTTGAAATGCAATGAACGAGTGTAGGAGATAGGTAGAGTGACGTGAAGAGGATCCAACTTGTGTAGGACGCAAAAATATGTCCCACTAAGAATGTGCGGGGATCAAAAAACTCAAATTTTGAAAATTGGGGGCTGATCGTCGTGCCTCCTAGTGATGTGATAGCTGCAGATCTGGTACCAAATCACCGATTATTCCAAAGATTGTGCTTAGTGATCAAGCACACTCAAAGGTTTCACGACAACGCTGGGGAAGATACAGGCTTTATCCCCGTTGCGGAATGACCTTAAATTATTTCGCCAAGATCTGGCATCCCTTCGCGAATCAATACAATAAGTAAGCTTCCAATTTTTATTTTTAAAAAATAGTACTATACTTGCAAAAAGTTCATTAAATTTTTTTTTTCAATTAACTTCATAAATGACGAAGTTATGACATTTTTCCCGTCCGTTTTAAAATTTGTCGGCGCGCGGCCTGACAACAACCCCATGGCGTCACAAGTCTCGCTTGAGTCGAGTAGTCATCCCGGTGACTTTGTTCAATGGGCTTCCGAAGAAAAAAAAATGAAAATTTTATTTTTTATTTCGAAAATAATAGCTATAATAAGAAACAAATTTCGTTTATTTTAAAAATAATTAACTGATTTTTAAGATATTAATGTTTCAATATTTTTTCGAAAGCCCATTTTAACGGTTAGTAGTAAAGTTAGTAAGTAAGTAGCTGTAAAGATTATCTACGTAGTACCTACTATTATTTATTTCGCGCTTATTGGTTAGATCGGACGGAACGGATACTAAACATGCACGAAACAGTGCATCTAAATGTAATGTGACATCACATAACAGTACGGAAAAAGAGATCACATTGTGATATTAATATTACTATTACCCGGAACATCACTCATCACTCATGATGTTTGCATTACTTCAAGACATGTTTGCGTATCTTTCACGTTATATTACAATGTTATTTTTAATATTATTAATTTAAATAAAATATTAATTTAAATGAAATAGTAATAGGTAATCAGGATTCTAAACAAAACATTATTTTTTACATGAAGGTAAAAACCGTGCCCGTCCGCGCGTTTTTTTAGCTTCATGATTTTTAGTATTAAAATGTGGTTTGGCCAAATATAAGCATAAATAAATAAAATAATTAAATAAATATTACTCATACACACACTCGCAAACGCACACATAAGTAAATAAGTATTTATGTATATACCCTCACTTTTCCTAACCTCTTGTACCTAGCGCACTTAGACGAGTAATCACGTTAATTCGCATTTACGCCGCGCCGCCCATGAAGTGCCTCAAAAAGTGTGTCTAGTGTGACACAGTACCAAATAGTGTAAACCAGGTTGAAACTCTGTATTAAAACCCTAAAGCGAACAGTGCTGGGACTCGCTCCGATCCGCAATAGGGCACCACGTAGTGCCTGAACACCCGCATTAACTTGTGGATGGTAGTACCGCAGAACCAGTGACCTCTCAGCATCAGGTATCTTTTTTATCATCCATCCATAAATTTTACTTTTATTTTACGTTGATGTAAATAAAATGCTACAAGTTGCCCTAAAATGGTATAACTTCCCAACAGTGATCATGGATATAATTGCTAATTATTATAAGAACTTAAGATTTGTCATTACAAATAAAGATGGGTTCACAGATCCTCTTAAATATAATGTTGGGCTATTTCAAGGCTGTTGCCTCTCACCAATAGCTTTCAATATTATTATTAACATCTTAATTGACAAACTTAAAACTAGTGAAAAGAAGTGGGGATATAGATTTAAGTTAAATAATGTATATTCGGAGTCCATCTTAGCATTTGCAGACGACCTAGCAGTGCTAACACGCAATCCAAAACAATGCCAGAATTTGCTTACTCTGGTAGACGAATTCTGTGTATGGTCGAACGGCATGAGAACAAAACCATCAAAATGCTTCTGTCTGTGTCTGGGCAGACGAAATACTAGGTTTACGTCATACGACCCAGAACTGTTCATAGCAGGGCAGAAAGTAGCCCCAGTAGAGGAAGCCATGCCTTTCAAATTTCTGGGCAGAAGGATCGATTTTAAAGGAAGAACACCATCCTTAGATGTGGTTGTGGAACGCTTTATTAATGACATCAACAAGGTAGATCAACAGCCAATTAGTAATGTCAAGAAAGCTTGGATTTATGACAACTACCTAACATCTCGTCTAACATGGCCTTTTCTTGTATACGACTTCAACAAAACTCTTTTGGTAAATCTGGATGCAACTGTCATAAGAAAACTTAAGTCTTGGCTTGGATTAGCTCAGGGCGCTGACTCCTCTACGCTATTCAGGGGACAGCAGCAATTTGGGATGAATTTTAAAAAACCATCTGAGTTGTACAAACATCTACGTGTAACCAAGCAACAAATCCTGAGTAACTCTCGGGATAATCTGATTGCATCTCTCCCAAAAGACTCATTGGCCTCTGAGATGGAGTCAAGACTTCAGTTTCATAAATCATTTATGAGCGGTGCCCAGATCAGCAAAAGGGGTTTAGGTTGGAAGAAAAAGGAATGTGATAAAGATGTTATTAAATCTTTCCTTAGGGAAGATGAAGAGCATGCCTACAGAGTTCACGCGATGACCCTAGAAGTACAGAATGAATGGCTTACTTTGGGGGAAGTTTGTATTCCTCCAGCCCTGAAATGGCGCACACTCATGTACGATTGGTCTCCGGCACTTATTAAGTTCTATCTGAATGCCTTTCAAATGTCCCTACCTGACCAGAGTAATCTGGTAAGATGGGGGAAGGCAACAGATAAGACATGTACATTGTGCGGTGTTGCTGTAGGGACGGCCAGACATATACTTGCTGGGTGCAAAACTCTACTTGAAAAAGGTCATTATTCGCACCGACATGATAAAGTTCTAGAAATTATTCGTGAAGCTGTAAGTCTCAGTATTGCTAGAGCCAGAAAAGGATTAACAACAAATGAAAGACTGACTACTTTTGTAAAGGAGGGACAACTCAAGAAAACTCAAAGTAAACCTTTCTCAATCCTGGACAAAGCACAAGACTGGAAAATATTCATGGATACATTTAAAATACATTACAAGATTCCAGACGAACTAGCAGTTTCAGCCTATAGACCAGACATACTGGTATACTCTCGGTGCTTGAAGAAAGTAATACTTATAGAACTGACCGTTCCGTGGGAAACAAACATACCTAAGGACCACAACATCAAGTCGAACAAATATTTTGATCTCACAAACGAAATTACTAGAAACGGATTTAAAACTCAACTTTATGCAGTGGAAGTTGGTGCAAGAGGAATTCCAGCAAAGTCTTTGCACCGTCTATTGAAGGATCTTGGCCTTCCGAGAACAGCCGTCGGAACTTTTATGGAGCGTGTTTCCAGGATGGCGCTAACAGGATCATATAATATTTGGTTGAGTAGAGAGGGTAGTGAACACAGTGCAGGTGAGAGTTCAAAAGGCCTTTAAACCTACTTCGCGGTCTCAAGTCCGGGAACGCTGAAGTTCATTCCCCTGCCTTTCAACCACGCGATGGACCCGGCACCCGCACGGTGAATCCATGGTTTGCTAAGAACATTGTCTCATACTAAACATACTGTAATACACACACCCTATAGTGTACCAATAAATCTATATAGGTTTTAAGTACATACCTACTAGGTAATAAATAATATTTAAAAAAAATAAACACTTTAGTTTACATAGGTAAAATATGTTATTAAAATAATAAAGTAGGTAAATGCAGTTTATTATTTCTTATACAAATGCGTGGGACATATCTCGTCTCATATACTCATTATATTACTTTACCGTTACAGTATCTCATTCTATTGCATCATACCTAGCATCACGCTTTACAAGTAATTCAAACATTACAAGTAATACAAACAACCTGGATGATGTTTGCATTGCATCCGCGCTGAACTTCTAGAGAGTCGTCGGTAGAGAGAGAAGAAAACAAATGCGCAAGCCGTCATCACTCGAGCGCGCGCGAGACACTCTACAACAACCTGAGCAGTGGCCGAGTTCGTGGACAGCGGGCCGAGCTAGACGCGGCGAGTAGCGAGACTAGTTATTTGTTCAACAAGTGAGAGTGGGATGCAATAGTGTGATGTTTAGCCGAGCAGTGATGGAGCTCGCGCGTAAAAGACCGCAGACTCCGACGCGAACGCGACGAGCGTCGAGCAGTGTGCGACTACTTTTTCATTGAGTAAGACGGAGATGCAAGATGTAATGTTTGGTATGATAACTGTTATATTTAGGGTTCCATTGTAATGGGTAATATTGCATTATAGTGCCGCATAATGCATTGCATGTAGAGATGGGTGA
This sequence comes from Monopis laevigella, assembly GCA_947458855.1. Taxonomy (NCBI): domain Eukaryota; kingdom Metazoa; phylum Arthropoda; class Insecta; order Lepidoptera; family Tineidae; genus Monopis; species Monopis laevigella. The sequence continues at coordinate 35,511,067 of OX381576.1, read as the reverse complement.
ATTTCATAAAATATTTCAACAATTGAAATTTTTCAGATAATTTTCAATTTGAGTTGAAAATTTCACGTACAATATGTCATATATTTCACATATTTTTCATTTCATTAAAATTTATTTTTTTATTGCCCATCCCTAATTGCATGTAATATCAATCACTATACCTACACATTTCCACACTACATTGCCGGGGACTGCCGCGTGATGCATTACATGTAATATCACGCACATAACCTACCCATGTCTAACGGATAGTATCATTGTGAAATCATTATAGAAACTGTGGAATCAGTATGGAAACCGTGCAAACTGATACTAAAGTATATTATAAATATGGCATCGTGTCTAAGTGCACAAATACAACCATAACTGCACCATAAACATTATTTTACGAGGTCTAAAGATAGAAAAATAAGAGCTAAGTGGTGCAAAGCTGTACGATATTACTGCGAGATATTGCTACCATTTCAATGTAAGTACTAGTTATTTACCAAAGGTGCCGAGTCGGTTAGGTTAGGTTAAATAAAAAATTTAAAAATAAAAATGCAATGAAAAAAATCCTGGTGGGCGGGACTCGAACCCACAACCTCGCTATCGCGGCAAGGCGCTCAATAAGGAATTAATAAAAATGCATAAATATAAAATACTGAAAAAAATAAAAATAAAAAACAGACTCCTCTGCCATCTAGTATTAGAAACTAGAAGCTAATAGAGGGCGTCAATGACAAAATTCGTGAGGGGTGACTGGAACCTGGTTGGCTCAGCGGCTGAGCGCCTTGCCAAATGCTCTTATTTTAAACTATAAATGGTTTGACTTTTGGTAAATGATTAGACTGTCCACGCATAAATCCACTCTCCATCGTCTAAATTTTACTAGTTATTACTTATATAAAAGAGGTATAATACCTATACAAAAAAAAATAAGGTTGATTACTTCACGCAGCACTAACACACCGCGTTCCAGGTACGTATTTGTGAGTGAGCCCAGTGAGCACCAGACGAAACACACCGCTTAACGCTATCCGCCCACCCGTACCGTTGACCCACCAATACTTGTGACGTCCCAGAGGGAATGCTCCGCGCGTGTTTCATCATTCGTACGAGATTCAGTAAAAGTTTATTCATTTTAAATATATATAACATATATATTTATATATTTTGGCTTAGCAAATTCGATGAAATGTTTGCAAGAGTCGACGCCTTCGAAGTCAGACTTAAGTAAACGGAGATCCTTAAATCTGAAGTTGACACTCTTAAATCTAAGATTCAATCACTTGAAATTGTCGGTGAATGCAGAGAACAGTGGTCCCGTTGATTTAACATTGAGCTGAGACCTGACCAAAGAACACGATCGCCAATCGAATCGCCGCATCAATCGATAAAAATGTATAGGAATTTTACTCTATGGTTAGAGGCTGATCGACGAGAAACGTCAAAACCTATACATTTGGCTTTCGATGGGTATTTCGATTCGATTGTCGATTGGCTCTTTGGTAAGGCCCCTGATGGGCATTCCAAAACGGAAGAGCGGAAACCTAAGTTAAATAATTGTCATCATATTGTCCATTTAATCTCAGTAACTATGACATAGATTTTATCACTAGAGTGTCCCCTGGGTTTAGGCAAGCCTAAACATGCAAACCAATTGTTACTATTATATTTTATTAGTTACTAGCTAAAGCAAGGAGGCATTATTTACTAAACATTGCATAGCTTGGAATTGATGTTATTGTTCCTTACTGGAAAGTTCATCCATTCATCATTTCTAATTACCTATCCATTGTTATATAGCTTATTAAATATTATAACTATCTATCTACATAACATATTTAACTTTACTACTCGGTAAAGTTAATAATATGTACTAGCTTCGATTGACAATTGTTGTTTGTCAATGGAGATAAAAATAGACCCTTACCTCCGATTTGCTTGTCTATCAACCGATTTACATGAAAATTTGGAATTAGCCTCCCTTAGTTTCAAGGGTGACAGTGGCCCGTGGGGTGCTTTTGATTTTTAAGGGGTGAAAACCAACCCTTCATCAAAAAATTTAGATTTAGCCATTTTAACTTGTTAAAATATAGAGAGTGAAATGTTTTATTATTCTCTAACACGATTATCATATGTTGAACTCTTTTCTAACCCTTAAAAATATTTACAAGAACCAAACAAACGATTCCTAACTTAAAAATAATTAAAAATTAAAACTTTTTTATAACTCAAAGTGATTTAAATACAGAGTAAATATTGTTTCAAGTTCTCCAACATTGATATTTGGTTTTACCCCATTTCAAACCTCAAAAACCACCCCTAAATATTCTATTAAAAAATAATTTTATAGGATGACTTATGTTAATCAGTTTTAAATGAAAACAATACATTTATTATAAAGTATTAATTGCCGTATAAGAAGTGTATGGAGCTTTCTCCATACACTTCTTGAGCACACAAAACACCTGCAGGGTTATTACGCGTCTTTAGTTCGCTCGCACGCCAATCGTTATGACGTCATTCTGACGTAGATCAACCTTGGCTTCTTTATAATGGCTCCAAAAATCTTAGAAAATTACGTCATAACGATTGGCGTGCGAGCAAACTTAAGACGCGTAATCACCCTGTTGGCCGCTGGAGTGCCCAGTATACAGGGTGAATTTGAATGGGTGTACTTTGGGCTAATATGATGTTCTACTGATCAATACGAACAACTTTTCCCATGCAACCATGTGTAGCAAATAAAAAAAAAAGGCTTCCCCATACAAATTGGTAATTTTAACTTTACTAGTTTGTATGGAGAAGGCATTTTTTTTTTCATTTGCGACACATGGTTCCATAGGAAAAGTTTTTCGTATTGATCAGTAGAACATCATATTAGCCCAAAGTACACCCATTCAAATTCACCATGTATATATACATATATATATGTATATGTGTATACACATACTATTCGTTTATATCACTTTGCTCAAAAATTTTTGTGGTCCACAAATTAAATTTTATGAAATAGAAAAAAAGCGCAATTTACAATGATAAACATTTTTAAGGTAATTAAAAGATTTTTTTTTTTTCTATTAACATATAAAACCCATAGTTTTCAAACGGTAATGGGTCAAAGGCTAAAAATAAGTTGTGATTGCACTATTGCGCGCTCTTTGAATGGTCATATCTCAGTCAGACTTATCTGACAGGAAAACAAAAAAAAAAATGTTTTTTGACAAAAGAAAGACCTACGTTTTTTATGTCAACAATTTGACGGAATACGAAAAATTATTTTTATTTGTAATTGTGCTTTCTCAAATCGTATTTTTTTTTTTTTAATTTTAGATTGCCCTGGTTTTGCAATAGAAAAACCAAGCTCAAACAATTTACTGGGTTTACGTACAAACAGACTTTTAACAGTGCTCATTTTAAAGGTTTTTTCAAGCACTATAAAAATTATATTCATGGTCTTATTCGTAAAATGCATCCGTTGCCCGCTAAATGGCTATGAATACCTCAATTTGAGTAGAAAAAAAACGGTGTCTATCTACAATGTCTCGCTTAATATCACACTTAAAATAAAAGGAATTTGTTTGTTTTTATATTTGCTACTATTTTGTTTTTTATAAAATTATCGCTAAAATGCTTTGTTTTTGAGATATTGTGGAAAAACCATTGAAAAACATAGGAAAATTCTGAACTTCCAATCGCTAATAACTTGAAAAGTATTGCTTTTTCGACATAGATATAAATATCAAGATAGATTCCATACAAAATCACAACGACACTTTTGTCAATAAAGTGACAACTAACGCCACTAGCGGTAAGAATTTGAACTAATACTTAGTACGATGTAACGTTGTAAGGGCGTACCAATTTAATTAGAAACTATTATTTTTGAATTTTCATAGTTAATGTTTATGTTTCCTTTTTTTTTGTCATAAATATGTGGATATGACTCAGGTGTATTTCGATATGTATGTTTATCAATTAGTCTGTCGGTCTATCAATCTACATCTTAGCGTCAAATATCTCGAGAACTAATCATTCGACTTACTTGGAATAGTTATAAATATTGTTAACCCACATTCATCCAAAATGGTATAATTACTTAAGTCACAATTACTTATAGGCTCGAGTGAAAAGTAGTCTAAATAGATAAATTAATAAATTTGGGACAAATTAGGTCATGTGGGATGTCAATTGAAAGGTAGCTAGTCACAGTCTAGCTACCGTTAAATGAAAATTATTTGTGAAAGAAGGAGGAGTTTACTCTAACACAAAGATACCGTAAGCCAACAGTACCGAACAATGAATATTATTTACTTTGCAATATTATATAGCAATATTTTAACTTATATTATAAATTGTATGTTTTTTTTTTTTTTAATATGTAGGACAAATTACACATATTGCTCTGGTCACAAACTAAGCTCTAGGCTTGTACTATGTGTACCAGAAGCAACGATATAATACATATTATAGTTTATAAACACCCAGACCATGACAAACTGTGCAGAAAAAAACGTACTAGTATTTTTTGCATGGGTGGGAATCAAACCCACGACCTCCGGATACAACGCCAAAGGCGCAACCACTAGTCTACGGAGGCTGTCAAAATGTTGGTACATTAAAAGGAGTTTGGAAGTAACTTCAAAAACATCATCTCTAAAACACAGAATAAGCTTGCGACGAAATAAAAATACTGTCCGAATTTTATAAATTATCTGTAAAAACTTTTTTTAAAGAAATTAATATTTAAAATAAATGTTTGGTTTTCAAGAAATTAATATTTAAAATCAATGTTTGTGTCTATATTTTTTATTTACAAAGCTGACAGTTACCGATCAATCTTTCTCTATAATACGAGTCCATACTTCTCTTCGTATATCATTAGGAAGAAATTTTAAAAAAACTATTGTATTTTTATTATTGTTTTAGAACTGCACTTTAAATCCCCAATAAAAATCGTAAATATTTTAATGCAGCTTTATGTTTTATCTTTGCTTTATTTTCACCTATCTGTTTATATCTCAAAACTTTTTCTAAGAGTTTCTTAAAATCCGAATATCCCTTATAGTTATGCCCTATGTATATAAAATAAAGATTTTAATAGCCTTTACATAGCGAGGAAGGCTATGTATAGGCTATTAAAGTATTTCTTTTTATACAGGGGGTTAATACAACAGTTTAAACAGGATTTATAACACAAAAACAGTTTTTCTAATCGGACTAGTAGTTCTTGAGATTAGCGCGTTCAAACATCCAGACAAACTAAATCTTCATCCTAATTATAGTATAGATAATCATAACTTTTATTAGAGTTTCACACTTTTTCATTCGAATTTTGTTTGAGACATCTCTTATTGTATTCAGTATAAGTATTCTAGGCGTCAAAATATGAAACGTCATTACAAGGTTAAGTTGTTGATAGTAATCTCTCCATACATTGAAATTGATCGAATTGAACATAACCTAAATATATATTTTTTAATATTTAAATATGAAATTTTCAATTATCCGATGACAGGAAATATTGTCTTTCTTTTTGTTGAACTTTGTCGAGTAAATTGTGCTATTTTTTACAACGAGATCAAGTTATTTAGAGTACTTTTCGCTGCCGCTGCTTGACACAGACTGATGTATCGTCGGTGCTAAATTGATTTCTTAGCACCAATGTTTTTGTACTTAAAAAACGGTTTTGAGGCCCGTCCTTACTATTCTACGTCAATGTTTTTTGAAAAAACTTTATAATACATTGTTTTATTAAAAAGAGTCAGTTAATCGATTTCTGTTATTATTTTGGCCAAAAAAAAAACCACCCCCGAGAAGGGGAGACAAATTTTAAAATTATAATTTAAACACAGTCTTCGGGCTACCCTCAAAGAATCCATGAATCTATCATACACGTAGCGCGATCGTTTTGGGACAGCAACATGTTCACAACGATCACGATGTTTATTTATGCGTTTTTTTTGAGATTTCGACGGCAAAAGTGGCATTGTGATCTGCCACAATGGCCGTTTTTTTTGGACCAGAATGCTACCGTAAACTGATCACAATGACCCCAGTCGATAGGTGAGGCGTTGTGCACATATTTTGAAAGGTCATTGGGCACTTAAGTATGAAAAATTTACCCACGACCTACAAAAATTAATTGATGTGGGATGTTTCGACATATATCTCTGGTTTACAAATATATGGGTCGCATTACCATAAATAATGGGAATCAGACAGAAAATGAAATTCTATATCATAGAAAAAAAATTACTGAGGTTTATTTCAACTTGATTAATATCTACAGGTGCAATCGTACTATCTCACTTAGTACAAAAAATATATCCAGAATCTACAGAAATAAAATAGTGTAGAGAATTTCGATAATTGTTCATGATGGTTTGTAAAAAAAAAAGATTTATTTATTTATTTATAAGATTTATTCTATTCCATCAATATCAACAGGTACAATTGTATATTGTGTTTTAATACAATTCCTTCATTAAAATTCTATTTTGTTCTTTGCAATAAATATCTTCAACTTATAAATCACTTGTAATATTTTTATTCCCATGGTTTAAAATAATAAAAAACTTAAAATGGAAAGTGGGATATGATATACCTTATTAATTTAAAAGTAATTTTGTTTCTGTAGGCAAACCTTCACAAATTGGGTCGGATTGTGCCCAATGACCTTTGTGGTTGTGACAGTGTTGTTGTTTTAAACGTCGTAGCCGTCTTATATTTTTTAGGATTAGGATCAAATTTATTGTATTTTAAATCGAAAGGATTTTAGAAAGATTTCGCAAATAAAATTAGTGGATTGTACGATTTAACCAATATTTTACTTGACAAGTGACAGTTGAGAGATTCGTGATAACAGTGCGTTCGATTTGGATAGTGGTATTGTGGCATGTGAATGAAACTAACCTTGCGGTCCGATTCACGACAAAATCGATGTCAGCGCTGTCAGCGCCGGTCCGATTGTGCGTAAGCGCGCGAATGAAACTATCGTTTGACATTAATAGTGACGTCATTACAGCCGCCATATTGGACTTACAGTGATTTTGCTTCCGGGGCGTGTTCAGAAACGTAACACTTTAACACTGGGTAGTGTAACAGAGTGCGATAAAAATATTGAAAAATGCTTAGAGAAGAAGAGATGCATATAGTGTAGTGACATTACCCAGTGTTATAGTGTTATTTATTTCAACGGTATATTATTTTAAATGAAACTCACAAACTGTTTACATTAATATATTAATGAATCGAAAGTACAATAGATTCTACAGAACTAGACAAAACGTTACAATCAACGACTCACTTCTACGACGCCATTACACACACTGTCGTCGTCGAAGTCCCTCGTTTGTCAGAAAATATACAGCGCCCTCTGGTGGCGAATGTATAATCAATTGACATACTTATTCATCATCAAATGTAATGATTTATAACTAAATTATTTCATTTTAAACTATAATTAATGATAAATTATTTAGATACATCAACATATTGTTTTAATTATTTAAGCATCTTACAGCTCGTCCATCCTGACAAAAGTTCACGTCCTCGTGAACTTATTATTAAGTAATTATATGCCTTGCCTTATATACGTGGTACATACTGTGTATGTCTTGTTTATTTATTTAATTAAACAGCATTTCGCACATCATATTTACAAAATATTTTAGTAAAACATTAAGCCATGTAGAAATTTGATTTTACAATACCATAAATTTAACACTGTAAGGCGCGCGAAATATGTATTCGTGCTTTTGGGTTACTGAGTGCTTGTATGTGTGTATGCATGTATGTTTGTTTTGGGTGCGAGTATTTGTTTATCTATGGATGTAAAAGTGTTAAAATTGAATATCTTGTCATTTATCTAAACAACTTATAACTCAACTATTCAGTCCAAGTTACTTAGGTATAATCTTATTTTATTAATTAAATTTAGTTTTTCATAACAAATTTTGCTGTAATAATTAATATTATGTATGCTATAATTACAGCATGGTATAAACACCACTAAGTGGAAACATTATACAGGTAAGTATTAGTTTTTAACAAATTATTAATATCTACTTGATTTTTTCGTCGGTGTTCCAAATTAATAAATTAAATCAGTAGTTAACCACTCAACTTCCAGCGCGCGAAACCAAAATAGCTAACGTCCGAGGTTCGCGCGGTCATACGCTAACCGTTTTTGCGCGATACTTTAATAATCCCTGCGTTCCGAGAGCTAGCGCGGGCAGTTTTTCGTGCTGACTTCAAAAACCAGCGCGACCGCCCGTTTCAACAGCCATGTAATTTTTTTTAGCGATGCTAAAATGCAGCTCGGAAACGATCGGTGTGGATTTTCGATGTCACTTTTTGACAAGAAGCACTATTTTGAATTAAATAATTGAAATTAAAAATATTATCATTATAAAATAAATCAATATTTTTTTAATTAACTATTATTTAAATACAATAATTTTATAATATCACAATATTATTTTAATTAACAACCTCAAACTAAACATACCAAAGCTGAATTTAGTTACACGATATTTATTTTTTAGGTTTAATCGAACTTTTAAAACTAAAACAGATATAAATATATAAAATAATTAATTAAATTCCAATTTGTAGATAGATATTCACATGTAAACAAACATCTGTCAAAAAGTAGCCAGGCTAACTTTTCGTGTTAAAATTTCCGTTCGCGGAACGATTGATGGTAACTTGAATTGCTAACATTTCCGCGCGGTGAAACGACCTTGGCTAAAAAAAAACAGCGATCCGTGGCAGCGATGCTGAGGTCGGAACGCGTGAATATAAACCATGATATCTGTAGGCCTAGTGTGAGTTTTTTTAACGTTTACTTTCGCGTTAACTATACTACCGCGTTAACATTTTGACCAATCACACGACCGCATTTCTAGTTCTCAAAATTTCCGCTTGGAGCGCTGAACTATTTCACATACAAATTTTAGTTAACTCAAACGCAAAGTAATAGTTAGAAAACTCACACTAGGGGTACTGTAGCCCTAGTGTGAGATTTTTTAACATTTACTTTCGCGTTAACTATACTATTGCGTTAACATTTTGACCAATCACACGACCGCATTTGTAGTTCTCAAAATTTCCGATTGGAGCGCTGTACCATTTCCCATACAAATTTTAGTTAACTCAAACGCAAAGTAATAGTTATAAAACTCGCACTAGGGGTACTGTTCTCAAATTTCGGTCGCGGTATCAAGTTTCATGCGTTTTTTTTTATTGAGATATCATACATCTTAATACTTTTCTATAATATAAGTATACCTATGGTTATGGAAATAGTGAACTATTATATATTTTTGTGATATTATTTTATTAAAAGGAATGTAAAGTAAACTGTAAAACACAAAAAACCAGTCAAAACCGGCCATTGTTCTCGTCCTAATAATATCTATAATTTTGACCCTCTATTTAGACTAGGATTACATACAATAAAATATAGCTGTAATCTTAAAAAACAAATCCTCAGGATCATTTTGATGTTTAATAATATCAGGAAATATTATTTACGAGATATATTTCAACAATATTCTAATTCCAATGCAATAGTACTACGCGAAAAGAAACTTTCTATATTTTTTTTTGTCATAAAATAATCTTTATATTTAGCCATCTACCGATTATTTAGTGAAGTAATATCATTGTCTGTGATATTATAACAACAAACTAAAGAGAGACGACATAATTCACTAGATGATGCTTATAGCAATGCCGCATTGTTTAAGTGTACTGGATACTAAAGTATCCGCGGACGTTTGGGTGGTTAATGACAAACACTTTTGATGTTACCAACAATCTAATTTACCAAATAACTTATGTATCGATAATAAAACAAACATGCTAGGCGGGCTTAGCTTAACCACATCGATATAATTTGACAGTCGGTATAATGAAGTTTAAGAATGAATTCATAAAATCGATTTTGTCGATTTGTATCGAGGGTATCGATGCTGTTGAGGTGTATACAATCTTCATTGTTATTATTACAGAACCAACTACTAACAACTAGAACAGCCTCGACTCATTGTGCTCGATACATGGTATCGATAATAACTTAAACATCACATAATATATTTAACTGATTTAAAACGATAAACTTTATCCATTGTGTTCGACGCATGTGTCGATAATAAAATAAATATAGTAGGTACATCATTTATAGTGCTAATTAAAATGCACATTCTGCACAGGTTAATATTTAGAAAACGCATCATTGTGCTACATACTTACATTTGATAATACCACCGCACATCCTTTAATGTACTCCACACCTCCACACAATAACAAAGCACATCCATTGCGCTTGTTACTAAACATTATGCACATCCTTCGTTGTGCTCCACACAATAACAAACCACATCGCTTGTTACAAAACATTATGCACATCCTTCGTTGTGCTCCACACAATAACAAAGCACATCGCTTGTTACAAAACATTATGCACATCCTTCGTTGTGCTCTCAATATTTATCACCATTCATTGCGCTCTCAATATTTATTACAATTGCACACCATTCATTGTGCTCGACACTCATGTGCCGACCTATAAACTGACGTTGCACACCATTCATTGTGCTCTCAATATTTATTACAATTGCACACCATTCATTGTGCTCTCAATATTTATTACAATTGCACACCATTCATTGTGCTCTCAATATTTATTACAATTGCACACCATTCATTGTGCTCGACACTCATGTGCCGACCTATAAACTGACGTTGCACACCATTCATTGTGCTCTCTATATTTATTACAATTGCACACCATTCATTGTGCTCTCTATATTTATTACAATTGCACACCATTCATTGTGCTCGACACTCATGTGCCGACCTATAAACTAACGTTGCACACCATTCATTGTGCTCGACACTCATATGCCGACCTATAAACCAACGTTGCAAATCTTTCACTGTGTGAAGAAATTAATAAATTAATGAAAATTCTTTATTTTGCCAACTGTTGTACATAAACGAACTTAATGTGTCGACCTATAAGTTAATCTTGCACCTCCTTCATTGTGCTAAACACTAGTCACATCAGCAATTGTGTTTTAATTTTATCCAATATTACTATTAATTTAATATAAGTTTCCGTCACATTTCATCTCAAACACATCATCATTTTTAACGTTTACGCGTTTCGTTAACGATTAAATATGATTTAAGTTGTTATTGCATAACAACTTAAATCATATTTATTAATCTAATAAATGCACTTAGGCATTTTAATAAAATGCGATTTTAATATGATATATTCTAATAACCCTAAAAGCGATTGTCTCGCTGACAAAGTTAATAATCCTAACTTTGCTATTTAGTGAAATAAACCATGTTTAATATTCACGTAGCTACTTGCTATTAAAAATGCAATAAATAATGTTATTTAGTGTAAACAATTTTAAGCTTTAAAAAATATATTTCATAATCGTATCTATATAATGTCGTGAAAGCCAACCTTAGCATTTCTGCCTAGTTAGGCATTTCTCCTGTGATGTCTTATGTCCTAACCTAACCTCTATACCAGTTTGGCTATACCTACCAATTTTGGTAATGCTAATGCGTTATTCGTATTGTCCCAGTTAATAAAGCTGTTTTAATAATATTTATGTTTCTTTTTATTATTACCTAAACATGTAAATCCCAGATAATTAAGTATATTCATTTAAAGATAATTTCCCGTCCATACCTTCATCTGTGTATTTTAAATTCTAAATTAAGAAACATACATAATACTGTTTTATGTAATAAAACTAATTTATTAAATAAGGAACATAATTAACACTTCATTATATTTTGTTACTTTAATTTTGATCAATATTTTTGGATTAATAAACGTATAAATTATTTTTATTATTAATCTCTAATAACGTCTAAATAATATAATAGTAGGCGACATAAACATATCCCAAAACCGTAGATTATTTTATTATTTTGGCTTCATATTTTTGGGTAAAATTGTAAAAAATATACTTGATTCTCCATCTTTATTAGAAAAAGATAATTTTATAGTAGCGCGAACATGATCTCGTTCTCAAAACAGTTTTTACATAAAACATTGTTACACTAAGTAAACCAAATTAATATATTTTTGACGCAATTGTGATAACTACAAAAAAACACGCACAGTATTGATATATTTTCCAGAATAAAGAAAGCCATTGGCGACATATAATTTGCATGATTTAGTATTTGTAGCTTTATTATGCCTATAACTTATAATTTTGTTTCTTCTTAATTTACTTTATGTTACCTAGATTTTTCTTTTTTTTTATTATTATTATTATATGAATTTGTTTAAGGGTACACGAATGTCAGTTTGTTACTCTCTTACGAATTATCTAATGTATGTTTGTGAATATTTTGTACATAAATAAAATAAACTAGTAAACAAATAATAATTATCTCTGATGCCTCAGCTATGTCTTAAAAGGCATTTATTAGCCTTGTTCAATCAAATCATTACCTACTTATATATATAAAATACATTTTAATTTGGATAAATTTCGAGATAACGATAAAATTTTATTAAGTGTATTTCATAACCAACAGTAACTATTGCCTGTAAGGACCTGTTAAATGTGTCAAAAACCAAGTATTCTGATTCATAACTTTACTACCTTTTTCAATTTGTCAGCAATTGTTGGCCTGCTGTCAATATGCAACGTCGCCGCCACACAGTGCGCCGTGGACATGCAGAACGCCAACGCCATGCAGTGCGCTGCGGACGTGCAGAACGCCGCAGCCACGCAGTGCCCCGCGGACGTACAGAACGCCGCAGCCACGCAGTGCCCCGCGGAGCGCCACGTCCGTGTAGAGCGCCGCATGCGTGCAAGTCATCGCAGCGATGCAGAGCGCCTCGTCCGTGCAGAGCGCCACGTCCGTGTAGAGCCCCGCATCCGTGCAAGTCATCGTAGCGATGCATAGCGCCTCGTCCGTGCAGAGCGCCACGTCCATGTAGAGCCCCGCATCCGTGCAAGTCATCGTAGCGATGCATAGCGCCTCGTCCGTGCAGAGCGCCACGTCCGTGTAGAGCACCGCGTCCGAGGCCATGGATATGAATACGCTAACGTGTCATTCACGTTGTCCATCATGTTCCATAATCTGCCATCGTCTGACATGTTAATTTCAGTCCTCTGAAACGGGCATTGACAATATAAATAAATAATAAATAACGAGTGAAGTATAAATTTGTATTGAAGATTCCCCTTTAAAATTGTTGAACATTCATGAAAATTTAATAAAATCTTTGGTGTTTTTTTTGTATTTATAGACTTATACTCAGATTTACTCTCTCACAGCGATATAAATAAATGCCAAATGTCTCTAATTATTGAATAAATAATAACTTATACTTATCTTAATTTGTAGACAATAATGAACTCTTTGTCGGCACGTGCTTGTTTCGATCTCACTTCTGATTTGTTAGCTCTTTATTTATTTCAACGGTATATTATTTTAAATGAAACTCACAAACTGTTTACATTAATATATTAATGAATCGAAAGTACAATAGATTCTACAGAACTAGACAAAACGTTACAATCAACGACTCACTTCTACGACGCCATTACACACACTGTCGTCGTCGAAGTCCCTCGTTTGTCAGAAAATATACAGCGCCCTCTGGTGGCGAATGTATAATCAATTGACATACTTATTCATCATCAAATGTAATGATTTATAACTAAATTATTTCATTTTAAACTATAATTAATGATAAATTATTTAGATACATCAACATATTGTTTTAATTATTTAAGCATCTTACACATGTTTTTGAGGAAAGTATTAAAATTTCTAAAATAATTATTTAGTACATAGTTAAAAGTGTTGTGTTCTGATTTATTTTGGTATTTATGTAAACAAATATACAAAATTCATTATTTATTTACGGCGTTTTATTTGACATTCAAACAGAGTGAGAGGAGCATATGTTTTAGTTGCGAGATAGAGGGAGATACAAGTGATGTTCTTGTGAGCGCGTTTAATCACTGGTCCGATTCATTAGCACGCTAATAGCGCCGTGAGTGGTCTCATCGCGATTTTTGAATCGGACCGGACGTCAGTGCTGACAGCGGTGTTATCGCCATTCGGACCGTGAGGATAATTTCATTATAATCATTGTGAACATATTTCATTCCCAAACGAACGGGCCCACGATCATTTCTGTGCATTAGACACAGAGTCTGTAGGATTACCCAAATTTTTAAATAATATGCAAAAAAAGTAATAAGGAAAGTTACTCACAGACAAAACAGGCACAAAGAACTGTGAAAACGTAATGATTAAAAAAAAAAAACAACATAAACAGATTTTTTTTTTCATTGGTATCATCGCACGGCGTGGGTATCGTCGCGGTGGGTTGACGAGTTGATAAAAAATAAATCCCTTGTGAGAATATATAATTGTGATGTAAACATTTTCTGTCTAAACTAAGAACAATATGAACTACAGCTCGTCATTACACTAATTAATATCTGTGTCATTTTGTGCTCCATTGAACAAATTGAAAATGCGTCGAGGAGCCGTCGTCGATGGTTGTTGTTAATTTCCACTTAGGTAAGACGTATTTTTCAACTTTTAATACATAACTACCTATTACAAAAATAACTACACCTATTTAATTACAAATAATCATTGTCTTCAATTCCAAAATCTTACTTTTACTTTTTCATGACAAAGGCAAATCACAGCATTTATTTTGTTATGTGCATGTGTAGTTTTTTTTTTTATCATAGGTAAGTAGAATTATGCGTCGTTGCATAGGTACAAGTCTAAATTGACTTGTACCTATGCAATATGCATAATGTTTGCTACTATATAGATACATAATGTTACTGTTTGGTTGATGTCTATTAAACAATTTAGTCCATTGACTGCTAGGCAGGACTCCCAAGGCGCGCCATTTTCATCTTCAATCGAGTTATTGATAGTGTAATGTAGATTTTGTAGTTTATTTTCTTTGTGTGTTTTAAATTATTTTTTGAACAAAAACATTTGAGAAACTGAAAATTCACATAAGACATGCCTTGATTTAGATAGATGTTCAAATGTAACAATACACATCCACTAATTAAAATATTTCTTTTATAATAGAATTTAAAAAGATAACTTAATAGTAACCTAAAAGCATTGTAAAGAAAGTCTAATATAATATGTAGTCACATGTAAAGTACTTTTGTGTACTTATTGACATTGGTTGCTCACCCTATGGACTGGTTGATGATAAAAATGCTTATATGCGAGAGAAATTATGTTCTCAGTTATCTATGGATTTTATGTGTGGGTGCCGGGTCCATAGCATAGTTGGAAGGCATAGTAATGAACTGCAGAGTTCCTGAATTTGAGAGAGTCGTAACTCTCCCCTTTACTGTGTTCACTACCCTCTACTCAACCAAATACTATATGATCCGCTTAGCTCCATACTTTTAACTCTCTACTCAACCAAATACTATATGATCCACTTAGCTCCATCTTGGTAACACATTACATAAAACTTCTGACAGCCAGTCTTGGAAGACCAAGTTCCTTCAATTTATATGCAATGAATTGCTCCTGCACTGACTTCAATACATTCATAATCACCAATCCAAATCAAAAGCACAGAGTGCTAAATCACTAAGTCTAATATGGTGACATTTGCTATGAAGTTACTATTAAAGTCAAATCATCTGCCATTAATCGGCCCAGTACTGAGCTAACATTGATTTTGGGGTGAATTAGACCACAAGGTCAGTTACACACCAGTTGGTGACAAATGTTACTCTTACTCTCACTTAGGTCACACTATAAGGCACTACACATAACAGAATTGAATTGTGTTCAATTTCTTTACTAGACCCTATATCATGTTTTCAATAGACTGATCTTATAGATATTGTAAAGGCATTTCATTGAGACTGTATATACATGTTTGTATTACCCTTTTTTAGGATATTTTTGTGCAAAAATGTACTTATTTTGCAAATAATAATACTAGCGACCCGCCCCGGCTTCGCACGGGTGCAATGCTGATACTAAATATAAACCTTCTTATTATACATATAAACCTTCCTCTTGTATCACTCTACCTATAAAAAAAACCGCATCATAATCCGTTGCGTAGTTTCAAAGATTTAAGCATACAAAGGGACATAGGGACAGAGAAAGCGACTTTATTTTATACTATGTAGTGAAGCATTCATATTGTTAGAATATTAATATTAATGCATTGATCCAGGTGTTTGTGTTATCTCAAAAGTCCCAAAAGTGGCGGTGGTACCCATCTTACTTTTATTCTTTACCTTTAATCTACTTGACATTGGCAGAACCATGACAGTTTCTTGATCCTGCCTATCCCTCTATCAATTACTTTATATTCTCACAATTATTAATCTACTCATTTGACATTGGCAAAATTATTTAATTTCCTAAATTGCGCATTGCCCTAATTAAAAGAATATTGAAGATATTGTAAAAGGTTTTAAACCTGATTTTCTATTATAAGGATGGATAGCTACAGATTCATACATTTGCTTACAGAGTTGTATACTCTGTAAGCAAATAAAGGCTTATATATATAATAATAAATACAAGTTAAATTAGTAAAAAATAGTAATTTCATTGACATCAGTCCCCTGTTTCACATCCTTTGATGCAAAGGCCTTTTCCATTTTTCCCTATCACTTGCTGCGCTTGCCCTTTGCCGTCCTGTGGTTTTACTCAGACCATCTCTTTTACAAGACAGTCATATTATTGGCTCAGTAGTTGAGTATTATCTTGCTGCAAAAGTAGGTGGCGGCGGGACAGGGGCGGATCCAGAATAACTTTGAGAATTTATAATTTATATTTTTTTGCCTAAATGACCCCCATTTAGGCAAAAAAATATAAATTATATTAGTAACTAGCTGTGCTCGCGACTTCGTCCGTGTGGAATAGTTATTTTTTTATCATATAAACTTTCATCCCCTATTTTATCCCCTTGGGGGTAGAATTTATCAAAATCCTTTCTTAGCGGATGCCTACGTCATAACATCTACCTGCATGCCAAATTTCAGCCCGATCCGTCTAGTGGTTTGGGCTGTGCGTTGATAGATCACTATGTCAGTCAGTCACCTTTGAGTTATATATATTTAGATTATTCTTTAATACATATTTTTTGTGTATCTTGAACCGTTTTCACGGCGCACGCAACGGAAGGCTTCAAAGATGAAATAATTTCTCCCGTTTTTTACACATTTACCACTATATCTTTGCTCCTATTGGTCGTAGCGTGATGTTATATAGCCTATAGCCTTCCTCGATAACTGGACTATCCAACACAAAAAGAATTATTCAATTCGAACCAGTAGTTTCGGAGATTAGCGCGTTCAAACAAACGAACAAACAAACAAACAAACAAACAAACAAACGAACAAACAAACAAACTCTTCAGCTTTATAATATTAGTATAGATAGAAAACTACTGCCATTTTTCATTCATGAGCAAAAAAAAAGTATGTTAAACATCGTCTGGTTTATGCTTTGTGTAACACTGATTACATGGTGGTCAATGACATTTCTAACATAAAGACCATTTGCTAGGTTTAGAAAGGAGACCGTTTACCTGTGTATGTGAACGCTAAAAATAATATTGTATGATAACCAAAATTAGACACAAACATCTTTTTTTATATTTTTTTTGTTGGGTTTTCTGTAAACTTAAATTTTTTATAGATTTTGAGGTTAGGTTAGGTTTAGGCATTTGATAAAAATTAAGCCTATTTTAATGGTATTTTATTTTTTCTACCGAGCTATGTCCCCTGCCATTATCTTGATATTGAAATCACAAAAGAGTGAAGGGAAGAAGACTCAACTCGACAAGAAAGTAAGATAATTAACCAAACAAAACCAAAAATTAATGACTTTACGAAAGGATGACAGACTCTTCCTATATCCCTGTATAGTTTTGTTTGACTGATTGCTGATTTTTTTTTTATTGCTGCCTCCTCATTGAATAGAACGCACCCCAATGTGTTGTATGTTTTTATGTATTAGTTTAACTCAATATGTTATATGAGGCCATATTATTTTAATTAGGGAAATGGGTACAGTATTGTATAATATGTTCAAAAAACAGCCCCAATTCAAGAAACCATGAGCCTACAAAACCAGCAATGAAAAGTTTTAACTAAAAACATTTCAATTAAATAAATTATGGAGCCAGATTAGTCTTTTTCTGGACAAGAAGTCCAGAAAAGTCCTAAATTAGCCCTTGATTAATGTGTGCCATCTAATATCCATACAGATATTAGATGATTAATAACATTCCTATCACATTACCTCTTATTCCAACCCAAAACCCCTTTTGTTGGTCTGTGCACCACTCATAAACAATTTACGGAATTACAAGTCTTGACTTCATATAGAGGCCAATAAGTCTTGCGAGAGATGCAATCAGATTATTCTGAGAGTTTCTCAGATTTTGTTTCTAGGTTTTACACATAACCTGTAAAGGTTTGTTTGTACAACTCAGATGGCTTTTTAAAATTCATCCAAAAATGTTGCTGTCACCTGAAAAACATGGAGGAGTGCTAATCTAAGTCAAAACTTAAGGCATGGGCCATGTTACATGAGATGTTAGTAGTTGTTATAAGTCAAAGCTTCTTGACATTGCTAATTGGCTGACTAATATTTAAAGCTTTCTACAACCATAAAATTTCTAAGGGTGGTGTTCTTCCTTTAAAATTAATCCTTCTGCCCAGGAATTTTAAAGACGGCTTCTGGCCTATTACTGCATGAGAAGCTGAGATGCAATGAGATAAAATGTCAATGTGTGATATGTTTTTATATATTCTCTTTAATTAGGTTTAAGTGTTTTCATAGCGAGGAGTGATTTCCTTTAGGCTAACATAGTCTTAATATTAATTTATAAAAGCTACATAATTTAAATAATGAAAGTAATTTTACATTTAAAATTAGGTATGTTTGTATCCAAGTTATAAATAGAATTTTATAATTAATTAATTTTATACTGCAATTTGATTACAAAGTGACAAAACAAATTATTATTTCTTGGAATTCCTCGATCCTTTTCCCATGATAAGGTTAGGTAGATATATTTAATATTTTGGGAACCATGGCTTATTTATTCTGTATTTTAAATTTGAAACTATGCAACGAGTTTTGAAGCTGTTTTCACTATTATTTAGGTAATTTATTAATTATTACTAATCCGTACGAAGTCTGGGAGGGTCATTAGTATAATATTACACTTAACTCAATGCAATATATATATATTTTATTCCTTGTTTTGTAATAAAATGGAATACCACCCTTATGCAATAAAAGCTAAGACAGATATTCAAAGTACGATAGACATTATCTAAAAACATGTGAAGATTATTATTACTTATTACTCTAGATACTATGTTATCTCAGAGACTGGCTCATAATATTTCTTATTTCACCTTAGGCTGCATCAGCGCAGTGAATGACGACATTGTGAATGTCGTCGTGACGTTAGTGTTGTTCGTACTATGATTGAACCGCGTGAAATGGCGAGGCCATGGTTAATGACGTCAACCTATACCGAGCGACGTTTCATATTAATATCTTGTCTTAATAATAATAAATGTTGAGTTTTTTTATTATTTTCATCTACGAGTATCTTTCCACTGCCATAAGATCAGAAATTACAAAATACTTTCCGGAAACTGAAGCGTTTTTTTTTTCCTCGTTTAAAACGTATTATGATTTTATATGAACTTAGTAAGTAAAATAAATACATGTATATAATAAACAATATAAATATACCAAAATCCACCAAATTATTATCTATATACCTACCTAATTCGCGCCCGCCCGGGTCTTTGCCAGGTAGTCAAAGACTGAGTGCCACTTATCTCCATGACTGGTACGAGGCAAAGTGGATTTTTTGCTCAATGTTATAAAAGACTAGGTACATAATGTTTAACTTGCATTTCAAGTAAAGCGGATCAGTAGTTTTCAAAATATTTGATACGGCGGAAGGACTGAACAACACCAGATTCTCACCATAAGATTTATTTTTATTATTTTATATGTATTAGAGAGTTGTCAATTTCTTTCCCATTCATGAACTCTGTAGGTCTGAATACTATCAGGACCCAGTCTTTGTCTAAGCTATGTTTGACTCTACCTCACTATGATATGTCTGGATCATCATTATTTCATCGCCTAACCAGCATAGCATGTCTTGCATTATTTTTCATACGTATGCTTTCAGTGTCACTTGTATGTGGCGGTGGCCGAGTGAAACCACTTGAAAGAAGTTTATGCAATTAAATTTTTGTGTTTGTCATTGCTTTGCATAGGTAACAGTTATTGTATTTTTTATTTTATCTATTATCAGTGAGTACTGCGTTTGCACTTTCTGATGTAATAGTTATACCAACACTGTAATTAAGCGAGAAATGTTATTGTTCTAGTTCGTTTCTTTGTTAGTTTTTCTGCTTTGCTACCTCAGCTGTACCTAAGTATTTCTCTCATTAAGATTTTATTAAATTATTATGGTTGTGTTATATAGCTTTGCTAACTATGAGTACTGAAGAAGAGAGAATAGAAAGACATCTGCGCTATAAGAGTGACAACAAAGATTTGGTAAAAGAGAAGGAAGAAAGATGTACATCGTGGTCACCCACGATGTCGATGTGAGAAAGGTTTATCGTACAACTTCAGGGTAAACTCAAAGATTATTTGTAGGGAAGAGAAATTATCGAAGTTGTTCGACTACCTCTAGAATTAATAGTATAACATCAAAGCATGGTGACACTTTTACCAAGACTGATAAAGTGTTAAGGCAATAGTGTTTTGAGTTGTATGAAAACAGCATTCCCGACGTCACTATTAGCAACTTAGCTTATCCGTTAATTTTTAATTTGATCCATAGTAAATGTGTATGGACTCATTATATTTATGTCCTTGTAATTTCAAGAAATTTTAGAAGTTTTTATCGGGATACAAAGTATATATATATATTAATTTATTTATATATATATATGTGACGAGTTTACAAATCGATTAATCGTTTTGGAGTTATTTATTAAGTAACAAACATATAAACTTTCACATTTATACTTTTATTATACTTTATAACATTTATTTTACCCAAAAAATATTTTAACTACTACTAACATCTATTGCGTTTTTCATCATAGCCAAAGAATCCCATGTATTTAAAGTCAATGCCCTCATACAATAATTTTAAGTAGTGATTGTTGCACCTACTTTAAAAAAAAACAATTCTTTATTATGCTATAATGAGGTTGTTATTATGTTGAATATATATGTTTATATTACATTCTAATGTACTTATTTTAGAAAATCCTATCAGCTAGTCGGTAATAAACGTTTTTTCATTTACTTTAGAAAAACTATTGGGTTCTAATCTTGTGTTATCTTTCTTAGAAAAATAAAATAGTATTTAGGTTAGGTTATTTATTAACTTAATTTATGTTATTGTTTCAGATACTATTTAAGAGGTTGAATCGCATATGAACGGTAAGTTATTGGTACTACTATTAATAATAATAATATCTTAATCGTTTATAAAACTGGTAGAATGCCCCACGTACAAAAAACACAGAACACTCTTGTACTTTATAATACCCTTACCATCAGGTAAAAATAACGTCACATGTCTTAAATCCATCGATTAAAAACTGGATTGTAACTACCGTCTTCTCGTTCGAATTGAGATCTAAAATGGCCTTTTTTGAAACTATGAAAAGTGTTTGATTAATTACAAAAAATAGCTTTTATATTTTTTGTAAAAATGTATGTATGACGACCTCATTTTCGAACTCAACTCTATTGAGATCTGATGGTTACTCTCATGATAGTATCCAAAGTTTGACTTTTAAATGGATGCAATTATAATCTATACTTGATATTATGTTAATGTAGTTATTTAAAGCTATATGTTTTGTATTTTAGATTAATCATGTCGTTCCAACAATTCTGTCTCCGGTGGAACAACCATCAGCCTAACTTCATATCTATGTTCACGACCCTGCTGAACACCGGCTCCCTGGTAGATGTGACTCTGGCCGCGGAGGGAAAGCACCTGCATGCACATAAGATTGTCTTGTCGGCGTGCAGCGTCTACTTTCAGGTACTTTTTTAGAATTATGTTTTGTGGCAAAAAAAGAATATTTTTTAGGTGGGAGAAAGGTCTATATAACTTTGCTAGGCCGCCCGGTCGGTCGGCCTATCGTTCTCATGCAGATGAAAAGCCGTTAAGTGACCTAGTCATGTTTCGGTTTTAGTCTGTAGGTTCACCGGTTTTCCGGAGACTTCTGAATCAATTGATTTCGAGGTGGTAATCTCCTTTCATGGTGCAGTTACGAAACAGGCGATTGATTTGACGATAAGCAGCGAGGATATTAATCGCTTATTTCCTAACCGCACCATTTTACTGGCATAGTGGGAGCGATCAATATTGTTAAAAACAATGTATTGATCGACTATATTCTCTGTTCTTTTACCTCTGTTCAAGAAAAACAAGCATTTAAAATTGTAAATTCAAACATTTTAACCGTACTTGATTTAAATTTTAAATTTTAGCTACCTTTTTGATTATGAAAATTTATAAAAGTCCAAATTTACATACAATATGTAAAGTATTTAAATCCAACAAGAAACTATATTGGTTCCTCTTTTTTCAGACGCTTTTCACGGCGAATCCTTCCCGACACCCTATAGTAATACTTAAAGATGTGTCGTACGCCGATCTGCGTACTATGGTGGACTTTATGTACTATGGGGAGGTAAACGTGTCTCAGGAGCAGTTGCCCCAAATCTTGGAGACAGCTAAGATGCTAAAAATCAAAGGGCTGACGGAGATGCCGGAAACCCAAACTATTAACAAACCTGAAGGAGCCCCAGCAGCCGACCCTTGGGAGGCTCCGAAACGTTCGCCAAACAACACTTCACCAACGCCTAACAAGAAACGCAGGTAAAATATTATATCATAACAATCGTTGAAACGTTCGTATTTTCTAATAGAAAAGGAGAAATAAAACTGCGAAATTAAAGTTGTGAAGCAGAATCTACACTCTTAGTCATAGTATTTTTTTTTTTTTTTTGGGCTAATTACCTACAACTGAAAGAGTATTACGTGCAGAAAAACAATTACCAGCAAAAATGAAAACATAAAAGTTTAAATATTTACCCAACTTGATGTTGTTATACAAGTGGATATACATATTGACTTTGATATTTTGTACTTTTGGGCAAATATGCAGCAAATCGAACAACATTTAAAAATACACCATTTTTCCCTTTCTATATTCTACTAGGTATATATCTACTGTGTCAAAAAGTAGGAATAAATCATATAAAAGACGCACGTACAAGTTATCATTTTTATATAAAAAATGAATGTTGATAGCATCGTATTAAATTTACAGCACGAAATGTGTGCGCGATCTATAAGTTCAGTTAAACGTTAAAGCTGCAGTTTTTAGTTTTTATACTTATGTCTTTACGATTTAAAAAAAAAGTATTTCATTCGTAATTTCATATTTTCAATAGCTACAAACAATTTTGTGAAAGATCTCCGGCGCATCGAGTATGTTAAAAACACAAGCATATGCAATGATATAAAGCATTTAAAGAAGACGTAGTGTTGATCTGCCTCGTTCTGGTCGACCTTCGACCGCTACGAACGACGAAAGCATCGCTAGTATATAAAAAAATACTCTCAAAGAGATGAACTTTTTAGTCCGTTCATTACATTTTGATGGATATTATAGGCATGATGCATGGTTGCTTGTATGGAGGTAAATTTTGACCAAAAATAGCTTTTCGCTGAATTTATGGAGTCCTGAGGTTCTATGGATCCCACCGCTATGAAACTAATAATTAACCGTTGAGACTTTGGTGTACGAGTACAACTTGCAAAAAATCCTTGGGAATGGCGAAGAATATCTTCCTGATATGACCCCGTCTGTGTTTGTGTATTTTTCTCAAGCTAAAATTACTACTTCGAGAAAGGCGTTTAGGAGCTTACATTAATTTGAAGCCGATAAAATCCAATATTGGATTTTTTTGTTTTATTTAAAATTCCCGGATACTATCTACACTAAATCTATATCAATATATATATTGGCGTTTCCTCAAATTAGTATTATTAAAATATCCAAGTGTGTGTTCTGGCATAACTAAGGCACAACAAGTTGACCTATTGTCATATTTTATACTTTGATGATGGCAGAGAATCTTTAAAGGAACTCCTGATATAATATCAATAAACATATTATAAATAAATAAACTTAAAAAAATAGAATAGTATATATATAACTGCTGAATTAATCTGTTACCAGCCTCCCCTAGCAGGGCGGCGAGATAACTGTGATAAGATACTTTTAACAATGAAAATTCAATTGTTTTCAATACAAAATAATGACATACCATGCTATTTTATCACACTTATCTAGAGTGCCCCGCGCTGAGGCTTTATTCTACTAAATCAATTGTGTATAAGAAATGTATCAAATTTTTACTTTGACATGCAGTAGATATCCAATTCATTTAGTAGAATAGCCCCCCGGATATGTACCAAAGTTTTAAAAAAAAAACATTTGTTCGACAATATCACTCATTGGGGAGCACGTTAAGCAGTCAGTCCCAGTTTCACTATACTAACTTATAAAACTGTTGAGAGATGGGTTGTTAAGTCTATCCTAACACCGCTACGACTTGGCCACTTGTTCGGTGGAGACTCAGAATATCATAGGTTGTGATGGGAATAAAACTCCGCAAAATAAAACCCGCTGAAGGCTGTCTGGGCGGTTTCGGGCGCCTGCACCCGTGGTGGCACGTACTTACATATGCTGGGGCATGCTACATGCTGAATCGTTTATATTGGGCACCATCAAAACATTAATTTCGCCAAAACTGATGACAACTGGTACTAGACCTACGGTCTTTAATTTGTGATTCGTTAACAATACCTTTTTACTAAGCAATAACCCTTACATCCTAAGTATCCTTCACTCCACTTTTCGCTTAAGGATCGCCTCACTGTTTCGATTTTTCTTAATTTGACATATGGAGGAAAGAGATAGACGTCCCTTGAGTGAAAAGTGGAGTTGAGGACACAATTTAGAATACGAGGGTTAGTCTGATTTAAGTGACTTATTAGGATCATTGCATTATAGGTACAGAAAAACTTCGACCAACACAACGGCAGTTATCGAGCAAAACAAATCCTTTACAATTGATAGAAACTTCAATGGAGCAGCGGTTGAAAACTCTATCACATTGAGCAGCTTGCCGCCTCGTAAAAAAGTGCCAATCTTCATATATAAGGATGACGAAGAAAACGGCGCTGTCGATGCTACTACACAACAGGTAAAGCATTTTGGAACAACTCGAACCCACAACGTGAAATGCGTTTAGCTATTAATCACTCTTGGAATAGGTAATTCCTGAATTAATGCCAAGAACCTGTGAAGTTATCAGAGGGGTCATGGGAGATGTGATTTTGTTTGGCTACAAGACATTAAGTAAAAATTTTCTATTCCGATAGTCATATATTTTGTATTCGTTTGGCTATAAAAACGCCTCCATCTTGAATACACGAATTCTTCGTTCTTGTTTGAAGTATGGTTATTTCAAACCAATGGTAATAGACTGACAATTCAATATCTTATATAAAATCTGACTAAAGAACTTTTTGTTTTAAACTTTAATATTTTATAATGAAGCCCCTGAAATATGAGGAAGGAACTGTAAATGTCAGATTCTACTGATTATATTTTATGGAGATTCGTAATTTTGCAAATAAATTGTACTAATGGAGAGGGAAAGGTCGCGTAGTAAACCGAACGCCGAGAATTTCGATATTTTGGACTTCTCTGTTAAGATAAGCTCTGACATTTTGGACTAGAGTGCAGATGCGGTAGAGATTTTTTATACGTTATTTGAAAGTTAACTGCTCAATTACTTACAAAAGCATTGCCACGGAATATACCTAGTTGAATTGTGCAAGCGCTGCCTAACGCCGCGCGTCGCTGTGGACAAGCGCCGGCTATCGGACCATTGGCCAGCTCAGTTGGTCACACACCCTCGAGGTCGTCATACGCGCGTTTGACTGGTTATTTCTAACGCGCATTCTAGCTTACTCTAGGCTTATTTTTGCAGTGTATTTTAACAATACAAAAACTTTTTTTTTAAATTTTGAAATATTACAATTAGACACTAATTAAATATGTTAATGTGATATTGATATCTGCCATCTTTGGCAGAAAATTATCATTTCATATTACCCCCTACCTAGTCCTTAGAAATTTTGTATCGTCTTTCATCTTATTAAGTTAGATTTGTTGTAATATATTTTTAATTTAATGTTTATTTCTTTCTAGGCTCTGGGAAATCGGATTCGGCCTCTACAGAAAATTAAACTTGTAAATTCTCGCATCGGAACGGACCCCATAAACCCAGACTATGTAAGTTTTTGAGTTCTATAGATTTTTTGTTTATTTATATTATATTTAATTTAAACTGAGGTTTATAATGTAGAGAGGTATCATATAGATATATTGCGCAAGTCTGGTTAAAGCTTGTAAGGAAGACGTTGCGCAATAACAATACAGGACGCAAAAATGTCAACTATGGTTAACTATGTTGCCTACTAAATGGAGTAAATTTTACTATGGTATAAGATTTACATAGGTTATCAACCTATGTATCGTTTGGCTAATGGCAAATCTTATAATAAATGTTAAGATATGGCACAAAAGCATCTACCAACAATAGATTGTTACAAAAACTATCACAATTAACCTAAAACCTAATATAACTAAGTTATTATATATCTAATATAACTAAGTTATTATAGTTCCACTGCATAAAAAGAATTCGAAACGATACAATTAAGACATTATGGGTATGTATAGTTCTGACAAAGAAACCTCTAAAAATCTTGACAAAATAAAATCCTCTATTTATATTTGCCTGAGCCAAAAACTTAAAAAATCCCGTAACTGCCCTTTTAGTAGCTAGCTAAAACCGTAATAGCAACTAATAAACTTGGTATCAGATATTGTAAAAAAAAAGTACATTCATCAAGAAAAACGTTAAATTTCTTAAAATAAAACCCTAAATGATATTCAACGAAGTAGATAAGGAACAAAGTCTTTATGGATTTGATTTTCATTTAATGTTACAAACATCACATATGCAGTATATCATGTTGCTTATTAATGAGAGGATTGAGTTTCCTTTTTTCCTGTTACTTATTTTTTTTCTAAATCTACCAATTTATTAAGTACTTAATAAATATTTTACTAACTTGTCTTCTATGTATAAATTATAAAGTTTTGATACCAATGCAAGAAAAAGGGTTAATGCAAAAAGAGCCGACAAGTCTCGAAGCTGGTCGAATGGCATTTCATCATTTTCACTCTTTTAACTCTCAATAGATACACATTAAAGTTAGATGTGCACATGGTTAAAGAAAGGCGGGAAGATGCTTAAAGCATTATAGATGTCAAAAAGTTTTGCTCTATTATCTCTCGCAGCTATATTAGCTTATCCGAAGACTTAAATTTGCGTTTCATGAAAATTTTAAACCTAATACTTTGATTTTAAAGTTTTTATTAGTGGCTATTAATACCTATATTGACCTAGTTTCCTTTTTTTTGTAACTTATTGAATGTAAAATTTCAGATCGCTGAAGACGACATGGATAGGACTAATGTCACCAATCAATCTTTTGAATCTGACAACTCTGGACAACATGGTAAGCTAATTTACTAGTATTTTTATAGTTCTGAAAAAGTAAGTACTTTAACGGTGTGACTCTTATCTATATAGTCTATTTATCTGCATGTAAATGTCGAAATCTACTAGTTTCACTTGAAAATTTTTCACCGATAAAACGCCCAGTCTGCAATGACAGGATATTTTTATTTAAGATTTAGGGATATTTCGTCTATTTCATATTGTTGCTTTTTAAATTTGGGTAACGAAGCGTCATTATAAATATGCAATAACTTGTAATCGACATTACTGGTTTAATGTTCTTATTTATTATATGCATTCTCTTGGAGTGTTAAGTGTAAATTTGCCAGTCGTCCGAATACGCGACATTCTTTCGATCATCTTCGTGTTTTGCTACATCTTCGTGTCTTGCTACATCTTCGTGTCTTGCTGCATCTTCATGTCTTGCTGCATCTTCGTGTCTTGCTGCATCTTCGTGTCTTGCTGCAACTGCCACTTTCTCAATTATATGTACCGACCGATTTCCACTCATATAAAAATACATGTGCCATGCGTCCCACATCATGTTTATGATGAATTTAAGCAATATTTATTTATTTTTTTAATTCTCGTAAAAAGAAAGATATTCTTATACGTTTTATAGCACCATTCGATATTTTCGCACACAAAAAAAGTAAAGCGTGTTCCTTTTTTTCAGGGAAGGGAGATCAATGATAACAGAGTTATAGACGATTTTAAATACAAATATATGAAAATTTAAATGAATAAATAATTAAGCTTAAATTCATTAATCTCTCTTCCCAGGACAATGGCGGATGCCGGAGTATCCTCGGTGCGGTAACGCTTGCGCGGGCGAGAGTCCGTCGTTCGGCACGCCGGCGACGCTCGATCACGTGACGGCCGACGTAGGCCTCGAGCTGGCCGAAGCGCCCGCGCATCCGCCCAGGCGCCGACGCACCACCAACCCGCAGGCCGAGGAGAAGTTCCAGCGCGCCCTGGAAGCCGTCAGGTTTGGAGGTATAGGCTTCTGTAAGGCCGCCAGAATGTTCGGGGTCAACAACCGCACCCTTTGGCTAGAATACAAGAAGAAAGGCTATCCTAACAACAGACCCAGCATTAAGAGCCGCATAAAACGGGAGCACACTTCACCAGTGCACGAGACCAAGGCGGAACCGATGGAGAACAACCAGATGCCGACACTTTGCCCTCAGATGCCGATATTGAATTACGCAGACAACCGTCATGAATATTCCACCATCGGGACGTCTCCCCTCAACCTTCACGGGATGAACTTTGGTTCGATGCAATAGGACGAGGCTTGGAGCGGGACGTTCCGCAGCATGTGACCTGCGCCGTGGCAGGCGGCCCATAGCGTCCCGCCGTGCCAGCCCGCGACATATACCCACATTGTGTACCAGTGAAGAGAAACTTCGGAACATGAAATGTGCCATAAACTACACTTGTTTATTTGTGATGAGTTTTAAAAGCTGGTTCCAGTGCATTTTTGGAACTTAATCTTAGTCGCTAACTGTTGACCTTCGGTCGTTTATTGAATCGCAAGTACTACTATATGTATTGTGATTTAAATCAAAGCCTCAAGTGTTTTATTTGCACTTCGAGTTTTCAAAATATTAGTACATTGACAGCGATGGCAGCGTCAGCAACACAAACTTGTTAATTTGTATTATAGAAAAAAAATCTTAATAAGATCTTCTTTTAAGCTTAAAAATAATTTCAATATTTCTATTTATAATATTTTGACAACTCTAAGTACATATAATTGTGGCAGTAACATAGTTAGGTAAATGATAATGTATGAAAGGGTTTAAGTATTTTGGACTAATAGATCTCGGTTATTATAATGTGAATTTCGCTATTTTTTAAAAATCTCAAAACAGTAAGACACACACTTGTGATAACGATGTAGACATCGTATAAAAACTGTATGTACATTATTTTATTATATTATACTATATTCTACAAGAACTGATAGTTTTAACAGATAATGCAGTACTACGCATGATCGGTGGTACCACGAAATGTCGCTTTGTTCTTTTAAATGTCATTATTACATTATTTACTATTGACAATTATCGACATCAAAACGATATTTTATACGTGGTGGCCGAGTTGGTTAGACCTTGGACTTAAAAACACTAAGGTCCCTGGTTCGTATCCCGGTGTGTACCAATGAGTTTTTAATTTAAAAATTTATGTACATTTGTTTGACAACACCACTATAGTGCCTCGGAGAGCACGTTAAGCTGTCGGTCCCGGTTTCACTATACCAACTTGTGAAACTGTTTATAGATGGGTTATTGAGTCTATTCAAAACATCGCGACGAGCTAGCCACTTGTTCGGTGTAGACTCATACCATCGGCTACTACGAGGTGGGATTAAAACCCCTCCGCTGGGTACCCTGGGGCCGTCTAGGCGGTCTCGGGCGCCGTAAGGCACCCGTGAAGATATATATATAATAAAACGATATTTACACTCTCGTGTATAACTTAGTACATTTAGACGCGATGACGTCACTATCAGTTCTAGTGGAATAAACTTTAAATAGGTATATTCTAATAGGTATTTGCTCAATTAAAGAAAACATTCTAAAATGTAACAAAACGAATGTTGTCTATAGCAAATATCCTTTTTGAATAATCTATTGATCCAAGACATATCTGTATTGTAATTATATTTCATATCTTATAATATATGTGATAAACTGTAAATAACAAAATGCACTAACTTGTTAGGCATATTATTTTACTTTTGACCCTTGCGGATGTAAAATATGCATCAATCATTAATAAAAATATGCAAAGGGTCAAAATGTAGCCCAATATCATATTATATGTATCTAATTGTTATCTCGGGTTTATTAAAACCGTGTAAACGCATTTATAAAGCAAAAGTTAATATAACTTTGGCCTAAATACTTTAGCTTTAAATATTTCGTATTGTTTGTGCATTTATTTTTAAGGGCTCTGCCGTCGTGATAAGTACGCCCATACAGACGTACTTCCAATATTACAACTAGACTGTTAGTCGAAGTTCAATTATTATTTTTATGTTGGCAATTGTACGAAAAAAACTTTCTTTAATATTTCTGTGTTGTTGATTAAAAAAAAATACAACATTTTTTTAATCAACAACACAGAAAGATTAATAAGTACCAAACGGCTTAAGGACATAGTATCCAGGCCAGGAAATTTTAATAAAAAAAAATAAGTACCAAAGACCGACAAGAAATATTATTTTTGTTCTGCGACAAACAGTAATGGAAAAATACTGGAGTACAAAAGCTCATTGTGTATGGACAGCGCGGACTTCGCGATGCAGTGTCCCTAAATAGATTCTTTAAGGTATTTGCTGCATTTAAATAAAATCATCTAACAGTGTTCGTTCGGGTACCTTTCTTTTATAAACGGTGGTTGTGTTTATTAGATCTGCTGTTAGGCTTTCTAATACTTGCAATATTTTTGTTAGGTATTAATATTTTTATTATATAGAAATTAGACAATAAAAAGGCATTGCCTAAAAGAGTTCGTTAAAACTCGTTTCGTATTAAAATTGCCTCAACTATATTATTATTGTTATAGTTATTAAATAATAAATATAATAATTCGCCCAAAGATTATTTGGGGCCGAAAACCGAAGATCTCGCTATTTCAAATAATTTACAGCCATGACTTTCGAATAAGTAAGCGGCACTGAATTATAACTGTAACGTTTGTTACTCGGCCTATTTTATACTATTAATTTGCATTTATTTTAAGTTAGTTTATTTTGATTATTTTTTCGTAGGTTTAAATTCTAAATTTTTATATAAAGCATTTAATTTTGAAAAAAAGATCTCTTATCGATTCTCTTTACTAAAGACTGACATAATTGGAATGAAATTATTAAATTAAATATTATTTTTACTATCAATCATTAATTTATTTATTCGAGGCGATAAGTTTTTCATCATTTTGGTCTACATTTTGGATAATAGATTATATAATGTTACCACATAGGCTGACAATACATTATTCAGCAGAAAAAAGTTTCTACCATCAAAACTACTATTTTGTGATACGACACCAAGTAAATATCAAAGTATTATTTATGTAAATATTTCAATAAATTCAAATATACATATTTTTCTATATAAATATAATATTTCTTTTACACAGTGCTATTTTTACAGTGTTATTTTGTTACCATTAAATGATCTTTCAGTATTGTTAAAAAGTGCATTTGTAGATAAATATTAATAAAATATTTAGTAATATAGGTATTAATTAAAATAAAAATACAGTACGTATATGTGTTGATATTTTTATAATAAAAACGTATGAACAAATTAAATATTTTTATATTAAAATGTCGTTGAACAAACTCTCTATAGCTTGTTTTAAAAAGGGCATCTAATAATATTAAGAATATGACGTTATCTAATGAAAGAGAGGAATTATTAAAGACAAAATGTATCTTTACCTTACGAGTAAGAGTATAAAAAAATATATTATAATTAAGATGAAACCAGATTTTAATGGTTTCTTGAATTCAGACAGTTCAAAAGTTAGAATTGTCTTGTTCAAAAAATAATCAAATTTAACTGTTACCAGACTAGAAGGTCGACTGACAATTTTATTGAAGACTAGAGAGTATAAAAGTGATATAATATATTACATTATCTTTTTTTAACGAGTAATAAACATAACACGCATCTATTTTTTCTCTTATATAAAAGGATAAGAAAAAAAAAATATGCACGGTGTTAATAAAAAAAACTATAATGGTTATAAGATTACCAGTAAAAAAACTAAAGTTTTAAACCACATTTACGCCAATTATTAAGTTTATTGCATAGCACACAATAATTGGTACATATGTATGTGCATATCACCTTTATAAACTCAAGTCTTAAAGTGTCATAATTGCTGGAATCGCCGCAATTGTTTTATAGAGGTCATTGAACTGTTTTTGTTCTCTTTTTTTTTTAATTTTAAGTATAAAAGCATCCCCGGAACGAGGTTGTGTCATTAAGGCTTTAAAGTCTGAACAAAGTTCACGGTTGTGTTTTTGCTGTTTTTTTTATAGCTAAATAGTTAATAGTGCCTAAATGCTTGTCGTGACATAACCGCGGGAACGGATTGTAGTTTGGGTTAGGTTAAGAGCCAATGACCAAATGAAGTGTCCGATAATGTAACAATAGCTATATACCTTTAGTTTTCTGTAACAATCTTTCACATACCGTACAGTTTCGAGTGGAGGGATCCACCAATCCTTTTGATGGATCTCTACAGATTAAACTGCACAGTAAATGGTATATTGTTTAACAAAAACTTGTAATAGACTTACTGTAACTTAGAGATGAGTAATGGCGTCAAACGTGAATAATTTTATTTTATTGTCTGTTGTTGAAACCTTTTTAGGAATCTATGAAACTGATAATTTGATGCCATTTTCTATTATATTTTTAGTTACATTGACGGACAACTTATTTGATCATACTGGCTGGGTTTTTATCAAAATATCTTTTCTATAATAAATTAATATCTAAGATGGCGTCTTTTATATCGCTGCATGGAGATATATATAGGGAGCCGGGAATTGTCATTGTGTGTAATTAACAAATAGTGAGAATAAAAATTATTATACGCAATCACTGGATTGATTGAAGTGAGAACACAATATGGCGGCAACGAACACGTGTGACATTTTGTTTTATAGGCGATATTATGAATTAGGGCGGTTCCATATATTATTCCTAATTGAAATTAAGAATCCAGCCAGCCGTCATTCGACCTTTAACCTAAAAAGTTTCATTCGACGCCATTTTTGAAGTATTATTGCTATTACAGAGATGTAATTTTCAGTATAAGTCGTCAATAATTTGAAATAAGTACGACGAAAACGTTATTTGTAGATTAATTGATAATAAATTAGCGTTTTACAAAAACTAATGGTCTTTTATTTCAATCGTACTCACATATGCCGAATCAAACTAATTTTACAATTATAGCTAAATTTAATGTATGTTTTACCTGGGGCCCACTTCATAAACGTACAAATTACATTAACAATTTACAGCACATTCCTTGGTTTAGTTTGTTCAAAGTGAATAGTTCCAACTACACTGAGCAGTGTATTAGGATAAATTGGGATTTGGCCCGGCCGTGGCAGTGTTTAGCATTGATGGAACAAGAGCAAACAGTTTATTGAAATCTATCTACCTATAAATACTTATCGACATCTACTGTAAGCATACTTTTTTAGTCAATAAATGGGTATGCCCAATACATATAAGCGTCAAGATTGAGGATCCACACTTTTTATAATAAGAATTTGCTAATAATTATGCTCGCAGTTGGATGGGATTATAGTTAGCCCTCCATGCTTTTTTTATTAAAAGCATATCCAAAAAAGTACACTATACTCTGTAAAATTTAGCTTGATCGACAGCAGCTATTATGACATTGATTACTAGTGATGTGATGCTGTCGATACTAAATATCGATTAACCTTTTAGTAACATGAAAAAATAAGCATCAAATTAATTTCAAATGTTTTTGATTCTAATGGTGTTGCGCATGTAAAGTTGTAATAAAAACATAACAAAACAGCCATTCGATACTATTGCTAATCTGAAGATTTAAACTATTTAAAACCGGTAGGTTCGTGACAATGGATTAGTATTTAATATAGGAGACTCTTCCAGTGATAATGAGTCTGGAAATTATGACAATACTTCTACTACTCTTGTGACCGACGAGAGTAGTAGATACCCCGGTTGTTCGGTGAGGCCGAGAGCCGGCTAGAGTTGATCCTGTTACCGGGTCAGGGACTCTACTTTCTGGGTACTTGTCGCGGTCAGTCGGTTTCAACCCTCTTGCTGTGGGGTTGGGTTCCGGATGGAGTATATACCCCGCTGCTAGGAGCAGGATCACGGCGGCCGACTTCCCGCCGGTAACTCATGCGCCTTCGGCGCTGACCCTCAGGGCCGTGTGGCTTGTCCCTCTACAGAGAGGTGGGATTGGGATAAGGTTTAGGATAGGAATTGGCGCACTGCAGACGAGTTCAGTGCGCCTGGGATAGGATATCCCAAGCGCGTATATATTGTCGCGATGTGCGCGAGGTCCCCCGACATTGACTGTCGTGCAGTATTAAGTGAATAAATTGGTTTATATAAAAATTACTGCATTATTGTAATTGTGTAAGGTAAATAATCTATATTTACAATATGAGAATTTATTATTTTTTAATTCTTTTCTATCTACCTATATATAAATATCGATAAAAATGAAAAATCTAAATTTAGCTATTTGCCCAACCCTAGTTTAAAAAGCAACCTCTGAAGGAAAAATAAAACTCTTAAATGCTTCAAATGCTGCAAATAAAAAGTAAATAAATGGTAATTCAGTTGATTTTCTACAATTTGATAAAATACATAATTTATTAAGTATTTTGTTAAAAAATATTGTGAGTATTCTTTTTTACTAGAAAAAAGAAAAAGGAAGTTCCTTCCTTTTTAAACGCAGTGGCTTCTGCCATCTGTCAAGTTAAATTTTACAGAGTATAGTTACAAACTTAAAAAATAGATCTAGTTTGTAAAAGAAATATACTCTTGAGACACTTAAACCTCCATTCAATCCCTTTAGTATTTGACCGCCTCCGTAGACTAGTGGTTGCGCCTTTGGCGTTGTATCCGGAGGTCGTAGGTTTGATTCCCACCCATGGCAAAAAAATACTAAAACATTTTTCAGTACAGTTTATCATGGTGTGAGTGTTTATAATATATATACATATCATGGGTGCCTTACGGAGCCCAAGACAGCCTAGACGGCCTCAGGGTACCCAACGGAGGGGTTTTAAATCCCACCTCACCGTAGCCGATGGTATGAGTCTACACAGAACAAGTGGCTAGCTCGTCCCAATGTTTGGATATACTCAATAACCCATCTATA
Source organism: Monopis laevigella (assembly GCA_947458855.1). Taxonomy (NCBI): domain Eukaryota; kingdom Metazoa; phylum Arthropoda; class Insecta; order Lepidoptera; family Tineidae; genus Monopis; species Monopis laevigella. The sequence goes on along the minus strand of OX381576.1, from coordinate 35,475,367 downwards.
CACCGTTTCACAAGTTGGTATAGTGAAACTGGGACCGACAGCTTAATAATTATTATTATTATCAAAATGTGGCCACTTAATTCTGATGCTCATTAGGTTTGTTTGATTCCACTATGACGGCTTTCTATAATTAACCGGTTCATAAATAATATGGAAATAACGGACCGTTCCCTGTATGTTTATCGAAATATAATATAACATATTACGAGTATATTCCAAGAATTAATTGCTATTCAACATAAAAACCCGGTTCAGTAGTTTTTAAGCGCGAAATTCTAGAAATGATAGGTTATTTATATTTATTGTTCTATAAAATGGTGCAACGGTGGAAATGTAAACAATATAGGCTCACAGTAAAGTCTATTTAGAGTGTGTAATAATAATATTAATATGAAGGACATTACACACATATGGCCCTGGTCACAAACTAAGCTCTAGGGTTGTTCTATGTGTACCAGCAACAACGATATTAATACTTATTATATTTTATAAACACCCAGACCATGTACAAAAAAACATTTGTTTTTTGCCATTTAACCCACGATCTCCGGATACAAAGCCAAAAGGGCAACCAATAGTCTACGGGGGCATCTCTCTATTTTTTTTTGTTTACAATTTTATTATACACATTTATTTTTTATCCTACCTGATTATAAACAGTCCTAAAAAGTCCATGAATCAGGTCGGTCACTGTGCCGGCTAAATGATGCAGTTACAAAACGGGCGGCGACAAATATTATTATCCGACCGGCCGTTTGCTAACCGCACCCTGAAATAAGACTACCACCTCGACAAGAAATCGATGCAGTAGTCTCCTGAAAACCGGTGAACCCACAGACTAAAACCGAAACATGTTTTGGTCACTTGACGGTTTTTACATCTGTATGTAACGAGACTGTTTTATCGGACTAGCGAAGTTGTCGAGACCTTCCTCCCACATATAAAAATAATATATTATTATGTACCTATGGTGTTTTTTTTTTCAGGTACTGTAGAAATAAAAAACCGAGATTTACCAACTACGTCTATGGCCGTAGCGATTATAGATCGTCGAGGAAAGACCCTCATTCGCCAGAGTCGCGTCAGAAGGGAGTCAGAGACCTCTGAGCCCGCGCTGATACGACGAGCCTCTGAACCCGCGACCGTACCTGCTACCCACCCCGAACTTAAGAAACATGCTTCTCATCCGCCTATGAATAAGGTAACATATTCTGAGACCTTTTAATAGTCTTGTAACGTAACCGCGTCGCTTATAATAAACTTATTCAGTTTGAAAGCGCGTGGACTTTCTCTCTCTGGGTTTTTAAGGCATTTGTAATTATTTTTTATAGGATGACATTCACGTATATTAAATTTTGAGTAAAAAAAACTAAGATAAAGTTCCTTGCTAAAGCGAGGAGTTTGAGTCCCAGCTCAGGATTGTTTTTCAATTTTATCTCGAAATGTCATAATAAATTATTTAAATAAACTCTCAATCCACCTTTATTATCTTTTTGAAAGAGGATATATATATATATATATATATTTTTTTGGTTAAGTTGCATATAAATATATATATGTGTACCACTTCGAAGGTGTACCATCACCGTCTAGACGGCATCAGGGTACTGAGCGGTAGGGTTTTATTCACACCTCATAGTAGCCGATGGTATACTGAGTCTACATCGAACCAGTGGTCAGCTTGTAGCTGTGTTTGGATGACTTAATAACCCATCTATAAACAGTTTCATAAGTTGGGACAGCCTAACGTGCTACTTGAGGCACTATAGTGATGTTGTTAAATATCACATATACATATGTTGTACATATATTTTTTAGTTAAAACTTATTGGTGCATCTGGGTTTTAACCGGGGACCTAAAAACTGTAAGTGTAACAAACTCGGTCACCGCGTATTTCAAAGGGTGAATTTGATAGATTGTACTATGGGCTAATATGAGTCTCTACTGATCAAATTGAACAACTTTTCTTATAGAAACATGTGTCACAAATGAAAAAATATTTGGCTTCCCTATACAAATTGGTCATTTTAACATTAATAGTTTGTAAAATTGTTCAATTTAATCAGTAGAACCACATATTAGCCCAAAGTATAGTTATTTAACAGCATGGGTCATACTTACTATAATAGCCCTGTGCTTGTTACAGCAAGCGACGTCGACATCTTTCGAAGCAGTATACATAGCCATGGGAGCAGCTAACACGGCTAAGGCTCCACCGGCCACTCAGGTCGGCATCACCCGGTCAAATTCCGCGAGCACTTCCAGCACAATCAGCATCGATCAGGTAACGCACCTAGTTTTAGCACGCACCTTGCTAGTGTTGACACTAGCATAGTATAAAAAAAATACTGTTGTATACAGACAGACAGACCGACCGACATACAGACAGACATTGGCTGTTTATAAAAGCATCCCGACGAGACTTATGACGCCATTGACTTGACAAAATAATAAGACAGGCAGATAGATAGCGGACAGCGAGAAAATAAGTAAGTGAAAATAAATAAGTTACCAACAAAGTGCTAGTTTTAAGACTTCGACTCTTTCTAACAGTAACAATATTACGTCTTCTTTCTTATTTAACTGGAAAATAATGCAACATTTTTTTATTTAAAAGGCCCATTCCTTGTGAGTTACTGTGAACTTTTGAAACTAGAAATAAATTATTTCTACTTAGGTTTTATTTCTAGTTTCAAAAGTTCATAGTAACTCACTAACTACTTGAAATCAAGCCAATTGTTTAAACAAGAGACTTACAACATTTAGCTGTGTATTTAGTGTGTGAGGAATGGTGACCTAGCCAAGTACGCAATTTGACTTGGACCTTATACATTTATTATTTTACACTTCATAAATGCCGGTAACGGGTTAAAATATGTTTTTTGTCTGACTGAAGCAGACAGCTAGAGGCAACCCTAGTTCGTATTTATCAACCGAGCGGCCGTAGGTAATTATAATAAGAACACTGCCGAGACAACTGTTTTATACTGTTACTTTTCTATCTCTGACACTAGTATATATAGCAGCAAATAACTTATGACATATGGAGGTGAGTTCGCGCAGACTTTTGGAACAAAACAAAATACATTTGTTAGTTTATGTGCAGATACAAGCATTATATAAGTTATACACGATGCGGCACGTTTTAGTGCTACTTATTCAAGTTGAAAGTGCGCCTCTCGCGTTTACAGAAAACCTTTATACGTTTGTCCTGTTACTTTGCATAAGATCCCATCCAAATAGTATTTGCTTATCATCATTTAATGAAAGGGCTTTTATAAATGATATTTTGTACTAAGTACAAGGCGATACATATCCAGTGCCATAACTGGGATTCAATGGTTCCACATACACGCATCTTCGGTGTCACCTTATAGAAAGCGATTGAATACATATTTTAATTAATCATCCACAGTTATCATCCGAAATAGCAAGTAACACACCTCGAGCTAGTCACTGTCCTGTCATGCGAACCGGGCCGGCTTTGAGCTGTAACTTCTGCTGGAACACCTTCGACGAATGCGGCCGAATTTTACGCCGAAAGACCAAATACCATTGTCCTGAATGTCGGTCCAATCTATGCATAGTTCCTTGCTTCCACGAATACCACGCCTCGCTCCACGAGAGGGGCGAACAATAAGTAATTTGAATGCTCGAATAATTACTATTGCGGTTTCCGAAAGGTTTTTGGTATACTATACCTATTATACCCGATATGAAGTGCTATGGTCACAGAATAACATATCGAAGTAAAAAGAGTTATTAAAATAAAAGTCGTAAAATAAAATAATTATTTACGAGTAAAAATTAATTTGTGTATTCTTCTTTGAATGTGTAATTTAGAGAATAGCTACGTCACTTCTTTTCTAATGTTTAAATTTAAGAATAGGAAATTCAACTTTTTTACTATAAGCTCATAGTAAGACATTTCTATTTCCAATGCTTATTATTATAATATTGCTATTTTACCAGAAAGCGATTCATTTTCGTTGTGTAATACCAAACACATTGGTAATAGTTTTTTTATTTCGAATATAATAACATTTATTTCTATTTTAAGTTTAATTGTCTATTTTTGCAACAAAAAAAAATATTTACATATTTGTATTTTATAATGTTCAGAACTATGAGACAGATATTTATATTGTAAGTATTGCAATCGAAAAAAACGTTAAGATATTAAAATTCTATATGCCTCGGTGGCTCTATTTTTCTATTAAATTACTGCGATCTCGTAGATAGGCGCAGATCCGGAGATTGTCCGTGCGTTTGATTCTCACTTAGGGGAAGAATATTAGTTTTGTAATGCAGCCTAATTTGTAGTAAGTATGGATTCTCTATTAAATTGTACGTGGAAGACATGTTACCCACAATTTAAATCTCTTTGTATTTTATTAATTTTAAAGAGTGTGAATACGATAAAATTTGTATATAAAATGTTAATGTAATTCTATTTTTCCATCGAAAACCACTTTATGACTACCTAAATATAATAAGTTTACCTTAACTATTGTAAATTAGATTTTTCCATTATTAGATATCTATAGCAATTTATGCATATGTATTTGGATGATGAGTAATATATAAGAAATATAAATCAACGAAATGTTTGTCATATAATGAAATAATTGTTGTAGCCATTAACATATTGTTATCGACTTTGAAAAATACCTCTTCTCTGTAGTTTAGAGAATACATTTTGATAAAATTATACTAAGTATATCAAAAGTTATATTAAATATTTATTGTATATTATATTTTATTAATGTAAAAGAAACTATTAATTATCAGAAATTTAAGAGTCTTTGTCGGTAAATTTATATCCATTAGTTTCTCCTTTGTCAGTAGTTTAAAATTCAAATTTGTATATAAGAATCATAAATTCTTTGCAGTATCTCTTGTTTTTCTATTTGAAAGAAAAGAAAATTATCATATAAACAAAATCTATTGTGGATTAATTTTATTTTTATATAAGTAAACCAGCCCAATTTGCTCACCTAGAATAGTACGTAGTTGTTCTATTGCACTTCCTCTATAAGTAATAATTAAATACAACCTATTAATACACAGTGAAATATTAGTAGCGACTATTTTAACTATTTTCTAATTAAATTTTACTGAATTAAAGTAGTATTTAATGTAAAAAGCAATAAAAAAACTGTTTCGTCTTAATCGGTAAACTTATTAGTATTTTTTTTATAATATATATATATGGGTTAAAAAGTTTATTGATCCCAACTGCTAATCAATGTACCTACATATTTTTTCTCCTTTGTTATTTTTACAAAGATGAAAAAGAAAGATCGAAAACGGAACCCATAATTGAAAGTCTGAAATTTCGATTTTTGTGAGTAAATGTATAATTTATAATACTAATTACTATTATATAGGTATATATAATAATTAACTTAGGTATTAGTCAATTTGCTTTTAAATTTTATAAAATATAATAATTTTAAATTTATTTAATGCATTCAGATAATTCCGAAAGTTTATAATATAATGTTTAGGCCATTCTAATAATCTTTGTCACATTACTCACTAGCGTCATTCTTTACGTGTTTTTTTTTCCTTTTTTCATTATATTAACAGTATTATAAACAAGTTATTGTGCATTCCTACAGTTCTAGGATATTTATTCCTTCATGCAAGGAGCATTAGATTTGTAGAAAGCGATAAAGGGTCAATAAACTTCTTAAATCAAAGTTGTTAAAAATATTTCTCTTTTTGAGAAAAAAACTAATCTTATATAAGTCTTTGAAACGAATTTAATTAACATTTTTATATCCTAATAATACTATGTTTTGTATCAAATTCTTTATTAGCTTCTAGCTCATTGGTTGCATATTTACATTGAATGTTTTCTCATAACTTGATAATAAAATTAAGCAATCAATGTGTGACGTTTTTCAGTTTTGTTTCAAGCTCAAACATTAGTACTTACATAAAATAATTTTTGATGCCAAGTACTAGATAAAATATTTGTAAAAGTAGTTCAAGGAATGAACCTTTCGGTCTGATATTAATACCTATATTTTTGTGTATTTTCTAATAAACTTACTCTATGTGTATTAAATAATAACTATTTTTGTTGAAATTATTGTCATGACAAAATATATGTACCTATAGAGTAGTATACAAATATTTGAAAGCTTGTATTGTGACTTTACCTGAAATTTTAAGACTCTACTTCTTAATGTAATGTATTTCATATTTTTTATATTTAAAAATTTAATAAAATATAATGTGATAGGTAGGAGTAACACTTGTGGTAATTGTGCATGTAAATATGTAACACTAAAAAATATAAATATTATTAAATAATTGTAGAATTAAATGTATAACAAAAATAAAGCAAAAGTTTTTAATAAAATAAAACATTAATCTTAAAGATCTCGGTGTCTATCTGTTATTTTATAATATATAAATGAAATGTAAAACTAAATATTTTTAGTTAAACTCGGTTTTATATTTGTTATTCTTAAAGTGTGGAATCGGTAAAGAAATAATATATACCACTGACTTCACACTATTCATCTCTATCGTTCGTCAATTGTTGATAGTACGCGAGTAACAGAGACAAGTGTCATTGCTCGAAATTCTTTATATTTCTTTCTATTATACTCTATTTAGAAACATTTTTATAACCTCTGTTTCCTTCCTTTTTCGCATTCACATGAAACAAAAGTGGTATAACACATTTATTACCAGGTTTAAGCCAAACCTTGTATAGCTAAACGTTTGTGAATAGTGTTGTGGTAGTAAGCTAAACGTAAAAACATATTTGCTCTTATATACTCTACGGCAGCTTTGCCCGGTTTTTTTTATAAAACTTTCAACATTCCTGTATTAGAAGATAAATCCTCAATCCAAAAAATAAAGAAAACATCACAATATTAGTGCATTGTGGTCGTATTTAGAAGTCTTTATAGATCTGTTGTGTAACCTAAAACTGGAGTTTATTATGTATGAGGTATATTTATTTTTAAGGCGTGAAATACTTATAGTGATTTTGTAAATTATAATTAAGTTTTGATATTAATAATTTAATGGACTTATGCCCGATTTCACCAACGATCCCTAACTCTAAAGGAGCCCCTAAATAAGAATTTTGACATATTTGCTATGAAAGAACTCTCATTAATTATCCCATAACTTAGGGGCTCTCTTAGAGTTGGTGTAAATACTGTGTGCAGGTTCTTAATATGGAAGGTAGGGGTGATGAAGATTGCTTAAATAAGGAGTTTAACTTTAATAAAATAGATAATAAACGAAAACCATTACTTTATTTCTGTAGCAGAATGCCGAGTGTCACAATACATAAATTTGACATAAATCATTACTTTTCATAAAATTCTACTTTATAATTATCCAACAGTTGGTGAAATCGGGCATAAGAAAATTGAAGTTTTCTAAAAGATTTTTGGTTATTTTCATAATTCGAAATTACTTATTGATTAATAATTGTAGAATTCTATTTATTTTTTCGAATAAATAATTTCTTGCATCTGATAAAACTTAACTGTTTTATTTAGTAAATAAAGAAATTTGTAAGTTTAATTTAGCTTAGATATAGACTTTAACATTTATTGAACAAAGATTTTAAGTTATTTTGTTAGATCAGAAATTTGTTAATATTAATGTATTACAAATTACAATAGTTTTTGTGTACTGAATTCTATGGCTTATCGGTCAGAATATATTTTTTGTTTTAATTTGAAATTTAGTGTTAAGGTGCTACGACATAACAATTGTTCAAAATAGACATGTTGATGTTACTTGTCCAATTATAATTGGAATTGTTATTTTTTTTAAAACCTGTGTTTAATTTTAATTAATATTCGTTTCCTCTAATCCAAACAATTTGTACTTAACCTCAACTTAATTCTTGTTTGTACTAAGAATACCTACTTAAAGAAAATATTCTAGAATGGACTATAGAAAACGTGTATTATAATTTGTTACACTATTTTTAAATTTGTTAAAATTCAAAATATCTTAATAAACATGTGTAACAGATTACCTGAAAGAATAAAATATATTTGATTAATACATTTTTCTTAATTATCTTCCTAAAATATAATCCAATAAATATATCCTTTTGGTTTCTCGTTGGACTTTTATACATTTTTAGGGAGTTCATCTAGAATTTAATTTCTACATGGGCCATAGAATAATATAGTTACTCTAAATCTACACCGAAGAAGTGGTGAGCTCATCACTATAATTGTATAGACTCATAAACCCACCTATAAACAGGTTTTCAAGTTGGTATAGGTCGGATAGTGACTATACAAACTAGGAAACCCGTTTATAGGTGGGTTTATGAGTACTTAATTAATTACTTTAACAAACAGTTAAAGTAATTAAGTAGTTTTATTATGAAAATCGAATGACAGCTCGTACATTCGACGCCATTTTCAACTTTAATCGTTAAAATGACTTTAACGGACACTTTGGTGCAACTGAAGCTAAATGTCACGCATACAATTTTAGCGTACCTAATACATTTTATGAAATCCGGTATTGTACATTTATAATCATGCAAAAAAAATAGATTAATGATCAGAATTACGCCAGTTTGCTGAAAGCGTAGTAGCGGTTTAATCACTCGTCAAAATCAAATCAACTAAATTTATAATATTTAAATCGATTTTATTTATAGAGAAATTATAGGCTCATTCCGAGTAGTTTCATCAGATTGTCGTTTAACACGTTTCTTGTTATATGTTTAGATACAGGTTCAATTACAAGTTCGTCCGCCAACTCCTTCGCTGTAAAAATGGCGCCTGCCTTTCTATCTTCGCCGCAAAAGGCGACCTGGGGCTCTAGAGAAAAAGCAGGCGAGGCGACATGTCGCGTCGCCTCAGTCAAAAACGTATGTATTTTGACAGTGACAGTGGGCGTGAGGTACGCTGTCACCTGCCAAAGTCTATACAGTTTTGATTGAAGACGACACGACACGTCGCCTCGCTTGATTTTTCTCTAAGGCCCTTGGGCGGTCGCTCAAGCGCGCCCTACCCTGAACCCATCTATAAACAGATTCACAAGTTGGTGTAGTGAAACTGGGACCGACTAGCTGTAGGTACTCTCCGAGGCACTATAATAGCGGTGTTGTCAAACATATTTTTTTAAGGTCTAACCAAATCAGCCACCACGTATTTCTTATTTTTCAGTAATTAGAGTTTGAATTCAATGCACTCATTGGATTTGCTTGCTTGATGCACGCACAAAAAACTGAGTAAAAATCTTGTATTCTAGTTCAAAAATTTAATGTAAGGGCCCTAATTCTGGCGCTTTTGACTTTTTTATTTTTATGAGAGCTCGGAATGTGATCACATCTACCCGATGGAAAGCAGTATGAAGGTCCAAGAACAAATGCAACAAACAATTACGATCTACGTAACCGTTGATTGCACCTATTATGCCGGCTTAAGATGCCTATAAACGAAGCGTGCGTTTAAAGGACTCGAGATTATAGGAAGAAGGAAACACGCGAGCAGGTAGAGCATTCCACATTTTAATAGTGCGACAGATATGCGAATCACCAAATTTTTTAGTGCGGGTTGGTATATCTGCCACAGTATATGCATGCATTTTGTTACCCGCTCGTGAAGTCCTATATCGGAAAGGAGAAGGAGGAATGAGATGAAAAAGTTTTTCAGAGCACTCTCCATGATATAGGCAATAAAACACGCTCAACGACGCTACATCTCTGCGAAGCTGCAATGGCTCTAGAGTGTCCGTGAGCTCTTTGTTCTCGATAATTCTCGATGCACGCTTCTGCAGACTATCGAGAGCATGCAGCAAGTATTTGGCAGATCCACCCCAAAGATGCGAACAGTATTCCACACAAGGCCGTATCTGAGCTTTATAAATAATACGCGTCAATTCAATATAAGTATTCGAGTAAATGTCCATAGTTAATAGAAAACTGTCAGTATCATTTAAATACATCGAGCCGTCTTCCATATCGAAAGACACTGAAGATCTACGATTTTATTAATATAGATTCTATATTTATCTACCCTCAAAACTTCAATTATTCGTGAAAAGTGAAGTGCAGATTACGTTGCAGTAATCTCCTGAAAACCGGTAAACCCACAGACTAAAACCGAAACATGACTAGGTCACTTGACGGTTCTTTTATTATGTAGTGCTACTTTTTCCGAGGGTTTTTTTTTTCGTGAAACGTATACTAGTAACTATAGTAGCCATTAATGACTAATAAAGGCTATTAATTAAATCATGGGCCCTACTGAGAAACCAATCAAAATACCGATTAACACTTATATTAAAAAAAATTGTGCAAAAAAAAAAAAAAAAAAATTCTAAAGACAAATGTATGAGACTTTACTCGTCGATCGGGCTCTACGCATAGACAATAAATCCTATACATACATTTATAAAGATCGACGTATCGATTAGTATTTCAATCGGGCTCCTCGGCATTTCTGGCTTTCGTATCTAATTTATAAGTTAACGTCTAATGAACGCACAATTCAGATTAATCAGTAGGTACTGCAAGGTTAAGTAATTACTGTGTTCTCTCGCTTTTAGGTTCAATTTGTTAAAAAGAGTACCATTAACATTGCCGTCCACCGTACCAACGCCAATATAAAAAAGGTAAAAGAACATAGGTTATATTGCATGGGGAAATATAGCGTTATGATTTTAAGCTATCGTTCGATTTAGTGGAATATGAGGATAGTATCAAATAAAACATTGTTTAATACATTACATACCATTTATTAAGTTTAATATAGTAATTTACAAAAAAATAATACATTTCCTTAACTAAAATAACGTAAAATACATATACATATGACCACAATCCATAAACGTACACTTTAATTTAAGATTATATTTTTCAGGGTGGCCACTTATTTCGGATACTAATTTCCCTGACTTTTCCAGTCACTTTTTTTAGATTTTCCCTGACCTAAATGAGCTTCAAAAAGACATTAAAAAAAAACAAATAATATATTATTTGTAAAAAACAAATAATATATTTTTGTCTTTTTTAATGTCTTTTTAATTGTATTTGGAAAAAAAAAGTATTTGAGATAAAAATTATTAGAAAATAGAAACAATTATTTTTAGCAGTATTTTCGGAAAATATAGCTCAAATTCTTTAAAAAATAATCATTATTTGAACTTAGGTTGCCAGTCGTTTATAGTAGCAAGTTGTAAATATTTTCCCCGACCTTAATAATAGTGGACACCCTGAATTTTGTATAGGCTGTATTAGAAAGGTTTTATAGTAGTATATGCTAGTAAAAAGATGGTTCAAAAACATTGTCGTTCGCGCACAATTACTTAAACTACCAAGTCGTTCGTATAGAAATAACGTGTGAGCGAGTCGGCTATAACATATTTTTGAGCGAGCGACAAAGTGAACTAGTATGGATTGTACAAAATTAATTCTGTCCGCGACTGTACATACACAAAGCAAGTTTATACCTTATAACTGGCAGTCGCAATAATCGATATATGTTTGTTAAGCGATAGTAATCATATAGTGATTATACTAAAAACTATTGTTTTTATTAAGTTGGTATAGTCATTATCCAAAGAATATATCTTATATCCGGTTTCTCGATTTTTTTGAGTATTACTGAGGCTATCAAATAGTTTAAAATGACGGATTTTACAAAATAGCTCTCAAAAACATGATCCCATGTAAATCCTATTTTTAATTATTTATATATCTCTACCGGGGAGCCACAGCGACAAACCGATCTAACCGTGTCCATTGATAAAAAGAACTAGAACTCGATCGACTAGAAACGTCAAATCACGTTTCGATCGATCTACGCGTCCATCGATATTTCATGTGGCTTTTTACAGTGCCCGTAACCGTAGAGCTTGTATGAAGAGAGATGTGGATGTGAAGGAAGCGAGAGAGTTATGCCAGGATCGTTGTAGGTGGCGCTCCCTTATCTCTGCCTATCCCCGTGGGAAAAACGCGTGACTTACTTAGTTAGTTTTTACCGGAAGGTAGGGAAGGTAGTTTAAACAATACAACTTTCGAGATACCGGCCGTTAGCATGTACATAGATATTTATATAGACAGACATTTAAAATGGGTTTAAAACATACAAATTATAGTTTAGTCATTAAATAAATAATAATAAAATAGTTATACTAAGTAGTATATGTATGGCTAGTTAATGATAAAAACCGAATGGTTTAGGTTAAGTTAAAATAAAGTTTATGAATCAAGGCCTAAACCCGTGATTCTAAATATACATTATCCTAAAGGTTAGTACATTAATAACGCAATTATGAACAAGGCCTAACACTAAGTATAGGGTAAGTATTAAAGACAATCAGAAGGCATACCACCACCACTATATTACAGCTACATTAAAATTATGTAGTACAAAATTGAATTGTATTGCTAAAATATTATAGTGCCTTTTTGTAGTTCTTAATATTCAATGTAGTATTAAAATAATAATGCTTTAAGAGGTATGCCCCTTAACAATGATATGATCGAAAACGAACACAGTGATATTGTTGAAAGTAAATCCTGCACTAAATATGTTTGGAATGTACAATTTTAAAGACGTATATTCTACGTATAACATAAACGTTGTGAAGAGTTATTTGGAGTGAAAGGAGGCGATATTTTTTTTAAATACAACACTTAAAATCATATATTTTTAGACTTATTTGTTTTAGTTTAAGAACTATTTTAATAATACTTAATAAGTTATTTATTTGCTCAAAATAGGATACATAGGATCTTATAACTAGTTTACTATTAAAGGCATGCAAATAGTAGATAATACAAAAACTTTTTCAACCAGCTCCTCAAATGTGAATGCATATTACTAAACACATTTGTATGCTAAATATAAAATTGGACATTACTATATCTATAGGCATTGCAAAAGCTATACAAAAAATATTATTATATTTTAACACCTCAAATGGGGTTCATATTGCTAGTCCAAAAGACAATTATTTTATTGCTTTTAATTATTCCACAACTTACAGATTGTCATCGTAAAATCTTTCACAGAAAAGAAAGCAGTTATATATAAATATACTTGTCAAATCTTAAGTGCTAAGTAAATGTTTTTGTTTAGGGGTCTTGCTTAGGCTTATAGTAGTGTATAAATAGTGCTACAAGCAAGCGTGTCGGTCCGACCCGTTCCGAGGTACAACATAAAATATTTATTATACTAATATTTTATGTTAATGTATTCAATATGGCAACACTAAATAGAAGCCAAAAAGCGGAGAAACTTTTTCCCGATTTCTTTTGTAACGATCTTTATACTAAAGTCATATGCTGTAATACAAATATATAACCGTATTGATGTTAGTTTTTTAATACATACTGAGAGGCATATAGCATAACCACATCGATATAGCTTGACAGTCGATAAAATGAAGTTTATGAATGAACATTCATTCATAAAATCGATATGTATCGATTTTGTCGTTTTATCGAGCCTATCGATGCTATTGTGCTAAGGCCCTGAATCCAGGTATTTTATCGACACTATATTATTAAAATGGATTCAGTATATCAGGAGTGCTATATCTGCTTAATATAAACAGAATTTTCATATTACACAAAAATTATATCACTAAAGTATGGTACCTACTCAATAGATCATATTTGACATCTTTGTCATTAATACAATAAATATGTATTTTTGTAACTGAAAAGTTAAACAATAGTACAATTCTAACCTAAAAATAAAATTATTTGTGTGCCCTCCATTACAAGGTTATGTTGTTGAATTTTGAAGACACTTCCTAAATATATATGATCTATTAAATTGGCCCTACTATAGCGAACAGCGGTGCTCTAAGACCGTTATTTGACTTATATGGAGCCTATTGTACTATGACGTTAGTGTCTTTTCCGCATTTTTCGGAATATGACTGCCCATCAACGACCACCGCCGCTTCTTGCTGACATTATTTTAAGCCTTAATGTATTTACTATATGACATATATTTAAAAATAAACATATAATTTTAGAGGAAGTGCTCTATTAACAGCTAAAGTCGCTACTACTATCTGTCTCTATTAACATCGCAATATATTAATGCCAGTGTTTGAACCATTACGGTTCTAGGTATATATAATAGTAATGGACGGTAAATGCGATTTTTAATAGGAAATATAGAAATAAATTACTTGCGTGTGCTGAAGGCGGTTTTCAATCTATAATAATAATTCTTCACATTTCACTTTTATTCTTTCTATATATTTTTTTAGAGATCAATACTGATATTTTTAATGTAGTATAATGTGATGTATAACAATGTATGAAGCGTAACCATATAATACTCAATATTGTATTCATAAATATAATAATAGTTATTCGCTCAACACAACTATAATTTTCAATAACAATCATTTTATGACCCGTTTAGTATATTTATGGACAATTTTGTTCTTCATAGAGTACTTCCTCTAGTGTTTTTAAGGTAATAAACTATCACACGCATCACTAAACATTAAAAATTTGTACTTTCTGTTATTATTTTCACCCGCCAATTTTGGTCCCAATATAGTCAAAGGTTTATCAATATGCGTGGTATAATTTAGTATATAACAACATTTATATTAATATAATAAAATATATATTTTTATAACCTTCGTTTTATCACAAAATAAATATATAATTTAGCTTAAGCATCACTAACAACCAGTTTCTGGAACATTGTTCAAAATTTTTCTATAATCAAATTAGTTGATTGGTAGAATGTTAAGTCGCGTCAATTTTTCACCAATCATGTGCCTTGGTTACGTAATTTTAATCACAGAATGATTTGATCAACGTTTTAGAAACTGGGGGTAAATCTATTGTATTCTAGCCGATTCTGTGCTACATTGTATCCTTACAATAAATTAATATCTTCGCAGATATCTAAGCCGTATTTCACTGTATATGAATGTATAAGATGGTTTTGGTAAGATTTGTAGGAAAATTGTAACCTACATTCTAAAATAATGATTTTAATTATGAAAAGCAGTTAAAATATGAATAACTGAATAAGATTGAATATTTTGATTTATTGACAAAAAAGTTGCTTTCGGGGCTCGAGATCGAAACTTTGAATTATCAAATTTCGATCTCGAGTTCCTTTAATTATCTTACACTGATACCCTATACTATCAGTTATCAAGCTTACTGGACTATACAGCAACTACTAACTATTAGTACAGTGCATTTACTATTAGTACAGTACAGTGCGTTTACTATTAGTACAGTGCATTTACGATAAGTAGTTTCTATGTATTATTCGTCAAAAGAATATAGGTCAATAACTAAAAACGGCTGTTAGAGATTTTGAAAAGTTAATAAAAGATAACTTTATAAAAAGTTGCATTTTTTTTAAAGAAAATAAACCTTCTAATTATTAACATTATTATTAACGTTTTACTTAAAAAAAAAACGTTTTTCTTTCAAACTATTCCAATATTGTTGCTATTTTAAAAGTCAACTTAGTCAGTGCCGTATAAAAATATAAAATACAATTACTGATGGATAATCAAGAGTCAAAACGAGGTTAGTTTTTAAACAATCAGTCGTGAACAAACCATATAAAATAATATTAAAGGTGCTGTCTTTTAGTACCATTGCACACATATCTTATAATTATACGCGGTGTAATTTTAGGTACCCATTCATTTACGTTTTTGATATTTTGACAACACGTTCGTAAATATTAGTACGATCTACAAACATGGCATAACAAAATATGTATAAGTACTCTAAATATTATCACAGGTCTAAATTGAATCATTTTATCAAATCAAATGTAAAACCTATAAATAAATACAAAATGCAAACAGTAATAAATATCGAACGATATTTTGATTATTTATTTTACAAGACAAGTATTTTACAACGTCATTATTTTTTTGTTATAAATAAAAATGTAATAAGTTAGGTTACATCCTAAACTTACATCAGAGTCAAATACATTTGATTCGTCATAAGTAATAAAAAAAATTGCTATGTAAATAGTTATCGCCATTTTTTAAACTCGATTGAATACTGTCACCTAAGTATACAATATGACTAGAAACATTTTAAATAAACGACAAATATATATATATATATATAAACTTTACTTGGCTTATAATAAGATATCAATATATACATCGGTATAGATCACTTTTAACATATTAAATATATTTGTAGGTAATAACTAATAATCTACATGACTTAGAATATTCACCTAAAATATATATTTAATTAAGCCATGTTTGTAGATCTAAGCCAATTTTACAAAGGTATATTTTAAGTCTCTGCTGGGTGAAAATAGCTGCGGTTAAATATGGCAATTCATTGCAATTAGCTATCACAAAGAAAATAATATTTAAAACACTTATGAACGAATACTATATTTACACCGTGTATAATATATCGGACGCAGAAAACAAAGAATGACGTACATTCACCTCGCACTATTTATTTCTATCGTTCGCGCACAAATATACTGTTGAATCCCTTACACAACAATTCCGTACAAGCGGATCAATTGTTTAATAGTACGTTAGTAACGGAGATAAGAAATAGGCAGTCATTGTACGAAATTCTTCCTGATCCGCGTCTGCACCTTAATCAAAAAAATAATAGCTATAATTTAAGAAATGTGTTTCTTTTTTCTATTTGGACAGTAAAGCGATTCCAATAATACAAATAACAACGATAATTACGACAATGATTATGACTTTCCTCTTGCGTAGTTTATTCTGTAAAAAAAAACGTTTTATTGTAGGAGTGTGTCATTAAACCGTAAAATGTAATTAATTTTAAAATTTATCAACAAAGTAATATTTTATAATAGAAAAACGTTAAAGATTAATTAAAAAAAAAAAAGATGTTTTTTTTTTTTCTTGAACAAATATACTTGTATAAATATATATGTTTATTTATGAACTGTGTTTTGCTTTATTTCAAAACTAACAAATGTATATTAGTCGTAATTAATATGTGAGTAATATTTACACATCACGTTATAATAGAGTTTACATTATTAAAATTTTACAGCGAGCCTTGTGATTTGGGGACCCTTCCCCGTAAATCACAAGTTAGTTTTTGTGTCTACGCAATATGATCGAGATAAATCAAACGATAATGCTGTATCCGCTCGCAGTTTATAAAGTTGTACGCCTACTGTATAGTATACTTTAGGCGTTTAGCTTTAGTACACTTAATTAATACCAGGGGCCTTACCAAAGAGCCAATCGATAATCGAATCGAAATACCCATCGAAAGCCAAATGTATGGGATTTGACGTTTCTTAACGATCAGGCTCTACCCATAGAGTAAAATTCCTATACATTTTTATCGATTGATGCAGCGATTCGATTGGCGATCGTGTTCTTTGGTCAGGCCCCAGCCTACTATGCTGTCCATTACTAAATATCCAAGGTACGCCAAGTAGCCATGTAAGTAGGAAAGAGTTTGAACCCCCCGCCCTTATAATAGGCCCTTATATATTTTTTTTCTCATCAAAATTTAATTTAAAAAAAGTTATTTTTTTTGTAAGTAAGTATTTTAAAAAAAAAAAATTTAAAGAAAATTAAAACTCCCAGATACTAAAATCCTGGCTACGCCCGTGTACTGCGGTCTATATTGAACAAATTTTAAGTTATCGGTACCTTTTGCTGAGCAGCCTGACGCAGTTCCTCCCGTCCACTCTGGACGTTCTCGGAAGTATTCTCCACGTTCAGCTCGATAGAATCAACGAACTCCCCTTGGGAATGAATCATAGTCCCCAGCTCTTTGAATATCTGATTGACATCCAAAATGTCTTTCTGTAAAAGAAAAGTACTTAATAAATAAATTATAGGGTCTTTCATGAAAGCCCATAGGCAATAGGGGAAAGATGTGTCTATGTTATTCTTTTCGTATTTGTGTGTTCATGAAAGTTTGTTGATAATAATATAATACAAGAATTAATATTTAAGGCGTGGAGTTGGTCGGTGAGGTTGGTCGCCTTGGTGGCACACTTGTATGGCAGATGATAATCGGATGGTCAATGGATTAGCTTGGTTAGCTAATCCATTGACCATCCGATTATCATAGTCTTACACTAGTTGGTTATGTAGCGTGCGTTCGCTTGGGTAGTTTTTTTTTAATTTTTATTTAATGACATCTTTTATTAATTAATCTATAATGGTAGCAGCCTAACCAAACGCACCCTAGACCTTATTGTTAAAACTTTTTTTTTGACAGTCTATAAATATCTGAAAAACATAAATGTAAAAAAACTTAATAAAGGCATATAACGCAGCCTTTTCGTATTATGTTTAAATTCTGTTTTATGTTGCAATATGGCCGCCACCTTATTATTGTAGCACTTCACTATTTTGATTTTACTCAAAAATGCATGTAATGTGGTCATTATTTTGACAACCTTGTTTGAGCAAAGTCGACATTGCCGGTCTGAAGGAGCGGCCGGCAGTTTTGCTGGTCGCTCTAACAGGCTTGCAAAACATTTCCAGCCGCTATTTTGACGTTTCAACGTTTTAATATATATTTTATTTAAATTACTTGCTGGTTTTATTTAGATTAGGTACTTGCATTTTTGAGTAAAGCACTATACAAGCCTTGGCCCACTATGACTGCTTCGCTGGTCACGCTATGATTGCCTCGAGCTAGCCTAGCTACGCTCTAGGCCTTCCAGCTTGGCCATCATTGCAGCCCTTGCTGTCCTCGCAAGTGCCATCAAGTGCTGCACGCTGACCGCGCTGTGTCGGCCAGGAGCTGCTCTGTCGGCCATCATCAGCGCGACCAGCAAAGTAGTCATTATACACCGCGGCAGTAATGTAGTATAACTTGACACTCAGAATAATCGTATGCTTTTATTCAATCGTGTTGCCTACTTATAAAATCTCATCACACAAAATTTATATTGTTTAAACCTAACGATGATTGCCATTTCTTTTTATAAAAGCACAGCATGTGAACTGATGTTAAGCAGACCTACAAAGTCCATGAATGGGGTCGATCAATAAATTATTGTTTAACAATATTGATCGCTCCCACTATGCTGGTTAACCATGAGGTTACGAAATGGGCGGCGACAAGGACGAATTTGCTTTAAGAGTATATTTTAGTAATATTCTTACTGGTTTTTTGTCAAATCAAGCGCCCACAAACCCGTTCACACCCTGAAAGGAGACTACCACAAAAAAATATTCAGTAGTCTCCTGAAAACCGGTGAACCAATAGACTAAAACCAAAACATCACTTAACAGTTTTTGCATCTGTATGGGCATCTGTGGTAACGAGACCGGTTGGTCGGCCTAGCGAAGTTATATATGCCTTCCTCTTAAAAGAAAAATACAGATACCCATACAAAAGCAAAAACCATCAAGTGACCTAGTCATGTTTCGGTTGTAATCTGTGGGTTCACCTGTTTCACGAGACTACTGCATCTATTTTTGTTAAGGTGGTAGTCTCTTTTCAGGGTGCGGTAACAAAACGGCCAGTAGATTTCACGATAAAGCAGCGAGTGTATTAAAATAAGACTAGTAATATAATACAAATTAATCTTTGCCACCGCCCATTTCATAACCGTATAAATTAGCTAGCATAGTGATATCAATCAATGATTTGATGTATTAATCAACCCCATTTATGGACTTTGTAAATTTTACTATCTTATGATCAGGCTACATACCAAGTAACACGCCGTGCTCCAATAAAGAAATTTTTAATTAAAAAATGTACTATAGACGCTAACGCCTATCGTGAAATTCTATAGATAAAAGTCGTGGTAGAAGTAAAGAACCCAAGTACCAACATAACATAAATAAACTTCAGAAACTTAGTGAGAAATTAGTCGCTGTAAATAAACCACCCTATAATCAATTCATCATAGGTTCGTACAACATTTCGTGATCTGCTATCCTATAAGTATTTTGTTTTTATTGCAAAAGAGTAATTTAGCAGATTTTACATTTTATAAAATGTCTGTATGTACATTAGGCAGACAGACAATTTTAGTTTTCATTTAATTAAGATACGGTACTCATATGGTGATAAAATAATTCATGTTTTTCCTTAAATATAGTGAGTATATTTCAAATATTCGATAATAATATTTTCCTGTTATTAAAAATAGTAATCATTATATAAGTAAGTTTTAATGCTAATGATAAAATTAATGCAATTTTTATATCATTTTATATCTATTTTTCTTTTTCTTTTTATTGTATTAGGATTAGCAGTTAATTTGTATTTGTGTAATTATATATAAATAATTACAATCATATTAATTAGTTGAAAATATATTATTATATATTGAAAAAAATCTCCTCACGGCTCAACCGTCAAATCAACTCTCGACAAGAAATCGAGGCAGTAAGCTTCTGAAAACAGGTAAACACACAGGACTAAACCCGAAACATGACTAGGTCACTTTACGGCTTAATTCTTGCCAACCTTCTATATGACATTGGCAGAAGTATGTTAGCATACAATCATGTTTGCATTCTTTGTTCCCTCCTTTCCAATTTCCTGCCCAGCCTAATATCCCACTTTTACTTAAGAGCTCTGCAGTCGTGTTACAACTGTACTTCCAATATTTCAACTAGGCTGTTAGTCGAAGTACAATTATTATTTTTATGTTGGTAATTGTACGCAATGTACAGGAATACTAATAAGTAACCGACAAAAATGTTATTTTAATTCTGCGATAATTTTTTTTTTTTTTGGAAACGCCTTTTTACGAATGCAGTTTTATTAATAATATTAATACTTAAAACTACCCTTTTGATATTGGCAAAATTAGGCGCTATGAATAGAAGCCATTAAAGAAAGAAAGATATGACGTGCTGCAAAAAACCTACCTCTAACTGTTTGATATCTCTTTCCCTTTCTTCTAGTTCCTCCAACTCTCGTTCCTTTTGCACGGTCATTTGTTCTTGTTGCCGCAAGTTGTTGTCATTTGTAGGCTGCACATTATCTCCGTCTAAAAATATTATAAAATAAATTCAATTTACTAACTTACTAATATTAATAATTAAACTTTAAATAATAATAATAATATGTAGGACAATTTACACAATGCTCTGGTCACAAACTAAGCTCTAGGCTTGTACTATGTGTACCAGAAGCAACGATATAATACATATTATATTTTATAAACACCCAGACCATGGCAAACTGTACAGAAAAAAGCGTACTAATATTTTTGTTGCCATGGGTGGGAATCGAACCCACGACCTCCGGATACAACGCCAAAGACGCAACCACTAGTCTACGGAGGCTGTCAAGAACAAAGAAAATAATAAAGAAAACAAGTATAATAGTATATTATTAAGAAATATTTAATTTTTTCTTTATTATCTTTCCATGTATTTACATTAAATACTTTTGTAAAAAAAAGTACTAGACGACGTAAAATAATTAATAGATCGTAAAAAGAACTAATGTATTTTTGTCTATTTTTGACTTTGACTTTCGATATTGACTTAGGCGCTCAAGAAGGAGTCGACAGTTCGGACGAGGATTGTCCACTTTCTGACTTGCAAAGCTACACAGCAAGGTTAGGTATCCAATGGAAAAAACGTCCTTTCTGAACTATTGTAATAAATAACTCAATCTTCAAACAGATCACAGATTTGTGTTCTAATCACAAATCTGTGGACCTACTGTACACCACGAGGTGCTACGACTGTGGGAGAGCAAAAGATAGGTCAACAAGAACATGCTGTAAAAATTGTTTTAAACCAGTTTGCAATGATCACAAGCACTCATTATGTCTCCAATGATATAACCAAAGCGTAAAAGATCTCTCTGTATTTTGTTATTATAATTATTTAAAAAATTGATTTTGTTATTAAAGTGAAGTAGAATAAAGGCTGATTAGATAACTATAAATATTCGTTTTATTTTTCGTTCTGGGATATCAAAAAAACGTATTATATATTGGGGCACTCCGATGGCCCGCGCGAAGATTTATTAAGAGTGAAATTTAGCATTTATTTTATCAAAATCGACCTACAGGGTTATTTCATTCTTATATTGGTAAACAGCAATTTATTGGTACTTTGGGCTTTGAAGGTCTGCTTAACATCAGGTAGATACAAAGTAACATGCAATTTTCTTCTATAAAAAAATGCCAATAATCGTTAGGATTAAACAACATTTCTGCCAGTATCAAGTGTATTGAATTTTGTGCGGTCTCCGTAGCCGCCCATTTCGTAACAGCATCATTTAGCCGACATAGTGGCATAAATGGTAGTTACAGAATCACTACTAACTACGTGCACTAATATATAAATAATTAGGTAGTTTAGTTCTATTTTTAGGCCACAAAAATATAAATTCTTATCAAAATAAATTGTATTATCATAATGAGTAAATAATAAAAAGTTTTGTTATTACAGTATGCCATTGTATACGAGATAATGTGAGGCAGAAATACGGAAATTCAATTTGATAATGACATAGAATTTGCATGATATTTAATGTCTTGTTCTTATGGTCATATTCTATTGAACTATATATAAGGTCGTGATGAATTCGTTTGTATGTTGAGAGTTTGGGATGGTTAATAACATTGTAATAATTTCATAGGTAGGTTAATTATCAGTTTGTTTTTAAATTTAGTATTTAGTAACTTTAAGTAAGGTTGTTATTTATTTTAGGTAGTGTAACTTTCCACCAGTGAGAAGTGTATCTATCGGTTAGTTAAAAATAATATATATACGAGTAATATAAAAATATTTTAAAAATAATGTTGAATTGTATAAGAGAATTAGTACTTTATTATAAATGGATATTTTTAAAAACCTTTATGTTATAGTCTGTAAAATCATAGTTGTTAAAAATAAAAATTAATAACAAAATTTAAAATTGGCAACACTACTTCGTCTGGTCACACTGCTTCTAATTTAGCCGCGGTCGCTTGTACGCTTTTTATTTTAATAAATTATTTTAAACAGTTTTTAACGCATTTTCTCTCGAAGTACCAACCAAACATTGGTCCTTCGAGCTGGATTTGAATGAAACGAGCATCCATGTTGGGACGGTTTGGAATAACTTTTCCCATACAAACTAGTAATGTTAAAATTACAAATTTGTATGGGGAAGCCAACAACTGTTTTCATTTGCGACAGATGGTTCCATGGGAAACGTTGTTCGATTTGATCAGTAGAGCCTCATATTAGCCAATAGTACAACCTTTTAAATTCACCCTGTATATAAATAAACATAAAACCTACCGTAGGCACCAAATGGATCCTTGATTCTCACGGACTGGTTTTTGGTCTTCATGTTCATGACATCTGCTTTGGTTTTCTGAGCAACAGTCCTTTGGGTTTTCTACAAAATATAATAATAACAATAGATTAACAGTCCTTCCTTAGACACTCATAATATCATCTTATACCATCACGGATGCGGCGCTCGAGACCGCCTCAGGGTTAAATTCTAAAGCTCATCGTAAGCAATTGTATTATGAGTACATCGTACAGTGGCAAGTTCCTCACGGTGTTATAAATGTACTGTACGACTTAAAGTTTAATAAGAAGTTGGTGAAGTGAGACTGGAACCGTCAGCTTAACGTAGCTTAAAGTAGTATTATGTGAAGCAGTTTGCATTATCAAACAAATGTACTTAATGTACTTTTATACATTAAAAACACACCAGAACATGTTTCCTATAAACTGAAGTGTTTTTAAGTCTACGGTCTCACCAAATCGGCCACCACAGTATATGAATAGATTTTTATTTTAGTATATATAAATGTAAAGATGTCCTTAACTATATCGAAAAACCTATAATTATACTGGCTAAAGCAGACAGCGGAAGAGGAAACTTTTCGTGTAATAACAGCGACTTCTTGTCTCTGTCACTCATGCACGATTAAACAATTGACTCTCCGACACGCAATTAGTGTTCGACAGCAAATTTGTGTACAAAGAAGGGTAGAATGCGATCATTGAAGTTTATTCTTTCTTTATGGTTTTGGTGAGGTTTATGTTTTTTCCACATATACAATATAATGTTAACTTCGAAAGCCATTAATAAAACGAACCCGGCGACGGTTTAGCTTTCAAGCCATGAACGAATCGAACCTGGCCTTCAGTTCTTCAGTTTTGTATTAAAATCCCACTCCCTAATTGAAAAAAGGAGCCAACTTTTATTTTTTTACACTTTCCACGTCATACCATATTAGAGTTTTTAAAAATGTGAAACATGTAGGTATTTATTACGTTTATAAGAAGGGGACCACGTATTTTGTTTTCGTTTGTAGCACCCGTCGATCTAGAGATATAAAACGGTATGGTAAACTACCCCTATATTTTTTTTATTCCTCTCATCCCGTTTAAATTATTTAAAAATAGTAAAACACTTCGCTATTTATTATTGAAGAGTATAATTACCAATTTCAAGTCTGTAGTACGTTCCGTTACGGGATATTCAATTAATTTATCTTTTCACCATCTTGGGATTTTAATTTATAGTACCATCAACTCTGAAGGCAAATTATAGATAATAGAATTTAAAATTAAATGATATTGATGTATAACATATTTTAATAAAACTTACTTGAAAAGCATTCAGAGTGGTCATATACTCATCACGAAGACGATCGCGAGCCAATTTGTTAGCAGTGGAGGCGGGGCCCTGCATCAACTCCTTTAGCATCGGGGAAGTGTCCCTTGCAAGCTGCTGAGTGTAAGTTTGAATGTGTTTCCTAAAAAATATTAAAATAACTTCACACCAATCCCTAATCATATAAGTATTTTGGATGTTGCTATTGAAATAAACTTAAACATCATTTATCTTATAGGTTTTAGGGCTGACATTAGTCAAAACACTTCAACCCTAATGGGTCTTTTGTATGATTCCCATTCCTATTCACATCATACCTCAGTCCTATCCTTAAATATATTGTAGACATACTTGAGGATATTATTTAGGTTCAGCCTGTAGCTTTCCAGGTCCGGGTAAACCTGTCATAGGTATTTGATTCCTTGGATAGCCCTTCTGTCACAGTAGGTGCCGCATAGACTCTGTTTCAATTCCACTGAATCCACATGTGGGAGCATCTCTTACTCCTATAGTATTGGGATGTATATTCGTCATGTAGGGTCCTGAGAAGACTCCCACCAGGAGCCTTATTTGCGTTCTGTTGAATGAATTTCTAGATCTTATCCGGGCATGTTGTCTTTGTATCATATAATTTTTGTGTTAGGAGTTTTTGAGTTAACCACCATCTTGTATGTTTGTCGGCAAAAAAAAACCCAAAAGTACAATATTTTGAAACATACAATAAAATTATTGTTGTTTTCTGGTGTTAAGCAATGTTACCACCCAAGGAGCAATGTAAGGACCAGATAATGGTATGTTATATAAGGGTGAAGACGGTTGTTCTATAAATTATTTCATCTAATAAATTAATTCATCTATGTGATATGCCTTTAATTTACATAAGGTATGCATTCCTTATTGCAGGGTTTGAAACAAGATTATAGGCCCAATAAACTGATTTTTCTGACTCAGATCTTTAAAAAACGGATTTTAACTAACTATATATGTAAGTACATACTCAATACAAGAACTGTTAGTGATGTTTTAAGGTTCGGCCTTGTTGATAGAAACATACTTGTACTTCAAATATCAAAGAGAGAGAGACAATGTTTTTAGCAAACCATGGATTCACCGTGCGGGTGCCGGGTCCACCGCGTGTTTGAAAGGCAGGGGAATGAACTGCAGCGTTCCTGGACTTGAGACCGCGAAGTAGGTTTAAAGGCCTTTTGAACTCTCACCTGCACTGTGTTCACTACCCTCTCTACTCAACCAAATACTATATGATCCTGTTAGCGCCATCCTGGAAACACGCTCCATAAAAGTATAACGGCTGTTCTCAGAAGGCCAAGATCCTTCAATAGACGGTGCAAAGACTTTGCTGAAATTCCTCTTGCACCAACTTCCAATGCATAAAGTGGAGTTTTAAATCCGTTTCTAGTAATTTCGTTTGTGAGATCAAAATATTTGTTCGACTTGATGTTGTGGTCCTTAGGTATGTTTGTTTCCCACGGAACGGTGAGTTCTATAAGTATTACTTTCTTCAAGCACCTAATAAACACATCACACTAGCGTAGTTTTAGGTAATCCTTCTGCAGTACCTGGACCATTTTTCAAGTCTTCATGCCTTATCTACTCTCTTACTTAAAAAGTTGACAAAACTGACCAATTTCGCAAAAAAATGACTTTTTTGACCAATGTGCAGAAAACTGACTTTGTCTGATTTAACGGACCTGTTTCGACCCCTGTTATTGTCTAGTTATCTATTTTATTATTATTAGGTTTTTCCATTTTTATCATATGAGATGATTTAAAAAGGGATCCCAGCATAGTGGTTAATTAAGTTACTACGCAACTGATAACAAGGTTAAACAGATGACAACAAAGGCCAGACCTGGGATAGGTGACCGCTTTATATAAACAAGGCTACCATCGGCGAAATAAGGACGGGTTAATACCTCCGCTGGGTACCCTGAGGCCGTTTAAATGATTCTTGGGAGACAAATAGGCACCTGTGATGGTTTTTTTTTACTATTATATAATTTTACTATTTATTGTTTTATATACTATGTCTATAAATAGTACAAGCCCAATTAAAAATGTTTCTGGTCTGTTTTTAGATAGTTGATCTGCCTTGTTATTGCTTTTGATCCCAGTATGCCTTGGTACCCAGGCTAATCTTAACCTGCTGTTTTTGTCGATTTTATATGAACCCAGTGCTTTAGTGCCGCTTGGCAATTAAGAATATTAGGGTTTCTCCGTGTGAGGCATGTCTAAAATTTCCTTTGCAAACGTTTACACACCATTAATGCGTACCTCTCCGCTTGTAAGACTGTAGGGTAATATCCCATGCTTACATGAATATTGTAACCTTTGGTATATGTTCCTGCACCTGTTCCTGGTGGCATTTTTAATCCGTCAATAATTAGTTCTGATATTTACTGTCAGGTTTTGACATATTTTCCCATTCATCCTGTAGTGGACAATATAGTTCAAATTCAAACTGCTAGGTCTTTAGTCCAAACTCAAGCAATGCTGTTCACAAGGTTTGAACAGCTTGCTGAAGTTTTACTCAGGTTTATTGATAGATGTTGGAAATTAAACCAATATTCAGATGTTGGAAATTAATCCCAGTGCCTTTTGTGCTACACTAATAGTTGTACCTCACAATTTGCCATCCATCAGTATAACAAGCAGCATATCCTACCGTGTTATATCAACTAGGATTTATGAATAATGTATATGAATCTACAACAAAGCTCCATGGCAGCTAAGCAGATTTTGTATACATCTACAAATGGTTAGGTTCTGGATTGGTTTGTTATTAGATATAGCTGACTAATTAAGGTACTAGAGGCCCATGTTAGGGCTACAACTTGGAGGATGTCTGTAAATATGAAGTAATCAATTCTTTGATGTGATTTGATGTCAATCAGAACACAAGTCAATTGACAATTGTCTGATAATAATAGGCTAGTTTCGTTAATATCTTACATGATTGCTTAGAGATACTCATACAGTTATGCCTGTATTTTTTTTATTAAATATACCTAAGTATATCATTTTGTAATAATTAAATATGTTTGTAAAACACACAAGTGAAGGATACTTAATTGATTAAAAAAAAAAAATATAAACCAATTTTTTGTATCTTCTTTTAAGTATTTTTTTTTAGTTAATGTTTACTTACAGTTCATTACGGAGCTGTGGTGAATCTTGTGGTGACTCCAATTGGTTGACCATTTTAGATATTGATGATACTAAAAACAACAATAATAAAATAACAGACTATCTGGCTCCATTAGCAATGATGGCATGAAGATGTAGGGTGCAAGACTCTGATATTGAATAAGGCTATTATTCACACCGTCACAATAAAGTTATGGAAATTATTTGTGAAGATATATGATCAGTATTGCTAGAGCCATAAAAGGATTATATCCAATCCTGGCATGAACTCAAAGTAAGCCTTTCTCAAATACTCAAAGATACACAAGACATATGATAGGATGTTCTTAGCTATCCATGGATTCCCCGTGTGGGTGCAAGGTCCATCATGTGTTTCGGAGCCAGGGCAGTGATCGGCAGTGTTCCTGGACTGGATAATGTAAAGCAAGGTCGAAGGCCTTTTTGATAATAACTCTCCCTTTTAATGTGCACTCACACTCAACCAAACATTATACAATCCTCTCATCCTCATCTTGCAATATGTTCCATAAAAGTCAGTCATGGGGTTAGCCGCTGGGTGTTGGAAGGACAAGGTCTTTCAAAATACATATTAAAATTCCAGACAAAGTAGCATTTTTAAATTTGAATCAGTTGAAAGTTTGTGCTAGAGGAAACCCAGCAAAGTCTGAGTATTATCTTTTGAAGGATCTTGGCCTCCTAAGACTGACCATAGAACTTTTATGAAATGAATTTCTAAAATAGTGCTGACAGAATTCGCAGAGAGAAAATTTCCACACATAATCTCTTTACACGTCTGTAACTGAACCGAACTGGCTGCTACGCGGCATGCGAATGTGTTAACTATCAGTTCGAAGCTACCTAGAATTTAGAGTTGCTATAACATTCATGAGTCCAAATCCATCCAAATTAAGGTACTCTGTGGTATTTTTTGCCCATTAGCGAGTACTGCCGGGTTAAGAAGACTGCATTCACATTTGCAAAGTCTGTGTTCCTCAAACAAAATAAGCAGCTTTTATACTTCCAGTATTACTCAATACTGTTTGTGGCAAAATTAAAATAATATTTTGGTTGGTCATTGCATTAATTAATCCGTCTGTGTTGGCTATAGAGCTCTTTGCCAGAATACTGGCATGTACCTTTAAAATAACTGATTAAAGAATATAGTTATTTATTTAATACAGGCTTATTAATAGCACATTTACAAAATCAAGAATTAAAATTCAAGGATTTCACCAATTAATTTACACTTAGGTCTTTTTACGGCTGATGCCGTGCTCCAGCGCACGGGTATCTTGGCGACCAAATTCTCCGTTTTATGTAAAGAAATAAGAATAATAAATAGCATCACCACTTTCATTTCCTAGAATATTATATTAGTTTCCTTTTTCCGTATGAAGTACCGACCTATCTACCAGTAATAGAGGTTTACATCTGAGGAAAACGACAATGTTTATAAACACTAACCATTTTGAGAAATCTTTTGAATGTTACTGCTAATGCCTTGCTCCAGCGCACGGGTATCTTGGCGACCAAATTCTCCGTTATCCATTTTGATTTAGTATCTATAATAGAAATGAAATTAAATATTTCTAATAGGTAACCAAATTACGTAGAAACAACAAAGAGAAACAATGATGAATCACAACAATAAGAATTTACAATGACTTATATGACATCCACTAAAATAATTTTACTCACTTAAATATACTGTAAAAATAAAATTGAGTGCTAATTAAATTAAAATAGGCTTAATATAAATTAAAATAGGTTTCCCCTAGTGTGAGTTTTCTAACTATTACCACTGAACAAATTTCAACAAATAAACTATTACTTTGCGTTTGAGTCTGTATATATTAATTATACTCTATGGTTTGAGATATCTAAAATTTAAGGATGATGGGTTGTCCAAAGCCTTATATAAATGAAAAAAAAAAAAATGTATGGGAAATAGTTCAGCGCTCCAAGCGGAAATTTTGGGAACTAAAAATGCGGTGTTTGATTGGTCAAAATGTTAACGCGGTAGTATAGTTAACGCGAAAGTAAACGTTAAAAAAAACTCACACTAGGGGCCTTATTCCGAGTTTGCAACCGCTAAACACGACAAGACGTTGCGCAAACTATAAATATGGAAATATATAGTATGTATTAGGTTGGCAATAATAATGCCGCCATTTTGAAATACACGAACTCTTCGCAAGTTTGAACATCTTATGAGCATTGGAATTTCAACTTTATAGTTAACAGGAAAAAACTTATATTTGAATGCCCGTACTTTACGCAAAATGCGCGACGTTGAACGTGTCAAAACTCGAAATAAAGCCCTAGGGATCTAGTGTTTTTTTAATGACTGTTTTTACACTACTTTAATAATAAGGAACGAATAGTTTAAAAACCACAGATTATAAAAATATAAGATATTTTGAGTGGTTCTGTTATTTCATACGTCGCCATAGCGTTTTATTCTAATACAAAAATGTCTGTAAAATTTTGGGAGAGGAGTACACCACAGTACAAAGTAACAACCTATTGGCATATTTGTGCCTGTGATTTTACAGAGGCGAAATGATGCGTATGGCTACCCCCTCCGACCTCTACGGTGGCCGCGTTGCTCTATGATCATCGGGGTCTATTCAGGGGCGTATTCGGAAACTAACACTTTAACACTGGGTAATGTCACTACACTATATGCATATCTTGTTCTAAGCATTTTTCAATATTTTTATCGCACTCTGTTACACTACCCAGTGTTAAAGTGTTACGTTTCCGAACACGACTCTGGGTTTTAAAATGGGCCATGAGGGGCCAAGCTATTGTAAATAGTAAAAAAATACTGTCAGTCAAGTTGACATCAACCGTAATCTGGAATTAAGAATAATGTGGATGTGAACTTTGTATTGTTAATTAAAATTCTCAATGTTCAACTGTTTTGCTCTCGGGCTGCTTATTAATAAATAGTTAAGGAAGGAAGTTTCCATTTTTACAAAAAAAAAAAATACTTATATAATTTGTAAACCAAAATATATATATATATACATATATGGTGAAAGAATTTATATTATAGAATATTGATTCGATTGGCGATCGTGTTCTTTGGTCAGGCCCTAAGACATACATTGACAGTAATTACTTAACTTTCCTATAAAGAAAATATGTCTGTTAAAACAGTGGCGTATAGTGAAACGCGACTATAGTAATGAAAATATGGCTAAGTTTACAAAATTTATAGAGGCACTAAGTTTTGATGAAGTTTACGGATCTAATAATACAAATGAACCATATACCCACGGAATAGAAAAAACAAGTGGAAATGCTATAAAGCATGAAATGTATTAGAACCGGTGTCGCCAAAATCATATATCTATAAGTATTGAATCTATAACCACTTCGTCCTGATTGGTTGCAAATATACACAGCAATTTTAAACACTATTCTCCAAATAATTAGATTTAAATTCATATAAAAAAATAATCATGCCATCTATCATAAAGTAGTAAGAACCTCCTATAAAAGGTTCTACTATTCCTACACAGATGGCGTGATTACTACAACATTCAAATAAATGTTTTGTTTAGTCGACATAAGGCATATTATCTTTTATATAAAAAAAGTATTTTAGTTTATTCTAGAACTTTCCTTGCATAAAAATATAATAATTTAAAGGCGGCGACATAATAAAATATTTAAAGTATCGATATCGATTCTTTTTTTTAAATATAAATGTGCTCTATATATTTAAACGCAGATGGAAGGGAAAACTTTTTAGAAAACATAGCTATAAAGCTTATAGAAAATATAAAGGCTTAAAAAACTGATTTTTGAGATAAGTATATTTTTTTAAGTTGTTGGGTGACGTTGGACGTAGGCACGAAACAAAACTTTGGGACGCAATCTTAATATAACTAGTATTTTTGTAATAAAAATAAAGAAATTAGGCAAAATGAAGAAATTATTTTTGCCTGGAATATTACATTATTTTATAAAAATATTTTTTATCGTTATTTAAAAAAAAAGAGTTTTTAGTCGCAAAAATTTAATCCCAAACAAAATTGGGGTATGTACATACCCCAATTTTGTTTGGGCATATGACGTGATGAGTCTTAATTAAATATATATCTCAGAAACCATTTTTTTTATTTAAAAAATAATAATTTAGGTATATTCACAAGAAAGGAAATCTTTTCGGAAGCCCATTGATATGGATGGCTGCTGCGCTATAAAGATTTTTTTATGTATGTGTTTTAAGGTAAACCAACCAAATTGTGCTCATTTCTACGTATAGGGAGTTTATCGTTATAAAGAGTTTACACGTACATTTTATTATTCTAAGCCCATATTATTAAAAAATTGTATGCGATACAATATGAATAAATATTAAAAAAAATATGTAAGTATATAATTTTGTATAACAGCCGAAACTGTTTCTTCTTTTCTTTAATTAAATAAGTTATATCGATAAGCACCCACTACAACACTAACCGAGTAGCAAAGAACTTTTGAAATCAAAATTTCAATCTAAAGTATTCTTTATTACAATTACATAAGGTTGATTTTAACTTCATTTAAACTACAATTATTAGTAAACTAAAATAAGCTAAGGTTTTTAAAGAATACTAACAAAATCGTACTTACCGATGATACGAAACACCTCCATTACGAAGATTTTTTCTCCTACTATCGTTTTTGCACTCCATTATGCAACAATACGGCATATTTACAATAATTATGCGGAAAAATCAGGAACGACGCGAGACTACCAACTCGAAGCGATGTTAGACACGACTGATAACGACTGGGATCAAATAAGCGTACCTACGCTTAATTGTGCCACACTAAACGCGCCTACTTTGCACTTCCACTTGTTTTTTCTATTCCGTGCATATACCATATTCATTAATTTATTCTTACTTTTTTATGATCATAGTTTCCAAATAAATTCATAACAGTTAAGTCCAAAAAAACAATAAAATGGGTATCCAAAGGTATAAAAATCTGCAGTAAGAGAAACCGACAATTACTGTGGAATTTTTGTAGAGTTCGTAATTCCCAAAATAGAGAAATATTAAAGAATTATTCTAAAAGATATAAAATAATTATTTTATAAAAAACGCAAAAAATAAATGTAAAGCAAGTTGGCTAATAATAAATAATAATAAATAATAATAAACATAACTTCCCAACTGAATATAAACCAATAAAATGCAACAATAAACTTATAACAAATCTTGTAGAAATTGCTAACTATTTTATCGATGAAGTTAAACTTAATTCAAAATTTGCTAATTATAAAAATAATCGTTACAATGAAAATTATAAAATTTGTGTTAATTATAATAGTTGTAATAGTAATTGTAGTCATAATAGTAATAGTTTTCAAAATAATGATATTAATAATTGTATTATTAATAATAGCAGTCATAATACTAGTCATAATAGTTCTTCTAGTGATGACATCGAATTTAAACATAATAATCCTAATAATAATGATTCAAGTAATAACATGAATAATGAAACTATTCATTATAATAAAAATAATACCAATTGTATTAATAATGACATTAGTTATAGTAATTTCAGTCTTTTAATAATAATAAACAAAATAGTATTCATAATTCTAGTCATAATAATGATAGATTCATTATTATGAATACTATTTTGTTTATAACAATATCATAATTATTCAATGGAAATTCTAATGATAATAGTAATAATAAATATAATAATCTTAACTTAAGAAAGAATAAAATGTGATGCGGCTCAATGTTTCTGACACCAACCACCCCTCATGAAATATTTCAAATAATTAAAATTTTAAAATATACTAAGAGTACAGGACATGACGGTATTAACATTATGGTGGCAAAGCATATGCCATATAGATGACCAAGTCTTAAGGAATTACAGATCCATTGCATTAATACTTATATTTTCGAAAATCTTTGAAAGAGTAATATATAAACGGCTTTGTACATTCTTTGAGGATAAAAAATTTTTGGTACATGAGCAAAAGGGTTTCCGCAAAGGTAGGTCAACCGATCAAGCAATTTACGATCTAGTTTATAAAGTTATACAAAATGTAGACAAAGGTAAAAATATATGTGCTATATTTATGGACATGAGCAAGGCTTTTGACTTTGTCAGGCACGATAAACTAGTTCATAAACTGGAATACTACGAAGTCTGGCCATGCAATCCTATTGATAATCTCTTACCTTGCCAATAGAAGTCAAAGAACGGAAATAATGAAAATTTATTTAAAAAATAAAACCGATAAAAAATTAATGTCACAAAGTGAAACAGTCGAATTTGGCGTTGGAGAACCCTTGTTTAAATACTCTAAACTTTGTAGCATCTGTTCCAACATTTCAAATCTCTCGAATGGGGATCATACGAGAAATCCCCTTGGAAGTCTCTATGACTGAATTAGCAGAAAATTTAATCAGCCCATCTAATTGCGGCATAGTCCTAAAAGCTCGTAGATTAAATAGAAAGTCTTTGATAGACAATTCTCCAGTCTGGGGCCTTACCAAAGAGCCAATCGATAATCGAATCGAAATATCCATCGAAAGCCAAATGTATGGGATTTGACGTTTCTCATCGATCAGGCTCTACCCGTAGAGTAAAATTCCTATACATTTTTATCAATCGATGCGGCGATTCGATTGGCGATCGTGTTCTTTGGTCAGGCCCCTGGTTCCCTACACAAACCATTGTGGTAACATTTAAGGGCCAAATCCTCCCTGAAAATGTCTATTACTGCTACTCTTTTCTGCCTGTCTCTCCATATATTCTTCCATCAATTCAATGTCAGCAATGTTGTAGGTTCGGTCACATAAAATCACAGTGCCGATCAAACCCTCGATGTTACAAGTGCGGCCAATCCTATTTGGGTGTAACTTGTGATGTTGTAGAGTCTACTTGCATACTCTGTGGAGGTACTCACATGGCCATATCTCAGGAATGCTATGAACATGGTAGACAAAAGTCTATAAAGGCTTTAATATCTCAAGAAAATATATCGTTTATAGATGCCTCTGCAATAATTCCAACCCGCAGTTTTGATGAGGTTGCTAAATCCTCTCTAACCCCTCTTGATAACCCCCATCCAAAGTTTTCCAAAACCTCTTATAAAAAAACATTTTTCTTACCTCCAAAAACTCACAAGCAGGCATATAGCAAAGGCTATGATTCAGTAGCCCATAATTCTATTGTTGGATCTTATGACCCTCCTCCCCCTGCCAACGGTTGTGCTCTTCAAGCCAGCAGCCAAGATAACTCAAACGAAAACTTATTAGAAATTATCATTACCCTCCTTATTAATTTATGTAGTAAAACGCATAAAATACCTAACAATATTACAATTAAACTGAATGATCTGCTTTCTACTTTAAAAAACGCCCCAGACACAAATAATTCAATGGAACACCAATAGTATTAGAAACAAGAAAGCTGACTTACTTTATATTATAAATAAATTTAAAATTAGCACTGTGGCCATCAGTGAAACCTGGCTCAAACCTGGGGCCAGGTTTGTCCTTCCACGGTTTCTCAGTGTGAGAGACGACCGAAGTG
Organism: Monopis laevigella; assembly: GCA_947458855.1. Classification (NCBI taxonomy): domain Eukaryota; kingdom Metazoa; phylum Arthropoda; class Insecta; order Lepidoptera; family Tineidae; genus Monopis; species Monopis laevigella. The sequence goes on along the minus strand of OX381576.1, from coordinate 35,440,073 downwards.
ATGGCTACGGTGGAACTGCTATCTTTATAAGAAGTAATATTTCCTTCCAGCAAATCCCAATCCTCAACCAGAATCCTGAGCTTAATTTTGTTGCTATTAGAGCATCAAATATTACCTTTGTTTCTGTTTATATCCCTCACCCTTATCATTCTCATATCTCCCTTTTCCATTCACTTTTCTCTTCTCTTCCTACTCCAATCATTATTTGTGGGGATTTTAACTGTCATCTCCCCATGTGGGGACCTCGCTTGGCTGACTCTTTTGGCCTGGACTTTATGGACCTCTTAGACCAAATGAATTTCTGTATCTTAAATGATGGGTCACCAACACGCAGACCTAACTCCTCTCAGCAGCCTAGCGCTGTGGACCTTTCAATCTGTTCTCCTTCACTTTCCTTAGGCTTGTCCTGGACAGTTCTTTCCCGGTCATTTGGAAGTGACCATTATCCTATTATCATTTCAGCTCTAACTTCTTCCTCTATTACCTTAGATTTTGATCCACTATTAAAATATAAAATTAGCGAAGCAGACTGGCAGCAATTCTCCTTACTCACAGAAGAGAAAACAAACTTGTTAAGTAGGGTGGATGATGAAAATTATTTAGCAATATATGACCAATTTATAGCTTTATTAACTGCTTCAGCAGATGAGTGTATTCCCAAAAAATCATATGGAACTCTGCGAGTATTGTCTCCTCCCTGGTGGGATTCTGACTGTTCAGCTAAAGTCAAAGCTCGTAAAAATGCTAAACGGCTTTATAATGGTGCAATGTCTATGATTAACTTTGTGAAATACAAGAAAATTGCAGCTGAAACTAGAAAACTCTTATCAACTAAGAAAAAAGCTGGTTGGAATAAATTTTGTGAAAACCTATCTCCTCGTTCTCCTTCATCCTTAATATGGAAAAATATTAGAAGATTCCGTGGCGCTATATCTGATAATAACACTTTGTCCTCCAATGACCCATCAGTTTGGATACAGAAATTTGCAGATTTATTGTCCCCTCTCCCTGACCCTATATTGGATAGCTTCCATCCTTTAATAGGCAGGTTTAACTTCCAGGACCCTATGGATGGTCCCTTTAGTTCAGACGAGTTTGATCGTGTTTTGAATAAACTTAATGATTCCTCTCCGGGCATTGATGGTATCCCATATTCTTTCCTTTGTAAGGCTGGAAGGAATTCTCAAAATCTTCTCCTACAAATTTTAAACAAAATTTTCCTTAAGGGTACTCCTCCAGAATCCTGAAAAAAAACAGATTGTTATCCCTATTAGAAAGCCCAACAAAGATCCGTCCCTTCCTTCATCTTATCGCCCCATAGCCCTCTCTTCAGCCCTTTGTAAGGTTCTAGAACACTTGATTAAGAATCGACTAGAATGGATTATGGAAAGTAAGGATATCATTTCCAAATCACAGTTTGGTTTCCGTAAAGGCAAAGGCACAAATGATAGCCTGGGAATTATCACTACAGATATTAGAACAGCTTTTTCCAATAGTGAATCTGTAGTAGGGGTTTTCCTTAACATAAGTTCAGCTTATGACAACGTCATTCTTCCTCTGCTCAGGCATAAAATGCTCAAGCTGAGCATGCCAGTGAGGATTGTCGAAGTCATAGTCAGCTTGTTAGCGGCCAGAACTATATCTATCAGATACCGTGGGCATCATCTTTCTCCTCGGAAGGTTTATAAAGGCCTCTCCCAAGGATCTCTCCTAAGCCCCCTTCTGTATAACATACTCACGACCTGGACCTAACTGTAACTTCCTTCTGTAACATTCTACAATATGCAGATGACCTTGCCCTTTACATCTCAACAAAAAATATTTTAAATTCTCAGGTCCCATTGAATACTGCCTTGTATTACTTAAATAATTGGCTAAAGGACCATGGCTTATCTTTATCTCCATCAAAAAGTGCAGTAGTAATTTTTTCTAGACAATATAAAACCCCTTCACTTAACATTAAAATTAATGATCACCCTATTCCTATTTATCATTCTTTTAAATTCCTTGGTGCCATATTAGACTCGAGAATGTCATGAGTTCTCCATTTTGACTATGTAACAGAAAAATGCGAAAAATCCATTAACGCTTTGCGTTGTCTTTCAGGTGTATGGTGGGGGTCCCATCCGTACAGTCAAAAGTTACTGTATGCTATTGTTCGGAGCCATTTGGACTATGCATCCTTCCTTATGACTCCTTGCAATAAGTCTGCTCTAAACAAAATTGATAAAGTTCAGTACAAGGGTATTCATATAGTTCTGGGCGCTATGAGGTCAACGCCTATTTTGGCTCTCCAGAATGAGTGTGTAGAACCTCCTCTTTCAGTTAGAAGATAATATCTCTCGGACCGCTTCCTTTACAAAATTATCCTAACACCTTCTCATCCTCTTGTGTCCAAATTAGAAAATCTATCAAGGTTTTCCAATTCAGCTTACTGGAGAAATAAGAGCAACCCTTGTTTACTAAATAGCTTCCTTAAATTTTCCAATATTAAGTACCCTGTTCACACCTCCCAATGTTTTCCTATTTTTAACTATCCTTATAACTCATTGTTCTATTCCCCCAGTATTACTTACTTTGATATTGATAAGGAATCAGAATATGCTGATAACATTTTCAATAAAGAAGTAAACAAACATTGGTCGGACAGATTGCTAATGTTCTGTGATGCATCAAAGTTTGATTATGAACAGTGAGTAGGCTCTGCTGTCTGGATACCAAAATATAGCATTATTTTAAATTTTAGAAGTCCCCCTCAGTCCTCAATTTTTACAGGAAAATCCTTGGCTATCTATGAAGCAGTCTCAAACATCCTTCACATAATATAAAAAAAACAATAATATTTTCTGATTCCCAAAATTGTTTAAAGGCCTTAACTAGTAACTTTTTTTCAAATAAACCTCACCCACTTACAATAAAATTAAGACATTTATTACATGAATGCAGTATGGTTGGTCTGGATATTGTGCTGGCTTGGATACCAAGTCATTGCGGTATTGTAGGTAATGAAACAGCTGACCTATTGGCTAAAGAGGCAACAGTTATTGGTTCAATGGATAGTTTTACTTTATACCCACAGGATTTATCCCCACTAGCTAAAGTGGACCAGTCTTTGGAGTGGGAAAAAATCTGGAACTCTGACCCCAAAAAGCTAAACACTATAGGCTTATACAACCTTCTATCCCAAATAAACCATGGTTTTTTCTCCTTAAAGATTTCTCTAAACAGGTTACCTCGACTATTTGCCGACTTAGATTGGGACATAATAGTACTCCAGTGCACTTGTATAAAATTAAAGTTAGGGAAAGTGCTCTGTGCGACTGTGGTACAGAACTGGGAACCCCGGATCATATATTTTTTAGCTGCCCTAATTATCCTTGCTCCCTTTATGATATACTTCCTCCAGATACCCCCCGTCCTACTAACATAAATACTTTGCTAACCCTGTCCGCTTCTCTGGATTCGGGGCTTTAGCCAAACATATTAAAAGAATCAAAGTAAAATTTTAAACTACTCCCCCTCTCATCTTATTTATATATAGTAATAATTATGCTGATATATACCAAGTAATGGGCCTATACATGTTTATTCCAAATATATGATAGGATTTAAATTTAAATCCCTTATATTTATCTATAATATATGTTTCTTTTTCAGATCTGTGTAATGTCCTGTGTTGTGTTTATATTGGCCCCTGTGAAGTCTTGTTTTGTCTAAATAACAAATGTTTATTTATATGATTATTGACTTATATTAGTTACCAATTCTTTCTGGGTATCTAAAATCTTTTAAATTTTACATTAAATACTCCTTCGTGCCTTCTCTATAACTAGACATTGGCAGAATTACGCGCAAAGCGAAAAGCCATTTATCAAGAAAATGAAAGGGAAGCATCCTGTGGCCTCTCTTATTCCTGATATATATAAACGACCAGCCCCCCTAGCCAAGAGCATGGTCGCTTTTTACGCTCGAACGTTGTAGAAGCGTGAAAGAGTGGGAGATAACAAATTTATTATCCTATTGGTGTATCTATATTGTGGTCTCGTTTTGGTTATTTCTGCAACGATAAAAACGAAAGTGACGTCATCACCAAATGTCATCTTCATACAAAACTTTCGTGCGCGCTTTTAGCGCTCATGCTCTTGGCTAGGGGGGCAGGGGTGAACGACGGTGAACGTGTCAGTTTTGACACGTTCACCGTCGCGCATTTTGCGTAAAGTACGGGTATTGAAATGTAAGTTTTATCCTTGAAATTCCAATGCTCCATACATGTTCAAACTTGCGAAGAATTCGTGTATTTCAAGATGGCTGCATTATAATAGCCAACCTAATACATACTATATAATTATTGGAATAGAGCTTATATTTCCATATTTATAGTTTGCGCAACGTCTTGTCGTGATTAGCGGTTGCAAACTCGGAATAAGGCCCCTGCCCAGGAGTACGAGGTTTCCTATGGTTCTATTTACCGATGATAGCACGTTAATAGTTGAATGCACGAATGATGAAAGATATTAGTCAGATATAAGACATGGACTTGGGGAGGTTATCAATTGGCTGAATCAAAATAATATAATAATAAATTTAGAAAAAACTAAAATAATGCACTTTAGGCAGAGAAAACAAACTCCTAAAATTGATATTAATTACCTTGTGAAAAAATTAGAATCGGTTGAAAGTGTCAAGTTTCTGGGTGTAGTTATAGATAAAAAATTGAACTGGAAAGCTCACATTGAGTATATTAGTGTAAAAATTAGTAGGTTTGTATTTGCTCTGCGGAAACTAGTTACAGTTAGTAGTACCAACACAGCTGTAATGGCGTATCATGGATACGTGGCATCCATGATCCGATTTGGTATAATATACTGGGGTAATTCGACCAATAAAGAATTTATATTCAAAATTCAAAAGAAATGTGTACGAGCCATTTGTAGACTGAAACCGAGGGAAAGTTGCAAATCATACTTTAAAAATTTGAGAATACTCACAGTACTTTGCATCTATTTATATGATATTGCTATCTTTGTAAGAAATAATCCCGATTTGTTTCCACTGAACTCTAAAAAGCGTATACGTACTCTACGATATGACAATAATTTAAGTGCACCAATGTCGAGGACTACTTTTATGCATAAAAGTGTTTTGTGTATGGCTCCAAAAATTTATAATAAATTGGGTAAAGATTTTAAACTTCTGCCCAATACACATTTTAAAAAAAGGTTATCTGAATTGTTACTGGATAAATGTTACTACTCAGTGGAGGACTTTTTGTCGGATAGATCAATACCATGATAATGGCATTGATTTGTCCAACATGATGTGCCACGTATACTTGGATTTATAATTGTTTGTGTGTCACCGTAAAATAATTTGTTTGGAGTGTGTGTGTCTGTTATTGTACCCTATTATATGTTATATAACCACTAAAATATTAATACGCCTACGGGCAGGGCATAGAGAACTATTAAGGGAACTGTCATCTGTAATAACCTATACCTTAACCAATGATCATAAATAAATGCTTTGATTTGATTTGAATTAACGCGAGCGTTAAATTACCAAAATAATGATTTCGGCTATTACCTCGCTCTCCTACGATTAGAGTAGTTTTTTAACCTTTTCTAATTGTAGGAGAACGCGCTAATAACGGAAATCATTATTTTGACGTTCTAACGTCGTGAGTGTGAAACAGAATATACCGTCTGTGAAACGGAATATACCTAAGAGCTTAATTCTCTCCTTCGGCGACCCGGCCATCAATGGTAAAATAGCGTACAGCCCCCCTAGCCAAGAGCATGAGCGCTAAAAGCGCGCACGAAAGTTTTGTATGAAGATGACATTTGGTGATGACGTCACGTTCGTTAAATTCGTTGACAGAACAAATTGCCAGCCAAGAACACGGACGGTGTGCGTTGGGCTTTCGTTTTCGTTAAAGCGCTCGCGAGAGGCCAATTTCCCCATACATTTTGACAGAAACCGCTACATACTCGGAGGGAATTGCCAGCCAAGAACACATTTTTATTCGTTTTTTGCGACTGCTAGACGCTAAATTCGACGGTATACGGGCGGGTGGTCGGGGTCTCCCTTTCGAGCTATATTCTATCAAAACGACGCCATTGTTTTGATTTAAATTAACTCAAAGTATTCTTTTTTTTTGTTTTAGAAGTTTTTTATTATGTTGTGTAAATTAAATTGAATAAATAAAATTTATTAGTGAGTGCAAATAACGAGTGGCGTCTTCATCGACGCCAAATATAGATTAGAGCCACGAAAAGTTCTCTCTATTTCATACTTACAAGCATCTCAAAATACAGAAGTGTGCTTAAAACGTGATCAAACTAAATATTTAGGAATCTAAGGACTAAGGAGTTCATATAACAATTTTAAAACTACAGCAAAAGTATGACTAGGAAAAATTGGAGAAGAATTACTAATAAAAAGAGTATATTGGAGGAAATTTTCCGTCATTTAATTACATGAATTGGAATTATTTGGATTAACTATGAGCTTAACATAAATGGAAGTAAACTATCTCACCAGAGATTTGAGGATGACCTAGTTCCAGTTATTATGCAAACAACTAGCAAGAAAAGTGAAAAAGCGGGGCTTATAAGAACCATGTGTGAAAACCAAAGCTATGACAAACAGACATAAACAAACCCTGAAATTAAATTATCAAGAAATTGAATAGGTACTTTTATTTAGGTCAAACAATTGTTCAAAAACTTTATATGGAGAAAGAAATACATAGAATAGTATGTTTGTTCTCAGGTCTCTGAAAGAAGTATAAAAAAATCAAAACATCCCAATGCAGAGTAGTTGGAGACCGCTGCCAATGGTATTTGCTGGAGGAGGCCTATGCCCGAGGACAACCTGAACAAATATCTGATCTTGATTGATAATAGTGTATAGAAGTGTTACAACATTAAATAAAACAAAACAATATTAGGCAAAAAAATAAGAAAAAATGTATAAATCCTTGTAAAATATCAACAAATAAAGTTTATTTTTATTTATTTCTTTATTTTTAATGAAAAGTTCACATTTTAAAAGAAATAGGGGATACCGGGGAGAGTTTAGGCAACATTTTAGGTTTAACAAAGGATATTTCAGAGCCTTTGAACCTAGAATGTTTCACAAGTAGCACAAACTTATGGTTTAATATATTAGTATTGCTTTATTCTTCTTTATTCTTTTAATTGTATATAGTGCCCTAAAAGAATATGATTTTCCTTGACCATTACTAATAAAATTTGTTACACCTTTTGGTATTTCAGGGACTGATGATGGTCTTTGTGGTTGTACAGAATGGCTTTTTATCTTGAGATTCAAATTTAAAAGAATCCTTTTATAGCGGTATATTATTATTTAAAAAAAAATCCTAGCCTTAGTAATAATAATACAATTTATACTCAGCCACAATAGATATTTACAATATTAGGTATTTTATTATATACACTATGACCCATACATGCACACACATCCACACAAATATTCACTCAACGCTGTAATATATATGTATAATATTGTTAAGTAAAACTACTTAGTACTATTATATAAATGGTACTAAGTAGGGTATTTTTAGTATGTACTATTAGACCTATATTGTTTATACAAGCTCTTTTATTTATAGGAATTTTAATTCCCATGCAAGCACTATAAATAGTCAAGATGGTACCTAGAGGAGCATTTCATTATTTTATATGAATACTATTAGGGAATAACATGTATCTAATGTGGGCATTTGTAGATATACTTACCATAATGGTAAGCATATCTACAAAGCTTAATTTTAAACACACTGGTATTCATAAAAAAAAAACTTTTTGAGTCCTTGAAGAACACTTGTATATAGTAGGTTATGTCTCTTTTACCAAACAAAAATAAATATGTAAAAAAGAAACAAAACTTATTTTAACTGAAGTGTTCTTCAAGGACTTTATTAAGTTTTTATCATTAAGACCATTATTAATTAAAATTCATAATAAAATTTATTAACCTGACCCATTTAAATGATATAAGTATCAATAAGAAATGTTAATATACTAGCATTTCTTATTCCATACTGTATGTTTAAATGGATCCATCCGACAGACCTAGACACCTTTAAACTTATCCACCTATATGTCTCTTGATTATGTTAATGTATATTTAAATTAATTAAATATTTCCCAGAATATTGATTTCTTAAAATTGGATAATATTCACAATAAAACATAAACAAATTAAAAGTAAATATTTATTTAATAATTTTGTTTGGCTTGGGCCACTCTAAAACTTTAAGCACCATAGTTTGTAACCCCTCTTGATGGGGAAGAGGGTAGCTGTCCTTGAAACTCTGTAAAGTATAAATACCTGAAATAAAAAAAATACAAAATTGTAATTAGTTTAATAAAAAAATAAAAAGACCTATTTTTTTTAAATAACAAAAATCACAATTGCAACATAACTGGGTTGGAGTCAGGTTTTACCATCTGTGTCAGTTGACTCCGCGCTTCCAAATATGATAAATATATATGGAGAGTGAATAAAACTTTAATTTAAAAAAAGTAAGCGGACAATTTGTAATTTATTTTTCTTAACTCACCTATAGTGTAACATCATATTGGTTATTATGCTGCACATTCTATTACAATTTGGGAAGACTCTTCAGAATCATAGTGCAGAACTCTGTCTATTCCAAGGTATTTTAATGACCCCTGAGATAACCATTAGCCTGCTTCACACATATCCTGACTTGGCAGTGTATTGGTCCGCTGAGGTATTAATTAGGTACGGCATCCATGACAGGGGTAATCAATCATGGTTCCAAGGCATATCCGAAATCACCTGGAATAACATTTATTTGTATGAGAAACAAAGGTAAATAGATGGGTGTTGTAAACACAAAGGTCAGTTTTGTTTCGCCTATTCGGCATACAAATGTTTTAACAACGTATCTAATCAATTATTAAATATATAACCTTAGAAGCACTTATTTATTTTGATTCTTACCTATTCAAAAAGTAATTTCCAATCCGAGAACGATATAACTGCAACATTTCTTCCTTGATCACAGAGTTTATAAAAATAAATTGGTCGTGGGCCGCCCCGGATGCCTCGAATTTATATTTAGAATTCTTCAGTTTATATTTACAACTTAAAAGTGCCATATTAATAATGCCGAAGAGTTTGTCTGCAATGTTTATATTTTCTATTAGGTTTGTTTGTAATCAAATGTAAAGAGTAAAATAAAACGAGATATCACATAGTTACACCAATAGGATTTATTTTTTATTATCTCTCTCTCTTTAACACTAAAATAACGAATATCGTTCCGATTAGGCATGTAAGTTAAAATAAGCATTAATATCCAAAGTTGTGAAAACTGTACAATAAATTTTACACCATTAATATGATAAAAAATGTATATTGCTTTTAATTTATATTCTCAATTCATTCGTAATATAATTATTATGTGTTATAAAACATCATACTCAAAATTACTCGCGGGTTTTGAATGTAATATCGGAACGTCAATAATCGGGCCGAGCGGTCGCCCTCCCGCATTCAACAGAATGAAAGTTAACGTCAAAAATTGTTCATGGCTACCGATTTCTGTCGATCACTGTCCGTTCTGCGACGCTTGGGCGCAAAAAGCGCCGATGCTCTTGGCTAGGGGGGCAGGGGCCTGACCAAAGAACACGATCGCCAATCGAATCGCCGCATCGATCGATAAAAATGTATAGGAATTTTACTCTATGGGTAGAGCCTGATCCACGAGAAACCTCAAATCCCATACATTTGACTTTCGATGGGTATTTCGATTCGATTGTCGATTGGCTTTTTGGTAAGGCCCCAGTTCTTTAATTTTTATGTGGTCCCAAACTGAAAAAATATTTTGTGTCCCCGGCCGAGAGTTTGACAGTCCGAAGCATCGAATTAAGCAACGACTCTTAATCCGACCCGTATGGTCGGATTAATAGTCGTTGCTTAACCTAAGCCATTGTTTGGATCTGTCAAAATTTAGTTTTTTCATATTCAGTTGCAATTGCTTATCAACGACTATTAATCCGACCATTAGTGTCCCCGGCCGAGGTGCTCCACCTAAAGCTTATAAACGTTCCAGTACCGGATAAGATTATAAACCCAATGTTATAATAGCTTCTCTGCAGGGCAATCTTGGTCTTCACGTGGCTTTGCAATGGGATTCTCTAAACCGGGCGTTTGGAAATGGGGCAAATTCATCATGTTGCAACAGCCCGGCAAAGATAAAAGTCAGCCGGGTAGTTACACAACACAACCCAGCTTCCGAATCCAGACTACAGACCCCTGCCTGCCATAGTGCCAACATCACGGCAGGGGGAGTGGCGGATCCAGAGGAGGGCCCAGGGGTGTAAGGGGGATATGTTGCACGGGGAATGCGCCGAAATCCCCTGTTTTATCATGTTTAAAAAGGGGATTTCCGCCTTAGGATACTTCCATATTATTGATAATCAGTATAAGCAAGCTGTCTTAATCTGTGGTTTCAATATAATAAGCTGTGATCGAGATCGAGTATAATCGAGCGGTTCGATACTCGATTGACTCGATACAAGATACAATACGATATTTTTTGTGGTAATTTGTGGTGATTTTTATTATTAACAATTTGTCGGTTTGTCAGTGTGTCTGTGAAGTGTGAATAATTTCGGGGTAGATACTAGGGTTTTTGGGTACGTATTCTATACAATTTTAATAATTAAAAAGTCGACAATTCTCAATAACTTTCTAGGTTTAAGTTAAATTTTATTAATAACTTTTTTACAAGTTTTTTCTTTTCATCGCCAAAACCGATGGATATTAATTAATTTATTAGTTGTTTTGTATAGTGGTATTTAATTTTTTTAATTGTAGCTATATTACAACGTCACGTTACATCCTATCACCAAATGAAAACAAAAACAAGTTTTTTATCGTCTTTATTTTTATTCATTAAGTTAATTTGCAGTCTTTAATAATGCTTGATACCGCTATATACAAGTATCTACATAACTAACATTTGCAACGCGGTGCTGTGAACGCCGCCGATGCGATATTGATCGAGTCTTAAATTCGCGCATGGGCGACGGATGCGCGAATTCAAGGCACTGAAAAGTGCAGCTTAGGTCCCAAAACTTTAAGGCTCAGTATTTAAAATCATCAGTCTGCTGAACACATATATTATCTATAAATACCTGGAGGTAGTCTTTGTTCAGAACTTGTGGAGCTGTCTGAGAGTGAAGTGGTTTTCAGCTGAAATATTTTGTAAAATATAATTAACATTACAGCTTTCTAAACCATCTCAACCACCTTCAGAATGTTTTCTTGGGAGGCTGGGAAAGCTAATTTTTACAGGTAGGTGTAGTTTAATTTTATGTTTTATCAGCCATATTAAACATTTTGACTTAATATTTTTATTGTTAAATGTATTTTGTTTTTAATTTGTTTCAGTAAAAGTACTTACTTAATTTTGTACTCAACTTATAAGCATTGATAATTAAATGACTTTTTTTATTTTAGTGAACCAGACAATACAAAACCTAGCCCAATGGATCCTGCCTTGTTGGATCCCACCATATACATGCCGCAATTCCCTCCTACCTCAGGGTTACCACAGGAGTCAAAACTGGCCTCATTTATGGCAGTAAGTATCTTTCTCAATATTAAATGTAGATTTATATTCAAGGACTTGTCTGCTGCTGATTTTGCTGACAATTTGAACAAGTGCTCTGGTATGGTATCCTTTGTTTATAGAATTAGTATCTTTAACATTTAGAGTCAGCAGACTTCTGGATCTGGACCACTGGACTGGACTGGACCTTCACAGATCAGCAAAGTAACATCATATGGTATACAGAGTTAAAGATTTGAAAGAGTTTAAGAGTTTGAGTTTAGATAAAGCTGCCAATGCAGCACCTCTTTCCGTTATTGCCACAGTTTTTTTTTCTATGACTTTAACAGGTAAGGTTGCTGCCTTGGCTGCTCCGTCTCTAACTTCCTCCCATATCTATAAAAAAACTAAGGGAGAAACAATGTTCCTAGCTATCCACGGATTGGCTTGAGGGTTTTTTACCATTGTACAAACAAGCTTACATTAACGTGGTGTTTGAGTTGGTAAACCTTAAGACTTAAAAACACTACTGTTTTGAGGTCCCCGGTTCAAACCATGGTGTGTATCAAGAACATTTAATAAAATATGTTCATTAGTACTACACTACTGTATTACATCAGAGAGCATGTTAAGCTTTCCTTTACAGTTTCACGATACCAACTTGAAAAACTGGTTATTAAACCTATCCAAACACCACTACAAGCCTTAGTGTAGATGCAAGTATTATCAGCTGCAGCAAGTGGGTATAAAACCCCACTGCTGGGGTATCTATTCAATTAATTTGATTGATTCAGTAGAGTAGAATATCTACTGATTTGGAAAAGAGGTTGTTGTGGATATGTTGTTCTTATTAATAAGCATGGGAACCAAAGTCGCGACGGATGATGATTGCCCAATTAAATTGTTGAGGGTCATCTTCATGGCGGGTCCCTTTTCCACAATCGACCAAGAAGTTAGGCATTTTTGCGTGATGAAATGTCCTGGGGCTGCAGTCTCGACATAGATAGCGATCGTAAAGAATATTAGCGATCGTTAATTTTTAACGAAAATAATCGGTTACCACAACGATGTCTACTTCAAATGAAAGTCTCTACTTCCGAGATAGCGAGCAAAATCGTCAACTAATATGTCAATAAGATAACGATGAACCGAAGCTATAGGCACTTTTTTACTTATTTTGTTTTAATTTATTATAGCTTGAATAATAATTCTCCAGTAAAAAAATATTACTTTAATACGAAAAAATGTTGTATTTATATATCCAAAATACTAATATCATTAATAACAAATAAATGCAACTTTTTATTAAGATATTTATGCCCCCAAATCTTCATGTCACCAAATAAAACTTAATTTTTCATCCTTAGATAGTATTATTTATTACTTTGTAATACTGAGAGTAAGCGTCAGTTGTTAAGTGTCACTTTTTGTAAACAAAACAAGAAAAAATAAATTTGTGATAATAATAAAAAAATGTGGGGCGAATCTTAGGCAATTTGCAATAATTTCGGTAAAATATTTATATAAAATATTTTTTGTGATTTTAGAAAAGTTAGCGACCGTAACGATGTCTCGTTAAAGTTTGCGACAGTCGCTAAATTTAACTCCTACTGCCCCTGCAGTCTCGACATAGATAGCGATCGCTAACTTAGCGAATTCGGTCGCTAACTCGTAACGATTGCGTTTTAACGATTTTTGGTAGTCTCTATTATAAAGTTATCGACAAAGCTCGGTATGGTATCGATTTCTCTTGTCGCAAACTTTAACGACGAATTTTGACACCCCGCAAAGTCATCGTTACGGTCGCTAACTTCTCGAACAACACAAAAAATATTTCATAAAAATATTTTAGCGCAATTATTGCAAATTGCCTATTTTTCGCCCCACATTTTTTTATTATTATTACAAATTTATTTTTTCTCGTTTTGTTTACAAAAAGTGACACTTAAAAACTGACGCTTACTCTCAGTGTTACAAAGTAATAATTAGTACTTTCTAAGGAAGGAAAAATACATTTTATTTGGCGACAAGAAGATTTGGTGGCATAATTCTCTCAATAAAAAGTTGTATTTATTTGTTATTAATGATATTAGTAATTTGGATATATAAATACAACATTTTTACATATTAAAGTAATATTTTTTTACTGGAGAATTATTATTTAAGCTATAATAAATTAAAACAAAATAAGTAAAAAAGTGTCTATAGCTTCGGTTCATTGTTATCTTATTGACATATTAGTTTACGATTTTGCTCGCTATCTCGGAAATAGAGACTTGCATTTGAAGTAGACATCGTTGTGGCAACCGATTATTTTCGTTAAAAATTAACGATCGCTAATATTCTTTACGATCGCTATCTATGTCGAGACTGCAGCCCCAGGACATTTCATCACGCAAAAATGCCTAACTTCTTGGCCGATTGTGGAAAAGGGACCCGCCATGAAGATGACCCTCAACAATTTAATTGGGCAATCATCGCTATCTATGTAGAGACTGCAGGCACAGGCCTCGAAGAGGATGATTTCTGCATGTTGTAAAGTCCAGTTCCAACCCTGTTGCAGTGAAGCAGCATGTGGGTGGGTGTTTCTTTTGTTTCCATGCATCCTCTACATAGAGGACTGTTGGTGATACCTATAAGGGTAAGGTGTTTTTTTTAATGGAAAGTGTCTGGCCTAAATACCCACCACCATCCTTAGGTTACCTCTGTTGAGACTAAGCAGGCTTTAAGCTAGGCGCGGGTTTTGTTTGGTGACCGCCTCTCTCGCCTGCCTGCAGTTATAGCTGATCTTCTTTTTGCTAGTTCGTCAGCAGCGTCGTTACCAAGCGAGTTGCTGAGTCCTTTAATCCACTGGAGGATGACCCTATTTCTGACTGCTATTGTCTCCAGTGCGTGACAGTGACATTATTTAACCAAACTTGAGATTAGCTGTCTGTTTTTCAATGCTAGTAGTACGGCTGCATTATCTGATAGAATACGAATGCTCTTTTGTTTTATTTTCTTGCGCACACTGTCGCGGTTGTCTATGCCGCTCTGCTTGAAAGATAAATGCATAAGTGCCGAGTGCCACAGAGGTGTTAATGTTCAATTCAAAAAAGAAAACCCCTGCTCCTGTCCCGTGTTTAGTTTTCGAAACCTCATGTAGACCTGATTATATCCTGACCTCATATAGGCCTGATTATCAGCTGGCTCTTCCTGGGTGCTCTTTTGGTATTGTTTCTCAAGTATATGAACGCGTGGGCATCTGTCATTCACAGCGTTTATAAGCATTTCAATGTGTTCGTTCAGTGACTGAGTGTGCCTTGCTCGTAGATCCGGTTCCATTGACCCGAGGCCTCTAGTCTTATGGTGGCGACAGCAGCCTCATATTGTACATATAAGTGTAAAGTTTCGATGGCTGCTGTTGGTGTAGTTTTCATACATCCTGTAGTTGCTATACAGGCCAGTCTTTGGAGACTTTGTAGGTTACCTGTCACCGTGCTCAGGGTGGTTCTGGGCCACCACACCACTGTTCATTGTGTGATAGTAGGTCTTATTACTGTGGTATATAGCCACATAGTGATCTTGGATTTTAGTCCCCATGTTTTTCCTAGAACTCTTCTGCATTGCTATTAATTGGTGCAGGCAGTCTTCAGTTTCTTTTCCAGATGCTTACTCCAATTTAATTTGCTATCTATTATAATTCCCAGATACTTGACAACTGTAGCTAGAGTAAAGTTCCGTGTAAAATAGTGTAGGTAACTCGCTTAATGTTTCTCAGTTTCCTCTTGTTAGTAAAGAAAACCATGGGGGTCATTCTAAGATTGCAACTGCCAAACACGACAAGACGTTGCGTAAACTATAAATATTGTAATATAAGTTCACGCACTATATTAAATTGATATAGCTCCATCGTCTATTAAATAAAATAATTTAAAGTATATAGCATTATTAAAATGGTTCATGCACTGTTATTTATTTTGGGTCGAACTACAAGTCAAGTAATAAAATGAAAATGTTTTAACTTCATCTTATAGCAGTACAATTTTGTCATTTTGCTACAAAACTACATTTATTTCATTTTTGTATTTTGTCTTATAATGAAGTAGACTTTATGGATTGTGCATATGGTATCGTCACTTATTTCATATTCCTTGAATTTGCATCAAGAAATATAAATATAGCTACTAGCAAATCATTGTAGGTACTAATATTAATATATCAAACGGATCACTTATGGTTTACAGTTGTAATTTGACATTGCACGTCAATTGCATCAACGTTATTAACGATTCTATCGTTTCGTTTACTGAACCACGGACGCGAAACTGAAAGAATTTCGCACATTGACTCAACTACACTTGTTTCTATCCCGCGCAGTTACTTCTACCGCCCTACTCACTCGCACAGACTTGGCATGTAAGCGAGTTGGCAGGTTATTTGTGCGCGAGCGACAAAGTACATCGTGGCCCAAAATAACGTTGATAAAATTAAAAAGTTAAATTGTAAGAAATTGAATGATTTTTGTCTTTCGATTCTTTGATGTAATTTTTTCATCTATACTAATAAAATGAGAAAGTTTAGATGTTGGGATGTTTGTTCAAATACACACTCTTGCATAGGCACAGTACTCACACACACAAGTTAGTGAATAATTTGTAAAAATCACGTTTTGTTCATTTATTTTGGGCCATCCTGTAGTCTAAGGTCATTGTACGATAATATAGCAATATCCTAAAAGAACAAAATAAAAATTATATTATTTTCTGATAATGTTAAAGTATATAAATATTACAACTAGCTTTTGCACGCATTAATAACTTTAAAAAATGTGTTTTTTTGTATACCCAGTTTTTATATAGCAAAATTTGCTTCATATCGATTTGTATCTATCGAGAAGTGATATTACCCTTCTCAAAATATCTTCATACCAATCTAAATCGTAATAGTATTAATGCTTGACGTTAAACTAAATAGTTTGCTTTAGGCCTGAATTCGTATTTGTGACGTCATCGTCTTCTGTCAAATTTCACTAAAAAAACTGAGATTATTTCTTTAATTTATTATACATTCGACATTTGAGCCCAAAAGTCACTCTGTTGAAATTTCATTGCATGGAGTGTGAGTAAGCCCATCACATACTTTATTATTTCAGAGATACTTTAAAAAATTCTCACTAGCAGGAAGATAAATAATTTCTTCATCAATTAAATTTTTTCATCAATTCGTAAAATGACAGTTCTTAACTTAGGCGCACAAGCTCGCAAGACCAATATTTTGTGCTCGAATGACAGACACTGTGGAGTCAACGTACGATATTCCTTGTCTTCTACGTCCCCACGTCCTTACTTTAACATCACATTTTGTTTCAGAACCGTGCCCCCCCGCCTGTCGCCAATTCATTATCTCAAGCAATGGGTAATCTCAGTTTGGAGTCGCCCCCTAATCCAAATAAGGTTCGTACAAACTATTTCTTAATAAGAACATTGTGTAATTTGTGCAGCTATTTCGGTATATTGTATTGGCATTTGACAACCAGGTAAATAAAGTGGTCATCTAAAAAATTAAATTGGTATTTTATCTAAGGTGGCGTTAATTTAAAATTTAGTCTTATATTAACATTTCTTTATTTGACTAATGTTATGGAACTTAGTACCTATAAGTACGGCTTTTGTGGGAAAATTGCTTTAATTATAGTTGTTTTTTTAATTTATTATTAAAGCACATTTATCGCTTTGTCTATGCCGACTAAATTACGCGGTTACAAATTTAAAGGCGCCAAAGACGAATTTGCATTATGAGACTAATTTAATAACCTCCTAGCGTTATTGTCAAATCAACCGCCCATTCCCTAACAGCAGCCTGAAAGGAGACTGTGGTAGTCTCGACAAGGAATCGGTGCATTAGTATGCTCATGTCCATAATAATAGCTTATGGGTTTGCAGCAACTCTCATCGAACATTATTTATGTAGGACAGTTACAAGCCAGCTTATTTGTTTAGGTGTTGGTTAACGAGTTTGTTCCCATGAACTATTATGCCCCACCCAACTTGGTGCTGGAGTCCCAGGAGATTTCGACCCCGGCCATGACATTGGCACCACCACCGCCACCACAAGTTCACCAGGTAAATCCTAACTCGAAACTGCTTATCATCTCGCATAATAAAAATAAATTTATTTTTCACCAGTCTCTTTTCTCTATCTCAGGGTCTACGTATGCGCTACCAGTTAGGCATTCGTTGATACCTTTTTGTTATGTTAAGTTTGTTATTTAATGTGTTTAAAAATATACTGCTGATTAGTTTATTTACATCATCGGTTTTACGTGTGTGGAGTTTAACACGAAAGGATATCTATCAACGATGATCCTCGGCACTCCCTACTGTGGTGACCGTTTTAAAAGATAAACAACAACTAAAGTGTGTTCGATGTGTTTCTTATTAGGTAAACTATTGAAGAAACTGTTTAAACTAAATTGAAGCTACAAAATTTTATTGCTAAATATTTTGCCTCCCTTTGGAGCGGCGTCATCGATGACAGATTAAAATATAGTCGACAGTTGATGTTTTTCATTGCCAAATAGGTAAATAATTCGATAGGTATTGGGCATGGTATTTTACAAGACCGCTTGTACTGAAAATGGTAAAAAATATTTAATTGTGCGATTTGTCGTCTTTCTCGCACTCAAGACTTAAAAAAACAAAAATACTTCATATATCAAACACCAATAAAGGGATATTTTGTTAAAGAAACATAAAAAGTACAGTAATCTATTTAAGGTTCTAAAAACTTTGGGTGTACCTATATAATATAATAATCAACTAAAAAAAAACAACTATTGTTTTATTTGTTTGTAATATCTTTGTAAGGAAAACGTTGGTGGTACTACTTATTTCTACACTGCAACCCTGGATCCACCAGCCACTGCTCTGAATCCTGGAATGATGGGTGAGTGCCTTAATAAACGGGACCTTAGTTAACCGAAAATGTTAGGGCCTTAAGAGGAGCGACCGATGAGGCTTTTCGATGCTCATGCTGATTCGACTGCAAAGTATTACCTCTCCCCGCGCATGACGGTGAGTCGTTAACGCTGCCGTACATATGTAAGTAAGCAGCAAAACGACTTTTAGGTCAAAACTGTAAGTTTAGGACTTTAATGGATTTAAAAGAAAATAGTCTAATTTTATTAAAGAAAAAATAAAGTGACAACGTTTTTTTAGTAGTAGCCCGATAGATAAATTCTAAGATAAATGCTGATATATTTAACAGTATATTCATTCATTGCCATTAATAATTATTCTTTATTTATAAATATGATATTTTCTTGATTGATTTAAAAATAATTTGACATACATTTTATCGTGTTAAGATTGAAATGGTCTCTTTTGTCAGCAATTTAAAGGGAACGTGCTAGAACAAATAAGTATTTTATATTTCATAAAGAAATTTTATTGCGTCATGAACTCATTAGATGAAGCCTAATAGACAGATTTTACTAATTTTATAAATATAAGTATGTCATGACAAAATTATATAGATAGTTTCATTAAGTTTAAGAATATTGCTAATACATTTAGATATTTTAATTTAGACTGACATCTTGAAAGACGAGCTTAAGGAGTAACATTATATTCACAATCGCTTAATTGACACATTTTTTCTAACCAATCTCCCATATATGTAGATGGATATTTCATAGTCTATCTAAAACATTCTACAATAAACAGATTTATTTCTATGACAACATACATACAAATTCAGATTCAGATAGTAAGCAAACTCTTGAGCTTCTGAATGGCTTACAGGGGCAATGTGCGCGCCTGTTGCAATGGCGCCATACGCGCCGCAAATGTACGCTGCACCCATGTTGGGACCACTTGGACCCAAATCAGGTAAACATTATAAATAATACAATTGATTGTGATTAACTCAAACCTGTGGCCGAAAACGTTAGTGTGTCACAATAACAAATTCCTTTATTATTATTTTTTCATACAAACACCAAAAGATTTAAAAAAAAGTCATGTAACCTATTCCCTTGTATTACTCCTTTTGGCTTGAAAGTTTTTAGCATTCCGGTCGTAGACGATTTCCGTATTTTGACAATCAAACATTACTGTTAAAACAAACAATATGGCCACTGGTATATTTGATACTATCTAAGATTATATGCTTACTCTTTTTTCTCTTTGCCCTCATTATTAAAACTTTTCACGAGAGCTCTAGATGGCTAATCCAATCTGTAACTCATGAATATTCTAACACTGCCCAACCCTAGATTAAATGTTGTATGTATTTAACATCATCAGTTTATTCGGTGGTTATTTTATTCTATGTTTGTTCTAATCGGTTTACAAATGTATAGGATTGGGGACTACATATTACATGCCGGAAGCCATTCCAGATCTGGCTCGTCGCTCCGAAATGTATCAGGCGCAATATGACGCAGAATATTCTGGTATGAAACCACAACTTTTTTTATACATACGTTGACTCCACATACTTGACTATCTCTCAAGCCAATTCAAATAACGCGATTTTTTTTTTGGTTAGACTTGCCCGAAATCGTGGGCATATACGCGGCCTTAAAGCCGTTGGAGTCAGGCACTCATCACTCGTTCGCGTCGTCATTCGTCGTTACCAATCGCGAGACGGCTACTCTGCACGCCATGAGACGCATCCACGGCAACCCTGGATACTCGGCTAAGGCCCTGGAGATCTGGAAGGCTTTGGAACATCCTAACATTGTAAAGATGCAAGACTACTTTATCACCAAGGCTTTTGGGGACACTTGTGAGTATTTGTTTCGACATATAATGTTAATTTCTGGATAGATGCGTGAATGTATTCGTTATTTCTAGCCCTGGTGTTAGTGTACGAGCACCATGATGGTTGCAAGTCTCTCATGCAGAAGTACTTGAGTGTGGAGGCTAACACTGCCGAGGGAGGACGTCCGTACCACGATCCGTTCAGCTCTGACCCTAACGCACCCAGACCATACACTCATCAGGTGAGCAAACCTTGTCTTTTAGAAGAAGAAGCAATTATTGAAACCAATAACCAATGTGTGGATAGGTCTTGGACTACAACAACCCGCATTGATGGATTTTGTGATAGACTAAAGTGGTGGTTGATGCAAGATGAACATATTATACTGAACGGGGACTGAAAAAAAGATTGCATTGAATACATTGGCAATGGTGGCCGCAATTTGGTGATATTTATTATAAACAAAAAACAGCTACAACCGTCAGCAGGCACTCCTAACGGAACATGGCACTATGAGGTTTCGAACTTTTAAGAATCCAATTTTTTTGATTCTGCAGGTCGATTTCTATTAGATAAACGGTAAATGTTACTCCCGATATAGCTTCTTATCATACAATAGATGGATTTCAAATCCGTTTGGGTTTTCCGTGATGCACTCACAAACAAAGAGACAGCCTTTTCCAAAAAATGTTTACCTTCTAAGTCTCTCGTCTTCCAATAGTTTTTTTTTTTTACAAATCTTTAATGTACAGACTTCACATTAGGAAGGTCTACGATTTTATTATATGTTTAGATGAAGATAATAACTGGACAAGTACAGCAACTGTAGGTAATAATAAATTCTATACCTACCACTTTTTATTGTAGCCAGGAAAATGAATAATTGCTGGCAAAGACAATTATACAGCTGACTCCATTCTCAAGTAATTGTAATTTTCAATCGATATAATGCAGTTGGCATTAATTATTCAACTACTTATCATACTATGAACTGACTACTTATTATAATATGACTTTAACCCAAACATTGTTATTGATTAATATTCTTGTGAAAATGAATTTAAAATAGTTTGACTAGATTTATATAAGAAATGGAAATTATGTATATATACGAGTAGGTATATCATCTTACATGTTATTATTAAATCAACTTTTTTCCGCGATGGTATACATATTTAAGAACGTCAAGTTTATATATAATATGAACTCTCTGTCTGAAATTATATAAAATATAATATTATAGTATGTTAAAAATAAATCATCTACAAAATTTAAAAAAAGATGAATACGCCTTTGTTCAAATCTTTTAGTGCAATAAAGAATTTAAATAAATAATAAATAAACTTAATTTTTATGGAAAGTTAAATTGATTTTAATTTTTAGAAAAATGCTATGCTGCGCGCTGTGGCATGCGGCGTGCTGCTTCCGGAAAGCACTCTTTGGAGCATGCTTATTCAGCTGACTGCAGCTCTACGGGCCATTCACAATGCTGGACTGGCATTCCGGTAAAATTAAAACCCTTATAATTTACATTAGGGTGTTTGATTGATGTGTTGACCATTGATTTTATTTAATATATATAATTAATATTGTTAACGTTGAAGTATATATATATATATACTGTGATACTCACATAATAATGTACTGGATAACACTGGTGCCCGAGATACAGGGATACCTTGTTTAGGTAATATAGGATTTAAGATGGAACTCTTTTTGTAATGAAATGTATGTTTATGAAAAAAATAATTAATAAAAAATTAAACCTTTAACAGCAGCTAAATAGAATGTGGAGGAAATAAGTAATGTTTTGTATGTCTAAACATGTCTGTACTTATGAGTTGATTTAGCCATATACAAAGAATATATATCTTAAGAGTTTTATTAATTCGATTCTAAAGATCGAGTATTGTAAATAAAAAAGTTAAATAGTTTTTTCAGAGCACTATCTATGATCCCTTAAGTGGTCTGTGGTATTAATTGTATGTATTTATTCAGGCACTTGGACGCTACTAAAGTAATTATGAAGATGAACCGCGTGCGCATCGCTTGGGGCGGAATCGGAGACATAGCCTTGACTATGATTCCCGCTTTGGAATTGGCTCAGGTAATCATCCCCCTCTCTCCCACCTATTAGTGAATCAAGTATAAATAGTCAAAGTAGAATAATTAATAAAGATGGAGGTATAATAAATAAAGAAGAAGCAGCAATAAAAAGTAAGAATAATAATTAAAGAATAAGGAACAATGAATAAAGAAGAAGGAATAATGAATAAAGAAGAAGGAATAATGAATATTAAAAACGGAATAAAAAAGAAGGAACCTCCGTTGTTTTTCCAACTAAAATAAACAAATACATGGTACAAGTAGACTTACAATCAGTTTAAAAAAAAAGTGCATTAATAGTGCACAAAGGAATAAAATGGTGCTCTTGTATCTTCGGAGATAAATATAGGTGCTGTTAAGGCTCTCACGTTTATCTCGACAACAGTTTCAGTTCCCGACATGATTTTAATGCCAATAAATAGTGCTTTCAATATACCATCACGAGTGCCTGTTTGGCTCTCAAAAACTGTTTAAACGGCCTCTGGGTACCCAGCGGAGGAATGAAACCGTCCTCATTTTGCCGTTGGTATTCGGAGGCAACACATGCGAGCTTGTTGCGGTGTTTAAGAAAGGTATAGCCTCGTTGTATAAAGCGGTCACCCATCCCAGGTCCGGCCTTGTTGTCACCTGCCTAACCTGGTTATCAGTTGCGCAATAACTTAACCAGTAGGCTGGTGCTATATAATAATAGTGCTTCCAATTTACCAAATTCCAAATACTGCGCTTCAGAGATACGTAACTTGGGTTTTCTTTGGGTTGGTTAAATCTACTATGTTTGTTTAAGGAGTTTTATTTACTCACTTAAAGGAAGAAGGGAAAACGCACGCAAACATGAACTATTTTATCGTGCGACATATATGAATCGGCAAATATTTTAGTTGTGGGCTTTATTTTGATTTTAGTAATACGAGGGGATGTCTAAAAGTTCGTGGAATGAACTCCCCTATCCCCACTCCATCCCCTTTATTCCACGAACTTTTGGACCTCCCCTCGTAACTAATGGTGACGGTACAGGCTCAGCAAGAAGATTTGCGCTCTCTGGGCCGCATGGCGCTGTCTCTGGCATGCCGCACCATTAACTATGACGACTTGGGGGCTGCCCTCGATGTGGTCTCTCGTACCTACTCCGCGGACTTGAAGAACGTCATTCTGTAAGTTTTTTTTTTAAAAACTGTGAAGGCACTACTAAACAATTTGGTCAGTATTACAAAAACGAAATAAAAAAAATATTTGGATATTTGTAACTTAAAATATTTTACTTAAAAGACCGAAATAAAGTAATATAGAATGTTCGCTCAAACGACGATTAAAGCGTTTTTATCGCTCGACGTATTGATGTAGTTTGTTCTTGGAAATGATAGCCAATTTCCTTGTCTGTCTGGAACTTTTTTATTATCTGTGTTTTTATATAGGTATTTGCTGTCCGCGACATCCGGTCGCCGTTCGGTCACCGATCTCATGCCCATGATAGGAGCTCGGTTCTACACTCAGGTTTGTCGCTCCAATTTACTAATCATATCTGATTTTTATGTTATACACAACGTGAAAAAAATATAATATCTGATTTGGTTATATTTATCTTTTTGTCTCTTTTTATTATCAACACAAATGTACATGCTTAAAAGAGACAAAACCTATAACTAAAGTGTTCTTCAAGGCCTTAAGTTTTTATGAATAAGGCCAATTATCTGATAATTATGATCTATCTAAAAGGGCTTTACATTTATCTTATTGTACTTTACATAATATCTAATAAGCCTACATTTATCTTAATGGACTTTACATAAATCTGATTACCTTTATCTGGTGTAAATTTACATAATATCTGATTGGGCTTTACATAATATCTGATTAGACTACATTTGTCTTAATGGGCTTTACGTAACATCTGATTGGGCTACCTTTATCTGGTGTGGCTTTACATAATATCTGATTAGGCTACATTTTAATTGGGTTTATATAATAGTAATGTTTATCAGGTGGAAGCCCTGGAGAAGTACTCTGATGGCGCTGAGTGGGATTACTCCGCGGAGGAAGACAACGGGCGTCTGCTCCGTATCCTCATCAAGTTGGGCCTCGTCAACGAACGCCCCGAGTCAGTATCCGTTTCTAGTGCTTAAATAAACGCCGAATGTAGAACCCTGGCTTACTCAAGTAAGTCACTAGAATATTACCTAGTTTACATTTAATCTAGTCTGCTAAATTATTAATTGTATTCTATTTTGTATAATGTATGGCATTACATCTATGTAGATTTATAATATGATTTTATTTTAAAAACATTAAATATTTTTGCAAAAAAAAGATCTGGAAGATGCGAGAAAGTAATAAAAGGTTTCATTTTTGTCGGTTTGTTTGTTTGTGCGCGCGCATCGCGTGAAAGCTACTTATTACAAAATCGATCGAATCACTTTATTGGGAATAACATCGTATATTTTATCAAAATTGACCTACAGATCCCAAAATAATTAATAAAAAAAAAGTAACCTCATAGCGCTACGTGCGCGTACGCATGCTTTATAATAATCAATACATTTTTTACAGTTGTAATATATTTTCATGATCTGTTTAATGATTTTTAATATTTCTTATATACGGAATAATAACCTGGCCACACTTAACGATTACATTGTATATACAGTGTAATCGTAGAGCCTATATTCAGTGTAATTGTAATTTAATTTTCATTTAATATTTACAGAATTTATTAAAGATTACTGTGTAATTACAATCAAAAAACTAAAGTCAACATCTCTATAATGAAATGAAACGAAATTATCTTTATTATATTCTTTTTTATTTTTTAAAAGTTTTAAAAACACTGAAAACTGTTTGAGTTCACGATTCCATTTAACGTGTACGGCACCCGAGACCCTCTAGACGTCATCAGGGTACCCAGCGGATGGATTTTATTCCCACCTCGACGTAGCAGATGGTAGGTATTCTGAGTCTACACCGAACAAGTGGTGAGTTCATTGCGGTTTTTTTATAGAATTCTATATAGTACCGTTTTTATATACAAACAGTTTCACAAGTTGGTATGTGAAACTGGGAAGAGAGTTTAAACGAGATCTCCGAGGCGTTTTCAAACAAATTTACGTAAGTTTTTAGATATAAAAACACACTGGGGTTGATCTGGCGACATAAAAATTCGTATAATCTATTCAGGATAGAAAAACAAGTTTACGAATAGCTGTCACAAGAAAATGTTTTTAAAATGTCGGATTTATGACAGAAACACTCAAAATATGACTAAAAAAGATGGTAACATTCGTGTATATTAAATTATTATTTCTATTAAATTATCTTTAAATGTATGATAATGAACGAAGTGACATGTAAATAAAGGCAAAAAAAATAACTATATGTACGATCGCCACTATCGATTGATTGAAACCATTATCGCTTTTAACGCTGGCAGAATAATTTGTGTCCCGTTTCGTCCCTTGTGCTTACATGAGTCAGAAAGCATTCTATCTGGCAGCGCTAAAAGCGATTATAGTTTAATTTAGTTTATATCCTGAATAGGATATAGTTTTTAAGTCTACGGTCTAGGCCTCCTTAAAACCTGTTGTGACGTGACCAGGCTGAACATGGACCAATCTTGGTCGGAAACCGGTGACCGTTATCTTCTAAAGCTGTTTCGGGATTACCTGTTCCACTCGGTCACGCCCGAGGGTCTGCCGTGGATCGATCAGGCTCACATCACGCATTGTCTCAACCAGCTCGATGGCGGGTCTCCGAACAAGGTGAGTTGTCACCGTCCCATACAAACATATCCGCCTTTCATTATGGAAAGGCATTTTCGAATGATCTTTTTTTATAATATTGTATCGCATAATATGTTTTCAATTCATTATGAACAATCCACGTAGGTACTTAAATTTGAAAGGTGGACTGTTATGGAAAGGTGATATAGTAGTGGCTGTTACGACGATGTTTAAAAGCATTCGCGAATTTGTTTTTAAAGCTTTTAAACAAAAGTGGAGGTGAAAATTTTACTTACTCGATTGCAATTACATAGTTTCTTTATATAAGTTATGTTTACATTGTAAACATAACTTATATAAAGAAATGTTTATATTGTAAACATAACTTATATAAAGAAACTTTTAAATTGTAAATGTAGTTAGATTTCTGATTTGTTTTAATTATTAAGATTTTATAAAGAGAGTATATGTCTTTAGTACCGAGTAATTAAAATCTACATATCGAGGTCTTTTTTAAGGTTCCGTACGTACGTCTTTAAATAAAAATGGAACCCTCATGAAATCGCTCAATCCGGTCTGTCTGTCTGTCGAGACCGATATCTCAATAACTGATTGCTTTTAAAGTTAAATACCCGAACTATCATATTTAAAATAAAATGCTCCCAAGAGAGAATAAGGAGAAATGCTCCCAAGATGGAATAAGGAGAAATGCTCCCAAGATGGAATAAGGAGACATTTTCCCAAGATGGAATAAGGAGTAATTCTCCCAAGAGGGAGTAGGGAGGAATGTTCGATTTCAGAAATAATTCATGACATAAGAACAATTTGATATAGAAAGTTACATTTTGAATATTGATAATATGGGGCCTCCACATTTAATTTATTTAACATTCAGATTCAACAGATTCATAATACCCAGAGTAGATATTACAAATATCAATTTAGATAATAAATTCTTCTTGAAATCAAACCTCCTAAATTTTCCTTCTATTGTACGGAACCCTTAGTAAGCGAACTGAATTCGCACTTCACTACTTTAAAAAGCTTTATAAACACTTTGACTGGCTTCAAGAGTTCATTTACTGGCTCTTAAGGCCTGGCCAAAATATTTTATAAATTAATCCTTTAATTGTATAAACATATTTAAGCTTTATCTACCCGCTGGTTTCTTAAATATTGTTGTTTGAAAAAAAATTTTTAGGTATATAACATACAGCTTAAATATTTTTATATACAGGTGTACACCGTTAGTGTTCCCAGGCGATTATTACGTATTTTTTTTAAACATTTAATGTCCGACTAAATATCCATTATAATAACATTTTCTTTAAAAAAAATGGTCTACTTACCTCCAGTTTCTAAAACGTTGTTCAATTCATTTTATGATTGAAATTATGTAACAAGGCACGTGATTGGTGAAAACTTGACGTCACGTGACATTCTACCAATCACTTGGCTTGTTAAATAATTTTATGATAGATTAATTATAATCATCGTCCTAGAAACTGGTTATTCTAATAGTGAGTAAAGGGGTTTACAACAAAGACGTCATTTCAAACCACTACTTTGAATACGACACTACAAAAATATATTTTACTTCATTGGTTCGTAAATATCAGGAACCTTGTCCTTACCTCTAAAATTGAAAATTAAACCTCTACGAATGTCACATTTAATGTTAACATTTTGGTTAAGGGCTGATATAATTTTACTTACAACGTACTTTCAAATATTTATTTTTAATGTTTTATGGAATTATCGCCTGGGTTTACATAACAAATACACCCTGTATAAGGGAAAATTCACTTAAGGCTGGAAATAGTGTTACACCGACGACGGTTGCTGAGTGGCTCGCACGCAATAACATGGTAAGTATGCACCCACTCTTTATCCATGTGCCATGGCGCTGAGGATCAGTGGCTCGCAGTACGCGCGCCGACGTTGAACGACCAACACGTGACTCGATCTCTATAAAATTGTATTCCTTGGGAAGCTACGTCAAGAGCCTGCTTTGTGGTATTTATCCTATAAGCTAACAAGGATAAGAACAGAGTAGCTAGATATAAGAACACAGTTGTGGCTTAGAATTGTCAGGCAAAGTTTTCCGGGTGTGATATTTAAAATAATAAGAACAACAGAAATGCGCGACTGGACTTTAGAACAGTTGTTCACTTGTTAATCGTTAGTCGTAACTGAGAAGTCAGCTTAACACTATTTGCAGCTTTAATATTGTCAGTTAATGTAAAATTATATATAAAAAAACCTAGCGAAGAAAATAATAAATTATTTATAAACGCACAGTAAAAGGATTCCTAAACTCAAACGTATAAAAACGGCTAACGTTGTTTTCAGTGTTTTTAAATATATTTTTGTAATCTATAGGTGTAGATTTTACTTACTGAATCATAATTAAAAACCGTCAAAAGCGTTCTAAAGAAATATTTTTACGTAAATTTACTCGTAATATAAATACCCTACATCCACAGCATCAGTTACTGGAGGTAAATTTGTATCGCACCTCATTGCCCTACAATGGACCGGCATGGGCAAGCCTTGGCAGTATGTCTGGATATCTCTAAGTCTATGGAACGGGCACAAAGTTTTATTCACTAAGTTGCCAGGTTACACATTTTCGGTGCGAATATGCGGCTGGATCTCTTGTTTAAACGCAGAAGCATCCCTAAGGGTCAATGCCATCGCTGCGCGCTGACCCATTATTATCAACGGTATGCTATCTTTCACTGCTGTGCAGACGATAGCAATATCCTGGCTAACTTGGCTCGTCAGCCTCCTAGCCGCCTACACAAGGAAGTATAGGAGTTCTCTGAAAATGAATTAAACCTACACGAGGTTTTTAATTAGGGGTGTCATTAGCTCATATGTATGTGCGTTGACAAAAAAAACACACTCTTTTCCCAAATCCTCTCTTAAGAGCACAAAATTACATTTATCTCCAATCCGACTTAAACCATCGAGACCATTGCAAAGAGCACAAGTGAAAAGTTCGCGTTCTTAACAAGGTGCGACGGTATTTCAGCTTCGCAGAGATTTTACTTCGTTGAGCGTATTTTGCAGCTTTTACCAAAGACAATGCTCTGATAAGACGTGCCAAGTTCGGTGGGACAAGAACCGATTAAGGTATACCCCCTATCCCGGCAATGAGACATTAGAAACAGGGAGCCTATAATATGTTGTCAGTTTTTGGGTCTATGTTGGGTTTAAGGGGACGAAGTTGGGGATTGCTTGTCACCGGCAAGCTCTCAGCGCAGGTCTGCCATGGGGCAGCCGCACGCGCATTGGAGCGATGGACAGTGCTCTCAAGAACTATTTTTTATTATTTCCCCTTTTCGTTACAGGACTTGTTACCGGACCGGTAACAGATTGCAAGTGACCGATATATCCGCTCTAAATGATTTTGTGATTCGTACATCTACCACACTATTAAAATGTAAAATGCTTTACCTGCTTCCTATAACCCTTAGTTCTTTAAACGAAGCGTGAATAGTGCATATATTTTACTTACTCAACCCTAATTAGGTACGGTCAAAGTAATACATTTTACGTAAATCGACCCTTAAGGGTTAATTTATATAAAGTATGTGATTAGGATTGAGTAAGCAAAATCTACACCACAGGTTTTGTTTAAGCAAAAATAAAGTACTGAAAAATCCTAATTTTTATTTTTTTTATCGTTTGAGTTCGCAAATCCTTTTATTGGCTTTTTTTAACCATCTATCTAAATAATGTGTCGAGATCACCAACCAAAAATGCTGCATTTCATGATTTAGGGTTACCCAAGACGTTGAGTTGTCTTGGAAACTTATTAAAATCGTTGTACATTTGACAGATAAGCCTGGTGTCACGCGACGAACAAAGCATGCTAGTAGTAACATTCTCAGAACTGAAGCATTGCCTTGAGCAAGCCATTAGCGAGCTCATGCATGCCGGAGGACTCGCCGAGTCCCCTTCTGCAGAAAATAATTAAGCTTTTCATTACTAATTATTAACTTTAGTAGTTGGTTTTGAGGTAAACAAAACCGGCGCTGGGTCTGATTTTAAGAATCCGTTTGATTTTAAGTTTATTATTATATTGGATTGGAAAAAACATATTTTTTAATAGGTATATCACAAATATGAAACATGATTTTAATGTATTCTTTTAACATCACAAAAATGAAAATTTTACATTACAAAATGTTTATATATGTTACCGGGTATTATTGGTATATATAACGTTAGGGATAATAATATGTTCGAGATATTCGTTATTTATAATAATAAATAACTTTTATCGGGCGTCTGTATTATTAACCATACAAAACATTTTTTTTTGTTATTATATAAATAATATATCTTTTTAATCATTATGAATTGGCTCTAATAGATGATATAAGATAATGATGATACCATCATAAATAAAAGTATACCCGGTATTTCTTTATTGTCATCATCATCATCACATATCGGCCAAGTTAATATGAAAAAATCATATTATTTACACATATATTTTATCAATCGGACTAATGGGAACAGACCTCTTAGAATAGGTATATTTAATCCAAAATTATATTTAGTAGTTGGTCTTACAATGTATGTGATCTTCATTATCAAATATTGTAACGTTATGTATAATACAGGTATCTTACACACAGAAATATCTAAGATAGAACGGTTTATTTGATATAAATTGTAAGTTAAGACTTATGACATATATTATGTCTAACTGCGCTACTTCATGAAAGCTATCTTCAACTCCATTTTTTCCTCAAGTCTCACTCATTCGATCTTTCTCGATTTGACATTTAATTGAAAGAGACAGACGTAACTTGAATGAAAATTTAAGTTGAGGATACGAATTAGAATACGGGGTATGTTCGGCAAAAGTCTTAAGGTAAATAAAACATCACACCGTTCTAATCTTGATTATTTTTTGTGATCTTACTTAAATAAATTAAGTAAGATTTATCAGATTTTTGGGTCATATTAAATAAAAATGCAATAGGGGTGCGTTCCAAATAAGGTGACGACAAAATTCGGTTTATTTAAATTTACAACATTTGAAATAAATTATATAAAAAATAATTATGGTCGAATAATGTTTATTGCACTAATTCTGTATTGATAGATCCGAAAATCTGATATTGGCAAAGATATATATTATACATAGTTCGTATTTACTGTTTTATGCCCAGTTTTTCTGGTTATAGTTTATTTAAATGGTTGATTATTATTTTAAAATTAATTTAATATTTGTTAATAAAGAAGTTGAAAAAGTTCTTATTTATTTATGTAAATTTGACTTATATCCTTTTAAAACGGGGCATAAAATTTGCATACAATATATTATGTGTTTAGATTTAGAAAACCTTTACTACAGTGGCTTTAACATTCCGAAAACTGGATTTTCTAAATAAATGTGTGTGAAGTGTAAGTTTCCACTGGCCCGCCTCGGCAACGCATACCGTGTGCCGTAAAGAGAACATAGCATGTACTGTTATAATATGGACATGAGGAAATAATTGAAGATGTCATTTACTGGTACGTGTTATGTTTTATTACAACGGAATGGTGTCTAAAATCAGGGGGCGTTTCTAGTAACTCTCACTTATGTCCAAAATTAATTACTATAACAATAGTTATCATTGTAATGAACATTAAATAATAATAGTATATTTCAGCATCGTTTTGTCTTCAACAAATCTTTGACATAAATTATTATGCCTTTGATATTTATATTAATAATAAAAATTGGGGATTTGCCCCAAATTTACGGGTCAAAATACCTGTTTTGCGTTAGACGCGGACCAATGGAACCATTCCTCTAGCTGTCACTGTCTCTCTACTACATATTATAAAATTTAGCCACCAAATTCCTGAAGTCATTTTATGTTTTAAGATTTTGTGCGTTTTTATTTAATTTATTGGCATCATTTATTTTATTTAGAGGTGTTCCAAAATTCAAATAATACCCGGGATATCATAAAAAAATATATATAACATGTGCGTTCTCTCGGGAAAAAGAAAGAGATTGAATATACACAAATTACATATTTTCGTCTCTTTCTTTTTTCCGAGAGGACGCATATGTTATATATATATATATATATTTATGATTGACCAGTGTGGAAGGGCAAAGATCTTACGACCATACAGCCATAATCGCATATATTAATTATTACCCCGTTTTGGAACGCAGTCTTATATTATATATATTTGTATCGAAATGGCTTCATGAATTTCCGTGTATTTTATATTAACCCTTTATAATAAATGTTTATACTATTTACACCTATTTATAATGTAGCTTTGGATTTTTTTTTACTCAATGTCAATTTGTGTAAGCCAAGGGGGCGACGGAGAAAGTTTTTTTGCGGAGCTTCTTTGGTATAACACCCCCTATAGTATTTTAGATACTTTATATCATATTTTGAAAGCCATCAACTTTCGTCCTTTTACTTTGTTTATTTTTAACGTTGTTGTTTATCACGCCATGTTACACCGAACTTGTAGTAGCTCTAAGCTTGCGCAGAAATGTTATTTACCGGGATGATAAGGAGACGAGGGATGAGGGTACGAGCAGAGATGAACATGGTTTGGGGATCTGAAAACTTTTCCTAGTCAAAATATGAATTATTTTTCCTTTGAGCTGTTATTTTTCGCCTTCCGTTAGGTTGGCTGTACTTATGTAACAAAAAAATACAATAGCTAAGGTTAGCCAACCTTACAACTAGCGATAAAATAACTGAAATGGATTGTTATAATTAAAATAAGACCTTTTTAAAGGGTAGTGTATTAATATAAAATTTTACTTATGTAATTAATAATCTCGCGATCTGCCATATCATATTTTACACAACTTTAAAATTTATTGCCGAATTTACTAAAATTACATCACTGGATACAAAATAATAGTTAGCCAAACAAGAGGTAAAATAAGTAAATTTTCGTCTATGAAAAGTTTTCATTGATAATCTACAATGAATGATTTGTGATGAACAAGCTATTATTAAAAATAATCGGACCTGGTATAAAATAACAGTTCGATGTAATTCTGTGCTATAAGAAAATTAAATATGTATTTCGTCCTGTATTTTATGCTTGCAAAGTTTAATTTTTCAAAAGCATTTAATTTTTAGATCTGATCTCTTATTTAATTTTGGTTTGATTAAGCACCGATCAACTGTTTTGAACAAAACAACTTTTTATTGTAGTGCTTATCAAGTAGTTTCTGAGTGTCTATTCTATTATTATAACTCTTATTGATGTCTATAATATTAATAGAATTACGTTTAAAAATATAACCCATAATTCGATGCAAGCTTTTGATACACATTTGGTGTGAATGGAACTTTGCTGAGAACTTTACCACGTGAGGAACTCCCAAAACTGAATAAGCGGATAAATGATCATTTTTAATATTTTGAAATAAAAAATTAAATGAATTTGTCCAGATCTATTTATTAATTCAAACCACGACCTTTCAAATTAGAGCATAGAATTATGGGTATCACATTAGAATATCGATTTAATCTTTAAAATATATCACAATATTGTAGCCATAGATTGTAAAACACTTTTTGTGTATTATCAGTATTTTAAACTTATTAATAAAGGAATTTCCAAAGTCGTTGGTTTTATTTTAATCCATTACTTTAACCCTTGCACTTTCAAAAGAATCCGCTATTGCAGATTTAAATGTATCAATATTCAAGAAATAGTGGTACTACCTTTTTTATTTCGGTAGTTTCTTGGTCACTGTAAACAAAATTATAAGGTTACGCTTAGTACAAGTATCTATTAGTCTTTTACAGCCGATTCTTTTGAACACCGAAACTGGAAAAAATCTAATTAGACAAGATTTCAATTAGACATAATGGAGTTATGATATCGGACAATAAACAAGTTGCTGAGTTATTCGAAGCTTTTTTTAATAATATTGCAATACAAAGCACGAACAGTATTAAATCATTATCAGCTAGTACTTCTAATGATTTTTTAAAACGATATATTAAAACACCAATTGTGTCTAATTTTAAACATGTTACAAATGAGGATATACTAAAACACTTTAAAATGTTAAATAAAATTAAAAGATTTATGGGGGCTAACGAATCAATTATTCATACTATAGGACCTGATATTTTTAATGGGTGTGTTTAATGAATTAATTTTTCCCGACCTTATAAAAAATAGTTCCCATATTCAAGTCCGGCTGTAAGACAGATCCAAATAATTATCGTCCTGTTTCTGTCCTGCCAACAAAATGTAAAATATTCGAAAAAATAATTCTTGGTCAGCTGTTAAGTCATTTTAATACTCATAAATTGTTACATGATCAACAATACGGGTTCACAAAAGGTAGAAACACAACAAATGCTGGTACAAGATTGATTACTGAAATAACTGACGCTTGAGAAAACTCTTAGGATCTCGTTGGCGTTTTCTGTGATCTGTCTAAAGCGTTTGATTGTGTTGACCATCAAACTTAGATAAACTGGACATTCGCGATTTAGCTTTAAATCTAATAAAGTCCTACCTTTCTAATAGAACTCAAGGTATATTGATGGTTGTGTATCCGCCGGAACCATTGTAAAGATGGGTGTCCCCCAGGGCTCAATTTTAGGCCCATTCCTGTTCCTAGTATACGTCAATGATCTTCCAAATATGGTTCAGGAGACGGCGCAGATAGTGCTATTTGCTGATGATACATCCCTACTGTTTAAAGTTAGTAGGAAAGATAATATATTATCGGCAGCAAATGACACTCAATAATGAAATGGTTCACGGCAAATAATTTAGTTTTAAATGCAAAGAAGACTAAGTGCCTGAAATTTACGTTGCCTAAGGTTCAAACCCCCAAATTTTGGGTGATGGCGTTTTTGTAATAGGTGATATTGACGATGGCGTTTAATTTGCTCCATCAAAAATTAAATTAAAAATATTATCTGAAAACTAAACGAAGTTAGAACGCCCGTGTGAACCAAATGTCAAAGTCATTTATTTCATGTAAATCTTTACAGATATTTATGAATAGTCAATAAAATAAAGTTTAACAATGAGGTCTAAGGGTGCGTTTGGTTAGGCAGCAATTCATTAACAAAAGAATGACAAATATTTGTTATATCTCGATATCAGATTTAGAACTTAAACGCGAATGGAAATCTTAATATGAAAAATACTACCGAACCGAACACACTCTACATAACCAACTAGTGTAAGACTAGTAGACTGGGAGATAATGACAGAAAACGTTCTCATATTTTCTACTGCATGCCTTTTTAAGAATTAATAATTAACCCTAAAATATGAAAGATAGAGGGGTTATTGACCGCCGCACGCTTTCACGTCATAAAGAAAATGTATGCGTGACACCAGCCGGACCACCACGTGTGATATCGTTTTTGATTATGCCAGGTTTTAGTACGTAATTTGTGCGATTTTGTTAGCTAATTTACAGATTTTGTTATCATTTCGTTAAAAAGTTATAGGGATGTATTTGTTGCCGATGTAACGTTACTTCGGCAGGACCACGATAAAAATAATGCACTTACGAGGTTAGTTCCTTCGCAGAAATTATGTTTCGAATTTGTTAGCCTATTTTCATTTTGCTAGAACGCTTGGTTTAAAAGTTATGGCGACCACAAAACCTACGGGTACAGTCGTGAACAAAAGTTTAGACACGTAGACTACTACGTCAAAAAAAAAAAAAAAACATCTACTAAACTATTAGTAGATGTAATTTAATTATTCACAAGCTTTTTGATTTATAAAATTAAATACTTATATATAATAAAACCAATAAATATAATAAGCCTAAGCAGTGGTATATTAGGAAAGTTAGATCATAGATCGAGATTTTCATTTATATCCCAAGTAGCAAAATGTGGTCCTGTAAGTATCCTAGGACCAGATATATTTAAGTCCTATAGAAATCCTATTAACGTTTATAAGACCGCATTTGGGCGCACTTTACAGGACTATTGCGTCCTATTGTAATTTTGTTACAGTCCGGTAAAGTGCAAATTGATTTTATTATTATTTCATTGGGTGCTTCTACAAGATCGTTGTATCCTATAAAGATCTGGTACACGCACTGAATCAGCGTAATTAGTCCTGTAACGATCTGGCGCATGCCGCTACTTGTGTAATAAATCCAACAGTGGTAATTGTGATGCCAATACTAGAGCATTGATTTTTCATTAAATTTGTAATGGTGGTGTCGATTGAATCTTTATATATATTGCAACTGCAAAGTAATCTTAATACTATTCATATTCATAAAATAGGTTGATAACTTTTTGTATTTGTTGAACGCGATTTCGAATATTTAAAACTATAAAAATTTTACTTGGCAATTTATTCTTTTTTTTGGTAGTAAATGTCAATGTCATTCGATCTAATATATGTGTTATTATGAAAAAGTATTTTATTCAATAAAAACCAAGAAATATTCATCAAAACGGCTAATTTTACTACAACAATTCTATAGGTTGAGTAACTGCAGCTACGAGGTACATGAAACAATATGCAACTGGTATCTTTTCTATGTACAAGATTCACAAATCTCAATACAAAGGAACATGGTCAAATTCGAACCGGATACAATTTTAACTAAGTGTGAGCAAACCAAAGGCGTAAGTATTGGGTTGTTAATGTTGGGAAGTGATCGAAGTAAGTGCAAATTTCATTAATTTCTATTTTGATCAACTTTTTTCTCTTTATATTTGTCATTCTCCTTTCACGTAATTTCATATTTAATAGTTTTTCCTATTATTGTATGTTTCCAATTCGCCTAACACAGTTCTCCTGATGAAGTACAGAAGTGGGATAAATATCATACATATCAATATTATACATTTATTATACATTTCTTCAATATTGTAAAATATTAATTTACATTATTTACAATTCTTTGCATTTATTAAGTACACTCCACCACAATTATTTACATTAAATAACAATTTATTTACATTAATAATTTATTAACATGGCTTTAGAAAAAGACGATATATCTATGTTAATAAAGAAATGAGGTTATATTAAGGCTAGTTTAACCAAATTTATTAAATATTTAGACAAATTAAAATCAATTGATCAACTTTCCATTATTGAACGAACAGAATTGGAAGTCCGTTTAACAAAAATTGAAAGTTTACAACTTGAGTTTGACACATTACAATTACAAATTGAATGTTTTAGTAATAAACCCAACGAGCAATATGACGAGCGGGACGAGTTCGAGTCTAAGTTTTATAAGGCAGTTGCTGAGGCACGTACGCGTATTCATAATGGATCTGTATCAGAACATAACTCGCAAGGTGCACAATCAGGCAACGCTTCAATAGAAGGTACAATTAAAACTTTAAATAAACCTTTTAAAACAAATTTACCTACAATTACGTTACCTAAATTTGATGGTTCATTAAACAGTTGGCTAGAGTTTAGGGATACATTTTTATCTCTTGTTCATCAAAATGATGCGATTGATACAATAAGTAAATTTCATTATTTGCGTTCATGTCTCCAAGGTAGTGCGGCAATTTTGATTGGGTCTTTGGAATTGACATGTGTCAATTATCCCATCACATGGGACATACTTTTAGAACGTTTTAATAACAATAGGCTTTTACTTAATAACTATGTTAAATCATTATTCGACATCAAGGTGATACAAGGTACATCAAAGGGATCACGTACACTTGTTGATGGTTATACAAAAAGTCTAAGGTCGCTTCAAGCTTTGGGCGAACAAACCGGTCAATGGGGCATTTTAATAACAATAGGCTTTTACTTAATAACTATGTTAAATCATTATTCGACATCAAGGTGATACAAGGTACATCAAAAGGATCACGTACACTTGTTGATGGTTATACAAAAAGTTTAAGGTCGCTTCAAGCTTTGGGCGAACAAACCGGTCAATGGGGCACATTGTTAACATACATAATTACTTGTAAACTAGATCCGGAGTCAAACAAGGAATGGGAACTATATAGGTCAGACAATAGGGATTCATTTAAAGAGCTCACAAGGTTCCTGAAGAATCGGGCAGACGTTTTGGAAACAATTGAATCACGTTCTCGTGACAAAGGAAAACTTCAATGTACTACAACCAAGGCAAAGAGTTTTGTATTATCGTCAGATAAGTCATTTAAATGTTTCAACTGTCAAGGTGAGCATTATATCTATAATTGTTCTGAATTTTTGAAACTTTCTATACCAGATAGAGTTCAGCGAGTTTAAAGTTGTGTGAAAATTACTTGCAACAAGGGCACCTATTAAAGGCATGCAAGCATCGTAGTTGTCGCACTTGTAAACTACGTCACAACACACTTCTACATCAAAATAATATGCAAAATTGTAATAATAAAACTACAGCTGGTTCTCCGATGGTTACACTTTCAGAAAATGTTTCTAAACAAGTCTTGTCGTCGACAGCCACAGTCAATGCATTTGGTAAAACGGCTCATGCCAAACAAATGAGAGTTTTACTTGACTGTGGTAGCACCTCTTGCTTTATAACAGAAGAGGCTGCCAAATCACTTGGCCTGGACATAACAACGGTAAATACACATGTCACAGGTATAAACTACACAACATCATCACTTTGTTCTTTCCGTATACAATCTATTAATGGCACTTAAATCATTAATCACTTGTTACATTATTCCGCACATTACGGACCCATTACCATCACATCGATTTTCCATTAGAAGCATAAATATACCTGAAAACATAATGCTTGCCGATCCACATTTTTATTTTCCGAGACAAATTGACAATTTCTTCTACAAGGCGCAGAACTTTTTTGTCATTTGTTAAAACCTGGACAATTGGCGAGCGGCAATCATCAACCTATACTTCAGGATACCAAATTGGGATGGATAGTAACAGGTTTTACACAAACGAGTAAAGTTGCACAATGTCATCATGCATTACTAGATACTCAAGGTATACAGGAACAACTTCACAAATTTTGGGAACTAGATTCGGTTAGTGAAGCCTTTATCAGAAAATGAGAAGCTCTGTGAAAACATTTTTACCAACACTATCAAGCGTCTCCATGATGGAAGATTTTCTGTTAACATCCCATTAATGGAAAGTGTTGATACATTAGGCAACTCTTTTGACATTGCAAAAAAAGAGATTGTAACTTCTTGAGAAACGACTTAACAAAAATAATGATTTATTTGAATCTTATAAGAAGTTTCTCAACGAATATGAGGATTTACAACACATGTCAATTATACATGACGACAATTATACTGGTGTTAAATATTATATTCCATATCATTTAATATTGAGAGATGATAGCACAACAACAAAGCTACGGGTTGTGTTAGATGCCTCAGCAGCTACATCAAATGGAATATCATTTAATAAATTGCAATTAGTTGGTCCTGTAATTCAGGATTACCTGTTTTCAATTCTACTCCGTTTTCGACAGTATTCTGTTATCGTTTCTGCTGATATTCCGAAAATGTACCGACTTTTTAATGAAAGTCAAAGGCCTCTACAAAGAATATTATGGAGGGAAAATATTAATAATCCAATTTCAATTTATCAATAATACTGTAACTTATGGAACAGCTTCGGCACCATATTTAGCAACCAGGTGTCTGTTAAAATTGGCTTCTGAATGCAAGGATGATACTGTTAAAACTATTATTAAACACGATTTTTATATGGATGACTTCTTCTTCTTATCTTATTAGTTTTTGGGGCTGACATCTGTCAGGTCACTTCGACCCAGTGGGATCTTTTGTGTATTCCCC
This sequence comes from Monopis laevigella, assembly GCA_947458855.1. NCBI lineage: Eukaryota > Metazoa > Arthropoda > Insecta > Lepidoptera > Tineidae > Monopis > Monopis laevigella. The sequence goes on along the minus strand of OX381576.1, from coordinate 35,400,123 downwards.
AGTCCTTTACCCCTCACTCGTCCTTCCCATCCTCGAATATGCTGCAGACATATTTGAGGACGTCCTCCAGTTTGAGGAGCCTGTAGCTTTCCAGTTCCGGGTAAGCCTGTTGCAGGTATTTTTATCTGTGTATGGCCCTTGCATCGCACTGGCACAGTAGATGCTGCATTGATTCTAGCTCATCAGAGCACAATCTGCATCTGGGATCGTCTCTAACTCCCATTGTATGTAGATGTTTATATGTCGTGTAATGTCCCGAGAAGATTCCCACCAGTAGCCTTATTTGTGTTTATGGATGACTTGCTAACTGGAGCTGAAACAAAGGAACAGGCAAGTGAGATATGTTAAAAAAATATTTACGAATTGAACAAAGGAAAATTTGAGTTGAGAAAGTGCAGATCCAACAATGAAACTATTTTACAGGGACTAGTAAGCGCTGACAACAAAAAATAATTTTTAGGTACATTGAATGCAAAAACACTAGGTTTACTATGGGATCAAGTTAACGATACTTTCAATTTACAGTAAAATAAATTAATACTAACATATCAACGAAACTAACAATATTATCTTCTATATCTCAAATATTCGATCCGTTGGGGTTAGTTGCCCCGTGTGTCATGCAAACGAAAATATTACTTCAAAATTTATGGCTACAAAAAGTACAATGGGATGAAGAATTAACAATTATAATAGTACGAAGTTGGATAGAAATAACAAAATCTCTTATTAGCTTAAATAGTTAAAAAAATCCAAGACAAGTTATGATTTCAGATATGCAACATCTTGAAATACATATATTTAGTGACGCGTCAGAAACAGCGTATGGGGCGTGTGCATTCGTTCTTTAGACAGAAAGGGTGGGATTATTATGCGCTAAAGGTAAAGTAGCGCCTTTAAAGGTTCTAACCATACCTTGATTGCAATTGTGTGGTGCTTAAACAGCTACACGACTTTTCAAGAAAATAACACAGGCACTAAGATCAAAGGTCAGTATTTGTACATTTTGGTGCGATTCCAAAATTGTGTTGGCATGGCTTAAGACACAACCGAGTCAATTAAAAACATTTGTCAGAAACCGTGTTTCTGAAATACAAGTATGATAGTTCTTGAAATATGTCGCCAAGCACTAGTTCAAGTACTTGGCGACATATTTCAAGCAGTCAAAATCCTTTTATATGCTCTAACGGTTTTATTAGAATTAGAGGTACGTTAAGTAATTCAATGTATTCTTTTAATACTAAACATCCAATCATATTGCCAAACGATTTATTTACGATTAGATTTTTTCAAAGTGAACATGTTAAATTAATGCACGGTGGGCCCCAATTATTATAAGCAAACATTAGACAAAATTATTGGCCTATAGGAGGTAGAAATTTAGCACGTAAGACATCATTGCGTCATTTGTACCAAATTATCTGCACGCATAGTCAATCCATTTATGGGTAATCTTCCATCGGTACGCACTAATCCATCGTCACCATTTTCTATTTGCGGCATTGATTATTCTGGCCCAATATTTATTAATAGCAAAAAAGGCCGTGGTGCTAAATTAATAAAATCTTACATCTGTCTGTTTGTGTGCTTTGCGACGAAAGCAATTTACTTAGAGTTGTCAACTGATCGAAACATTTTTATTAGCTCTAAGACGTTTCATTGCTCGCCGCGGTAAACCAGATCATATCTATTGCGACAATGGTTCTAACTTTATTGGTGGTTGGAATGAGTTAAAACGTTTATTTAGTGAAACATTTATTAACGATAACATTGAGTTCCACTTTATTCCACCTCATTCACCTCATTTCAGAGGATTGTGGGAGGCAGGTGTCAAGTCAGTTAAGCACCATTTGAAACGGACCATTGGCTTGGCACATCTCACTTATGAAGAACTTCTATCGGTTTTATGTTGAATTTTTATGTCAAATCGAAGTCATTCTAAATTCACGTCCAATTACTTTTTTATCGATGGAGTAAGGAATATATCCATAACTTGCAACAAAGAGTCAAATGGCATAAACACCAACAAAATATTAAGATTGGTACATTAGTAATATTAAAAGAAGATGATTTGCCACCATTAAAATGGAGACTTGGGAGAGTTGTCGACCTACATTATGGTACTGATGGAGTCGTTCGTGTTGTCTCCCTGAAGACTGCACAAGGATAAGTGAAGAGATCGCTGGCGAAAATATGTTTACTTTTATGGAGTGTTGAAGTCCTAATTACTTCAAGGCGGTCGGCATGTTGAACGCGATTCGAATATTAAAAACTATAAAAACTTTACTTGTCAATTTATTCTTTATTTTGGTAGTAAATGTCAATGTCATTCGATCTAATATATGTGTTATTATGAAAAAGTATTTTATTCAATAAAAACCAAGAAATATTTATCAAAACGGCTAATTTTACTACAACAATTCTATGGGTTGAGTAACTGCAGCTACGAGGTGCATGAAACAATATGCAACTGGTATCTTTTTTATGTACAAGATTCACAAATTTCATTACAAAGGAATAGTATTTTCACTGTTATATAAATAAATTAACTTGCGAAATAAATTTTATTGATAAAGTATTCGATGATAATAAACATACTTTTATACGCCTTCAAAAGAAACCATAATTGTTATTTGTTTATTCATTAATTATTAGTAAATACAAGGATCGGATTGATGTCCATATTGTATAAAATCTTTTAATATCTTCGACATATAGTAGCTTTACCCAAAACATTTACAGGATAACTTTTCTTATAGGAGATAAAACAAAACGTTAACAAGAATAAATAGTCTTATTAAATGCATTTATAGGGGCTTTTATTTATTTTTATAATATGCATTTTAAGACTCCTATAAGTATCACAAAATGTAATCCTGTAAACGTTTATAAGACTACGTAATACGATCAAAAGTGCTTGTAGCGTAAATAGTATAGTTTAGATGTTTTTGTAAATGTTTATAAGACTACCTAATAGGATCGAAAGTGCTTGTAGCGCAAATAGTCCCATCAGCTGCTTATATAAGATCAGTGATTTTAATCAAAGCGTCTATTAGTGTGCTATAAGGCAACAATTATAATATATTATTTTTCTACTTGAGATTTTAACCCACATTAGTAACTAAATTACTGAATATAATGAAAATGAATATGATGAGGAAAATGTTATCAGCGTTCATCAAGTATAATTATAACTTTAATATATAATTTAACGAAAGTAAATGGATCATATTAACGAAAAAATCGAAATTGTTAAATCCTCAAATAAAATACAATTATTATAAACATTCTAAATAATGTTCTGCTACTGTATATTTTAAATAGACTTTGGAAAGCGCGTTTTACAAAGCGAGTGATCTGACAATCATCAGAACAAAATCCCAATTAAATTCGCTTGAATCAGGTAAAACTTTATATCATAATAGAACTAAACCTGGTATATTAGGAAAAACGCTAGATCTATGATCTAGCTTTCCTAATATGTGGTATATTAGTATAACCTAACCTATTTTCAATAACAATATAAGAAAAAATATTATTATGTTTATTTTTATAAGAAGGCGCAACCACTAGACCACCGGTGCGGCGGTTGTATTTAATAGACTTAAAAATATATATGTACTTATTAGTATTTATATGTAAATATATATATATATATATAGATTTTGAAAAATATATTTATTGGTTTTATCTATACTAATATTATAAAGCTGAAGAGTTTGTTTGTTTGTTTGTTTGTTTGAACGCGCTAATCTCCGAAACTGGTTCGAATTGAATAATTCTTTTTGTGTTGGATAGTCCAGTTATCGAGGAAGGCTATAGGCTATATAACATCACGCTACGACCAATAGGAGCAAAGATATAGTGGTAAATGTGTAAAAAACGGGAGAAATTATTTCATCTTTGAAGCCTTCCGTTGCGTGCGCCGTGAAAACGGTTCAAGATACACAAAAAATATGTATTAAAGAATAATCTAAATATATATAACTCAAAGGTGACTGACTGACATAGTGATCTATCAACGCACAGCCCAAACCACTAGACGGATCGGGCTGAAATTTGGCATGCAGGTAGATGTTATGACGTAGGCATCCGCTAAGAAAGGATTTTGATAAATTCTACCCCCAAGGGGATAAAATAGGGGATGAAAGTTTATATGATAAAAAAATAACTATTCCGCGGACGAAGTCGCGAGCAAGGCTAGTTATATATATTTATTTAATTTTATAAATCAAAAAGCTTATGAATAAATAAATTACATCTACTGAACTACTACGTGTCTAAACTTTTGTTCGCGACTGTACCCGTAGATTTTTGTGATCGCCAAAACTTTTAAACCAAGCGTTCTAGCGAAATGAAAATAGGCTAACAAAATCGCACAAATTCAAAACCTAATTTCTGCGAAGGAACTAACCTTGTAAGTGCATTATTTCTATCGTGGTCCTGCCGATGTCACGCTTTATCAGCCGGACCACCACTGTACCTATTGAACCAAGAGGTCTAACGAAATAAAAATAGGCTAACAAAATCGCACAAATTCAAAAACTAATTTCTGCGAAAGAGCTAACCTCGTAAGTGCATTATTTCTATCGTGGTCCTGCCGAAGTAACGTTACATCGGCAGGACCACAAATACATCCCTATAACTTTTGAACGAAATGATAACAAAATCTGTAAATTAGCTAACAAAATCGCACAAATTATGTACAAACAGCAACACAGTTAAGTGTACAACGCAACATGACAAGAAAAAACTTTTCATGAAATGCAACAGGAAATATTTGAATTAAGAATAGACCAAGTCACAGTAGTCGTAGGCACAGAATTGTCAAAATCGAGAACAGTAAAGCAAAATGTCAATTTCTGTGACATTGTTATTTATAATTTTGACATACTATAATTATTATTGTTTAAAATTATTAAACAACTATACGAAATACAAAAAAATAAATCCTAAGGCCTACCTACCAAAATGTTTTGTTCAAGGACGGCAAGGGTGCATAAGATCACTAATTGATCCAGTCTCTCCGATTTTTTTTATTAATCTCTTCGCAGTTGACAAACTTAAAGCATTATTTATTACGACCATTTAAATATCGGACTTTAATTATATATTTTGTAGCCGACTGACCCATATATAAATATATTTTTTTAAAACATTATTTTGGACTTCGACAAGAACTTACTAAACAAATATACGTGTGACAAGGAGAATTTGATTGGCATTGTTAAGGAGACTAAAATAAATTATGTTTAAAATTATTTGTGCTTTTCACTAAAAAAATAATTTCTAGCTGTGATACCGTCTGATATACCAGGTGATCTCGAATGGTCTTACTTTGGGCTAATATGATGTTCGCCTGATCAAAACAAACAACTTTCCCCTAGAAACCGTATGTCGTTTCCTCATACAAATTGGTTATTTTTAAATTACCTATTTATATATGAGATATGAGAAGCAAATATTTTTAGTCATTTTAGAGATATACGAGTAACGAGTAGCTTCTTGGGGTAAGTTGTTTGTTTTGATCAGATGAACATCCTAAAGTGATACCATTCGCAGTCACCCTGTATATGATATATAAATATATTTATTGGAGCACGGTATGATGATGCAGTTACGAAACGGGAGGTAATAAGATAAATTTGCATTACGAGTACTAATATATTACTATTCTCGCTGCTCTATTAACAATTTAACCACCCGTTTCGTAACTGCATCGTGAAAGCAGATTATGACCTCAACAATATATCGATGCAGTAGTCTCCCGCCGGTAAACCCACAAACTGATACCGAAATCTGACTAGGTCACTTGACGGTTTTTGCGTCTGTTTGGGCGGTGGTAATCAAAACCGAAAAAAATAGTCGCCATCGCCAAAATGCAGCTTGTTTATTTAAGCCTCATTTCTTCTCGGCGCTTTATCCGCATTGTAAATATATGGGTTAACAATACCTATAAAAAAATATAATTCAATCGGACCAATGGTCTCGAGATATTTGACGCGGACAGACCAGTTAAACCAAAAGGGTTCGAATTTTTTAGTTTACGGGACCAAATTTATAAACGTCACGTGATATCGATTTTTTTCTTAATAAATTTAAATGGCAATTTCCAAACAAACATGTTGCCATACTTCACGTAAGAAGTCATAGCGGCAACGTCGCAAACTATTGTGCATAAATTCACATTGAATTATATTCATAGACATGCAGGCCAGTACAAAAGTTAGCCATACGTTAATTACCGATCATATAAAAAAATACTTTATACTAAAATAAACATAAATACCATCATGGGTGCCATTTAGCTTCCGAGAACTGGTAACCGGCCACAGAGTATCCAGTTAAGGGATTCATTAAAAATCGTTATGAATAAGGAAATATTACTAGTTAGTAGGTATTTATAATAAATAAATGCTTTAAAATGTCTGAAATAGTTGAGCGGTCCCAATCCTACTACCTACACTAACATGTGGAATCGAGACATTAAAAGCATTGTAGAAACAAAAGTCAAGACACAAAAAACATTCTTATCACATGTCTCGATAAGATTAAATTGAATCGTAATTAAGATTATGATGTAATTACGGTTTAATTGAAGTAAAGTTTTAGCAGACTTGGGGCCCTGCAAATATTGAATGACGCGGATGGGGCGACGACGACGACGAAAATCAAGCGTCCTTTTTCGTCGATCGAGTTTTACACATAGACTAGTAGGTATATGTTATACCGGAACATGTTCTATATGTTACAAAAGTTTCTTTCAAATCGGTTTAGTATTTTTGGCGTGATTGAAGCGCAACATACAAACCCACAAACTTCCATTTATAATATTAGTAAGATAATTCTGCAGCTTGTTTATTTAATCCTCATTTGTTCTCGTTAACATAGGGTTGTTATGTCAATGATATGACAGTTAACACATTTTTTATTTTGTGACAAAATTAGTTGTATAATTTATTGTATTTTAGGCGGTATGGATTATATTTTAGGCTGTATGGAATTCTTTTTAAAGTGGAAACAATCAGAATATTAAAATAAAACCTACTGTTCTAAAATTTTGAAATGTTTTGACTGGTCTGAGATGAGACAGGCTGTGGAAAATATAGTCATCTCTTTCTTTATTCTCAGTTACATCTTCAAATGGTTACTTAGGTGTGTTGCTGTTTGTACTAAAATCTGGCATAATCAAAAACCACCACGTTTTGGTGGTGTCATGCATACAAAGAAAATGGCTTTTCTTTCTGTAAAGAATTTTAGTGGTTTTCCGTAATATTATATTGCCTGCCTTTGTAACATAAGGTAGTGCAAACAAATTCAAGCTATCGTAATTAATGGCATGCAATTCACAACGGCCGAGTGGGCTCAAAGGGTTGTGTGAAAATGAGAAAAAAAATCGGACATTTCCGTGTTGTCAAAATGCATGCCGATGTCAAACCCCCTAACTTCAACTGACCCGCCTACGCCCGTGGTCAGTTGTAGTTAGAGAGCCCATATGATTTACTCACTGGTAAAGAACCCAATCGTCTGCCAAGTTTGACCCGCGAATGAGGTGAAGGTCCCGATTTTTCCCTTACGCCACCACTGCACTGGTGGCAATCGACACGAATTATATCCCAATCGCCCCCACTGGTGGCATTTACCTTTTCTAATTTTACTATATTTACAAATAAATCTAGGTTCTTATAATAATATGTTTATTTTCATCTACTAGTTATTAACAAATAATTAAGAAAAGCTTTTTCGATTAAATAAATATACATAATTTATTTGTTTAACAGATATAGCTTAAATATGTATATAGATTAAATAGAAGTAGTTAATATATTTTTGTTTTTTTTTTCTTAAAAAGTATATATATATAGAAAGCAATATATTTGACGGATGCCGAGATCCATAATTAATGATAATATGTTATGATTTCGTTAATTTTCTTGTACTTTTTTTGATAAATAACGATGCTTTCTAGCTCGGAATATTACGATATGATGATATGCGTAGGCCATGAAGATAGCAATTAAAATTGTGCTCGCAAACTGTATCGTCAACGGTTTATCGAAGGTAGACCTCCCACTAAATAGCAACGGCTGCCTTCGTACCAGTATTTTCTGAACATGTCAAGACGACTACATTCCACCGGCTCATTTCATCGGTCTACTGGAAGTGGACGGTTTATACAGAATTTTTTGGCGTTAATATCCTATAACTCTGTGTTAATATCTAATATTATTTATTTATTCGGAGTGGGCAACACCAATGTTTTAATTATTAACAATGCCTGAATTGAGATGTCTGGGCCGCGGTGAGGATCACGCCAAAATCGATTTCAATGCTGTTCAGTCTGTACAAGAAAATGAACGGAACCATAACATAATATCATCAATTATGGATCTCGGCATCAGTCAATTATATGGCTTTCTGTATTTTTTTTAACAAATAATAATAATAATAATATGTCGGACAAATTACACATATTGCTCTGGTCACAAACTAAGCTCTAGGCTTGTACTATGTGTACCAGAAGCAACGATATAATACATATTATATTTTATAAACACCCAGACCATGACAAACTGTACAGAAAAATCATACTATTTTTTTTTGCCATGGGTGGGAATCGAACCCACGACCTCCGGATATAACGCCAAAGGCGCAACCACTAGTCTACGGAGGCTGTCTGTAAATATATATACAATGTGTTACAAAATACCTCGTAAAGCCAAAAGGAGGTTAAATGAGGCCTTATAACGAGTCCATTCACAATATTTAAGAATCGTATAGTAACGCTGTAATATACCCCAAAAAAATTAAAAATAAAATTATTTTCACTGATGTGCAAACCCTATTTCAGTAAAATTAAAGAGTAAACTACGCAGAATGTACCTACATTTCTACCTAATTCGCGGAACGATAAAAAATTTAAATGACCTAACCTAACGAAACAACCTAAACGAGCACTTACTTTTTCATAATAAATGTCAAATTTACAGAAATGGCTCAAAATAGCAAAATGGCCGCTTGGTCAATACACAACCTGGCTCTTCGGGATATGGCTTGTGTGGCATTTCGCACCATTGTCGGTGTTATTGATGCGAAAACCGATCTAACACGCTGTTCCATTTCGGCAACCATTGGGCAATCGGAAAAATACACTCTCCTTCACATAACCCCACAAAAAGAAGTCCAAGGATGTGAGGCAGGGGCGTAGTTACCACCGTATCTGCCGTATAAATTATACGAGGCCACGAGGGCCCCCAAAGTGGGTAAGCAAAAATTAATAAAAACTTTTTTATTTCAGAAATGCCAGAAGTCCTCCTTCTAAGGACCTCTAAACAAATTTTTATACAGGGCCCCGCCAAGGCACGCTACGCCACTGGTGTGAGTTCCGGAGAACGAGCAGGCCATAGCACCGGTCCCCCGCGGTCGATCCATTCTCGCGGAAAGCGAACGTTAAAATGTTCTCATACGTTGCGAGCAAAATGTGCTGGAGCTCCATCTTGCTGAAACACCATGTTTCTTTGGATCTCAAAGTAATCACAGTCAGCATGAAAGTCGTCAATCGCCTCTTCGAATTCCGTTTGTAAAAACGTTAGATAGTTGCTACTGTTTAGACATGATGGCATAATGACGGGTCCGATGACATGCCCGTCATAAAGGCCAGCCCACACATTCAGCCGCCACTGGTGTTGGAATCTGCCCCATTATGCATATTTGAAAGTCCTGACCTCGTGAATGTTGCCTCGTCCGTCCAAAGAACATGGTTTATTTAATTAGGGTTTTCCTCTAACTGCCTGAGGTACCACTCCCAGAAGTTCCTCCTGGGTGCAAAATCGGAGGGTATTAGCTCCTGTGTACGGCGACAGTGATAAGGGTGATGATTGTCGAAGAATTTGCCAAACTGCAACATGGTCTATACCGAATCTTGTTTCGGTACGCCTCGACCTTGTGGTCGGCTCTTCTCAAAATTCTCTAACACTAATTCAGCCTGCCTGGCGTCGACTGTGCTTGGACGTCCACTTCTAGTAGACCGATGAAAAGAGCCGGTGAAATGTAGTCGTCTTGACATGTTCAGAAAATACTGGTACGACGGCAGCCGTCGCTATTTAGTGGGAGGTCTACCATCGATAAATCGTTGCCGATACAGTTCGCGTGCACAATTTTAATTGCTTAAAATCAAAATAAAATAGATTACTGTAAATATGTTCAAAGGCATAAAAGGAACATTATGTATTAAAATAATAATAATTGGTATTACATCCATATTCCCTATTGCTAAGTTATCTTTTTGTTCGACATTTTTGCAGTTTAATTCTGAAGCGTGAAACTTTGCTAACTCTGCAGCTTTGTATAATTTAACTGCTTTAGTATAAGTCAAAACTTCTTCTATAAGAATTTTTTCTCTTAGAAAATCATTACGTATTCCAATAACTATTTTGACCATTAATTCTTCTTCAAGCAAATTCTAAAATTGACATCGATTAGCTTGATTAATAATTTGTGTTAGGAATTCGTCAAATGATTGATTTTCGACTTGGTGAAGTCGATAGAAAAGTAAACGTCCATATGTCTTGTTTACTTTTGGTATAAAATAGTTTGAAAATTTGTCTTTAAGAACTGATAAATCGTCATGTTCATTATCTAACAAATTAAACTTATCATAAATCGGGGCTGCTTCCACTCCTATTACGGTCATAAATGTTGCAACTTGTTTTGCAGGTTGATATTTATCTAAATCAATTGCTGTAGCATACAAATTAAAGCTTTGCAACCATCGCTTCCAAGCCTATATTGTCGCGATTCTCTTAAATCCGAAATGGACTGGGGGCCCTAAGAAATATAACTTTATTATTAGAATTATCTTCATTAATTGACATAGTGATTTTTCTTTCGTTTCGGCACCATGTAAATAATTTAACAAATTATATTTACTTTCAATTATGTATTTATGTTTTAGACATTGATAGATGACAATTAGTATTATAATAGCTTAGCAAGCTTTGCCTGACACTGGCTCTAGTGAAGCTGGGCAGCGACTGCTCTCTGACTAGCCCTTGTTGCAAAATAGCAGCAGCTTGAGCGGTTTCTTTAGGTGTGGTATCCATGGTTCCGTGAAACAATTATTGCATTACAGAGATGTATACTTTGTAAAATTTTGTTAAGCGACTAATAAGGCAAATAGTTACGAGGGTTTGTCTTTGCCATGCTCTTGGTCGTTTCTAAGGAAAAACATAATACATACATAACAATCGTTTTTCTTTCAAATAATTTATAAGTGGCGTACATCACTAAATTATTATGTAACTGATTTCATCTCAGAGGCTATTCAGAGATCTTTAGGGATATGCAATTAGATTATCTCGAGAGTTTATACATGGATGTTTGGGCAATACGTTTTAAAATTTCTCACAAAATTCTTCGGTCGTCTCTATGTGTCCATCTTTATTTGTGAGATAGTATATACTCGTATATGCTAATCCAAGCCAAGACCTAAGCTTTCTTTTGACGGTTGCATCATTATTTAACAAAATAAAAGTTGTGTTGAAGTCGTGTACAAGAAAATGCCATGTTCTATATCTCCAAATTTACTTATATACCATCACGGGTGCCCTTAAGGAGCCCGAGACCACCTGGACGGCCTTAGCGTACCCAGCGGTGTGGTTTATTTTCACTTCGTCGTACGTAACCAAAGGACTCAACGAGTCAAGAGAAGAAGTAGTCAGCTCGATGCGGTAGTGTTTAGATAGGCATATTAACCCATCTATAAAGTATTTCACTACGTTGGTATATTAAGTTTGTTACGATGTTGATAATAATGTTGAAAGCTACTGGTAAAAGGCAACAGCTTTACAATAGCCTAACAATATATTGAAGAGGATCTGTGAACAAATCTTTATTTACTAATATTTAGGTACTCCTAATGACAAATCTGAAACTTTTTACCATAGGGTCCATGTATGGGACATACATACAAATGCAAATGAGTTGTTCAGACTTGTCTGATTCAGACAGAGTTAAATGATTATTTTATTGTCTTTCAAGACATTTAATTTTACTTACTCACTCAGTCACTTCGATAAACTGTTGTATTGTTGATCGAAGACTATATATACACTACCAGGGTGGCCACTTTCTGGAAAATATTCTATTAAAATCTGGAAAAGTTAGGGATATGTCAGGGAAAATGCTAGAAGGTCAGAGAAAATATCACGGTTATATCAAATTGGGTGATTTTGCTTGGTTTCTTTATAAGTGATGAATAGGTATTTTTAAATAAAGGGCTATCGACGAAAAAAAAATCTTGTTTCCTTATTGTCCGAAAATATAGCTAAAGCAATAAATTTAGATTTTCTTAAATTTTTAACTTTATATTATATATTTTTACCTCAAAAACCTTTTTTTTCCCAAAAATATTTTTTTTAAAACACTAAATTACGTATATATTTTTTAGGGAAAATAATACTTTCTTTTCGAAGCCAATTAAGGTCAGGAAAAATATGTTTGGAAAACCTGGAAAAGTCAAGAGAAATTCGTAGTCGAAATATTTCTTTTTTAATTGTTTTTTTAAAATGGACGAGTATTTGTTTTATTATGGAAATGAATTATTAATCCTTAAATTATCCGAAATCGACACCAAACTTGCCATTATAGCATTAGTTTTAGCACAATAGCGGTCACAGTGGAGCGCGGGGGACTTCCCCCCGCTTCCCCTCGCCCGCGCGGTGGCTACCGATGGCTACCGGGTGAAATCTACTCAATACTACCCAAGGAATAACTGTGCCAAGTTTGATCCTTTAATCACAAAATACAGGGTATATCGCACTAAATAGTGGGGTATACCCTGTATATTGGACATTTGACGGTTTTTGCATTGGCGGTGGTGTAACGGGACCGGTTGATCGGCATAGCGAAGTTCACACCTCTATCCCACCTTAATGTATTGTATTAGCTAGTTTATACTTATAAGTAGGTACTTATTTTGGTACTTATTAAAAATACCTAAATATAGCGTCAGTGCCGCGCCGTCAGTAATCTAAAATTCAATAGACTAGGCTATTTAGGTGGTGGATGAAATAGGGTTTGCCATTTAGAAACAAAAGGTCAAGTCAAACTGGGACACAATATTAATAAGAGATTCGTTATCCAACGTTGTTGGTCTATATTTATTAAGGTAACAAAAAATATCTATATCATAATCAGTTTTTTTTGTCATATCACCTAGTGGTTACCTGATGGTAAAAAGTCAATGAATGGGATAAATTTATACATTGTTGTAGTTTAATAGTATTGATCGTTCCCACTATGCCGGTATAATGACGTGGTTAGGAAACGAGAGGCGACAAAGACGAAATTGCATTAAAAATTATCTCACTGCTTTGTCGTCAAATCAACCGCTCGTTTCGTACACTTACCCTAAAAGGACACTACCACCTCGAACCAAAATCGCTGCAGTAGTTTTCTAAAAACTAGTGAACCCACAAACTAAAATCAAAACATGACTAAGTCACTTGATGGGGTTTTTATGTGTATGTGGTAACGATACTCTCATACTATGTATGTTACAATTTCATATATTTAATGCCAATAATTTTCATATTTATATTCACCTGATGGCAAGTAGTCATTCAAATTCCATGAATGGGGTCGACCAAAACATTGTTAAACAGGTCCCACTATGCCGGCTAAATGATGCGGTTACGACAGGGCGATGACATTAATTCCTTGTCGATGTTATAGTCTTCTTTCAGGGTGCAGTTACGAAGTTGCCGGTTGATGCCCTAGATTCGTAACCATATTTATACGGCATAGTGAATACGAAAAATTATTTTTTTGGTCTTCCACGTCCCTATTTTTTTTACTTTGTATATTTTCTAACCATCAGGTGTTAAAGAGTCACAAGCCATAATTTGCTACAATAATCTAACGTCGCTAAATTAATACTTACAGAGTAGGTATTTAATAGTTGGATAAAAAACAGCAGTTTTCATGAAATCAACTGCCCATTTCGTAACCGCACCTAGAAAGGAGACTAGCTCCTTGACAAGAAATCGATAATGTAGTAGTCTCCTGAAAACCGGTGAACCCACAGACTAAAATCTAAAGATGACTAGGGTAATGAGATTGGTTTCGATATCCAGATTCGTTAATACGGTTACGAAAACGGCTGGGGACAGGGTCGATAACTAAAACGATTTTTTTTATTACTTGGCATTATCAAATATTGAAACATAACCATCAGCCCTACGTCGGTATAGTACCTACCCTAAATTATATCAGGCGTTATGTACGTTTGTATTTGGCATCTTTATGCCAAATCCTATTGGTAAAATTATACAATTTAAATACAACGTAAGTAGGTACCTATATTATATTTATGCTAGTCGATCTCAAATTTATTTTAAACTCCACATCAGAGCAGGTGCAGGGTGGTGGGGTATCTGAAAGGGGTAATAAAGCATAAGGATAGTCAACATCACAAGCCTACCTATACCCTTTCTAGCAAACTTAGACTTTAATACAAAGGTATAGTGTTTAAAGCACAGAAGTGTAATGCAAGGTCTTGATGCTAACTGTAGGTACCCTGGGTGGTGAATCCACCCAAATGCAAACCTCGCCACAGCGGCCCACTGCTATCGATCAAGCGCAACTGCGCGGAGACCTGTTGGTTTGAACTCTGACATTTTCCTGGGTGGGAGGTGCGACCTAATTTACAATGTTGCACCGATCACAATTTTCTTGTTTTCACATTTTAATATAAAAAAAATCTAGGTAGCTGGTACTTTCAATAAAGCCTTAATACATTAATATGAATATGATAATACCATACCAGAACATCATTGTAGGAGAAGGTATGAACTTAGTAACTCCTTATTTTGGTAAACTTCTTTTGATGATGGTTGGGTTGGCTAAAGTGGGCTCATAAATTGGTGACCTAATACGCAGTCTTGATGTACTTTATTTAGGAAGCAAATAATGATTAGCAATAATAATTATGGTAATAGGGGTACTAAGGGGTTAGTATAGTATATACTCGTACATACACTAAAGCAAATTCGAAGCAAAATACGTTCTATTAGTTATTATAGTTAATCGATGTTACGATCTCTTAATCGAACTGCCAGCTCACCAACAAACGTCTCTGTGTGTCTGTCCGTATATGTGCGTATAAATCGAGAAATATTTTTTAAGAATGACTGAAGAAATATAGGTTGTCTTGAAATACCATAGCACTAGTTGTTGCCGCGTTGAATGTGATATGTACTTTTTGTGCTAAAAGAAATCCTGAACTTTTACCCAAAAAATATATATATATCAGTTAAAGCAATGGCACGTTAAATGTATGTCGGAGAGGCAACCGGGGATGGCAAGTGGTAATCTGGTCTTTGGAGTGGTACAGTACCCGCTCGTATCGGCCGAATTGACCCCAAGTGGACTGGGGCGGTGATATGGGGGTGGGCCATGTTAATGAAGCTTACAAAAGGCTTATGAAAGTCCTGGTATAAGCAGGCGTTTATCTTTGAAAAAGAAACTTTCTCATGTTCAGTATGGAGATTTTAATTCTATGTATCATTATTTAGGAGCTATAATATCTTTATGTCAAGAACTAGCTGATATACAATGTATAGTTGATGATGAAGAAATAGCTGAATATATGCTCATAGGATTACCTGATGACTTTAATGCCCCGATTATGGCTATAGAAGGAACTTAAACAAAGCTTACGAGTGAATTTGTGAAATCAAGGTTATTACAAGGAGACATCAGGAGAATTGAATCTATTAAGCGTGAAGATGATAGAGATTTAGTTGTAAACAAATCTAAAAGGATTATTTGTCACAATTGCAAAAAGGAAGGTCACATCAAGCCCCGATGTCCTGACTTAAAGGGCAAACAACGGATGGAAGCTTCTACATCAAAACAATGTAAAAATACTTGTAACAAGAAAGGTAAAAATGTTATGATGTTAACGCATACAAATTTGGTGAGTGACATATTTAATAATACCGATTGGATAATTGATTCGGATTGTACTGCACATATGACAAATCGTGATGATTGGTATGTAAATATTTCTAATGTACATAATAATTCCGAAATTACCATCGCTAATAATAATAAAGTTTATAGTCAAGGTATAGGTATTACCTATACCTTGACTATAAACTGATGACACTATAAACTGATGAAATTGATAACTTGATGTTAAACTTAAAAATAATGATGTTAAAACTATAGGTGACGTTTTGTACGTTCCTCATATCGCCGCGAAATTACTTTCTGTAAATAAAATAACAGAACGTGGTTATGTTATGGTTTTCGACAACAAAAAATGTCGCGTTTTTGATGAATCGGATATAAATGTAATTGGAACTTGTCAGTTTACAGCTACAAATGAAAACGAACTTTATAAGTTGGATTACAAAAATATCTTATCATCGAGTGACCTGAAGACATCGCCTCCGGTACATATTGGTAATGAAGGTGAATTAAATAGAGCAATGCTTTCGTCAGATGTTTCACTAGATGTTTGGCACCGTCGCTTAGGAGATTTGAGCATGAAAGGTATGTGGATGCTTCGAGATAAACTAGCTACGGGTATTTTTTTGCCAATGGGTCATTAAGTGGATGTATTCCATGTATAGAAGGAAAGCAATGTTCCATTCCTTTTCCTAAAAGAGCTATTGAGAAACTAGAATTAGTCCATACAGATTTATGCGGGCCCATGTCTGAACATAGTTGGGGTGACATGCGTTATTTTATTTCATTTACTGATGATTTTTCGCGAAAATCATTTGTATATTTTCTTAGGCGTAAAGATCAAGTTAGTGTATTGAATTCTTTTAAGGTTTTTAAAAATATGGTCGAAAATCAAACTAATTTAAAAATAAAATGTCTTAGAAGTGATATCGGTACTGAATACAGTAACCGAAGTTTCAGTGGTTATTTAAAAAAGTTCGGTATAATCCATGAAACCACAGTACCACATACGCCTCAGCAAAATGGTGTCGCTGAACGTTTAAATAGGACCGTGATGGAAAAGGCACGTTCTATGCTGCAAGATGCAGGATTATGTAAAAAATATTGGGCAGAAGCAGTAGCGACTGCTGTTTATTTAAAAAATGTTTCACCTACTCCTGCAATCATTGATGCTACTCCAGAAGAGATTTGGTCTGGACGTAAAGTCAATTTAAGTCACTTACGAGTTTTCGTTTCACAAGCATTTGCTTTAACTCCAAAACATAAGCGTTGTAAATTAGATCCTAAATATAAACCTTATATTATGGTTGGTTATTGTGAACATACCAAGAGATATAGGCTTACTAATCCTACTGATCCTGGTAGTATAATCAAAGCTCGGTCTGTCATATTTATTGAAGACAAAAGTGGTCAAATTACCAGAAGCAATGATACTTCAAGTGAACCTGTAGTCATTTATGACATTGATGTAAATACTGTTAATAGTAATAATAATACTGATTATATAAATGATATTGTAAATAATGAAGTTGTTAATAAAAATGTAAATTTGCAGGATGATTTGCCATCTATTGATGTAACTGCTGTTGAAGAAGTGCAATGCCATGATTCGGATTTACTATCTCCAGAAAATGAAGTGCAATCATCATCATCTGTAAATAACGTCAGACAAATACGCGTACCCTATTGGTATAATGATTATATTACTATTTTTTATACTGAAACTGGCAAAAATGTACCCCAAACTTTTATTGAAGCTGTAAATTCTGTTAACAGTTCAGAATGGATGGAAGCCATGAAGGCAGAATATAATTCGTTATTGTCTCTGTAAGGGCCTCTAGGGAGGTAAACACCCGGAGTCCCCCCGACAGCCCGATGCGTCTGGAGGGCTCCGAGACCGAACCTAATTGGTTGTTTTAGGCAGGTTTTTGGCCGTTATACTGCGCTAACGGCCAGGTATTGTGTACATATACAATACCTGGCCGTATATATAAGGTTGTTATATACCGATGTATAGGTAATATATAAGGTGTTCTTTGTAAATAAATATTTTGGCAAAAGGGTTTCAACAGGATGGCTGTCTGGTACATGTAGGGTGCATAGGGCCGCTGGATTGTTGCGGATTCGGCGGCGGAAATCGCACACCAGTCGGGGCTCCCATTTGGGTAATCTTTTGCGCACAAGAGTCGTCATTTTCTCGGCTTTGGATTCATTCTTACATCCACTACCACAAGAGAAGCTACTAGGAACTACTAGTACACGACAAGGTTGTCGTTCGTCAAAGCCGAGGACTTGGCGTACTCCAGACCCTCGGGACCCGCAATGAAAGAGGACGGAGTCAGCAGAAGCGACGCATCTCTACACGGCAGCCGGACTGTTGGGAGTCGAGTAGCATTATTGTTTCGTGCATTCGTTGGTTTCCTTTCCAGCCCCCACCTGCAACCACCATCAACATCCTACAGCTGCTGACTAAACAGCCTTTGTGAAGGCCCTAAACGGCCTTTTTCAAGGCTTCCCGTGCGGTTGTGAACCAGCCACGCTCGATCCGAGGGCACGCATTGTTTCTGCGTGCCTTTGCTCTGTGGTGCGTTCCCTCCCGCAGCCGAGCTATCGGGGAGGTGGATCCGCCACAAGATAAAATAGAGGAACAGAGGGAGTTTGTTGAATGGAGCAGAGATAAGCAGGGATAGTAAGATCTGATACTTTTCTCATTCCTAAGCCAGAAAATTTTACTGGCATATTACTCAATAATGATCAGTTTACTCAAGCAGTGATGCTTGAGATTATTGTTTGTAATTGTTTCAAGCGCTATTTTTAAATGATTGTCTATGTCAGTTAATATACCTACTAGAATCCCAACAGGGTGTGGTGCGCAGACTGTAAATAAATTTAGGAGCAGCAATTAATTTTTTTAAAAGGAAATATGCTGATTAATGTCATTTAATCCGCAATAATAAAACCTATTTGTAGCTAATTTAAAATTTTATATTTTTTCATTTAAAGCTTTAGGAATGCCAGAATCAGTGAGATACGTTCCAAGTAAATTAATGTTATTGTTATTTAAAATACGAATCCTAGGGGCAATGTTTTGAAATAATAAAATAACGTCATCTCTAGGCTCGGAAGGAAAAAATAATTCGCATTTGGATGGATTAATTTCTAAGCCAAGGGCTTATAAATCTGAAATAATTGATTAAAAATCTGACAGTAACAGTGCTAGGGTCACCACCGATCGTACTATTATCTAAGTACCAGACGTTCAATTCAGATGATAGCTTGCTGATTAAAGGATGTATTAATAGTGAAAATGCTGCGGGCCCCATTGGATCTCCTTGTTGACATCCTACTTTTGATACAATAATTTTGTCGTTGAAAAATAAATAGGAAGGATTGTGATAACACTGATACATATATGTAAAAACATTGGGACATCTAATTTTTATTTCATTGAGCATACAGTCTCTCTCTACGGAATTAAATGCATTTTTTTAGTCTATTTTTAACATTTTTTTTTGGGAATTTTGACTCGATTGAATAAATTGACGGGTGGCATGAACAGCGGCTTCACAACTATTTGGTACAGCAAAAATATATTATAGTTAAAAAATCGTTTAACGGCGACTTTGAAGGGTTGTTTCTCCGAAATTGCCCATCAGGATCGGATGGGATTTTTTTTCCAACGTTTGGTGGTGTAAATTTTGAAGCGGTTGCCTCACAAATTTTTCTTTTTCGTCGTTAGTTCGAAAATGGTCCGCGTGTTTCGGTTGGCAAAATAATAATTAAATATTACCTTTCAAGCAACCGCAATCCGGTTGCTTCATTAAAAAAAAACCACCCCCATATCACCGCCTCAGTTTACTTGGGGGTCAATTCGGCCTAAGGGGTTCTGTACCACTCCAAGGCCCAGATTACCACTCGCCATCCGGTTGCTTCTCCGACATAAATTTAACGCGCCATTCATTGCCTTGAATTTATGTTATTGACAAGGTAGGCCGTATAAGTTATTCTTACCTTAAAGATATCATATATTTTATACGACTGCTTAAATTATCATTCGGACTAACAGAAAGTTGTGATGTGTACCTTCTTGTAGTATATGGTGACTTTGAAAGGTTGTACTTTACTAAAAAATGCAATAAAAAAAAAGCCTTCTCCATACAGTAATGTTAAAATAACCAATTTGTATGTGAAAGATACAGACGAAAGACATTTTTTTTTTTCATTTGCGTCACATGGATCCATGGGAAAAGTCGTTCGATTTATTCACTAAACCCTGGCCTATGAGGCTTTACATATCAAATACAACCTTTCAAATTCACCCTGTATATATAAATTTATCTAAATATAAAATAAAATAGAAAAATATAATTTAATTTTGTAGTTAGGTAAGTCCAGAGCTGAAAAACGTGTAGGTAGACGCTGCTACGCTCTATTAAAAGGCAGGGGGTATCAGGAAGGCGGGTGCAGTGGATTTCCAGGAAGGTGGGTGCAAGGGGGACGTAATGCTCGCGCAGCAAAGCTAGTTATAGCTGTAAACTAGGACGCATCCTACGACCTGATTTAAAACTCGTCGATAACCTCCCACCTCCCTACCAACCTCCCTGCCAAGCTCCCGGCAACTTACTTCCAGCAACGTACTTTCTAGCATCGTAATATTTTATACATCATAGGGTATAAAATATTCGTTTAAAAATACTAAGCGCTATCTGTTTAAGCATCTGACGCATATAAGTTGACCGCCTCCGTGGTTTAGTGGTTGCGCCTTTGGCACTGTATCCGAGGCGAGGGCATGGGTTCGATTCCCACTCATGGCAAAACAATTTTCTAAACAGTTTGCCATCATCTTGGTATAAATTTTACCAAGTAAGAAACACATCTAACACACTTTATTTGTTTCAGATATTTATAAAATATAATATTTTATTACTAACGTTGTTCCTGTTACACATAGTATAAGCTTTGCATAGTTTATGACCAGAGCAATATGTGTAGAAAACTATTATAAGAATTAGGTCTATTTAGTTTCATGTAAGCCAAACAATATTATTAGATTTAGTACGTAGGAGTCCCAAATTATTTTTAATTTATTTTTCCCTACTCGAGTAGGTATATATTCAAAATAGTAAAGTATAAATAAATCCGTGTACATTAAAGATTTTTAAAATTTTCATTTGAAGACATGAGAAATTTTATGTAAAATATATTTTTAGTGAGTGATTTTATTTGTTTGCTAGTGCACTACACGTAAAAGCCACTCATTGGCTTTAAAATCTAATGGCTAAAGTATTGTTTTAAAATATTTTTATTTGGAGACTTTAATATATTTAAGGTTATGTCATTCCCATCCAATCACTAAGCTCCCGTTGCACCAAAGTTGTAACAATTTAAGTTAAAAATGACGTCGAATATACCTATCAGTTTTATTTAGAAAGTCGAATGAAATCTTGTATTCGACGCCATTTTTAACTTTAATCGTTACAGTTACTTTAACAGACACTTTGGTGCAACTCAGCCTTAGACTAGTACTTATCTGAACCTATCTATTATTTATGGATTTGTGTCACACACACTATATTAACATAAAACAGTGTGTGTGACCCCTTAACACAAATATTATTTACATTTAACTTACATCTAATCTATTCATAGACACTTTAATAAATTAATAATAAATAAACAAGTTTTGAACTATTACAAGGCGGTTCCTTTAAATCGTAAAAAAAATACTCGTAGGTACATAGATAGATAGATGTTTATTTACCAAAAAATATATACATAGTTCATAATTGTGATTTAACATTAAATATATATAGTTACGACTTAAATAACAATTACAAATATTTTTAGATCCAAGTTAAACTAGGCAAGCCTGTCTCGAGAGGGTCATCTGCTCCATTAATTACTATTAATCCGTCAAATACAAAATTTCTAACGTCTTGATTTTGGTTATATTCCATCGAAATGTGTTTAAGATCTTCTTTATTGCAAAAATAAAAATTCGCCAAACAGTATGATTAATTTATCTTTTTCACACACCACATAACCAACCAGCATAAGACCAAGTGGTTAGCTGGCTTCATGTATTGACACTCTACCTGCTAATCACCGTGATGACCATTACGTTGCACAATACTAAATTAAGGAATAATACCTACAATAGTAATTGCGGTAATACGGGTGACAAATCATGCTAGGTACATGAGACTTATTGCTTTCCAAATGGAATTATTATCTAGGAAAGAACCAAAAGGAAGTAAGGGAGGTGAAGTAGAATGGAGTCGTTGGAGAACGTGTAGTAAAGTGAAGTGTAGTGAATTTAAATGTAATGGGTAAAGCGAAGTGAATTTAAATAGATTGGCGGGTGTGGAGTGAATTAGGTGAAGTATTTACCATACTTCACCTAATTTTAGTGAAGAGTGGAGTTAAATTATATTGAGTGGAGTAAAGTAAAGTAAAGTAAGGGAAGTGAAGTCTACAGAAGTAAAGTGGAATGGTTTCGGTGGAGTCAAGGTGGAGTCAAGCGTAGTAGGAGGACACAAAGTAAATTGAAGTGAAATGTAGTGAATTAAGGTAAAGTGTAGAAAGTGCATTCCGCTGGGGTTAGTCCATTAAAGAGCTTAAAGTGAAATTATTATTTTAATGCAGCGTAAATTTGTACATATTTTATTATATGATTGTACTTAGGTACAATCCTTTCCAATACCTTTGCAAATATGTACTATTTATATTCTTCTGTCAGATCCGTTTACAACGTTCCTTCACTGATGGGTCTATAAAATAATAGAGCAAGTGTATACTTGAGACTCCTACCGCAAACTGATATATCTGATATCTATAGATAATAATAACTTAAGTACGTTTTTCTGTACAGTTTATCATGGTCTGGGTGTTTATAAAATATAATATGTATGGTTGTTTCTGGTACAAGCCTAGAGCTTAGTTTGTGACCAGGGCAATATGTTAGCAATATTCATCATATTATTATTATTAAAATTCAGACATGCAGCTCTCAACTCTATTATAAAATCAGCTTTATTATCAGCAGAAATTCCGAGCAGCCTCGAGCCTTCCGGCTTGTTCAGGAATGATGGAAAAAGCGTCGATGGCATTTCTCTCATTCCTTGGCAAGACGGAAAGTGTCTATTATGGGACGCTGCATGTGTGGACACTCTGGCTCCCTCGTATACCTCAGGGTCTTCAAAATCGGCCGGATTTGCCGCTGAAGCCTATGCCATAAAAAAAATTAACAAATACACTCAAATTTCAAATTCCTATTTTTTTGTCCCATTCATTGTCGAGACAATGGGTACTTGGTCTAAGTCCGCAAAATCCTTTATATTGTCTTTAGGTAAAAAGCTTAAACAGGTAACAGGGGATCCGCGTTCAGGTTTTCTTTTAGGCCAACGAATATCAATGGCCATACAACGCGGAAATGCAGTTAGTGCTATGGGCACATTTTCTGATCCCTCGTCACCTCCTTAAATGTAAATATTGTAAATTATTCCTTGAGAATAGTTCAGATGATGCTGATCGTGCCCAGTTTTGTTAGTTTTGCAGAGAAGGAAGCCAACCACTGGCTGCATGCGCTTCTATTTTTGATAGAATAAGATTTTTAATAATGACGTCTTCATTCAATGTTGATCTAATAATGATGTTAAACATGTTGAAAAGAAAATACTGAGTCCAATACATTCTTAAGTCCTTTGCGGCTTCAGTACCTCAGCCTATAGAATCAAAATAGTATGAAATTAAAACGTTAATCCAATATTTAAATTTCAAGAGTTTTCATAAAAATGTTTTATATTAATAATATACTCGATGTTTGAAATTTTATTCAATAAAATATACAAAAATAATATTATAAAACTAACTAATAACTGTAATATTTCATTTGCAGCATCACATCTCCGAGCCTGTATGGGTTCATCGGGGGCTGAAGCAGCAGCTAAATTAAAACATATTAAGTATCAAATTTAAATCTGAATATTTATTTTCTCCATTTGCTGTGGAGACACCACAGCAAATGGCACACTGGAGTTTGGGGTGCCGAGGCTGTGGTTTTTGAAAATAAATTATGTGCCCTTTTAAAAGATCTTTGAAGATCCTCAGTCCGGATATTAATTTAAACAAAGGAATATCACTGGAGAGATCTTTTTAAAATGTTATTAATATTAAAATGTCTTGGTATACGACCTGAGCCAAGCCTGCAGGATAAACCATGGTGTCCGGAAGTTGTGACCGAAGCCCCACAAATGCATTGATGAGGTCGGCAAATTGGTGCGCCAAGCCTGAGGGACACTGCTATCCTCAAAGTTTGCCTATCTAGAAGAGTGACTAGGGTTGGTGATGGGAGAGCTTCTAACCAAGCGCCTGACTCCTAACATTCAGCTGCTAAAAATACTGCTTTGTTTGTATTAAAAAGTGAATTAGTAAAATTATTTATTTTATTTTTAAGAATCGGTAAGTCCCAAACTTTTTGAAATTCTTTTTGCACTGGTAAATCTGTATTATTTGTCCTAATTTTCCATTCATTGATGGCTTCACTTAAAAGGCCCACTCCTTTATCCAAAATGGATGGATTTAAAACTTTACCAATGAGAGTATAGCTTTTGTGGGTTGAAGCCAAGAATGCTGGAAGGGCTACGTCTAAACTACATCTAATACCTAAACCATCTAAACGAATTGGTAAGGTTGCTTGAAACCAAGAATTTTCGTTGAGTGAAATATTTAGGATTTCTTCTAAACAATTTTTTATTGTTTTATCCATATTAAATAAGATTTCGTCAAGGAGACAGAATATCATTTAATTTCATTAAACAAGAAACGGTAATTAAAAATATAACATCTAATTATAAATCTAAAATACCTAAAATAAAATTTAACAATAAATAATACAAAATTAATATCCTATATCCACCATATCAAAACCCCGTCCCGGCCCGAAAGTACCCATAACACTGGCAGCATTACCGCGCTGTACTGTCAGTGATATTCTTTGTTTAAATTACATTATTAATTTCATTTAATAGTTTTAATTTTTATTTCGTTAGGTTATTATTTTTTTATATATTAATTATATTTTAGGTATTTTGTAATTGTTAGGTGTTATTTTAATTAACTAAAAAATACAAATTATATAGACAATACTAATAACTAGTATAAATAAAATATTTCTTGAAGTTCTTCAGATGCTGTGCACGTGTTCAAAGTACTTAATGCATTGCACCTCTAAATTTCCAGTGATATTCGTTAGAAGAAAGAGCACCTAGCGCCATGGCCTCCAGTTGCATCAGTCAACAATTTACCAAATTTTTGACCATACTTTAATGCATCTGGAGACCATGGTCCTAAAGTTTCCACCGAAAACGCTAGAAATTCAAAAGAAGTGCAATGGATTTTATATGTTTTTATTTAGCCTGCAGCACCGGAAGAAACAGAGGTGGACGTAACTTGGAGCTAAAGCGTCTACATAAGTAGCGTCCAAAAAAAAAGTGCTCGACCTCTATGGCATGGTACTATGGTCAAACCGTTCGGTCTTTTGCCATCATCACGATCCAGACCGACTGGTTCTAGAGTACTGGGTATACCTGCAGAAACCAGCGAACGTTTAATTATATCAAAAGTCAAAATCATTTATTTCATGTAAATCTTTACAGATATTTATGAATAGTCAAAAATAAAAAAGTTTAACAATGAGGTCTTAGAGTGCGTTTGGTTAGGCAGCTATTCATTAACAAAATAACGACCAATATTAATTGAACTTAGACACGATGGAATGGAAATCTTAATATGAAAATTACTACCGAACCGAACACACACTACATAACCAACTAGTGTAAGACTAGGTGGTTAGCTGATTCCATTGACCTGTCAATCATTATCTGCCATACAAGAGAGCCACCAAGGCGACCAACTTCACCGATCATATCCATGCCTTAAATATTTATTGTAAATAAAAGCTAAGTAACCAATCACATATAAGTAAAGGTATAAGGATCGGTATTTTTAAGGGCATAAACACTAACTGTAAAGTCGATCCCCTCAGAGACACCCCGGAGAAAAAGAAACCAGCAAGTAAAAAACTCTAGTGCTTCACACAAACTAAAAGAGGGGTACAGCTATTGATTGACTTATGCTATATAGCATATATATATATAATATATATATATATATATATATATAGTAACATACTCAAAATGCACCCTACTGATCAGCATGCGTAGAACACCCTATGGCAGAATATTTGTTACGGTACCAATGTACATAACTACACAGTATACTATTAGTATAAATTAAGTATAAATAAGTAGGTAATCATCAATGATTACCTTATCCAAAGACAAAATTTACATAATGTAATGAAAATAAATTATGTAATATAAAATTATTACAATATCGGACATTATATAGCTACTAAACTAGGGTAGATTCTACATAAGCAATTTGTTTACTAGTTGCGAGACCTCAATTGCATATCAGGACGGTTCCAGACGTCTTTATCGTTAAGATAGTCTTTTACACTATAGTAAGCCTTATTGATTAATATGTGTTTTATACAATTTTTAAACTTTATTTCACTCAGATCTAATGCTTTTAGGTAATTTATTAAATAACCTTATACTGTTAATGACGAAACATTTATTAGTTTTTGCAGTCTAAACTTTGGTATATCGATTTTATCTATGTTTCTTAAGTTTAAATTATGTCTATCGCCATTTTTACTAAACATATTTAAGTTTTTCCTAACGTACAATAAATTTTCATAAATATATTGTGATGGTAGTGTCAGTACATCAATCATAGGAAAGATTTCTCGAAGAGAATCACGAGCTTTCATGTTATATATTGCCCGAATGGCCCTCTTCTGTAGAATAAATGTAGTATCAATATCTGCCGCAGATCCCCACATTATAAGACCATATGTCATTATACTGTGAAAATAGGCGAAGTATACTAGTCTGGCTGTTGCAACATCAGTTAACTTTCTGATTTTTCTGACTGCATATGCAGCAGAGCTCAGTCTATTGGATAAAGAAGTAAGGTGAGCTTTCCACTGTAGTTTGGAATCGACTGTGATCCCTAAAAACACAGTGGAGTCAACAAATTCCAGGTCAGTACCACCTATCTTCACTGTGACATTGATATTAGATACATTAGGCAAAGTAAATTTCAGGCACTTAGTCTTCTTTGCATTTAAAACTAAATTATTTGCCGTGAACCATTTTGAAACCATTTCCAGAGTGTCATTTGCTGCCGATAATATATTATCCTTCCTACTAACTTTAAAAAGTAGGGATGTATCATCAGCAAATAGCACTATCTGTGCCATCTCCTGTACCATATGTGGAAGATCATTGATGTATACTAGGAACAGGAATGGGCCTAAAATTGATCCCTGGGGGGGACACCCATCTTTACAAGGGTTCCGTCTGATACACAACCATCAATATTAACACCTTGAGTTCTATTAGAAAGGTAGGACTTTATTAGATTTAAAGCTAAATCGCGAATGCCATAAAATTCCTGCTTATCTAACAAAGTTTGATGGTCAACACAATCAAACGCTTTAGACAGATCACAGAAAACGCCAACTAGATCCTGAAAATTTTCCCAAGCGTCAATTATTTCAGTAATCAATCTTGTACCGGCATCTGTTGTGTTTCTACCTTTTGTGAACCCGTATTGTTGATCATGTAACAATTTATGAGTATTAAAATGACTTAACAGCTGACCAAGAAGTATTTTTTCGAATATTTTACTTAAGGCTGGCAGGACAGAAACAGGGCGATAATTATTTGGATCTGTCTTACAGCCGGACTTGAATATGGGAACTATTTTACTATTTTTCATAAGGTCGGGAAAAATTCCTTCATTAACACAACCATTAAAAATATCAGCGAGTACCGGTCCTATAGTAAGAATAATTGATTCGATAGCTTTTACAGATAGCCCCCATAAATCTTCAGTTTTTTTTTCATTTAACATTTTAAAGTGTTTTAGTATATCCTCATTTGTGACATGTTTAAAATTAAATTTAGATGTAATTGGTATTTTTGTATATCGTTTTAAAAATTCTTTAGCAGTACTAGCTGATGATTTAATACAGTTCGTGATTTGTAATGGAATATTAGTAAAGAATTCCTCGAATAACTCCGCAACTTGCTTTTTATCTGATAACATTACTCCGTTTTGTCTAATTGAAATGATATTTTGTCTGATAATATTTTTACCGGTTTCAGTATTAATGATTTTCCATACACACTTGGATTTATTATCTGACTGTTTGATTTTGGATCCAATGTGAATAGATTTAGCTATGATACAAACTTTCTTGAATAATTTTGAATAATTCCTAACATAATTATGGAAATTTTGGTCAGATGTATATGATATTTTGTCATATAGATCATATAGTGTATCCCTACTTATTCTAATACCTTTAGTGGCCCAAGTAGCAAAATTTAATCTGTCAATAATTTTCTTTGTTTTAATTTTAATTATTAATATTACTATGTCTCGGTAACGAACAAAACCTACACTATATACTACGATGACCAGGACATATGACCAAAGCACTACAAATTCATGTACAAGTTCGGCAAATGGGTGCACCTATCCTGAGGGACACAGCTATTCTAATTGTCTATGGGTGTAATAAAGTACCTAAGCTAGGTGACGGAAAGACCTCGAGCCATGCCCCGGATTTTAGTGAGTACTGCATCATACCATGATAGAAATTAGAGGACAAGCAGTTTTTAGAGGTAATGGAACTTATAACGAACTGAATAAAGAACATTATAGAAACTGTTGACAGCATCAGAAAATATAAAATAATCTTTCATCTGGACGTTTTATTCACTGTTGGTTCTGGATTGGTTATTATTCACTTATACACACTCACTCTTCCACCTATATATTCAATCACCTATACACTTTTTTACTACCTCACACACTTACTTACATTACTTAGTATTATTATTATATTGTATTTTATTTATGTATCTTATTGGATGACAATGGAAAGCCTAGCCCCAGCCTAGTGGTTAAGTCACTGCGCAACTGATAACAAGGTTAAGCAGATGACAACAAGGCCGGACCTAGGATGGGTGAGCGCTTTATACAATGAGGCTGTACCGTCACAAATACCGCAACAAGGTCGCCACTTGTTAGGTGTTGCCTCCGAATACCATCGGCGAAATAAGGACGGGTTAATCCCTACGCTGGGTACCGTGAGGCCGTTTAAACGGTTCTTGGGAGCCAAAAAGGCGTGATGGTATTTATTTATTATTTTAATATATGAAAAATAATATAATATGTGCAATTTATAAGACCAATGTTTATGTTTATTTTTCAACCATTGGAATTGTTACAGAACTCTCGGTCATGTCCGAACTATCTCCATTTTACACATCAAAGAATATTACCATACAACAAACTCAAGAATTGGACATTCTTGGTTAGATCGCGATGCTAGCAAAAAACGGCCAAAGTTACTAATTGCAAACCATGCACAACGTTTTAGTGGTTAATTATAATTATGATATATATAATTATAGGAAATTTAAAAATATGAAATCTAAAGAGGAAAAATCTCAATTTTCAGGAATATTTATTGTCTACGTAATGCAAGGTGAGTGCTATAGACTTGAAACTCGGTTCGTAGTAGGTATACTCTTTAAAAATAATGACAGGGGTTTCACTATTTTTAGAAATTTTAATAAAGGACAGGAGGAGGGGGAGAAATAGATTCAAGAGTGACTTTTATTACTGTGTTATATCTTAGGAACGACGGATGTTAAATTTTGTTGACACTTCTTATAAACTGTAGGACACGTAATTCACAAATTTTCAGAATTTTGTACCAATAAAACAACTGTTTTTAAAAAAATATAAATATCATACATAGTGTTTACTTCAAAAGGTTTCTGATTTCAAATAGGTAAAACAAAAAACGTAAAATTGAACAAACAAATAACATTAAAATCGAAGCTGTTCGACGCCTTCAAGGACTTTTTGCCTTTTTTAATGTAGGTACCTAATTATTAACGAGACTATTAATTACATGCAGAATTATTCTGTAATTAAGTACCTATTGATAAGAGGAAAAGGCAGGTTTCAATAACCGAGAGTAACCTTTTGAATCTTTATTGTAACACTAGAGAGTCAATAACCAACGGAACTGGCAGATTAGATATAGGGCGACACCCGCGCAGATTTTATTTGTCATATTATTATGTTTATTTTAAGGGATGTTTTTTTTTACTATTTTAACATAGCACTGAATTCAAGTCCATCGGCTTTGTAGATGTGGCTCTGTATCTCTTTCTGGAGCACAGCATCTGACCTTGTATCTACCTGATGATAAGCAGACCCAGGGTCGGAAGGGCCCGGGTGGCTGACCACAAGCCCGGGGCCCGAGACTAGATGATGGTAAATGGAATACTATCGGAAAATACTGAGATACACAAATAGGCGAGTTTCATATAACTCGAGCTCAGTTCTAGGTCAAAGTATAAACCTAATAGATTTTCTAATAATTATTAATTATATTAAACATACATTTAAGAAAGGCGTTCACACAAGAGACTGATATTAATTATATAGTATCTCTTCTAACATTATTGGGCTGTGTTTTTGGTTTTCAATTACACTTACATAAAATAGTAACATATAAGGTGGTGTACGTGCAGATATGCATTTATACTGTGATAAAAGTTTACATGCACATGGTATGCAACTTTGACAAACGTCCAAACCACTTCTGGAAAAACAAATGGCGTCCTTTGCTATTTGGTCTAAGTCTAAGACATCTTCGTCGTCTTCTTCAGTTTGCCGTTACGAAGAATTTCTAAAAAACCGAAGAAACATGATGAGTTATGCCAAGATGAAGCAACATGATGAGTTATGCCAAGATGAAGCAACATTATTGGCTACAGACACAAAGAGATTATATTCTATTTCTCTCTACAAAGTCATTATTAATACAGCTTTACTTAAAATACACGAAAAATTCATCTGTAACGAAGATTTAATAAATATGCCGCTTGTTTGGATCCAAAAAACTTCAATCAAAAAATCAACGAAAATGGTATTCCTAAAGTCTCTCGCATCAATTGCACATGTCTATCGAGAGCTGCTGTCAAAAGAACTGGAATCTTTTGCATTTGCTTTTGAATCATGTTAATGAACTGTCTAAAACTCTTTGGGGTGAGCACATTTCTGCTAGGTAACATAAGCAAGACTCAGATTCACAAAGTGAAGAAGGAGATTGGAAAGGTGTCACTTAGACCAAACCGCAAAGGACGCCATGTGTTTTTCCAGAAGTGGTTTGGACGTCTGTTAAAGTTGCATGCCATGTGCATGTAAACTTTTATCACAGTATAACATGCATATCAGCACGTACACCACCTTATATGTTGCATATTGTGTAATTCTCACAATTTAATTCACGCAAGTGACTTGTGACAGACTATTTTCAGCGTTAAAGCACATTAAAACGAGACTTCGCTCTCTATTGGGACAAGAACTGTTGGACTCGTTGATTATATTAAACACTATCGGATCTAATCAAGGATGACGAAAACAGCAGCTTTTACGATCGAGTCATTAACTGCTTAGCTGAAAGTTCTCCCCTTTTAAAAACAATTTTGTTTGGCTAGTTTTATACATTATTTCTTATACTTATTATTGATTGAGATATCCAACAGCTTATTAATTATTTAATATATGTTTAAATTTTGTTATACATAATACAAAAGCCAATAATAGGACATTATTGCCAAAGTAACCAAGCACTCAATGGTTGCTACTTTATATAAGTGTAATTTAAAAACAAAAACACAGCCCATTAATGTTAGAGAGACTAAAATGTTGCAGTACCGAATCTATCGAGTTTTTAAAAACGTCTAAAAATTAATTTTCGTGATTTTAATATCTAGGAAACAATTTAAAATGTAATGCATTATTACGCTATAATGATACACGTCTAAATAAGTTGATTCGTTCAAAAGTTATTGCCGTTCAACAAAAAAATCCATAACTAGTTTCTAGGCTTGCTCAGGTTTAACCATGTTTCTATTTCATTTCTCCCTAATTGTATAAACGAACTATCTGATCTAGTTTTACATTTAGGTCGCTAGAGCTAAATCCTAGCCTGCGCTGGCCTCCTATCCTACGGCTAAGCAAGCCTGGCCCGTGGGGGGCCCGAGCAGGCTGGGGCCCGGCTGGCAAATGCCACCCTGACTATATGGCCAGTCCGACACTGAGCAGACCTAAAAAAAATATAATTTGGGTCGATCAATACATTGCTGTTTAATAAAGAATTAATAAAGACCCGCAATATTTAAAGTAAAATTTTAAGTAGAATAGATTAGACCCGGAATATATATATTATTAATTTGTAAAATAATTATAACATGGAAAAGTTAAAAAATAAGTAAAAGAAGTTGAATTAAAAATCAACTTCACAGGCGGAGGTTGAAATCTGCGCTCTTTTGATTTTTTTCGGGCTTTAGTTTCTCGAGTTCTCAAACTTTTCGACATTATTTCAAATGTCGACTTAATTAGAATTAAATTAATTCTGCTTCGAAAAACGTCGAACGAAAATTACCTATAGGTATCAACCAATTTGGGCCCTTTGTTACCGCACCCTTAAAGGAGACTACGACCATAACCTCACAAAATAAGGTAGTGATATGCTGAAAAAGAACCGGTAAAACTACTACAGAGTGCAAATAAGTCACTTCACGGTTATTCCATCATGTTTTCAGTCCATGGTATAATGATCTTGTCTTCCACTGAAATATCATTAGCATTTAGCAACAATTATACCTACATTGCAAGATTATAGAGAATAACTGTGAGAATATCGTAGTTATTAAAAAAACAACACAATTTAAAAATAATATCTTTATTTAAAATGGACGGATTTTACAGTCAAAATTATTAAAGTCAAGTATTAAAAAAATATAATAAAAAAACTATTCTAATTATTGATACTTAATAATTAATACAATTATTTTAATGTTTAAGGGAGACTTGATGGCTTTCATTTCTTGGGCTTATTGTTTTTTATGTAGTTTCTGTATAAAATTATATATTTTATTAAAAATTTATTATATATATTTTTTTATTATATTGAATAAATTAAAATTTGTACAAGTGGGAATAATATTTTACTAGCTGTGGTCCAATTGGAAAAGTGGGAATTAAAATTTCACTGGTTTATCTTGCACCTCAATTGGACTAACTAGTGAGAATGAACCCAAAAATCTGACAGTTTTAAACATAACAGTAAAATTTATTCATCGAGGGAAATCATAACCGAGCAATATAAAATAAACCAAAATGCTCTTGTGAACATATCCAAAACCATTTTATTTTTTGTAAATTTGAAACCGTAGTATTACCAAACAGTTGACTGTTTGGTAATACTACGGAATAACACATCAAAATGTCTCCCGAGTTATCATACAATCATCAAGTCTGCAATCTACCCTATAATAGTATAGTAACTACTCGCTAAGTAAAGTAAATTTTCAATAAGTTTTAAGTTTTATTTTGATAAATATAGAAAACATTAAAAGTTACAGATTTGACACTTTCCATGAATAATATTAGTAATTATTACAATACTATAGTCCACTCCAAATTTAAGAGAAAGCCTGCTGTTAACTAAACTGTCTAATTAGTTATCTCATGAAAGTCTTTAGTTATAATTATTATTTTAAAAATATTATATTATTAAATATTATACAACCATATTCTATTCCATTTAAAGGTAACATTAGATTGTCAAAATAACGAAATCCTTTAGGTACAATTGTTACCACATGCTAATGTGGAAAAAATGAAACTAAACAATCAGCAACAAAAACTAAAAAAGGCTTTACTAATAAAGTAAAAGCACCTGTAACTTAAGGGAATAAAGTGTATGCCTTTTTTAGTTTTTGTTGCTGTTTAATTTCATTTTTAAAGCATATCATAATTTTGATATGTTAAAGTTTCCGTTATAACAACCAGAATAGGAGCACTGGGGTATATGGCAACTGTGCTAGCATGACTAACAAAATTTTCAAAAAAGTTAAACTGTTAAAGTAGCAATGTTAAATGTTTTGTTGTATTTTAAATATTTATCAAATTATTAACCATTAATAAAAACATTTTAAAAAAATCCAAAATATTTTATATTTGTTAATTGCTCCAGCAGTTGTGATTAATGTTCCAGTACCATTTTCATTATAAGGCTTTTGGGACTCCTTTTTATAGTACACTGCTGAACAATGTGATGTTAAACTATAGTTTTTGTCAAGATGTGTATAAATATATCCAATTAATTTAGTAAACTCAAAAATATGTCATGAAAATATAAAAAAATGCTTGTAAAACTAGAATACAAAACTTACATTCTACTAATTATTCTCCACTAGGAGTAAATATTTGTAATACCAATTAGGTATTAGTTTGTTTATTATATATATATATATAATATGCTTAATAAAAATAATATATGATTGCTAAGCATAAGAGTCTTTTTGCTCATCTTCGTCTTCTTCAAGCCAATACTGCTGTTGCCCCAAAGTTGTATGACGCAGTTTACACCAAGAAGCTCCAAATTTTAATATCAGAATAATTACTAACAGTACAAACATAGAAAGTACAGCAACAGCTGGATATAAAAGAATGAAACTCATTTTAAATATCGCTTTCCCTTTTGTGGAGTTCTAAATATTCTTGTGAAGAAGTCAAAGGTTGTCTGGAGACAGAGGAAGGAAGTTCTTCTCTATTGTATTCGTAATCCGAGTGAGTATGTATATACTGAACAGGTCTTGTCTGGGCCTCAAGTTCTGTCAAATCAAGTGGAGCTTGTTTATGAGGAGTCGTTGACCAAATGGATACAATCCAGCGGTTACCTAAAACAGAGTTAATTTATAAAAAATAATGTAAATTGTAATTTATTTGAAGATTAACAATAAACGCACCAGTATTAGGATCCAGCCAGTAATCTGAATATCTTGAACAACAACAAATAATATTCAAAATGAAGATGGAACCAAGTATTATAGAAGATATAGCAATAGCTATATAGAAGGGCCCAAAGTCTCCAATATTTTTTGCCAAATAATTTATGTTTGTCTCATTCACTGCAGACATTTTCAGTGTTATACCTGTTGAAGAAATAGGATATTGATATTTCACTTTTGGCAATGTTGGAAAATGGTAAATAATAATACGTCAGGTATAAAAACATTTATTTTTAAATTGTTTTATATGGGCGTGGTGGTATATTATATATCCGTTAGTAATATAAGGGATCACATGTAAGTAGTTTTATACTTACAGCGGATCTATTCCTGTCCTTGTCGATCTATAAACCAATATGCACATATAGTATCTTAATTTTAGTACCTAAAATCAATACAGCATCAGCGTCGGACGAAGCGCACAAACACAAAATTGTAAGCCCTAGGCTGATGTCAATAACCCGCCCGGGCGCGTTGTTGGGCGCTAAATGTTGCTATATTTTTAACTGTTCCACATTTTTGGTAAATTGTTTTGTCGTCAAAAGTAATCATAAAAATTTAATTGAAACTAAATTGAAACCATTAAAACTAAAACTTTCCATAATACTTACACAAGAAAACATCACAACTTTATAAATTTTGCTAAAAAGTACCAAAACGGAAAACAAATCAACCCTAAACTTAAATTTATAAGTAAGTAGGTTTAAAATATTTAAATTATGTCGCAGGACAAATTATAGGAAATATTATTTTATAAGTAATAAAATTAATAATCCTCATAATTATTTTTTTCTATAATACTTGGTTCCATCTTCATCTTGAATATTATTTGTTGTTGTTCAAGATATTCAGATCACTGGCTGGATCCTAATACTGGTGCGTTAATTGTTAATCTTCAAATACATTACAATTAACATTATTTTTATAAACCTAGGCTAATTATCTAACTTTCTAAATTCGTATTTCTTTAAATAAGTGTTTGTATTATTTTTTCTAATATAAAATGTATTATTTATTTTTTAAATTACATTAATCTATATGGGATAAATATATTTATTCACCATAACACAGGGAATCCTAGTGTTGATACTAGGGCTCAAATTAATTCAAATAGATTTAGAAACGAACTGTGTAAACATGTTTTAATGTATTTCTACAATTTGTTAACTACTTACCTGTAAAGGTTTACATGAAGTTTTTTTTATTTTAAAGGGGCAAAACTTATCCCTATACCTAGGTAGTATATAATATTATTAGGTACCAACATATTATTTCTATAAGCAATAATTGTTAAAGAAAGATTTTATTTTATATTTCTACTTAAAATATTTTATTAATAGTGGGTAAAGTTTAACTTTCGCGTGCAACACTAAATTGCGTTGTGACCTAGATTTTAATCGAGCTAGCGGCTAGGTAGGTAGTGTCTGTGTCTGCCGCCTAGGAATTTTAAAAACGCGTTCATTACTTCTGTTACCTGGTTAGAGAGAAGTCTATTATATGGTGTCGTTTACTTAAATTCTATATCAAAATGGAGGAAGAAGAATCAAAAAGGGCTGCATTTAAGATAGACGAAGATTCACAAAATGATTCTTTAGAATCCATTTCAGATGATTCTGATAATTTTGGGAACAGTGATAATGAAGAACCTTTGAACAACAATGGTGTATGCTCCTCTAAAATGCGTAAAATGATAAGGGATTGGGAAGATTACATGTCAGGTCAAAGGACGGAGCAGCCGAGCAGCAGTTCCAGTGCTTGGAATGGCAACAACAACAACAACAGCATGGCGGATATAGAAGGTATCATCTCTAAAGAGACGTCTATATATACGCATCCAAATAGCCAAAATGCCCTTCTGGGGCCTGAAGATCTGGATGTTAATCTTGATTTGGTTAACATTGATATAGATCCCAATAACATAGACCTGGATGGCGATTTAAATTTAAATACAGGAATTGGCGATGGTGATTTGGATTCTGATATGAAAATGGATGATCTCCCAGACTTTATACCATCTTCAGACAGGAAACTTATATATCCCCTGTATACAGATGATATTCCTTATGTGAGACCAAAAAAATATTTTGGGTATGAACCATCTTGTACAGTTACATCTTCAGCGCTTGGTGAAATCTATGAAAATGTAGATATTTTCAAAGATGATCAAATCAAAGCCATAACAGCCGAGATAACTGGACAATGCACTATTCAGCCTATAGGCTTGCCTCTTGATATAGTCAAGCTAACAGATACTCCACCAGTTAAGAAAGAATCAACAGAAAAAAGTGCCCCGGCTCCTATGAAATCTGTTGATGGATTTTTAGTGCCGGCTCCGGTGAAGAAACGTAGGATAAAAGTCAAGGATCCAGCATCACTACTGCCTAAACCATTGCCACCGCAGTTGCCACCACAGTTGCCACCACCATTGCCATCAAGTGATCCATGGGCTACTGAAATTATCCCTATACCGCTCAAACCTCAGCAAGAAGGCCAGAATAGGACTCAAGGCTACAAGAGAAAAATCTCACATAAAAATACATCAGTTATTAAGCAAATATTGAATGGACCTCCCAACAATGGAGAAGAGCCTGATGAACCAACACTGGGAATAAGGGACTACCACCGAGATGCACACACTCTTTTGTCTACTATCAGACTTGCTCCAAACCCCCAGAGGTATGTAGAACCTTATGTGCCACAATATTTAGACCCTTTCAGGGCAAGGAATGTTGAACCTTACAGACCCAGAGATGTAGAACCATACAGGCCCAGAGATGTAGAACCTTACAGGTCCAGAAACATTGAACCTTATAGGCCAAGAAATGTTGAATCTTACCGGCCAAGGAATGTTGAACCTTACAGGCCAAGGATTGAACCAGCTTATGATCCTGCTAATTTTGGGTTCCCCTCCACTTCATATGGTTTCAGCCCGGCCACCTCTGAAGGATTTAACAATGCTGCTTCCCAGGCATTCTATAATCCATTGGCAGGTTTTGATCATAATCCATACAACCCGACACAATATTCAATCTTTGGAAATTACCCACAGCCATCTGAAAACAACAAGCGTAAGTCTTCAGGTATAATTAAATATGCAGATGGTTGTGTTGTGAGGTCTCCCTTTGATCTCCCTAGAGCATCAAATGAACCCCCAGTTCCGACCTTCAACTACTTTTCGGAACCTTATGACAAAATCATAAAGCGAGGAAACAAGGTGGTGGGGACATCTGCATATTCTGACCAACAAAAATATCCAGATAAAGATCACTACAAAAAGGGCAAAGATTCCAAAAAGTAAAGAAAAAAAAAAGTGTCATAAAATTGTAGATAATATTAGCTTATGCAAATGAGTAGGAAAACCATCATATTGTTTTATTAAAATGTATGTTATATTGCTTTATAATGTAAATATTTTTTAAGTCAAGGCCCATAAAATGTCTGTTTATTTATTTTAATACTTAGATCTCATTTTATAGTGATATATATATATATATCTTTAAGATATGGTATATTGTTTTTTTAATGTTTTTTTAATATTATATGTTTATTCCACATTAATGTGGTTTTTTAAAAATTCTATTCTATTATTGGGTCTCTATAAGTCCAATTAAAAAAAGTTTTGTTCATTGTTATTATTTTAGATATAGAAACCTACATAATCATAAGCTGCTACTGAATAATTTGTTCTGCATAACATCTTATTCAAAATTATTAATAATTCTATAATATTTATATAAATAATTATTATACTATTTCAATCCTCTATTTAAAAAAAAAATGCGAAGAGGCAATTAAAATGATTTAATACCATAAACAAATATTAAATCCATATAATAGATATTGAGTCCCCTCATTTATAAATACTAACTCTAAAGTACTCATTGATAAAATATTTATTTTTCTCATAAGGTGGATTCACACTCAATTTAATTTATATTATAACTGTATTTATAAGGCCACAACTTCAAGTTAGAATTATTATCAATATATTTGTTTAGTACCTAAGTATAGTTTATGGATACTGTTTAATTTATGATCTTATAAATAGATATAATGTAGTACCTATTGTATATTATCATCAGTCACAACAATGATATAATGCGCAACATACTCAGATATTCATCCTGTGCATTGTAGTAATATATCATTGATAAACTTAACATATCTGGTCATTAACCCTATTTATCATGTCAGATTTAAGTGTATTGTAGAGTAATTAGTACCAAGCCAGCCAAGCTGATCGACATTAAAAAAAAACTGGATCTCTTAATTTTATTGATAACTTCTATTTACTAACTATTTTAGGCAAGTATACATATTATTAGTGGTCTGTAGGATTTTACTTATTTAGAGTTAGCTAATAGTAAGTTATTATTCAATGGAACTCTTATAATATTAGTATTTTGTGTATATTCAGAAGGTTTAGCACACAGAGAGAATAAAAACTTTTTAACTTTGAGAAATCTATTTGTATAAAATTTACATACACTATGATAATCCACTTGACTCCAGTAATAGTAGCTACGATAAAATATCTTTTTATTCTTCTTCAATTTCAAACATTTTTTTTTTAAATTTTAAGGTAGGTATAATAATTTAATTTCAACATTCTTTACATAGTTTAAAATATATTGTTAAATGTAGGTTAAATAAGAAAGTAAAATTTCTTTGGAAATAAATAAATATAAAATATAGTAGTACCTATAAATATTATACTAGTTACTTATATTATACAATATTTATTATATACTTATAAGAATGATAATTTGGCGAAAAGCTAATATATAATTGCAGAATTCAAAAACTAAGCAGTAGTTATTTAAAGATGTAAAGCTTGAAAACAATAAAATCTTTGTTGCAGATAGATATTGTTGTAAATAAATAAAAAATCATCTCAGAATCTGGTTGGGGTGGTTAAAATAAATTATATTTGTAGTATTAGTTATTGAAGTTCACTTTTCATGTGAATAACTCTTTAGTTATTCTTTTTAATGTATAGGTCATAACCTTTTAGAACTGTATAATCAGAGTGTCTGCCTGATTCACGTCTGAACAATATTATTGAGTAATTGTATGTAGTGGCTTGGTTCCTCATAAGCATTTTTTTAACAACATATTTGTAGATATGTAGAAGGAAGAGGCAAATTTGAGGAATTGACTATTTTTAGTAGGGCCATCTTACTACATACATACATACATATCTTCACGGGTGCATTATGGCATCTTACTGAAATATTCTTAAATTAAATTCCAAATATTTATTCTCATTATTTTCTTAGTAAATAGGTTTTATGTCATAGGTATCTTAAGTATTTATATAGTATATTAATATAATAATATACCTAATTTATAATATACTAAAGGTTTTTAATACAAACTTAGGTATGAAAAGTTATGCAAGTTTGCTTCATTGGAGTCTATAAAAGTACATAAGTACCTATGTATTTAAATATTTATTGTACTTTCATAGTACAGTTTAGTATATAATGTTTTACAAGATAATGCCTAGATATTTAAGTATGCTTTTAATGGATCTCATCAATGTAATAGATATATAGTATACGCATTCTGCATTTAGTAAGTTTCTGAAAAGATATATTTAATACCATAATATTATTATTATATATTATTATAATATAAATAATACATACCTGTAGAGTATAGACTAGTAATGCATGCTTATTTAATATTTTTTGTCATTGTTTCCAAGCAAACACTTTGTCAATATAATCCTTCTTTTTTTCATAAGACTGTTGGAAAATCATTAGATCTGAATTTGGAGGCTATTGTTTGTAAAATATTTTGTAAATTACGTTTCTTAGATGTACGAATTAATATTTAATGGACACAATGTCATAGTAGCACTCAGCAAATTATATTTGAATTATTCATTGCACATCAAAAGTTTCTATATTTCTGAAATATTGTATACCTAAGCTTAAGATTATTAGATAGTTTACCTACTTTAAATGACTTTTCAGATTAGAGAACCTATTTAAATAAAAATGTTTTAAGTGTTCAAATATGAGTGCTGCTGATCTCACCAAATATTTTAATATTAAGAAATTTTGCTGTCTATAATAGATATAATTGTTATTGTGAACTTTTTCATCTATGTTTCTAATTTGATTTGAAACCCAAAGGGTACAGGGTCAAGAACCTAAGTCGGAGAGTTATCATCTTAATGCAAAAAATTCTAAATGGCTTTCTGAGATCCCTATTTTTGTTGTGAGTAACAAATTCACGAGCTAGCCAGACGCAACGTGCGGGGGGAGGTTACTATGGCGTAATACAAATTGGACCGATCAATATGCCTTTGGGTCTTTAGTAATATTGTATGATTATTCATACAACGTATAATAACTTCTTGAATAGACTTAGGAGTATATGACCATAAATATACTGCAGTATATTTATAGTTATCTCTAACATGTCCCCCTGGGGTTTACGGGTATGTATTTTGTTGTTTACATAACAGAATGTTGCATAACCAGATTAGACGGCATCAGGCTTTAGCGGAGGATTTAATTCCTACTTTGTCGGATCGTAATATAAACGGTAATAGTGCGCCACGCGCCTTCAGAAACATACAAGACAGTGGAAATGGTTTCAGAAGCCATTAAGAATGTGTTGCATAGAGGCACCCGCACGGTTGACCGTAAAGCATACATTCATACAGTCAATTGATACTTTCATACAAAAGCTTGGAGTGGTTTAACTACCTGTCCATTGACTATATTATCATCACACAGGTTAAGAGGGAGAATAAAGACAAAACAGGTGAAATAAAAAGATTCTTATAAAAATAAAACTCTTAATTTTTAAAATAAAAAAAATTACAATAAACGTTTTTGAAAAATCCAGGCGGGTAAATTCTTGCTCTTATGGGCCCGTTCGTTTTGGGAATGAAATATGTTCACAATGATCATAATGACATTATGCGAACTTGCGTTTTTTTTTGGTTAATTTCAATCACAATGCCACAATTACCACTAAATCGAACGCAATTGTTATCACGAATCTGTCAACTGTCACTTGTCAAGTAAAATATAGGTTAAATCGTACAATCCACTAATTTTATATGCGAAATCTTTCTAAAATCATTTCGATTTAAAATACAATAAATTTGATCCTAAAAATATAAGACGGCTGCGACGTTTAAAACAACAACACAACCACAAATGTCAAAATATGTTCACAACGCCTCACCTATAGACTGGGGTCATTGTGATCAGTTCACGGTAGCATTCTGGGCCAAAAAAAACGGCCATTGTGGCAGATCCCATCGCCACTTTTGCCGCCGAAATCTCAAAAGAACGCATAAATATACATCGTGATCGTTGTGAACATGTCTCAAAACGAACGCAGCTATGACATACAAATTGGCTCGAAATATTTGAATTTAACTAATTTTTTTTTATGGACAGATTCACTCAAATAAATTCTTCCAAATATCTTGTATTATTCATATATTTTTTGCGTTTTGATATATTTAAATATCCGGAGATTTGGATTGCTGTTTTGCTTTACGCCCCCTCTTAATTTTTTCGGATCATGAAAGTAATATCTAAGGTGGGTCAACAAATTATTTTTATGTACTGACATCTTCACTAGGATTTTAAAAGTGTATCTATTATTCATGCACACTTTATTTTCAGAAAAGTTTAGAAAAGCATCCTTGTTTTGTCATTTGTTTTATAATATTATATGAAAAGCAAAAACATTCTGAACAGGATTTGTAAATCTTTATAGAGTTCGCTTAACAACGTCGATAAATGAATAAATATAGAGTATCTATAAAGCTCATACCTGTGAACTTACCTATAAAATATAACATACCTATATACTCGTATTTTTGGTCGGCATGGATTCTGGGGCCTAATTTGAAGCAACTTTGACTAGTAGTTCTAAAAATATGTGATACAGACAGACGAATGGACAGCTGAGTCTTGCCATGAAATAAAGTAGGCACTAAAATAAAGATATACCCAATATTATAA
The DNA here is from genome assembly GCA_947458855.1 of Monopis laevigella. Classification (NCBI taxonomy): domain Eukaryota; kingdom Metazoa; phylum Arthropoda; class Insecta; order Lepidoptera; family Tineidae; genus Monopis; species Monopis laevigella. The sequence continues at coordinate 35,357,126 of OX381576.1, read as the reverse complement.
AACAATATAAGTCTTACTTAAAAAATTAATCAATAATAATAAAACTTACAAATTATACCTAATTGCAACATCTTCCAAATCGTTCCTAACCAGTTTCCTCGTTAAATGGCTTAGACTTTTTACGAGGAAACAAGTCCTAGGACCCCAGATGAACAAGCACCTGGAAAGCCATATATTGATACCCAATGTATGGAGATGAAAATCCTTTTCCGTGGTGACGTTATTCCGAAACGATTTTTATGAGGTTATCGACGCTGTTATGCTGTTACCCTTACTCTTTCAATTCTGAAGCTTAGTATTAACATTTTAAATGTCTATGTAAAATAATTATACTCTATTAATTATACTCCATTGATGTCTATTAGAGGAAATAAATGTATCAACCAAATCTTGTTTATTTTTTTATTACCCATAATAGACCTGTAGGAGTTTAATCACAATTTGGTCAAGTAACTGGATCTAATGGGAAGTTTACCACCTTTATTTTGAAAGCGAACCCTATTAATGAATTTGTATAATGTGATAAAACCTACTCTCATTGTGATAAAACTACTTCATCGCTCCCTATCAATACATCAAATTCTATAGGTTTATCACATTACACTAATTCAAACATTATATTCAAGACAGTAGGATCCCCACCTACAAGACCCTAGTCTAGTCTATGCCTGCGGTTAAACCTTAGCGAGGTTCACTCGCAGATCTTTTGAATATCTGTATCGGTTTGCTAGAGTTCTAAACGTGAGCACCAGACTGAAAAATACTCAAGGATACATTCAAAATACATTACAAAATTCTAGTCGAACTAGCAGTTTCAGCCTATAGATCAGACATTCTGGTATACTCTCCGTGCTTGAATAAAGTAATACTTATAGAACGCTGCAGTTCATTCCCCTGCCTTCCAACCACGCAAGAATCCATGGATAGCTAAGAACATTCCCATCGGTATTCGCCATTCGGTAGCCTCTCCGTCATACATTTGACGTGCCATTGCTTTAACTATGTTGTGTATGATATTCTCAAATGGCCAACCATGAGACAATGTTCTTAGCTATTTATGGATTCTCCGTGCAGGTGCCGGGTCCATCGCGTGATTGGAAGGCAGGGGAATGTACTACCGCGTTTCCGGACTTGAGACCGCGAAGTAGGTTTAAAGGCCTTTTAACTCTCAATTGCACTGTGTTCACTACCCTCTCTACTCAACCAAATACTATATTATCCTGTCATGGCTTAACAGGATAATATAGTATTTTTTAGAAACACATTCCTAAAAGTTTCGACGGCTGATCTCGTAAGGCCAATATCCTTTAATAGACTATGCAAAGACTTTGCTGGAATTCCTCTTGCGACGGTGCAAGAGGAATTCCCCTGAACAACGTGCAGGAGTCAGCGCCGTGTGCTAATCCAAGCCAAGACTAAAGTTTTATTAAGACAGATTTACCAGAAGAGTTTTGTTGAAGTTGTGTACAAGAAAAGGCCATGTTTCTTCACATTACTAATTGGCTGTTGATCTACCTTGTTAATGTCATTAATGAAGCGTTCCTCAACTATATCTAAGGATGGTGTTCTTCCTTTAAAATCGATCCTTCTGCCCAGGAATTTGAAAGGCATGGCTTCCTCTTCAGGAGCTACTTTCTGCCCTGCTATGAATAGTTCTGGGCCGTATGAAGTAAACTTAGTATTTCGTCTGCCCCGACACAGACTGAAGCATTTTGATGGTTTTGTTTTCATGCCGTTCGACCATACAGAGAACTCGTACCAGAGTAAGCAGGTTTTGGCATTATTTTGGATTGCGTGTTAACACTGCTACGTCTGTTAGCGCCATCCTGGAAATACGCTCCATAAAAGGTCCGACGGCTGTTATCGGAAGGCCAAGATCCTTCAATAGACGGTGCAAAGACTTTGCTGGAATTCCTCTTGCACCAACTTCCACTGCATAAAGTTGAGTTTTAAATCCGTTTCTAGTAATTTCGTTTGTGAGATCAAAATATTTGTTCGACTTGATGTTGTGAAGAATTTTACTCTATGGGTAGAGCCTGATCGACGAGAAACGTCAAATCCCATACATTTGGCTTTCGATGGGTATTTCGATTCGATTATCGATTGGCTCTTTGGTAAGGCCCCTAAAGTCTTGACTCTATTTCAGATGCCAATGAGTCGTTTGCGAGAGATGCAATCAGATTATCCAGAATTTGTTGCTTGGTTAAACGTAGATGTTTGTATAACTCAGTTTTTTTATGACATTGTGTTTCGATTATTATTAGATAAATTTTTCACTTACTTTGATTCAAGTTGATTAAAATTTTATTTTAACTAAAAGTTTTTTTTTATATTTAGCCCTTTCTAGCCCCTACTTTTCAAGACTGAATTTGTAAAATCTAGCCTTTTTTGCGTGCCCACTAGCTCCTTTTCATAAATCAAGGTGGCAACACTGCAGAGAACTCGTCTACCAGAGTAAGCAGGTTTTGACATTATTTTGGATTGCGTGTTAACACTGCTACGTCGTCTGCAATTGCTAAGATGGACTCTGAATATACATTTATTTAGTTTAAATCTATATCCCCACTTCTTTTCACTAGATTTAGGTTTGTCAATTAAGATTTTAATAATAATGTTGAAAGCTATTGGTGAAAGGCAACAGCCTTATTTTAATTGATTGAAATTCGTTACAAAATTGCACTTTAATATCAACATTGGGACGATACCTAATTCTGTGAGTACTACGCAAATTGTAGTCATCTCAATTTTATTATAGGAAAACTTACGGCTAGAAAAAAATACATAATACTAATAATAAGTAATACTTATAGAACTCACCGTTCCGTGGGAAACAAACATACCTAAGGACCACAACATCAAGTCGAACAAATATTTTGATCTCACAAACGAAATTACTAGAAACGGATTTAAAACTCAACTTTATGCAGTGGAAGTTGGTGCAAGAGGAATTCCAGCAAAGTCTTTGCACCGTCTATTGAAGGATCTTGGCCTTCCGATAACAGCCGTCGGACCTTTTATGGAGCGTGTTTCCAGGATGGCGCTAACAGGATCATATAGTATTTGGTTGAGTAGAGAGGGTAGTGAACACAGTGCAGGCGAGAGTTCAAAAGGCCTTTAAACCTACTTCGCTGTCTCAAGTCCAGGAACGCTGAAGTTCATTCCCCTGCCTTTCAGCCACGCGATGGACCCGGCACCCGCACGGTGAATCCATGGTTTGCTAAGAACATTGTCTCTCTGAAATATTTAAATCAAAGGCCACTTAAAAGTTAACACAGATAATAAAATTATTGAATCAAAACAGTTATACAAAATTAACTTAAAACCTAAAAAAAAAGGAAATTATAAAATCTAAACAAAAGTATACAAAATTAAAATAACTAAGTAAGCTACAACAACAATATTGAATTATATTCACTATATAGGATGCCTATCGCAGAATAGTCTGGTCATATATGAGGATTATAAATGCGAAGGTGTATTTTTGTTAATACAATGATGTTATAAAAGGTCACCCTCAGGGTCATTAAGGTAGTACTCTGAAGAGTTGCTTACTCCACAACTAATTACATTTAAATGCCCCTTTGGTTTTTGATTGGGTATATAAAAATAACACCAAGTTGCGAACCTTGATAATTTTACACTCTAACAGCATATCCTATGAGGTATGGAGACTGGCGATCCAAGGTTTGTGAGCCAAAACCATTAGCAATGTTGTTAAGGTTAAAATTCAAAAGAATTCGGAGTAAGGGCTGACAAGGAATTTTAAATAAAAGATACCTTCTTAGGTGCACATCAAACTTTTATTAATATGTTCTCATATATTTGACTAGGATGAACAGGAATAAAAACTATATTAATAAATTGCATTATTAAACAATAAATTATTTTTCTACATAGCTTTTAAAATAAGTACATTTGTATACATGTTTGTTAATAATCCTTAATCCCACAAGATGAAATTGAAATTCTCAAGATAAATTCAACATTTTTTTTAATAAATTTAAAATGAATAAAATTTTACTTTCTAAACAAATCTCTCAGACATTTACTATCTAACCATGTAGTGAACCACTTGAATAGCATACTGTAATAATAGCAAATGCTGAGTAGGTATGTACATAAAAAAAATGATTCTATATAAATTAAACAAAATACTTAATGCTTGTAGGCATCAGCGAAACCTGTTTAAATTTGTAATATATTACTAATAAAACATTGTGGTCATAATTTATTCGTATTTATATAAATAAATTTTAATAAAATACAAAAACTTAACAGTAAACATACAAACTAATACACAAAACCTCTTTCTGAACTTACTACTTACATTTTTGCCTTGAGATCAATAATTTCACTTTTATGAAATTAATAATAAAACCAAATTCTATAATAAATATCTTGATTAAAAGTAGGTACTTCATACATCTGTTAAAAGTAAACATCATAAAGGGTTTCTACAGCCATTGCCTCATGAGATCAATAACAGGTTACAGGTATATATTATCAAGATGTTTAATGTTTCTTAGCATACGGCTTAGTAACCTTGTTTTTATAAGAATATTTGGAGCCATTTGCTCCAGAAATCGCCTTCTTCTGTTTTTTTATATTCTCTTCATTTTCTTTCATCAATTGCTGCACAAACTCCATTGTTTGAACAACGCATTTAAGTTCTCCTTTCAGCCTCATTAACATTTCCAGTTCGTTTAAAGCCATTTTAGTTTTTATTTTAAAGCAAATTACAATTGAGAGCTCTTCAGAATGAAAATCACTGAAGTGGTTGGAAGTGAGATGAAGGAATGAAGAGAGTAAAAAAAGATGATATAACGAAACTAGGGATGTGAAATAATAATCAATTTTTGTGTAGTTGAAATAATCGATTATCAAAACAATAATGATTCGATTTTATATTATTCAAATAGGTAAAATACACATGAAATAATAAACTAAACCTTAGAAAACAGGGCTTTAATCAACAAGAAATTTTAGGTGGCAGTGACTGTCATATTTGACAGTAAAATAGTAGTTCTAAAGTAAGGCCTCAATTCATGTAAATCATACCATTCTTCGCAGCACCAGAAAGTGATATAGTCACTTAAATATGTACGGGCGAAGTGATATTGGATTAGAATCGGTGGTTTGTCCCGGTTCATGTGAAACTCTACTATTATCTAGATTCATTATTTGGGACACTGACTCTTCTCTTACTTAATCATGTAATTGTCACCTTCATTTAAATTTAACACATTTTCACTCCTATTTAAGTCAATTGTTTCGTTATTTTTTTCTTTTACTGTACTTTCTAAAATTTCTCTCATATTCACAGTTGGTGCTAAATGGCGATTAGATACTGTAGTTTCCCGACCATCAAATGATGGCCTTATATATGAATAATGTGGATTTGCTTCAAGTAATTCTACTTTAGAACTGGCTCATACTTGTTAGATCTATTACACTTTCTAATTAATACAGACCCAAGATTCATTAGCCAAGAAGGAATAGATTGACTACTTACCGATCTTCTATTAAATTTAAATAAATGTTCGTGTGATGTTTCATTAGTAGTGTTACAAATTAGGGATCTTATTGAATGCAATGCATTGTGTAATACTGATTCCCACATACTTAGATTTAATTGTATATTTTTCTAAATAGTGCCATTAATTAGATCATATTGACCGTTACCTTGTGGATTATAAGAAATGATACTGCATTGTAATACCCTTAGATTGTAAATACTATTTACACTCATAAGCTTCGATCATATAACCAATGGATATAGCATAAACTAGCTTTCCCCTCTGCTAAAATACTGGCCAACTATAAAACTTGTTTGCATGCAATCGACGTCATTAGGTATCGTTAAGTGTCGCAAAAAGGTTCTCCACTCACATAAACAAAATGGTTAAATGAGTCTGACCGATAGGTTTGAAAATAACAACAAAATACACATACCATAAGAGCTACGGTTATGTGCATGACAATAGTTTTTGTTTCATTAAAATCGTAGTATTTCCAAAGTTATTAACGCCGAAAGTTACGGCCGCTATTTTAATTTTCAAGTTCGCGCCCGCCATTTGGAGACCGTCACATATCGATAACCGCTCGTTCGCTAGACGCGAGTTGGCCGTTGCCCTGCATTTTGTGTCGTACATACCTACTTCGTTCTGGATAGCTTGAATTTTATTGTTTAATAGCTTTTTAAATATAATAATGGAGCAAGGATTTCAACAGGGTCAATCAGATAACTTACCAAATGTGGACAGTTTTATGGTGGCTCAGTATTTTTCCGTAAATAGTGATTATATAGCAGCGGAAATGCGAGAAATCAAAGTGAAAAAGTAAGTATTCTTTTCTTTTAGCGTGTCGATAGCATTATCTCAGCATTATATGTGAATTAATGTACTTATCATCATCAGCCCATGTAGTACCAGTCCACTGCTAAACATGGGCCTTTCCCAAAAAGGGTTCCCCCCTTCCCCCCACCCCAGATAAATTATGCACGGCATAGTAGGCATGGTGGTTGGGATTGAAGAATGAACCCTCCTTGAAACGTAATGAAGGGTACTCGCAACTTTTGTGAAGGCGTATTTTACTAATTAAAGAGACATATTAACGATGGCGTTTTTTTTTGCTCATGAAAAATAAAACACAATATTAAACGCTGCTTGAACCCCAAGATACTAAATCCTAGCTACGCCTGTGAGTATAACCATGGAACAATAAATATGTGGGAGGTAAGTGTTTGAAAAAGAAATAAAGCCCTATCTATATATTTATTGTTGTTGCTTTATTGATTGTATAATACTAAAGCCACATACCTATTTGTTTTTATTAGATCAGGCCGAGAAGGTTACGGGGATAAAGCCATTGGATACGTGCAGATAAAAAGAGACGGTGATATATGTGTAGTTAAGTGCAGAATAACACCAGAGCACCGTGTATATGTCAAACCGTACCATTGTACTTTATTGTGCAATGAAAAAGATAGTCATATTAACTTCATCATGCGACGACTGCACTGCCAGTAAAGGTGGTTGTAAACATTCAGTGGCATTTCTCATGTGGCTTCACCGCCGCACCGAAGAACCGTCGAGGACTTCCGTAAAATGTTACTGGAAGAAGTCAACCCTTTCAAGTTAGATCAAATTTCAGATTAATGTATATACATATAATATAACTCTAATGTGTTTTTTAATATACATCCATATGAACAACTAGCATTTCTAGATTTTGATATTCCCGTTGCTCAGTCGTTTTTTTTGCGAAATGTTACCAATAAATGTTAACGTTTTTAGCATCGCGTTGGAGGTGATTTATTGTTAATTTTTGACAGATGTCATTGTTTGACATCCGTATCCGTATTTTCATACGAATGTATATATATATATATATATATATATATATATATAATATATATATCATCACGGGTGCCTTACGGCGCCCGAGGCCGCCTAGACGGCCCCAGGGTACCCAGCGGAGGGGTTTTTAATCCCACCTCGTTGTAGCCGATGGTATGAGCCTACACCGAACAAGTGGCTAGCTCGTCGCGATGTTTTGAATAGACTCAATAACCCATCTATAAACAGTTTCACAAGTTGGTATAGTGAAACCGGGACCGACAGCTTACCGTGCTCTCCGAGGCACTATAGTGGTGTTGTAAAACAAATGTACATAAATTTTTAGATTAAAATCTCATTGGTACACACCGGGATTCGAACCAGGGACCTAAGTGTTTTTAAGTCCAAGGTCTAACCAACTCGGCCACCACGTATATAATGTATTAGGTTATTAATCTTAAAATTATCTTTCGAACTATAAATATTTGGTTTTCTTATATACTTTTGTTTAATTTATGTGTTTAATTACTTTGTAGATTTTAGTTTTTTATTTACTTTACCATAATGAAAAAAAAATTTTTTGGAGATACAAATTATAAAAACATTAATTTCTGGAAGAAATTATGATGATGATGAAATAGATAATTTATATTTTTTTGATTTCGGCTTTTTTTACGTTTAAGGTAAATGTCAAAATGGCAGTGTCAGAAATCAGTATTTATCGTTTTGTTTGCATTGCTAAAAATACTAACAAATGTTAACATGATCTATATAAAACGCCAAAACAGCTGATTTTCATGCTAGCACGAAATACTGGTACGGGTTAGCTAATGAAACGCAGCCATAGAGTTGAAATTCCAATGCTCCAAACATGTTCAAACTTGTGAAGAATTCGTGTATTTCAAGATTGTGGCCAATCCAATTCAAACTATATTTCATTGGAATAAATCTGATATTTCGATATTTCAGTATTACTTAACGACATGCTTCCTCTGTGTTCACTGCAGCCATAAATCGTTTTCCTTGAAGTTTTTATTTTATTTTCGTGAATAAATAAAAATCGCAAGGTCGGGGCTATACGGCTATACGGTGGGTGACCCAGTAATTCCACATCTGACGTCGATCGTTCGCGACAAGGCTTTGTCGTAGTGAAGGAGGATTCTACTGCGAGGTCGTTTCTTCCAAACTTTTTCAATGGCAAGCGGCAAGGCCTGTCCTTCAGAGAACGAGACCACCATCTTTTTTCCCACACAAGTATCTACAAGTGAAGAGAGGTCGTCTCTTCATTTGTAGATACTCCATGGAAAGAAACACTTACGATGGGGGAAAAATCCCACTTAATGAAAAAGAGGGAAAAAAATTCACCTTATAAATAAAGTAGAGAAAAATTAGAAACTTTTGTAAAAGTGGGAAAAAATTCTCACTCTATAATAAAGTGGAAAAAAATCCCACTTAATGAAAAAGTGGGGAAAAATTATAACATTTTGAAAAAATGGGAAAATATCGGTGGTGGACATATATTGTGGGATAAATTCCCACGTTAAGTGGGATTTATCCCACATTATATAAAACTTGTTCACCTGCAATCGGCGTCATTCGGTATCGTTTGATGTCGTAAAAAGGTTCTCCCCTCACTCAAAAAAATAGTTAATTGAGCAGGAGGGATGGGTAAATTTCATGAAATTTTTCAAGCATTGAAATTTATTATTAAACATATTTACTTAGTACAAAATAATGGAATATCATCATATTTCACATATTTTTAATTTCATTGAAATTAAATTTTTCATTTGCCCATCCCTAGGGGCCTTACCAAAGAGCCAATCGATAAACGAATCGAAATACCTATCGAAAGCCTGCCCCGAAAAATGTATGGGATTTGACGTTTACCATCAATCAGGTTCTACCCATAGAGTAAAATTCCTATACACTTTTATCGATCGATGCGGCGATTCGATTGGCGATCCTGTCACTTGTAAGTATAGTTTTCATTAAACATAATTGTATTCAAATCTATCACTACTAAAATAATTGCAAATACGACCATGTCTCCAGTTTCAGAGTTCTTAATTGAACTTAGCTGACAAGTGGCCTAATGTTCGTTTTCGCAAAACTGTATATCATCTCACCTCTCTCTATGGTGTCCTCAATAATCCTCTTTCTCCTCCATATTTGAAGCAACGTTTTCAGTTCCTAGGTGACTCGCACAGTTGTTCACTACGTTCTTCTATCAACAAACTTAAAATTTCGTTTTCATTCTTCTACTAGATATTCGGATTCTTATCAGTATAGGAATCCGATTCTTATCAGTATAAGAATTCTATTATTTAAATAATTAGATAAAGGAGACTGAACAAAATTTGTTGCGCTATAAAGAGAAGTAGTATGGTCTTAAAACATTATTCATAATTCATGGCTATATTTTAAACGGCATTTACAATTAACTCGTTGAATTATTTTGTAGGGTTCGTTTTTTCACTTTATTAGTAAGATATTGATTTCTGTTTGAATTATCTATCACGAGGCGCAGTAATGTACACCCCGTCAATGTTCGCTATTCGAAACTGAAAACTATAAATACAAATATTTATATTTTATTACTTATAATACTGTGCCCATTTTCCTAATGCTCGGACGAAAAAATAGAATACCATTCAAATAGGCTTTTTACCAAATGCCACCTAATAAAAGCCAGCTTTACTTATGTACTTTTGTTAATATTACTTATAGCCACAGAAGAAATAATAGTACAAGTACAGAAGCTCCACTCCGAAAGATCAATTAAATAAATAGCGAGTCTGTTACCGACACAATAAAGCTCAGAGCCTACATTTATATTCACCTAAAGTTGCCTCTCTTTCTATCGCGAAATTCTTTACCTTTCTGACGACCTTAGGGTTGTCTTCTTTTAAACTAAACCTTGGTTAGGTACTTAGTAGTAAGAACGTAGATCATAAAACAATGTTATTTTAGAATGTCTGCTGCATTTTAACCTAAGAATATACGGAAGCTATAAGGCACACTACATAAGGCACATGAAACTAAATATTGCTTTACAAAAGAAATAATAGTAGGTACAAGTAGTATAGGTAGATTATGTGGAATGATATAAGTGCAAATAATACCTGTAAAGGAAACAGATTGTACCTACCTACTAAGTTGAAAGAAAACTTTCAAACTTAAAAACATTGCCTCAGTATATTTGCTTAGTCTATGTTACACAACCTACTGTAAGCAACCTACGTACCTAAATGGAAAAATAAATAAGTATGTACGAGCAATTATGTATGTTGTCTACTTATCAAAACTACATAATATTTCTAGTAATAGTTAGTTCATGGTAGTGCACTACTTATAAATATCTAGCTATATTATACTAAATAAATATCTAACAAAATTCCTTAAATTCGAGAGATTTAGAGAACTATAACAAAGGATAACATTTGGTACATGGAAAAGGTGGCGAATAATAAAAATTCGCATTCTTATAAACAGACTACTAGACACACGCTTTGAAATTTTTTTAGTGTACCTGCCTAATAATAACCTATAAATAATATAGGTAGGCGTGGTTATTTACCTTTTGAGGTCCTTTGGAAGTATGAAAAACGTAGGTTCGGATCCTTGTTACTATTATTTAAGCAACCGAATGTGGCACAATAAGCTTTAGACCTCATTTTAGTTAATATTAAATATCGCGACGAGGCGCGTTAGAGAGTATCATACAAACGTGCGACTCGGCTGGTTCGCGGCAGCCCAATGCGGCAGCCCTCAAAAATAAAACCTATCCGTGGGTACGGCCGGGTACTTGTAGCTTCATACCTAAATCGCGGAGTGGAACACCCCTGGTATAGTCTTATTTCTTAATATTTTATAAGAGTCTTTACAGGGTATTATATGTAAAAAAATTACATTGCTAATAAAATAATATATATATATATATACATACAAACCCAATATCATAATATATACATATTACGCCCATCACTAGTTGCATTAGTGTGGTTTAGCCCATACTTGTTTTCTATACATGTTTACCTCGTCCCGCAAGTGGTAGGCAAAATGCTCGGTAAATAGGACCTTTGCTTCGTCCATAGTTGTTTCGTCTGAGGCTATGGCCCGCCGAGTCCCTGCCCCGGTAACAGGATCAACCCTAGCCGGAACTCGGCCCCACAGAACAACCGGAGTCGACCGCCAAGTGATTGATTGATTGATGTTTATGAAACTGAAAACGGGACACTCGGCTTTCCGAAGCTATCCTCGGTACTCCGGGACGGATTATCGAAAAAGGTACGGTACCGTCCAAAACGTATGGTCACGTTATGCATTTCATTAAATAATACAGATACTATATTAAAAAGGGAGTTTCCAAAATTCAAATATTATTACTCGTTCGATCTCTCCAGGAAAAGAAAGAGATGGAATATACACAATTTATATATCTCCGTCTCTTTCTATTTCCCGAGAGATCACGTAAGTTAATTATTATCTTGTTTTGGAACGCAGCCCATTGAATATCATTATTTTTACGTGATATTCGATTTCAAATTTATTCGAATATATTTTTCTATTCGAATAGTCTTTTCCAGAATCGAATTGAGTCAATCGAATGTGAATCATTTTAACGAAATTTTTACGAATGCATCGTTACATTTCGCCCATCTCTAGTCAATCATCGTTATCGATATTTCCATTTTCCTTTCGCAAATTGGTTGTACTGAATTTCCGGCAGTATGTGCAATCTATGAGTCTATTTCTATTATAGTTTGGCTTTGTAAAGTGTTGTTCTGAACATTAATATATTCGTTTCATTGTGTAATATAATCTTAAAAAAGATTTACCCAGGATCCGTTTTTGCAACAAAATTGTAACAAAAGCCTTCGGGTCAGCATTTTAATTTTGCTGAATTTCTTTCGTTACGATGCCGGTGCCTTGCGAACGCGTGGAAGATATGTCGGCGATCCATAATGAATTGACCCACCTGCTTGGAGAAATCCAAGCTTTACAAGACATGGCGCAAGATATTGATACAAACATCAATACTTTACATTCAGCCTTGTCGCACAGCTGGATGATTAATCATGAGTTTGAAGATGATGATGAGGATGACTACGACGATGTCGATATGATCGATGACAGCCTTGATGACGATCTCGATGACGGTCTTGATGACGAGACTGATGACAGTGAAGAGAGGAGCGAACTAGGAGATGAAGAACAGGAGGAGGATGATGATGATGATACGCCTGATGAAAACCCTCAACAAGGTCCCTAAATTATACCCAACTAATTGTAAAAAAATGTGATAATTTACTTTGTTTTTCTTTTTAATCTTTAGGTTTGTATTCCGCTTGTCCTATGTAAGGTCACGGCAAGAAAACTAACAATCAATTTGTATGATAAATTTGATAGAATGGTTACAGTGCATAGTTTTATTTAACTGCCGTTGACTATACATTTGATCAAAGATATTTGATAAGTGGAGTACTAGCCACATTTTAATTTTCTTAACTATTATGGTATTGAATTTGATTATTTTTGATTTATTTGTTTTATTATGCCTTTTAGTATGTGTATAATATTGTTGGGGTCCCCTTTAATTGTATGTAGATTTTAGATTGTAGAGAATAAAATATGTGGTAGATTACTTGTAATAGTAATTTTAAATTTGACATTATAATTAATATATTTAAAAAAACTACATTTACCATGTGGAACAAAAGCAAATTACTTATTATAATATATTGTTAATTTAATTTGTTCTAAATCAAAAATTGTATCTCATTAAAATTTATAAAAATACTTTGTTGTTTTTTATAACAAACCATAAATATATCCCTTAGGGCCGGTTTCTTGATGGATAGTTTACGTTACTATAGTTAAAAATGGCGGGTGTTCTATGAGATTTTTGTCAAAACATATTTCAAATTCATATAAAAGACGCCATAACTGTCATTATTTAACAATTAGTCGAGATGACTATCCATCAAGAATCAGGGCCTTAGTTATCACATACCTATTAAAAATGAATTATTATAACCTTGGTCACTCACATGCGCAAAAACCTGTGCAAATCAGTTATAATTCTGGCATTTGATAAATTTATATAAATCTTAATTTTTTAACCCAGACATTTAAATTAGTGAAGCAATGGAACTGACATAACAGTAGGATATTATTATGCCAAAATAACATTATAGAGGAAACAGATGCTGTAACAAAGTGTAAATACTCTAAAAAGGAGATTTTTTTATTAATTGATATTATACATTTGTGGGGATTAACAACTTACCTACTTCATACCACGTGGGCATAACCAGGGGGGGGGCTGTAACCTGGCATCTTCTTGGTTTGAACCCCCGAACACCCCCCGTGTTCGGGGGTTCAAACCAAGATGCCAGGTTACAGCCATTACTAGGTATGACATGGGAGTAGCCAGGATTTGATATTGGGGGGGGGTTTAAGACTAGCAAAATTTTAAAATGTTTTTGGTCCAAATTTTTGAACGAGCAAAAAGAACGCCATCACCATCATAAAATAACATAATGTATGTGTTTAAAATTTTTTGAATGAGCAAAAAAAAAAACCACCCCCATCACCCATACAAATAAATATTCATAAGTATTGAGAGTAATGAGTATTGCATGTTTACAAACCCTGAAGATGTTAACATACATTAGGTTATGATTATGATGGGGCTTTTTTTTTGCTTATTTATTTTATGATGGTGATGGAGGTGGTTTTTTTTTTTGCTCGTTCAAATGTTTGTAAACATATACATTATGTTATTTTATGATAATGATGGCGTTTTCTTTTTGCTCGTTCAAAAATTTGGACCAAAAACATTTTAAAATTTGCTAGTCTTAAACCCCCCCCAATATCAAATCCTGGCTACGCCCATGTCATACCTAGTAATGGCTGTAACCTGGCATCTTCTTGTCTAAATATTCCATTAAAATAATTGTGGAAGCAGAAGAAGAGATCTGTTCATCATCCTATAAGTACTTTGGACAGTAAATTTTTAGTCAGTCTTTTTCATGAGAAGCTGAACAAAGAAGAAGTCTAGTTGTGGTGACAGTAACTGACTGGATCTCATCCTTAAATGTGCTACATTGAGAAATATGAACTATCCTGCCTCATTGCCTAGACTCCACCTTTAGTACAGTCAATGGAGATGAAAATAGACCCTTACCTCCGATTTGCTTGTCTATCAACCGATTTACATAAAAATTTTGAATTATGCTCATCTTACCCTTAGTTTCAAGGGTGATATTGGCCCGTGAGCTTTTGAGTTTTAAGGGGTGAAGACGCCCCTTTATCAAAAAATTGAGAACTAGCCATTTTAACTTGTTAAAATATAGAGAGTTAAATGTTTTATTATTGTCTAACACGATTATCACATGTTATACCCTTTTCCAACCATTAAAAAAATTTACAACCCTCACAAACGATTCCTAACTTAAATATAATAAAGAAAACATACTTTCTTATAACTCGAAAGTGATAATAAACAAGCGAAATATTATTAAAAAAGTTGTTCAAAAATGATTTTTTCGAAAATTATGCATTCCAAACCAGCCTAACTAACATGATCCCTTCCATATCATCACATTAAAGTAAAATCCGGACGGAATACGATAAATTTTAATTTTCGATGAAAGTGTTTTTTTAAATTGTCGATTAAAAAAAAAATTTAGAAGGCCCTGGTTTTTCTATGACAAATCATTGGTTTTACATACAAACAGATTTTTAACAGTGCTCATTTTAAAGGTTTTTTTAAGTGCTATAAAAAACATTCATGGTCTTATTTCTAATCACTGGATTTACGTACAGACTTTTAACAGTGCTCATTATAAAGGTTTTTTCAAGCGCTATAAAAAACATATTCATGGTCTTATTTCTAAAATGCATCCGTTGCCCGCTAAATGGCTATGAATACCTCGATTTGAGTAGAAAAAAAAAGTGTCTACCTACAATGTCTCGCTTAATATCAACCTTAAAATACATTAAAAAAAATGAATTTTATTTTTGTTTTATTTGCTGCAATTTGTTTCTTATAAAATTATCGCTAAAATGCTTTGTTTTTGAGATATTTTTAACTACCAATCGCTAATAACTTGAAAAGTACCTATAGCTTTTTCGAAAAAACTTCATACTATATTATTATTTACTTAAAAAGAGTCAGTTAATCGGTTTCTGGTATTATTTTGGCCGAATTATTAGGGCCACAGATGATATAGGAGAAGATGGCAATCTTCATACAGTAGACTTTTAACCAAGGAACTTAATACTCTCTACGAGAGAAGAAAGCCAACTTCATAGTAAATAAATGCCGACAAGTTTTAAGCGCCACAGCGTTAACCCTGGGAACTAAAATTAAAAAAATTCAAAATGGCCTCCTGATATAAATATTTAAAGTTTTTTGAAGTGAAATTTAATTGAGTAGATATCTGATTTTCATCAATCAAATAACATACTCAATTAAAATTCACTTCAAAGAAAAATATTTAAGGGTAAATTAAGTAGGTACAGTTGAATAAAACATCATTTCATAATACGTTTTTAATTAAATTAATTAAGCATATTGTAATAGAAAATGTAACCGAGTTAGGCTTAGTAGCTGCGGGACGGGAACCCTATGAAAGGTTCAGTATACGAGGATATTAGTCCGCACTCTGCATTTACTACACTTTCCTGTTTCCATTACACAGAAATTAATAACACAAAAACATAGGATTTCTTTAAACGACACAAGTTCATAGTCACTTAATAAATTATTAATGCAAGACAATTTCAAGTGTAAACATTTGCAAAATTTTAATTTAAGAACACATCACAATTAAATAAACATTTATAAATAAACAATATGCCGCTCTTTCGTAAAATAAATAAATAACTTTTTTTTTCTTGTTGAATGGCTTCTCGCTTTGCGCGTGATTCTGCCATGTTTAGATAACAAGAAATTAATTTACACTGTAATTACGCCGTAGTTTAATAAAGAAAGCCTTTTATTCGTATATTTATACCAAAAAGTACTTCTTTATTTAATATTAATAAAATAAAACCCATGTTTTATTAAATTAAAAATAATTCAGAAATAATAAGTTCATTTGCTTTCCGAGTAAAAAAAAAAAAATATGTATCCGTTTTGTATCGTCTTGTGTCCGTGTTGTTGTATATCATTCTGTCTCTCTTGTTTCCGTATTGTTGTATATAGTCTCTTTCTCGCTTATTTTGCCCAGAGGTGGCGCAAATGCACATACCGTAGTTGATACCCCTTGCTTTTAACCGTAGTCAGAAAAATTAAAAATTTTAAAATTAGAACATGTTTTTTTTTTTTTTTGTAAAATGGCAATGTTATGACGTCTGCCTATTGTTTTTTTTAATGGATAGGCATAGGATCGCTAGACTTCAGCCTTGTTTAGGTGCACTGTGCACTATTAGGCTGAGTTGTACCAAAGTGTCTGTTAATTTAATGTAACGATTAAAATTAAAAATAGCGTCGAATGTACCAAGGGCTCTAGAGAAAAAGCAGGCGGGGCGACATGACGCGTCGCCTCAGTCAAAAACGTATGTTTTTTGACAGTGACAGTAGGCGTGAGGTACGTTCACCTGCCAAAGTCTATACAGTTTTGATTGAAGGCGACACACACGTCGCTTCGCCTGATTTTTCTCTAAGGCCCCTGTGGCCTTAGGCGACGCGTCACATGTCGCTTCGCCTGCTTTTTCTCTAGAGCCCCAGCTGTCATTCGAACTGCAAAAATCTGTAAAATCGTTACATTACATTAACAGACACTTTGGTACAACTCAGCGTTAGAGGTAGCAAGATGTGACATGCTTGCATCGATAAAAATAATAATAACTATCTAAAAAATTGAACTGTATGATTTGATTAAAAAAAATAAAGAAAACTATATCTGTTACAAGATTGACGACATACTTCAGCCATATGGCATAAAAGTTCTTCGACTGCCACCATATCATCCTGAACTAAACCCCATAGAAAATGTGTGGGGAATTTAAAAAAAAAATATTGCTTCACATAATATCGACCAAAATGTGGCGGAAATAATGAAACTCATAAATGAACGTTTAAGTCAAATTGATGAAGGGATGTGGGGTAATACTTGTCGACATGCACAAAAGAAAGAAGAAGAATACTATAGACATTTTGACATGAAGTCAGAATTTATAATTAACCTTGGTGAGAGCAGCGAATCCGAAAATTCATCATTTGATTTTTCAAATAGCGATTCAGAATAATGTTCAATAAATAAACATTAAATTACCAAATAACTGTTTTTTTTTAAAACCCGTAAATAACCGTATTTGTACCCGACTGTACCTCTTGTCACGCATCAAAGTCACTGTATATGTACAAGGTTTACCCACACATAGGGCCGCGCGCACAACTGAGTTGAACTATCTGTACCAAGTTTTTAAATGTTGAAAAAAAAAATCTACATATAAATATATAACACATTTAAGTTATTTATTAGGTTTAAGTCTAGTTTAGCGAAACATTTTTAAATAGAGCATACTTGTAAGTATTTACTCTTTATAATGGAAAGGGTGATATAAAATTATTAATGTACCCATCAGTTTCCTCGAAATTAAAATTTAAAAACTTATTAAGCCTTGAAGAACACATTAGTTAAAATAGGTTTTGTCTCTTTTTTTGGCAAGTGTTCTTCAAGGACTCGGCAAGTTTTTATGAATAAGGCCATAAGACTTGCTTTATACTAATTGTATGGTAGTCCACTGCATTTTAAGTTATGAAGACCAGTTCCCCAGTTCCAAACCAACTTATGGATTAGTTAATAGATGGGGATAGCCTATATAATAACAGCAACTACTTTGCAACATTGAAGTACTTTCAGAATCCTAACACATATAACAAGGTGTCTTAACCCTTCAAAGGCACTCGAAGATGTAAACTATGAACTATTTATTAAACAATACATTGAAATATTTACCTCATTCTTTAATAACTCAATAATTTCAAGATCCAAATTTAGTTTACCTATCATTTAATTTACCATTATTTTGAATAATAATTTTGTCTAAAAATCTGTAACATTTGGGAATCTATTTCATAATTGACAGATTTTCTTTTTCCTGGCATTGCTTCTTGTGGCATTGATTCTTCTCATTATACTCAACCTCTTCTTTTTGGTGTTTCTATTACCGCATCTAAAAATATTTGAATCATAAAAAACACAGAATTAAAAACATTTTTATTTATGTATTTAAACAATATTTATTTTATTAAAAATACTTATTAT
This sequence comes from Monopis laevigella, assembly GCA_947458855.1. Lineage (NCBI taxonomy): Eukaryota > Metazoa > Arthropoda > Insecta > Lepidoptera > Tineidae > Monopis > Monopis laevigella. The sequence goes on along the minus strand of OX381576.1, from coordinate 35,338,504 downwards.
ACAAAATTACAAAATAAAATTGTACATAGCATAGGTGAACATAATGCCTTAGGCATTTTCTACCTATATAGTGTGTGTTAAAATAATACAATCATATACAGTTATTTTTTATGAGAAGTAGCTACATAATTACAATCACAAATTATAGTTATTCTTGAATAATTTAATATAGCTAGTATTTTTTCACATTAAATTAGCAGGAACAAAATCAGACAGACAAAAATTGAAAAAAATATTATTATGGTGTATGTACGGTATATACATCCATATTCATTTAGTATGTGGTGGCCGAGTTGGTTAGATTTTGGACTTAAAAACACTTAGGTCCCTGGTTTGAATCCAATGAGTTTTTAATTAAAAAAGTTATGTACATTTGTTTGACAACACCAATGGAGTGCCCCGGAGAGTAGGTTAAGCTGTCGGTCCCAGTTTCACTATACTAACTTGTGAAACTGTTTATAGATGAGTTTTGGGCGCCGAAAGGCACCTGTGATGATATTTATTATATATGGTGTATCATCACAGGTGTCTTACGGCGTCCGAGACCGCCTAGATGGCCTCAGGGTACCTGTTAGTATTCATAATAAATATTTAAGTACCTGTAATGGCAGTCTGTGGACCATCATCTTTTGAGCAGGAAGTAGTACAGGCCATTCCTAAAATATATGTTTTATTAAATATTTTTTGGTCATAGATTGTTAGTTAAAAATAATTACTATATGAGAACTATCCTTTGTTAACCCGGTTTCTCCCATCATAATATTTACAAATAAAAAAAAAGGTAACCATATTAAATTATTGGCCCTTTCTCATCTATCCCTATTGAAATTTCCGAAAATAGTAAAACATCTTTTAGATTTATAGGTAGACTACATATAGTTTAATTATTTCTGTAATACCCTACAGTTGTCCTCTCCCACATTCCTATATTTAAATCTTTATTGCATACAAAATACCTTACCGATATATCTTCGAAAGTATTTTGAGGTATGCCAGTAGAAATTTCATCAGCAGTAAATAATGTTAAAAGGTTCGTTATATGACGAACCTTTTTTCAAAATGTTTGTGACACAAGTGGAGCTTGTAAAGCTGTTCCAAGATTAAACTCTCAATTTCAGAATCCTGAAGTCATTTTAACCATTTTAATAGTTTTTGTTCAATAGTTGGTAGTCGGTGAAGTTTAACGTTCTGTCGTACACTACTACACCCACAAACACAGCACACGTTATGCAATATACATATTGATGCATGAAAAACACGTGAATATTATAATTTTAAACGGAGAGGCACAATAAAGATATATAACTTTACTTCTTCTTCTTTTACCTAAATGGCCTTCTACGCTTTATATAAGCATAATTTTGCCAATGACCAGTTGTGGGTAGATTAAAATTGTTTAATATTGTACGGTGAAGTGGGACAATAGGATGGAAAGGAATAGGGAAAAGACTAGGTTAGAATTAGGAATGGCCACATGACCGTATGCAAACATACGGTATAGTGATGCCAGTGTCAAGTGAAGGAGGAAGAAATAATCAACAAACTTTACTTACTCGATCGACAAAAAAAAACAGTAATGGCGGACGGATGTTGAATTAAAAACCCGAATTTACGCGACGATAGACGACGCCCGCGCAGCAGAGGGGAGGTAAGGGGGGCGAAAGGCAAGGTAATAAACGTCATGTTCTAATTTGAAACAATAGACCACTACGGTTAGATTTTTTGTTAGCAAGATTACCAGCCGTGATTTGGGCCGAGTTAATATGGTATTTTTTTAATTTTGGCCGAGTTAATCTGGTATTTTTTTCCACGTAGCCAGGAAGAAAGGATTTCCAGCATCCTTTGCATTTTCGCGGCAGCAAGTATAGTAGGTACTTTTGGACGAGTTGAGGTATACGCATACCTCTACTCGTCCAAGATTCTCCAAATAATCTGCAAACAGTTCCAGGGTTACATCCTGCTCTCCCGGGAGGAGGTAATCTGAGAGAGTAGGGCTTAGTTGAGGTGGTAGGGTGATTTCTGAGGTTTTAGTTTGTAATTTGTGTATCATATAGACCATTAAATTAAATAAACAAAAATCTATAACAAAATTAAACTAGTCTAAATTCATATCATTAACTCATCTGCGGCCACATTCTGTTTCTTATAACGTGATCGTTAAATTGTCAAAATAACGATTTCCGCTATTAGCGCACTCTCCTCCAATCAGAGTAGTTTTTTAACAGTCGCTGATGGGAGGAGAGAGCGCTAATAACTGAATTCGTTATTATAACAATCTAACGCTCACGTTATAAGAAACATAATGTGACCGCTGAAATGCTTAGCTTTAGTCAAAGCCTTTGTTAAAAGATCGGCCGGCATTGCACTCCCTAATAAAATGAGCCTTGATGTCTATGTCCTTAGACCTACCATGAAACACTGGATTTTTATATATTAACTTCAACGCACTTTGATTATCATTGTAGAGAATCACCGTTGTTTCAGGACTATCTGTCATATCAGCAAGAATCCTTCTTAAATGTATAGCTTCTTTTTCAGCTTTCGTAATACCAACATACTGCGCTTCTGTTAATGATAACGCTACTCTTCACTGTTTCCTGCTTTCCCATGAAAACGTACCATAGAATACCTTTAAATAATTTCCTGTAGAGGATTTCCTGTCAAGATGATCACCTGCCTAATCAGCATCAACATACCCTACTATACTAATATCCTTAATATCACATTTTATAAATTTCAAACAATAATCCAAAGTCCCTTTCAGATAACGAAGTAAATGCATAGCATATGTCCAATGCTTTTTAATATACTTATATTATTATTTTTTATTAGTGTATATATATTGGCTCAGTACATTTGTTGCATGAGTAATATCCGGAGTATTTAATGCAATATAGTTCAAGCATCCAATATTTTTTTTATATGGCATAACTATATTATAACTAGCTGTTTTTCAATCCATCATACCATATTTCTTCAAAACAGATTTAATATATCTTGTTAGATCAAGATAAATAACACCAGCTTGCTTGTCACGTTGAAGTCTCATACCCAAACATGGTTTTGCTTCAATCACCCAAATCTTTAACTTTAAATGTTTTACTCAACTCTTCAAACATCGTATCTCTTGTCGCCTCACTTTTTTCATTATTTATTTATTTATTTATTTATTTCCAGAAAACTGTCAGCTATTTAATACAAATACATATTGTCTTATAGAGATATATGATTCAGATTCTAATTTTCCAAAGCCTATAGATAAAAGCACGTCATTGGCCTTTTTATTCCAACTTCCCGAAGATTGCTTAAGTCCATAAATAGAAAGTCTATTTATGGACTTAAGCAATACATATATTCAAGTATTATTTTATAACCCTCTTCTATACTTCCTTCTGGTTGAACCATGTACACATCTTCTTCTAAGTCGCCATTTAGAAAAGCAGTATTGACATCGAAATGATCAAAATTCAAATCCCATTGAGCAGCTAAACAAAATAATAATCTGATTGTTTACGCACTACAGGTGAAAACGTATCAAAATAACCAATACCATTAGACTGGGTGTAACTTTTCGCAACACGTCTCGCTTTAAACTGAACATTATCATCAGCATCATACTTTATTTTGAATACCCATTTATTACCTACTGATTAATTTGCCGTTCTTTGGCCTATCCAACCAAATCCCAAACTCCATTCTCTTTCATAGAGTCTAACTCGTTTTTCATTGCCGGCAACCAATCTTCTCGATTATTCCCATTCATTGCTTTTTCAACAGTCTTTGGTTTACATGCACTTTTGATAATAGATTGATAATATATAATATTTGTATCCCTATTTACACTTCTTTTCCGCAATGAATATCTTCTTTCTTGACTTTCTATAATATTCACAGGTAAAACAGACGGTGCTAGAAAAACATTCTCTAGAAAAATAACATCTCTAGCTTTCTATATTTGTTTTGGATGAACAGGATCAAACAAACGATATCCTTTTGTTATTACAATATTCTACAAAAACATACTTCTTCTCCCTTTCGGCTCCCATTTAGTCCGAAGCTGATCAGGAATATGTTTATATATGATTGAACCGAATACCTTAAAATGTCTCAGATCTTCTTCCCAGACCACATTTATTCTGGTAGTTTATTGCTATTAGCAGCATAAGGTACTCTATTCATAATATAGACTGCTGTACTACATGCATCTGCCCACAATTTAATTGTTAGACCCGAATCATACAGCATACTCCTAGCCACCTCTGTAATTGTACAGAGAAATTTTAAGCGTTTTGCTCTGGCGTATATGGAGCTGTCGATTGAAATTTTATACATTTGCCTTTTAAAAATAAATCAAACCTTTTGTTAAAATATTCTGTCCCATTGTAAATGTAAATGGGACAGAATATTTTATTAGTTTCGTTTTCAACTTCTAAAATAAATTCTTTACACCTGTCAAATACTTATTTCTTTGAACTACTAAAATAAGTAAAAATTTTACTTGTTAACAAATATTAGCATATATCGAGCTCCTCCATTTGATGTTTCAGACATCGGCCCATAAACATCTGAATGAACTAGAAATTAATAAACCCAGCTTCATAGTAGCTCGTTCCCCACCATTTTTATTAAAAGTTAGACGATGCTGCTTCCCCTGAATACAAGGCACGCAGTTATCCATTGACACTTCATCAAAATGTACACTCGATATTGCACCTTTATTCAGTAACTGCATACTATGTTCATTCAAATGACCAATGTCCTTATTCCGAGTTTGCAAACGCTAATCACGACAAGACGTTGCGTAAACTATAAATATAGAAATATAAGTTCTATTCCAATGGTTATATAGTATGTATTAGATTGGCTATAATAATACCGCCATCTTGAAATACACGAATTCTTCGCAAGCTTGGACATGTGTGGAGCATTGGAATTTCAACTCTATAATTAAGAGGATAGAACTTATATTTCAATATTTATATTTTACGCAACGTCTTGTCGTGATTAGCGGTTGAAAACTCGTAATAAAGCCACAAGTTTCTTATGCCAAATATCTTTTGATAATTTATCCCTGACTGTAACTGTTGTTACGAGTGCATCATTAAAGGCTACATGAGATAAATTATCTACCTTATATATACCGTTGACTTTGCTCGCAGTACCAATAGGGTCACCACCAATTTGGCATACCGGCTTGTAATATATCTTGCAACCTTTTCGTTTCATCAAAGATTACAACAAAAACAGTTTTCATAAATTGAGAAACAGTCAATAAATTTACAGACAATTTAGGTACATATGTAATATTATTTACAGTTTTAATAATATTATTTATTTTTAAAACTACGGTTCCGTAACCCGCACTTGACAACTTTTTGTTATTCGCACACGAAACATCGAGAACTTTATTACATGTTTAGTTTAATTCAGAAAATTGTTCTTTATTGAAACACATGTGAGATGGTGCATCTGAATCTCTTCCCTGCCATGACTACAAACTCGAAATCCCACAGCACCGGCGAAGAATAAATTTATGATGAACAAAATCCCAAATATATAATTATGGTTAGATTTTTCTTGCGAATTATTCTAGGTACACTATTTTACGACACTGGGTCAATAACCTATTAATATTTTCAGTGTAAATTAATTATTAAATGAAACATGTTATTCGGTAACCATAGAGAGAGATATATGACAATAGGGAATATGCATGTTTTTTTATTATTTTACTACATTAGACCCTAAAAACAAATATAAAATATTTTTTAAAAAGTAATAACACTAATATAAAAGGGTTTAAACTTAATCTGCCACTACCACAGTAAATAACGGTACATCACTTCGTCATTCGTGCTCAAAATGCATAGTAGTTTAATGTTATTGCACCTCAAAAGTTAGTCAAAAGGTTTGTTTATCACAAATTATCGTAATAAAGCACAATACCAGAGAAAACAAGAAACTGTAGACTACAGAACACACGTTGACATTTAATTTTGTTTGTGCACGAATGACGCCACATGTAGTGTTTGCTAATGTCTAATACTCCAAAGTAAATGTGATAATCCTTATAAAAAGGGATTAACATTTATCATTCTTTAATGTATCCGAAAACGGCGCATCACTAGCACTCCATTGCTGTGACGTCACTGCGCACTAAATAAACAATGGTTATACTCTTCTTTTGCACGGTTAGGTTATATATTCACAGTATAAATAATAGTACAAGTAGTATATTACACCATAAAATTTGTTGGCTTCGGCTGCTGTGACCACTGAACAAATAAGGCTGTGACGTCATCACGTCAGAAGTGTCTACTCTCGCTCTTTCGAAGCGCGTTCCGTTTTTGCAAAAACAAAACATTTTTGTTTTGAAATTAGAAAATAATGGACATATTTAAATATTTTGTCAGATAAAAAAGGCACAATATATATGAAATATATATATTTTAGAGTTACATGCATATTTTCCTATTCAACGAGTTGATTGGAATGTCGATGTGGCTCACCCCAGGGACTTTATTCCGAGTTTTGACACGTTCACCGTCGCGCATTTTGCGTAAAGTACGGGTATTGAAATGTAACTTCTATCCTGTTAATTATAAAGTTGAAATTCCAATGCTCCATACATGTTCAAACTTGCGAAGAATTCGTGTATTTCAAGATGGCGGCATTATAATAGCCAACCTAATACATACTATATAACCATTGGAATAGAGCTTATATTTCCATATTTATAGTTTGCGCAACGTCTTGTCGTGATTAGCGGTTGCAAACTCGGAATAAGGCCCCTGGACAAGCTCATGTAAAGTTATATACCTATATAAATAGATATAGAAACGACGAAAATTTCGTTACAACTTCCACTTGCTTGACAAACCACAGTGTTTTATCGTGTACAGTATACGTATTTGATGAAAACGTACAAGCAAGACGTATTTGACAAACAAGCTTATATGTTTACAAGGCGCTTTATTGTTTTTTTTTTATTCGTCGATTATACAAGTTTCTACCCTTTTTTGCCAAAAATACCTAACTAGTCGGATTAATTAGTCGAAGTTTTTTCATATGCAGTTTGACAATATTTGACAAACAGGTATTGACTACAATTAGCAATTGCTTAGCACTACTATTTATCTGACCCTAATCATTTATGTGGTCATGGCTGGCTAGGACCAATAATTATTAGTCACAGACTCTGTGGTCATGGTACATACCACATATTACTAATCTGTGGTCTAAAAGTTAACTACCTTCCCCTTCCACTCATTTTCTACTTTATCGTTTATCAACAATATCAACTAAATAAACGAATGAAAAGATTACTAAATAAAATAAGAGTTAATGTTAGTAAAATGTTGCGAAAAATTGAGTCTGTGAAAATGTGTGCCTCAATTTATGAAAAAAAAGCTGATCGATCCAATTTGGTCTCCTCTCCCGCTCCGAGAAGTGAGAAGTCGCCTGCATTTATTCTGTCACCGGTGTCGCTCGCCGAGGAGGATGTGCATTGACATTGGTTGGCCCTGGCGGTGTTTCGTGTCAGCCCGCTGGAGGATCGGTCGGTTTAGTCAAGGTTTAATCCAATAATATCCTGTGGGTGAAGTAAGATATTAGTAGAATAATGTAGTGATAATTTTTTTTTTTATAATAATTTCGGCGTAAAGCCGAACTGACCATTAAAAATGGACAAAGATGATAAATTCAAGAAAGATCGAGAGGAGTTGAAAGACCTTATCCGTCAGAAGGTAGAGATGGATGAAAAACTTTATAACCTCGAAACTGAAATCCAAACTATGGAAAAAGATTTTCTCTCTTCATCAACCTTCCTTGGCCATTTATTTCGGGGATTCGGAGCACCCACGGATCCACGAACTGGGCAGCCAATTCCAGGAGGTATGTTTACCTTAACATCTCTTACTTTAATGTCTAGAATATTGAAAAAGATTTCAAACGACATAGAAGAACAAGAGGAACCAGATGATACAGATGAGGAGGAGTCAGAGTCGGAGCCGGAGAATGATAATGTTAACCCAGTGATATCCACTCTTGCTACAGCTCCACTCATTAAAAGTCCTAATGTTGATGAGGCAATAAAAAAATGTCCTATAACTCAAAGTTCCCACAGTCACAGTGATCCCAAGGCTATGAGTTCGCACAAGAAAAAGCACTCTCAGAGCTCTTCAAAAAGGCACAAACTTCAAGATGTAACTAAGAAATCCACAGAGACAGATTCAGCTTTTGATGCATTATTAGAATCAGCCAGTTATGTGAATGGGAAAGAAAGTAAGACTGCAATTGATAAGTCCAAAAATGAACTCTGCCAGAATATTAAACAGCATCTCCAGATGTTAAAACATCAACATATTATGAAGAGTTCCAAAAAGCTATTGGCGGCCCAAGTTTCAGCAAAAAAGCGTAAACACGAGGAAAATCCCAAATTATGTGATCTGTTGGGAACAACATCCACAAATTTTAGCCATAGCTCACAACAAAAAGTGCGACAGTATGTTCCTAAGCCTAAACGTCCTCCCCCTCCCGAACCACCCCAACCTCCCCGACCAGATTCCTGGGCTACACAAACATATTCTAAACCTGGACCCAGTGGAATAAAAAAGCCATCCATCATTAACAAAACTTCTATAGCTGCTATTACTGAAGGCAAAACATCAACTGCTACCAAAGATTCAACATCTAAAATAGATACTCACAAAAAGCCAGTCATCTTACAACCAACAGAAAATCCTTTTAAAGCCACCAAAAATTTAACAAAAAATAAGGGGTCTGGTGAAAGATCTCTTCTTCACTCTGGTACAAATACTTCTGAGAAAGTAACACCCACTAAAAGTGTAGCTGAACATACATTTGCTGTACCAAAGGCAACTATTTCAAATGTAACCAGTAATCTTTTACTCAATCCTGTTCTCCACCCAGCAGAAGCAAATATTTTTATGACCACAGAAGCATCTCAACTGCCTGTACTCCAGTCACCAACAACTTTCACCTACAGAATGCCCGAGTCTGAATTACAAGTGTCTCCGTCTGGAATTGCCACACCCCTGTATACCCCAGGAATGGTAATTAATATGGATGAGGCTTCTGAAATCCATACACTGCAGCAAGTTCCATCTAAGGAGTCACAGTCAACAGCACCATTGTCTACTACATCTGCTGCTGCAGTATCTACTGAAGAAGAAAACCAAAGTATAGAAAATATATTAAGTAATATATTTTTACAACAATCTGAGGAAGGCATAACACACTTGATGTTTCCCCAAGGAATAAGGGCTTTTTCTGTAAAGGCACCAGATGGTGAACACATAGTTATCAAAATTCCTGCAGCAGGTACATCAGACCAGCCTGGAACCCCTCAGTATTTGATTGCAAAGCCGATTACTCCCTCTCAACAACGTTTACCGCCTGTAGCTACATCTCCTAAAGGTACATATGATGAGCCACCAAAAACTATTTAAATGTTTTTCATTTGCTTTTTATTGTCACTAAAATATTTTAAAAAAAACTTTATAACTTGATAATCTTAGGGCAGATTTTTCAATCCTTTCATAAAGTAATCCAACAGATAACTTGTACGGAGAAAGAATAAATTTGACAGTTCTTCATACAAGTTAACTGTTCAAAAACTTTATCCGACGATTGAAAAATCAGCCCCTAGAAATTTTATTATTTTTTATAAGAAAAACTGTTTATTCATTTTAATAATAATCATATGTATATATATTATAAACCTATTTAACTAGATTTTTTGGTATAATAACTTATATCCCTTATAGGAATAATTTATGATAAGTCAATATTATTATTTTGCAATAAGAAATTTGCACTATACCAAAGTTACTTACCTAGAACTTTGATATATTTTTTTTGTCAAAATAACTTTTGATGTGTGTGTCAAAGTTCTATGGCATTTTTTTTATTATTATTATATTAGTTTATCCTATTGTATAGTATATCCTAGTGGGAATTCATGTTTACTCTAACTTTGGTATATTTGGTAGAATGCTATAATATTTTGCTGAATAAATTAAATGATGATGCATGATAGATAAAAAAGGATGTTAGCCATAATGTTTTAAGCGTAGCTGTTTACTACCTTGCTTTATTCTGTACAAGTTCTTTTGATTATAGTGTAAATATAAAAGAAAAGAAAGAAAGAAAGAAAAACTTTATTTATTCACCAAGCAACAAATACTCAAGTTTCACTTTTTTTTTTATCTTATAACTATGAATGAATAACGCAATCAGTTCACGTGGTGACAAATATATAATAATACCATCCCTACTAACTACTCATACCATCTGCTACGAAGAGGTGGGATTAAAAACCCTCTGCTGGATACTCTGCACAGTCTTGAATGCCGTAAGGCACCCGTGATGTTATTCATAACAGACATGTAGCTATAAATAATATTAAGGGTCCATTGAATTTTGCTCTCAAATTCCCACCCATTCATATTGTTGACCCACCGTAGAAACTTCGTCTCACTTTATTAAACCAACTTTTAAATAATTTTACAAGTTTGTAACTATTGTATTGATATTAAACCTGTCAAGAGTGCCAATAATTGTCACCTCGTGAGTACTTTTGTAGGTTTGTTATATATTCAAACTTCAGTACTATTTGTCAGTGTTGTTGTTTATATTACTAAATATGTCGTTGAGAAGGAATGATATGCTTCTGTAGTTGAGCTATGAAAGCAAATTATAGCCCGTATTATATCCACATCAGAGTGCAGTGTGGGCATAATAGGAATGAATAATTGAGGCTGTTCCAAAATTTTAATATAATTACCCGTGCGTTGTCCCGGGAAAAAGAAAGAGCTGTAATATACAGAAATTACGTATCTCTGTTTTTTTCAGTTGTAAAGGGAATGGAGATGATGGGCCTTAGCACAACAGCATCGCTCGATAAATCGATACATATCAATTTTATGAATGAATGTTCATTCATAAACTTCATTTTATCGATTGTCGATATATATCGATGTGGTTATGCTAAGCCCCGATGTATAAATATAATATGAATAGCTTCAGTTGTTCCATTTATCTTCTCTAAAGTGGTTAAGTGGAAACGTTTGTTCTAGAATTTACTTTTCCAGGTGGCCACACAAGGGTGTATTTTTAGGGTAGATAAATTAAATAACTGGATAGGTTAAATTTAAACGCGCTCCTAGCTAATAAACTATGATAAAATGGTTTATTGAATGTTAACGTATTTATTAAATGTTGTGATTTAGGTCCTATATAAGCTTTATTACCTTTTAAGCCTAAAGACATTGTTTCTTTATTAGTTCCATCTGATTACTAATGTAAATTAGGTTTATTGTGAAATTTATTTCAACATGCATGAAACTAGTTTGGTAATTAAAATTTCGTTTCTTTGTCTAATTATATTTCCCGGAAAATAATTTGAACTGCGAAGAAACGATTTTTCTAACAAATGTATTTTGTTCACAAAAGTCTGCGTGAACATCGGGTGTGTTCGCTCTTGTTCAAGTTATTTACCGCTATCTATACCACAACTTCTATGAGGTATAAGTAGTTGTAAGGTTTTTGAAAAAAAAAACTATAATATTATGTAAAAGTAGTAGTTAAGCTTATTTTATAAGCTTTGAGTAGTCGCCTAAAATTATTTTAAAAAATCGTTATTTTTATTTTACACAGCATCAATAATTAATTATTTGTATAATTTTTATATAAATAGTATCCCAATGTTAAATTAATGTTTCAGTCCTACCAAAAGGATTCTTATATTAGGAAAGTCAAATATTATTACCCGTGTGATCTCTCAGGGAAAAGAAAGAGTTGGAATATACACAAATGTTATCTCTGTCTCATTATTTTTCCCAAGAGATAATTATTACCTCGTTTTGGAACGCGGACCTATTTTTTTTGTGAAGTGGCAATAATAAGAACTAAAGGAATGCCTCCATGATAAAATGTCTATTGTCATGGTTACCTAAAGCCGAAAGCTATAAAAAGTGATGCCCAGAAGGTGGAATCCTTTTTGAACAAACTCGGTAGCTGGCTCCAATAATTTTATTAAATTCGACGGTGACTACACCTTTCAGTTCACCTATCAGTAATGCTGGTGGAAATTTAGTAATCGTTTGACTTTATATAGTTCTAGTCGTGGCATCAGTTTTGCTTGTATTTAGCTGCGGAGCACTTAGCTATATATTTATGATACCGTTATGACGTAGTTCCAACTTTTACAACATATTAGAAAACTACTTCAATAAGTGTAGCGCGTAATCTAGGCGCAGGAGGCAATAGTCTCGCAAGATTATGACTTTTTACTTGTATATATCGAACCGACACACAAATCGAATGCGCCAGAATTAGTGCCCATGGGCATTTCAGTCGAAAATGTTCGGATTTTGACAGATTACAGCGTAACTCACGTTTCTTCTTTTAACTAAATGGCCTTCTACGCTTTGAGCATAATTTAGCCAATGTCAAGTTGTGGGTAGATATTTAAATGATAATATTGTACGGTAAAAATGGGATAATAGGATGCAAAGGACTAGGTTAGAATTAGGAATGGCCACATGACCGTATGCAAACATACGGTATAGTGTGCCAGTGTCAAGTGAAAGAGGAAGAAATAATCAACAGTAAAATGTGTACCGCCATTTTACTAAAGATAAAGGGATTCGCTGAGATACCACAAACACCACGATCATTACGTAAATACTACACTGCTCACACTTAATATTACTATACAAGCATTCGTATTATATTCTACAAAATTAGTACACTTTTGCACAATAATATTCAATAAAATTAAATTTGATAATTGTAATAGACACGTGTCTACAGTCTTCGGGCTACCCTCAAAGAATCCGTACCTCACGTTTATAGTCCCGACTATCAACTGTCAAAATCTATAAGTTTTTGAAGCGACGTGGCGACGTGACATGTCGCCTCGAAAATGAATACATGGACAACACTATCAAACATATTTTTAACTTACTATCTCTGTGATTTTTACCTTACGCTATCAATGAAACATATGTATGGAGATGACATTTCAACTCTGTGTTCCATGGTGATTTCATTCCGAAACGTCAAATTCATTTTGTTAGCAAAATTTTGTATTGATAGAGCATGTTCTTGACTATGCCTGGCACCTAATTCTGGTGTTGTTATTGTAATAAAGTATATTACAAGATTCACAAATACTATTAATAATAGTTAGGTTTATTTGGTAATTACTCTTTAAAAATACAGTATAATGTATATACTATATTCGTAGTGTGTAATGAATTTATGATAATTTTAGGTACTTATTACTATTGGTAATAATAATATATTTAAATCAATGATCTCTTATTAGAATAGGTAACAGGGTTAGGACGAATTGCCTATTCTAAATTTGCAATCTCTAATAAACCTGTCAACTAAATTTTTCATCATCCCAATATGTAAGCATTTTAATAGATACTTACCTATTTATATTGTTTTGTTTTCTGTTAAATTCTCTCTAATTTATTTTAAGTTAACTATTATGTTATTACCTTACTTATTAATTATTATGTTTCTTAGATATTTTTTTTAAATATATAGGTTTACCAATTTATTATTGTTACCGGGCTTTTAAATGCTCTTTAATTTATTTTAAGTCAATAGATTAGTACTATGTATTTTGTTATTACCTTACCTGTTTATTATTTTGATTCTTGACTTTAAAATACTCTTTAATCTATTTATATACAATTTTTATAAGTATCTACTTTTGTTATTTTATTACTTGGCTATTAAATATTCTCTAATTTATTTAAAGTTACTATTTACTATTTTTTTCGAACTTTCCTATTTATTATTTGTTACTTGGCTTTAAATACTCTCTAATTTGTTTTAAGTTAACTATTTTTATAGGTTGGGATGATGTCTATATTTATTCAATTTTAATCTATTTTAGTAGGTATAATGTAATCTTTATCTAACGCCTGCATAATGGGCTAACTTATTGTATCACAGTCACAAGTATTTTATAGATATTACTATTAAGTATTTATATCTGTTTAATGTATGCTTATCTACTATGTAACCGATTAAAATATACACTGCAATTAAATGATAAACCAAAATAATGATCTGCTCAAAAAATATTATATCGATAGATATGTTGCTGAATCCATACTACTTCTTTTGTAGAACAACGTACGCCGCCCGCCCAGTATTGATATTGGTTAGAGTAATAAGAACAAGTCTTGCGATATAGAAGTTTTTGCTTCCCATTAAAATGAGCGCAATGTCATCAATACTATTAGTATATACAATACTGGGTACCATTATGTGAACAGACGCCCTTGAATGAACACCTAAATGTATTTTGCATATAATAAGAATAACGTAAAAAACTACCATGTTGGAATCTCTATTTTATATTGACCACTCTAATTGTCAAGCTGATTAAAGCTAATCCTTTAATAGGTTTAATATATAGAATAACAGTCACTTTTATAATAACGCAATAATGAATACAAAGCAACTGTATATTGCATTTGGCGTTTTTATAGGTATTACGATTGATCCTACTAAATAAATAAATCACATCTACTATATTAATCAATAGTGTAAACTTTTCACAGGCCTTAAGTACTCATTCATTGGTTCATCTACCCTACTTAATAAAAATAAAAATTGTGCCTCGGAGAACACTTTAATCTGTCGGTCCCAGTTTCACTATAACAACTTGTGAAATTGTTCATATATCGGTTATTATTTTTTGGAATTAGCTTTTTGCGTTGCAATACTTTGTTCTACAAAAAGTAACTGCATACGATGTATGGACTGTAGATACATAGGTACCTAATTACTAGATCTCTTTCGACTTTCGAATACTAATCGCGCACGAGTTAAGCAATTTCTGTGCCTACTACATATAATGGTGTAGTACTGTACTATGTCGTCCAAGATAAAGCCGATTGATTGGCAGCCAATTGGAGGGACAATTTAAACCCTTTTGCGACATGTCACCTCGCCTTCAGTCGAAAGCTCTCGTAAGAGAGTATTATGTTCCTTGATCGAAAGAGTATGTATTTTGAAAAGTGACAGCATATCTCTCGCCTATAGAACTCAAAATTCATACGTTTTCGACTCAGGCGAGGCAACATGTCGTCTCACTTGCATTTTTTAGGCTTTCAAAGAGCAAACAAAGCATATGTGCGATACTTTCTGAATAGTTCCAATACGTGATCCAATCACATTAGCGATTAGGGAAATCCCCCAATCGACACTCGCTCCCATATTAAGGGAGTTCGACATGTACTGTACTCAAGCCTTATCTTCGTATTACACTATAGCCCAGGCACTAAATGTGCGTAACTCGTGCGTGTATATTAACATATGATAGTAACTATTTAGAAGTTAAACGATTTTGATGTTTTCAATGTAGAAATAAAGTTTGTCGTCAAAATATTGTTTTATTCAACTTCCTGTCCTAATCCTGCCGTTCATTACTTTTATGCAAGAAGCAAATGAAGACTTATTGAAATGCACGTTACGCAGGGTCTGAAATTAAAATTAATCTAGTTTACCTGGATTGGGTCAACCAATATTGGCTGCAGGTAGCCAAGGCCCCGTGTCTTTCAATATATCGGTCGGTTTGCTTTTAGTTTCTGTTCTGTTACTTAACCCATACTAGGTAACTTAATAGACAATAAAATCACTACGCCTCAACAGGCCGCCAACATTTATCATCTGTTGTCGGCGGCCTTCACAAAACATAATGATGCAACACGAAACTAGAAAGCCTACATGGGTACTGTGTGTCCCGTTGGAAGTAAAGTTTCAATGGGTTTGGTCCTTGTTAAGAGTAAGGTTGTCCCCTTTTCGAGTCAACTTACAATTCCAGCGGGACACGCAGTACGTAAGTAAACCAGCATATCTTCACTCCAATTTTACTACAACTAATCTTTGGCATCCAAATAGGAATCCATAATAATGCGAGAAGAAATACGATCCAATAATGACAACCAGCAAAAAAAGATTTACTAAAATATAAAATAAATTAAAGATATAGTATAATAATGCAATGACGCAGTGGTGTACGCTCAGGGCAGGTGGCGTTGCACGCACGGCCAAAGCTAGATGGACTAAGGCAGTCACTTTTTGGGGCCCAGAGGAATAGAGGGAGACCAGCAGAAATATAATACGGCGAATATTCCAATCAGCGTGCACAGGCTGAATATGGTCTAAAGCAGCGGTCGTCACACTTTTCCGGCCAAGGGCCACATAGGACAATGAGGGTAACACTGTCGGGCCGCACACTAAGGGTGTTGTCCACTTATATACCACATTATATTCGTTTTTTTTTTGTAGCACAGCATATTACTTTGAATCCACCCGATGGTAAGCAGATCTACAAAATCTATGAATGAGGTCGATCAATACATGGTTGTTTAATAGCATTGATCGCCCCCACTATGATTAATATATTTGCCGGTTAATGATGCGGTTACGAAACAGGCAATGATAGACAAATTTGCATTACAAGTCTATTTAATAGCCTCGCTGCTTTTTCGTAAAAACTAAACTAACTGCCCGCTACGTAACCGCATCCTAAAATCGATGCAATAGCCTCCAAAAAACCTATCAACCCACATACTAAAACCAAAATATATGACTAGATCACTTGTCGGTTTGTGGTAATGAAATCAGTCGGTCGGTCTAACAAAGTAATAGACCTTCCTCCCACCTAAAAAAATAAGTAGTCGGCTGGAGCCATATCAGGTGAATACGGTGGTTGTTCGTTAAGATTTGTTGAGGTTTGGCCACAAATTCGTTCACAACGATAGCCTTGTGAAATAGCGCGTTATCGTGGTGGAAAATCCATGACTTTTCTTTCTACAAATCGGCCTTTTCGACAAATTTACAAACGCACGTAGCGTTTGTGCTACGCTGTGAACATGTCTTCACTTTTAATTGACTTTGACAATGCATTTTTCGGTTTCGGCATAGTCAGACATCCTTGTTCCGAGTTGACTGGTTTACATGTAAATCTCGTAAACCTATGTATTTTTTCCAGTTATGTGTTTTATGAATATGAGCTTGGAATTAATTTGTCCTATTAAATCTTTATAGCCCTTTCGCGATTATTTTTTTGCAGAAAATTCAGATATTTCGGTACTCGTTTCATGCCCAAAAATGTTTAATATGGGACAAATTGATTCGCGAGACTCAGAAATTTTAAAGGCTATCTCTTTCAGACTAAAACAACCATTTTCAGTTATCATTTCTTTTACTTCAGTTTCACAATTTCTTTTATTTTAACGATGTTAAGTTCAGATTAATAAGGCTTGCTTCAATATTGAAGCAAACCTTCCACCACATCTCGACCGTTTTTCTATAAATTCGATTGACTGTAAGACTTACGAGCATGTAACAATTTTAGCGCTTCAGCACAAGAAATTCTATTTGTACAGATTGTTTAATTTTTTTATCCATTGTAGAAATCGCAATGTGTCATATATACAAAAAAGTATTTGTCGTGCCGACAAAAATAATTTCGACATGAAAGCTTTTTAAATTATACAATTCCAGTACCTTCTTCACAGTATGTATAGGTTTCTATTGCCACCTATTTCTATTGCACGTTTTTCAATATAAATTCTTTTAAATGGGTAGTAAAACCATCAATGTTTAGTGGCAAATGTAACAAAAATATTAGCCAAACCGACGCCGGCGGTCTCTGTTTATTCTATTATTAAATCTCGCATCGGTGCCTATTTTGTTAACTTTGTACGCAAGATCTGTTTTAGTAGATGGTTGACTATTGAAATTATTTGCTGTGTCGCGGGCCGCACAAATATCGACAGCGGGCCGCATGCGGCCCGCGGGCCGCAGTTTGACGACCACGGGTCTAAAGTAAAGGAGATCTTCACCTAAAAGGAGATCTTGACACTAATTTAATAAAATACATACTTAAATAGTACCTACTAGGCACTTACTAAATGATATGAGAAATTGCTAGTGAATGCAACCGAACTGATGACCTCGCGGTAAGTTTGAGTTTTATTCATGCCAAGAAGTCGATGACTTATCATTGACGAAGTCAATGGTAAATTTTGATGCGTAGGTAGATGCGAATAATAAGGCTTAGATTAATAGTCGTTTCTTAGCAAGAGCTAACACTTAACCGTTGCTTTAAGAATTATCTAACTTTGGTCGGCGTGTCAATAAATTTATCCAGCCCTCCAAATGAAAATATTTATTTCACATACATTTTAACCTCGCTTTCGATCGATCGACGTGTCGATCGGTATTACATTTGGTTTCCCGGTAGGGCCCAGGCTTTATGTATGGTCAAAAAATAAACACTATATTTAGTATAAGGTCTAAATGTGCGCTTTGTTAGGCCGTCATTCCTCACACACATACATAATAATCAATAGAAAACAAACCGAACACACACCACATAACCAACTAGAATAAGTCTAGGTAGCTTGTTCCATTGACCAGTCAATCGTTATCTGCTCTGAAAAAGGGCCATCAAGCCGACCAACCTAACAGACTATATCTACACCCCAAATTTCCACAATAAGTAATAATAATATAGGTACAAGTAGAAAAATATATCAATCAGGGCACAGACATTGACTGCAAGTTGATCCCACAGAGATACCCCGGAGAAAAAGGACCAGCAAGTAAAGAACCCTGGTGTTCCACACGTACCTACCTGACGATCAGGAAATGTGGTTATTTACTTACTTATGCTCATAGCATATGATAATTTACCCTCATCCTACTGAAGAACACGAATAGTAGATAAACAGTTTTATAATGTTTTCATTAAGGAAGTAGGTACAGAATCCGAGAACACCATAGCTTTTCGGTGCTCCGAACATAATAATTAATAATAACTATGCGTGTCCAGCGGAGATCCATTAAGGCCCCCACAGCAGCACCCGATCACTGACGTAACGTATGTGTCAGCCATCCTCCTGCTCAACCAGGCCCTCAGGGTGCAGACCAGAACCCGGCACACGCGCCACCACTGCAATGGCCTTCAAAGGAAAGTAAATCCGCTGGACACATCATACTACTAGGGCATATCATATGTATAACAGAATTTGAGAGACGTGCAAACATCGAACATACGAGTAAACACGGATATGTATTACTCGTATGTAATAATTAAAAATTATATAATTATATAAAAGACATAAGTACATGTTATATCATTCAAAGTAATATCTAATTATTACCTTGTCAAAATACTTAATATTAAAAATAAATAAAAAGAACTCATTAAGTTAACCTACGAGGGAATTGTCGTTTTTGAAGCATAAAGAAATTATTTTACTACATAGTAAATTTTAAGAAATAAATATGAAATAGTATAAATATAGGTATATAAAAGAAAAAAAAGTATTAATCTGTTTTCTTTTAAAAGGGTTTTAATATGAAAGATTTTTTTTTATTATTCCCTAATCAACAAAAACTACACAAACATATTATTAAATTTTAAATGGAGAAAAATTAGACGGAGGCGAATTTTTACCTAAAAGTAGAGGCGAAATTAATTGCGGATTTAAATTAGGACTGTATGTAGGTACAGTCCTAGGAAAATAAATTAAGAACATCTATATTTTTACTATCATTTAATTATATAATTTATTAACATGCAATTTTTTTTCATAGGTACTCCAGCTAAGAAAATTCGACTTAAACATTATTTTTAAATGACTGGCTTAAAACTTAGTCCACACTTTTAAAATTTCTCTTAAACTATATAAGTTATAGTTTGAAATTAAATACTTTTTACAGATATTTGCTTCAATTTTGTTTGAAGCTATATAGTATTGACAGCTTCGAGCCAGTTTGGAATACTTAAGATGAGATTTTGAAGTCCATGTTGGGGATTATTCTCCCATTCTTCCATCACGGCCGGTTTTAGGGCCGTGGTCTGCGTCTTCTAAAAGCTAGTGATACTCTCGAGCTCATCTCAGGGGTGCTCGGTCGGGTTGACATCAGGACTTTTTGATGGCTTGGTCATAAAGTTGATACCAATCTCCTGAATGTACTTTTGTACGGCCCGAGAGATGAATGATATTATCCTGCATTAACATTAACCCATGATTATGATGAGCATATATTTGCCCAATCAGGGTATAATTTTCTATGGCCACTAACTCTTTGCGACTTGATTTGGGGCACACGGATTTTGCTTGATTTGGGGCAACACTAAGAATGATATTCATACCCAGCAGACGGTTTCTTAACCACTCAGTAAATATGGGTTTCGACGGCCGATCTTGGAAGGCCAAGATCCTTCAATAGACGATGCAAAGACTTTGCTAGAAATCCTCTTGCACCAACTCCCACTGCATATAGTTGATTTTTAAAACCGTTTATATTAATTTCATTTGTGAGATCATAATTTTTGTTCGATTTGATGGTGTGGTCTTTAGGAATGTGTAAAAAAACAAAAGCTGCTTCTCCGGACACGTTCGGTACTTGCTTGCTTGACCATATTCTACAGTAGATGTTATGTAAATACTTGCGAATGTAAAGACACTTTTTATATACAATGTAGGGTATGCCATCCGTACCTGGCGCTGACTTTAAGCTTTTCTTTTTAATTTGCTCCTCAGTTTCTTCAATGCTTTGTGGATTGCATTGAAAGTCTACCGCAGGATTATGAGGTCGTGTTGGGTAGATCCGGGTATGCTACCTCTCTTTTTGGTATTGCATAAGTCTCATTGAAGTGTTAATAAATTTGTTCTTTGGTCAGCGAATGTCTTCCAATCTTTTCACTGAAAAACTTTTTACCATAAATGAATCGGGATTCGTGCGTAAGTTCGTTTTACAAAAAAAAATAGTTTGACTAAGGAAATTATGTTAACATCGTAAGTGTACTGATTTTAGCTTATTTTGTTTAGGTATTCTGAATTTTGTTAGTTCTAATTATTTAATGTATAATGTATACCTACCTAGCTTTAATTTAATTTGTCATCCTGCATGTACCATCTGCTACGACGAGGTGGGATTAAAACCCCCCCGCTGGGTACCCTGGGGCCGTCTAGGCGGTCTCGGGCACCATAAGGCACCTGTGATGATATGTATGTATGTATGAAGTTGTAAATAATAATTTTTGATATTTCATTAAATTCTAATATTTGAGAAACTAGAATAGTAGTGATTTATTAAAATAGTAGTGTT
Source organism: Monopis laevigella (assembly GCA_947458855.1). Classification (NCBI taxonomy): domain Eukaryota; kingdom Metazoa; phylum Arthropoda; class Insecta; order Lepidoptera; family Tineidae; genus Monopis; species Monopis laevigella. The sequence continues at coordinate 35,317,318 of OX381576.1, read as the reverse complement.
TTTCTCGTGGCTAGCTTTAATAAAAACAAGTAGTATTTTTTGTTCTATCGATTTTAATTGTAGTTATGTACTGAAAAAGTAAAAATAAAAAACAGACTCCTCTGCCATCTAGTATTAGAAACTAGCACTTCTAACTTCACTCGTATAGAGTTAATAGAATAATAATAATAGCTAATAGAGGGCGTCTGTGTAAACAAGCAATGCTAAAATTCGTGAGGGGTGACTGGAACCTTATTGGCTCAGCGGTTGAGCGCCTTGCCGCGATAGCGAGGTTCGTGGGTTCGAGTCCCATCCACCAGGATATTTTTCATTGCATTTTTATCTTTAAAAATTTTATACAATATAGCCATTGACGTAAATAGTAAGGACGGGCCTCAAACCCGGTTTCCTAAGTACTAAGACATTGGTGCTAAATAATCAATTTAGCACCGACGCGACGATACGTCAGGCTATATCAAGCAGCGATATTGAAAAGTACTTTAAACAACCTGCCAAGATCCCGTATTGTGTAGTAAAAGGTACTACAAATTACTTGACAAAGTTCAACAAAAAGAAAGACATTATTTCTTATCATCGGATAGTCGAAAATTTTATATTTAAATATTAAATAAATATATTTAGGTTATTTGCAATTCGTTCAATTTCAATGTATGGGAAGATTGTTATCAACGACTTAACCTTGTAATGACGTTAAATATTTTACCGCCTAGAATACTGAATACAATAAGGCAGCGAATACATCTCGGCAACCGTTGGGCAATCGGAGAAATACACTCTCTACTTCACATAACCCCACAAAAGAAGACCAAGGGTGTGAGGTCCGGAGAACGAGCAGACAATAGCACCGGTCCCCCGCGGCCGATCCATCCTCGCCTCTTCGAATGAAGTATCTAAAAACGTTAGATTGTTGCTACCGTTCAGACGTGATGGCATAATGATGGGACCGATGACATGCCCGTCATAAAGTCCACACATTCTGCCGCCACTAGTGTTGGAATCTGCCCTGCCTTGAAGCATGTGGTATCTCGCGAGCCCAAACGTGATCGTTATGCATATTTGAAAGTCCTGACCTCGTGAATGTTGCCTCGTCCGTCCAAAGAACATAGTTTACGTAATTAGGGTTTTTCTCTAACTGCCTGAGGTACCACTCGCAGAAGTTCCTCCTTGGTGCAAAATCGATGAAAAGAGCCCGTGGAATGTAGTCGACTTGACATGTTCAGAAAATACTGGAACTAAGGCAGCCGTCGCTGTTCAGTGGGGGATACCATCGATAAATCGTTGCCGATACAGTTCGCGAGCACGATTTAAATTGCTAATATAAAAATATCTTCATGGCCTACGTGTAACATTATTTTGCAAAAAATATGTTGGAAAAAAATCTCGAAAAGTTATAGGATATCGATTATTAGATTTGAAATTGACAACATTTTTTTTTCCAATCTAACATTTTTTGAAGGCAGTACTTGAGTATAATGACATCCTTGTATTAAGGTAGCAAACATGTCAGCTTACTTACTAGGGTTGACAATATTTTTGGCTTAGATAATTAATTATATTTTAACGGGGTATTTTGCAACATTTTGTACATATAAGTAAAATATATATTACATAAGGTCTAAACGTACATATAATTTAAATATATATTATGTTCGACCGTGTGTGGAATACTGTTCGCATCTTTGGGACGGATCTGCCAAGTACCTATCTGGTATCTGTTCTCGATACCCTGCGGAAGCGAGCGACTAGAATTATTGGAGATGAAAAGCTCTATAAAACCTTGGAACCGTTGCAGCTTCGCAGGGATGTGGCATCGTTGAGCGTATTTTATCGCCTATACCATGAACGGTGCTCTGAAGAGCTTTTCAACATTATTCTCCTTCCTCTTTCCGTTGTACAACACGCACTGGTTGCAAAATACATATGTATACCGTGGCAGATGTACCAACTCGTACTAAAAGTTTTGGCTTGCGTGTTTCCTTCCTCTTATAACCTAGAGTCCTTTAAACGAAGCGTGAATAGGCATCTTAAGCCGGCATAATAATAGCAACCAGCGGTGCATATGTATGCATCCGCTTGTTGCTATCATTACTAGACAATGTATACTGCTTAACACCAGGTAGATGCAAGGTCACATGCTGAGCCCTTACAAAAAAAAAAAAGGGTTGTACCTGGTGTGTTAAATTAAAGTATGAAAATTTTTTGACCGACGGAAAAAAATTAAAAAAAAAGTTTCCTCCGAATACCATGCATAGCAGGTTAATACCTCCGCTAGGTTGAGGCCGTTTAAACGGTTCTCGGGAACCAAAAAAGGTACTTTCCTTTAGTTTGCCGCTTGATACTCGTATTACTTAACAGAATTTGTCATAATAATGATAAGCGACACTATTAGCTGGTTCAATAATACAGATTGAGTTTTTCTTTTCAAAATCGGTTCAATGGGAATTGAACCGATTTACTACTACAAAAATATTTTTTAAAAAAATCTAAGGATGCAGTTTTAGAGTTTATAAAAATCGGCCCCGAGACACTTTTGAGTATTTTTCGGTATTCCTTTTAGTTTAGCATTATTTCAACATTTCGGTCTTATAGGTACACTTTAAAAAATCACCCTGTACCAAACCATAGTATAGTGAATATCAAACAAATGCGCATAATTAATAATAATTGTAAAATTAAAAGAATATATAATTTTAACATAATAGATATGTACATTTGTTTGACAACACTATAGTGCGTCGAGAGCACGTTAAGCTGTCGGTAGCAGTTTCATTAGACTAACTTGTGAAACTGTTTATAGATCAGATGGTTATTAATTATATACAATTTGAAGTAAAACAGACCGGTAGTTATCGATATATTTATTATGCAGATACACAGTCTGAAAGGACGGACAGTCTGTCAGTCCATTTAGCCACCCTGTTCTCATATAAAATGTGGCTCAGTTTTAATTTAAAGGGGCATTTAAGAGTAGCGTCCTATGAGGCTCTTCGATGCTCATGCTCATTCAATAGGGACTATGCATGTAACTGTAATTGTATTTTTTTTATATATATAATTTTCCTTTTATGTCTTTGAACATATTTACAGTAATCTATTTTATTTTGATTAGCAAATTATTTTATAAATACGATTTAAAAAATATTTTTTTTGTAGAAACGGAACGCATTTCTTAACGTTCCGACATTTAGCAAACACTACATGTGACGTCATACGTGCACAAACAAATGTCAACGTGTATTCTGTAGTCTACAGTTTCGTGTTTTCTCGGGTATTTATTGTCCTTTATTATGATAATTTGTGATAAACAAACCTTTTGACTAACTTTTGAGGTGCAATAACATTAAACTAATACGATTTTTGAGCACGAATGACGTCACAGAATGGCGGCTAGTGATGTACCGTTTTTTACTGCGGTAGTGGCAGATTAAGTTTAAACTCTTTTATTTTTGTGTTATTACCTTTAAAAATGTGTATTTTTTGTTTTTAGGGTCTAATATAATAATGTGGAATGCTCTACCTGCTTGCGTGTTTCCTTCATCCTATAACCTTAAGTCCTTTAAACGAAGCGCGCATCTTAAGCCGGTATATTGGATGAAACCAGCTCTTACAACACAATTCTAAGAGCTGGTTGTATTCATTCTTGGACCTGCATACTGCTTTCGATCAGGTGGATGTGGGGTCAAAAAAAAAATGTATTTACTCTATCAAGTAATTAACTATTACCTCTCCCCCGCGCAGAAGGTGAGTCGGTAACGCTACCATCATATATATGTAAACCTTCCCTCCCCATCCTCAATAGAGAACGTATGAGTAAATCTAAAACAGTTTCTACCCCTAAAGTTTAATGGATTTAAAAAAATGCTGGCCAAGTTGGTTAGACCTAGGAGTTAAAACACTTAGGTCCCTGGTTCGAATCCCGGTGTGTACCAATGAGTTTTTAATTTTAAAATGTATGTACATTTGTTTGACAACACCACTATGGTGCCTCGGAGAGCACGTTAAGCTGTCGGTCCCGGTTTCACTATACCAACTTGTGAAACTGTTTATAGATGGGTTATTGAGTCTATTCAAAACATCGCGACGAGCTAGCCACATTATTTCCCCTCCGTTGGGTACCCTGGGACCGTCTAGGCCAGCGGTCGTCACACTTTTCCGGCCAAGGGCCGCATAGGGCAATGTGGGTGTGACTGTCGGGCCGCACACTAAGGGTGTTGTTTACTTATATACCACCTATTATGTTCGTTTTTTTTGTAGCACGGCATATTACTCTGTATCCACCGGATGGTAAGCAGGTCTACAAAATCCCTGAATAGGGTCGATCAATACATGGTTTTTTAACAGCATTGATCGCTCGCACTATGATTAATATATTTGCCGGTAAATGATGCGGTTACGAAACAGACAATGACATACAAATTTTCATTAAGAGTCTATTTAATAGCCTCGCTGCTTTTTCGTAAAATTAACTGCCCGCTACGTAACAGCATCCTAAATATCAATGTAATAGCCTCCAAAAAACCTATAGACTAAAACCGAAATATATGACTAGATCACGATATATGACTAATACCGAAGTCATAGAGACCTTTTCCTCCCACCTAAAAATAAACTTAGTCGACTGGAGCCATATCAGGTAAATACGGTGGCTTGTTGAGGTTTGGCCACAAATTCGTTCACAACGATAGCCTTGTGAGATGGCGCGTTATCATGGTGGAAAATCGTTGACTTTTATTTCTATAAATCGGTATTTTTCGACAAATTTTGTCTCAAACGCCACGTAACGCTGTGAACATTGTCTTCACTTTTTTTGACTTTGACAAGACAATGCATATTTTGAGGAGAGACTGGTTTACATGTAAAACCTATATATTTTCACCAGTTATGTGTTTTATGAATGTGGGCTTGGAATGAATTTGTTTTATCAAATCTTTATAGTCCTTTCGCGATTATTTTTTTGCAGAAAATTCAGGTATTTTGGTACTCGTTACATGCCCAAAATTGTTTGAAATGGGACGAATTGATACGTGAGACTCAGAAATTTTAAAGACTATCATCTCTTTCAGAGTTAAACAACCATTCAGTCAACATTTCTTTTACTTCAGTTTCACAATTTAACGATGTTAATTTCAGACTAATTCTTTTGTTAGAGGACTATATGGTCCACCAACAAAGACTTGCTTCAATACTGAAGCAAACCTTCCATCATCTCGCAACCAGTTTTCAATAAATTCGATTGACTATAAGACTTACGAGTATGTAACAATTTAAGCGCTTCAGCACAAGAAATTCTATTTGTAATGCACATGGCAATCTGTTTCATTGTTCAAAATTTTTATTCATTGTAAAAATTGCAATGTTCTACAAAAAAGTATTTGTCGTGCCGACAAAATTAATTTCGACCTGAAAGCTTTTTAAATTATACAATTCCAGTACCTTCTTCACAGAATATATACCTTTAGAAGTTTCTATTGCACGTTTTTCAATATAAATTATTTCAGTAATGGAAAACCATCAATGTGTAGTGGCAAATGTAACAAAAATATTAGCCAATCCGACCACGGTCTCTGTTTATTCCATTATTAAATCTCGCATCGGTGCCTATTTAGTTAACTTTGTACGCAAAATCTGTTTTAATAGGTGGTTAACTATTAAAATTATTTGCTGTGTCGCGGGCCGCACAAATATCGACAGCGGGCCGCATGCGGCCCGCGGGCCGCTGTTTGACGACCATGGGTCTAGGCGGTCGTGATGATATATATATATATATACTCGTATGTATGTGTGGATTTGAAAAAATCGGTCTCATTTTTTTAAAAAGAAAATAAACGATGATTGTAGTTATCTTTTTTTATTATTTTCAATAATGTTTGATCAGACGCTCCTCTTAACCACCATCACGCTAACCACAACTGCGCCCTAGGTACCAACTATATAGGTACCCTAAGTATATAATTGCTTCCCCTACAGCGCTCGCCGACGAGGGGACATTTCGATTAAATTATTCAAACAGAACAGCGCTCCTTTATGAAAAATAATTCTAAATGAAGAGAGGGACTAACATACATTTTATATCTATAGGATGTTTATATGTAATGCTAATGAGATTAATTTAATTTTAAAGTAGTAAAATGTAAGCTCTATGATATGGTCCGTCAAAGTTCCTTCTACATATAACATCTACGGAATATCAATAAATGAATTTTATGAGTACAGGTGGGCGATTCTCTGGCTTTCGACATTCATCTCGATTCGAGATTTTTAAACGAAAAATGACTAAATATGTGATTTTTCGTTCAATATTTATATATTTATTAACTAATATTAATTATTTATTTCGTTCAATGTTCGATATTTTTGAACGAAAAATGACATAATATGCCATTTTTCGTTTAAAAATCTCGAATCGAGATGAATGTCGAAGGCGCGAGAATCGCCCACCAGAGGCAAGAGGCTCGACCATGGGTTTGCGCATTGTAGAAACGTAACGCTTTATTTTTGGTAACTCCTTGTTGAATAAAGCGATCCTATTGGTTGTTGCTCACGTATACGTAAATGAATACGTTACGTTTCTACAATGCGCAGACCCATGGTAGAGCCTCTGTTAAGTTGCGGACACTTATACAAATAAGGTTGGTTTAGGTCTTTCAAGGCGCTCAAAATGCATCAGCTATATTTTAGCCCAGATAGTCTTACTACTACTGTCAACTTAATTATGTCGATTATTGGTGATTGTATATTACTTAGTTTTAGTCTAGAGTTTTAATATCGATGTCTGAATTTTTTATTAACTTATTTATTATTACCGATTGTCAAATAATTAAAACATAAATAAATAAATTGAAAATTAAATATAATATACTTCTTCGAGGGAGTCGGTTGCCGCCTCTAGAGTTCCGAGGACGCTAGCTGCATTGCCCCTCTGGACCTCCAATGCTATGCGTTGCACAAAGTAGACCCTGGACTCTCGGTTGCCGGATAACTCGGACAAAAGTTTTCGTAATTTGTTTCCAAAAACCTTTGCCTCCGGCGACCAAGGGCCCATGGTCTCCACAGCGAACGCCAAATGTGTTTAACATTTTCTCATCTTTATTTTTTATTTAGACACACATTTTCTAAATAAATAAAGATAAATAAATAAATAAAATTGTCACGCCCTTTTCCCACGGGGATAGGCAGAAACAAGGGAGCGCCACCTACAACGATCCTGGCATAACTCTCTCGCTTCCTTCACATCTACCACTCTCTTTATACAAGCTCTACGGTTATGGGCACTACGGATCCCAGCTTTTTTGAGAATGTCCCCGATTTGGTCAAGGAACATTCTTCTGGGTCGTCCCCGCCTTATTCTTTCATTCACCTCTGATTCATAAATCTTTTTCGTCAGTCTCTTTTCATTCATCCTCTCAATGTGCCCAAACTACCGTAACATTCCTTTCTCAATCCTTGTCACTACATCTTCTTTCAAATCACACATTTCACGTACAACTGTATTCTTCACTCTATCCGCAATTGTTACTCCACAAGCACTCCTTAATGACCGCATTTCTACGGCATTAATCCTACTTTCATGCTTCTTCTGCCATACCCAGCATTCACTTCCATACATTAATTTAGGAACAAGCACCGCTTACACATGTTCTAAAAGTGTCTAAATCTAAATATATGAGAAAATAACGAGCGAAACGTTTAAAGAAACACGTATATCTACTAAAAACGATGGGTAGGTATACTCTGTACGAAAGATAAGAACTTTTTTCAGAAAAATGTATGTTTGGAACTCCATACATTATTGTACAATCTCAGTGTCCCTCGTTATGATGGCGCTGCGCTGTGTATTGGAAAATTCATTTAACTTTGTTTGAACACGCCACCCCTTGCCTAGCGTCCCCCACCTAGGGAGGCGATGCAGTTGGGGTGAAAAGCACTATATATATTAGGTATATAACTACCATATACCTAATGTATGGGTTTACTTTGTAACGCATATTTTGTATTATTATTTATTAGTAACTTTATTTTTTGAAGTACAATGTTAAATATCTTTAATCAATTAAATATAAACAAATATAAATTGGTATATACTGTAAACTTAAAAACTAAATTTAATTAAAATAATCTTCAATTTTGTCCTGTGGCATGGTCCCCAAGATGCTGACGGCATTACCTTTTTGTAACATATCTTTTGTTTGGGTCTCCGGTAGCGTCAATAATTCTATGGCATCCTGACTTCACGGTCCAAATGTCTCTACTGCGAAAGCCAAAAATTCTAAAACATTTTTTATATTATTATATTTGAAGAAATATTCAATAATTTTATTTACACAAAGAAACATAGATAAATAATAAAAAATTAAAACTATCCAAAAGTATCTAAATTAAATAAAAAATCTCCTTAAATGGGATACCACTTGGCAGAGTACATATAAAAATGGCAACATTGTCACGTTGAATGGCAATGCTGACTTTTTGTTTGAAGTAGTTGTGGCATTTGGGGTCTCCACATTCGAAAAATACACGTTTCCCGAGGTCAAGAAAGTCTTTAGCCTCGGGACCGAGTGTTCGCGAAGTTTCGACACCAAAAGCTACAAACTTATAATTTTGAGTCAAGTTCTATTGAAGTATATATTTATGTAAATATGACTCTGAATCAAAAATTCATGGACTTTGTGGGTCTGCTAGATATAAAATCACATGCCCAACTCATGTGAACCATTAAACAAATTTATATGTCTACGCCATGGTCTCAAATATCTCTATATCAAAACATCTCGGGAGTCGTAAGGCACCCGTAATGGTTTACGATATGAAAATAATACTTAGATATTTCGTGAATGTCAGTATGGCGGGTGAGCCACAGTAGATTGTAATACAATAGGTATGAGAGATTAGTAACCAAAAGGTGCTGAATGGAAATGTTTTTTGATATAATAATTGAAATTCAGCCTACTTTTATACACATATTATTATGTCCCTTTTAACAATTGCCAAATATGAGTAAATGGACAATAAGGGGTACTTAGCCACAATAAGGTAATACAATAGCTTGCATGCATCTGTCAGATATGTGATGGCCCAACCCCTTACTTATTTCGAAATAAATGTTTTATCGCTATAAAGCATTAATGTTCAACAAAGTAGTTACAGCTTATAGACCCTATACACGTACTAAACCCTTCAAATTATTTTCCATTTTATTTTTATATAAAAAAAATGATGCAATCACGAAATAGCCGGCGACAAAGAAGAGACTCGTCGCGATGTTTGGAAAGACTCTGTAAATGATCTATAAACAGTTTCATAAGTTGGTATAGTAACAACTAAATGTCGAACAAATAAATGTACATTTTTTTATAAAAAAAACATTCTTACGCCCGAAGTTTGAACGTGGGGACCTAAAAACTGAAGCTGTAGATAAACTAACATTTAAACAACAATTTATAAAAATATTTTAATTATAAACACCTTAAAGTTCATTATAAATTTTCAGCTTTTATGGTTGAAACTTTTTGAGCTTGAGGCCCTAATAATAATAAACATCTCGCAACAATAATTTCATGCCTTCTCTATAATAAGTATAGCGACAAACTGGCTCACCACTTTTTTAGAGGTTTTGACAGATGGTCAGCATGGGTATTCAGCGTGGAAACGCCGCCAGTGTCATGGGCACATGTCGTGCCGCTTATGATAGAGACCTACTATTCTAACTCTTATTACGGATGTGAAGTTGGCAGCCTAAATCTAGCAGCCATTATAACTCGACCACTTTATATAGCCTTTAGATAAAGTTTATTTTTATACATATACGCAATAATACATTGAAATGTTTTACAGGTACATGATAAAAAAACAACACGAAAATAATAATTGAAAAGAAAAACTTATATATTAACAATTCTATTTTTCATTAATTAACTAACCGCGATGCTACGTTATACCGTCTATACTAGACATACGATATCGACAAAAAAATAAAAACAACTAGAATACAAAACATATAATAAAACAGGCATAGCCAGTTGCGCTCGATTTTTCCTGAAATGTGAAACAAAAGTCTTCAAACTAGCTTATGTTTTTTATGACATATTTAAAAAAGCTGCTAGCTTCACAACTTCTATACGAGAGATAGGATATCCATGAAATTTTGTAATTTGCTAGAATATGGAACATTGAATACTATAGGCATAGCTTCCTGCGCTCGATTATTCCTGAAACTCTACAAAAAAAAATCCAACTAACTTATGTTTTTCATGACAAATCTAAAAAGACTACTAGATTTACTACTTCTATACTAGACATAGGATATCCATAATTTTTTGTAATTTGCTAGAATACAGAATACTGAATACAATAGGCATAGCCTCCTGCGCTCGATTTTTCCTGAAACTCTTCAAAAAAATTTCAAACAAACATATGTTTTTATTGACAAATTTAAAAAGGCTGCACATCCGCAGTACTCAACAAAAAATTTTCTCAGGTGGGCTAACCACACATTACGCGGCCGCTTCGATCGACGACTCGAATTACGGATGTGGAAACGGTTTGAAGCGATCCGTCGGCCGCGAAGTTTTCTGGCGAGTCTCAAAAAAAAGTAGAGGAAAAATCGAGCGCAGGAGGCTTTGCCTATAGTATTCAGTATTCTATATTCTAGCGAATTACAAAATTTCATGGATATCCTATGTTTAGTATAGAAGTAGTAAACCTAGCAGCCTTTTTAAATTTACCAAGAAAAACATATGTTTGTTAGATTTTTTTTGTAGTTTCAGGAAAAATCAAGCGCAGGAGGCTATGCCTATAGTATTCTGCATTCTAGCAAATTACAAAATTTCATGGATAGCCTAGTTCTAGTATATAAGTTGTAAACCTAGCAACCTTTTTAGTTTTGTCAACAAAAAAACATATGTTTGTTTGAAATTTTTTTGTAGAGTTTCAGGAAAAATCGAGCGCAGAAGGCTATGCCTATAGTATTCAGTATTCTGTATTCTAGCAAATTACATAATTTAATTGATGTTCTATGTCTAGTATAGAAGTTGTAAACCTTTCAACCTTTTTAGATTTGTCATAAAAACATATGTTTGTTTGAATTTTTTTTGAAGAATTTCTGGAAAAATCAAGCGCAGGAGGCTATGCCTATAGTATTTAGTATTCTGTATTCTAGGAATTTATAAAATTTCATTGATATCCTATGTCTAGTATAGAAGTTGTAAACGTAGCAACCTTTTTAGATTTATCAAAAAAACATATGTTTATTTGAATTTTTTTGTAGGATTTCAGGAAAAATCGAGCGCAGTAGGCTATGCCTATAGTATTCAGTATTCTGTATTCTAGCAAATTACAAAATTTTATGGATATCCTATGTCTATTATAGAAGTTTTAAACCTAACAACCTTTTTAGATTCGTCAAAAAAAAAACGTAAGTGAGTTTTAACTTTTTTTAGAGTTTCAGGAAAATTCGAGCGCCGGAGACCATGCCTATAGTATTCAGTATTCTATTTTCTAGCGAATTACAAAATTTCATGGATATCCTATCTCTAGTATAGAAGTAGTAAACCTAGCAGCCTTTTTAAATTTATCAAGAAAAACATATGTTTGTTTGATTTTTTTGTAGTTTTAGGAAAAATCAAGCGCAGGAGGCTATGCCTATAGTATTCTGCATTCTAGCAAATTACAAAATTTCATGGATAGCCTATGTCTAGTATATAAGTTGTAAACCTAGCAACCTTTTTAGTTTTGTCAACAAAAAAACATATGTTTGTTTGAAATTTTTTTGTAGAGTTTCAGGAAAAATCGAGCGCATGAGGCTATACCTATAGTATATATATTCAGAATTCTGTATTATAGCAAATTACAAAATTTTATTGATGTTCTATGTCTAGTATAGAAGTTGTAAACCTAGCAACCTTTTTAGATTTGTCTTAAAAACATATGTTTTTTCAAATTTTTTTGAAGAATTTCAGGAAAAATCAAGCGCAGGAGGCTATGCCTATAGTATTCAGTATTCTGTATTCTAGAAATTTACAAAATTTCATTGATATCCTATGTCTAGTATAGAAGTTGTAAACGTAGCAACCTTTTTAGATTTATCAAAAAAACATATGTTTGGTTGAATTTTTTTGTAGAGTTTCAGGAAAAATCGAGCGCAGGAGGCTATGCCTATAGTATTCAGTATTCTGTATTCTAGCAAATTACAAAATTTTATGGATAGCCTATGTCTAGTATATAAGTTGTAAACCTAGCAACCTTTTTAGTTTTGTCAACAAAAAAACATATGTTTGTTTGAAATTTTTTTGTAGAGTTTCAGGAAAAATCGAGCGCAGAAGGCTATGCCTATAGTATTTAGTATTCTGTATTCTAGCAAATTACAAAATTTAATTGATGTTCTATGTCTAGTATAGAAGTTGTAAACCTAGCAACCTTTTTAGATTTGTCATAAAAACATATGTTTGTTTGAATTTTTTTTGAAGAATTTCAGGAAAAATCAAGCGCAGGAGGCTATGCCTATAGTATTCAGTATTCTGTATTCTAGAAATTTACAAAATTTTATTGATAGTATAGAAGTTGTAAACGTAGCAACCTTTTTAGATTTATCAAAAAAACATATGTTTGTTTAAATTTTTTTGTAGAGTTTCGGGAATAATCGAGCGCAGTAGGCTATGCCTATAGTATTCAGTATTCTGTATTCTAGCAAATTACAAAATTTTATGGATATCCTATGTCTAGAATAGAAGTTTTAATCCTAGCAACCTTTTTAGATTTGTCAAAAAAAAACGTAAGTAAGTTTTAATTTTTTTTAGAGTTTCAGGAAAATTCGAGCGCAGGAGACCATGCCTATAGTATTCTGTATTCTAGCAAATTACAAAATTTCATGGATATCCTATGTCTAGTATAAAAGTAGTAAACCTAGATTTATCAAGAAAACAAGTTAGTTTGAACTTTTTTTGTAGAGTTTCAGGAAAAATCAAGCACAGGAGGCTATGCCTATAGTATATATATATTCAGTATTCTGTATTATAGCAAATTACAAAATTTTATTGATATCCTATGTCTAGTATAGAAGTTGTAAACCTAGCAATCTTTTTAGATTTGTCGAAAAATATATATGTTTGTTTGTTTTTTTTTTTGTAGTTTCAGAAAAATCAATCGCAGGAGGCTATGCCTATAGTATTTAGTATTTTGTATTCTAGCAAATTACAAAATTTCATCCTATGTCTAGTATAGAAGTTGTAAACCTAGCAATATTTTTAGCAAATTTCATGGATATCCTATGTATAGTAGTAAACCTAGCAGTATTTAGATTTATCAAGAAAACATAAGTTAGTTTGAAATTTTTTTGTAGAGTTTCAGGAAAAATCCAGCGCAGTAGGCTATGCCTATAGTATTCAGTATTCTGTATTCTAGCAAATTACTAAATTTTATGGATATCCTATGTCTAGTATAGAAGTTTTATACCTAGCAACCTTGTTAGATTTGTCATGAAAAACATAAGTTGTTTGAATTTTTTTGAAGAATTTCTGGAAAAATTGAGCGCAGGAGGCTATGCCTATAGTTTCAATATTCCATAATTAGCTAATTACAAAATTTCATGGATATCCTATCTCTCGTATAGAAGTTGTGAAGCTATTTAAAAAGGCTGCCTTTTTAAATATGTCATAAAAAACATAAGCTAGTTTGAAGACTTTTGGTTTACATTTCAGGAAAAATCGAGCGCAGGTGGGCTATACTTGTTTTATTTTATGTTTTGTATTCTAGTTATTTACATTTTGTTATCGATATCGTATGTCAAGTATGGACGGTATAACGTAGCATCGCGGTTAGTTAATTAATGAAAAATATAATTGTTATAATATAAGTGTTTCTTTTCCAATATTTTTTTAATGTTGTTTTTTTAACATATTAAGACCATGTACCTGTAAAACATTTCAATATAGATAATAAACTTTATCTAAAGACTATATAAAGTGGTCGGGTTATAAAGGCTGCTAGATTTAGGCTGCCAACTTCACACCCGTACTCTTATTTTATAATATTTTTATATATACCTTTTATAATATTTTTGTCTATAAACTTTTATAGATGACTTTGAACAACATTTAGATTAAAATTTATAAGACCCTTTTTGCGTATAGGCCTCCTGTATTTTCTTCCATTTGTTCTTTGCTATTTCTTTCCAATTTTCTTCTATATAGATACACCTATTTCAAAAGCAAACTGTGGCCCAGGGGCCTCGGGACACTCAAACATCAACAGAAAACCGCAGCCCAAAGGCTTTCGCGACAACCACACTGTTTTATTTTCTGTTCTATTTTTCTTTGTTTTTTTTAATATTATTATTCGAAAAAAAATCATTACCTAATCTAATTCTCATTAATAATCAAAAGTGAAATTTCTGCATATTTTAGTAGGTACCTATTTATACGCGATATATTTTATTCTATAAAAGTTTCGTGCACATCGGCCCGTGTATTGAGGTTTAAATTAAACCCACCTGTCTGGAACAGTTGCTAGGGCGAGGTAGGTATCACCGAAGGGAGGCGGCTGGATGTCGTTGCCATGGAACCGCTCGGGGGGAGAATGGACCAGACTGTCTGGATCAATAAAGTCATAGATACCTATTCTATTTATATTGCTATGTAGGCGTAAATTTGATGCGTAGTTATCTTAATTGCCCGTTGTTATGGCAAAGTATTTTACAGTTTTTTTCATGAAGGGCACATTGTATTTGCCTATTGACGATGGTGATGATTATTTTACAAATGCATGTCCGATAATTTTACGATTTACGATACGATTTTTCAGTTTATTTTCGTCTCAGCTGGAACCTCTTGACCTCAATATTAAACGAGAAAAGTCCATTGCGCATGCTCTCTCCTAGACACCCACATACAGCTAGAAAAGCCGAGGTGAAGCTGACCTGTTGCATTAGTCTATCATTCATAATAGTGGCTGCTCACGAACAACCCGAAAACAATCCAATTAACAAAGTTAGGCCGAAATAGCAGTTAGACGAACAAACGTGCAGCAACTTCTAAGAGGACAGGAGAATTAAGTAACAGTTATTTTATCCTCCTAGATAACTTCATCATGAATAAATCTTGGATTTTTGGTAAAATAAAACATGCATAAGTATGCAACTACCGATTTAAAAAATTTTTTTTTCCATATATATTTTCCATTTTGTGTCGGTTCCACCAGGATATTAATTTACTCTCTTCGATGTTATTTTCAAAAATATTTACAACAATGTTTTTAAAATATATTCATATCAAATTAATATTACATATAATATTAATATTACAAATTAATATACACATAGGTATTTAGCTCTAGTCACCACATTAGGATTTTTGTGTTAAATTTAATTGTATTAAAAATATTATTTCGATTTTGTTACAGAATATTGAAGAGCTGATGATGAAGCGAAGAAAGAACATATTTCCATTATTTGAGTACTATATGTTAGTGAGTGGGTAGAGGTTATTTATAAATACTCTAGCACCACGAGCATATGGCATTTGAATATTGGTCAGTACACGACTATGAGAAGAAAAAAAAACAAAGATTTTTTATTATGTTTGAATAAAATAAAACTATAGACATGTACCTGGCGAAACCGTAATAATAAATTATCATTTTTTTTGTTAATATTTAATTAAACCCCTTCAGCATACCTAAGAGCCAAGGCTTAAAAATAAATGCACGAAAGAAATGGTATGTGAAAGAAGCACGAGAGTGTGAGTGAATGTAAAGTTAATGTTAAGGAATGAATGTTGAATACGTTTTTTATGTGGGAAGTATGTTTTGTACAAGCATTTCCATGCAGAGGTGGTGTTCTTTAAGAAAGGTAATACTCAGTTGACTCTCAAGGTCATCATGGCCATTCGTGTCAAAAAAGTGCTGGTCGTTTTTTAAGACACCATAACTTCAACGACATTATCTGTAAGCCATTATCAAAAAACATATCTTTTGTTCTTGAACACTTAGGTCTACAAAAATCTGATGGCAAAATAACTGACGGCATGATTATTATAACATACAAATGTGGTCGTGCTTTGGTCTGGTGTGCGACCTGCGTGGACACATTTTGTCGGAGTCACGCTTCGTCATCTTCCAAATGTGTCGAAACTGCAGCTAAACAAGCAGTACAAATAAAGCTCAATGTATGCAGAGCTTCTGAACTCGCACATATTATTAGAGTTTTCCTTTAGACACTGGGTCCGTGGTCCGAGGATGCTAGCGAATGTATGCGTGATCTGGGAAGAAATGAAAATAGCAACTGGGGATCCTATGAGCAAGGAGTACCTCGTTCAAAGAATCAGCATTGCTATTCAACGGGGAACGTCGATAGTATCATTGGTACACTTCGCTCATTGTCTCATTTTCAATATTGTAATTAATTATTTTTATAGGTAGGTATATTTTATTTTCAATAAATAAAATTAATAATAACAAAAATATAATACTAGTAAAATCTTACCCAAATAAAGTCTCAGCACTGAGACCCAAATTTGTCAAAATACTAGTGACTAGATCTGAGACCCCATAACACGATGAAATAAAGGCAGGCCAACCGACATCATACACCCTTCGAATTCCAATACCACCAAACTTTATTATATTTACAACAATGTTTTTAAAATATATTTATACCAAATTAATATTACACATAGGTATTTAGCTCTAGTCACCACATTAGGAGTTCTATGTTAAATTTAATTGTATTAAAAACATTATTTCGGTTTTGTTATAGAATATTGAAGAGCTGATGGTGTTGATGATGAAGCGAAGTAAGAACATATTTCCATTATTTGAGTACTATATGTTAGTGAGTGGGTAGAGGTTATTTATAAATACTCAAGCACTGCGAGCATATGGCATTTGAATATGGTTAGTACACGACTATGAGAAGAATGAAAAAAAAAAGCAGATTTTTTATTATGTTTGAATAAAATAAAACTATACACATGTACCTGGTGAAACCGTATTTTATGTAAGTTAATGTTAAGGAATGAATGTTGAATACGTTTTTTATCTGGGAAGTATGTTTTGTACAAGCATTTCCATACAGAGGTGGTGTTCTTTATGAAAGGTAATACTCAGTTGACTCTGAAGGTCATCATGGCCATTCGTGTCAAAAAGTACTGTTCGTTTTTCAAGACACCATAACTTTAACGATATTATCTGTAAGCCATAATCAAAAAACATTCCTTCTATTCTTGAACCCTTAGGTCTACAAAGATCTGACGGCAAAAGAACTGACGGCATGACTATTATAATATACAAATGTGGTCGTGCTTTGGTCTGGGATGCGACCTGCGTGGACACATTTAGTCGGAGCCACGCTTTGTCATCTTCAGAACGTGTCGGAGCTGCTGCTGAACAAGCAGTACAAATAAAGGTTAATGTATGCAGAGCTTCTGAACTCGCACATATTTTTAAACGTGAAACAAATTTGTGAAACGTTAGCTTGTCAAAATAACGAAATCCTTTATGAATGGCATTCAACAATCATCAACAACAATAATCTAAAAAAGGCAAGAACTTTGGGGCAAAAATTAAATAGTAGTTTTTTTTTTTACTATATAAGGAACTATGAAACTTTATTATGTAGGTATGATGATTTAATAGATAGTATACATAATGACTGGTTATTACATATAATGACTAAATTGTCTAGACAATGTGAAAATTAATCACTTTATCTGGATATTATTCATAATAGCCGGTCAAAGTTAGTCAAAGTAATAAATACGGTCGACTCTCTTTTCATAACCGTTATAATTTTTCAGGAGACAGAAGGAATGTTTAAGTTAGGCATTAAGCATAAGATTCTAAACCAACTTTACACCAGAAATCAGTTCACTGTTTGAAAAGAAACATTTATTACACTTGATATCGTTCCTCAAAACGAAGTTACCGTCCGAAAATGTGCAAAAAAGGAGTCACATCTTGGCGGCCAAAGATTTCAGCATTGCAACTGTACTGGCGAATGCGTTTCTAATAGATGCAAATGTAAAAAGTTAAGCCTCTTGTGTAACTCAAAATGTCACAAGAGCCTTACTTGTAAGAATAAATAATTATTATTTTATTTTACCATCCTGCTAAGTTGAGCACTTAAAAAAGTTGTCTTGTCATAATATTAGAATATTATTTGTCATGTCAATTGTTTTTAAATATTTTATTATTGTAGTCGTTAATAAGTTATACCAAATACTCATATTGATTTTTTAAATTATTTTATATCGCAATGTTAATTATAATATTTTGAAAATTTATAATTAAGATTAGATTTATTATTTAAAATAACAGCAATTGTTGCTACTCATATAGTTATGCTTAAGGCATATTGAAATTAAAAAAAATATAATCTTCACCTATACTTGTTTGATTTCTTTATCCAAGTCTTTCAACATATTATATAAAATATCTAGTTAATGTGATTAATTCTGTGGTAATTATCACTTTGTCTAAATTTAGTAGATATTATACATAACGGTCGTATAGTACCTATATATAATATATGGATTTATTACTTTCGCTGTAACAGGTTCTTCTTATAAAACTATACGTTACGTCACGTCAAGTCACGCGTTTTACTATTTTGCAAAATATTGTTAGGGGAAGATGGTGAAGACGGATATTACTGCCTATAAAAAATAACAGACTTACTATATTTTGAAATTTAAATATGGGAAGGCATATAATTAATTTAACCAGGTGATGAAATATGACGGGTGAAGCCGGGTGAACAAAAGCCAGTATAAAATATAAGAAGAGACAACAAACGTCCTTGTAATACCCAACTCCCTTTATTAAACCCTATTGATAAAGGGAGTTGGGAGGGGTAGCGGGAATAGTGGAGAGCACGAGTGGCAGATGTTTTTCTGCTCTAAAAGAGTTTAGTTTGGTGCCAGTGAATAAGCGGAATATTATTTTGAATATTTTGTACCGTGTTTGTTTGTTTTGCAAATAGAAACAATTTCATCGTGTATCGTCAAAGCGATAATTTATATTGTAAGTGTATTTATATTGTAAAAAAAAATGTAAGTACATTATTTATTTACGGACTTTCGAAATTACGGTAACTTTTGATGGATAAACTTTTTAGTTTATAGTAATAGGAATTTTCATTTCCATTCATTATAACTGGGTTTCGTTATTTTTCATTTATAATGACTAAGTGCACTGGACTAATAATGTATAATTTCATTAGTAATAAAAATTAAAAGAAAAATTTTTTTTTTTAGAAATAATATACATTTTGCGTAATAAAATAGGATGCCCAGGAGAGTAATAATTAATTGAGACCGTGTATGCTCATGGCTCCTGGTTATGTGCGAAACCATTAATTTCGTACTAGATGAACTCCAGTTATAGCTGTACGACTATTTAAATAATAAGCCTTTTACCATCCTCGTACAGGCTTCGGCTGAAAATCAGCGCTTGCGCTACAGCACCTGTTTTAGCTTATGCTGAGCCGATTACCTATTTGTCATCACGCAATTCGTTTCTTAATATATTTATAATTATATGATCATTTATTAATATAAATATAGTACAAAATTTTTATAACAGATATATTTTTTTAATTTCTACCACGAAATTTTCTTGATTAAAAGTACCGGAAAATCTAGCTGCATTCCCACGTTGCACTGGGCCGGACCCGGCCTTTTAGACATCCATCGGTGCCCTTTTAGACATCCGTAGGTACGAAAACTGCGGCACGGAAGCCCCAACTTGTAGAAAACTGGCATGGCAAGCGTATATTAACTCTCAATAGTCATAATACCTAAAGTTATTGTTATTATCAAAAGAATATAGTTATTGCTCTTAAGAATTTGTTTTGTTTTTACTAAAGTTACCAAAGATTATCTATCTAAGTTTACTATATTAGGCTGCGTTATTAGTTTCTTATTCTAATACCATGTTTTCAAATAGTTACATTAGTATTAGTAATCAACTTTAAGCAAGCAGGTCTTTCTCTTTACTCTGTATAGTATTAGTAATTAAATTGCGGGCGACTACTTTCCAAACTTTTTCTCCAAATCCTCTAAATCCAGTCATTTCATCAGCGCGTGGAAGATCATTTCTATCCTAAACTTAATTACTGAATACTAATGCTTGTTATTTAGTAACACTAATGTTACTATTCCGTTCATAAGTGAAACTAACTAATTCTGTATTAAAAACTCGTGATTTTGAGACTGATTAAGACCGATTATTGTTGATTTGCTGGTTTGAAATAAATATTATTCCGTAACCTTGAATCATTGTATTTTTCCTCCATTTACTTAAAGAAATTTTCATAAAATACTTTAAAGGTTTCTTGCTAACACATCAACCCGGCCAGGTTGAAAAACATACCGGGTTGCAATCTCTATTATGGAACTATTATAATAATGTACGTCAAACTTAAATAGGTATAAGTGTTATAAAATATATATCATCACGAGTGCCTTAGGCGACTCAGCCCGCCTAGGCGGCCTCAGGGTAATCAGCGAAGGGGTTTTTAATCCCACCTCCCAGTTGTAGCCGATAGTATGAGTCTACACCGAACAAGTGGCTATCTCGTCGAGATGTTTTGGATAGACTTAATAACCCATCTATACCGTTTCACAAGTTGGTATAGTGAAACTGGGACCGACGGCTTAAAGTGCTCTCCGAGGCATTATAGTGGTGTTGGTTAACAAATGTACATATTTTTTTAGATGAAAAACTCATACCCGGTACACATCGGGGTTTGAAGCAGGGACCTTGTATTTTTAAGTCTAAGGTCTAACTCACTCGGCCACCATGAAGGCATATATTATTTAAGTGTGCTTTGGTCTATATATAAACTTTTTCTTTCTTAAACCATTATATTTGGCCGCGAAAACTTTACTAATTAAATAGGTAGGTTAGAGAGGTCTATTTTTCAATTTTATTCACTAAATGCAACATCAACAAAGAGAATAAATCTCTAGTCCAAAGACAAAGAAAACGTTCCAGTAAAGGCAATTCACCCGCTACCCACTCCCACCCACTCTTTTAGGGGTGCTATGTGAGAACCCCGAATGCCTGGATCGATGAGGTCTATTTAAGGAACCAATGCCTGAGCTCCACCTGTGAGAATCTGGGGCTTGGCAACCAAAGGGGGCGGAGCATAATAACCTGAGTGCGCGAAACCTGCGCTATCGTATCGATTAGGTCACAGACTTGCTCGTAGCATGCAGCTCAAATCGCAAGTTGAATGAATGATTAAATTTTCTTTGTTCTTTAAAAATTTAATTTTCAAATGTATACATTGTTATGATTTATTCTTTTTCTTTATTTGTAATAATAAATTGCAATTTCAACCCTTTTAATGCTTATTTTGTTAAAAAAATTTAGACAAAAAAGACGAGACATAGATATTGTTTTATGTGTTTTCAAAAAAACGACACTCTGTATGGTATATTTAGTCCGTTTGTCTGTCCAAACAGTTAGAAGAATTTTCTAAAACATCGTGTGGCAAACTTTGGATATAAAGAAATTAGTGGTGTTAATATACATACCTATAATAAAATTGCAAATTGCCTATAGATTTTAGGTTCATTGATCTGATTTAAAATAAAATGGCAAGATGGACTCTGAATAGGCTTTAGAACAATAATATATTAATTATAGAATTTGTGTCTGTCTGTTTGTCGGGAATCACTTAAAAATACTGAACTGATTTATATGTGATTTTTATGTTGAATAGCTAGGTATTATATCTGGGGGTTAAAATAGGGTATATTATATTTCGATATACATACAGGGAGTCCAGATATACAAACATGGTGCTAGTGCTTTAAGATTCTCTGATGAGGCTCATCGATGCTCATGCTGATTCAACTGCTAAGTATTACCTCTCCCCCCGCATAACGGTGAGTCGGTAACGCTACCATAAACTTAATGGATTTGAAAAAAAATGCTCTTATTTTATTAGAGAGAAAATAAGCGATGACTGTACGTTTTTCTTTTTTTAATTTTCTGCCTTGATATTTTATAGGAATTATTTTAATGTGAAGGATTTTTTTCGAATTTAAGGGGTTGTTATTATTTTTCCTATACCAAACTTTAAAAAAAATCGTACGGGCCTAGATATAGGTCTTATTTATAACGCCTCCAAAAATCATAAAAATCTATGAATGTTTAGTGGGGGGTAACAGTTAGGACCAAAAGGTCGTGAAGGTATAGGAAATATTTTATCAGACTCCGCTCTTAAATTAGGTAATGTTTTTAAACACACCAGATAAAAAGAAATGATCTAAGAAGTTGGATTTATTATAATAAAACTTAATTAAAATGTTTTCGATTTTATGTTTACTCATTAGCAATTATTTTTTTTTCGTATGAAGTTTATATTTTATTTTACCTTTTTAGCAACTAGAGTAGGTACGTAAATACTTCCTAAACCCAAAACCGTCTATAAATCGGTGTTATATATACATTAAAAGTGTGGGCATGGTAGCAGTCAACATGTTTACTTTACCTACTAATTAGTACGAGTATCTATTAAACTTGTACAAATTGTAGTTTGTACGCGTGAGCTAAAAACTGTAGGAAACTAGTGTTTTTAAAGTTAAGGTCTAAGGTGATATAAAATAAAGGGATAATTCCCAGTTGTCACTACTGGCTCCCTTCCAGCTTAAGCAGTAAAAAACTACATTGCAAAGATAAAAAAAAAGTCCAGTTGGATATCAAATATACGTTTTTAGAAATCGTGTTGATGTGTCTGATGTTTTTGTTTGTACATGTAAGTACTTGTACAAGAATTAGTCATAGATACTGAAGCTATAATTATACAAGTCATAATTAAAAATTAATTTGTACATACTATATCCAATAGAAATAATATGTAACCCACATAACAAGACTAAAGTCTTTACGACATTAGTTTTTTTGTTTTTGGTGTTTTCACCTCTTGGTTATACTTGGTAGTAAAGTAAAGATGGTTTTAGTATGTAATCCTTTATTAAAATTTAATTTT
This sequence comes from Monopis laevigella, assembly GCA_947458855.1. Taxonomy (NCBI): domain Eukaryota; kingdom Metazoa; phylum Arthropoda; class Insecta; order Lepidoptera; family Tineidae; genus Monopis; species Monopis laevigella. Next base: position 35,294,331 of record OX381576.1, on the reverse strand, counting down.
CTTTAACGTACACAATAAAATATATAGAATAGTTGAAATAATTTTGTAGAAACTAAATATGTATTTGTTATAAATTGTTACTTATGTTATAAATAACTATAATAGAAATCCATGACTATAAGAAACTTGCATACCATTATACAATTATTGATCTAAAATTATGAAAAAACACTTTTAAATTAGTTAATGAGAATAATTATTTATATAAACATTGATTAGATTACACAAATATTATAAATGCTTGACCCAAAATAAATTTACTAAATAATATTATATAACATTATACCTAATTTTATTTACTAAAGAATATAAGAAATTTGAATGTTTTAATGATTGTAATAATAAAAAAAATTAAGGAGCTGATCAGCAAAGTCAACATCTGAATAGTATTTTATATAAAATTGACTATGTTAAAAATTTTAGAAGCAACAAATTAGTTTAACTATTGTTGATAATTTTTTTTGCCAGCTCTTAATAAGTATGTAGACAAGATTTATCCACATCCGCAGCCTCCGCAACCACTTGGAGGGGGTGCTGGACCACCAGAAGGTCCAAAACCTCCGAATTTGCGAGAGGGAGGTTTAGGGGGCCTGCAATAAAATAAATAAATATATATCTAATGATACTTTACTATAAATCATCATTTGATATAAAAACATTAAAAATGCCTGAAAAAAGATAAAATATTAGGTTAATTTACACCTACACAAAATAATATTCATAGCAATAAATGTGTTAGTAATAAAATATATAAGGATATCCTAATGAGGAATTTATATAAATTTAATAATAAAATTAATGTCTACTTGTAAACATATAAAAACTATAAACCTTCTAGTCTAATTATTCTATTATAAAAGCAGAAACAGCATTCTGCAATTGCGGAGACAGTGGTTTGGTGCATTTATTTATTTAAAATTCTTTGTTGCACTAAAAGGTTTGTACAAAGGCAAGCTTAATGCCTTAGGGATTGTCTACCAGCTAACCTTTAGGAGAGTGAAAATTGTAATATAGGGTGCACAGATTAGTGTAAAGAGAAATCAAATACACAAAATACATAAATAATATACCAAAAATAAATATATGTTTAAACCTAACCTAAATTATGATAATGAGAAATCAGTAATTTCTCGAAAATGGCGAGAGACGGAGACTGTCTGATGTTCAGGGAGAGCAAGTTCCACTGGCGAGCATCTGACACCGTAAATGAGTCATAGTATTTGGTAGAGGCATGCTATCATGAATGTCGCATAGAAATTGAAATTGGGACTGGATATAAGAAGGAGAATTAGGATTTTTAAGAATATTATATAACAGGCAAAGGAGATGCAGTGACCTGCGAGAGTGGATATTGAGCCATTTCAGCTGTTTTCTATACTCCGAAATGTGATCTTACTTTCGGAGGCCAAAAATGTAATGTATGTACATGTTTTGAAGGGTAGTTTATTAAGTAATTCTTCAGCGAGGTTGGGATAACAGACATCAGCATGGTCTAAAATAGGCAGAAGTAAAGAGTATACCAACAATACCAATCTTAGCTTTAAAGGGAATAAAACATTAGACCCGCTTGAGAGAGTGCATGCAGGCAAAATTTTTTTTACTAATTTTGGTGACCTGGAGGTCTCACACAAGATCATTAGCAATATGTAGACCGAGATTCTTAGCATGTGAACAGAATGGAAGAGAGGTTTTATTAAATTAATCACTAATTTATATACATATTAAACTTACCCTGAGCCTGGAGGTCTGAAATCTCTTGTATATTTGTCTCCATGCTTGCTGAAGTTTGGGTTGAACAGAGTCTGTATACTAAAAAGAAAATAAAACCATTAGATTAGTTAGATTTTAGAGTGAAAAACTCTATAGTATTTAGGTCATGGGTACACCAGAGATTGGTGCATTCAAACCAAATCTTCAGCTTTATTATATTAGTATAGATATGACCAGTCGGCCAAGAGTGTGATCTATCAAGTTGACAAAACTTCACCATGTCATCATATATTACTAAAGTTGAGCCTTGGAGATAGGTTCTAACAATGAAAGAGATGCACAACCATACCATTTAAAGAATTAGTAGTAATGACATAATAATAAATAATTTATTTACCAAAATATGAGTAATGTTGTTGTAGACAAAGACATGTAATTTGTGTATATATATTTAAATTTTGAATAGTGGTTGTTTGGATTCTTTGTTTTGGTAAGACTAGTTTATTCCAGTAAATTCAACAATTTAGGATTTGGGTACTAAAGTTGTAGGGTAGAAAAAAATAACTTAACCTCAAAGGTCAGGCAGGATGCTTTAATCTTTCCTTACTTCCTGCCTCATCTAAACCTAACCCATCCTGTGCCCACTCTTGCCTAATATAGGTCAAGCAATGTATTTCAGTCTGTGTAAAGGATTCTGATGCAACCTTAATAGAACATATTCGTCATAAATAAGTACTTACAACAAATACACGAAGTTAAATATACCCCACAACCAAGCAGAAATACCATTGGGACTACCTTCCACCACCGTTCCATCTAAAATGAAAAAGGACAAATTAATTTCAAGGATTAATCATTTTTTTGTAAGTTTATATAGTTAAATAATATATTATTGTTAAATATATGTAGTATAAACTTACCGCTTTTAATATATACCATTGTTTACTACAATTTACAAATAAATGTAAACAATATTTTTCTTTTTCAGCCAACAACACAATTTTTTTTTGTTTTATTTTTCCACGTTGTGGAAGGCAAAGATCTTTCGGCCATTCAGCCTTATCTGATGATTAATATCAAGGCCGAGGCCAAGTCTTTCTTCGTCGTTCTCTTCGGTATTTATAAGGCCATAGCCATTTCTTTCTTCATTATTATTTTCAGTAGTATTAGGTAATTAAGGCCATAGCCAAGTCTTCTTTAGTCTGTCCATAAAATATTAGTCTCTTCAAGTTAATGGTAAGTCCCGGTATCCTCCTTCTATATTCTTCGATAAAATATCTTCTTTCACCTTTGCTTCAAAATATGTACAGTAATCTGCATGTTCTTCTTCTTTATTAATTATTTACATAATATGTCATTCTCATTATTATTATTTTCAGCTATTTACATAATTAATATGATGAACCATGCGTCATATTTTATTTACAGTAGATGTAATAAATTCGTAGATGGGGATATATGTTGAGATATTTTTTTAAAGTTCATCAATGGCGCGCGGAATTAGTTGTGGTTTCTTGTAAATTATCAGTAATTTGTCTATAAAAATCAGGCGTTATATATTGCATGCTCAGCATTCAAAGAATATATGGTATAGGGTATGAAAATCGTAGCTATTGCAGTTAGGGCATATTGGGGATTCTATTATTGTCATTCTATAAAGGTGATTATTAAAAAGGCAATGTGGCGTGCTATTTATCTTTGCAAACCAGTTGCCCTTTGTGTTTAATGTTTCCTGCCAATTTATTAGCCAGTCTTCTCTGTATTTTAATTTTATTTCGTGTAGTAAGTCTGTGTATGGTATTGGAATATCCTTTACTACACCACAGCCACTCTCTAGTATTGTTCTTGCCAAGAAATCTGCGCTTTCTTTACCGGTTACTCCGATATGGGAAGGTGTCCACATCAATGTTACTGAAGCGTTTAATGATTTTAATTCTGTATAAAATGTCCTAATTTTATGTATAAGATAGTTAGTTTTCACTTCAAATTTATGACTTTGAAGAGCTTTCAATACGCTCATACTGTCAGTCAGAATTAACCAGTTATGTTCTTCGTGGATGTGATCTTTAATATGATTTAGCGCATATATAATTGCAAATGCTTCAGCTGAAAAAATGCTAAGTGCATTTGATAGCCTGAATCCGTGACCTATTTCGTTTTTTTCTATGTAATAAGCCATCGCCACACCGGAAATACTTTTCGAACCATCTGTGTATATACATTGATGATTGTTTCGATATTGTCGTATTGTTTCATAAACCTCCTCTTTATACTTAATTTTCGAATTTATAAATATATCTACACAACAAAATTTGCTTTCATAGCTTTCTGTATAACAAGTCCAGGTATTTACAGTTTTCTTTATTAAATATTTATTATCAAACGCTAACATGTACGAAAAGTTATCAAGGAAAAATGTCTTATGGAAATGGAATGCATGAAAAATGTTTAATGCAATGATTTTAATTTAACTATTAGTGGATGATTATGGATTGTAATTAAAATTAAATTTATAGTTTTAGTAGAAATCGATGCTTCAAATAATTAAACCTAATAAACAGTGGTGGAACATTACATTCACATTGCATTGAATAAGCCTTTAATTTTTATTTTGCAGGATATTTAATTTATTTACATATTTTTGATCAGAACCATAACACATGAATCCGTATTCAAAATGACTCCTAACTAATGATTTATAGCGCATCAATATTTTTTTGGATCTGGGGCTTTATTCCGAGTTTTGACACGTTCACCGTCGCGCATTTTGCGTAAACTATAAATATTTAAATATAAGTTCTATCTTATTAAATATAGAGTTGAAATTCCAATGCTCATCAGATGTGTTTGATGAGTTTACAACTTTATTTCAAGATGGCGGCATTATTATAGCCAACCTAATACAGACTATATATCCATTGAAATAGAACTTATATTTCAATATTTATAGTTTACGCAACGTCTTGTCGTCTTTAGCGGTTGCAAAGTCTCTGTTTTATAAAGGGATTTAATTGCCAACAACCTCAGCCAACAACAATTTTTTATTTTTTATTTTTTTAACTTAGCATTGGATGCAAGTCCATCAGCCGAACAACACAAAAGGCCTACGAAGCTAGCTTAATTTACTTGACAGGTGTTTTTTTAGTACTTCGCTTTGCTTTGGATTCACGCTCAGAATCTGAGGAGGTTATACCCCTCCCGCAAATTATGACAGACATTTTTGTATTAGATAAGAGCGCTATGGAGTCTCCCCACATGGCCGCTCTGGTAGTAAAAAAAAATGTGCTGAAAGGCTCGTTGTCTTTTTAACTTATGAAAACGATACCTACCAAAAAAAAAAGAATATCAATAATCTGTATCATACTCGAAACTACAAAAGAACTATAGAAGAAATGAAGTACTGTGCTATATAAAAATACTTCTACAACATCCCAGCAGCCTTAGCACGGCCAACCCAAGACTCGACACGAAGTCGCGAGCAAACGTCAAAACGGTGTGGCGTGACTTTTTGCTAGCACGGGTTCCCAAGATAAAACATCAAAATCTTGCTTTAAAGTATCTGTCTTGTTTTCATTCACTCATCTAAGCATGGGTGCCCAAGACTTAAAGATTTGTCACATCGTTAAAGACTATTATGGCGGTTTTTATCACGTTCGGCCTTAGGTGGTGTGGTGACATAAAAATCTTGCGTGAAATTGTTTGATTATTTTGGAAAAGTGTTTGATTAATTAGGGAATATTTTTATTATGGGAAAGTGGGAATTATAGAACAATAGGTATTTAGGAAAGTTGTCATTAATAAAAAGTGGGAAAAATTCCATTTTTTTTTTAAAACAGGAAAAAGTCCCACTTGTAGAAAAATATTTTTAGTGGGATTTTTTTTAAGTCCCACTTTTTTTTAAAGTAGGAAAATGTCCCACTTGACGGAAATAACATTAAAAAATCTCATTTTATGAAAAGTGGAAAAAAGCCCCACTTGACGAAAAAAGGTTTTTTTAGTGGGAATAAAATCCTATTTTATAAAAAAGATTAGAAAAAAATCATATTTTTTTGAAAAAGTTGGACTTTTCCCGCTTATTTATTCGGTGAGATTTTTTCCCACTTTTCATAAAATGGGATTATCTTCTAGCTAAAAAATATTTTTTCGTCAAGTGGGACTTTTTCCTACTTTAAAAAAAAGTGGGAATTTATCCCACTTTTTAAAAAGTAGGAATTATCAATTTCTACATGTCTACTTTTTCAAAATTCCCACATCATAGCATACTTTCTCTTGCGGCGCGAGAGATTTATTACACCCAATTCAATTCAATTCAATTCAATTCTTTATTTCAGTAATTAGGCTTATATATTTAGCACTTTTATCAGTCATAATAACACAATAAAATACCTACATTATCTTATACACTTGTATGTAGTACTATTAATACATAATATTATAAGCTTGGAATACTGGGCAGCACATTGCAGTAAATCAGTATGTAAATATACAGAGAATAATTTATAAAATAAACAAAGCTTAAACTATTAGCTGCTGTATAGAGGCATATTCCAAAATGTAAACCTAGGTATAACTAGGAATATAATAATAATAATAACACCTAACCCACATAAAAACAGTACCTAGGTACAAAACACAATATAAATGTCCGGTAACTTATGTAAAGGGCATTATTAAATTTTCACAGTCAAATTACTAAAATAATAAATCAAAATAAATAATAATAAACTAAAATAGTAAAGTAAATGTCTACATAAAATAAATGTCAAAAAGTAATAGTTTTTTCATTATACTGTCACCATTAATTAAAATATGTAAGATTTACATGAAATAAATGATTTTGAATATTAATATAATATAATAAATGTCAACAATAAATAAAACTAATAATAATAAATGTCAATAATAAAATAAAAATATGTGTCGACAATAGATGATAATTAAACGTAATAAATAGGTATAAACAAATGTCAATAATAATAAAAATTCAAATAAAAAAAATAAAAAAAATTCAGTAACATGATTAATAAAAATAATTTAAATATAATTTAATTACCTATATAATCCCTGCGTTCCGTGAGCTAACGCGGGCAGTTTCTCGTGCTGACTTCAAAAACCAGCGCGACCGCCCGTTTCAACACAGCCATGTCATTTTTTTTAGCGATGCTAAAATGCAGCTCGGAAACGATCGGTGTTGATTTTTGATGCCACTTTTTGACAAGAAGCACTATTTTGAATTAAATAATTGAAATTAAAAATATTACTACCTTATCATTATATAATAAATCAATATTTTTTAATTAACTATTATTTAAATACAATAATTTTATAATATCACAATATTAATTTAATTAACAACCTCAAACTAAACATACCAAAGCTGAATTTAGTTACACGATATTTATTTTTTAGGTTTAATCGAACTTTTAAAACTAAAACAGATATGAATATATAAAATAATTAATTAAATTCCAATTTGTAGTTAGATATTCACATGTAAACAAACATCTGTCAAAAAGTAGCCGTGCTAACTTTTCGTGTTAAAATTTCTGTTCGCGGAACGATTGATGGTAACTTGAATTGCTAACATTTCCGCGCGGTGAAACGACCTTCGCTAAAAAAACCAGCGATCCGTGGCAGCGATGCTAAGCACGGAACGCGGTGAATATAATAATGTCTTATACTTTACTTTACCACGCGCCTTTGTCATTTAGGTACTCTGTAATGGTATAATAGCCCTTTTTCATTAAAATACCTCAAGCAAGACAAAACTCAAGACAAGACTCGTGTCTTGTCATGAAGTGGCCGTGCTACGGGGCCAGCAATTACTACGCTATCTACAAATTTATTAAAACTACAGTGAAAAGAATTTGAAATAAATATATAGAATAAGACAGGGCTGTATGGGCTTTGATTCCTTTGCCCGTTCTTCTTACGAAGAACAAAAAGATGAAAATTAACCAAAATGGAATTTAGTCGTAATTGTTGTTATTATTTTTAGATATTGCTGTTAGCTATAATACGTGGTAGATATTAAAGATTGTTTTTGGCGGAAAAGCTTACAATTAAAAATAGTAAATGTTCTGCGGTTTAAAATGTTGAATAGTTGTCTTCGCAAAAATGCAATTAAATTTAATTTCAAAAGGAGATGGTCGCTTGGTGTTTTTAGAGAATATTCTAAGGAGTTGGAAGCATTTGTGGTTCAGGAAAAGCTTGCAGGCGGACTTTCAAGTTTGCCATCTAAAACTAGAGTGGTCATATGCGGCGGCGGAGTAATGGGGTCCGCTGTGGCTTACCATCTGGCCAAACGGGGCTGGGGCCAACATACTGTACTAATAGAACGAGAAAGGTAAGTTAAGGTTCGTCGATCTGATTTTATGGATCGTAATGCCTCGATGCTCGACCGATTCGTCGATCCGGTTATCAGGAAATCGATCCGTATTGGATGCAAATAATTAAGAAACAATTCTATATATATAGTTGCCATACTTCGTAATGGTTGAATAGGTGTAATGACTCCATACAATGGATTTTACAGGAGGAACTATTTTTTCACTAAGCAGTTTTATAAAAACAAAACATCCTTATGTCTGAAACATCATTCAATTCGTTAATAATAAAATTAAATAAAATTCGGGTATATTTACCCACAAAAGATGCCACCAAGTTAGGAATGTAACATTACCAAAAGATCAAGGTCAGTTTATAACAAAAAATCCAGAGTATCCTACTCTAGTAAATAAACTGCCTTTCAATTCATACAATGATCGATCTTCAAAGATTGGATCGCTCGAGACCTATCGCGTAACTGTAATGGTAATGGGGTTCATTTTGACATTTGAAGTCCATTAATGAACATCGAAACATCAATTCGTATCGCAGAATGCAATGGGAATGGAAACCCATTATCATTGTAAATGAATCCCATTGAACGAACGAAATATGATAGTTCATACAGATTAGAGCGATCACGTAGCCTTATTGACAGTTGAGAATAATATTCATTGCCATTTTAAAACGTCAAATGAAGATTTGTTACTCTTGTTCAGTCGGCATCAATATAATATTTATTTTATAAATGAAAACTTTGTATTTTATAGGTAAAACAAGAGTTTTCTTTTAAAATAATAAATTAGTAAGTAGGTATGATGAATGTCATATATGTACATTAAAATTAATAAAAAATTTAAGAATAATAATAGATTGTTTAAAAGACCAACTATTTTGTATTTTATTTGTAACATTAATTAATAATAATAATAATCTGACATAACAATTTATGAAAAACCGTAGCTAAGCAACCGAGTGCGTTTAGATTCATCACAAGTTACATTTTGTTATTACGATAAATAAAATCACAAACTGCTTTTAAGGGATCTTATTTAATATACAATTATTTTAAATATAAAATTACAGAAGAATTGAACACTGTGATGAAGGTTTTAATAAATTTAAAGGAAATAATATCTTTTATTTCTTTTCAATATTTGTCATATACTTGATGAAACAAAACGCAATTGAATGATTGAATGATGTTAATTTTTGAAAGCTATTCCGATTCAAATGTTTACGCAATTGCTCCTATTTGCATCAATGGTTATGGCAATGGGGATACAAACGAACTTCATTCCCATCGAAGTTACACGATAGGCCCACTGATCTTTGAAGTTTTATATTGATCCATCAAAAAATTGTATGGTCCCGATCCGATCCAAAAATCAAAACATTCCTAAAGTTATATTATTGTTATTATTTCTTAGAGAGGCAGTTAAAACAACTGATAGAAGCCTGTATCTTCTTGGGTATAGATATTTCTTAACAGCTCGTGTGGTTTTCCAGACAATTTTTAAACTGATTGATAGACTCCTGTGGTACAACTTTTGGGGATTTATTCCAAGTTTTGTTCCTCAGAATATCCTTTTATAAGTTATAAAAGCTCTTTTTATCTAAACACAATCAAGCTCCTGCAAGTTGTAATGTCTAATATATCTCTTTAACCCTTCATAACAGCAATCTGTTGTATATAACAATAAGTTAGTCAGATGTCTGATGACAAATGCAAAAACCGTCAAGTAACCTAGTTATGTTAGTCTGTGGGTTAACTGGTTTTCAGGAGACTATTGCATTGATTTCTTATGGAGGAGACTACCACCTTTTGGGTTGCAGTTACGAAATTAACAGTTAATTTGATGATAAAGCAGCAAATGCAAAGACTGTTGTAAAAGGCTATTTGACTACATTAAAAATATACTATAAATTGTGGTCATCCTATCAGACAATGACGTAAAAAAACATATTTCACTTCAATTTCAACTAAATTACCTAGAGAGAGACAATGTTCTTAGCAATCCATGGCTTCACCATGCGGGTGCTGGGTCCATTGCGTGGTTGAAAGGCAGGGAATGAACTGCAGGGTTCCCGGACTTGAGACAGCGAAGTAGGTTTAAAGGCCTTTTGAACTCTTACCTGTACTGTGTTCACTACCCTCTCTACTCAACCAAATACTATATGATCCTGTTAGCGCCATCCTGGAAACACAATCCATACAAGTTCCAACGGCTGTTCTTGGAACGCCAAGATCCTTCGATAGATGGTGCAAAGACTTTGCTGGAATTCCTCTTGCACCAACTTCCACTGCATAAAGTTGAGTTTTAATTCGACTTGATGTTGTGGTCCTTAGGTATGTTTGTTTCCCACGGAAGTTCTATAAGTATTACTTTCTTCAAGTACTGAGAGTACACCAGTATGTCTGGTCTATAGGCTGAAACTGCTAGTTCGTCTGGAATTATATTTTTTGTAGATTACATGAAATAAAATTGAATATTTTGTAAAAATTTATTAATGACAAAAACATCTTTGATTTGTTGACGACTGGTGATATCATACACAAGTAAACAATACACAGATTGAATCACAGTTTTCTCAACTGATTAATGTTACATTCTATGTATTCTCTATTTATTTAATCTGTGCTTGTTTGTTTACTTGCGTGTGACATCACACTCTGTGCCATTACCGACACAACATTTTTATAAAATATAATATGTATTAGTATTGTTGTTTCTGATACTCATAACAAATTAAAGCTTTGTTTGTTATTATTACTAAAGCTTACTTTATAGAAAGTTTGACTGATAGAGAATACCTAGCAGAATTAATGACAGGCTGCTTTGTACTTTATGCAATAATGATTTTTAATATATAAATGTAATCTCCCCTACTATAAAATTTTATTTTATCTTAGCACAAAATAAATATTGTTTTAACAACTATGTCTTACGGTTTTGAAATAAGCAAAGTTTTTTTTAACTTGACTTAACACGACTTTTTTAAAACCATTTTTTACTTGAACCGAGCCAGAGCTTTTATGTTAATATTATTTAAATTACATATTTTTGTATATATGGGGGTCAATAAGATTTATAAACATCCTAAATAAAATAATAAATTCGAACTATAGTTCTTGAGATTTGATATAGTTGGACACCGATTCTCACCATAAGGTTCTCTATCAAAACCCTAAAACTGTCATGGGTTGGGTCCTATATATATAAATCAGTCTGTCAGTTTACCAGTTGTTAGAAGAATATGCATCATCTAGGTGGTGATTTCAAAAAGAAAAATTAATTGATGATATGTACCAAGGGTATTAAAAATATAGGCTAAATATATACCATCAAACTATCATGGGTTCAAACCATTTGGCTCCCGATAACTGTTTAAATGTGGTATCCAGTGGAGGGATTAACCCGTCCACATTTCGCCAATGGTACATGTTATATTGAGACTTAATATAAATAACATGTCCTAATCATTGCCCTTTTTATAACCACATAAGTTATGGATAAAACAAAGTTAACTCTTATTATGCAACAGTGAATAGGGACATTCATGGACTTTGTATGTTTGCTTAACCAGTAGATACAGAATCACATGTATTGCTTTAATAACAATAAAAGTATATAATATAATATTGTTAAACTAATTAATATGTATTTTTTAGAGTTGGGTCAGGAAGTAATTATCATAATGCTGGCCTTGTTGGAGCTTTTAAAACGACATTAGCTCAAGTACAGCTTGCTCAATCGTCTTTAAGACTTATAGAAGAATTGGAAGCCAAAAACCTCCCCACAGGATGGAAGAAATGTGGATCGCTGCTCTTAGCTAGAACTCGAGATCGGATGACAGTCTACAGAAGAATGAAGTCCCAGTCAGTGTTAGTAAAAAAAATATTTATATAGTTACAAATAGTTTTTACCTAATCTATAGTCAAAAGCCAGCAGAATAACCCTTGTAAAGAGTTGTTCCAGTATCTGGAGACTTATGGCCATTATTCATGAAAACTTCATCATAGTTTTTATGAATACGGCCATTAAAGTATAATTAAATAATATGCTTTATAGAGATTAATACATTGCATGAAGTTCAGTCCTTTACGACCCTGGAATATGGAACTGGAATATCATTAAAAAACTAACAGTTAAGTAGCTGCAGCTGTTGATGTAATACATCTTCATATAGCTTGGTTAGCTCTTTCTGACTTTGGGCTCATTTTTCAATCCTCTGATAAAGTTATCCATCAGATAACTTGTATGGAGAAAGAATAAATTTGACAGTTCTTCATACAAGTTAACTGTCGAATAACTTTATCTGACGACTGAAAAATTAGCCCTTACTCTCCCAACAAATAAATTAAAAATAAAAAGGAATTGATAGAAATAAAATCGAATTAACAAGTAGAATTTTCTCAAAATAAATCAAGTTACACTGGAGGCTTTTTTACAAGGCTAATCCTGCTGAATCTTTTTAATTTGGAATACTATAGTGCTAGATCTTAGCAGCAGTGGCGTGCAGTCCATAAAGGCACAAAGGCACTGCCTACCCCAGAAATTTGGTAATAAAATCATATTAAAAACCTATTATATTTTGTTGTTTATCAATGATATTGCTTGTTTATTCCGTGATATTGACTCTTTGTATTTCAAATAGCGCCATCTATAGTTATTTTTGTGGTACTATCTTCATATGGTACTAGCGCAATCTATCGCTATTTTTTTGTACTATTCACTCCGTATTATTTTTGGTTGCCTAAGTTTTCCTTCCAATTTTTCAATTATTATTATTATTGGATTTATGCTAAATGTATGACAGAGTTAGGCACTGCCTTTGTACCTCAAACAATCAAATATTTGTGATAAACTTAAATCTATTAGGACTAGGAGCGCATAAACTGTAGGTAGCAAATCGGTAGGCACACAGAATCAATGAAAGAACGAGAACTTCTCTATACAAAACTGTTGAGAAGTACCAGGAGCGCAGGAGTCCTTAGCGGTATAAATATGAAATTATACATATTGTGTCCTGCTCACATGACGCATGCAGAGCGAGATCGCATGCATATGGGTGGAACTTGAAGTGGAGAGTTATTAATATTATCCTACTAATTTGCAATGTTACGTAATTCTAATAAAATTTACCCAAAGTTGTGATATTTTTCTTTTGTCATTTATTAACTTTAAAGGATTTTTTTTTGTCACTTTCGCATTCTTAGTCGCGTTACTTGTGTAGTATATTTCTTATGTGGTCGCGTGCTAGACGTTTATGGTGATAATTTTAACTTGTTTGTGTAGTGCAAAACCTTTTAATAATAATAAGCTATGAAGGTAAAAACCGTACCTGTCCGCGCGTCGCTCGGGCCGCGTTTTTTTTAGCTTCATGATAATAAGCACCTTTAATGCCGTTTCAACTATTCGCAAATTTACTATGTCGCGGAATATAAAAATTTCATTGTAAACTACATTGTGATTTTGTAGACATTTAAAATTGCTAATTTCAAAAACTAATTTCTTTGGTATATACTATAAATTCTGCCTACCTTATACTAAAACCCTGTGCACGCCACTGCTTAGCAGTATATAAATATGCAGTCAGTTTGGTTTGGGTCATTGAATTATGAACTTTATATAATTGGTGAGATTTATTTACGACAGACAGACAACGCTAATTATAACTCTGATGTTATATTTAGCGTTGTAATTTAGTAGGTGACTGTTTGCAACGCACTTTGTATGCCACAAAATCTATCTTACAGTCAATGCATTGATTGGTTGCAAATACGTTTATAAGTTATTTATTTGACATTGACATTTAAAAATTATATTATTGTAAAATATTAATAAATACCTACGAAAATAAATTAATAAATCTTATTTTGATTTCAGCGGCTTTAATATCATCCTTAATTTGTTCATGATCCTGGACCGAAGGACATTAGGTCGCTGAAATCTTATTAATAACATTTTTTTAATAAAATTAAAAAAAATGAATTCTACCCTATTACATATGTTTCAATCGTCTATAGATAATAAACATAATTTTACTATTGGTTTATTATAAATACCATATTTAGTTTTTACATCAGTTTATGAAATTAATGTAGTTTTTTGAATAATATTATTCTAGTGGCTTTTCATATTTCGATTGCCATTGGAGACAAATAATATAAGTACGTATTTCCGTACCTATTACTAGGTCCTTTTATGACCAGGGCAGTATGTATATATATATATATACCATCGGCTACGACGAGGTGGGATTAAAACCCCTCCGCTGGGTACCCTGGGCCGTCTAGGCGGTCTCGGGTGTATGACGGCGCCCGAGACCGCCTAGACGGCCCAGGGTACCCAGCGGAGGGGTTTTAATCCCACCTCGTCGTAGCCGATGGTATGAGTCTACACCGAACAAGTGGCTAGCTTGTCGCGATGTTTTGAATAGACACAATAACCCATCTATAAACAGTTTCACAAGTTGGTATAGTGAAACCGGGACTATAGTGGTGTTGTCAAACAAATGTACATAATTTTTTTAATTTTAAACTCATTGGTACACACCGGGATTCGAACCAGGGACTTAAATATAAATATGTATAAATTACTATAAATGTCATACAGTTTATTATTATTCTTAAATTGTATGAATATAAACCAAAATATTTCCCTAATATTTTGTTTCTCTAGACAGGTCATGGGGCATTCCCTGCGAACTAGTATCCCGAGATCGTTGCCAAGAAATCTGGCCAAATCTGCATGTAGAAGATATTCATGGCGGTCTTTGGATACCTGGCGATGGAGTCGGGGATCCTGTTCTAATTTGCAATAGTCTCATTAAAGAGGCTATTAATAATGGTAAGCTTATTTTAGCTTTAGATTCTTAACCCGTTTAAAAAAAAAAAAAAGTGCTTGAAGAGCACTAGTTACAGAAGGTTTTGTCTCTTTTTTTAGCAACAAAAAAATATGTGTAAAAGAGACAAAACCTAAACTAAAGTGTTATTATGAATAATTCAGTAAAGTTATGCTCTTATAAGAATTTTATAAGTAGGTTATTTAAAGTAAAAAACCTTTTTAAATTTGATCATATCTGGAATTGAATTTCGAGTTATGAAATACTGGGATAAACATTCTTTTATTGGTACTTACATGACAGTGTATATAAGAAAAATAATGCTTTGCAAAACAAATACTAAAAACATAATTTGTATTAAAGATACCTAAGTATATTTATGCATATAATTGAAAATTAAAAATCAAAGAAGACAGTTAAAAGGAAATATTAAATGCTAAAATAAAATATTTTAAACATTTTAACAAAATAATATTAATAAAACGTGCTCCAAGTATGTGTGCAGTACAGTTTATTGTTTTTATTGAGATATTTCGATAGATCTTTTATTTTAAGTACACACACCGACAGAATTAGCGGAACACAAAAAAATATAAGAGTATAAAATAGTTAGCTTTATTTTTAAACAAATAATAATTTAACATGAAACAACAATTAAATTAATATATTAATTAATATAATAATAATGTTTTGACATTAATTTGCAACACCATACTTAAAGTTTAATAAAAAAAAACTTAACTAAACAAAATGCATTATTCTTAGATTTCGTAGTGACAGAGAAACAGTTGAAAATTTTAGATTTTATGACGATTTAAAATTAATTAAATGAACGTTTAATAACGAGTATTTCCCCCCGTGCCCCGGTTTCCATCGGTCTGGGCATGCTGCGAATGATGTTGTCAATGATTTCTTGGGGCAACCTCTGCCATTCTTCAACTAGTGTGTTTTCAGCTCGCCCAGATTGTTATGAGGTGGCATTCTTGATTTGACACTCCTCTTTAGCAAGTCCCAACCGTGTTCAATCGGATTCATATCCGGGGACCGTGGTGGCCACTCCATCACCGTAACACCAACATGGTTTAGGTATGCCTGTACTGAGCGAGCACTGTGAGCCCGAGCATTATCCTGCATTAAAATGAAGTCGTTACCAATAAATGGGGCAAATGGCACAACATGTTCCTCTAAAATCTCCCTGATATACCGATCAGCATTCAGATTCCCGCCGTCGACTACCACTAACTCCGTGCGAGCTCCTAAACATATCCCTCCTCAGACCATAATTGAGCCGCGCCATATGCCACTGTATTTTCAAAATTAGACTGTAAATAACGCTCTCCTTTGCGTCTCCATACTCGCTGCCTTCCATCAATCTGATTTAACAGAATTCTACATTCATCAGTAAAGAGAACCTGTCCCCCCACTCTTCAAAGTCCCAATGATGATGTTCACGAGAAAAGTATAGTCGGTTTGTGCGGTGGTGTCTCTCAAGTGTTGGTGCTTTGGCGGGTATAAATGTGCCTATACCAACTTCCTCGAATCTTCTGCGAACTGTCCGCTCACTCACTCTTACTCCTCGAACCTCCTCCAATGCATTTCGGGCCTGCACCGCTGTAAGTCTCGTCTTCCGACGAACTTAAAGTTGTAGAAAATGGTCATCTCTCCTTGAAGTACACCTTTTCCTGCCTTGTCCTCTTCTCCTCACTAGAGAATTCGTCAATCTGTACCGTTTGATGCTATGATGAATAGTTGATAACGATCGACGAAGTCTTGTTTCAATCGATCTGTAGGATTGACCATTTTTTCTCATTTCATCTGCCCTGATGATTTCTGATAGCGTTAAATCAGGCATACTTAGATGTTCGTAACTTATTAATATTATAATAAATGAAAAATTAAAACAAACGAATGAAAAAAATGACTGTTGACATTTTTTAATTAGACGTTTTTAAAAAATATATGTAAAAAAATATAAAAAAGTAATGTAACCGGCCAGTGCTACGAAAAATTCTTCCTTTTTTCTTGTGTTCCGCTAATTCTGCCGGTGTGTGTAGTTCTTTATTCCCACTTTTACTTTTTATGTTTCTTTATTTATATTTATACGTTTATAAAATATTTTTTTTTGTGTCAGGAGTGGGAGTGATTGAAGATTGTGCCGTAACCAAGGTGTTATCGAAAAATGGAAAAGTTAGCGGTGTGGAAACTGCAATGGGAAACATTGAATGCGACTATTTTGTTAATTGTGCTGGTAAGTGTGGTACTTTGTATATTTATTTTAAGATACTACCTATTCATCCTGACCCACCCTAACCGGGTGATGTGCACTAAAGAGTTAAAACCCGATGATGACTAAAGTGTTTTATAAAAAGTTGGTACCTATAGTGGTTGATATATTTATAGATGAGTTATTCAGTTTGGACAGATTCACACAGCGATGTGGCCTGAAACTTGGTGTATACTTGGAATACCATCTGCTACAATTAAGTGGGAATTTATCCCAACTGTTGGGTACCTTGAGTCCCAAGATGGCCTCACGGTGCAGACGGTATCCGTGATGGTACCAAAAAACTTAGAACCTTATTGTAGTTATCATCAGTACATAAATGGCTCCTTACTTTATTTATAGTGATTAAATCATTCTTATTTGTATATTTAAGGATTTTGGGCCCGTCAAGTAGGAAGCTTATCAAATCCTCAAGTGAAAGTACCTCTGATGGCCTGTGAACACCACTACCTCCATACTCAGCCTATAAGCGGACTGAATCCTATGACCCCAGGTAAGTGTTACTTTAATCTGTCAGCAATCCTGCACTTTTGTGTTACTAACGCCAGAAATTTGAGAAACTAACTTGCACGCTAAAATATAATATACTGTTATGGAAAATGGGTCCTAATTACTAACCCCCCTCCATAAATATATTATAACCGTATTTTAATTAATAAGTTTTAAAATTATGAATGCAATGTAAAATTAATACTTTTCAATGAATACGATTCAAGTGCAATTATGTTGTAACTTATTAGGAAATAAGTATATAATAAATTAGTTCTAAAAATCATTTTCTATACAAATATTATACATGCGAAAATAACTCTGTATGACTGTCTGTTACCTTTTCGCGCTTAAACCGCTGAACGAATTTACATAAAATTTAATATGGAGATGGTTTGAGACCCTGGGAAGGACTTAGGGTATATCACTTTTTTACATAGCTACAAGGGGTGCTATACAGGATGTTTAAAGAGTTTCTTAGTAAAAGTATGAAAATAAACCAGATATAAAAATGTAGTATGCATTTATTTTTCGAGGAATATATTTAATCTGAATTTCATCTGCTCATTAAGCCTGAAATATATTTATAAATAGGACAACGGGTATATGACAACATATTAAAAATTAATGAGTTTGTAAATATTTATTAATATATACCTAGTCTTGCCATAAATATTCTAACAAAGAAAAAAAAGTTTTGTTCTATTGCAAATAACATTTATTACTTTTACAGCTTGTTAGTTTAATACATAAATATAAAATAATTAAAAATATAAAGAGCTTATACGAAGTGGTCTCGGTTGGCTGGAATACAGTCCTTTTAACGTTGAGGTCAGTTATGAATAAAATCACGCACTCTTTTTTTTATTTTTTATGAGAGCTCGGCATGTGACCTCACATCTAACTGATGGAAAGCAGTATGAAGGTCCAAGAACAAATGCTACCAACAATTACGAGCTACGTAACCGTTGATTGCATCTATTATGCCGACTTAAGATGCCTATATACGCTTCGTTTAAAGGACTCGAGATTATAGGTAGAAGGAAACACGCGAGCAGGGAAATCTTATCCGTAAACAAAAATTTTCTGTGACCTCCTTTAGCGTTCCGCTTCAGTAGCTGTTTACCACCCTATTCTTTTTTAAATTATCAGTTAAGAAATGACCAGAGCGACTCTTATAGGCTGCAGGTCCTAGGTCATCTTTTAAAATACGCGACATGGTTCTAGGTGCTATCTTCATCTCCCGAGATAAAATCTTTTGCTTTCGGTCAGGATTTCTTCGAATTCTTTCGCTACTGCTTTGGCCACCTTTTTCTGTACGAACACTACGTGGACGGCCATATCTTTTTCTGTCACAAACAGAGAGGAGGTCTCATTGTACCTATTAATAGCCCGGTACACAAACATTTGACTAATACCAAGTGTATGGACAGTTTTAAAAATTGCATTTGGCTCCATACCTACTTTGTGTAATGCAATATCAGCGATTCGGTTCTCTTTATCATCCCACTCCATTTTAATATCGCAAAATATTGTACAATGTATTGGCGCCAAAATGAGAAACACAATGAACAATCGTATAAAAATGATAGATTCCATATTCAAATGTAATATTTTTTATACTTGTAATTGTAACAGTATTTATGGCCAGACTATGTATATATTTCTATTGAGAATCCGAAATTACTTGACAAGGCATGCATTCTAAAGCTACGTAGTCGCTAAGCTATTTATAAAGCCTCCGTTAAAGATTTTTTTTATATTTCTGTCACCGATATACCTATCGGAATTTATTACAAATACTAGGCATAATGAAATCATAGACTGCTTACGTTATTTTTGTTTTAATGTTTATCAATATGACTGGTTAATTACAATTTTAATAGTGAGACCTGAAGAGCTGTAGTTAATGTATGTCTATTTCAGGCTTCAGTCTCACGAATATTAACAAAAGTAAACAAGGATTTCCGATATATATTTTTTTAACCAGTTATATTTGTTTAATATTTGCTCCTACATTGCTCCACACCTGTTGACAATCTCGGTGACTCACATGGCCAAGTAGAACACACATCGTCGGCGAAAGAGCAAGATGAGTCTATTCCCGTAGCGTCGTCGAAGTCTGTTTAATGGGTGTGTAAATTGAACAGTCTTCGTACCATGCAAGGGAGTAGACATTATCATCGGTGGTGGTGGCGGCCATCGGGAAGCTGCAGCATCGCACCATTGGATCAGTGGAAAATTGGGCTAATGTAATTTGCTTCGTTAATAGAAAAGTGGCACCATTAACTTATCATGTAATATTTTACGAAATCATGAAAGATTTAGCTTTGTAAAGTAAAAAAAAACAAATGTTACAACGCCGCATGTGCGTTTTTCGTACGGAAGGATGTGCCCGAATGCTGATGCTTCGTAAAAAGTTATCGCACTAATGTGGACTGGCAATTCCTCGAGTTATTTTTTCTTTAACACTACTGGATGGGCGCATTGTATATATTTATATACCTACCTTATTAATACAATTGGAACAACGCGCACACACATTTATCTCACAAACGCACCTCTTTAAACTCATATCCATTGATGAGGTCTCATTGTACCTATTAATAGCCCGGTAAACATTTGACTAATACCAAGTGTATGAAGAGTTTTAAAAATTGCATTTGGCTACATACCTACTTTGTGTAATGCTATCACAGCGATTCGGTTCTCTTTATCATCCCACTCCATTTTAATATCGCAAAATATTGTACAAGGTATTGGCGCCAAAATGAGAAACACAATGAACAATCGTATAAAAATGACAGATTCCATATTCAAATGTAATATTTTTTATACTTTTAATTGTAACAGTATTTATGGCCAAACTATGTATATATTTCTTTTGAGAATCTGGAATTACGTGACAATGCATGAATTCTAAAGCTACATAGTCGCTAAGCTATTTATATAGCCTCCGTTAAAGATTTCTGTCACCGATATATATATCGTAATTTACTACAAATACTAGGCATAATGAAGTCATAGACTGCCTTCGTTTTTTTTTTAATGTTTATAAATATGACTGGTTAATTACAATTTTAATAGTGAGACCTAAAGAGCTGTAGTTAATGTATGTCTATTTCAGGCTCCAGTCTCACGAATATTAACAAATGTAAACAACGATTTCCGATATATATTTTTTAAACCAGTTATTTTTGGTTAATATTTGCTCCTACATTGCTCCACACCTGTTGACAATCTCGGCGACTCACATGGCGAAGTAGAACACACATCGTCGGCGAAAGAGCAAGATGAGTCTATTCCCGTAGCGTCGTCGAAGTCTGTTTAATGGGTGTGTAAATTGCACAGTCTTCGTACCATGCAAGGGAGTAGACATTATCATCGGTGGTGGTGGCGGGCATCGGGAAGCTGCAGCATCGCACCAAGTTATTGGATCAGTGGAAAATTGGGCTAATGTAATATGCTTCGTTAATAGAAAAGTGGCACCATTAACTTATCATGTAATATTTTACGAAATCATGAAAGATTTAGCTTTGTAAAGTAAAAAAAAATCAAATGTTACAATGCCGCATCTGCGTCTTTCGCACGGAAGGATGTGCCTGAATGCTGATGCTTCGTATGGTTTCTCCGTAAAAAGTTATCGCACTAATGTGGACTGGCAGTTTCTCGAGTTATTTTTTCTTTAACGCTACTGGATGGGCGCATTGTATATATTTATATACCTTATTAATAAAATTACAACAACACACACACACATTTATCTCACAAACGCACCTCTTTAAACTCATATCCATTCATCTCTCCGCGCCCGTGCATTATTTATCTTCACAAACAGAGGAGGTCTCATTGTACCTATTAATAGCCCGGTACACAAACATTTGACTAATACCAAGTGTATGGAGAGTTTTAAAAATTTCATTTGGCTCCATACCTACTTTGTGTAATACTATCACAGCGATTCGGTTCTCTTTATCATCCCACTCCATTTTAATATCGCAAAATATTGTACAATGTATTGGCGCCAAAATGAGAAACACAATGAACAATCGTATAAAAATGACAGATTCCATATTCAAATGTAATATTTTTTATACTTTTAATTGTAACAGTATTTATGGCCAAACTATGTATATACTCGTATTTCTTTTGAGAATCGGGAATTACTTGACAAGGCATGAATTCTAAAGCTACATAGTCGCTAAGCTATTTATATAGCCTCCGTTAAAGATTTCTGTCACCGATATACCTATCGGAATTTACTACAAATACTAGGCATAATGAAATCATAGACTGCCTACATATGTTTTTTGATTAATGTTTATAAATATGAATGGTTAATTACAATTTTAATAGTGAGACCTGAAGAGCTTTAGTTAATGTATGTCTATTTCAGGCTCCAGTCTCACGAATATTATCAAATGTAAACAAAGATTTCCGATATATTTTTTTTCAAACCAGTTATATTTGGTTAATATTTGCTCCTACATTGCTCCACACCTGTTGACAATCTCGGCGACTCACATGGCCAAGTAGAACACACATCGTCGGCGAAAGAGCAAGATGAGTCTATTCCCGTAGCGTCGTCGAAGTCTGTTTAATGGGTGTGTAAATTGAACAGTCTTCGTACCATGCAAGGGAGTAGACATTATCATCGGTGGTGGTGGCGGCCATCGGGAAGCTGCAGCATCGCACCAAGTTATTGGATCAGTGGAAAATTGGGCTAATGTAATTTGCTTCGTTAATAGAAAAGTGGCACCATTAACTTATCATGTAATATTTTACGAAATCATGAAAGATTTAGCTTTGTAAAGTAAAAAAAAATCAAATGTTACAATGCCGCATCTGCGTCTTTCGCACGGAAGGATGTGCCTGAATGCTGATGCTTCGTATGGTTTCTCCGTAAAAAGTTATCGCACTAATGTGGACTGGCAATTTATCGAGTTATTTTTTCTTTAATATTTTTCTTTAACGCTACTGGATGGGCGCATTGTATATATTTATATACATACCTTATTAATAAAATTACAACAACACACACACACACATTTATCTCACAAACGCACCTCTTTAAACTCATATCCATTCATCTCTCCGCGCCCGTGCATTATTTATCTTCTTAAACAGAGGAGGTCTCATTGTACCTATTAATAGCCCGTTACACAAACATTTGACTAATACCAAGTGTATGGAGAGTTTAAAAAATTGCATATGGCTCCATACCTACTTTGTGTAATGCAATCACAGCGATTCGGTTCTCTTTATCATCCCACTCCATTTTAATATCGCAAAATATTGTACAATGTATTGGCGCCAAAATGAGAAAACACAATGAACAATCGTATAAAAATGACAGATTCCATATTCAAATGTAATATTTTTTATACTTTTAATTTTAACAGTTTTTATGTCCAAACTATGTATATATTTCTTTTGAGAATCGGGAATTACGTGACGACGTAATTCGACGTGTACGAGGTATGAATTCTAAAGCTACATAGTCGCTAAGCTATTTAAAGATTTCTGTCACCGATATACCTATCAGAATTTACTACAAATACTAGGCATAATGAAATCATAGACTGCCTTCGTTTTTTTTTAATGTTTATAAATATGACTGGTTAATTACAATTTTAATAGTGAGGCCTGAAGAGCTGTAGTTAATGTATGTCTATTTCAGGCTCCAGTCTCACGAATATTAACAAAAGTAAACAACGATTTCCGATATATATTTTTTAAACCAGTTATTTTTGGTTAATATTTGCTCCTACATTGCTCCACACCTGTTGACAATCTCGGCGACTCACATGGCGAAGTAGAACACACATCGTCGGCGAAAGAGCAAGATGAGTCTATTCCCGTAGCGTCGTCGAAGTCTGTTTAATGGGTGTGTAAATTGCACAGTCTTCGTACCATGCAAGGGAGTAGACATTATCATCGGTGGTGGTGGCGGCCATCGGGAAGCTGCAGCATCGCACCATATTATTATCATCTTTTCTCTCCAGCTACTAAACGTATATTGAGTGATTTGCATAATTATCAAATTAAAAGAAAGTATGCAATTTTATGGCAATATACTACCTAATCCAATACGAGATATCGCCACTCACTTCGTCTCTATACATGGGTGCAGATCCGACTGTGGCATTAAACTTTGCAGAAAAATATTTTGGTGATATGTCAATAGCTACCTTTTTCAAAAATTCTAATACTAAAACTATTTACTTCACGAAGCTAACTTTTACTGAAATAGGTTATACCTACTTATTTTTGTTTTTCATCACTTTGTAACTTATTAGTATTTTTATATTATTTGTTGTTGTATATTATTTCCTGTTGTATAATTCTTCTGTTGTAAATATCTTGTTAATATTTTTCCAAGAATAATAATCCTTAAAAGCAGAAAAAATATTTTTAACTGTAAGTACATTATCTCTCATTGTAGAATTTAACACATTGTTACCAAATTTATAGCACATGAAGCGTGATTTTATTTCCTTATTTAGCCAGCTTAGTGGGAACGACTATTGGTCGTGGTATTGGACTATGTAGGTCTGCTTACCAACAGGTAGGTACAGAGTTATATTGCACAAACACTTTTTCTTCAAATACTTTGTTTTTTCTTTGCTTTGCTATGGCTATTAACAACATTCTGATCTGACATTGCTTTTTTTAATTATTAACTAATTATATTCATCATCCAGGACCACTTGCTATTTAGGATATTTTATTTCCGAATTTAATGTCCTGGGTGGTGATGTGGGGGTATTGGTGATGGTAGGAAATATTAACCACGCTACAATCATAGCGAAAAAGTGATAGGTGTTGATCATAGATTCACCGTTCTATGATATAGTAAGTTTACACTTAAGAGCTATCAGATTTCCAAAAAGAATAAAAAAAATACATATCCCAAAATAATCATTTGTCACGCGATATAAATAATTATACATACTCGTTTTATATCCTGCCTAATAGTATGCATTATAAATTTTAATATTTAATGCATGGCGAAGCTGTTTGCCAAATCCGACCGCAGATTATACATATTTATAAGAGAAAAATATATATTTTTTGTTTGTTCATATCAATAGATAGCTCTATTAACAGCGAGTAAAATGGGATATATTTTATTTTTAACCCTTGGGCCGTGGGGCACGCTTAGTAATATATAAGTGAGGTCCTGCACAAATAATTTAACAAAATAAAGACTTTTTTTATAAGTGGAATGCGCGTCATAAATAGATATTGGTCTGCCTCGAAAATATTTATTATTTCCAGCTAAATATTTATTATATTATAGTTGTTCGGGATCCTGACGGCCACATCTACCTTCGAGAAAAAGATGGATATCTCCTTGCTGGCGGATTCGAACCGGTGGCCAAGCCGTATTATGATGAAGAAGGTAAACACTCACATCTTAGACTTTTTAGGTCTTCAGTCTCTAGGTACTAATGAGTTTTTAATAAAATAAAAATAACATTTATTCCACTAATATATAGTGACTCGGAGAGCGTGTTAAAATGTCGTTCCCAGTTAAACTGTACCACATTGTGAGACTGTTTACAAATGGGTCTATCCAGATACCGTGGCGAGAAATTAAAACATTTAAACTATCGGGGTTAAGAGGCGCCATAAGGCACTTATAATAATATTAAAAAAAAAAAAAAAATATGCATGAATTTCATTAAGACTATAGAGCTTAGTTAGTGATTAGACCCATGGTTATTGCAGTAAAGTGCCAAAAAGAACGCTGCGTTCCAGAAGATTGGGATCACTTTCATATTCTGCTGCAAGAACTCCTCAAGAGGGTTCCGTCTCTGGCTCAAACTAGTTTGCATCGACTTTGTAACGGCTTGGAAGCGTTCTCCCCCGACTGCCGCTGGATTATAGGACAAGCGCCTGAGGTAAGCAACGTTTAACCTTATCATTCATTGATGCGTTCTAATAAAAAATATTGATGATGTCAAATTTGCGGATTTACTAAATCATTCCTTAGAAAGACCGAGATTGTATAATCTGCTAATAATTCGATTCACCGAATATTTTGTTTAAGCAAATACAATTTCTAATTAAAAATTAATGTATTGATTGAAATGGTCGTCACTAATAAATTATTTATTATTATCTAATTGACGTTTACCTGACCTGTCTTTAAATATTAGTGCATAGTTCAAGTGTATACAGTCTATTATGCCTAAAATTAACTGTAATTAACTGTAGTGCATTTATTTTCCTTTCTATCTGTCGTATATTTAATAAATTTTATTTTCCAAATCATTCTGTAGGTTGACCTACAGAATGATTCTATTAAAATTAATTGCAGTGTAAGACTGAGTTGCACCAAAAATAACATATCTGTAATTGAAAAGATCAACGTCAAAAATTACATGGAAAGTTATAATTACAGTTTAGTGCAATCAAGTCTAGAATTTGTGGCAACATTTTAGATATTCAACTACCACGTAGCGGCAGGTATGAAGACGGTGGGCATATCCGCCGCGGGAGGAGTGGCCGAGGCGACGGTTGATGAAGTGGTCAACGGGTTCACCAGATACGATATGCATGACTTGCATATCAACCGGTTTCTAGGCTTGCACAACAACAAGAGGTTCCTTAGGGATAGGGTCAAAGAAGTCCCTGGTAAGTCTCAGTTTATCAAGAAAGATTTTAAGTTAAATATTTGTTTTTTTTAATAAATTTTGATGCGGACATAACAGGTATTGATCGCTTCAAAGTCAAATGCCGTGTTGGAACACGGCAATAAGAATATGATGGAGAAAAATGTTGAATATCTTTTTAAAGGTTTCATACAGGAAAAATATGATGTCGACAGAGGTCGTAGGTTCGATTCCCACTGATGGCAAAAAATATTGCTGTTTGTCTTGGCGTGTTTATAATATATAATATGTATTATTATCGTTGTTTCTGGTGCACATAGTACAAGTCTAGAGCTTAGTTTATGACCAGGGCAATAACATGTAATGTCATATATATTATTATTAAAAGAAATGTGGAAAATTTTAGCGATTTTCATTAAATCAACCAAAGAACTAAGTAAATTTTCTATAGTTTCTTCATTTCCACTTTGTATGACGTGTGTTCTCATTCAACTATTAAATATCTAGTATCCAGGACTAAATTTAAACCAGTTTCAACAATCTACCTAGCTTTCTCTGACGGATAGTTAGTTATTATCTATTCAATAAAATTTTAGGCCATTTTGTCCGGAGTTACATAGGTTAAACATTGTTGAACACTGTTTCTTTACTTATTGTATACTTTGAACCGTCAAAAAACAATTGTCCTATTTATGGATCGCTACATTTTAAACTAATTGAAATCATATTTAACAATAATGTGTATATTTGTCTGTATATAGGCGTGCACTATGGTATCCCATACCCGTTCCATGAGTTTGAAACCGGTCGCAACCTCAGGATGTCTCCGATATATCCAACGCTTCGGGACAACGGCGCTGTGTTCGGGCAAGTCATGGGATATGAGAGGCCTACTTGGTTCGAAACACAAGGTATGTAGAGGCAGTCTATAAATGTTTAAAATTTTTTTAAATTAAAATATTAATACAAATAAGATCCTATCATATATGTATACTTATAGAAAGTAAGCTGTTTTTTTTTTGACAAGAAATCATTCATTACCGCAACACTCCTTCTCTAGGCTATTTAATAAGGAAGTGCCCTAAAGTTTAAAATCGCTTTTCCAAACATGAAATAAACAAACATTTATTGATTATAACTAATAAATGCTCAAGAAATGACAAAAAAAATGTAGCGGCAACTAACATGTTTTGACATTTTGTTCGATAGGAGTATTTAGGTACTTAGACCACTTCCGTAGCATGAGGTTGTCTAGAAGACCTTTAAGGTATGGGATGGTACTATGCGGTTTTTATACACATATATGTGCTCCTATGTGGACTGTATATTTTTATTCGGTAATTCTGACCAATAAATAAAATCACTAAAAACGTAAGGAAGCCGCACTTACCTCTAACCCCCGTATTCTAAGACGTATCCTTATCTCCACTTTACACTCAAGGAACGTCTGTCTCTTTCCACCAAATGTCAACCATAAAAAGCAAGTTGAGACAGACGCTCCTTGAGTGAAGAGTGGAGTTAAGGATACGTCTTAGAATACGGGGGTTAGAGCTTGGACTTGGAATCAAACCACTGCTGGAGATATTCGCCAAGCTTGTATGTGGCTATCGTTAGCCACAAACAAATTAACAATTTTTCGTTGACGTGCCACCACTGTAAACACTTTAATTATGCTTAAAATGTACACCAAAATAGTTAGAGTTTCACAACTGGTCCAAAAAATAGGACTAAACGGGTACCAACATTATTTTTTTCTTTTGGTTGCGCGACCGCGGTTGGGGATTCAGATGTATTAAACGTTCGATTCCATAACCCACCAGGGGCCTTATTCCGAGTTTGCAACCGCTAATCACGACAAGACGTTGCACAAACTATAAATATGAAAATATAAGCTCTATTCCAATGGTTATATAGTATGTATTAGGTTGGCTATTATAATGCCGCCATCTTGAAATACACGAATTCTTCGCAAGTTTGAACATGTGTGGAGCATTGGAATTTCAACTTTATATTTAACAGGATAGAACTTACATTAAAATACCCGTACTTTACGCAAAATGCGCGACGGTGAACGTGTCAAAACTCGGAATAAAGCCCCTGTTTTTAAATAAAAGTAGTAAATAGGGGTAGAATTTTCATCTCTTAAAAAATTTTATGTCAAAGTTTTATTTATTAATTAAATGTATTATTTGTGTAGCTCCGGAACAGTTAGGAAGTACGAAGCCATTTAAGATTGCGTCGACAAAGAGTTACGGGAAGCCTCATTGGTTCGACATCGTGCAGAGAGAGTATTGGTCCTGCAGAGAGGCTGTGGGACTGGCAGACTACTCATCCTTCACCAAAGTCGACCTCAAGGTATCTTGTTCTCATGTTTTATAATGTTATGTGCATTACATATTACCTACATTACAAATTTTTTTTTTTAGGTCTCTATAACTTCGTTACGGCCAGTCTTGTTAATAAAAAAAAAAATAGAGTTTCAAAAACCGTCAAGTGACCTAGCCATGTTTTAGTTTTAGTCTGTGGGTTCACCGGTTTTCAGGAGATTACGGCATCGATTTCTTGTCGAGGTGGTAGTCTCCTTTCAGGGTGCGGTTACGAAATGGGTTGAACTGACGATAAGGCAGCGAATATATTAAAATATACTCGTAATGCAATTTTTTGCCACCTATTTCGTAATCGCATCTTTTCTCCAGCATAGTGGGAGCGATCAATTTTGTTTAAGAACAATTATTGATCGACCCCATTCATGGACTTTGTAGGTCTGCTCACCACCAGGTAGATACAAAGTCACATGTCATGCTCCAATAACAAAAAAAAAGTATACTCTAATTCCACGAGAACTGATAGTGACGTCATCATATTTTAACAGACAATGTAGGTGTACTGCGCATGACTAATGGTGGTACCATGAAGCGTCACGTTTTGTTCATTTAAATATCATTTTTACATTGTATACCATAGAGAATCATCGATATCAAAACGATATTTACACTTTTGTGTATATCGGAGTAAGTTTAGACGGGATGACGTCACTATCAGTTCTAGTGGAATAGACTTTAGGACGTTAGACACACATTGCTCTGGTCACAAACTAAACTCTAGGCTTGTACTATGTGTACCAGAAGCAACGATATAATACATATTATATTTTATAAACACTCAGACCGTTGTGGACACTCAAAAGTTGACATAATATGTTATGTTTTTGGCTACTTAAATAATTTGGAAGGCAACTCAACTTGTAAAACTAGCTATTTATATATTTTGCGAGGCCGCGGGAAATAGCTAGTAATAAAAATGACTGTTTAGTAAAATATAACGAAGAATATTTGAAATATCAAGAAGAAATTGTAACAATTTATGTTTGTTGCAGTCTGAAGGGCGCGAGGTGGTGGATTTGCTTCAGTACCTTTGTTCCAACGACGTGGATGTTCCGGTGGGCAGCATTATACACACGGGCATGCAAAACGAACGCGGCGGCTACGAAAATGACTGCTCTCTCGCTAGAATCACGGAAAACCAGTAAGTTTTTACTTTCAAATATTTATGTCAGTATCTCGACTCTCGCTTTCGCGGCAAGGGACTCGACCAATTTTTTTTTTCGTCGGTAAAAGATTGGCATAGGGTTATGTGAGATTCCTACCTACTAAACCCTCACGGTGATTCCTCTGGCTGCCATAGTGGCAGGGTCACGGGTGCGCTTACGCATGCGTCCGCGACCCCGCCGGCGTTAGTGGGCGCTCGGTAACACTACAGACTCCCCCACAGGGCGGGGGTAATGACCTCCATGTCCCCGCCGCCTTGTTTCATCCGGCTACCGAATAAACGGTAGCCGGATTGTGTCCCCATAACCAACCAACTCCGGCCCACAGTGAAGTACCGGGAGGGGCCCCTCTCGCAAGAACCCGTTCTAAGCTTTAGACTTTTACTCTGTGTACCAGAAACCACGATATAAAATATATTTTATAAACACCCAGATCATGACAAAAAAAAATACCATCACGGGTGCCTATTTGGCTCCCGTGAACCGTTTAAACAGCTTCAGGGTACCCAGCGGAGGGATTAACTCGTCCTCATTTCGCCGATGATATTCGGAGGCAACACCTAACAAGTGGCGAGCTTATTGCGGTGTTTATGATGAAATAGCCTCGTTGTATAAAGCGGTCACCCATCCCAGGCCGGCCTTGTTGTCATCTGCTTAGCCTTGTTATCAGTTACGCAGCAACTTAACCACTAGGCTGGGACCGCTTTTTAAGTTCGAATCGAACCCACGACCTTCGGATACGGAGGCGGTAACAAATTCATTTGACCAAAATTCTAAAAACTGGGGTTTTATGGGGTTATATTTTTTTTACAGTTATATGATGATCGCCCCAACAATCCAACAAACACGTTGCAAGTACTGGATTAAGAGGCACCTTCCGCCGACAGGTGGCGTTTCTATTTCGGATGTCACGTCAATGTATACAGCTATTTGTATAATGGGACCGTTTACAAGAAGCCTGCTGTCTGAGCTGACTGATACAGATTTGTCTCCAGCGAATTTTCCGTTTTTTACATTCAAAGAGTTGGACGTTGGACTCGCTAATGGCATAAGGGCCATGAATTTAACGCATACTGGTGAATTGGGATATGTCTTGTATATTCCTAATGAGGTTAGTTTTTTTGTTGTTTAATTGTGTTATAAGTTTTTAAAAAAAAACTGGGATCCGTAGTGCCCATAACCGTAGAACTTGAATGAAGTGAGTTGTGGATGTGAAGGAAGCGAGAGAGTTGTGCCAGGATCGTTGTAGGTGGCGCTCCCTTGTTTCTGCCTATCCCCGTGGGAAAAGGACGTGATATTTTTTATTATTATTATTTAAGTTTTTAAGACATATACAATATGACTTAAAAACTGATATTATTATATAGGCGATGGCCGAGTTGGTTAGACCTAAGCCTTAAAAACACTTAGGTCCTTGGTTCAAACCCCGGTGTGTACCAATAAGTTTATTCACATAAAAATGCACATTTAGATTGCACCCTTGATGGTACATATACGAAAATAATACAATATTCAACACGATTATTTTTTGTACTTCTTCCAACATTGTCATATAACACCAGCGGGGATTACTCGCACAACGCTAAGCTAAACTTGAATACATACATACATATTTTCACGGGTGCCTTACGGCGACCGAGACCGCCTAGACGGCCCCAGGGTACCCAGCGGAGGGTTTTTAATTCCACCTCGTCGTAGCTTTACTCAATATAATACAATTCCGACAAAATGCAAACACGGTGACATTGAAGATTGACAGACAACTACATGATTTTGGTTAAACTTTAGTTAGCTTAACGTTGTGCGGCGTAATAGGCATAACTGGACTTCAATTATAATAAATTAACTGACTTCAATTGAATCATACTCGGATCATAATATAATCAAGAAATTGGTGCATTAGCCTCTGGAAAACCGGTAAACCCACAAATTAAAACCGAAACCGAGTCTAGGTCACTAGATGGTCTGTATGGTCGGTGGTAAAGAGTCCGGCCGGTCAGTCTAGCGAAGTTATAGAAGCCTTCCTCCCTAAAAAATGTACTGTATGTAATATTATTTACTAGTGATATTTCTTTCAGTTTGCTCTCCACGTGTACACCCGTCTAATGGCTGCAGGAAAGAAGTACGGGATAAGCCATGTTGGTTATTACGCGTCGAGAGCTCTACGGGTGGAAAAGTTCTTCGCTTTCTGGGGACAAGACCTGGACACTCTAACTACGCCTCTGGAATGCGGTCGCACCTGGAGAGTCAAATTTAATGTAAGTAAACACTAAAATTGGCAATTTTAAATAACTCAGTTTCACGTTTAAGCTGTCAGTTCGTTCTCCTTTGAAATGATTTGATAAGTGGCATGTATGCAAAAGCCTATAAATTCGCTAATCGGTTCTGGTTAGGTAAAGTTAGTTAGATTAAGGCGAACAAAAAATAACTGAAGCCTTCCCACGAGGGCGTTTCTTATTAAATTATTGACTAAAATATAAACCACGGTTTTTTTTTATTTTTAATAGTTTTTATATTTTTACGAAGTAATTGCGTGAACATTGAAACGGGCGGTTGATTTTTCGAGCAGCGTGGATATTAAAATAGTTGTCGCCTATTTCCTTACCAATATTGTAAAACAATAATTTATAGATCGACTCCATTGATGGACAAATAGGTCATAGGCTACCATCGCGTAGATACAAAGTTACTTGCTATGCTCCAATATAAAAAAATAAAAAAAAGTTTAATATTGGCATATTTTGAAGGATTTTGGCCTTCCAAGACCGGCCGTCGGAACTTTTATGGATCGTGTTTCTCCATAAAAGTTCTGGAGAAACTAGGTCGTCAAAAAGCATCTAAATGTTGTTTTCAGTAATAATATATATTTTTTTATAAATATAAATAACATGAAGGTGTAGATTATACTTACTCGATCTTAATAACACAATTTATTTATAAAAAAATGTGTTAAGTTTTAAAATGACAACTAAAGTAATATTTTTAGATTCATAAATCAAACTTTGGTTGTCTTTACAAAAGTTTTTTTCTAAAGACTGCGTTCTTTTTTTCTAAAAAAAAAAAAAAAATATTTAAAAACAACGTTTAGACGGTCGAGTTCCTGAAGCCAATTTCCTGGTTTCTTAAGTCCGGGAACACTGCAGTTAACTCTCCTGTCTCCCAACTACCCGGAGAATCCACGGGATCTTGTACAGGTATTTTGTTATTTTTAGAAAGACATCCAGTTCATTGGTCGCGAGGCTCTGCTTCGTCAGCGCGAAGAGGGTGTCCAGAGGTTGTATGTGCAGCTACTGTTGACTGACCATGACCACGAGTTAGATTTCTGGAGCTGGGGAGGAGAGCCCATATACCGCGATGGAAACTATTGTGGGCGAACTACTACTACTAGCTACGGGTTCACCTTTAAGAAACAGGTCACTATTTTTCTTATATGTAGTTACTTTTTTATGATTTTTTTTATTCTTTGATTTATCATAGAAAAATAAGTTATAGACAGAGAATATCATGGGCGTGTATGAGGTGGAAATTGGATGTTTTACTGGATACCCTGAAACCGTGTCATCGGTATCGACTGCTATATAATTCGTGATAAATTCTTTAGCATAAATTCGATTAGGTTATTTTTACTCAAGAAGCTATAAAATACCCTACATTGATTGAAATTTAACAATGCACAAGTTTGTATGCTTTTTGGGCAAAAATAACAACCTAAACAAAAGCAGACTTTGAGCTTATATAAACTCCATGATGAGTTTGCCATTTGTTCTGTGTAGACTCGGAATACTATCAGTGACAATTAGGTGGCAACAAAACACCTTTGTTGGGTGCTCCGAGATCGTCTAGACAGTTTTTGGGCGCCAAAAAGCAACTGTTATAGTTAGTGATCAAAAATTCGGGTGCAATAATACCTAAACTTCATTTAAAAATAGTATGGACATGCCTTTCTAATAATAATGCCATAGTATTTTTAAATGAAGTTTAAGTATTATTGCACCCGAATTTTCGATCACTACCTAGTAATAATACATATAAATAATAAATATTATTATTTTAGGTCTGTCTTGGTTTCGTACAGAATTTGGACGCTAACGGACGTCCGCAAAAGATAACCAACGAATATGTGTTGAATGGATTATATGAGATTGACATCGGCGGCATTAGGTGAGTTATTTCTATAAAAAAGGCATCAATTCTCTTAATTAAACTTTAGTTTTATCGCATCGAAGTAAAACCGCAATCACTTAATTTGTTACTTTTCGTATTCTTCTAACCAATTACCCTCGTGTACCTCCGAGGTTGAGGCGTGGTCGCGTCATAACTTTAGACTAAAGCTAACATGCAATCAGATTTTGCAGAGTTCTTAGACACGTGATTAGAATAAAATTCTATTTTGGTGGTAATTCATGTAAAATACATCTGCTTTTGTTTTATTTATTGTTCCTGCAATAAAGGGTAGCGAGTTTGAGATATTTCTTGAAGTAGTACGTAGAAAAAATAATTAGGCACCACTGGACTAATTATCATGTTTTGTTACAACAACGTATTTAAGCTAATAAACAAGCCAGGATAGTAATATTAGTGCTGAGTGCTAGTAGCTCAAAATATAATCCTATTAAATTGTCCTAGCTTAGTAGCATTCTCACTAACTACTTACTAGGCCAATAATTATTTACGCTAGTTTTGTTTAAACACTAGCCTTGCGTATTCCGGTCTTAGGGTGATGTAAAGACAGTTTTAACCCCACTGTTAATTGATCCCCGATTTTTATTTAAGTTTTTAGGAATCAAAACATTTTAAAAGTTTCCATAAAAAATATATTTGATAATATTTAAGGTATGCCGCAAAAGTCAATTTGCATTCGCCCAACTTGCCCACAAAGTATCCGGACAAAGAGCGCGACGTGTACCAAGCCACCAGGGACCGAACCCACGAACCTCAGATCATTAGTCGCCATCAATAATTGTAAATATACTTAACCAATATACACTAAAATGACAGTTCAAATGTTAAAATTAAGTTTTAAAGTGTAAATTTATTAAGTAGTCAAATTAATGCATTGAAATTTATTTATTATTACATAAATTCGTTTATTGGCTTAATCGCGAACTGTCATTTTAGTACATTGGATAAAATGTGTAATTAAAAAAATAAGCTATCCAATGTTGCCAATTGCCATTTTTTCTATTGTAAAATATTATCTATCGTCAGACTTTTTATACTTATTTCTATGACTACTACTACTATTAGAAAAAGATTAATAAAAAAAAAATTTTAGCATGTTTAATATAATAATATGTATTTTTATATTGAATAACTAATTATTTTATAATATTTAATTTATAGGTATGAGTTATAGATAACTGATGTTTTGTTAAGAAATAATAAATGAGTTATACGAATTATTTTTTTCTATCACCAAAAATCTTAGGATTTTAAATTTTGATTAAGAATATAAACCGCATTTCATTCGTTGTAACAACGAAATTGTTATAGTTATGTAGTTAGCAAATACAAAAACAATTAGTACATTTTTTTTCTAAGTACATATTTAATTTATAAATTGTTATAGAATAATTAATTATCAACCTAACATTTAAATATATAGAGAAAACTATTTACACAACGATTGATAACTATACACAGTACCAAATTCTAAAATCTACACAAAAATTATTACGGTGGGAGGGCCTTTGCTCGACTGGTTGCAATTACCACCTTCACAAGGTGTACAGTACTATTATAATAAGTAAAACTCTTTGAAGTTCGCGCGTTCTCCTGTTCTAACGCTTACTACTTACGTGAGCGACACGCGTAACATTACATTGATGAATCCATCTACAGATATATTCACTCAGCGCCATACTTATAATAATCGTACTGAACACTCCGTTTTAATGCGGAATCAGTCTTGTGAATTACCAGTGCTTAATATGTTGTTGCCTAAACTCTATATATATATATTTTTGGAATTTTAAGTTAACGAAAACATTAATTTATTATATTTTAGAAGAAGTTTTATTTAATTAAATTAAACAAATCAACGAAAAAAATAACGAATTATATTTTGATTGAAATGTTTTTCTTTGCTTTTATATATAGAGTTAATTTTTTCGGTGACACTTTTATTTTGCATGTAAATATATTGAATCTGTTTTTCTTATATTAAGCTATAATTAGTTATTATAACAGACTGTCATAATATCGAATGAATTAATGATAAAAACTATAGTCGTTTTTTTATTAAAACACGACATGTGGTGAGCAGACCTACAAAGTCCATGAATGGGGTCAATCAATAATGGTTTTTAAACAATATTGATCGCTCTCCTAAATGATGCGACTACGAAATAGGCGGCGACAATGACGAATTGCTTTACGCAAATATTTTAATACTGCCTTATCGTCAATTCAACTACCCATTTCGTAACCACAGCCTGAAATGCAGTAACCTCCTTTAACTAAAAAAAATAATCCTTGGAACTGAAACTTAAATTCACTGGTCAGACATACTGTATGCTTACACCGTATTGGAATAAACAGGCTCAATATATCTTACTGTTATTATTGTTTTATATATAATTTGTATTTTATTTATTTGCAATTATCGAATTAACGTACATGATTTACGTTAATTCGATAATTGCAACACCCGCATGAAACTAGGAAAACTATACAGAAAAATTTACTAATATTATATTTGCTTTGGGTGAAAATTTAAACGGAATAATATAAATAAATGTATAATAGATAGCAAAAGGTACATTAAAAATAACTAGGGCATAGTTACCTATATTTTGTATATATCATACTCTGTACAATAAATCATAATAATTACCATAATAAATATAAATACATAATATTAGTAAAATCGGTTACATAAAAAACTACATTTGTTAGAATAAAATTAAAATATTCAAACTTTTTTGGACCTATCTGCTCGGACCACAGCGGATCAAAGGGATATCAGCCCTGCGCCCAATAATGAAGCTTGTAAAATTAAAATAGAAAGAAGACAATATAGAAAAAAATACTTTAAATTTGGAAAGATTTCACTCTGATTGTGGTATTTAAATAGCTTCTATTGATTATTGTTTTCTACATCGATCCGTTTCTGGTGCGCTTAGCAAGAAAATATAGGCTGTCCAATAATAGCAATGGGTCCATTTATCATAAACTTGCCTTACATCGTAAGATTTTTCTACAAAGTAATATACCTATATATATTAGGCATAATTTAATACTAATTCGTGGTTAATGTTCAATTCTTATAATTTAAGAAATAGTTTTTTTTATTACTTTGAATATTTTATAAGAGGGTGTATAAAAAGTAGGAAGACGTTTCTGATTAGAACTCCAAGTAAAAAAAACAAATATTACAAATTACCTTAATCAACAAATACATACATTCTTTTTTATAGATGCTTAAATTATTTGGAGAATCATATTATTATATGTTCGTAAATTAACTAATAATTCCATCCAAAAAATTCTAAAGGTACGTTTGTATTGAACTGATAAATTTATTTTTAGGATAAGATATTAATAACTTATAAAAATATTCAACTTTACTTCTAATAATGTATTTAAAATGAACATTACCATATGCAATGCGTTAATAGGTATAGATATATAACAACTGAATATCATCTTTGCTGTCAGGTTCGCGGTCAGGTACAGATGGATTTTCTATTGCTATAAATAATACTGAAATACAAAAAAAAAACTCTGTGAAAAGTATATAATATGTAGACACACGCTATTAATGCTATAGTTAAAATATATACCGGTTGGAAGCTAGAATTTTAGTTTTTTAGGGGTCGCATCACTGAAAAGGTATCGATAGGTACGATGTTAATGTATTGTATTATCTTTTAGGTGTTTTACAAATAATTAACTAAACAACGTTCTTATTATATTATATTTTCAAATCTGAACTATTTAGGCTAGAATCACTCTGCGCGCAGTCGATACGTACAATTGCATGCAGTTGGGCCTTGGTCAGTACTCTTTGTTCACCAGGGGTAATTTTGAATGTCAGCAGATGACTAATATCATTGTAATGAAAGAATTTTCATTGATTTCTAAATTTCGTAATTTTGAATCTCATCGAATGACTAAAATATCATACCTATGATTTCAGTACGAGTAGGTATCACTCGTAAATAAAGTCACCGATGGCAGTTAATAATAATCAGATATAATGTTAGTTAAGTTCCGTTCCACCATGATTGTTTTATTCTTTAGTATAGAAATGTATTTATTATGGGAAACAAGAACGGTAAATTGAACAACAATCAATATGTTCTTGTATCGAAACGCAATATAGTTCTTGTCTTTGAGAAATTATTTGTAAATTGGTACCGCAAATATGATTTTAAAATACACGACCTTTGATAAATTGTGATTTCCTAGTTATCGGTGATATTTTTCTCACTGGTGAAAGTTCAAACACATAGCTGACATTCAAAAACCCCGAAAGCTCTTGTTTTAAAATAATGCCAATGGCAACAAAATTAAGGTATCGTCAACTCTAGAGTAAGAAACCTTCTCGCGACGACCCGCCAACACGCAAGGATCTTATACATACAAGTACATATTCTATAAAGAAAACTGTTCTTTGGCCTAGAAACTAGATAGAATCTTGGCTAAAGTTTTCGCCATCCTAAAAACTATTAAAGATAAATGCTTCTTAATATTATTATTCTAATTTTTTGTCGTATATGATATAGTAAGCACGTTTTTCGTGTATGTAGTTTAGGAACCCATAAATTGAATTGAGGGGGTCAATTCACTGTAAGATGAACACCAATTTAGTTGTAAGATTCGTAGTATGTATATAAAGTAGTATGTAGTGCCTACCTAATGTAAGTCAAACGATATTGTTGTATTAAAAAAATATAACAATTGTCTTTAATTATAGTAGTTATGTTTATTATCGAATTTGATTACTTTATAAATTATTCGCTATTTTTTGAAGCCTAAGCACTGAAATAAAATTATTGTCGCCTATAAAATTTCATCCACGTTAGGTTAAACATCAGATTTGATATAATATGGCTGTGAAACATCATTGCATTCATCTTTATCTAACACCGATTTTGAATTATATTAAAAATGCATTTATAAGTTGGTAATTATTAAAATAGCGAATAATTTATATTTTTTATTTATTTTATTGTTTTTTTTTATATAAATTTTATTTGATATATTCGGTTTTATACAAAAAAAAATTATATTAATAATATTTGGTTATTTTGGAATTTATTTAATTAATTACCTATGCATAAAAAATAAATAAGAACATATAATATATAGTTAGAATTAAAAAAAAAACACCTATGGGTCTAGAAATTTTATATATAACTAAACACTCAAATAGATAAAAATGTCGGTTTATACACACAGTTCTCAAAAATATTATTGATAGATCCCATGAAAATCCGTCATTTTTTATTATTAATCATTTAATGTAATACTACAAAAAAAATAGCGGTAAAAAAAGAGGCTATTTCATCATAAACACCGCAACAAGCTCGCCACTTGTTAGGTGTTGCCTCCGAATACCATCGGCGAAATGAGGATGGGTTAATCCCTTCGCTGGGACCCTGAGGCCGTTTAAACGGTTCTCGGGAGCCAAATAGGCACCCGTGATGGTATTTATTTATTTACTAAAAAAATCTCAAAATATGTTGAATGTAACCTACTCCAAATAAAATATCAATCTACTGACATAAATTATATGAATATAAAAATATAATGTTTGAATGATGTAAGTCTAAGAAGTTATTAAAGGCATTACAAATAGTTATAGTGCAATTAAAAACTATTACAGTTAATTATGCATATATTTTAGGCAGTTAAAAAAAATATTATACATGTAGGTGTTGGGGAAAATGGTTCCTGACCTGGTTAGATGGTTATAAATAATTCTATTTATTATAATTTCAGATATATACGTGGTGGCCGAGTTGGTTAGACCTTGGATTTAAAAACACTAAGGTCCCTGGTTCGAATCCCGGTGTGTACCAATGAGTTTTTAATTAAAAAAATTATGTACATTTGTTTGACAACACCACTATAGTGCCTCGGAGAGCACGTTAAGCTGTCGGTCCCGGTTTCACTATACCAACTTGTGAAACTGTTTATAGATGGGTTATTGAGTCTATTCAAAACATCGCGACGAGCTAGCCACTTGTTCGGTGTAGACTCATACCATCGGCTACGACGAGGTGGGATTAAAACCCCTCCGCTGGGTACCCTGGGGCCGTCTAGACGGTCTCGGGCGCCGTAAGGCACCCGTGATGATATATATATATATATATAATTTCAGATGGTATGTAATTTTTTATCACTGCAGAACCCATTTTTCCCAACGGTACCTGAAAATTTATGCTAAAATTAATATAACATATTAACAATCTGTTCATTTGAATTCTTTTATCTTCTTCAATTAATATAATTTGACTGTAAAATTAAAGTTGTATATAGATTTTTGTGGGTAGTAAATAGATGTATAAATAAATCAATTATGAAGAGCTCATGGTGCGTATAAATAGTTTGTGTTTCATACAAGCTGTTTTTTATAATATAATGATTAATATGTCCGCTGACTGACTGACTGACATAATATAATCAACCCTCAACCGAATTAATTCATACTGGGGGCTTTGAAAAAGTGGTCAAGTTTTGATCAAGTTCTTTTCAAATGTATATACTTGTAATTTTTTTTTGCTAAAATGTCAAAAAGGCGATAAAATTTTGACTAAACAAATATTGTTGCAATATTTAAAGTTGCAAGAGACAATTTAGATTTTTTTCTATCCCAATAAGAGGTGGAAAAACGAAGGGTGCTATGGTGCAACCAATCTTTTAGGTATATATGTCATACGATTGGAGGCTGTAAAAGAAGCAAGCTATTTTATATACTAGAGCTAAGCTTATATTGTGTATCACGTATCGTACATGAGTGATAAAACACAGTCCGCGTCGCGCCAACTATAATACGGCAGGCTCATATTTATTGCGCTTCGGCGCTTGGTTTATACGCACCATAATACTATAGACTATCCAATTTATATGAGTATCTAGTACTAGATATTCAAATTACACCGTGTTTACCAACTACTGTAAATCCAGAAGAAAGAAAACACGGTGTAATTTGTAAAGAAATATCTTAGCCGAATAATATAGGGTTTTTATCTACACTAATAACAGTTTAAATTACTATTGGTTAAAAAGGATTAAAAAATATTGTAAACGCCGTAAGTATAGATGCTCTATTTAAAAAATAAACACAGTTATTGTAAATCTAATGGTTAAAAATACAAAGATATTTTAAACATGCCAAATTTTACTGTATAATCAATGTTATGTGTAAAGCTAAAATATAAATGTGAGTATGCAAACCGTAGCACTAAGTAAAAAAAGTCAATTTATATAATATGCTTGCTTGGTATCTTTATTAAACATTTTTATGTAAAAAAAATTTTTTTTATTTGGATTCCTCATCTAATTTACTATCCCAATTTTATCAGCGATATTTAAAAAGTTTTGCTATACCATGGTTTCTTAAATACGTTAATTTTCTCTCGAAACAATAAAAAACAGGATGGAGCAAAACATTTTAAAGTCCTTTAAACAAAAAAATGCGAAAGAAAACTTATTTACATGGTTCCATAGGAAAAGTTGTTCCAGTTGATCAGTAGAACCTCATTTTAGCAAATTAAAACCTTTCAAAGTCACCAAGTATACTATAAAGGTGGATCCCTAACTTTTTATGTTACCATACAATATAATAAATAAATTATTATTATTAAGTTAATAAGCTATTGAAATGAAACGAACTGTCAAAACTTCTTCGAAACATGAAGCTACTATCCGAAGCTGTATTGCAGGAGCCGACCCAGGTATGTATAAAAGTTTTGTTATATAAGTGATGTGATTTTTTGCCATACAATACCTGAAGGGCGGACTAGACATTTTCGAGCTAAACATATGGAGGAGATGCAAGAAGGGTCGGATTATTCTGGACATCCCCTATGACCAACCCCAACATGGTCCCCTACGATTTCATTCCGGATTTTTTCCTGAAATCCCCCAAAGTCAAATGGAGCCACCTCGTGGGGCATTTCCGGAACACAGATTCCTGAAATCCCCCAAGTGTTAAAATGCTGATTAGCCCTCTAATTATGAAACTAAATTTTGACAGATCGCTATCGCGTTCGCTGTTTTATAATTAGGATACCGATCGATATGCTGGGCATTACATAGTGGCGCCCCCAAAGAGGGGCGCCCCGCTTAACAAATACGTGTGCTTGACACGAATGACTTTTTTATCGACAACAAAATTGAAGGTGCGTAAAAAGAAGAAAAACTGAAGATATGAGGAACTGTATTGGAATCTTCCTATAACTCTGTGATTGGAATTAAGAATTTATTTATTTTACATACAATAATTATATATATTGTTGCATCGCATATTGAAGGAATTTGGCCTTCCAAGATCGGCCGTTGGAACTTTTATGGAAAGTGTTTCTTTGATGGTGCTGACAGGATCATATAGTATTTGGTTGGGTAAAGAACACAGTAAATAAAGGCCTTTCCAAATTTACCTCTCAATTTGGAAAGCCCTTTAACCCTGCTTCGCGGTTTCAAAACCGGGATAATTCCCCGTTTCCCAACACGCGATGGGCCTGGCGGACTCGCATGGAGATAGCTAAGAATATTGCCACTCTCTCTCATTATTACGTAGGTATGCAATCAGATTAAACAAATAATAAAAAGCGTCCAATATACTGGTTATAAAATTGTTTTTTTTTTAAGGCAAGCGAGACAGGTAGTATATAAACTAAAAAAAAAAAAAAATTGTTAATATTACGAGAAAAGGTTGTCTTACGTTGATTATTTTATCCAAATACCAATAGTATGTAAAATAAAGGTATGTGCAATATTATTAATTCCTGTATTTTATTCTCCTCCAAATCAGCTACACACAGTACGCTGCGTTCCAATGCAGTTTGTCATTTCTTTATATTTTTTCCATTACCTTTTTTTTACGCAACTCTACTACAAATTTTATATGCCATCGACGTGATGTAGAAAACGCTTTACATATAAATGACCCTCACCCCCCCAGTTGGGTGAACAATGATGGCTAACAGAAGTGCGTCAGTTAAGGCCGAAACTTGCAGAACAGTAACAGTGGGCCTATCGCGTAACTTCGATGGGAATGAAGTTCATTTGTAATCCATTGCCATTGAAGCAAATAGGAGCGATCTCGTCGTAGACAGATATTTGGATCGTAATGGCTTTCAAAAATTTATTTCATTCAATTGCGTTTTGTTCAAGTACATGACAAATATCGAAAAGATATTAAATATATTAAAATGTTTATCACAGTATTCAATTCTTCTATAATATTATACATAAAAATCATTCTAATTTGAATAAGAGCCCATAGAAGCATTGTAATAGGGAAACTCAAACAAAACGTAACTTGTGATGAATCTGAACGCACTCGGCTGCTTGGCTACGAGTTATCATAAATAGTTATGTCAG
Organism: Monopis laevigella; assembly: GCA_947458855.1. NCBI lineage: Eukaryota > Metazoa > Arthropoda > Insecta > Lepidoptera > Tineidae > Monopis > Monopis laevigella. Next base: position 35,250,947 of record OX381576.1, on the reverse strand, counting down.
ATTATTATTTTATTAATTAATGTTACAAAATACAAAAAAAGTTGATCTTTTAAACAATCCATTATTCTTTATTTATTTATTAATTTCAATGTACATATATGACATTCACTGCATTATACCTACTTACTAATTTATTATTTTAAATGAAAATTCTGTTTTTTCCGATAAAAATACAAAGTTTTTGTTTATAAAAAAAATATGATATTGATGCCGACTGGACACGAGTAACCTGCTTCATTTTACGTTTTAAAATGGCAATGAATATCATTCTCAACTGTCAATAAGGTTACGCGATCGCTCTAATCTGTATCAACTATCATATTTCGTTCGTCAATGGGATTCATTTACAATGATAATGGGTTTCCATTCGCATTGCGTTCTGCGATACGAATTGATGTTTTGATGTTCATTAATGGATTTCAAATGTCAAAATGAACCCCATTACCATTGCAGTTAGGCGATAGGCCCACAGTTCGTCAATTCCATATAAAAAAGTCACATGACAAAAGTTAACACTTTTGTATAAGAATAAAACGAACCATTGAATTACAGGAATTATTAATAGTTTGAAAAAAAAAATCATATGATTATTTATATTTTATTTATTAAAACACTCTTATAGATACTTGTTACGGTACAGCAAACAGAAGTTATGGCTCTAATACAATAATTTATTACACGACATAGATTAATTAACTTTTTCTAATAAAATAATAGGAATGTTTTAAAAAACATTTTAATCGAGTAGGCAGGTTTTTGCTTCTACAATAAAAAAAGTTGTTCTTAACTATAAGGAGACCACCTATAGAGCATTTATTTCCCTGTATAACTATAAATTATAAGAACCTATGTCGTATAAGTTAAACACTGTTGTACATAGTATTATTACTGTAAGTATAGGTAATTATTATAAAGTTAATATTGATTCTTTCTTGCCTCCTTAATAAATAATAATAAAAAAAATGTTTTTGTTATCATTATATGATTGGGAATAAAAATATTTGTTTTATTTGATTTTACCATGAAAATTAAGTAAATTTAATCAAAAATATTATAGTGAAGATTTCCACTGTATAATTTCATTATAAAGTATGAACTCTAAAAATACTTAGATATGTAATTTGCTTTTAACTCTTTTATCGCGCTTTTATATTGTTTGTTAATTAAGTAGATAATTTGGGAGTACTTGCAAAGTGTTAAATATCATTTTCATATCAATTTACATTATTTTTATCAAATTCGGTTTAACTCCAATTTTTGCGTTCAATTAGTAGGTAAATGGATGTTAGCTCCTTCTAATGCAATAAAAGCGATGACAAATACAATTTACAATGAAATCTACAGCTATTTGTGAAAAAATCATAAATTCGAATTAGACTTCTGTTGCACCACCTAAGATTAGGTACATAAAAGTTCAATATTTGCAAAATAAATGTTTTAGCTGCATTAATACAATGTTGGCTACATTATAAAATATGTATAAAAAAAATGGCCACCTAATTAAAGAAAATACAAAATAGTATTTATATTTTTCTTAATTGACACTGTTATTTAAAAAAAAGCTTATTTATGTTACTAAATATTATTAAACTTTATAAGCATCGTTGATATTTAAGCGTAAATATTAAATGATTAATTTATATCTATTAAACTTATATTTCTTGATGGCAACATTTTTGACTTGTTCTAAAATTATTCTGTGCTCAAGATGTAGCAAGATGCCGCTTAATTCTTACATTATAAACATTTTATACAAACAATACTACAAATTGTGCGTATTATTATATTAAAAAATATATATAACTAAAAATTTTAAACTTTTAACTTATATTTAATTATTATATAATAGTAAGTTATAAGTTGCAAAATATATATAGTATAATATTATGTAAATAAACAGTACATAAATAAAAAACCTGTATTATTAAATGTAAATATTTACCAAATATGGGGTTTACAATTGCAAAAAGGGCGTCGGATAAACGCCGCCCAAGTCTACACTTTTATTGACTACGGCAATGTATCACATTAGGTGGAGACAGTGCAAATGTGTATCAATATATTGAGTAATAGGCCTTGTAAAGAGTTTTTTTTTATATACCCTGAGATAATTTAAGTTACATTTATATATATTATTAATATTGTATATTTATAATACTATTTTAAACCTTAGTATTTGCATAAAGTGTCAGGACACATTTAACATAGAGGCTAAATAGGCTTTAAGCAAGAAACCACAATGCTTAAATATTATAATTTACAATATACTGGTACATAATTTATTAGTTAATCAATAAAAAAAAGGCCATTGAAATATAAATTTATCAATAAATACCTTTCAGATAATATATTATGTATTTCACTTATTTACTAGATAAGTAAAACCGGCAAGCAATCAACATAAGATACTTAATTATAATAATAAACTTATCTAAAATAGATACATATGTAAAAAATAACAGTCTTTTAAAATATATAGGTTAAATAACTATAAAAATAAATATACTAATGTGAAAAATCTACTCCCGCTATAATTTTAGTTTTTTTTAATATATATAGTAAATGAAAATAAATAAATTACCCAGTACATATTTAATTTAATGACTTAAATATAAAATAATGAATGGTTTGCATCTTTGGTATGCGACAACACATTATAGATATTTCAAAAATAGTATAGTAAAAGTTTCTAAAGACTAAAGCATTATATTTCAAGATGGCCAGTTTTCACCAACATAGGCCATATTTATCAAAAAATAAACACGAGTTAATTGTATTCAAAACTATAAATTCATAAGAAATTTATAATATTATTTGTAATTTTTGCTACATGCAATCTTTACAATACTGATACCAAGTCTCTTTTAATTGATTATATATAATTCTAAAAGACATTTGAAATAGGAGGTGTAAATTTATATGTAAAGATAGAATCATATAAAATGTTCTTAAACATACTTATATAGATATAGGATCAATCACATGTTATACTAGTTAGATATTAATTAAGACAGTTCGAATATTTGTCTTTAATAATTGTATTTATTTAAAAACTGTCACAATGGTTAAAGAAAAAAGCCTGTACTTAAAAAATGGATATAACAATGTGTGACATTCATGTTGTACTTATCAATAAATCTCAATTCATACTCGAGTTGGATATACAACAAAAATATCTGTATGAAATACAAAAGCTAAATAATTATCTAGTGACTTAAAAAAATGGTTGTACTTACAACATGAAATAGCTACTTGGGAATAGTAAAATATACATTATATAATTTATATGAGATCATTATATAAGTGACAATTTTATCAACAACAGTGTGTATGTACTACCTCTTCATCGTGATTGGGTCCATTGTTAGAACAATGATAACACCTTTCAAATAAAATTAATGCTTAAACAAATAAAATAAAATTCATAAAAAACACTTAAGTACAGCCACACATTCTAACTGGGCTTATAGACATTTAATAATAATAAATGTCAATTTAAAAAATATATTATATCTTATACCACTAGTAAAATAAAGTTATGTAAATATCAATAAAACAAGATATTAATGGAACGTGTAAAAGCGTAAGGGTGGGTTGCACTAACTTTATTTAACGGTAACTGAAATATTTCGATTCCTACAATCCGTTAGATATATATTTCAATTTAACTGATTGGTACAGTATAGTACTAAATTATATACTTGTTTTCAATAATAATTATGATATTTTAGTACTCCACGCTAAATGTTAAGAGTATTTAATAAAGTTTATTTAATTAAACAGTGTTGATTTTAAATATTCTATATTCAAGATGCGAAGTTAATGTATAGTTTTAATATAAAGCACAGCCATTAAACTATAAATACAAAACTATTCTATAGCATAATAGGTATTATGGAGACGTCATATCACCCAACAGTATCACTCAATAAACACATCTACATATTTCAGTTAACGTTAATTAAAGTAAATGCAACAGCCTTGGAATTGTATAAAATAAAATGTTTTTTAAATTACTTCAAAATATCACGCCTTTGTACAACTTCGTACAGTACCAGATTGGAATCTAAATCGCTGCCTCCGTTAGAATCAGTTTCACTCCATTTATCTTCTTCTAGTAAAAGCAAGGGTTCCTTACCATCCTCGTCAAGTCTCACGTCTCCTCTTGGGGATCGAGACCTCATCTTTTGATCAACATCTTCTTTCTCCTCCATTTTGTTGGTTAATTCACGAATGAAAATAATTTTGTGCACTATGTGACCCGATATTCCTAATAGGCAAAGAGAAAGACCAATCATATTGATGGAGCTTAGTTGGTCCCCTCCGAATTTTATGGCCAGCACCAGTATCCATATTTCCTGAAATTGTTTAATATTATTATTTTATGCAGCTTTTTTATAAATAATTAAGTATAATCCTAGCCATGAACTTTTTCAATGTAAAATTTTAGAATATTGATTAAATTGGAGCTATAAACATATTATTATCACAGAAATATATTGTAGGAATATGAGTCAAACCATCATGAAAAATTACACGATCATTAACAGACCGACAATTTAAATACGAGAAGGTGCTCATAACAAGGGGTAATGGACAAGTGTCACAAAAGTTTCCTTTGTATTATTTTCCATTTTTCGATTTGAATAATAGTTTCAGTAGTCTTATGTCCGGATTAATAGTCGTTGCTAAGCCAGTGCTTAGCACGAGCCATTGCTTAGAACTATCAAAGTGACAGTTGTTTCTATAATAGTCGGTGCTCCGAGCGGAGGCTCAGGCTTAAGCTTGAGCCGTTGCTCGGCTAAGCATTAGTCTCGATATTCCTTCACTTAAGTCATGCTCCGCGTTAGATTCTTCATGTTAGTCTGTTATTTCTTAAGTTTCTGTTGATTACGTATGTATGAAATATCTTGTCGTTTTAAAAATATTATTCCCTATTTTTCTAGTTTTCTTTTATTTCTTGTTTGTATTTCATAATTTATTCATACAAGATCCATGATTCCTTCTGTGCCAGTGCAAATTATACATTTTATATTATAAAAGTTCAATAGTAAAGGGTTACCTATCTCCATGGAAATGCAACTTCTCAATACTTTGAGGTTTTTAGCAGCAGGATTCGAAGTAATATACATATTTCAGCGAGCATTGGTTTGAGGCGTTGCTTGGCTTAGCTGCGTCAATTTACTCGACTATTATAGTGCGAAGTGGTTGCTCGGCTAAGTATCGTTTGAGTATTACTTTCGTGAGCACGACTTGAGCCAGTGCTAAGCCATGACTATTAATCCGAACATTAGAGTTTATCCGGAACAAACCAATAATCAAATCTTTATACTATATATAAAAGATAACTTCTGATTTTTTTTTTTTAAGTTGTATGTTTTATGTGTCAATTTTATTGATATCATTACTTTATATCTTCTATAACTCTGTGAGTGTGACACTTTTAATTCGTGTTTTCATTATTACAACTCGGCTGTTAGTCGTAGTTCAATTATTACTTTTATGTTGGTCATTGTACATAAAAATATTTCTGTTGCAATAAATACTTTTGTAATATAAATAACAATAATAAAGTTTTAAATCTGATTTTTAATAAATTAAAGAAAATACAGATAATACCTAATTGGTATTATAATCTGTAATGTCATCATTGAAGAAGTAAAAGTGGGCATAACTCCGGTACAAAAATAAATGATGTCTGTTAACTTTAAATATATTTTTTTTAAATCACCTTGAAAATACCAGCGATCGAAAGAGTAAGGCTTGAAGTGTAGGTAACCACAAGAAACTCGCTCAGTTCCATGGCAAATGCGATTGTTGCTCCAACTGTGATTTTCATTATAGTCGGCCATAACTGTTCAATAGGCAAAGCTGCTAGTGTATAGAAACAATCAAAACCTGCAATAAAAACATTATCATACATTTTATTTCATAAACACTGCGACTAGGATTCGTTTGGTATAAATTCTGAATACCATCGGCGATGAGGAGGAAACAAAACCACATACCTGGGTAGCCTAGGATAATACACCCATAAAGATATATATGCCATATATATTGTTCGTGAATCATAATAATAATATATTCATAAAGAAAATCATATGCAAATAATGTGGTATGAAAATAGAATCTGTCGTAGCATCTTAGCTGTTCATTCGTTTAACATTTCGTATATGAACAAACATAAAAGCAAATACCGTCATTATTTTAATTAATGAATAAATAAGTGTTCAAGCAATTTTGCTTTCTATAAATTAATCTTTACTGACAGAATCATTTTACTAAGGACAAAAACATATGAAATAAGTAGTATAGATTTTATAGAAACTCATAATAAACTTATTTTGAAATACATTTTATAAATAAAAAAAGTAATATTGTAAATATGAATAATATTAATAATCATAAACCCTCAAAATATACGATGGAAACAATAAGTAGGGTATGTCATAGCGATTATTTCGTAATATATATATATAGAAAATTTAAAGTAAACCTAACAAAGGAGAACAATATATTAACTAACTAAAGGTGATCAAGTACCAATGCGCGCCCTTAGGGTTCCGTGCTACTTTATTGTACAAGTTCCGTACCAAGTATATATGTGGAGATCTATACATTTTTATGTATAAAAAAAAAAGCAAATAACTTATGAAGGAGATGACTATGAAAAGTTAAAAAAATATATAATTAAAGCAAAGGTGTCTTAATAACCATCAAGTGACTTATTATATTAGTCATGTTTCGGTTTTAGTCTGTGGGTTCACCGATTTTCAGGAGACTACTGTATCGATTTTTTTGTCGAGGGTGCGATTATGAAATGGGTGGTTGAAGTGACGATAAGGCAGCGAGTATAGTATAAAATATACTCGTAATGCAATTCGTCTTTGTCGCGCCCATTTCGTAATCGCATCATTATATTGTCAGCAATTAATGATTGACCCCATTTATGGACTTTGTAGGTATGCTCACCACCAGGTAGATACAAATTCACATGTCATGCTCCAAAAAAAAAAAAAAAAACCAAATTAATTGCTAACTAACCTTCAAAAATGGCTGTGAATGGCAGCAAGGACAAGAACATGAATGGTTGTACATGAAATACCATATCGATGGGATTATGTAGGCCAAGCTTAGATTTCTGCATTAGCAGTTGAGCAAAAGTCCAACGCAGACCAGCAGCAAAAGATGCTATGAGAAGGAAATTGAATCCCATGACATTGAATTCTGTTGCTTTGTATGTAAACATGAGGAGTCCGGAGGCGATAGTGAAAACTATAGCGACCAATGACCATGACTGAAAAAATAAAATATAATTTTAATAGTGGATAAAAACAATATTACTAGAAACCAATATTTATAGTCAAACAAAAACAATTTTACACTATTTATTTTTAAGCGATTTCTAAAAAGGAGGTCCTCGATTTGAAGCGTATATTTGAAAATTGTTTTTTTTTAATGATAAAGTTAATCACCAAGGGGCGTATAATTTTGGTGAAGATCTGATAAAGACTGACAGAGCTGGTGAATGAAACTCTTTAAAATCTAAGTGAATTAGATTGATAGGTTTGCTCAATATTACTCCATATCTTCGTCAAATCTGAACCAATTTTTATTATTTAACTTTAACGGGTGCATAACCAGATTGATTAAAAGAAAGATTGATAAATATGGTTAAGATCGGAAGAAGGGTTTTGGATCAGAATTTAAGAGTGTTTTTTCACAAGTATGTATCTGTGAATTCAGAAGTGATTTAAGGATTCCTGTTTTGTTTAAAATGTTGTATCAAGTTTTAAATTAGTTTAGTTTAAATCTGAAGAAAAATAAAGAACTGGGGCCTATTTCATAAACGTGACAATTGTAATTTAACATGACAATTTATAATACATTGATTAGTTTGTTAGAATTATTTACATAGAACAAACTAAACCAAGCAATGTATTATAAATTGTCATAGTAAATTACAATTGTCACGTTTATGAAATAGGCCCCTGGAATAAATGACAAATTATCAAACTAAAAAAGTTTAATAAAAACTTTTTACAAACAAATATTTACAGTTTTTTTTAATTATTAATTTTTAAAACGGTTTTTTTTGTTAAAAAGGTTTATTATTATTAAAATGCATAAAAAACAGACATTGGCAAACTTTATTAATATTTCCCCAAGTGGGAATTGAACCCACATCCTCCATAAGTATCGACGAAACTGGAACAGCGTAACAATAAGAACATTAATTTATTGTATACATAAATATTTAAAATTACCTTTTTCTCCAAGCCCAGTACAATTGCAAAAAACAATATAAATATAATAGTTGTAGATTTAGTCATTGTATACAGTGATATTTTGACCAGCTCGAGTCCCCAATTAGAGAATCCCACATCAATTCCGCTAGCCAACCCCGTTGGGCCAACAGATTTGAAACATGTCACCATTGGCAGAACAAGCTGGGAGGTCCCGGTGATGCAGTAGAGAACTGATCGGACACATACGGAGAGAAGCCATTTGACAACCAGGTGGTACATCACCACTGTCAGGGGAAAGTGGAAATCCTATAAAACAAAAATCCTTCAGTTACTTATCTATAAGATTCTGGTAGAGGTTACAAGCATTCCTGTCAGTGCACATTAAAATACAACACCAAATTATTTATTTCATATAAATCTTTACCGATTTATGAATAGTCAAATAAAAAGTTTTAACAACTGAAGCTAGGACCTCAAGCTTCAGTTGCACCAAAGTGCCCTTTAAAGTAATAGTTATGGCGTCGAATGCACCAATTTTATTTTGAAAGTCGATATTTTCGACGCCTTTTTTAACTTTAATGGTTACAATGACTTTTACAGACATTTTGGTGCAACTCGGCCTTTGAGTACCTAGTCATTAGTATTAATTGTAATTATGATGAGGAATGACTTGGTTAAATAAACTATAACTAATTAACCGCATAAAATTACGGAAAAATAATACACAAGTTTTACAGTTACACAGTTAATATACAAAACCTAATATATTGTATTTTTGATTCGGCCCGACTGTGGAACAAACTACAAGGACCGACCAATATTTAAATGATGTTAATGTAGCAGATAATCAATGAGGAATCACGTGGCTTTTTGATCCACCAGCATGTCTACATTAGGGAGGAATATTTGAAAATGTCGTAAAGTGAGGTGTGCCAAAACTCGCGTGGTAATAGGAGAAAAAAACCATTAACTTTCTAAGGTAAAAGTTTTTTCTTTCGTCATCTTAGTATACTGAAGCAACTCCCTTTTATAGTTTTGTTGCTCCATTGTGATTTGTTGGGATCGCCGGAATTTTTAAAAAGAGTCGTTTTCGGCAGCCTATATAAAGTGGTAGATTATTGTGAAATGAAAATACTTAAGTTGTCTATAATAGTGTTAACCTGAGTAATGAAGCGGCAAATCTCGACAGAGATCTTGAAAGCCTGGGGCCTACCAGTCATCAATTTTAGATGAAGGACTCAACACAGGAATATAATTAGAAAAAGATTTATTTTAGCCCCGAAAACCGAGAACAGCAAAAAGCGAAGATTTTTAGTCTTCCTGCTTCTTGCACTACCAATATATAAATCCTAATCTTAAATTACTACTGTCTTAGTATATATATGGGTATTATTTAGAATGTTTGTTATTGTTTGCAGGTGATATGTCCCCAAAACAATTTAAATCCAAGCTTGAAATGACCATTGATAAATCAAGACAATTAGACGTCATGAAGCCTACAATAGTACTAGATCTACTAGAACTAGATCTATTAAACAATGGTCAGGTATTGTTTAATAGATCTAGTTCATTGTCAAATAGTCCAGAATATCTCTACCGCGAGAGTTTACAGGATTACATCCCCAAATAATGTATTAGATTAATTAGTCACCTGAAATAAATACGGTTCAAATACTACTGAATTACATTAATTTTGAATAAAGACGTACTACGATATGATGGACAATAAATACTTGTGAGTAAAATATGTTTGATTCGTTATTTATTTCAATACGACTACTATGTTTTTTAATGAATTATAGGGTGAGTTATAGGGTGCAATGCCACAGTATTAAGACCTATCCAAGTACTATTGCTACATGTATTAAGTGTATTAAAAATGTGTGGATTACATTCTGAAGTAATTAGAGTACTTTCAGTCGTTTGCGAGATAAGATACTAATAGGTTATATTATTAAATATATGGGGTGGAGAAGGTTTAGCAGATGAGAAGGGAGTAGAGAAAGTTTTTTGGACTAGTATAAAATTTAAAGTACATAAACTATCTTTTAATTAGATATTTTGTAAACTATTTTTTAATTACGACAGTAAAATTTTCAGACATTGAAATATATAATTATTCGTAATTTAATCCTGAGAGTACTATTGACATTATCAAAAAGAAGCATGATTTCCTCATCAAAATAATTTAAGCTGTTTTAAATGAATTTGTTTTAAGATTACATGGGCATGGTACTTGGATTTTGTCAAGTTGGTGTCTGAGATGCATACGTGACCATATGTGAATTACGATATGATATATGGTATAACTGAAGTAATTAGAGGGGCTTATTATTGATAACAAAATAACATGGAGGGATCAAACACAATTAATATGTAAAAAACTAAATCAATTCTCATATGCATTGCGAAAATTATCAAAAATTTCAAATAAATCCACAGCACTAACAGCATATTACGGTAATATAGCATCTACTTTAAGATATGGGATTATTTTTTGGGGCAATTCTACTGAAAAGGATAGTATTTTCAAAGCTCAAAAGAAATGCATTAGAACAATGTGTAATCTTTAATATTCAGATAGCTGTAAACCATATTTTACAATGTTAAACATACTTACATTTCCGTCTTTATACATTTTGGAAGTAGCCATTTTTGTAAGGCCTAATTTATGTGTGTTTAAAAAATTTTGCAATGTTCGTATGAAAAATAAAATAAGCCCTGGTCTATCAAAAACAGGACTGTATAGCAAAAGCATCTTTGGAATGGCTCATAAAATTTATAATAAATTACCTGATCATATAAGAGATATTAATAAAATAGAAGAATTCAAAAGACCAGTTACTAAGATGCTTTTACAGAAGTGCTATTATAGCCTTAATGAATATTTGGATAATATTATATATTCTTAAAACATATAAATTTAATGTAATCTGTAATTAATTGTATAATAGCTTTAATAAAATGTGTAAATATAAATAATAGATTAAATATAATATGTAATTAAATATTTGTTATAATGTTAGGTGTAATGAACAACCATGTATGTACCTACTGTATCGACTTATTAGTAATAACAATATAATTTTTGAATGTAAAGAAGGAATTGTATTATATCTTTATTATTATATATATTAAAGAAATGTTTATAACATAAATAATAATAAAAAACAAAAAAATGATTTGAATAAATTAATTTAAAGTGTTTAATATATAAATAAATATGTTTATGATAATGAAAAATTTAATAAATTTAATTTTAACAATAATGAATATATATTTAGTTAATAAGAATTAATTTGATTTAATCTGTAAATAAAATAATAATAAATAAATACCATCACGGGTGCCTATTTGGCTCCCGAGAACCGTTTAAACGGCCTCAGGGTCCCAGCGGAGGGATTAACCCATCCTCATTTCGCCGATGGTATTCGGAGGCAACACCTAACAAGTGGCGAGCTTGTTGCGGTGTTTATGATGGAATAGCCTCGTTGTATAAAGCGGTCACCCATCCCAGGCCGGCTTTGTTGTCATCTGCTTAACCTTGTTATCGGTTGCGCAGTGACTTAACCACTAGGCTGGGGCCGCTTTTTAATCTGTAAATATAATGGGTTTAATAGAATGTGTCAATATAATTAATAAATATAAAGAATATGTAGCTTAATAGTAACTATTTGTTATAATGTAAGGTAGGTATAATGAATGTATCAGTAGAGTGATGTCATAATATCACAAATTAATTTGCAAACCAGCTTGGTAGATAAGCAGCACAACACAAACAAAACTTGTTAACACCTTTGTAACCTTATGAGCAAATAAAGAGTTTTATTATTATTATAACTTATCAGAGATGTCATAATAAAATAAAAAAACTAAGAACTAGTACAAAAAATATCAATAAAAACTCCAAACTCAAAACATTACACAGTGGAAGCATGTTATTAATTAATTAGAACTTTACTAAAAAAACAACAGTTGAAAATTTCATAGATTTAAGGCCAATAAGCCATGTTAATAACTTTAAGCTTAAGTTTAACCAAAATGATGTAGTTGTCTGTTAATATAGGCATAACAATATTAGTATATTTTTCTATATAGTTTAGTTTTTGTACATGGGATGTAAACTATATAGAAAAATATACCAAAATAAACTCTCTATAAATCGAATGATTACAGTTAAAAATGATGTTAAAAGTACCAGTTTTATTTTGAAATTCGAATGACAGCTGGTACATTCAACTCTATTTTTAACTTTAATCAATACAACTACTTTACGGACACTTTGGTTCAACTCAGCCTTATATAGTACTTGGTACCTTAGTTTGTAACAAGGAGGCTGATTATGCTGTACAACGTTAAGCTAAACTTTAACCGAAGATTTAAAACTTACTTTATTAAACTAAGGTCCATAATTTTCAAACTTCGCCATGTTTATTAACTAAATTTTTCCAATAGAATGCAATTTATATTTTATTGGGTACTTGTCTGGCAATTTACAATGCATCATATAAAGAAAAGTTTAGCTTAGTGATGTGCGTGTAATCACCCCCGCAGGCACTGTTGTTTACAGATTTGCCACCAGTAGACTATTCAAAAATTTTGATGCCTATAGTGTGTTCACGATAAGAACGGCCCCCTGAAGCATCATGCTTAGAGATGGGCTGGATTTATAAATAATTGGATTTTTTTTTAATTGAATATTTTTTTGACATTAATTATAATTGGATCTGATAATAAGATATGTGCTAAACAAAATCGATTTTTTCGTCGATTATTGTTCTATTATAGTTGATTTATAAATGTATATGTAAATAATAATAATATGTGGGACAATTTACACATATTGCTCTGGTCCCTAACTACTTTAGGTTTGTAATATTACAATATTACATAATTTATTTTTATTACATTATGTTAATTTTGTCTTTGGATAAGGTAATCATTGATGATTACCTACTTATTTATACTCAATTTATACTACAGCACTGTGTAGTTCTGTACATTGGTACAGTAATAAATAATCTGCCATAGGGTGTTCTACGCATGCTGATTGGTGGGGTGCATTTTGAGTAGGCTTTTATATATATATATATGCTATATAGCATAAACAAATCAATGGCTGTGCTCCTCTTTTAGTTTGTGTGAAGCACTAGAGTTTTTTACTTGCTGGTTTCTTTTTCTCCGGGGTGTCTCTGAAGGGATCAACTTTACAGTTAGTATACCCGCCCTTAAAAATACCGATCCTTATACCTTAACTTATATATATATATGTGATTGATTACTAACCTTTTATTTAGAATAAATATTTAAGGTCGATATGGTCGGTGAAGTTGGTCACCTTGGTGGCTCCCTTGTATGGCAGATAATGATGGACAGGTCAATGGAATCAGCTAACCACCTAGTCTTACACTAGTTGGTTATGTAGAGTGTGTTCGGTCTGGTAGTATTTTTCATATTATGATTTCCATTCCATCGCGTTTAAGTTTTAAATCTGATATCGAGGTTTAATAAATACTTGTCGTTCTTTTGTCAATGAATAGCTGCCTAACCAAACGCACTCTAAGGCCTCATTGTTAAACTTTTTTTTTTGACTATTCATAAATATCGGTAAAGATTTATATGAAATAAATGATTTGATGTTATTTTATTGATGTGTACCTAACAACGCCAAAGGCGCAACCAGTGTTTACAGAGACTGTCAAAATAATTTATAGGTTGTATCATATGAGACAATTTTACAATAATTTGCTTTGTAATTTGAAATGTTATTAATATTACCGTGAATCGTAATTTTAATTATTCATTTACAAATAAGTTATTGCATTTACAACTAAGGGCCGGTTTCTTGATGAATAGCTAAATTTGACTATTAGTATATATCTTTTACAGTTGGTTTAGCAACTATAGTTAATTCATTAATCCTTATTCATTAGCAAAAACTGTAGTTATCAATAAGTTATCAGTAGACAACCATTTGTTAAATATTTTGCTAGGAAATTTAGTTTGTGTTCAGTTTGGAAATTCAGTTTTCAGCAATTTCCTAACAGGATCATATAGTATTTGGTTGAGTAGAGAGGGTAGTGAACATAGTGCAGGTGAGAGTTCAAAAGGCCTTTAAACCTACTTCACGGTCTCAAGTCCAGGAACGCTGCAGTTCATTCCCCTGCCTTTCAACCATGCGATGGACCCGGCACCCACACGGTGAATCCATGGTTTGCTAAGAACATTGTCTCAGTAATAATAGTAAATTATCTGTCATTATTTAACAATTAGTCGAGATGACTATCCATCAAGAAACCAGGGCTAAAGCGCCTTTATCCATTTTCTTTTCAGAATGTTTGTACGTATTGATTGTCACATGAAAGTTTCCCTCATATTATTGCCTCCTTAAAAAATATAAAATGTAGGATAGTACTTTAATTCATGTAAAAAAATATTATTATTATTATTATTTCATTAGGCAAGCAGTTAAAACAACTAATAGACGCCTGTATCTTGTTATTCTTAAGTGTTAAGTATTTCTTAGCTGGTGTGGTTTAAAGTTGTCCAAACAGTTTTTAAATTGATTGATAGTCTCAGCTGAGACAACTTCTTTTGGTAGTGCATTCCAAACATCCACAACTTTATTGCTCAGAAAATGCTTGCGAGGATTAATAAAAGCTCTTGTTTTATCTAATTTAAATGGGTGCCCTCGTAGCTGTGGATTAACAGTTTGTTTGAACATTTGGTGAAACTGTTGCAAGTCGTAATGTCCATTTAAGATCTAGTATGTTTCAATAAGGTCACCACATTGCCTGCGTTTTCTTAAGGTGGTTAGTTTTAGGCTTCCTAATCTCTGCTCATATGTCAAATGCTTTAGCTCTCTTGGCACCTTGGTGAGTTTTCGTTGCACTCTTTCTAAGATATCTACATCCTTCTTAAATAAAATTATAGGTACTTGTATTATAAATAATTAATTAACTTATAAATAGTTATTTTACAAAAATATATAAAGATATTTTCCTTAATTTTTTTATTAACAACTAAGTTAAGGTAATTAATGACAGTTGTTGTAAGACATGTAAATGCTACACTTCTCACACTTACAATCACAGCGGAATGCTTATTCTACAAAATTGGTACATTTTTGCACAATAATACCCTACAAACTTAACTATGAAAAATATATTATAAACACACAACTACAGTCTTCGGGCTACACTCGAGAAATCTATAAATTGGTTATACCTTGTAAAACAAATAAATTAAATTCTATAATTATTTTGTAATATTAGCATATATTTCTATATAAGCATGAATAAAGACAAATTAATATGTGGTGACCAAACAGTTTTGAATGATTCTTCAAGAAAACATAAGAATTCGTATTGTGTAAAGTATATAAAAAACAATAATATCCAATGACACGTGTATAAAAAAGACAATGGTTGATATTTACCTTGAGGAGCCATCGTTGGTAAAAAGTCAGTCCGATAGATAGCGAGAAGTACAGGATAATTAGTGCTAGTGATAAGGCACTTTTATGCAAAAAACGATCATTAGCTTTATTTGATTTTATTGTAGTTAATTCAGCTTCCTCAGCATCATTTTTTGAAGACAACTGCTCATATTTCACTGCAGGCATTATTAACTATAAGTATTTAAGTAAAAAGGTTTGTAAACCTACAGTTATTTATAATTTACGAGTAAATCCACTTGGAATTTGTGAAATGATAAAATGAAAAAGATCGTCTAATCTAACTATAGATATAAATACATATAGCCGCGTTCCGACCTCAGCATCGCTGCCGCGGATCGCTGGTTTTTTTAGCCAAGGTCGTTTCACCGCGCGGAAATGTTAGCATTTCAAGTTACCATCAATCGTTCCGCGAACAGAAATTTTAACACGAAAAGTTAGCACGGCTACTTTTTGACAGATGTTTGTTTACATGTGAATATCTATCTACAAATTGGAATTTAATTAATTATTTTATATATTCATATCTGTTTTAGTTTTAAAAGTTCGATTAAACCTAAAAAGTAAATATCGTGTAACTAAATTCAGCTTTGGTATGTTTAGTTTGAGGTTGTTAATTAAATTAATACTTTTTTAGCCAAGGTCGTTTCACCGCGCGGAAATGTTAGTAATTCAAGTTACCATCAATCGTTCCGCGAACAGAAATTTTAACACGAAAAGTTAGCACGGCTACTTTTTGACAGATGTTTGTTTACATGTGAATATCTAACTACAAATTGGAATTTAATTAATTATTTTATATATTCATATCTGTTTTAGTTTTAAAAGTTCGATTAAACCTAAAAAATAAATATCGTGTAACTAAATTCAGCTTTGGTATGTTTAGTTTGAGGTTGTTAATATTGTGATATTATAAAATTATTGTATTTAAATAATAGTTAATTAAAAAATATTGATTTATTATATAATGATAAGGTAGTAATATTTTTAATTTCAATTATTTAATTCAAAATAGTGCTTCTTGTCAAAAAGTGGCATCAAAAATCAACACCGATCGTTTCCGAGCTGCATTTTAGCATCGCTAAAAAAAATGACATGGCTGTGTTGAAACGGGCGGTCGCGCTGGTTTTTGAAGTCAGCACGAGAAACTGCCCGCGTTAGCTCACGGAACGCTGGAATTAATACATCGCTGCCACGGATCGCTGGTTTTTTTAGCCAAGCCTCGCGTTCCGTGCTTAGCATCGCTGCCATGGATCGCTGGTTTTTTTAGCCAAGGTCGTTTCACCGCGCGGAAATGTTAGCAATTCAAGTTACCATCAATCGTTCCGCGAACAGAAATTTAACACGAAAAGTTAGCACGGCTACTTTTTGACAGATGTTTGTTTACATGTGAATATCTATCTACAAATCGGAATTTAATTAATTATTTTATATATTCATATGTGTTTTAGTTTTAAAAGTTCGATTAAACCTAAAAAGTAAATATCGTGTAACTAAATTCAGCTTTGGTATGTTTAGTTTGAGGTTGTTAATTAAATTAATACTGTGATATTATAAAATTATTGTATTTAAATAATAGTTAATTAAAAAATATTGATTTATTATATAATGATAAGGTAGTAATATTTTTAATTTTAATTATTTCATTCAAAATAGTGCTTCTTGTCAAAAAGTGGCATCAAAAATCATCACCGATCGTTTCCGAGCTGCATTTTAGCATCGCTAAAAAAAATGACATGGCTGTGTTGAAACGGGCGGTCGCACTGGTTTTTGAAGTCAGCACGAGAAACTCACGGAATAGAAAAAACAAGTGGAAATGCTATAAAGCACCAAATGTATTAGAACCGGTGTCGCCAAAATCATATATCTATAAGTATTGAATCTATAACCACTTCGTCCTGATTGGTTGCAAATATACACAGCAATTTTAATCACTATTCTCCAAATAATTAGATTTAAATTCATATAAAAAAATAATCATGCCATCTATCATAAAGTAGTAAGAACCACTGAACAAATGAGTAAGAACCTCCTATAAAAGGTTCTGCTATTCCTACACAGATGGCGTGATTACTACAACATTCGAATAAATGTTTTGTTCAGTCGACATAAGGCATATTATCTTTTATATAAAAAAAGTATTTTAGTTTATTCTAGAACTTTCCTTGCATAAAAATATAATAATTCAAAGGCGGCGACATAATAAAATATTTAAAGTATCGATATCGATGCTTTTTTAAAATATAAATGTGCTCTATATATTTAAACGCAGATGGAAGGGAAAACTTTTTAGAAAACATAGCTATAAAACTTTTAGAAAATATAAAGGCTTAAAAAACTTAATTTTGTAAATAAGTATATTTTTTTAAGTTGAGTTGGGTGACGTTGTCGTGACGTTTAATATAACTAGTATTTTTGTAATAAAAATAAAGAAATTAGGCAAAATGAAGAAATTATTTTTTTTATTTAAAAAAAATGAGTTTTTAGTCGCAATGGTACAGACCCCAATTTTGTTTGTGCATATGACGTGACGAGTCTTAATTAAATATATATCTCAGAAACCATTTTTTTTATTTAAAAAATAATTTTAGGTATATTCACAAGAAAGGAAATCTTGTCGGGAGCCCATTGATTTGTAAAATTGTTATCGGCAGGATGCATGAAAATTTATCAAAAAAAGCTACTTATAAAAAGTATTTTGCATTAGGCGGCCGGTTCAATTTACAATAAAACAAATAGAGTTGTATTCTTAGTATATTTCACACAATATCTCACTATTACAACGTTCCAATTTATATATAACCATATAAAATAGGACCCTGCAATATTATAATTTATTGCTCGCGATCTGCACTACTCGTTAGCTGATAACCAATGAATGTCGATATATCTGCCAAAAGTGAGAAAAAAAATGGAAACATCAAGTAAAACCTCAGCAGATTAAAAATATTATAATAGAATAGAATATGTATTTATTCAATAAAATAAAACAAAAAAACTTACGCTAACTTGCAATAATATAATAATACGATTACAATGCTATTAAAACTACATTTTATTGAAATGGTTTCACCCTCAGCTTGAGATAAATAAATAGTGTCTCGCGCTCATTTTCAGGATGAACCATGATTATTAACCTAGATTTTATACATAATAAAATTGCTTATTTATTACCTACCATTTCCTTTTTCTGTGCATTTACCATTTTCTTAAATTAATTTTAAAACTAGTTGGATTTTTAATATTTCTTATGCTATACATAATACATAATAGGTATTAAACGACGCAAAGAGAGAAATTAAATATATAGAACCATCAGGCAGTTCACATTCTTCAACACCGAGAAAGAAGAAACTCAATGGCCAACTAAGATTTTGCCAAAGCAAAATTAAAAAGCAAAGCCTAAAAATAAAACAATTACAAACAAAAAATCAAAGACTTGAAAACAAAAAAAAAATGATGAAAAATTATTAAACTTGGATAAAAATTTGGTACGACAAAGGAAAACTTGGATAGTCTCAAAAACACTAATTTAGAGGTAAAACTTTTTCATCTTATTCATAATTTATATTTGTAAAATAAAATGTAATATTTTATTATAAAAATGCAGCGTTCATATATTGTAGCTGAAACCAAAATGAAAAACAATATAACAAAAACAATGAACAGGAGAAAAACTAAATTTAAAATAGTGTGAAATAGATTTGATATTTAGTCAACAAAATACTCTTTATATGGGTTATCTTATTCTTATAGAACAATTGCCTATTATGAAACATTTTAATATCATATCATAAACACTTCCAATACCTCTATGTATGTAGTAATAAAAAAAAACACGGTAACTTGATTAAAAAGCTTAACGATTTTCAAAGTTGGAAATGCTGTTAGTTTTGTATATTTATATCCTTTTTTTATATTAAAATATCATCTTCTATAAAATGTTCAAAACATATGGTGCTTGATTTTGTTGGCATCCAATCAATTCTACCTGTAGCATCAATCCATTTCTCTTTGACCGTGGTGTCTTTGGGAAACCTAAAAATATTTTAAATGAAGGTTAGAAAGTTGGTTAAGTTCTTATTGATGACCTTTCAATGATTTTAATGAAATTATATATAAACCGCTCATTGTAACAATATGGTAAATGGTAAGTAATGGTAATGGTAAGTAATTGTAACAATGGTAGCCTACTAAATTTTGATTATTCAATTTTATAAACTATTAATTTAAATTTCTTTTTACAAACAACTGTTACTGTGTCTAAATATGAACACAATTCTTCGTAATAGAGAATGGCTGCAGCGCTATAAAGATTTTTTTATGTATGTGTTTTAAGGTAAACCAACCAAATTGTGCTCACTTCTACGTATAGGGAGTTTATCGTACATTTTATTATTCTAAGCCCACACTATTAAAAAATTGTATGCGATACAATATGAATAAATATTTAAAAAAATATGTAAGTATATAATTTTGTATAACTGCCGAAATTGTTCCTTCTTTTCTATAAATAAGTTATATCGATAAGCACCCACTACAACACTAACCGAGTAGCAAAGAACTTTTGAAATCCAAATTTCAATCTAAAGTATTCTTTATTACAATAACATAAGGTTGATTTTAACTTCATTTAAACTATAATTATTAGTAAACTAAAATAAGCTAAGGTTTTTAAAGAATACTAACAAAATCGTACTTAACGATGATACGAAACACCTCCATTACGAAGATTTTTTCTCCTACTATCGTTTTTGCACTCCAGAATGCAACAATACGGCATATTTACAATAATTATGCGGAAAAATCAGGAACGACGCGAGACTACCAACTCGAAGCGATGTTAGACACGACTGATAACGACTGGGATCAAATAAGCGTAGCTACGCTTAATTGTGCCACACTAAACACGCCTACTTTGCACTTCTACTTGTTTTTTCTATTCCGTGGAGAAACTGCCCACGTTAGCTCTCGGAACGCAGGGAAGGTCGTTTCACCGCGCGAAAATGTTAGCATTCAAGTTACCATCAATCGTTCCGCGACCAGAAATTTTAACACGAAAAGTTAGCACGGCTACTTTTTGACAGATGTTTGTTTACATGTGAATATCTATCTACAAATTGGAATTTAATTAATTATTTTATATATTCATATCTGTTTTAGTTTTAAAAGTTCGATTAAACCTAAAAAATAAATATCGTGTAACTAAATTCAGCTTTGGTATGTTTAGTTTGAGGTTTGTTAATTAAATTAATATTGTGATATTACTGTAAGTATTTAAATAATAGTTAATTAAAAAATGTTGATTTATTATATAATGATAAGGTAGTAATATTTTTAATTTCAATTATTTAATTCAAAATAGTTCTTCTAGTCAAAAAGTGGCATCAAAAATCAACACCGATTGTTTCCGAGCTGCATTTTAGCATCGCTAAAAAATATGACATGGCTGTGTTGATACGGGCGGTCGCGCTGGTTTTTGAAATAAGCACGAGAAACTGCCCGCGCTAGCTCTCGGAACGTATTAATCCGACCCTTCGAATCTACTACAGACTATTGTAATCTAGCTGGGATGGGATGTGATGTGATTTGTGAATAATAATTAATATACGATTGTTGTTTTTTTATTTATTAAGGCATTGGTGCTACCAGACTATCAGGGTGCGTTTTGTTAGCTGGTAATGTAGCGGTAATGTGACATCTGTGCATTTGATTATTCTATTATTTTTCATAGTTAAGTTTATAGGATATTATTGTGCAAGAGAGGTTGTGAGCGCGCTTAATCACTGGTCCGATTCATTAGCACGCTAATATCACCGTGAGTGATTACATCGCGCTTTTTGAATCGGACCGGTGATTATGAACGCCAGCGCTGACAGCGGTATTATCGCCATTCGGACCGTGAGGTAAACGTAAGCGCTGACAGCGGTGTTATCCTCATTCGGACCGTGAGATTTGTATACAAACATTTTTTTTATCTCGTATTGTTGCCTTTTCCCAAAATCCTAGCAAAATTAGTGAAAAGTGTAATTAGTGAAGTGAAAAGTGTCGATATATTTAAAGTAAATTGTAGTGGTATTATTCTCAAATAACTAGTTGGGCGCATTCACGTAGCAGGCATCGACTACCAGCGCTTATAGTCGATGCTGTAGGGCGTCTCTATACTACGCCGGTCAACCTTGCGCAAAAGTGCTGGAAATTGGTTGCTGTTTAGATAATACCTACACTAATAAAGGAAACGGCTGCTTCCTGCTTGAATGCGCCCTGAGTGTTTAATCTAAGTTTATTGCTAATTGGCAGAAGTATATATGTGAGCGCTATTCCCCGCTTAGAGTACAGTATTGATACGGCAATCTCCACCGGCAAAAATCGATAGAAAAGTGTTTTAGCGCCTCCATCTTAACTAAAAATTTTGTCTCCATGTTGCTCTCGAATTAAAAATTCATAAGTGCGTCGTTTAACTAGTCATTGCAGTGATCATAACGTGCTTTGACTTGAGTAAGCAAATTGATATATTTGCAATTCTTCAAAAAAGGTAACAATTTTACTTACTTAAATATAGATTTATTCATTAAAAAATGTGATTATACCCACATCAAATACAAAAACTTTATATTAACTGTTTACTGGTATTGTGGGTGCAGTGTGACCCCATGCTTAATGTTTTTTTTTGTTTTTTAAACAAAGCATCCTGCATAGTAGTTTTGGTGCTACATCACTTACCAGGATGCAGGTATGCATTTGTTAAAACGCTATTTGTTTGTTAAAGAAATTTACTCTATACTCACAGACAACTATTATTATGCAAAAAGTAACTCTTTAACTTGAAATGTATGAAAAGATTGATATAGTCTCCCATATAATATTTCAATAAAAAATGTAACATTTTGTACCAAACCTGACATTTTGGTACTTTTTAACAGCTCTGCAAGTGACATAACTACAATAATTTATAGTGAAAGCTATTGGAACACTAAACATCATAATGTTCTACTGGCCTAAGTAGTAAATTAAATCATTTATTGTGGTTCAAAGTGTGTTCAAAAAGAACTGAAGTGCGTGATCAAAATTATTATTTATTTAAACCTTGGTTTATTTAATGCAAACCAATTAATTTGTGTCTAAAAATCTAAATTTAATTCTATTCTAGTATAATAAATGTTTTCAATTAGTAATTAAAAGTGCCAAACGGTGAAAAACCGCATGAAAAAAAAACATTGAAAACTTTGATATTACCGCTAAATTTGTAAGAAACGCGTAAGATTGTAGTGAACTGTAGTAAATAAATCTGGATGATAAAATATTTCCTAAATAATTTTGCATAAATAAAAATAAAAAAAAGAAGCATACTCTTGAAAAATGTGCAGTAACACCTTAAAAGAGTAGTTCTCAACCCGGCGTACTCTTAAATACAATGTTTTCTCGAGATAACGCAAGTTCTAACCCATCATCACCCCATGTAACAACAATGACAGCAAACATTTTACAAAAGCATGTTTAAAAAAACATGCAGCATCTCTGTTGGATCTATACCAAAAGAAGTCACCATAACAACACAGCAAGGTAATGATGATGAAAATAATGAAGAGCACGACAGTAACAACATGTGGCAGATAGAGTGTCTCAAGCTAAATGGAAGAGAGTGGAATACAGTCCCATGATGATAAATCTACAAAGAAACTAAAAAAGATGCTCATTTACCCGGTAACGACACAAAACCAATTTGAGGTGCTGAATAAGGATAATGTCGAAGACAGTCAAGAAGGAACGAAGGAAGACATATTGAAGTGCCAAAACCTAAACCTATATTTGTAACAGGTGTCAAAACCACCCTGCAAGTTATAGGGGATGCACAAAATATCAACAATATAAAGAAAGAATACTAAAAATCAAACCTATTATAAGTAATGCTAAATATAGCAACAAGGAACAACAACTACCGACAAAGTATAACATGATTAATAAAAAAGAAATAGGCTTTTCTTCTTTATTAATCATGTTATACTTTGTCGGTAGTTGTTGTTCCTTACGAACAACAACTACCGACAAAGAACATACCCATAAGAAATCCTAAGCTGAAGCTACCTGCAATAGCCAGCCGAAACAAGTAACCTACAGAACGAGAGAAGGGTCTGAAAACTTAACTGAGTTATTAGACATTATGTTTAACAAATTCCAAGAGGCCATAAGTAACATGATGGATCATATGATCCAGCTTGTAACTAATATAATCTGAATGAATTAGATATAACTCACATAATAACCTGGAATGCCAATGTGCTAACGGAACGGAAAAAGGAACTTGAAATATACCTAAAAAGTGAGCATATTGACATAGCATTAATATCTGAAACCAGATTTCCTGATAAAAGCTATGCCACAATAAAAAACTATTACATCTATACAACAAATCACCCACCAGGAAAATCACAAGGAGGAACTGCAATCATAATAAAAACAATTATAAAACATCACACACTGGAACCTTACAGTTAAGATAAAATCTAAACCACCAGTTTTAAAATACTGAAATAACAATATTGGCTATATACTGCCCACCAAAACACATTATCAATACTGATGATTTGAAAGCTTACTTTGCTCTACTTGGCTCCAGATATATAAGTGGAGGGGATTGGAATGCCAAAAACACCTACTGGGGCTCATGGCTAACCACACCACGTGGTAGACAACTATATTGAACTGCAGAAGAGCTGAAATTCGACTTTACTTCGCATGGGGAGCCAACCTATTGGCCCACAGCTTTCAAAAAAGTGCCAGATGTAGTGGATTTCTTTATATCTAGAAACATTTCTACAAATTACCTAAACATTGAATCATGTACAGACTTATCATCGGATCACACAACTGTATTTCTGAAAATATCTAGCACAATTACAATGATCAAACCACCCAATAAAATATATAATAAATCCAACTGGGAAAACTTTAAGTGCACAATTAATACTAAAATCAAACTTACAAAAAAAATTAAAGATGTTGAACAAATTGAAGTTTCTATAGAGAAATTCAACATCATAATCCATAAAGCAGCCAACGATTCTACTGTATTAAAAAAAAAAGTATCTCAAAATTCTAGATACCCAAGCGATAAGAGAGCCTTCAACAAATCATCAAATGAACTTAAAATACTTATAAAAACTATACTAACATGCCTTACCCCAACTGAGAAAACCAACAACTCATTATGAAAAACCACAAAGAAATTAACTTGACCTCAAGATATGGTTCCACCAAAAAAAAAATGAAATGGGATCATGGGCTAGATCTGATCTGGAAAAAGCAACAGCATTTGCAGAATACCTGCAGGGAGTCTTTCAACCCTACAATAGCTCACAGCAGCAACATGATGAAGAAGTGGGATTGTATCTAAGTTCTACGACAAAATGTGCCTGCCCCTTAGAAAGGTAAAGGCAAATGAAGTATTAAAAGAAATTAAAAATCTAAAAAAATGGAAAACCCCCGATATGATTAGCTTGACTCAACATTACTGAAGAACCTGCCTAAAAAAGGAATACTTATGTTGGTGAATATATTTAATGTTGCATGCCTAAGATTATTACATTTCCCCAGCCAATGGAAAATGGCCCAAGTCGTTATGATTCTTAAACTGGATTCGAACCAGGGACCTAAGTGTTTTTAATTCCAAGGTCTAACCAACTCGGTCACCATGTATAATATTTTGAATTAAAAAAATCATTAATTGTACAATAACACTTTTCAATAAGCCATTTTTCCAATTTAGTTTTACATTCTTTATCCGATACCACTTCCCTAAATACTTTTGGTATTTTATTATATTATTTTATACACATAATGTATGCGTTTTCAGTATACAATGAAAAAAAACTTTAACAATCAAAAGCCTAGTTGGGTCTCTAGGTACCAATTTTACAGTTTTTTTAATTTTCTAACAAAAATAGCAAATTCCAAGATATATAATGATATTAATGTTAATAGCTTTAATCTTATAAATAATGGTTTACATGTATCATAGAGACCAACTCCACATATCACTATTACATTTTTTGTGTTATAAACGCTTTATTAATATTAGTGGAATTGCCCCACATTATAAGTCCATACTTTAGTACAGATGCAACATAACCATGATAAGCCATCAAAGCCGCACTTTCGCTCGCTACTATTCTTAATATTTTTAACGCAAAAATAAATTTGTTTAATTTGTTACACACATATTCAATATGTAACTTTCAGTTGCAATATTGATCAATATTTAGTCCTAGGAAATTTGATATCTTTAGTTTTATCTATAGTTTTACTGCAACAATGTATTTTTTAATTAGTTTTATATGTAGGGCATGTAGGACAATTTACACAATATTGCTCTGGTCACAAACTAAGCTCTAAAAATAGGCTTGTACTATGTGTACCAGAAGCAACTATATAATACATATTATATTTTATAAAAACCCAGACCGTGACAAACTGTAGTAAAAACGTACTTTTTTTTTTGTTGTGGGTGGGAATCGAACCCACGACCTCCGGATACAGCGCTAAAGTCGCAACCACTAGTCTACGGAGTTTTAATAGCTTTATAATTACAAAAATTAATATATTTAGTTTTATCTAAGTTAGCATTTAGATGATTATATTGCAGCCAATTTAGTATAGAATTTACAGCATTATTTACTACACTTTCATAGAGAATTGATTTTTCAATATTAGGTATTGCGGTCGAGATGTCGTCTGCATATAAAACACATTTGCTATCAGTTATCAACTGATAGCAAATGTGATCATGATGAAGATCATTGATATATAAAATAAACTATAATTGACCCAACACACTCCCTTGAGGTACGCCATATCTGTTAAACTCATATGTAGATTTATATTGTGTACAGTTTAAAGTACCAGAAACTCTCATGACATTGTTTTCTATTATTTAAGTAGCTAGTGATCCATTTTTATTAAGGATCTGCGTCGTGATATTAGTCGGATTCATTAGAGTTTCTTTGAACAAGCCGAAAACATCCATAATATGGTTTCTATTGTATGAATGTCTTGCTCCTATTTTCCCTAGGTAATTAAAGTGTCTATCTGACGCATGGATTGATAAATTGGTTTATGGAGCGATGAGAAAGGGTAACAGTGCGTATCGTTAATACTATCGTCAGCTTAGTGACGATAGTTTGGATGTTTTTAGGTTGTAAGACATCAAATCAGTACAGCCAAACACCGCCATGTTCAAAATAACATTTGCAATAAGTCTCCTATCAATACGTGGAAGTATCCGAAATCAATAGGTCTAGGTCGCTCTTAAAGCAAGATTTACCTAGGTTCTGTAACATGGAACCAACTCAATGTTCACTTCGGATCCCACATTGGATGTGGACATACAAAGAAACGTTAGCAGAGATGGCAATGTTGCCGATGCCTTATTATATTAACCCATTATCGTCATTTTTCTATAATACAGTTTTAAATCAAAGGTTATAGAGTCTGTTATTCTTAAACAACAGTCGCCATGGATTTCTAAACCATTTCCAATATGGTTTTCGTCGCGATCATACTTCAGCTTTACTAAAAGTAACTGAAGACATCAGAAACGGCATGGATGAAACAAAGGTCACAGTACTTGAACTGATTGATTTCATTAATGCCGTTAACACATTCTGATTTGCTAATCGCAACACTGTATCGTCTTGGAATCTCGTCAAGGACTTTTTCGTGGTTTTATCATGTCTAAAGTTTACATGACAATGATTGACTCGGTATGACAATGCACCGATTCGTTATGTGTAGAGGTTAAGATACTGAGTATATACCTGAACTCTCATGCTGGGAAGCGCAAGTCACCAATACTAGCCGTAAAATGTTTTCTTCAATGCACTCTCTCAATAAACTTAAATATTTTAAACTTCTATTAAACGAACCTGATACCCCTAAATACCTTAAAGACTGTTTTACATCTCTTGGCTCGCATCAGCGAGTTATTCGTTCTGCACTTAACTCTAGCTTTTCCATTTCTTCGCAACACTTTACTTTTGCCCCCAAATCGTGCGTGCGTGCTCCTCTGTTTGTGACAGGTCGTCCACGTAGTGCTCGTACGAAAAAGGTGGTCAAAGCAGTAAGGGAAAGAATTCGACGAAATCCTGTCCGAACGCAAAAGATTTTATCTCGGGAGATGAAGATAGCACCTAGAACCATGTCGCGTATTTTAAAAGATGACTTAGGACTTGCAGCGTATAAGAGACTGGTCATTTTTTAACTGATAATTTAAAAAAGAATAGGGTGGTAAAATTGAAACAACTACTGAAGTAGTACGCATAGGGGAGGTCACAGAAAAATGTTGTTTACGGATGAGATTTTTTTTACAATTGAACAACATTTTAATAAACAATATGACCGTATTTATGGTCAAAGCTCTAAGGAAGCTTCCCAATTAGTCGACAGAGTACAACGTGGGTATTATCCGACTTCAGTGATGGTTTGGCGGGGTGTTAGCTATGACTGAGCCACATTTTTGTGGAAAAGGTACCAAAACATCGGCACAAGTGTATCAAGATACCATTCTTGAGAAGGTAGTTAAGCCCATTAACAACATCATGATAACCAAGTATGGTCCTTCCAGCAAGACTCGGCGCCGGGTCATAAAGCTCGGTCCACACAGTCTTGGTTGGAAGCGAACGTTTCGGACTTCATCAGAGCTGAAGACTGGCCATCGTCTAGTCCCGATATTAATCCGCTGGATTATGATTTATGGTCAGTTTTAGAGAGAACGGCTTGCTCTAAATGCCATGATAAATTGGAGTCCCTAAAACAATCAATACGATTGGCAGTTAAGAATTTTCCCATGGAAAGAGTGCGTGCTTCTATTGATAGCTGGCCTCAACGTTTAAAGGACTGTATTGCAGCCAATGGAGATCACTTCGAATAAGCTTTTTATATTTTAAATTGTTTTATATTTATGTATTAAACTAACACACTGTAAAAGTAATCAATGTTATTTGCAATAAAAAAAAATACTCATTTTTTTCCTTTGGGAACTATTTAAGGGCCCTGGAGTCGACTTGACGCCCATACAAACATACTTCCAATATATACTTGGCTGTTGGTTGAAGTTATTTTTATGTTCGTAATTGTACATAAACATATTTATGTTGTGGGTATTTTTTTTTTGTATTAGGTATAATATTAGAAAATAAATTTAGAAATATACGTGGTGGTCAAGTTGGTTAAACCTTGGACTTAAAAACACTTAGGTCCCTGGTTCGAATCCCGATGTGTAACAATGAGTTTTTAATTTAAAAAAATATGTACATTTGTTTGACAACACCACTATAGTGCCTCGGAGAGCACGTTAAGCTGTCGGTCCCGGTTTCACTATACCAACTTGTGAAACTGTTTATAGATGGGTTATTGAGTCTATTCAAAACATAGCGACGAGCTAGCCACTTGTTCGGTGTAGATTTATACCATCGGCTACGACGAGGTGGGATTAAAACCCCTCCGCTGGGTACCCTGGGGCCGTCTAGACAGTTTCGGGCGCCGTAAGGCACCTGAAGGCTGCCAAGGTGATGATATTTATATGACATTAGAAAAGTTAAAGAATAAATACAATGACCGACAAAAAAAATATTAATTCTGTGACAAACAGTAATTGAGTATTATTGAAAAGTGTTTTGTACTACTAATTTTGTATGGAGAACACAGAGTTCGCGATTATGAATGCAGTGTCCTTAACACAAATATGCTTTTGTTTGCACTGTATATAGCATACTTGAAATTCCAGAGTTCATTTGTGAGGCAAACCGAATGAGGGACACAAAATATTAACCTAAACAAGCGCACAACAATAAATTATAATTATTAACATGAAATATCTCTTTAAGTTGATCCTAATATTTATTTTTAAATAAAGCTGTTATATTAGTATCTTTATATATATATTTTATTCTCTATCTATTCAATAACTAACTAACAATATTACACCTAACCATAATTTTACTCCGATATGAACAAATCTCCGATTGCTGCTCTATATACACTAATACTCCATGTGCTTTCCGTTGATCAATAATCATATTATGCCTAAGGAAAAGGGTGTAAGCCCTTTATTTATAAGTATTTATTTATGCTACAAGTTTTATTGTAATTATAGTTATTTCGTATATTTTAAATTATAATAATAATATAATAATATGTAGGACAAATTACACATATTGCTCTGGTCTTGTACTATGTCTACCAGAAGCAACGATATAATACATATTATATTTTATAAACACCCAGACCATGACAAACTGTACAGAAAAAAACGTACCAATTTTTTTTTTGCCATGGGTGGGAATCGAACCCACGACCTCTGGATACAACGCCAAAGGCGCAACCACTAGTCTACGGAGGCTGTCAATTATTACTTAATTGTATTTCTGATATAATATTATTATTTCCATGTCATTATCTTTTTATTCTCTAAGAGTATTCTTTCTTTTTAAAGAATAAGCAGCACTGGATTTGTTTAATCATAACAAACACTAACATACAAAACTTTGGTATGCATTGGTTAGCGTTGATAAATGTAGATTTAATGACCAAAGCACAATAGGTAGACCCTTACTGTTATAAATCTATCATCTATCTGATATATATCTTGTTATAGACTGGAAGATGATAACAGAAAACGTTCTCCCATTTTCTACTGCATATATTTTTATAAATTAATAATGAGGAGTTTTTCAGTAGTTATTATTTAACGCAACAGATGGCGTTTAGTCGCTATCTACAAAAACTGTCAAAATAGATAGTGGTAATATATAAAATACACCCAAAATTTAGGGTAAATAGGAAAATAAATATCTTTTTACGAATAATTTATAAAATTTACTTAACATTGTTGATTATATATACACTAATATCCTGAGCACGTTGCCTTACAGCACCAACTTAAGTATTTTTTTTCTTTTAAATATCATCATATCAGTAATTAAATTTGAATTTCTAAAGTACCTTGGTCTTTTTAACGAAGTTTCTCTTGACACGGCATCTACTAATGATTATAGACAGCAATAATATAGAGAAGTAGATACATACAAATGTGACAAAATATGGTAAAAAATATAACACGTCTTGCAATACCAAATTAAGTTAAGTCGTAGAGATTTTTTAGTCAACCTTTTTTTGACAGTTTTTGTGGATATCTCTCCTGCTGCCTATCTAGTGGAATATTTTAAAACCGTCAAAAAGAAAACTCCTCTTTAACCCTAAAATACGAAAGATAAAGGGGTTATTGGCCGCCGCACACTTGCATGTCATAAAGAAAATGTTTTTTACGTCGGCTTGCATTTAGACAGCACGGAATTTTCATTTTTTTCTGATTTTCACACAACCCTTTGATCCTACTCGGCCGTTGTGAATTGCATGTCCTTAATTACGATAACTTGACTTTGTATGCACTACCTTATGTTACAAAGGCTGGCAATATAATATTACGGAAAACCACTAAAATTCTTTACAGAAAGAAAGGCCATTTTCATTATCACGTGCAAGCGTGCGGCGGCCAATCATTAATATTTTAGGGTTAATTATTAATTCTTAAAAGGGCATGCAGTAGAAAATGGGGAACGTTTTCTGTCATCA
This sequence comes from Monopis laevigella, assembly GCA_947458855.1. Taxonomy (NCBI): domain Eukaryota; kingdom Metazoa; phylum Arthropoda; class Insecta; order Lepidoptera; family Tineidae; genus Monopis; species Monopis laevigella. The sequence continues at coordinate 35,219,615 of OX381576.1, read as the reverse complement.
TCTCCCAGTCTATTATTAATGGGTATAACTTAATTCTAAGGTGGCTTAAAGTTGTCACAATTTTTTAAATTGATGGATTCCTCTACTATTTTTCCTTTATTATTTCTGTATTAGCATTTCAGGTATAATTAGTTTTTGAATATTATAACTCTATTATCTTTAAACCGATTTACTTTACCAGAGCAATATTAAAATTTTATAAATATATAGCAATATTCAAATTTTATAATGTTATTTTCAGAATAAAATGAATGAATCAATGTATGGCGAGTTTATGGATGCGGCCTCAGAAGTAAATGATGCATATGTAAGGGCACAAGCAATATTTGTACGCGTCCCTCATATGATCAATCCATCTCATTTCTACATCCAACCAACTGTGTATAGCAAATACTTACGTTTGATTGAAGGAATGCAACCAACTGCACCATTCACACCACAGAAATCTGACCTTATTTTATTGAATTCAGGTAATGTCATTAAAAGAGGGCAAGTAATTGCAGCAACTAACTCTAACTGCTTTAAAGTATTTACCCTTGATTATGGAGAAATATTAGAGGATGTTTCCGTACAACATATCATGGAAATTCCTAGATTGTTGCGACAAATGCCAGCAATGAGTACACTTTGTAGTTTGTTGGTTGAACCATATCATACAATGTGGTCACAAGAAGCAATAGATACCATGAGAAAATTGGTGACAACTGAGAAAATTAGGATAATCATGAAGTCTTGGCAAAATTATTTTGCTCTGATAACCTGTATGTACCCAGATGTTTCTTTCATCTTGCTCAACTGTCGCCTGGCCAGCAACAGAGTTGCAGACGAAGACATCGCTGTTCACTACTGCAATTTACCGAAACCAGTAGTTAGATATTACTCTCATGAAAACTTCATAATCGGTCAAAAACTAAAAGTAAAGTTCATGTATAAAGATCCCCATCTCGGGTTTTATGTAAGGCAGGTTGATAGCACACCATTCATTGACTACTACCCAAATCCCAATTACCAGATGGTCAATCGAAAATTATTCATTGGATACGGCCTCATGTACAGGGAAAATAATAAGCTCAAGAGAGCTATCGTGGTGAAGACATTCGGACGCCAGAGCGCCGAAGTGAGATTAATCGATACCGGTGAAATTATTAAGACAAGTGTTAATAAACTTTTTGATGGACCCCTAAGTATATTTAATAAACCAATCCTATCTATTTATTGTATAACATACGAGGAGGATTTTAAAATGAAGTATATTCACTTTAAGAAGTACTTTGTGCATGGGGTCGAGTTCAATGTGACCATAACCAAGTTGGGAGACAAGTTTGCCTTTCCTCACCAAGTAAACATTTCCGATGTGGACGATGTGCGCGTTGTTCGCCGTGTCCGTTGAGCTTTTTTGGTTTCAAGCTTTAAAAAGAGCTTTTACAAAATGAGTACATTAAATTTTGTTTTTCCCATATTGTAACTACATTCGCCACATAATGTCTAGTTTTGTATGGCTGTATGAAGATAAAAAAACTTTATTGTACGCAAACATATGCTATTGAACACACAAAGGTTTTGTAATCCGCTAGGTACCCAATGAATATAATTATAATTAATTATTATTTACGATTGATTGATGCAAAACTGCTTTAACCAATCGTAATGCATTTAGAAACTTTCCTCGCTGCACAAATATTTCGTTACTAGCCGGACAATTCTAATTTGACGTACAGTGCGTCAAAAAAGTCTAGAAATTATTTGTTGGTATTATTTATATATTTTTTATTTTAGGTAACACTGATATATTCTCAAACTCAGTTTGCGATTTGTGTGTTTTTCTGTAAATTATGTGTTTATTTAAAATTGATTAGTAGTACGTTTTATTATTATATATTTATTATTATTTATTAGTAGTATGAAACATATATATAATTAAGAATAAGACTATTAAAAGTGGTGGAAATAACGTATTTCAACATTGTTTATGAGAATTTAAACCTGGAAAGCATATTTCAAATCAAATCAAATATTATTTATTTCATGTAAATCTTTACAGATATTTATGAATAGTCAAAAAAAAAAAAGTTTTAACAATAAGGTCTAGAGTGCGTTTGGTTAGGCTGCTATATATATATATATATATAACCATTATAGATTAATTAATAAAAGGTGTCATAAATAAAAGTATTAAAAAAACCAACCAACCAAACGCACGCTACATAACCAACTAGTGTAAGACTAGGTGGTTAGCTGATTCCATTGACCTTCCGATTATCATCTGCCATACAAGGGTGCCACCGAGGCGACCGACCTCACCAACCGTATCCACGCCTTAAATATTTCACATTTGGAAGACGTTTACGGTCGAACAACAGAAATACTGGTATGTACTTCGGAATATTTTTTATATAAGTTTTGTATATAAATAAGTTTTGATACTTAATAATTTATTACAATGAATTTAGAACGATTGTTTATATCTCTTTTAGGTGCTAAACCTAGTTACATCATGTTCTTTCAAGTTAATTATTTTTATTTTCAGGAGTATCTGTAATCATTACTCTGCGGCGAATCTAAGGGTGATACTCCTGGAAAGCTCAAAACTGCCAGACCTGGGGCTCTAGAGAAAAAGCAGGCGAGGCGACATGTCGCGTCGCCTCAGTCAAAAACGTATGTATTTTGACAGTGACAGTAGGCGTGAGGTACGCTGTCACCTATATACATATACAGTTATATATATATATACAGTTTTGATTGAAGGCGACACGACACGTCGCCTCGCCTGATTTTTCTCTAAGGAATATTTGGGCGAGGATAATTATCTTAAAATTTAATTGTTATGTTTTAGCAATCCAACCAATTTGGTTACATAGCTATTGCCATCTACATATGTCGAGACTGCTGGTCCTTATTTACAGACATCATTTTACGCTCAAAAATATTTGAACTCTAACCTTCAGTATTAGCGTCTATAAAGATTGAACGCGTTGGTTTGTGCGTACCTTTAGGGTGGTCTCGTTCTTTGAAGGACATGTAATTACGTGACAATTGTTTTAGAGGATCAAAAAACAGTTACTGCAGAGTGGTACACTAACAATTGTTTGTCACATGTCCTTGAAAATTTTCGAGAGAAACGACCTCGCAGAAGGATCCTCCTTCACCACGATAACGCCTCGTCGCAAACCGCCGGGCGAACGATTGACTATTTGGCGACGTCAGACGTGGAATTAGTGAGTCACGTGCCGTATAGCCCCGAACCTTGCGATTTTTAATTATTCCCGACAATAAAAGAAAAACTTCGAGAAAAACCATTTATGGACGTAGAGGAAGCAGTGGCTGCGTTTTAAAATGCTGTTGAAAAGACCCTTAAGAACGAGTGGGCAAAGTGCTTATCTCAGTGGTTCCATCGGATGCAGCGATGTGTTGATGTGCATGGACTCTATTTTGAAAAGACATAATAATACTAATAATTTATAGTTTGCTCAGTTTTTGATTTTCTATAGACCATTTAGGCATGATACATCGATTTTACTTTATGTATTAAAATGTTTTTCTTTGCACTATTAATTATACCATGAATACATTTCTAGACTTTTTTGACGGACTGTAATTATAGTATTATAACTTAAGCCTTACGTAAAAATCTATTTGCTGTCAATAATCCTTATAAATCTTGTAGTAGAAAAATAAATTATAATCGATATTGTTATAACCGAATGATTATTATATCATTAGAGTGACTAAGAAAGTAGTTATCCTTATTCATGGGTGTTGTATTAGAGTGTATTGTTAATAAAATATATAATAGAATTTAAGACCATTTATTTCCGTAAATAGCTTTAGAGCACTGGTACACGACAGATAACTCGGTGGCAGACTTTGTCAGAAGAGCAGAAGAGAACAGAGCCCGCATATCTCGAGTGCCAGACCGACTTCCCATGTTACAATGAGATTATCGGGAATGGTCCACCACCGACCAACAAAAGGGTCCAATTTGAGCTTACGTTGAATACGTATTCTGTATACGCTGAAAACACTGGTTCTAGATGCTCAAAAATTCAAATATATTTCAAGTGACGTTACACGCGTCGTGATATTAGTGTGTTTGGGTCATATACGACTGCACACGGAAAACAGGCACTCTATTCGTCTATACCAATCGGATAAAATTGAATATAGAAATAAACGCGACATGCGCGTATTCGACTAAAACCATTTTAGACCACAGATGAAATTTGAACGCATTTGACTGTATTCGATGAAAGCACAATTTGGACCACGGATTGTAAGCCAAATCGACCACAATATTGCGACTATCTGAGATGAGAAAAGAATTTAGAACAAACATTCCAGCCGTGTGCAAGTGCTCTTAGTAAGTTAGTAAAGTAAGACAGTTATATAAGAATATTAAAGGATAACGCCGTTTGGGCCAAGTAACGCAAAGTTTATAGGTACAACATTGCACGCGGATGTTGACCTTATTTAAATCAAAATTATTTTAACAATTTTATTTTTTCTATAACTTGGTACTTAGTCTCCAAACTTGGCATTTTCCTTTAATTACAATAATTAAGAATAATACCTTAATTTCCATTGAATGTAAACGCTTAGTATATAAGAAAAGATACACAGATATCTCTTTAATAAGGATATGTAGAGTTACATTAAATTACCTACTTCTTTCAGCAAAACACATAAGGTGTGTGCGGCCTAGGCAGTTTAATATATTAGACAAATCTTTTCTTTAATTAATAAAGACAGCTAAAATTTCAATAGTGACTTGTTATTTAAACTACTCATATAGATTCGACCCATAATCCTATGCACGTTTTAGTTAAAATGATGTTTCGTTTCTTTCTCAGCAATGAAAATCATCTTTGACAGAAATGAGATGAAATACCATTTTAACTTCCCAGCCCAATTGCTTCCCCCCCTGATGCCGACTTAGTAGAACCCACCTAAGATTTTTCATTTTTTTATATTGCACAATTAAGCCATAATTTGGATTTCTTTAACATTTGTCGGGGTTGGGGCAAAGCTGGTGGTGAAAACTGGAAATAACCGCGGAAACGAACAAGCTTGACAAAAAACCTATTTATTTCTTTACTATAGAAAGACAAACTTACCTATTTATTTATTATTTGAATGAGTGCGAGCTAGACTAATGGAATTGAATTACAATAAATATATACAAGACGTCCCAAAAGTTTTTTTTTCAAGATAAAAAGTAATTATTTAAATAATGTATTACTTTAATAAAAAGAGGAAACTTTAAATTGAAGTATACATTCTGGGAATTTAATTCTTGAAAATTATGTCATTTAAATGTAGGGGAGATGTATGCAATGGGAGTCAGTTGGCAATGGTGATCATCTCAAAATAATTAAAACCGAACGCGGCTAAGGGATTCTAATGTACCAATACGCTAGCATACGTCATTCCCGTGCGCGAGAGCGCTGACTGGCTCCAGTTCGCGCAACGCGTTGCCAGTAACGGATGTGTGACGGTTTCGCGCCATTTTCATCTAATTTTTCATGTTGACAAATCCGAAGGTAAGTCACAAAATAATAAATATTTATTTCTGTACTTGTAATATGTAATAATAGTATATATTTTAGATTGAATTTCAACAGTCATATTTTTATTTTAAGTTAAAATTTCTCGTCAAGATTTTTTTTCCGTCTCTTTGTCAATGTAGGTAATTGGAGTCGGGTGATCCCAATTGCCCACATAGTGATCCCCATTGCCCACATTACCTAATCTCGATAAAATATTATTATTGTTTGTTTGTAGATGCCAAAAGTTCGTCCTAGAAAGACTAATAAAGCTAACTGGACTATAGACCACCTGGAAAAGGCTGTAAAGCTTATTAATGAACAGAATTATTCAATAAGAAAAGCCGCGAAGACCATGAACATTCCATTTGCATCTCTTCACAAAAGGTACAAAAAAAATTCAATTAAGGCACCTCGTCTCGGTCGTACTACTGTCTTCACTCCTGAGATAGAAAAGGAATTAGCGGACATAATCAAGAAAATGGCTAACATATTCTACGGGTGCACCCCAAACCAAATAAAAAGAGCGGCATTTGAATACGCTGAAGCCCTATTGCTAAAACACAATTTTAATACAAGCTCAAGATTGGCTGGTCGAGTTTGGTTTGATGGATTTGTTACCAGGAATAATATTTCTGTGCGAAAGCCTGAAGCTACAAGCATCAACAGGGTTACAGCCTTCAACAAAACTGAGGTTTACCTATTCTATAATCTGTTAGAAGAACTAATGGGAAAATACAAATTTTTACCGAAAAACATATATAACTGTGACGAAACCGGAATTTCTACCGTCCAAGATCCTGCAAAAATATTAGCTGCAACGGGACAAAAGAGAGTAGGGTCCATAACAAGTTGGGAAAGGGGTAAGAATATCACTCTGCTCTGTGCCATGAGTGCTGCAGGTGGATATGTCCCGCCAATGTTTATTTTCCCACGAAAGAGGATGACCCCGACTCTTGAAAAGGATGGCCCAACAGGAGCGATATATAAATGTTCGGACAATGGCTGGATAAATGAAGAACTTTTCATTGAATGGCTCAAGCACTTTACCCAGTATGCCAAACCTTCTGCAGAAGAACCGGTTCTATTAATATTGGACAATCATGCGAGCCACATTTCTCTGGCCATCTATGAGTTTTGTAAGAAAAACTATGTCCACATGCTATCTCTGCCACCCCATACATCTCATCGCATGCAGCCATTGGATGTATCCTTTTTTGGCCCATTCAAAGCTGCATATAGAAGAGAATGCGATTTATTCATGAAGAGTCAACTTTCACAAAGAATAACTCCCTATGATGTTGCTTCATTGGTCAAAAAAGCATTCTCTAATGTTGCCTCTGTGAGCAAGGGTGAAGCTGGATTTAAAGCAACTGGCATATTTCCCATTAATCCCAATGTATTTTCAGATGAAGACTTCATGGCAGCTGAAGTCCTTCAATTAGAGCCAATTTTTGTTCAAGATCTTGCCGAATCTATTTCAGAATCGACTTTTGCTGCTACTGTTGACTCCGTATTATCCCAAACAACTACTATTGAGCTAAAACGAAATATTCCTATTCCAAGCACACCCACATATTGCTCCACTACTTCTGAACCAGCGACTGCGTCATTTTCTCAATTTGATATACCATCAACATCTAAGAATCTGCCAATTATTCAAAATTTTATTCCAATGCCTAAGAAAGTAACTGTTGTCAAGACAAGAAAAGGAAGAAAAAAACAGCATGCAACGATTTTAACATCGACACCGATCAAAGACGCCCTAGTTGAAAAAGAAAATAAAAGGAAGGTAAAAGCTGTGAAAAACAAAGGAAAAGGAGTAGGAAAGAAGAGCAAACCAGAGAAGGTCAGTCGGGAGAAGGTTAAGAAGAAAATTCTGCAGGACTCGAATGATACTTCGACGTCAGACGTGAACACGGACGAATTATGTCAGGATGACGAAAACGACGATGCAGAGGATGCAGGTAATTTGTGTCTTGTATGCGGTGAATTTGGACGAGACAATGAAACATGGTACCGGTGCATTTCTTGTGGGTTCTGGGCTCATGCCGACTGTACTGGATGGGATTCTGCTCGCAATTATGTGTGCGATATGTGCTGATCACCATTGTCCAAATGCTGATCACCATTGCCAACCGATGTTGACAATGGTGATCAAACTTATGTTTTTTTAATTTTTTTATTGTACCTAAATTAATAAACCAAAGTGATGAAAGTTGATCTCTATTGATAGATAATAAAGTAAAGTTTATAATAAGAACATAGCAATAAATAGTTAAGTAATAGATTTGTTTTTTTTTTCATTCTCGCTTAGGTGATCCCCATTACCTACATCTCCCCTACTTAGTTATATTGCTAACATACTTCTAACCAGGAACATTTCTGCTCGAATATTTTGTTTTATTTGATCCAGAGTTTCCGTATACCTTTGATTTGCGTTAACCCCAGAAGACAAAATCTATTGGTGTCAAAATCATGGCTAGCTCGTCGCGATGTTTTGAATAAACTCAGTAACCCATTTATAAACAGTTTCACAAGTTGGTATAAAGAAACCGGGACCGACAGCTTAACGTGCTCTCCGAGGCACTATAGTGGTGTTGTCAAACAAATGTACATAATTTTTTTAATTAAAAACTCATTGGTACACACCGGGATTCGAACCAGGGACCTAGTGTTTTTAAGTCCAAGGTCTAACCAACTCGGCCACCACGTTGTACCCATGTTTTAATGAGTTGAGTACTCGGTGCTTTATTTAGGTGTAGCAATTAATAAAATGACATAAATTTCGCCGCGCAATAACTGCAGAATTATTGTATTTGTAAAATTCACAGACACAAAAAGCATGTTCCGCTACTGTGAAACGCTCCATGGTGACTGAATTCCCACGGACGTGGCTAGCGATCGGTGTTTGCACAGTAGGTTAACCAAATTTAAAAAGACTTTTGGGACATCCTGAATTTTAATAATAATAGATTTATTGAATTGGCGCGTAAGCCGTCATTCCCAGGTATAGACGGTCTCAGGCGCCGTAGGTACCCTGGGCCTTAGCACAACAGCATCGATAGGCTCGATAAATCGACAAAATCGATACATATCGATTTTATGAATAAATGTTCATTCATAAACTTCATTTTATCGACTATCAAACTATATCGATATGGTTATGCTAAGCCCCGATGTCTTAATATGAGATATAATAATGATGATTAGGTTGTAATAAATATCTATACAATTATGAAATATCGGAAAATCATTATATAAAGGTTTTTACGACATTTAATAGACACATAAGATAGGGTTTTTATATAATGCCTTGTATTTATAGCCTTATTAATATTATATAAAACAAGCCTTTAAACTGAAAAGCAAAAAATAAAAACTTTTTTTTTACTTTTTTTCCATATTATATAAAACAAGCTACTAAGCTTAAGAGCAAAAGAATAATATATTTTTTATTCTTATTATATAACAACAAGCTATTAAACTTAAAGGCAAAAAAATATTAACTTTTTGTCTTATAATATTTTATTCTACTTTCCTTCTCATACATTTTGGGTGTCAAGAATTTTCCAAAGGTATTTTTTTAAAGTAGAAAATCTACAAAATCCGAGAATGGGATCGATTTATTCATTGTTGTTTAACATTGATCACTCCCACAGTGCCGGCTAAATGATACAATTATGAAACGGGCGGCGATAGGAATTTGAGTACAATTCTATTTTAATATCCTTGCTGCATTATCGTCAATTCAACCGCCCGCTTCGTCACCGCACCATGAAAGACTACGACGACTAACTCGTCGTCAAAAAATCGATGCAGTAGTCTCCTGAAAACCGGTGAACCGGAACATGACTAGGTCACTTGACGGTTTTGGCATATGTTAGGAGTTATCTAGTTAAAAAAACTTTTCTTAGACACCCACAATGAATCCATAATCAACTTTTTGATCTCAATCTTACTATAATTACGTTTTTTACTTATTAAAAAAAAGCTTTTAAACATAAAAGCAAATAAAACAATAAAGTTTTCTTGTGTCTAATTACCCACTAATTACACAAATGACGCTTAGAGTAGCACATATCTACCACAGTGTTTGCCACCACTTTAGTTATAAACACTCCCAAACTATTTAAGCATTCATAATACTGTAACATTGAGCATCAAATTATTAAAATTAAGTAGAAATCAATTTGGTTACAATGTTAACTTTTAAATAATAAGTAATAAAATAATAAACTACTTAAATACATAAGCATATATATTTAAAAAATTTAAGGACTATTCAGTCTTCCAATATCTTTAGATATTGGTGTCTCGATATAACTAAACAAAGGGTTAATTTCAAATTATATAAATAAGTCTTTGAAATGAGATCAAACCGAGGGCGGAGTTTAGTCATAACCAAGGGATGTAGATAGGGATAATTGTAGCCCGATTAATAGCTCCATTTCAATTGACACGCAATGAGAGACAATTATATAAAATAATACGTCGTATAATGAAATAGTTAAATATACCTGTTTTTATTAAACTATTGCATAGGTACCTAATATATTTTAACCAAATTCTAAAAAGAAGGAGGCTGTCAATTTGTTGGGATTTTTTTTTCTATAAGGAATATTGTTTTTGACACAAATTGTGTTTTTATTTTATATCCTTTCTTAGTTTGAGACTATATTCAATTATTTTTGATTATAAAGGCATCCAGCCTTTCGCTTTCGTGGACTATGCGCGGTGGTAGCTGCATCTGAAACTCGTGGCCTTTATTCACACTCAAGAGAAATCAATGTTTCTTTTTTTTTACTTTTCACGTTTATAAAATTTATACAAGTTATTATATTAAATAGGCTTTCACTCAGGATTTCTTTACTGTTATGCAATAGATTAAAAAGTAAAACTTAATATAATGTAAGTGCTTGTTCACGTATAATAGTAGGAGGGCAGTGATCTGAGTGCGCTCATGTTTTCGTTGGCCGCCAGGCGTTTGCGCCAGTGTTAATGTGAGTTATATCATTTGTTCGTATGCGATAAGTTCAATCTGGTTGAGAACTTACTGACGCCGCGAATGAATCGCGCCGCTAGTTCGACGTGAACACATAAACAACATCAAACGTTTGATATAGCCGCGAGCGCAACGCACGCGCAAGTCGCTACCTTGCCCTCTACTTTTACCGCACCAGCGTTTTGTTCGTAAACACTTGCTATGTGTTTGATATAGCATGATCGCTCCCACGAGTTAGTGTAACAAGCACTAATAGTTAAAAAAAATCTCAAGTAGAACATCCATAGACCTTTGACCAGTATCCCTTGGGTAGCTATAACACTAAATATAATTTAGCTCAACTTATACTCCGCCCTCAGATATACTTGTACCTACTTGTTTTAATTAATAAAAATAAAAACTTTGGTAACTAGAATTAAAGAAGATACTTAATATATGATCTATAAAAACAAACATTATAATTCAAATTAACATTAAATGCCAATAACAAAAATAAATATAATTAAATATCAGTGCTACTAAGGCTGAGTTCGGTTGGATATATTTTTTGCTCAAATGCCCCATTTTTTTTATAATTCTCATTCAATCATCATAAGTTATAGTATTATGGAGAAACAAGCAATTATAACCTTATATGGCATTTTCGGCAAAAATAACAACCTAATGACAGCCTTAGTTATGTAAATTTTTAAATATTAAAAGTTTTACAATTAATAAATGAAATTAATTGACAAATTATAAAATCTCAAATAAAGAATTTTATAAAAAATCTAAAATATAGTAATTTATTCTTACCTATAAAAATATTTAAGTTGTACGTTAAAGGTTTTAGAGGATCTACCATAAGTTTTTGCTTAGTAGCAATGTAACGTTATTACGTCAGAAACCACCAATAGGGTCGCTTTATATTTGGTAATTTGATTAAATAAAGCGATCCTATTGGATGTTCTTTACGTTATAACGTTAGGTGAATACGAAGCAACGACTCATGGTAAAACCTCTGCACACCGACTACGAACGGCTGGCGTTCACCTAGAAACGTGCACTGGTAAGTATTTGGCGGGCCTTTAATATCTCTTATTATTTTTATAAAAGTCATAAGAGTTCTCTTAAAAATGTTAAAACCCGCTAATTGATTAACCATTTTTATAAGTAAGAGGGTAAAAAACATAATAAAATCTTAGTGCTTTATTAAAGCATGCTAAATTAAAAATACTAAAAGTCTTTCAAAATAACAAACATAAAATTAATAATACTGAATAACAAATAAAATGTTATCAATTATAAAAAAAGCGAAAAGATATTTCTTAAAATACTCATCTTTACTGAAATAATCAATGATGGCACATTTAATAATATACATAAAAATACTGTATGAAACAGTCTTAATTTTTTTAAATCTCAGCCATACACTCGATAAGATCACGACAGAGAAAACATTTATATTATGACATTCAATTACAGATTAAGTAGCTCTAAGGCTTTACAACATTTAACATCCATTTTAAAAATGAGATCCACAAAAAGTTGACTAATCAAACAGCCGCAATTCTTAAGATTAAAAATATATATTTAGAAAGTATAGTGGCCTTCTATTTCTGGCAGACCTCTAATTGCGTACAGACACTTTAGCGTTATTTCTGCCTTATGCAGCTGCACTTGTGGAGGCGCCGATATATTGTGAGCCCTCTTTATTTCGAACTCTAACCAATCTATAGCCTCTTCTACTTTGAGCTCGCGACGTGCGATAATTTTGGCGTTCTGAAAATAAAAAGATTCAATTAAAAAGACATAACACGACGAATGTTCGGTAACGATGTAAGAGTTTTGCCGCGAGAAACCGCACCCGCGCACTTGTTTAAACCGTGCACCGCCATTTTGTTTATTATTTTTGCAAGAAATCGACTGTATAGTGCTACTATTTTGTTTATAAATGCTCTACTGTGCTCGGCAAACTATGTGGTACTATGTGTCTTGCAGGAGATTAGAGTGGAATAGATAGATTATATAATAGATTAGCCTAGCATGACCTGCCTTTCTTCCTCTCGCTACTACTTGCCGTTGTACGCTTACTGGCTAAAGCTTTGGTTTCCTGCAATAGCGGTGCCGTAATTTAGCGGACGCATTATAACGGCCGTAAAAAGACGAATTTATTAATGGTGACGTGGAATGTTCGAGACTGCATGACCGTGTTTTACGGAAAACAGAACACAAACTACATGTCAACGATGTCAAATAAACAACTTTATTAAAATTTCGTCACCTTAGCTGTTCCAGTTGAGATTCATTTTGAAATAAACTGTTCAACGTTATTTAAAAAACATTCGAAGACTTTTCAGCCGTCATACAAATAATGCCACCGTTTTAGACGTTACGGTGCCAATAACCACGCCATCTTGTTGACATATATGTTTTATTGACGTCATGCACTGCTTTATTACGACCGTCATGTACCGGCACCGCAATCTTAGGAAATCAATACTTTAGGCTTGAAGTCTGCTGCGTTTCGCCACACTACACACACTATCACAATTAAGAAACAGTTTCAAAAATAAATAGTTTAGAAAGATATATAGTCACCATTTCATATAAAATTAATATTAATGATTTTTTTTTATTGGACACTTACTAAAATACGATTTTTGAGTTTAATGATGATTTTGCAGTGTTTGCGCAGGCGTTCCTTATCCTTCTCCGTAAAACAGGTTGGGCAATATTTAGGGAAGCTCTTGCCAGGATACAAAAACTTTCGGGGACAATCGGTGTTGAGGCAACTAAAATTGTTTTTTATAACATTATTATTAATACCTTTAGGACAATCTAATATTCAAAACTGAAACCCTTTCAGAGATGAAATTAAAAATGAAACTCTGGCGAGAGTTTTGATTTGAATTTAAAATTATTACATTCTATAAAATATAATCATGCAATAGGAAATATGCATGTAACGCCAATTATTATTATTTTAATATATAATGTTCCTTTTATGTCTCTGAACATATTTACAGTAATCTATTTTATTTTGATTAGCTATTTTTTTATAATTACGATTTTAAAAATCCAATCATTTCTTTGTAGAAACGGAACGCATTTCTAAACGCTCCAACATTAGCAAACACTACATGTGACGTCATTCGTGCACAAACTAATGTCAACGTGTGTTCTGTAGTCTACAGTTTCTTGTTTTCTCGCGTATTTATTGTCCTTTATTACGATAATTTGTGATAAACAAACCTTTTGACTAACTTTTGAGCTTTTTGAGCACGAATGACGTCACAGAATGGCGGCTAGTGATGTACCGTTTTTTACTGCGGTAATGGCAAATATAAGTTTAAACCCTTTTATTTTTGTTATTTATTACACTTTAAAAAATATTTAATAATTGTTTTTAGGGTCTAATGTAGTTTCTCTATCAAGTAATGAAATAAAATAAAAAATATGCATATTCCCTATTGGTATTGAAGGTGAATTCATGTCTAGTGAAATAGAAATAATACATAAAGAGCAAGGTTAAGTAGAGCAGGAGGCGTTAATCAAAGCGTGATCCTCTCAGAAACTGATTTTGCTCTAACGCTGCAAATTTAATTATATGCTCATAGAGTGAAAAAATGTCTTGCGGCCCGGAATGTTCGGCGGAGAAGGCAATAAATTACAAGCTATTTCTGCTTCGTTAGTTACACAAAGTTGTAGTTGTTTTCATATAAAAAAAAACATTGAATCATTGATTATGAATATCTATACTTAAAAAATTGGTTGTCTCGACTGACTTCACTGTCTAAAAAGATGAAATATAAAACGTGGGTTTATTTTATAACAAGCATCTGCAAAGCAAGATTTATTTTAAATATTAACCTAAAGGGAAGGGGCGTGCGGGGGGGGGGGGGGGGAAGACTTTGTATAAAAGTTTTTTCGTTAGACGTTAGAAACTTGTTACCGAGCATAAATAGATAATGACGCGATTCAGGTTTTTCAAACATTCACAGTTTATGGGGGGAAATGGAGGGTAAAGTTTTGCATTGGAGTATTGTTATTTTTGTAAGTATATACTTATCATAAAAAATATAATACCTTGGTTCAGGGTTTTTGGATTAACACGTGCCCGGTGACGGTTATAGTGCATTTTTTTTAGTTTGTAATAAATAATACGCAGACGAAGTGGCGGGCACGATATCTTAAAATAATATTAATCTATGGGATGTAAATATTGGGGGAGAGCACGCGCGACATTCGGTTCGATAAATATCGATCGATAAGATATATCTACAAAGCTAACACGTGCGACCACGACATATAACGAATAGACTAATTTGACACATTGGAAGATTGGTTGATGACCGGTGACTTCATACGAAAGTAAACATACAATACCTAGATTATAAATCATGTGGATGAATTAGAATAGAGTATAATATATGAGATTATTTAATCTGTGCTTGTTTGTTTACTTGCGTGTGACGTCACACTTGACATAGACTGCGAAACAGCGTTTTTAGCGCCATTGTGGAAATTCAAACTTTAACTTTGATTTTTATTAATAATAGAGTAGACATCCCGGAAATATCAATGTAGTGTGATTATTATGTAATGGAGAATCATTTAAAACGGGTTTCAAAAAGGAGTCAATACCCTATTCATTTGAATAGCGTTTTTAGGTCTTAGACCAAATCTTCGATCATCAATCTTCCGTATCTGTACATACTTTCTATTTAATTTATTTAATCTTGTCCAATGCCTCAATAAATAAAGAAACTAACCAAAAAAACAAAATCTTTTTTTAGGCCAAGGTAAAGAGTTTTCTTAAGTTTTATTTTTATTTTGTTAAATATGCGTATTTTTAAGTCTTTATTAAATTAAAATATATATTTCTGTAACGATTATTAATAATAATATAAAATAAACGCATCGTATAAGGTAATAATTATTTAATTATTACGTAAATATTTTTGAAATTGTCAACAAAAACATACTTGTTTTACCTAGTAGACAAAGCTCGAGAAATATATCGATGTCGGTTTGCGTGCTCACCAATTCGATATATCCACCGCAGACCAGTGATTGGGCCTTTGGCTTGGTAGCCGGAGGGCGTGGGTTCAATTCTCACCCATGGCAGAAAGTATTACGACATTTTTCTTTGCAGTTGGTCAAGATCTAGGTGTTTATAAAATATAATATGAATTATATCATTGTTTCTGGTACACATAGTACAAGCCTAAGCTTTGTTTGTGACCAGAACAATATATGTAAATTGTCCTACATATTATTATTATGCCCACTTAATCTACACATTAAAATATAGTGCGTGTGTGTGTGGATATGTGTTTCTATACAAATATAATCACATATCCACGCATACACACACACACCGATACTCATACACTTTACATACCGTAATATAACTTGTTGTTGGTATTTATCGGCAGACATAGCGCTGTAGGTGGGCCACCCTCGTTGGCAGGCCTCGCAATCACACTTGAAGCCATAGTACTCGCGCATGAACCGCTGACGAACATCATGCGGTACATCCAGGAAATGGCCCATGTAGGAGTCGGTCAAAGTCTCGCCACTACTTATTTCGCGGATCGTACGCAGAACTATGCGATTACCTTCGAAATATCTGAAAATATACCTAGTATTGTAATGTCTTAAATGAGGAAAGGAGGACGAGGAAAAGAATCTAGAAATGTTTAGCAATCTCCTATGTGTTGAATAAATGAACAGAAAAATATGATAGTGGCTAATTCCGTCTATTAGATGCCCCGTCATATTTGAATTTTAGAAGTTTCTCTAAAATAAATCTTTCTCATAAAAAAAAAACATAATAAGGATTATGAAAAAAGGATAAAAAATTCTCCTCTTTGAAAATTCAAATTTCTAGAAAATTACAAAAAATAATATTCATATTTTATATCATTTAATTACCTATTTTATAAACATGTCCAAAACCAAAGAAATAACAATTTTACAATAATTAATAATATATTAATTTCTTTTTTCAGTAATATTTGAAGTTTTATGCATTACGTGTTGTTGTCATTGTCATAGAGAATTTTGCTAATTTGACAATTGCCGATAGAGCAAAACTAGCCATTGAAAACGCAGTGCTTGTCCCGATTCTACTGCATGGAAGTCACACATAGGTATGTCAGAAGAAATATGAAAGCTCATGATGAAATAAGAAACGTTTTATAAGATTGCAGTAAAGTCTCCGAAACCGTCGCGGCGTGTATATATATGAGAAGATTTATGACTGTGGGAGACGCTAAAGGATTACAAATAGATAGCCAAGTGGTGCTCGGTTGTCTCTGCCTACCCCAAAAAGGACAAGCTGACATATTCTGTTTCTTATAACGGGAACATTAGGTTGTGATTATAACGAAAACTTATAAAAATGACATTCAACAACGAAACCTATAAGTGTATCCCCTTGTATTCTAGGTACATTGGGTTGAAGGTTTTTAGCATTCTGTGCCGTGACCATTGAACATAAAGGATTTCGTTATTTTGACAATTTAATGTTACTTTGACCAGGAACAGAGAGTAGCTCAGGGGCTATATTTTACTAAATCAAATATATATCAATGTCAAAGTAAAATTTTTGAAAAGGGAGTAATGAACATTAAATGTTAATTAAAAAAAAAAATGGAATAAAAATAAGAGATATCATAATAAAACCTCAATAATTACCTAGACACATTAGGACAGCAATTTTGTGTGAATATACTGGCACAAGTATACATCCCAAAGCCGATGTTCAAGGTACCCGACGTTCTGCGGTCCATGTTCACCACCCCATTCACTATAGGACGAATAAACTTCCTCGCAATGGAGATATTGTGCACCAACATATGTAGAACTAGGTCTTCTTCTAAAATAAAATACTCCATTCATTAATATCCTAAACAAATATAGCTAAATTAAAGTTCATACGGTACAATATTCAATGAAATCAAAGCTAAAGTCTATTCCACTAGAACTGATAGTGACGTCATCCCGTCTAAACGCACTTCGTTATACACAATATAAATATCGTTTTGATATCGCATATTGTCTATAGCAGTGTTTTTCAGGCAAAAGAAAAATGTTTCTTTCTATAACACAATAAAAAATATAATTTCAGTGTCAACGGAAGCTCTCAAAAGGAACAATTTTTCCCATTTTTTAATTAATACTCCGCTCCTATTGGTCGTAGCGTGATGTTTTATAGCCCCCTTCCTCGATAAATCGGCTATCCAATACTAAAAGAATTTTCAAATCGGTTCAGTAGATACAGAGAGTACTCCCTACAACCTCACAAACTATACCTCTTTATTATATTAGTATAGATGAGACAAGTTGAATGGCAACTGCGCGTTTAATATCTTCAAATATCCAGCCTTTTCCAAGCGTTTATTTTACTTTTGACAGAAGTAATAATTTTGTGATGTCGTAATGTGTTACCGATTTGACTTCTTACAAAACGATTTATTTTACATATTATGTTGTCTATTATTTTTAGTCATTTATAAAATAACGAATTAATTAAATAACAAATTGTACTCTGGGTTAATATTTCCTGATAAAATGTAACAATATTTCCCATGTGTCGCAATAATAATATGCATGTAACGCCAATTATTATTATTATAATATATAATGTTCATTTTATATCTTTGTTTTACATATTTACAGTAATCTATTTTATTTTGATTAGCAATTTTTTTATAGTTACGATTTTAAGAATCCATTTTTTTGTAGAAACGGAACGCATTTCTAAACGCTCCGACATTAGCAAACACTACATGTGACGTCATTCGTGGACAAAAAAATGTCAACGTGTGTTCTGTAGTCTACAGTCGGGTATTTCTTGTCCTTTATTACGATAATTTGTTAGAAACAAACCTTTTGACTAACTTTTGAGGTGCAATAACATTACTAATATGCTTTTTGAGCACGAATTACGTCACAGAATGGCGGCTAGTGATGTATTGTTTATTACTGCGGTAGTGGCAGATAAAGTTTAAACCCTTTTATTTTTGTATTATTACCCTTTAAAAATCGTTTAATATTTGTTTTTAGGGTCTAATGTAGTTACTCTATCAAGTAATGAAATAAAAAAGCCCAAAGTACAACCACCCAAGGTTTACTCCAAAGATCAATACATATGCAGGATATAACGACAAAAATATTAATTTAGGCAAGTTACTACAAAAATATTAATTTAGGCAAGTTACTACAAAAAGATGCTTACTTTCACTGTTATTTCTTTGCAAAGATCCAACTAGATGCTCCCTGATGAAGACACCAATTGCAAACATAATTACAAAATCTTTTGGGTTCGACGATAATTTATGCTCTCCAGATTTATACATATTTGTATAGTTTTGCTGCAACATGAGTAATTTGTAATCCTTAATTTCGATATCATCTTCATCTCTGTCAAGATTCACCACAGCAGGGTTTGGATTGACATCATTGAATGTTGACTCATCGAAATCATCATCTGTATTATTCGTAGTTTTGGCTATTTTTGGAGGCTTTGCGATTGATTTTAAATCATCGTAAACGTTCATCTTTTTCTCGATTAGATCTACTACGTACTTGCGTTTTCTAGTTTTATTGACATAAAAATTCTTTATGGATTTAATTTCATTTATAATTTTGTGTCCAGCTTCACTTATGGCTTCCTGTGACGCTGTTCTGGTTAATGGTCTGGGATTTATATCTTCCCCAACTTCCTTCGCAGCTTTAGCCATTCTTCTCGCCTTTTTTGTATTGGGTTTAGCTTTTTTACGCCTTCTTTTGGCTTTAGTACTTTTTTTAACTAATTCTTCAGTTGTCTCAGGTTTTATTGTAGATGGTCCTGGCTTAGCATCATATTCGTCGAGGGTGTTAGGTTTCGATAAATCCGGAGTAGGTGTTTTTTTCAATGTTTCTTTTGTCAGGTGCCACATACTTGAATAAGGCTTTGCATAGCTATGTTCAAGATTTAATTCTTCGGTGCTGATCACGTATGGTTTCGGCGGTTCCAGTTGATATTTTTCGTCACTATTATTTTCAACCGAAGGATCTTTCAGTATGCTTAACAGGCACATTTCTTCTTTAGGGGGAATATTAACAAAAGTCAATTCATGTGGTGTCTGAAATTTTTGAGCAAAATGCTCAAAATCATCAACCGAAACCTCCATAATATTTTGATTGAGTAAAAATTCTGCTAGAATAAGTTCAGAACTTTTCTCATTTTTGTGTTTGTCGTTATTATTCATGTCATCTGTCTTTATATTACCTGTATTAACTACTGGTATATTTAGGTCTTTATCTTCTGGTTTTAAAGCAGGTGTAAAAAAATATGCATTGATTGTATACATATCTTTTAATGTATTCAAGTCAATTTGGGTAATTAATTTTAGACCGATAAACGAATCAACCGATAGATTGGCATCTAAAAAAAATAAACTATTTATTATTTGAATACGGATAAATACACATGTACATACACACTTATTAAATGGAAAATATTAATATTTTTTATAAACTATTTGACATCAGCTGTAAGATACACTACAGTGCGTCAAAAGTCTGGAAATTAATTGCTGGTATTATCATTTTTTTTTAAACATTTGGTAACACCAATATTGTCAAACTCAGTTTACAATTTGTTGTTTTTCTGAAAATTAAGTATAATATTTTTTAATTTAAATTGATTAGTAGTACGTTTATAAAGATGATTTTCATAAAACATACAGAAAAAAACGTACTATTTTTTTGCCATGTTTTGTGTAGGCCAAAATTTCACCAACTTACACAAGTTTATTATAAGTAACAAAATGTAATTACCTCTCATTATGCCGTATAAATGACACTCCTGAATGTGGCCTGGTTTGGCTTTCTCCCTACAGTCTATAGAGCAATAGCCAACGTTCGCGCACGAGTGGCAAAAGTAAGGGGCCACTGATCTGTAAAAATGGGTATAATTAAAATATAGGTTTCTACAAGACCGCCTGGCTAGACTGCCTCAGAGTTTAAGTTATCGTTGTATATTCCCCTTATCGTTGGTATTTCGAGTCTACATCGAAAAAGTGGCAAGCCAACTAGATAAAATTAATATAGATTAATATATTATAAAACTATGGATAAAAGATAGCAATATAAAATAATATATTACATAAAATAATTTTATGTGATTATTAGATTAACCAAAAAAATTTAAAACAAAGGCAAATTATATTACGATGTCTCATCCTCAAGATTAAATTAACCATGTAAATGTTGAGATCTAAATAATCAAATGGGCATCGTGCTCGTAGGCAGTTCCCTATGGAACAACCTCATATAATTTTGGTTAAAATTCACTTAGGTAAGTTTTATTAAATAAATAGAACACTAATCTGCCAGCGTAAAATTAGGACTTCTAACTTTATGCTTTTGTGGTAAATAAAATTGGTAAAAAGCAATGCGAATTTCTTGAGGGTGACTTGTACTTTGATGGTTCAGATCTACATCGTTTTGAACGCCAACGATTTAACGTTCAAAACGGTCAAGATCATGCGAAATATTTGTAGGACCGACTTTTTAAGAATAGGATATTTGACTCATATTTAAACTAGATATATTTCTTCATTACATAATAAGCACACTACATTGATATTTCCGGGATATCTACTCTATTATTATTAAAAATCAATGTTAAAGTTTGAATTTCCACAATCGCGCTAAAAACGCTGTTTCGGTAATGGGGGTCAAGTATGACGTCACACGCAAGTACACGAGTTTGATAACCTTAGTAAAACAGTGCAGTGACAGTGATTTTCATCTTTTTTCTATAAGTTAATAGATATAATGGTGTGTAGTGCCAGAATGTACAAATACGTCAATAAATAGTCCACACAAACTGCTTGTTTCTGTTCCAACGAATTCTAAAAGACGGAAAACGTGGCTACAGGAGATCCAAAGTGCATTTTATCTCATACAATGTGAGAAGATTACTTTGATGTAAGTAATCTTTATAAAGTTAGCCTTAGTAATAGCTTAAAGATTTATTATAACACTTAGAAAACCATAATAGAACGTACATATTAATCAGTCGGGAATGAGAAAACTATTGTTTATTTACTTGCGTGTGTCACCAGTCGTCAACCAATCATAAACGTATTTGTCATAGACACAATTATATAAAATATTTAATTTTAGTTCCTGTAATCTACAAAAAATATACATAATTTAGTTTAAAATAAAGTGAAATATGTTTTTTACCCCATTATCTCATAATATGACAATAATTTATAGTATATTTTTAATGTAGTCAAATAGCCTATTGTTAGTCGTGTTATAAACTAAACAAAAAATATTAAGTATGAAACATATAACACAAATTAGTATAAAACAGCAATAAAATACTTACTTGTTATTGCAAAAGCAGCAAAACACGTCGACAGCTTCAGGAATAACATAGCAAGCCAAAGGGCTCTCATCCAGGATAAGTTGACCGATGTCAATTATTTTAGTAGCTTGAAGACGCGATCCCTTAAATGTACAAATACTGTAAGAATGTATTCTACGAATCTTTTTGACGTTTATGATACATTACATGTAATTATTATTATTAACTCATTTTATTAGCTGTCTATACTGAGAGTTAAGTCATGTTTTCGAAGACTTTTTGATGGTTTGTATTGCTAAATGTGAATATAAAATGGAACGGCCCTAAGTTGTCTTAACTTGGGAAAATTTAATAAAAATGTTTCGGTATCAGTCTCTAGGTACTTTACGAATTTATCTAAGTTATTAAATTTAACATTTTGTTTCAGGTTATCTAAGAGAAAAATGTTTTTTAACTTACAGTTTCACCTTGGGCAACAATTACGTCATTGTTGAGGATTGCGTCCCCATAATCATCGTCATCGAAGTCGAATATGTGATTATTATCTGAACAATATAATTTAAAAAATAGTATTTCAGGTTCTATAATTATGGAATGCTAAAATTGAGGTTTATTATTGAATATCAGCAATTGATTAAATGTCACCCAAATCAATTATAATCATCTATATACAATGATTTCAAAGTAAACTAAATTATTAAATTTGACTTTGTCTAAAGTATGAAAATGTTAATTTCCGTCCTCATTTTATCATTCATGGCTACTTATAGTAGTAATTCAGATATTATTAGAATTAATGGAAGAGATATTGACAATAAATGGTGACTTTGCCGGCGTAAGGTCGCATGTCATAAATGATAAGATACGCACCATATGTACAGTTGTTACATATACCGAACATCTAACGTTTCTGATAATTAATTTATATATCTATATTATTTAGTATTTATATTTGTAAATGTTTGACTGTCGGTCTGTATTTAAATTCAATAAAATAAATGTTAAATTTTAATGAATTTTAGCTATTTAAAATTGGACAGAGATATCGATGCGGAGAAAGTGATATATTTTCAAAACTTATAATAGGGAATTTGGCATAACCACATTGATACAAGTTAAAGTTACCTTGTATCGGTTGAGGTTCCATGGTATGTATAATCATATCGTGGATTCTGTGGCGCTCAAGCGAACCTTCCTCGTACATTCTCACAATTTTGTTGTAGACATCATGTGCCTTGTCGTTTCGGTTGACCCCTATAAATTTTTAAGAAAAATAATACTGTTATTATTATTATTTACACGACATTCGACTTTGTGGTGGTTTGAAGCTGACCTACAAAATCCATGAATGGAGTCGATCAATATATCCTTTATAGTAGTTAAAGGATATATTGATCATTCCCATTCATGAATCAGGCTGGCTGGACCACCTAAGAGAGTTCCTTGAGAGAATTCTAACATATCTAGGTAGATAACAAATCATATGTGACTGTATACAAGCAATGTTTCATAGTTTGTGACGCAATACTTTTATCAAAAAACGTAAAAATGTTGTTCAGCTATTCAGAATTTCAGCTTTTTGAGCACATCAGTTCACAGCCCCCGAAGTGTTTTAGGGGCCCATTTCTTAAAAAAAGTTTAGTGATGGCATCCTAAATACATCCATTTTAATGCAATAATTTTCGAAAAATGTTCATAAAACATGTGTCGAGCCAGCCGGCTTCTAGCATGCGGCCCTAAGACCCTGTCATATAAGTTGGATCAAAAATGCTTAACAATTGTTGTAACAAGTTTAATTTTGTTCAGCAGTTGTTTAATACTTACATAAATACATCATAGCTAATTTGCGGTAAAACACACGTTGCAAATATAGCGGAAAAGTGTGAACATACACTTGTTCCAAATCTTTTATTGCGAGATGGGGCCTTTTCTGCCTTGTTAGTATATCAGAGCGGTACCACAAAAATAAGTTGTAATGATAGGGCGGAAGGTCTGGATCTGAAAATGTTTAAATAAGTTATAAAACCTATACGTTTACACAACCTATACACGGGTCCTTAAACTAAAATATGATCCCATCCGGAAGAATAATGAAACTGGAACGCATGTAGCTTTATTTATATATGTGCTTCAATGTCGATATGGAAATACACTGAAAAATGATTTCTTCTCGCCCCTTCCCCACTTTTAACTTCTTAATTTTTTCCAAAAAAACAGTGATTTTACTTATCAAGGACCAAATCATCGTTGATATATTACGAAACAATACAAAATATATAGTGGTAATATTGATATTATTTAAATACAGCCTTCAATATATATATTTTTTTTTAAACGCACACTGTCCGTTTGATATTTAAAAAATCGCACCTCATCACCCGTCATATTATATATAGAACACATGAGGCCTCAGCTGTCATTAAAAAAAATAGCATCGTTTTGTAGCTAATTTATTTGGTTCTTGAAAAGTAAACTCCTCCGTCCTACGGTTTTTGTAAAAAATGAAGAATATAAAAGTGGGGAAGAGGATGAGAAGCAAAAATTTTTCAGCGTTTTTCCATACATTGAAGCTAAAAGCAAGTATCATGCTTTCTTCCGATGGGACCATAACATTAATTTTTGTTAAGACACCAGCACCATGATATAAGTACGACTATTTTTGATTGAGCCCGGATGTACTCTTTGTGAATGAACTTTAATCGATTCGTGGCGACTTCGCTTAACTGTTACTATAGTTGCGAGTTTGCCCGTACCAGCGTTTCGTTCGCGGACACTTTTATAATAATATGTAAGACATTTTTTGTCTAACTTCCTTGAAACTAGGCTTGTTCCTGGTACACATAGTACACTGTGTACCAGAAACAACGATACATAACGCTATAATATTTTTTAAACAGCTCTAGCTAGATCACAGCAATCTGTACAGAAAAAGATACTAATATTGTGTTGCAACAAAGTGGGAATTCGAACCCCTAATTATTTATTAAATATTTCTTTTTTGCACAAAATTGTATATAGCCGAGCTTAATGCCTTAGGCATTTTCTACCAGCTAACCTGAGTAAAATATGCCCTACCTCTAGATACAAAAACCTGATATTTCATAACCACGCCCGCCTACGCGCACTTTAAAAAAAATACAAGCACATTAATTTGATTATACGTAGGTGGTTCTTTTTTTTTGTCTAAAATATTATTTACAAATATTCTAAGCTACTAAAATACCATGCAACTCCTATATAAATATAAAGCCAAATTGTTTAATCTTTGATAAATACCATGAAACAAAAATAATAACATACGATGAAGCTTAGATTGTCATAATATACTTAAATAATATATATATATATATATTTCTTTGCGTAACGCTTTTGCTCTCAGCAGATTTTTTTTACTGTTCACGCAAAGTAAACGCAGAGCAAATCCATGCTATCATAAGTTTATTTTCGTGTCAACATACAACTTGGCCACGTAATTAACTTACTAAAATTAACTTTTTAAACTATTTTACAAAATTACCTGTCTACCTAAGTCAGGACCACAAATAAAGTCTTGCGACTAAAAGTGGAATAAAAATAAGGTAGTGTAGTTTGACCGAAATGCGCTACAGAAGCACCACCACTATATGATTTCAGTGGTGGTTCCGACTTCACTTTCATATGTTGCTTTCATTTTCATTTAAAAAATACCCCCATACGAAGTTGCGGGCAACAGCTACATTTATTTATAACTAGCTGGGCCCCACGGTTTCACCCGCCGTTTAATTTAAAAGAAATCATATTGAAAATGAAATACAACGCTTTACTTGATGAAAGAATTTTTAAAATCGATTCAGTAGTTTTTAAGTTTACCTAGAACGAACGATCAAATCTTTTACCTTTTTAATATTAGTATAGGAATAAACGCGAATCCAAAATGCGCAGAGCAGAGAACAGCATTTGTCGCGATTAGTTCGCGGATTATATATTTAACATTAAAATGGTAGTATTACTTCTAAATAGGCATTCGACCCCCACGGAGCCTATAACGGCGTGAGAAACCCCTATTGCCAAGGCATGGACTCGGCGGGCGACATCCTCCCGGGGACGCGAGATCCTAACATTGGAGGCACTGGCGCGCTGCAAGTTCAGCGCGTCAGGAAGAAAAGCTAGTCACCTTGTGGTGTAGGAAGCTAGCCACCGAGAAGCTCTCGGCGTAGGCCTCTTATTCGGTGGCCACGCAAGCAACGGAGCAATGCAGTAAAGGTGCTCGTATTGACCGTAGTCGGCCCGATGTTACATGCGACGGGCAAGCTGTTCAAAAATTTTTCAAGCGGTTCGACCTTCACGTCATTACGGATTGCAGGAGATGTTCTGCTGGTGCTGGCCGACAGAAGTTGGTGCCACGCTGAGGCCGCATAACTGAGTTGGGAACTATGAAAGTTACGAAACCCTGACCCGGAGTGGTAATATAGACTTGAGAACCGGGCGGCTTTGGCCTTGTTCACAGCAGCAGTAGCCAAGGGGTATGCCATGCCCAACAACCGGTTAATTACGCACTCCAGATACTTGACGCAGTCTCCTCTGCCGGAGAGAGGCGGGATGTCATTTTGTAAATAGTGCGTACAATGCAGAATATTAAGTTTCCCTGCAGGACACCCGATGTATATGGAATGCTCCGCGGAGACTTTCCTTTCACAGCAACGTGGAAGTAGCGGTTGCTCAGGAACGAGGCGAATAACCGCGTGGCCATGGGTGGCAACAGGTGAGTATGTAGACCAGATCAGAGTGTCAGAGACGGTTGAAGGCTTTCTCGATGCCGAGAAAGACCCCGACCGTCATGTAGGGCAGCACCCGAGCAAGCTGCAGGAGCGTAGTGCTGTGTCTTTCACGGAAGCCAAATTGCATTAAATTGAATTTCGATGCAGCTCTTCAATCTCCAGAGGAACAACCGCTCGAACAGCTTGGCCGTGTGCGGAAGCACGGATATGGGCCGTAACTGGCCGGATGGCGTTTGTATTTGCCGGGCTTTAGCAACATGATGACTTTCCCCCGCTTCCAGGCGCTGGGAACGTATCCGGTTCGGAGTACCCCATTGCAGAACCGTGTGAAGGCCTGCGGGAAAGCTGCGATAACATTGGATTTGTAATCCTTTTAGCAGGGACCGCAAAACCCGTTCCCCGGCTTAAGTCTTTAAACGGTGTACCTCTTACGACGAATTACCGCGTGAACTTGCTTACACAATTCAACTACTATTCTATACATTTAGCTAACCCTTATGAAAAGGAAACCCATATGTTTAACGGGTTATTCTGTAAGATTTACTCTTAAACAGCCAGCAAACTATGGTGCAATTCTTTTTTAACTTTGGAAGAGGGAGGGAGAAAAAAAATAAGTTGATGGTTATTGCAGTTCATTAACATTGAACCTTTCGCTGACAAAAAAATATATTTAAGCTAAAATGACTATTATTTTTATTATACAGTAATATCAAAATTGTTTAAAAGCCTTAAAAACATGAAGGGGTTTCCCATTCATTGGGTTATACTTTCAAATTACCTCATTTGGTAAAGTTTAATAGGGGTAATGCTTATTTTGATTTCAATAGGTTAGCGATTTATAATTGACCTTTGAGGTGCACCGGGTTTGGTAAGCAAACCCATTCAGAAACCGCTGAAGGGGATATTGGTCCGGTCCTTGCTTTTTAGGCTTTAGGCGGAGCGCTGTGAGCTCCACCTCGGCCGGGGACACGAAAAAATCCTCCTGGAAAGCTTCCGATTTGGGACCACTTAAAAAATTGACGCACTGAAGGCTTGTAGGTTACCGTCTCATTGGCTTATGATATGGGCTCCTTGAGGTGGTTGGCAGCTACCTCTCTATCGTTTAGGGGACCAGCAAGGAAACATATGTTCAGGCTCACTCTATACTGGTCCCAATTGGTTTAGCGGCGACGTCTACCTGGGTGCCAAGCTCCACAAGCAGTGGAAGGTGGTTGAGTCCACGTGGTAGAGGACTTCGACGAGGTCTGAAACGTATATGGCCTGGGCCAGGGCAATGTCAACGACGTCAACTGCATGATTTACAGACGAATCTGATCCGAGAATATCGTATGGCATAGGCTTGGTGGCTAGGAGTGGCGGCCAAGCCTCAATTGACGCGGGGAATATAACTGGAACTTGGATTCGCCCAAGTTAAAATGGTAGATGCTAATGAACAGACGATGATAAACTAATGTTAAGGTATAATATGTACTTTTTGTTGGTATTATTAATATTTTTTAACATTAAACTAGATTTATTTTTAATTATTGCGTGCTTGTACAGAAAAACGTATTAATATTTTTTGCCATAGGTGGTAATGGAACCCACGATCTCCGGATACAACGCCTAAAATGCACCACTAGTCTACGGAGATCCTAAGATCTATGAATCTAGGAGTGAAACTTGATAAAGATTGACTATTATTCTTACTTTGAATACTGTGCCCTCCAAAAAACATATCGTGTTCTTGACTTTGTATTGGTAAAGATGTTTTGAAATGTATATTACGAGTATGTGCACGAGAAATACCTACGGCCTTCATAATTTACACGAGCCGCAGCAGAAACGCTGATGCAGCTTTGGCCTAGAACAACAAGTGTACTGCGTCAACCACGGCACCAGGCGCAACGTGTAATTCTAAGGAATATGTAGTTTGTAAGAGGTCAATGTCCTCGGTCTTGATCTAGCATTGATTTTAGCCTGACATATTTTAATAAGACTAAGGGCTGATTTTTCAATCTTCTGATAAAATTATCCAACAGATAACTTGTATGGAGAAAGAATAAATTTGACAGTTCATCATACAAGTTAACTGTCGAATAACTTTATCTGACGATTGAAAAATCAGCCCTTAGTAAATAAAATAAATAGCTAATTAAAACTTCTAGTACAAATTTTGATTTGTTTTATATCGGCTGTAGCCTATTGCAATTTTTATATTTCAGTTTATTCACAAACGTTTGGTTTTTAATTAGAATAAAATTGACCCTTATCTAAACGAAAAATATAAACTATGATGAAATATAGATAATTAGAGACATGATTGAAAATAAAGAAAGAAATAAAACAACATTTCAATAATGAAGAGATTTATTAACTTATTTTAATTAGAGAGAAATTAATTATATACTGGTAAGTTAAGCTACGGTAGCGTATGCTGGCGAATTTACATAAGAAAAGCACATAATGTTGTATTCAAAAAAGTTTTGTTTTAGCCTAAACCTGGTAGTAACTGTGCTTTGTCACTTTAGTTCCATATTAATGTGTCAAGAAAACAGTGCCTTGCTTATCAAAACGTTTCTGAATAGAGTCCATAGATATGTATGCTCAGACAATACAAAAAAAATACTATATTAAAAGCTATAACAGCTGTTACACTGTTTAAAACAGTTGTTAAACAACATGTTGTGTTGGTCGTCCGCATTCAAATACTGATATCTGCTTTCCACCAGTAATATAGAGTCTCGTGCAGGGTTCTCTTTAAAGAAAATAACTTTACTTTTCTATTTTACTTTATTTATCGAACACATAATTATTTTAATTTAATTTTGAGAAAGAATCTATGAAATTAAAAGCGCAAATGAATAAACGTTTTGCATGTCCACAACTACTAATTTTACCAAACTACAATATGCACAAGGAATTAAAGCTAGGGGTTTACCTATATAAATACAAACTTTAGGTTGATCACCCTTTTTTTTTCTGTAATGTTTTCATGTTTTTAGTAGATGAAAATTTGCATAATATTATATTGACAGCTAGCTTAAGTGTATAAAATGAGGTTTGTATAAAACTTTAATTTGACCTTCCTGTCTGTGAAGCTAATAAATCGGCAAATTAATTAAGTTTGATTTGGTACATACAGTATTATTACACCATGTATGTACATTAGTTCTCTAATTATTTTTTATAATCCTCATAGATATAGCTAAATATTGGACATACGATATTGAATGTTTACTTAAGTTATTTAAAATAAAAAAAAACACGGTAGCATATTTTGTTAAATATTTTATTTTAGAGAATCTTTATGAACGCCGCGACGGTATAGTGTAAGTAGACTTAGCATACCATCAGCGAAGATGAGGTGGAAACCAAACCCCTTTGCTGGATACCCTAAGGCCATCTAGGTGGTCTCGGGGTAAGATATCAGTAATACATACATACTACTATATATATCATAGTAACCAAAATGTCCCAATTAATTTATGGCAATCAATTAAAACCCCTTTTCAAAACACCCTAAATGTTCCTTATTCTTTTGGAAGTTAGTTTCAAGATATATAGACAAATGGATCGTTTTGGAATTCCATTTTTTTGTCTACGGTTCGCTGATTTCTCTAACATACACAATTGACAGAGCAAAGTTTTTTTTATAAGTCACCAAATTTTTTACCTACATGCTTATTTAAGCACACGCTATGGAAATACTAATCGCTAGGCTGAGAATATATGTTAATTAAACACAAAACAGCATTTTATAAAGAATTTGAAAAAAGTAATGTTAAATTTCACATGAATACTTGAAGCAAGTAATATTTATTTCAACGCTTTTAGGAAGAGTTAGTTAATGTGTATTGACCGCCTCCGTGGTTGGGTTTGGTTGTTGCGCCGTGGTGTGGTATCCGGAGGTTGTGGGTTCGATTGTTACTAATGGCAAAACAATACGTTTTTTTTGTATCTACAAGTTTGCCATGGTCTGGGTTTTTATCTATATTATAAAGAGAAAAGATTTGATTGTATGATTCGCATAAACTAATAAACTGTTTTAATTCTTTCACCAATAGAAAGCTTTATTATCAACGAGTAACGTAAGTAAGTAAACGAGACGGGTGAAACTGCTCGTAAAATATTATACGAGTATGTATTAGTATCTATAGAAAGGTTAGCTGGTAGAAAATGCCTAAGGCATTAAGTTCGCCTATGTACAATTTTATTTGGTAATTTTGTGCAATAAAGTATTTTAAATTAAATATCGTTGTTTCTGGTACACATAATACAAGCCTAGAGCTTAGTTTGTGCTCAGTGCAATATGTGTGAAATGACCTACATATATTATTATTATTTAATGTTGCTGAAAAAGATGTATGAAGTACATTTTTGTGAAATTATAAATTGAAATAATACTAACAACTTATTAACTGCTTTTACTGTCCCAAAGGTTTGACTGGTAGAGAATGCCTAGCGGCATTAAGTCCGCCTTTGTATTTTGTATGCAATAAAGATTTAAATAAATAAAATAAATAAATAACACTGGATTTATAGGAGTTTAATTTCTTGCACCTTTGTACGCATAGCTAAGCTCAAGTTACATTAATGGCAGCTTCAATAGTCGTTGGGTAATAAAAGAAAACCTAAATAAAGTTACTGTTTAGAAATATAAAAATTTGGTTTAGGTGCAATAAATCTAATGAATTCTAATCATATGCTTTGCCAAGCACATGATTATTTTTTACAGATGATGGTGTCTCTCCATCTCAACAATTCACAATATAGATTACAAAAAAAAACTAAAAATTAGCCCTGCAGCACATAATCATCTCAGTGGCAATTGGCAGGTTTTTAGTACTTAATTTAATATGTTTATCTTATATCATTATATAAGAAGGTATATTATGTTAGAATTTAAACACTTACTTGGTACTGGTAAATGCAGTAAAGCCTTGTTGATTTCAATAAGAGCTTCCGGTAATTTGTCAGAAGCTACCATCATTTTGGAGGCTCGGAAGTGTTTTAAATATAATTCGACCTCATCTGTGATGCTCTCTTCGCGTTCGAGTGTATTAAATTGTTGCATTATAACTCTTATACCATCGTGGATCTATAAATAAGATATAAAAAATATATAACTCCAAAATAATGCTTGAATTGTGAGAAACAATTAAACTGTAAAAATAAATTATCTATTATTTTATACTATATTTAGTTTATTTTTTATTTTAATATTTAGATGCCTTTGAAATTCTTTTTCCATATAGGAAGACTGTGCGTCAGTGTGCTGTGACTTTGGTAAACTATAATTTAAGCACAACATAAACGTCCTTTAAATTACACCCACCCATGTGCATTGTAGCGGGGTGGCTTCACAACGAGCGAAAATCCTCAGAATACCAAGGTCGCTCTTTGAGGACTGTGAAAGCCCACGACTTCTTTTCGCCTTCTGGAAAAAGGCTTAACCTCTTGGCTAATTGAGGAGGACGAGCCTGCCATGAACATGAATAACCTTATATAACATCTACAATTTGATTTAAATTAATTATACTATAGGCGTACAACTTTACACAGAGCCTTGGCACACAGGCGAAGAACTTTTTTACTTACACCAGAGGGCTTTCTGTGGAGTCCTACACCTATAAAAGTTGTTTGGATAATCATTGTGTTGGCTACATACCTCTGTTGCATTTGTCATGGTTTGGTACATTTCATTATGAGTTTTATTCTCTAAGGTGTCCAAAAAGTTATGTTTGTTGACAAACTCAATTACTTCATTTAGCAAATGTTTGAAAGTTCTGGCCGCCTGATCATCTTTATCGGGTCCCAGCAGCGGTTGCTGGTAATTGGTATATTTTAACATTATGCCTGAAACAATACAGCAAAAGTTATAGATTTTTTATATTTATTAAACTTTATTGCATAATACAAAGGCAGACTTAATGCCATATAAATTTAATTATAAATTTTACAAGAATTTTAGAGCATGAATTATCTATTTTTAAACATTTGATTCTATAGATATATATAAATATATATCTGTTTAATGTGTTACATCATGCTTTCTCGGGTAGCTATGGCTTGGGGTCTTTGTCAGCATATAGTTTATAATGTTTAATTATCAAGATGTGACTCTTAGCTTCTTTCTTATAGAATTATATTGAATATCTATTTCAAAAAAGATATCTTGCTTTTACAAAAGATACTATCCACAGCCACGAAAATTGACTACCAAACCTACCACAGCAATAAGAGCAAACTTTTAGACTTACAACAACAATAACAGCAATAAGAACAAACTGCCAGACCTGCTACATCTATAAGAACAGACTACCACAACTACAAGAACAATGTACCAGACCTGCCACTATAAGAAGAGGAGACTATAAGAATAGACTACCAGACCTACCACAACAATAAGAGCAAACTACTAGACTTACCACAGCAATAAGAACAAACTGCTAGACCTGCTACAACTATAAGAACATGCTACCACAACTACAGGAACAATAAGAACAATCTACCAGACCTACCACAACTATAAGAGGAGTACGAGGAGTAAGAGGAGACTATAATAATAGACTACTAGACCACCACAACAATAAGAGCAAACTACTAGACTTACAACAACTATAACAGCAATAAGAACAAACTGCCAGACCTGCTACAACTATAAGAACAGACTATAAGAATAGACTACCAGACCTACCACAACAATAAGAGCAAACTACTAGACTTACAACAACTATAACAGCAGACTACCAAACCTACCACAGCAATAAGAACAAACTGCCAGACCTACTGCAACTATAAGAAGAGACCTACCAGAACTACAAGAGCAATAAGAACAATCTACCAGACCTGCCACAACTATAAGAGCAGACTAAAAGAAAAAACTACCAGGCCTACCACAACAACAAGAGCAAACTACTAGACTTATAACAACTGTAACAGCAGACTACCAAACCTACCACAGCAGTAAGAACAAACTACCAGACCTGCCACAACTATAAGAATAGACTACCAGACCTACCATAACAATAAGAGCAAACTACTAAGACTACCAGACATAGTACCACAACTGTAAGAAAAGAGTAGCACACCTATAAAAATATATTAAGAGCAGACTACCAGACATAGAAATCAACGAAAAGAACAGATTAAAAGAGTAATGAAAAATTCTGACACAAATATGTAAATGTATATTAGAGTATAATTAAAATATATACGTGGTATGGCCGAGTTGGTTAGACCTTGGACTTATAAACACTTAGGTCCCTGGTTCGAATCCTGGTGTGTACCAATGAGTTTTTAATTAAAAAATGTATGTACTTTTGTTTGACAATACCACTATAGTGCCTCGGAGAGCATGTTAAGCTGTAGGTCCCGGTTTCACTATACCAACTTGTGAAACTGTTTATAGATGGGTTATTGAGTCTATTCAAAACATCGCAACAAGCTAGCCACTTGTTCGGTGTAGACTCATACCTTTGGCTACGACGAGGTGGGATTAAAACCTCTCCGCTGGGTACCCTGGGGCCGTCTAGGCGGTCTCGGGCGCCGTAAGGCACCCGTGATGATATGTATGTATAATTAAAATAATGTTTATTAGAATATGAATATAAAAACAATTAATTAAGATTTTTTTAAATTGCCATCATGCTGGTATGATGACATTTTATTTATTTGCAGTTACTCTGTGGTCTGTTTTCAAAATATTTTCCCCCAGTTTCTAGAATGTTAATCAAATCATTCTATGATTAAAAATATGTAACAATGCAATTCATGTTCTACCAATCATGTGTCAATAATTTAATCATAGATTATTTTTATTAATATATTAGAAACTGGGCATAATAAGTATTGTAGCTATTGAGTATCCTAATTGGATTAAGAGGCCTTAGGATTTGAGCAATGAAAAAATTATTAAATTTAAATTGTTTTTTTATTTTATTGAATTTGGTGCTGAGTATTGTTTGTCTTGACTATGGACTTTCATCATTATAAGTCCATTTTGTATAGTAACACTAAATTTTTAAGCTTTCATGAACATAAACTCAATAATTACAAAGTATTGCTTTGTTATAATTCAGTGATAGTTGTGTTTGCAGTGGCAATATTGTTATAAAGTGACAGAGGGACAAACACCAAAATTTAATTGAATTTCTTTTGGTCTGATTGGTATTTATTTTAACCATTTTGTGAGTTGTTAAAAATAACTTGAAGGCAACAATGAATTTCAGTATAGCCTAGCTACCATGGGTTTAATAGCCCCATCGCATAGTATTGTAGCATAAACTGAATGGCATTCATGCTAAAGGCTTATACCCTAATCCATTTATAATAGTATCATGCTTTGATTGTCATTTGTTAATATGATTATTATAAATGAATAAATATAATAATAAGTTGTTTTAAAATATTATTATACTTTTATAATGAAGGCTATTGTATTATAAATGAGCTGTTACCATTTAGATTAGTTTTGTGAAATTGTTTTGGTTTTAATGAAAATAGATGATTTGCTAAGCCAATCCCACTTTATAAAATGAAAACAGTGTTTTGGTATTTGTGCATGTGACCGAGATATATGCGTCCAAAATCAACCAGCCGCGCCCAAAGTTGACTTTAGTGGATGGTAGAATTTTACTTTAAAACAAATTGATTGGTCGAAAACTACATTGTTTTATCACGAAGTAAACCTAAATTACGTTTGTCGCTATTAATAATACGTTAGAACGCTACGTACGATAGATAAAACAATAAAAAACTATCTGGGAACAAAGAAATCGATAATGTTTTTTTTCTCTCGTGCAGTTTATTAGTCTACTCGTTGAACATTAAATTGATTACCTAGGTTGATATTATAAATTGATTACCTAGGTTGAATATTCACGTTTCTAGTAATATTGTAAGATGTACACTTACCTGACATTTTGTCGTTGATTGATTGCAGTACTTTTGATTCCCTTTGCAATTTACATATTTTTTACACTACAACAAACGAAATAACAAATTAATTAAAAATATTAGTTAAATAAATTTAATTTGAATAGAATAAACTAGATATTTTAACAATACTTACGAAAAAATATTACCGGCCGATCACCGACCACGCCAGCCAGTGGTCGGACACTTACCATAGTCAAGACAGATTTTTTTTTATGTATTTGATTGCATGCACAGAGTCGTAGTACTCTATTTTATCTGTGCACAGAGTGTGCTCACAGACTATAGGTTGTTTATTTGTGTTTTTCCGTCGTTTTTTTTTTGTTATATTTTAAATAACGCGGGCTACGACTTAAATCTACCTTATAATACGTGTGACCCCGTTTGTGAAAAAAATCAGAAAATGGCGCTTGTAACTTCTCGTATTTTTTGTTTTCGTAATTCAACTTTTTATTTAGTGTTAAAAATTAAGTAGAATTATAGTTATTTTTGTTAATTAACCCTAAAATATAATAGTTTTTCTGTTATGGAAAATTTTAGTGTTCATTTGAAGTGAAAGTGCGTAAAAGTGAGAATAGTGTATTTTGATGAAAATTTTTCTTTGTCATTTTGGTAAGTAAATGCATTTAACATTCTACTTGCCTTTGTTAACTGACTTTGCCCGTCATAATTTGTACAAAAAATCCATGATTTAATAGCATTCGTAATTCAATACCAAAAAACCCCCAATTTTAGCTCCCTCTCCAGTCTCACAAATTTACTTTTTTTGCTTAAAAAATAATGTAAATTTTACACATTATTATGCGATATTGGAGTCATTAAAATTATTTAATAAGGGGAAGATGAAAGGGTTTTTTTTTTTCACTGTGGTATAAAAACCATAATATTTTAATGTATACTCTTTAAATAAAATTAATGCCAAGTGTTTCAATAATTTCCTAAATTTCAATAGGGGAATGAAATTTTTATTTTATTGAATAATGAAATTAGTATAGGTACATTTTGTACAATAATTTAATGGACATATATTTTAATATTTGTTGATATTCTATTAGGGAAAGGTGTGGTAGAGCAAAAATAGGTTTTGGTTTATTTTAACAGGAACAATAACAATTTGTATTTTTTGAAATTCTAATAGGTTAGGTGGGGGACAGGAAATAAATAAACTATGTACTGTTTTTGTACAAATGATAAGACGGGCAAAGCCTTTTTAACAAAAGGTTAATGATTTTTTTTTACATAGAATTTAAATAAATAAGAAATCGATATTTAAATAGGCTATACAAAAATAAACATTCATTTTAATAATTAATAACTGTTTGTGTTAGTACCCTTAATGTTAAAGTTTTTGTTGAATAAATATTAGTTCTGAGGGTTAAAAACATATTTTAAACCCGGGGGGGGGGCGGGAGGTTTCCCTTACAGGCAGCAACTCTGAATCTACCTAAGAGTAAAGGCCTGCAAAGTCCATGACATGACCAAAATAATGTTTTTGTCTGCCATATTGTCTACCCTTGTAACTTTTTTTAATGAAAGATATTAAATATTTTTGTAATTATATTATATACATGCTATGTAACTCTGTATTTAGGTAATGTAGTGTTAAACAGACTTAGAAAGTCCTTGAATGGTATGACCAAAATGTCTGTCTGCATACTCTGCATATTGAATTAATAGTAATTTATTGAAAGAGTCATTAAAATATGTAACTTTTTTTCAGGACCAACCTCTTCGGGCCCACTATATAAATACCATCATGGGTGCCTATTTGGCTCCTGAGAACCGGCCTTAGGGTACCCAGCGGAGGGATTAACCTGTCCTCATTTCGCCGATGGTATTCGAAGGCAAAACCTAACAAGTGGCGAGTTTGTTGCGGTGTTTATGATCAAATAGCCTTGTTGTATAAAGCGGTCTCCCATCCCAGGGCGGCCTTGTTGTGGTCTGCTTAACCTTGTTATCAGTTGCAGCGCAGTGACTTAACCACACGGCTGGGGCCGCTTTTTAATGTGGATTTAAATGGTATGTTTTCTTTTTTTTATCTATATGTATATTATACTGTTTTTGTTCAAATATTACATAGGTGAAGGCAGGTTATTAATATATCTAAATATCCATACAACTCTTCTGTCTGTGTATGTCACTGAACTCCTAATCAGTTGGACTGATTTTGATGATTTTTTTGTGCGTTTATGTGAATTTAAGATTTGCAGTACAATCTGATAGATTTTTTAAATGAATTAACTTTGATATTGATTTTTTTATGGTTTAAGGCCGTTTGGCATTATCTGACAGCTTAACCTTCAGGACAATAATAAAAAAAAGCTGATTGCAAAATAAAATTAATATTTATATTTTTACACATACATTTATAATATTCTAAATTATAATAATTAATTAATTTAAAATAAAACAGTTTAATAAATGACTACTTTAAGGATGTATATTCAAAAAGTTTACTACTTTGTAAGTATTACTACTTTGTATGGAGTTTTTTTTTTATTTGCGACACATGGTTCCATAGAAAAAGTTGTTCCTATTGATCAGTAGAACCTCATATTAGCCCAAAGTACATCCTTTCAAAGACACCATGAATATATATGTGCAAGTTTTAACATTGTGTGCGTACCCGACTAGTGAAATCGCGCTCATAGGGCTGCAAATTAAATTTTTATATCAATTTTAAAATTTAAGATGGGGCCCTGGTCAATATGTAAAATATCGACATTATACTCGTTTTCGACTAACTTTAGGGCTGTAAATTCAATTTTCATGTCGATTTTGAAATTCAAGATGGCGGCCCTGGTCAATGTGTAAAAAATCGACATTATACTTGTTTTCGACTAACTTTAGGGCTGTAAATTCAATTTTCATATCGATTTTGAAATTCAACATGGCGGCCATGGTCAATGTGCATAAAATCGACATTATACTCGTTTTCGACTAACTTTAGGGCTGTAAATTCAATTTTCAAATCAATTTTGAAATTCAAGATGGCGGCCATGGTCAATGTGTCAAAAATCTACATTATACTCGTTTTCTACTAACTTTAGGGCTATAAATTCAATTTTCATATTAATTTTGAAATTCAAGATGGCGGCCATGGTCAATGTGTTAAAAATCGACATTATACTCGTTTTCTACTAACTTTAGGGCTATAATTTCAATTTTCATATCAATTTTGAAATTCAAGATGGCGGCCATGGTCAATGTGTTAAAAATCGACATTATACTCGTTTTCTACTAACTTAAGGGCTATAATTTCAATTTTCATATTAATTTTGAAATTCAAGATGGCGGCCATGGTCAATGTGTCAAAAATCAACATTATACTCGTTTTCGACTAACTTTAGGGCTGTAAATTCAATTTTCATATTAATTTTGAAATTCAAGATGGCGGCCATGGTCAATGTGTCAATAATCAACATTATACTCGTTATCGACTAACTTTAGGGCTGTAAATTCAATTTTCATATCAATTTTGAAATACAAGATGGCGGCCATGGTCAATGTGTCAAAAATCAACATTATACTCGTTTTGGACTAACTTTAACTTTTAGCTTCTTAATCTGTCAGCCCCTAACAATATCAACGGGTTATTCTTAAGTCTACCAAGACTACTTATTTAGTGTAGACTCAAAGTACCATAAGTTACTTCGAAGTGGGTATAAATTCCATATAAATCTCGAGGTACCCTGAGGGTTTCTAGGCGGACGGTAGCGACGTAGTGCACCTGTGATGGTATATACATACTTTCATCTCATTGTCTGTCGCGCTTTCACGCCAAAATTACTGAACCGATTCAAATTAAATTTGGTACACAGATAGTCAGATAGATAGTTAAAAGGGAAGATGAAAGGTTGTATGGAAATGATGTCATTTTAAATACATATAACCAATTTAGGTGAAATTTGGTATGGAGATAGTTTGAGACCCTGCAAAGGACATAGGGATTTTTTATTATATAGCTATGGGGTGTTAGATATATACACCCTCTATAGCTATATATCCCTATGAAAGGTATGGAAATTACGTAATTTTTAATACACATGACCAATGTAGATTAAATTTGGTATGGAGATAGTGAGACCCTGGGAAGGACATAGGGTATATCAATTTTTGATATAGCTATGAGGGGTGCAGATATATACTCCCTATAGCTAGGTTCAGGGTGCAAAAAATCCGATTTTTATAATAAAAATAAAAAAATCGGATTTTTGATATATATCCAAATAATTATTTTTTATTGTTTGAAAGCCTTTTATCACTATAATAGTTTTAATTTTAATTAGGTACGTATTAGTTATTTATTTTGTTAAAGAATGTAAGTAAGTAAGCAAGTAAACAAGGAACCTTTTTATAAATAGCTGCCTCTTAATCATTTATTAAAATCACAATATTTGACTTAGTTTACTTATTATTTGTATTTATACTATTATAAAATTATAATTCCTTACCTAACTGGTAAACAAAAAATAAAATTGACAAATATAATATAAACACGCGTGCGAAGCCACGGTCAAAAGCTGTTTTACTTATTATTTGTATTTATACTATTATAAAATTATAATTCCTTACCTAACTGGTAAACAAAAAATAAAATTGACAAATATAATATAAACACGCGTGCGAAGCCACGGTCAAAAGCTGGTAGTTGTCCTATATATTATTTTTATTTTCATAAAAATAGTGGGCATGTGTGTATTCTGTTTGTGTACTTGAGGTTTCTATTAACAAAAGTAAAAAGGGGAGAATAGGAGGTATATGGGGAAAGTCTTATTACAGAAATAATTTTGTCCCACCAATCATCATGTTGTATCTGGAGGTTGTGGGTTTTATTCCCACCCATGGCAAACAAATAATAGTACATTTTTTTGTACACTTTGTCATAATCTGGGTGTTTTTAAAATTATATCATTGCTGCTGGTACACATACTACAAGCCTAGAGCTTAGTTTGTGACAAAGGCAATTTGTGTGTAATGTTAAATATTTATGGTGTAGGTAGTTGGTTAGACTTTAAACATAAAAACACTTAGGTCCCTGGTTCAAATCCCAGTGTGTACCAATGAGTTTTTAATTTTAAAAAAATATGTACATTTGTTTGACAACACCACTATAGTGCCTCGGAGAGCACGTTTAGCTGTCGGACCCAGCTTCACTATACCAACTTGTGAAACTGTTTATTGGTGGGTTATTGAGTCTATTCAAAACATCGCGCGAAACATGTAAAATATATATATTTGCACACAACAAATCTATATCTACCTGACCCTACCAAAAATGTCTGATTGCAGGGATAGTACCCTAAATATTAATAATATCAAATTTTACTGAAAGGAAACCTTTTTTTTTTTAATAAGTAAAATAGCATTGAAAGATAGTTAAAATAATTTGTATGGGTACCTATATTTTTTTTTACTTTTGATTTTCTTAGTTTTTCTTTAATTTATGCAAAAACATTTTTTTTTAAATTTAATACTATGTTGTTTAAAATAAATTTTGAAACTTATGAATGACTGTTGATTGGTGCAATAAAAGTACAGGTGTTTAATTTTGGATTTCAGTTGGTTTGATACCCGGGTATGGCTATTGTATTTTCAAGAAAAAATAATGTGTATATTCTTAAAACTAAAGGATGTTTTCAGTAAAATTTGTCATCATCAATATTTAGGGCCCTTTTCTAGTACAGCCTGTATATATTATATTCAGGGTGAATTTTTCAAGGCCAAATCCTAAACTACAAGGAATAGCTAAAAATGCTCAAAGGAGTCTCGGGACCGTTTTTGATAAAAACTAAAACTGCATCATTAGATTAATTTAAAACGTATTCTCCCAGCCGGGAATCGAACCGTTTTATTGTAAAAAAAACCATATGTATTTTGAACCAGCTGTAGTGTCGCTTATAAAGATATAATTCTGGTAAGTAATATCTAGCGGCAATCTATAGGAAAGTGCTCATTTTTAATTTAAAAAATAATAATTCAAAAAGTTTTATAACAATTTGTCTACTTTAACTCTTTTATCAACTAATCAATTTTTTTTAAATAAAGTTCTTCTAAACACATCCACATTGAAATTGTAGCGACATACAAAATCATACAGATGCAAAAACCTTCAAGTGACCTAGTCATGTTTCGGTTTTAGGCTGTGGGTTTACCGGTTTTCGGGAGACAGTCATTGATTCCTTGTCGAGGTGGTAGTCTCCTTTCCTAAAAGTTAGTTGTAGTACTGTGTAGTTGCGAAAAAAACGGGCGGTTAATTTTACGATAAAGCAGCGAGGCTACTAAAGTAGACTCGTAACGCGAACTCGTCTTTATCGCCGCCCGTTTCGTAACCGCATCTTTTAACCGGCATAGTAGAAGCGATCAATGCTGTTAAACAACAATGAATTGATCGACCCCATTCATGGATTATATAGGACCTATTACCATCAGGTAAATACAAAGTCACATAAAAACAACGTCATAATTTTTAAAATAAAAGTAAAAAAAAAACAATTCAGCTATGTATTGAAAATAATTGCTATCTTTTCGAAAAATTTATTAGTTAGGCTTAACAACAGTAAACATATTTTCTTTAAAATTAGCACTTTCCTTAGTTTACCGTTTAAAGTTACTTTCCACCAATAAATCATTATAAGCGACACTTTAAGCTGGTGCAATAATACAGGTGAGTTTTTTTTTTCAAAATCAACCAGTTTGATTCCGGACTAGAACAATTTTTTTTTTCAAAAATCTAATGATGCAGTTTTAGTTCTTATCAAAATCGGCCCCGAGACTCCTTTGAGCAGTTTTCGCTATTTCTTGTAGTTTAGGATTCGGCCTTAAAGGCACACTTGAAGAATTCACGCTATTTATAGTTAGTAGTGACTATACTAAAAACTTTTTAGATTAGACTGATAGGTTTCATCAAATAAGAGAGGTTTATTTGAAATATAAAGCGATCCTATTGGTTGATTCGTTTCTACTATTGTCGACAGTAGGTACTACCGACAATAGTAGAAACTGTTTGCAAATACTTCTGGTAGAGCTACAGTTTCTTGTCCACTGAGGTTCCCGAGGGCACTGGAGTGGCCGCTCCGTTCGCCCTATGGTAGGGCCTTCTCCATACAAACTAGTAGTGTTTAAAATAACAATTTGTATGGGGAAGCCAAAATTATTTTCATTTGCGACAATGGTTCCATGGAAAAGTTGGTTGATTTGATCAGCAGAACCTCATATTAGCCTATGGGCTAATATACTCATTAGCCTTTGGGCTAATATAAGGTAAAGCATGTACTTTGGTAAACCCTTTCAAATGTACTCATAGTAAATAAACTTACAATGTCCATAAATGAGAATATCTAAAGCAATGTTTTAGGTTGTCTGAAATATTAAATTCCTACTTAATGATGATCCCACCAATGAGTTTTAATTAAAACAATATACATATACATTTGTTTGACAACATCACTATAGGGCCTCAAAGAGCATGTTAAGCTGTCTGTCCCAGTTTCACTATACAAAGTTGTAAAACCGTTTATAAATGGATCATTAAGTCAAAATATCGGACGACTGAAATGTCAAAGACAAATCACGATTCCATAGTCAGTTGGCTTAGGGATTTATTTATAAACTTTACTGCAAAAATTTTGTACAAATGCATACTTAAAAGATGGTACAAAACCTAATCTAAACTAATAATATAAATAAATCCAATTATTAATATAATATTAAATAAGTTTTAAATAAGAAGAATCATGTGTTGAAAGAGTGGATCCCTTCTAACACAGTTTTCTTTAAACTTAAAAGAAGGGTTTTGTTACAAAATGTTATGTAAACCTTATATGATAAAACATTTTTGTATTTTTGGTATAGAGTATAGAAACCTTTGTCTTTTCTATCTGTATTTTGAGATAAGAGTCTGGATTGTTACATACAATAATATTTTAGTTTTTTTTATGTATAATAATGCATTTTATGACTTACTGTTAAGGTTAACTTAATAATAATAACGTACTCATAGACCAGGTCACAAACTAGTACTATGTGTACCAGTAAGAATGATATATTACATATTACACCCTAACCATAACTGTACAGAAAAACGTACTAATATATTTTTGCCATGGGTGAGAATTGAACTCTTGACCTCCGGATACAACCCCAAAGGCGCAACCACTAGTCTACAGAGGGGTTCCATATTTTATATTATTTAATAAAATTAAAACAACTTAACTTTTCTTTACAGATGGGAAAGGTAGAATCCTACTTGCTGCATTGGTTGATCAAGCTGTTTTAGTGATGAATGCCCAATACTCAGAATGCCCTACCTACTCAGAAAAAGATAGATGAATATTTTTTTACATAATTTAAAAACATAAATAATGAATAACAACTAGT
This sequence comes from Monopis laevigella, assembly GCA_947458855.1. Taxonomy (NCBI): domain Eukaryota; kingdom Metazoa; phylum Arthropoda; class Insecta; order Lepidoptera; family Tineidae; genus Monopis; species Monopis laevigella. The sequence goes on along the minus strand of OX381576.1, from coordinate 35,175,659 downwards.
AAATTGTTATTCATTATTTATGTTTTTAGGCCCATTCTTGTTCCTAGTATACATCAATGATCTTCCACATATGGTACAGGAGATGGCGCAGATAGTGCTATTTGCTGATGATACATCCCTACTTTTTAAAGTTAGTAGGAAGGATAATATATTATCGGCAGCAAATGACACTCTGGAAATGGTTTCAAAATGGTTCATGGCAAATAATTTAGTTTTAAATGCAAAGAAGACTAAGTGCCTGAAATTTACGTTGCCTAATGTATCTAATATCAATGCCACAGTGAAGATAGGTGGTACTGATCTGGAATTTGTTGACTCCCACTGTGTTTTTAGGGATCACAGTCGATTCAAAACTTCAATGGAAAGCTCACATTAATACTTTATCCAATAGATTGAGCTCTGCTGCATATGCAGTCAGAAAAATCAGACAATTAACTGATGTTGCAACAGCCAGACTGGTATACTTCGCCTATTTTCACAGTATAATGACATATGGTCTTATAATGTGGGGATCTGCGGCAGATATTGATACTATTTTTATTCTACAGAAGAGGGCCATTCGGGCAATATATAACATGAAAGCTCGTGATTCTCTTCGAGAAATCTTTCCTATGATTGATGTACTGACACTACCATCTCAATATATTTATGAAAATTTATTGTACGTTAGGAAAAACTTAAATATGTTTAGTAAAAATGGCGATAGACATAATTTAAACTTAAGAAACATAGATAAAATCGATATACCAAAGTTTAGACTGCAAAAAACTAATAAATGTTTCGTCATTAACAGTATAAGGTTATTTAATAAATTACCTAAAAGCATTATAGATCTGAGTGAAATGAAGTTTAAAAACTGTATAAAACACATATTAATCAATAAGGCTTACTATAGTGTAAAAGACTATCTTAACGATAAAGACGTCTGGAACCGTCCTGATATGCAATTGAGGTCTCGCAACTAGTAAACAAATTGCTTATGTACAATCTACCCTAGTTTAGTTATATAATGTCCGATATTGTAATAATTTTATATTACATTATTTATTTTCATTACATTATGTAAATTTTGTCTTTGGATAAGGTAATCATTGATGATTACCTACCTACTTATTTATACTTAATTTATACTAATAGTATACTGTGTAGTTATGTACATTGTTACAGTAACAAATAATCTGCCATAGGGAGCTACGCATGCTGATCAGTGGGGTGCATTTTGAGTATGCTGCTATATATAATATATATGCTATATAGCATAAGTCAATCTATAGCTGTGCCCCTCTTTTAGTTTGTGTGAAGCACTAGAGTTTTTTACTTGCTGGTTTCTTTTTCTCCGGGGTGTCTCTGAGGGGATCGACTTTACAGTTAGTGTTTATGCCCTTAAAAATACCGATCCTTATACCTTTACTTATATGTGATTGGTTACTTACCTTTTATTTACAATAAATATTTAAGGCATGGATATGATCGGTGAAGTTGGTCGCCTTGGTGGCTCTCTTGTATGGCAGATAATGATTGACAGGTCAATGGAATCAGCTAACCACCTAGTCTTACACTAGTTGGTTATGTAGTGTGTGTTCGGTTCGGTAGTAATTTTCATATTAAGATTTCCATTCCATCGTGTCTAAGTTTAATTAATATTTGTCGTTCTTTTGTTAATGAATAGCTGCCTAACCAAACGCACAACGCCAAGACCTCATTGTTAAACTTTTTTTTTTTTTTTTTTTTGACTATTCATAAATATCTATAAAGATTTACATGAAATAAATGATTTTGACTTTTGATAGTTTTGTCAGAACTTAGGCACCCATGCAATGTGCAATTATTTTTTTGTGTTACTTTTATAAAATGTTTTTTTTAATCAGTTTTTTTGTGCTTTTTTCTTTATATATCAGTCTCTCTATTATTAGTTAAGAAATATAGTAATACTAATTAAAAAATAAACTGAACGACAGCCTTTCTTTAAACCTCCTCTTCTTACAATTAAATAAGAAATCTTTAATAATCAACCTAAAATATATGCAATAGACATTTATTTTATTCAAAATATGAATTCTTATTTGTTGTAACGATTTTGGTTTTTGAAAATTATTGGCTCTACCATAAGTTTTTGCTTCGTATTAACGTAATGTTAATACATGAAGCACAACCAATGGACTCGCTTAATTTTTTAAATAAAGCGATCCTCATGGTGCCGCACATATTAACAATACGTTAATATAAAGCAAAACTTATGGTAGAGCCTACATCACTGACGTATTACGTAAGTAAAGCTTGATACAATACCTATAAATAGAACTATTGGCATAAGCTCGATAATTTACAAATGCTATATTTAAAAAAAAACTTTTGGCATAAGCGCGATAAAATGCAAATGCTATATTTTTAAAAAAAAACGGCGTTTCTGTCAATCCTGTGCTATAAATATAACATTTAAAAAATATATATGGCAAAATTACATGTCCATCCAATGCTATATTTTTATTTAAAAAAAAGTGAGTCCGATGTCAATAATGTATCTACAAAGTTGCGCCTGTTTGGCCACGTTGTCGCTTCAGCTGCAAAAAAGGCTAAGTGCGGCTTCTTACTTATTTGTTCAGTGACGCCAGCTACGAAATCACAATCGATTCACTTCTGTCAGCTGTCACTTTTTATTTTTATTTTTTATTTATTTAACGGCTCTGGATACAAGTCCTTTAGAGCCCAGCGCTGTCACGTTTTGTAACAAATATTGCCAGAAAAATAAAACGGTATTGCACAAAAACAACTTGAAAATTATTAGGATACTGCCTCAAATCTTCATAAAGTGACATGAATGTCCTTTAGAATGCCTTTTGTTTTTTTTGTCGCTTCCTTGCAACACAAATTGCCATTATCAGTAATTTCGAGGTATTCATTTTACGTTCTAGCGCGGCGAGAATCGAATAAAGAGTGATTTTATAACGTTCGTATAAACTCATTAGTCGAGAGCTCTAGACTAGAATTATTATTATTACTAATATTATATTCATTTGATTATTTATTTGTTTACTAATTTATTAAATACCATCACGGTTGCCTATTTGGCTCCCGAGAACCGTTTAAACGGCCTCAGGGTACCCAGCGGAAGATTAACCCGCCTTCATTTCGCCGATGGTATTTGGAGGCAACACCTAACAAGTGGCGAGCTTGTTGCGGTGTTTATGATGAAATAGTAGTATAATTAATTAATTTATTGGTTTTCATGGATATACTTGTTCTTTATTAAAAAAACCAGAATTATATTTTCTAAAGAAGGATGACATGATAGGTGTCGCTTATTTAGAATGAGCGTTTGTCAAAGAGAAACAGAATTTTAATTTACTATTGGTTTTACGAACATTATGAACTACTACGGGTCCACTTGTTGTTTATAAAAAAATATTTGCTGTTCATGCTTTATGACTGGTCAGTTTTTGTATGGATTTATTTAATTGCCAAACTGGTTTCTCTAAAATTGTATCTGAGTTTTGATTGACATAAAGATCATAAAAGTATATTATTGGCCGACCGGGGGCCTTAGAGAAAAATCGGGCGAGGCGACGTGTCGTGTCGCCTTCAATCAAAACTGTATAGACTTTGGCAGGTGACAGCGTACCTAACGCCTATTGTCACTGTCAAAATACATACGTTTGCCCCTGGGGCTCTAGAGAAAAATCAGGCGAGGCGATATGTCGCGTCGCCTCAGTCAAAAACGTATGTATTTTGACAGTGACAGTAGGCGTGAGGTACGCTGTCACCTGCCAAAGTCTGTACAGTTTTGATTGAAGGCGACACAACACTTCGCCTCGCCTGATTTTACTCTATAGAGCCCCTGTTGTTCATTAAAACTTATAGAATTGTATTGTTATTTTTATTGTATGGAATGGATTTAAGATTGATAATCTCCTTATTGCTAACTTGTAATTTTTTTATAATATTATTTGAAATCCATAAAATTTTGTACCTGGATTTAAAGATATTTATTCATTTATACACAGGTAATCTATTTGATTGCGATAAACTTGGAATGAATTTATTGCTTACATATATTCACACCATACACTCACTTGCTCTATACTATGCACATATACTATGCACATTTATATATATATATACACAACATTATAAATGGAATAAAATTGTATGAAAATGAAATAAATTCTATATCCTTAAATTTAAATATAAAAATGGCTATTACTACTATATTACATAAGTTAGATAACAGCTCAGTGGCCCTAGTGTGAGTTTTTTTAACGTTTACTTTCGCGTTAACTATACTACCGCGTTAGCATTTTGACCAATCACACGACCGCATTTCTAGTTCTCAAAATTTCCGCTTGGAGCGCTGAACCATTTCCCATACAAATTTTAGTTAACTCAAACGCAAAGTAATAGTTAGAAAACTCACACTAGGGGTACAGATATATTATGCCACACTATTAATAACCCTGAAGACTGTATAATATTCCTTAATAAATATAGTTTTATAATTTTAAACATAAGAAGCATACGACGAAACTTTGATAATCTTTTAGTGGTGCTTCAACGACTTAATATGAATGTTGATATTATAGTCACTGAACAATTAAGTAATTATAGTGCTGACCGAGTGTTGGATCAGTGGTTCATCAGCGTAACAACAGCTCAATGGGTACACACATTTTTGTACAACAAAATACATAAACAAATCTGGAGGGGAGTTGTCTATGTTAAGGAAAAGTGATCTGCCTCTACTAGTGAACCTAATCTGGATGAAGCAAACTGCTTACATGTCACTATACCTAACCATATCTCATTACTAGCAATATCGTCCTCCATCTTCATCTTCTAGATAATCTCCTTCAGTCAATACATAAAGGCCCATGGTTTATCCTAACCGGAGATATCAACATAGATATCCTTGACACTTGTTTAAGTTATATTTAGTTGTTTGAGAGAGAATTGAGAATGAAATAAATTAGGAAAAAAATTGACAACAGTCTTGTTCATTGTTTATTATACGCTGACGTTGCTGCTTTTATAGTAAGCTCGGAAAGCGCACTGTAAGAGACGTTGTTAATAATGAATGAAGCATGTAAGAGTATGGTCTGGGGCTTTATTCCGAGTTTTGACACGTTCACCGTCGCGCATTTTGCGTAAAGTCCGGGTATTGAAATGTAAGTTCTATCCTGTTAATTATAAAGTTGAAATTCCAATGCTCCATACATGTTCAAACTTGCGAAGAATTCGTGTATTTCAAGACGGCGGCATTATAATAGCCAACCTAATACATACTATATAGCCATTGGAATAGAGCTTATATTTCCATATTTATAGTTTGCGCAACGTCTTGTCGTGATTAGCGGTTGCAAACTCGGAATAAGGCCCCTGGTCTAAAAATGAATGTCAGGAAAACGAAATTAATGTTATTTGAGGGATGTGACTGAATGTAAAATTTGTATGGAAGGAATGGATGTTGAACAAGGGGATAAATTTGTATACTTAGGAAGTATGTTAACAAAATGCGGGAAACAAGGCGAATGGAGCATAAAATTTTATTATGAGCAGAAAAAATAATTTCTAACACATTGTGCATAATAGTATTCTGTTACCAACACTAATGTATGGCAGAGAAGCATCGCGATCTATTACCTTTATAGAGTAGTACTATGATTGCCTTCCACCAGTCAAGTGGAACAGAAAAAACAGCGGATTTGTTAATAATTCGCATATTTCATCAATTCTGGAAAAAACTCTATCATATTCTGCTTATTTTCCACATTTCATTGCTTTCATAAATTTATCCATACTGCATGCCATGCCCTAGTAGTAATGCTATATTAATAGAGAAAGTATTATTTCTCTATTAATATTGCATTACTACTAAGGCATGAATACCGGCATACCGCTATTTTTTCGGTATTTTGATTCCGGTATTTGAGGATAAAATACCGATATTTCGGTACTTCGAAAAAGGTGATCTATTTTTGCAAGTGTATTTAAAGACTATGCAAAATATTGTAAAACGCTTGATTTCTATCGTTTATAGTGTTGTTCACATTCTGCAGATGAGTTTTCATATGACACGAATCACGAATATAGAAAAAAATACCACAAAATTAACTACGCAAAATACTGCGTTTGCATGCATATAGCCAGTATCTAGGTGGGATATTGAATGATATTGCTTTCAGTTGTTCGTCTAATGTTTTACATCTGCAAATAAATTGCTAATACTGATGCACGCATGGACACAATACGGCAGACACGAAACGTAAGCGCTCTGCTCTGAAGCGGTAACCGACATCATACATCTTTCTCTCTCATACATTTGATTAGTATTGAACGTCTTGGATCTGTCCCGGACAGCCGGGCAGGAAGAATATTTCAAAGAAAATGCAGAGACACGCCGAGTTATACATCCAGAATTTCCTAGAAGGATCTGTGATGAAATGATTACTTCAATTACTGAACTTGTGCAACGTTTGCAAGACGAGCAGATTCTCCACTCTCCTCTACAAAACATAAGTAGGATGAGCTTACCTGCTGCCGCTAATGCCTCTGCTGAAAAGGTAACAAGTGATAATGACACAAGTACTAGCAGCAATACTTCATCTGTTATGGAAAAAAAACTTAATAAAGCAATAGAAAAATCTATGTCCAAAAAGCAAAACAAATCCCAGATCGGAGAGGAAGAAGAAGATAATATTAAAACATTAATTCGTATTGAAATGATATTGTATGAAAATGGTACTAAAGGCAGATTTTTGGATGCAGCTTACAAGTACCTCTGTACTGCAAGTTACATATGTAACAAAATAAGATCATCGCTCAATGACGCAAGTTTGGACGCGTTGTGTTTTCTTGGTTCGATTTTCCAACAAACGCGATTTGCCTGATTAATGGGCTTGAGTTAAATTTCGCCTGCGCTTATATTATGGTTTATTATATTTAAATAATTACTTTCTAAGGTACCTTTACTTGCAATTTGATTTTGTTTTAACAATTCGCGTTTGTTCGTATTCGGTGATTAAGAGATGACTAATACGAAATTTTTGTTACATGTTTTCTTATCATTACTATTATAGTAAGACTGATTTTAATACCTATTTCATTGTGATATTTGTGCCAATGAAACAATATAAATAATTCTTGGATCAAATAACGTATTTTCTTTAGTATTGTTAATCACCAATACTTTAATACCTAACTCATTTTGTGGTTTCTAGCGAATTGATAAATTCAGAGTTGTTTAAGTGCCTCTGCCATATAGCATAGAAAACGGCTTTATATGATAGATATAAGGTTCAAATGAACCATTCGTTACAGAAAAGTGTTCCTATAACTTCACACGTCTACCATTGGCAATTAGATTTGGTAACTAACGGTTGGGAGGGCCTGCGGCGACGTTTGGTTACACTAATGTATGAAAGTTGTTGTTACTGGCGTCTCTATAATATTTTTTAAATGTCAATTAACTGTCAAACCTACGTTCCGTCATAAAAGTTGTAACCGCTGAAGATCCGGGATTTACGCGATACTTACGGTTTCAATAAATTTTATTTTATAGTTTTTGTAAATCAAAATATAATATTTGGACAGTGATATTCATTGTAGCGTCAGATTTATTGAATAGTTCCGATGAGAGACCACAAATACGCCATAAGTCCCGAGTAGATTAAAAATTAATATTAGACGAAGTTGAATACACTACCAGAGGCTCTACAATAGGTTTTTGCTTTGTAGCAACGTTACGTTAAAACGTGATGAACCAACAATAGGATCGCTTTATTAAATCCTGTTACCAAAAATAAAGCAACCCTATTGATTGTTTCTCACGTATTAACGTTACGTTGCTACGAAGCAAAACCCCATGGTAGAGCCTCAGGTTCCGCCTCAGTAAGTTGGGAGTTAAAAACCTTTTGGTGGTAATTCATCCCTATTTACGAATAACCAAGTCAATATTACTTAGTGTATTTTATAATCTCTCAAATATCAAAGTTATCGCGGATTGTCATGCATACATTGTCTCTATTGCCCATTCAAACCTATTTGATTAGTGTAATCCATAAATATTTATTTAGAAATCTAAATGACAAAAATTTCGTAAACAATTCAATTCAATTTTTTATTTTGGCCTTCTGTCACTTTAGCGACAATATTGGCACTGACAAAATTTATGCTACACAACTCTTGTAGCTAAAAACTAGCGTGGAGTAATGTATAGCGATACTCCACGTAAATATGGGCTTATGTTGACTGAAGCCCATGGACAAGAACAAACATACAAAACTAAGCTTCTTTTAAAAAACAAAATTAAAACAATTCTTAATGAATCAGATAAAAGACATTTAAAATAGGATTAGTTAGCTAGGTAGATACATACATACATATAGAGGTAAGTATATATATATATACATATATTATATTATATATAAATAATTTAAAAAAACTAAAAATTTAACTCTAATATTATGATAATTAATATATTTACAAATAACAGATATTATATTAAAATCAAATAAATATAGTAGATGGCTCATTTTGGAAGGCAAAGGAATATTATGAGATGGTAAGATATCATATAATGAAAATGGATAAAGTTTACAACAGAAAAATAAATGGTCTAAATCACCTACACCTCCACCACAATCACACATACTAGACTGTTTGACTTTGATTCTACTTAAATGTGTGGATAAACAGCTATGACCTATTCTTAAGCGAGCCAATGTTGAAGTGGTTGTTTTGCTAAATATTTTATATTTAGCAAACCAAGGCCTAAAATTAGTAGTAGGTTGAAGAGAAAAAAGGTGAGACCCCTTATATTTAGAAGAATTTGTCCAATATTTATTCCAAGATTTTTCTAGATATACTTTGGCCTGTGCCACTAAATCATAGGTATAATTTTTATAATGATTCAATTTCCCATGTATGACTGCGTGTTTAGCAAAATAGTCTGCCTTCTCATTACCGTATATACCACAATGACTTGGAATGTAAACTAAAGCTACTGATAAATGATTAAGATGACAGTGATACAAAAGTCCTTTTATTTCAAAAATTCCCTCGGATCTAAGTTTAGATAAAAATGGATTACTTATAACAGATTGAAGTGAACTTAATGAATCAGAAAATATGATACTATTATCAATATGATTTTCTAAAATGAATATTATACAATGCTTAATAGCTAAACATTCGCCCGTAAATACTGATGATTCGTTTGGGCTTTTATATATGAAAGAAGAATCAGAATTTTGATGATATATGGACCAACTAACACTGCCTTGTGGAGATAATTTCGAAGCGTCCGTAAAAAATAAATCAGCATTAGGCCATTTGCGATCAACAATATAATTAAACATTTCATTACAATTTTTGGAATCTTTGTTGATGCCCAAACTTAAAATAATTTCGGGGTCAAAAATAAGCGACTCATATGAACTTGAAAAAACTGGAAGAGATGAATTTGAAATGATCGTAGATTTAATATTTTTCAATTTGGAATATGAATACACTAGCCTTGGTAAAACCTTTTTATTAATCCAATATTTTTTTGTAGATTTATTTAAAAAAATATATTCATATAATAGTTTAACTTTAGGAATTAAAGGATTATTTTGAAATTGTAAAGATTTAAAAAAGAACTTATCACATAAATACTGACGTCGTTTGTTTAAAGGAGGGTCAGCACATTCTATCTGTAATGCGTTTATTGGAGATGATTTCATCGTACCAATAATAATTCTTAACGCTTTGGATTGAACACTGTCAACTTTTTAAGAACTGATTTATTACAAGGTTTCAAAATAAAAGTGGCATAATCCAAATGACTTCTAACAATCGCATTATATACAAGTCTTTGGGTAAATGGATGAGAACCCCACCATGTTCCTGATAATGCGCGCATTATATTTAAATTTTTCTCGCACTTAGAAACAATGTGATCCATATGCTTAATACCATTTAATTTTGAATCGAAAAAAACACCAAGAAACTTAACACACGGTTTTATCGGTATAGAAGTATTATTAATTTTAATATCTATTAAAGGAACATTTCTCTTTCTACTAAAAATAACAACATTAGATTTGGATGGAGATAATTGAAGACCATGATTCTCTAACCAATAACACAATATAGATAATGATTCATTTAATTTATTTTCACAAGATTCAAGAGATTTAGAATTACAGTATAAAATAACATCATCCGCATATTGCAGAGATCGGCATAAAGAATTTACTTGAGAGTCCAGATCATAGGTATATAAATTAAAAAGAATAGGGCTCAAAACCGAACCTTGGGGTAAACCTTTCCAAATAGTCCTTGGTAAATCATTCTGCTGATTAAGCAAACGCAATTTTACTTGTCTTTGACAAAATAAGCAGCTGATAATATTTGCAAACTTCGATGATATACCAATATCCTTAAGTTTTTTATTCAAAACATTATCATAAGCAGCCTCTATATCTAAAAAAACTGCACATATAAACTCATTCCTGGAAAATGCTAACCTTATATCGGTCGAAAAAATACTTAAATTATCTATAGTGCTTTTTTCTTTCCGAAAACCAAATTGAAAATTACTTAAAATTTGTTTATTTTCAATATGCCATTCCAGACGATTTTTTATTAAATGCTCAAATAACTTGCAGAAAACCGATGATAAAGCTATGGGTCTATAAGAAGATGATGCGGATGGATCCATACCAGGTTTAAGTATCGGAATAATAAGTTGGGTTTTCCAATCCTGTGGTATTACACCAACATTAAAAATAAAGTTTATAATTTTCAAAAAATATTTTAAAGAAAATTCTTTGGCGTGCACTAAGAAAGAATACGGTATCCCATCAATTCTGGGAGCCGAATCTTTTACTGATGATAAAATAATTTTTAGTTCCTTTAATAAAAATGGAATATCTGAAGGTTGGGTAGAATTATACGAAAAATTATGACATGGAATACTTTCTTCAAAACTAGGAACATAATTTGGAGCAAGTTTATTAAAAAAAGGTTGTGTCCATGAAGAAAAAGCTGTTACATTACATGAATTACAATTTTGGGAAGACCTGAATCTTCTTATATTCTGCCAAACGAGAGAGGAAGGAGAATCAGGAGACAATGACTCACAAAACTTGCGCCAACTTTGAAATTTTTTCTTTTTCAAAAGTCGCCTACTCTTAGCCAATGTGTGTTTATATTCAATAAAATTTTCAATTGTCATATTTTCACTATATTTTTTTTCGGCAATTTTTCTTTGTTTTATAATTTGAGTACATTCGTCATCCCACCAAGGAGGAGAAAAATTATATCTTTGCGCGGACTTAACACAAAAACATTCATCTGCAACAGATATTATACTAGAAACAAATTGATCATAACAAGAAATAAAATTACAACTTGTTACGTCGGGTAAAGATAAAATTTTATCATTTAATAAATTGGCATATTTCTCCCAACCATCAATAGTGATACTTGAGATTTTGTATTTCATTAAAGGCGGTAAACAATTACTATAATTTGGAATGGGAGAATTAATCAAAATAGGAAAATGGTCGCTGCCATAGGAAATAGAATCAATATCCCATAATAGAGAGCTAGCTATATCATTCGAACAAACTGATATATCAACTGCACTATTATTTTGAAGGGGTTCGACGCGTGGGCCTTCCATCATTTAAAACACATAAATTAAAATCATCTAAAAAAAAGTTAACTAATCTATTGCCATAACTATCGCAGAATGCCGAACCCACGCCGAACCCCATAAAGTGTGGTGATAATTAAAATCTCCTAAAATAGCAAAAGGCGGTTTCAAAAATTTTAAAAGTCGTTTTAAAAATAATACAGAGTGAGAGTTAGGAGATGATATATACAGTGAAACAATGCTGATATCATTAATAATACTTCCAACAACATTAATATTTTCATTATGTTGAGGAAGAGATAGTAAAGAAAAAGAAAGAGAATTAGATATAAAAAGAGCTGAGCCCGCCCTACCATCTTGTCTGTCATCTCGGATACAGTTAAAGCCTTTTAAACCAAATGGAGAAAGAGGCTTTAACCATGTCTCTGAAACAGCCAAAATGGAAGGGCAATATTTTTTGATCAAATATAATAATTCAGTCTTCTTATTGCGAAGACTCTGGCAATTCCATTGTATAATTTTTGTTTGGGCTTGAGCCATAATTTAAAGAAGTACGAACAGTATTAATAAAGTATTCAACGTTGTCCGGTAAACTATTATTTTTTAATAATACAACAAGTAAAAGTAAAAGTGATTTAACTGTCGTTTCCGAAGAAACATTTTCATTTTTATTTACCGACTTGTTAGGCAAAGCACATCCATTACTAGGACTTGGAATGGAAAAGTCTTTTAATTTTTTTAATGAAAATCTAAATCGTATCCTTTGCTAAAATTTTGTTTGACAGGGTTGGGTTTTAAAATACTGTTTTTTTATAAGATGTATTCCGAACAGTTTCGGCAAAAGATTTGTTAAAAACACGAGGTTCCAATTTGTCCGCCTCCATATATGATAAAGAATCTTAAGACATTCGAGATTTAATGTTTTGCTGTCTACTATATTCTGGGCACTTTCTATTGGTAGCAAAGTGGTTACCAGAACAAAGTAAACAACAAGACTCGGATTCGTCAAGTCCACATGAATCACCATTGTGGTCTTGACCACACTTAAAGCAGCGTGGTTTTGACCTACAATTACTCTTTGTATGACCGAATTTACAACAAGAATAGCATTGTATCGTTGGATAACGGTATAATTGAACATTAATTTTATTAAAGTATAAATAAACAAAATCAGGTAAAACTTGACCTTCGAAAGTTATTACCACAGACTGCGATGGTTGCCATGAATGAGTATCATTAATAGTGACTTTGTAATTAAGCCTTCTAACTTTAATAATTTTAGTAGGGTTGTTAGGAATAATATATAGTATGTCTGTCATGATATCACTATCACTAACTTCAGCAGGAACCCTGATAATCCCAATTTTTGTAACACAAAAAGAAGGGATAAAGGCATTGTAACCATGTTCTACTATAATTGAATTATTTACAAAATTATTCGCATCTTACTGTTGAAAGAAATTTTCATCCTATTTCGGCCAATACGGACAATACTTCCAGGAGCAATGCCACGAAATGAATTTTTTTGAATGAATTTACCAAAAATTATTGGATTTATTGTAATATTGTTATTATCAGTGAGATCTGTTTTTTTTTGGACATGAACAGTAAATGGACCTTTGTCATTGTCACTATATACATTTTTAATATTATTTGTGCTATCAGTTAATGATGGTAATGGGCTGGTCTGATGATTTGGAGTCAGAAAAGGAACAGAAATATTTTGAGAATCATTTGGAAGCTGACCCAAAGGAATTACAGCATCCAATGAATTATTATCATAATTAACACAATTAGCTTTATGTCTTTTAACAGCATGCTTTCTTTTATTCTTTTTAAGCTTTGATGAGCCATTTTTGGAAATATCAATTACCGAACTAGCCGAAGAATCAGATTCATTTACGGTAATATAAGCGGCAGGAGACCTGGGAGAATCTAGGATAGATATGTCTGGAGGCTTAGGTGATGCAAATGAAATATCCATAATGAATAATAGAAAACTAAATAATTTAGTATAATATATATATTTTTTCTATGTACAATATGACGGAAAAACAAAACACTAATGAAGGAAAAATTTACTAAATGAAAAGTAATAAAATACTTGGAAATCTAATGAAATTATAACATATAAATGAAAAGCATAAAAATAGGAACAATCTAACCAAATAATAATCCTTTTTTAAACACAAAACATAAAGAAATTATTATTTATATTAATAGAAAGAGCTTTCGTTTTGAACGGCAGTCCATCCCCGCAAAAATTCTACTGCAATTTCGTAAACACAATACAAGTAACAGATAAAAAAGCAAAGCGAAGTGACAACGTTTTGTTTTCCCATAAAATATTTAATATATTGTTTTTAAATTAATTATAGTTACATTAGAAAAGGTATTACTTACTTAAATAACCAATACAACAACATTTATTGTGTATAAAATAGTTATTTATAAATATTATTAATTTTATTTGCATGATATCATATTAAGTAAGCCATAACTAAAAACGAGAGAAGGTTTACTACCGACGATCATATACTATTGGTTAGGGCAAAAAAAAAATGGGATGTCAGTTTGGGTCTTGTTAAGTTTCGTTACAAACTCAAGTTTACGCTTACCATTGGCGATCGTTAACTTATAGGGACCGGCCATTAATTGTTCTTGGAATCATTTAAACAATAACTAGCAGTATTTAAAAAAATACCGAAAGAAGAACGGTCATAGCCCATGAATTTTCAGTCCCAGGCTTAGAAGCCGCGTTCAAAAATGAAACCTATCCAGTTCGATAGAGGAAAATACATATAAAAAAATTGTTAATTACAAGTTCTACGTTCTACTAAGTTCGAGAAGTTGGGAGAAAAAAGTTATTCTCATTAGTGAATTTCAATTTGAGGTTATGTTATGACTAGTTATTAGGTTAGTATAACGAACAATATCGGCCCGCGAAATATTAATCCGCAAAATTATTAGTAGTGTTTCCTTGTGCTGCAGCATTGACAGAATAATATTATATAATCTGACCTAGGCTGTATGGTTCATAGAGAACTTTGCCTTCTCTATATTTGAGAAAACCGAAAAAATAAATAAATAATCTGTGGATGATATATCGTCGCTCTTTTTTTTATTTATTTTAACATAGCACTGGATGCAAGTCCATCGACATCTCGTCGCTATATTTTTATTTTATTTTTATTCTGTTCATGAGATAAATGGACAAAGGCATTCAGTCCTATACAACCTTTACCTTTTCTTTAAAACTAATGTGAAATATCTCTTTATTTTGTTAAATCTCAATCCAGATAAGCAGAAATAATATGTTTTAATGTATAAAGCATTTTTTTTTCTGCATAATGTGGACAAATATACAGAAAAGGCAGAAGAATCAGCACGTAACAAAAGTTGTCAGAACTTTTTTTCCCAACTTCTAAAATTATGTATACTGGAAAATAATGCTTAAATTATCTATTATTAAGTAAGCATATCGTTGTTTGTGAACGCTAAGGTTGGGTCCAGAATGACCATACCCCTTTCGGTATACCGGTAATTTAAATTACAATACCGGTATCGCTACCGGTATGAAAATCTATCCGGTATTCCATGCCCTAATTACTACTGCACAGTAGTGCACAGGCCCAGTGAAGTGCGCGGTTTTAACTTACTGTGATCATACTCTAACTAGTATCTTTGAAATACCTAAATAAATAAATAAAATTAATCAATATTAATTACAATGGAATTATACGTAACACAATTATTTTCATAAAATCATTCATAATATTAATTCTATCTTTTATATTATTATGATTCACTACATTCCTCTACTCTCATAATATTCACATTGTTGTATTTAAAATGTTTAAATATTTTTTTTAATGGATATTCAAGATCAATAAATAAACTAATAGTTTTAAATAAGTTTATTGACATCAAATCAAAAATATATTATTCATATTGCAGGCTTTTATGAATCATCATGATTCTAATTCGGCCGATGGTAAAACAAAACTGCTGCAGTAAAATAAAATATTTTGGGTTTGTATGGCAGGCGTCCATATTGTATTCTAATGTTTGTAAAGACATTTTAGGGGTGGATATATATGTATATATATATATATATATATACAGAGAGAGCCGCACTAATGCCTAAAATCGCCTTTCCAAGCGTAAGAACAATTATTATTGATGGCCGCCGCAATACACTCACAACAAAAAGTAAAAAAAATATTTAAAGAAATAACTTTGCGTTAATTGGTTGAAGTGAGAACACAAAATGGCGGCAACGAACATGTTTGACATATAATTTTTATCTAGTAGTTAGTTTTGACATGATTCTTTGAGGGTAGCCCGAACACTGTAGACGCGTGTTTATATTATATTTTTCAAATTTAATTTTATTGAATATTATTGTGCAAAAGTGTACCAATTTTGTAGAATAAGCATTCGTATAGTAATATTAAGTGTGAGAAATGTAGCATTTACGCAGTGATCTCGGTGTTTGTGTTATCTCAAATAATCCCACAATCTTCAGTAAAATGGCGGTACCCATTTTACTGTTGATCCTTTTCCTCCTTTACTAGACATTGGCAAGACTATACCGTATGCTTTCATACGGTCATGTCGCCATTCCCTTTTCTACCCTAGTCCTTTCCCAATTCCTTTCCATCCTATTATCCCACTTTCACTATAAATAAAAAAGTTTTTTTAATCTACCCTACTCGACACTGGCAAAATTAGTAGAGGCCATTTATATAAGCTAATAATAATAATAATAGTTTTGACATGTTTGACCGCCTCCATAGACTAGTGGTTGCGACTTTGGCGTTGCATCCGGAGGTTGTGGGTTCGATTCCCACTCATTACAAAAAAACAATTATAGTACGGTTTTCTGTACAGTTTGTAATGGTCTGGGTGTTTATAAAATATAATATGTTTTAAATTGTTGCTTCTTACAAGCCTAGAGCTTAATTTGTGACTACATATTATTATTGTTATTATTATTATTAGGCCATTTTAGGCTTTAGCACAGAAGAAATAATGCACAAGTACAGAAGCTCCACTCTTAAAGATCAATTAAATAAATAGCTTTTGCACCGACACAATGAAGCTCAGTTCAGGTATTTATATTCACCTAAAGTTTCCTCTCTTTCTATCGCGTAATTCTTTACTTTTCTGACGACGTTAGGGTTGTCTTATTTTAAACAAAACCTAGGTTTGGTACTTAGTAGTAAGTACATAGATCATAAAACAATTTCATTTTAGGATGTCTGCTGTATAGGTATTTTATTAACCTAAAAAGATACGGAAGTCATAAGGCTATGCACATTGTCTATGAAACTAATTAATATAGCTTTTCGGTGAACAACAAAAGAAATAATAGTAGGTACAAGTAGTATAGGTAGATTATGTAGAATGATATAAGTGCGAATAATACCTTTAAAGGAAACATATTGTACCAACCTACAATTTTGAAAGAAAAATTTACAAAAACATTGCCTCAGTAGGTATATTTGGACTTCCGATTGACGTATGGAGTTGTACGTACGTATGATGTAATATTTAATACTATTTTGTGCTCAGAATTGTACAAGACATTTTGGTTTGATTATTTTAATATAATTTCATTCCATCATGGACAATTTTCGTCCTCCAAAGCCACCTGACATTTCATATGATAATATATCTCAATCCTTATCGCCATCTTTAGATTTGCCTTCATTAGATAGATGCACATCCCCCGCAGAATTCATAACCATTTCTAATAATGAATATTTAAAATCTGTAAACGATATTAAAGAAAAAAAATACTCTAAATGATAAACCTAAAAAAAAACGTAGAAAGAAACTAAGCGAAAGTGGTTCTTCAAGATCACGCTCAGATTCTTTTAACAGTGTTGTTTCATATAATGATTGTTCAACAAATTTTAATGAGAATAATTCAACTTCAAACACTTCATCGCAAATACCACTACGCCAAGCATCCCAAGTTATTTCACCATCTATTTAAGACCAACTACCATTATCATTATATTCAAACAATAAAAGCACCCCTGGTATTAATTCTCTTCAACAAACATTAGATAGTAGTTTAACACATCGTAGATATTACAATGATAAAGACACGGGTCCATTTGTTATCCATGTCCAAAAAATTTCTATTGAAGATAATCCTAATGGAACTATATTAAAACCGGTAATGCTTGGTAAGTTTTTAAAGGATAAATCAGTAGATGGCATTATTCCTGGCCCACTAAAAAGAATAGGAAGAAATAGAGTAAAGATTAGTTTTAAAAATTTTAAACATGCTAATTTATTTATCGATAATGAATTATTATTGGAAAATTCTTTTAAAGCATTCATACCATCATTTTGTATAAGCAGATTATTTATTTATTTTATTTAAAAACTTTATTGCACAAATTTAGTACA
Source organism: Monopis laevigella (assembly GCA_947458855.1). Taxonomy (NCBI): domain Eukaryota; kingdom Metazoa; phylum Arthropoda; class Insecta; order Lepidoptera; family Tineidae; genus Monopis; species Monopis laevigella. The sequence continues at coordinate 35,157,598 of OX381576.1, read as the reverse complement.
AAGGCGGACTTAATGCCGCTAGGCATTCTCTACCAGATTAGGTGTAATTCGTGTTACATCTGATATAGAAGAAGCAGATATAGTAAAGGATTTAGTTATTCCCAATAGTAACACTACTGTAGTTAAAGCAAGAAGACTAAAATATAAATCTTTGTCAAACGGTAATTTTATTTGGCTTCCTTCTCAAAGAGTGGTTATAACATTTGAAGGACAAATACTCCCTGATCATGTACATTTATATTACACTAATTTTAAAGTTGACGTTTATAAATACCCCACGATACAGTGTTACAATTGTTGTCGTTTTGGGCATACCAAAAAAATATGTCGTTCGAAACCAAGATACTTCAAATGTGGTCAAGACCATACTAGTGAAACCTGCGACGTAATAGAAGATAATGCCAGCTGTGTTTTGTGTAACGGAGATCACTTTGCTACTAACAATAATGTCCGGAATTTATTAGACAAAAAAATATTAAAATCACAATGCCTCAAAATTCCATTTCTTATATGGAGGCATGCCATTTACATCCTCCGGTTAACAAATCTTTTGCAGAAGTTTTAAAATAGTATTACAAATAACATTAAAAATGATTCCAATTTTAACTATGTTAAAACTAATAATAAAAGTTTAAGTTATAAAAAGACGGTAACATTAAAACCAAAGACCCATAAACCATTAGACAAAGGATACAATATTTCAGCACATAATAGTATTGTTAATGATTTTACCATACCTGCACCAGTAAATGGTTGCGCACTCATCAAGTCATCTTCCGACAAGCAAGATCATAATATGACACTAGAAGACTTTATTAATAGTTTGTTCTCTCTTATACTCGATTTTCTGGTTCCAATATAACTAAACCGTCCAACGCTGCTGATATTATCTCTAAAATTTTAAAACTAAACCATGGACTGTCTCCAGTGGAATTGTCGGAGTGTGACGAGAGCTAAGACAGAATTAATTTATATAATAAATAAATATTCTCCATCTGTTATTGCAATATCTGAATCTTGGCTTAGAAATTTCAACATTCAGGGTTACAATTGTATCCGTGATGATAGGTCGGATGGTTATGGTGGATCTATGATCATGGTTCGTAGTAATCTTGGTTTTGAAACATTAACCTTTAATAACGATGATGACTTTCAAATTGCTGCTATTAAATGTAAAAATGTAATATATTTTTCTGTATATATTGCTAACCCTTCTATTGATATTTTAAATAAATTATATAATATTTTAAAAAAATATAAAAAGCCTTACATAATTATGGGAGACTTCAATTGTCATACTAATGTTTGGGGCTGTGATGTTAACGATTGTTTTGGTGATCATTTGCTTGATATAATAGATAATTTATTTTTATGTATTTTAAATAATGGTAAATCTACTCGTATAAATAGACCTAATGAAAACAAAAGCGCAGTGGACATAACTTTGTGTACTTCAGATGTAGTATCATCACTATCTTGGAGTATTTTGAATAATACACATGGAAGTGATCATTATCCGATTTTCATTAAATCATGTTCAGCTAATTTTAACCAACAATATTATGAACCTCTTCTTAGGTATAATTTAAAAGATATTCAACAGGATCATTGGTCTAAATACAATAAAATATTAAAAAATAAAATTAAAGATTTTCCTATTGTCACTTCTCAAAATATGAATTTGTGTGCTGAAATGTTTACAAAAGCTATAATTTCATGAGACATTTCGTTTAAAAAAACCTTTTTCTAAAAAAGTACATTATCATGCGTGGTGGGATAACGAATGTTTGAATGTTATTAAATTAAGGAAAAATACTGAAAAAAAATATAATAATGATAAGTCCCAAGAAAATTATATTAATTATAAAATATGTTTAGCGAAATCGCGAAAAGTTCTCCGTGAGAAAAAAATGAGTGGATGGAAAACTTTTTGTGAATCGATTTCACCAAATTTGCCGGCATCTTTTGTATGAAGTAATATTCGAAAATATAAAAATTCTTTCATTCAAAAATCTGTTTCAAATTTTCCTTCTGAAGATATTCTAGAAAATTTTGTAGACATTATTTCATCGCCATATGTACCTAACATTAACGAAATACCATTACCTGTTCCAATAATTAAACAACATGATATACAAAATTCATTAATAGTTCCCTTTACTTTAAAAGATTTGGAAATAGTTTAAAAATATGTTAAAGATTCGGCCCCAGGGTTAGATGGAATCATATATTCATTTATAACAAAAGCGAATAGAATCATCCACGAATATTTTTTAACTTTAATTAATATTATATTTAAATTTTGTATTATTCCAAGTTCATGGAAAACACAAGTGGTATTAGCCTTTTTAAAAAAAGATAAAGATGCTAAAGATGCTACGTCTTATCGTCCAATAGCTCTCTCTTCAGTATGTATTAAAATTATTGAACATTTAATTAAAAATCGTATAGAGTGGCATATTGAACATACAAGTGGTTTTTCGGATAGTCAATTCGGTTTTCGAAAAGGTATAGGTACTATTGACAGTTTAGGTACTTTTATAACTGACATACGATATAGTTTTGGTGAAAATAAGTCCATTGCTGCTGCATTTTTAGATATTACTTCTGCATATGATAATGTTCAACTACCCATTTTATTTGAAAAAATGTTAAAATTAGGTGTACCTAGACAACTAGCAATTTTCTCGCACAATTTTCAATATATATATTTAGTCATGATATTAGCAATAGTTTAGATACATCATGTAAATTATTAATGTATGCGGATGATATTCTTTTATACTCAATTGGTAAAGATATTTTAAATACTAGTCAAAGTATACAAACTAATTTAGATATATTACATTTATGGTTACGAAATAATGGTCTACAATTAGCACCTTCTAAAAGTTCTATAGTCATATTCTCAAGAAAAAATAAAATTCCTAATATTGAAATTCTGCATAGAAATATTAAAATTCCAGTAAATAAATTTGTAAAATTTTTGGGAATATATTAAAATGAAAAAATATCTGGCAAAAAGCACTTCGAATACCTTATTATAAAGTGTGAAAAAAACTTAAATATTTTAAAATGTTTAGCTGGTGTATGGTGGGGTTCTTATCCTTATTATTTACGTCTTATATATAATGCAATTATTAGAAGCAGGATTGATTATGGCACTTTTCTTTTAAACCCAGCAAATAAAAGTGGTTGGAATAAATCAGATAAGATGCAATATAAGGACTTTACGAATAATTGCCGGAGCAATGAAATCCACTCCAACCAATGCATTACAAGTTGAGGGTATGGATCCACCTTTAAACTTACGAAGGCAATATTTATCTGATAAATTTATTTTTAAAATAGTCGGATATTCTGATCATCCAATGTTCTCTTTATTGCAAAAATTATCTTATCAAATTAATCATAATGACTACTGGAGAGAAAAAACAAAACCATGTACTGTTAATAGTTTCAATAATTTTTTATCTTTAAAAGATCCAACAATACATACCCAGTCATTACCACTTTTTGAATGTGAAACCTTTGAAATTGCTATATTTAAAGCAAATATAATTTTGGATTTAGGTATTTCAAAAGGAGATTTATCTGCAAAATATTGTTTTAAATCAATAATTGGACAAAGTTGGATAAATTGGAATTATATATATACGGATGCTTCAAAAATATCTAGTCAAGGTTGTGTTGGATACAGTATTTTCCATCAGAATTTAAATCGAATATTTAGTTTTAAATCCCCGCCTGAGACGTCTGTTTTTACTGGTGAATTATTAGCTATTGTAAAAGCTGTAGAATATATTAAATCTGAAAATTTAAATTACTCAATAATATTTTCGGATTCCAAGAGCAGTCCAGATTTATGCTTCTCTAACCCATTTAAATCCTGTAGAAATAATATACTATTTAAATTAAAAGATCTGTTATATAAATGTAAAATTAATAATATAGAAATAGTTTTGGCATGGATACCTGGACTGTCTGAAATTTTAGGGAATGAAATAGCAGATGAAGCTGCTAAAAAAGCAGTCGTTAATGGAGATAAAAAACTATTTAAAAATTATTCCTCTGATTTGATTAATCTTGCTAAACCGTATTTACAAAAAAGTTGGTCAAAATATTGGATAAATAGTGCTAAGATTCGAGGACATTATTATTTTAAAATACAACCAACCATTCCTCTTAAACCGTGGTTTTCAAAATTAAATTTTAATAGACGGCATTCATCAATACTATCACGATTAAGATTTAATCATAATTGCTTGCCTTTCCATCTTAATAAAATTCATATAATAAGTACTGCTTTATGCGAATGTGGTTTTGGTATAGGTGATGCTAATCATATTATATTTTCATGTAATCGTTTTGATCACTCATTAATATATAGTTCGCTAGTTTTCAATAAAATTCCTCTCCAACATCAATTTCGATTTTGTTGTATAATTGGTATATTCCTGTTTTAGAAGTTATTTAATTTTTTTTGATGTAAATAAAATAGATATCTAATACTTATGTATATAGTTATATAAAATTGTAGTTAATGCAATAATAGTAGTTAATAATCTATATTAATGTCTTGTGCATAATTAACTTGATTTAATAATTTGTATAAAACCTCGATCCTGTGCATAATAGTCTTACGTGAAAGGTTATTAGGGCCCAAGTTGGGTGTTATTTGTCTTTGGCATATTATATTTAATATAGAAGCCATAGAAAAAAAAGGTATATTTGCTTATAAGTATGTTCACGATAAGAAAGGCCCCCTGAAGGTTGACATTGACTATAGAACGTATTTTTTTACTTTGATTGATAATGTCAACGACGTATCCGAAGCGCTTGAAAAAGGCGGTTACGTTCCAAGTTAGTTTTTTTTAAAACTTAAATTTAAATTTCGTTCCAATAAAATTTCTTTATAAAGTTTTAATCATTTTTTCATGGATTTTTTTATTTTTTTCCTTTATATTTAAATAAACTTGTTTGTTTAATAATGAATGGTTTTTAAAGTGTGCTTCCACTTTGAAAACCACAAAAAACAAACTCTCAAAATGAATTAATTATTTTATTCAAAAGGATTTCTATATTGGATTAATATGACTTGGTTAATTCTTTCCTATTTTTAGTGTATTTAGTTATTCTATTATTATTTCGGTAGGGTTCATGTTGTTTCCTAAATTGTGTGTTTGTCCATGTTTTTACACTTTTGTAATTCATTAATTAAATCAATTATTTAGTAATTTCTCATTATCATGGATTTTAACTTCATCCCACCTAAACCACCTGATATTTCTATACCTAATTCACCTGCTGCGTATGTTACTGTGCATGATGACTCATCGAGCTCAGTGAGCTCTGTAATTGATGGTTCCTCGAAACCAAAAAAAAAAAGAGGAGGCATTCTAAATCTAAACGACATCGACATGATTGTTTAAAAAAGGACGATATAAGTGATGTGGCTATACCTTTAGGTCAAGCTTTTTCATTTAGTTCTCAAACTCAGTCCATTCCTCTATCCTTACCATTATCATCTCCGGACAGTTTTATTAAAAACTTTTATGGTGAAAGTGACAAGGGGCCTTTCGTTGTTCACGTCCAAAAAAAAATTGCTACTGACAATAATAATGCTGAGAATGTTATTTCCTATTATATTTGGAAGATTCATGCAGAAAAATTCATTTCGTGGTATCATTCCTGGTAGTATAATCCGTATTGGCCGTAATAGAATAAAAATTACTTTCAGTTGTTACAAGGATGCTAATAGCTTTGTTAATAATGGTACTTTAATTGAACATGGTTATAATGCTTTTATTCCTACTTTTTGCATTACTAAAATGGGTGTCGTTAGGATTCCGACTGGCATCAGTGATGATGATATTGTTTCTGATACGATTATTCCCAATAATGATTATAAAGGTTAGATGCTTAAATTATAAAACTAATGATAGTGACTCTAAAGTATGGAAACCCTCTCAATCGGTAGTTATTACGTTTGAAGGGCAGATATTACCAGAATTTATTTATTTTTATTACAATAAAATTAATGCTAACTTATATCGGTACCCAACTATTCAATGTTATTCATGTTGTCGTTTTGGTCATATGAAAAGCAACTGTAGGTCTAAACCTCGTTGTTTCAAGTGTGGCCAAGATCACAATGGAGATTCGTGCGAAATTGACGAATATAGTCGGTATTAGGTTGGCTATAATAATTCCGCCATCTTGAAATACACGAATTCTTCGCAAGTTTGGAAATTTTATGAGCATTGGAATTTCAACTCTATATTTAATAGAATAGAACTTATATTTCAATATTTATAGTTTACGCAAAATGCGCGACGGTGAACGTGTCAAAACTCGGAATAAAGCCGCTGGTGTGCTCTGGAAATCACTTTGCTACCAACAGGAAGTGTCCGGAGTACAATAGACAAAGGAATATTAAATCTATTATGTCCCAAAAATCGATTTCTTACATGGAGGCTAATAAATTGGAACCCCGCGTTACTAAGGGCCGGTTTCTTGATGGATAGTTTACGTTACTATAGTTAAAAATGGCGGGTGTTCTATGAGATTTTTATCAAAACATATTTCGAATTCATATAAAAGACGCCATAACTGTCATTATTTAACAATTAGTCGAGATGACTATCCATCAAGAAACCGGGCCTAAGTCATATGCTGATGTTATTAAAAATGTTTCCCACAAAAAAACTGTGTCTAAACCAAAAATAAATGTTTTTAACAAAGAGTATGATATCAAATTTCATAAAAAAAAAATTAAATGACTTATATGTTACTACTGAGAAAATGGCTGCGCACTAAAAAATAATAATGATAATTGTGATAAAGATTCTTCAGAATCAATGTTAAATTCTTTATTCTCTTTATTTGTTAAGTTAATTAAAAATAATGGACTGAACCACGTCGAAACTATTTTGAATAATTTACTTTCTTCTTACTCTGATAATGGCTCAAGTTCCCTCGAAAATAATACAGTGGAACTGTCAAAGTCTAAGGAATAAAAAATTTGACATATTGTTCTTATGTAATAAATACAGTCCTTCCATATTGGCTGTTTCAGAGACATGGCTCAAGCCTCTCTCTCCTTTTGGTTTGAGAGGTTTTAGCTGCGTCCGTGATGACAGGCAGGATGGAAGGGCTGGCTCTTCTCTCTTCATTGCAAATTCTCTTTCTTTTTCATTACTAGCTCTACCGAATCATAATGTAAATATTAATGCTATTGGTTGTGTTGTAAATAATATTTCTATAATTTCGTTGTATATATCATCTCCAGACACTCATTCACTAGTATATTTAAAAAAGTTATTTGAATTACTTAAACCCCCATTCATAGTATTAGGTGACTTTAACTATCATCTTATGGGGATCAGCATTTTGTGATATTTTTGGTAATCATCTTTTAAATATTTTAGATGAATTTAATCTTTGCTTGTTAAATGATGGTCGCCCTACACGTCGAACTTCGCCTATTCAAAATGTTAGCGCTGTAGATCTGTCTATTTGTTCTAACGATATAGCCAGTTCTTTATTATGGGACATTGAACAAATTTCATATGGTAGTGATCATTTCCCTATATTGATTAATTCACCTATTTCTCATCCTCAAAATAGTTTACCCCCATTACTAAAGTATAAAATTAATAATGTTTCTTTGGATGGTTGGGACAATTATGCCAGCTTATTAAATAATGCCGTTATGACTTTGCCTGATGTTAATAATAATAATTTTATTTCGTGTTACAACCAATTTATTTCTAGTGTAATATCTGTTGCTGATCGTTGTTTTAGTGTAAAATCTTCCTCGGGCAAATTTTTCTCCCCGCCTTGGTGGGACGAACATTGTACAAGTATTATTAAACAAAGAAAAAATGCTGAAAAGAATTATTGACGCAACATGACGAATGAATTTTTTTTAATTTATAAACATATATTAGCTAAAAGTAGACGAGTATTTAAAAGAAAAAAATTTGAAAGCTGGCGCAAATTTTGCGCGTCTTTATCTCCATCCTCTCTCGTTTGGGCTAATAAAATAAGAAAATTGAGATCATCTCAAAATTGTAAGCGCGTTAATAATGCTTCTGTTTATTCTACCTGGACTAATTCATTCTTCCATAAACTGGCTCCTTATTATGTTCCCTCTTTTGAAGAAACTTTACCATTTAAAGATTTTCCATCTATCTCTTCTCATCATTTAGACTCTCCCTTTACTTTTAAAGAATTAAAAATTGTTTTGTCTGCCGTAAAAGACTCGGCACCAGGTATTGATGGTATTCCATATTCTTTTATAGTTCATTGCAAAGAATTTACTTTACAATACTTTCTGAATATTTTAAATTTTATTTTTAATTCTGGCATTATTCCGCAAGATTGGTAAACCCAAATTGTTATTCCGATTCTTAAACCTGAAAAAGATCCTTCTTCTTTTTCTTTTTATCGTCCTATTGCTTTGTCTTCGATTATGTGTAAATTATTCGAACATTTATTAAAAAAATCGCCTTGTATGGTTAATAGAAAACAACATAGTATTAAGTAAATTTCAATTCGGCTTTCGGAAAGCAAAGAGCACCATACATAGTCTAGCTATATTTTCTACAGATATTAGATTAGCATTATCTAGAAATGAATTTCTTTGTGCTGTATTTCTTGATATTGAGGCAGCATATGATAATGTTTTGATAAATATTTTGTTTAAAAAACTTATTAATATTGGCGTTTCTCCTAAATTATCAAGTATTATTTGTTGTTTATTTTGTGAAAGAAAAGTGAAACTTCGCGTTTTAAATCAACCGGATGATTCTTTGAGAACCATTTGGTAAGGATTACCCCAAGGGTCTGTTTTAAGTTCTATTTTATTCAATTTATATACATTTGATTTAGAGGTTCAAGTAAATTCCTTATGTCGTTCTTTGCAGTATGCTGATGATGTCATCTTATATACTAATTCCAAAATTATTAAAAACTGTGAACATAATTTAAATCAATCGCTTTCCTTTTTAAATTCTTGGCTTTCTGAACGTGGTTTGAATATATCTCCTACAAAATCTTCTGTGGTTATATTCAGTAGAAAACGTATAAATCCTCTTATAGAAATAAAAATTAAAAACTTAATTATTGATGTTAAATCATATGTAAAATTTTTAGGTGTGATGTTGGATTCAAAATTAAGTGGTATAAAACATATTGAATATGTTACATCCAAATGTGATTTTTTTTTAAATGTGATGCGTGTTTTATCTGGTACATGGTGGGGTTCCCATCCATTTTCTCAACGCCTCTTATATAATGCAATCGTTAGAAGCCATTTAGACTATGCATCCTTCATATTAGAACCATGCAATAAATCTGCTCTTAAAGAAATTTATAACATACAATCAAAAGCTCTCAGAATCATTATAGGTGCGATGAAATCATCTCCTATAAATGCTTTACAAATAGAATGTGCCGATCCTCCGTTAAATAAAAGAAGGCAATATTTATGCGATATTTTTTTTTTTAAATCTATACAGTTTCAGAATAACCCATTATTATCAAAACTTGCATTACTGTGGGAATATATTTTCAAAAATAAATCTACTAAAAGGTTTTGGGCAAATAAAAAAAATCTTCCTCGACTTGTATATTCATTCTCTAAATTGAAAAAAATTAAAGCTCCATTTGTATCAAATGTAGCACATCCGGTTTTCTCAAGTCCTTATGAATCTCTAATTTGTGATCTTCAGTCACAAATATTTTTAAATTTGGGTATACATAAAAAAATGCTAAATTGTAATGATTTATTTAATTTTATTATTAATAAAAACTGGCCAAATGCGGATCTTTTCTTTATAGACGCTTCCAAATTGTCTTTACAGGGTAGTGTTGGTTGGTCTTTTTACCATCAAAATTCAGGAGCTTCTTTTATGTTTAAAAGCCCCTGTGAATCATCAGTGTATACTGGTGAATGTTTGGCAATAAAGCATTGTATTAAATTTATTTTAGAAAATGAAATTAATAACGCTATAATTTGTTCCGATTCATTAAGTTCTCTTGAAGCCATTATTAGCAATCCTTTTTCATCCGGACTTAGATCTGAAATCATATTTGAAATTAAAGAATTACTATATCATTGTAATCTTAACCATCTTTTAATATTTATAGTTTATATTCCTAGTCACTGCGGTATATTAGGTAATGAAAAGGCGGACTATTTAGCTAAACAAGCTGTGGTCCATGGAACTCTTGTTCATTTTAGAAATTATTCGTATGATTTAGTTGCTCTAGCAAAAGTATATTTGGAAAAATCGTGGAACAATTATTGGTCAATTTCGTCTAAATCTAAAGGTTCGTATTTATTTTCTCTTCAACCAACTGTTAGTTTTAGACCTTGGTTTGCCAAATATAAAGTTTTTAATAAAACCTCTACTTCCTCTTTGTCTCGATTAAGAATAGGCCATTGTTCTCTTCCTTTCCATCTGTACAAAATTAAAGTTCAAAGTTCTAACATGTGTGAATGTGGTGAAGGTGTAGCTGATGTTGACCATATTTTTTTTAGTTGTAAAAAAATTAGTTTTTCTTTGTATTCCATTCTTCCATCTCATAATATTCCTCTTCCTACCAAAATGAGTCATTTACTCTATCTATTTGATTTTAATATTTTAGTTTTAATTTGTAATTATCTTAGTCATCATAAAATTAGTGTTTAGTTTTATTTTATTAGGTTTTAGTTGATTTATTGTATAAACAAATTCCTGAATAACTATTTTTTTATTAATCCAATTAATTTGTTAATTTTTATTTCGTTTTATTGTTGGATGCTCCTGTTTTGTTTGTTTGACCAAGTTAATATGGGCTTTTATCAACACAAGCTCATTTTAAAGTGCGGAATGACGCTATATTTCTCCACGCTAGTTTTTTTTAGCTACTGAGTTTTGTAGCTTTATTGTGTCTGTGGCAATATTGTTACCAAAGTGACAGAAGGCCAAAATCAAGATTGAATTGAATTAATAATGAATGTAAAATATAGCTTCTCTAAAAAAAAAAAAACTAGGCAGAGATACTAAATTTTAATTTATAGATTTAGAACAGATTTTGCAATGAAAAATGTTTTAAATAGAAGATTTATGTAAAATATCTGATATATTGTTGTAAAATAACTATTTATAAGGTAATTAATTATTTATAATACAAGTACCTATAAGTTTTAACGTGAAGTAAAGTGCTATCATACATTTTAAATTTTTTAAGGAAGCAACAATACGAGGGAAACTTTCATCTGCCAATCAATACGTACAAACGTTCTGAAAAGAACATGGATAAATGCGCTTTAGCCCCGGTCCCATTACTATTATTACTATATAAATTATTATTACTATTTCGAAAAAAAAGTGTTTCTTTATGGATAGTTTAATTGACTATCTGTTAAATATAATAAATAAATTAATAACAATTTATCTTCCAATTGTGTTGTGTTTTCTTGCAAATTTTAAACAAAATGAATTTGAGCATAGAAATATTTTACCAATTGGGAAATCAGATTGTTCGGATGAAGATTGTTTCAAACAAGCGTAAAATCATTTAGGATCCAAGATAAGATCACTCTAAAGTTTGGGATGAATTTCGGATAAATATAAAACATATATATGGCTCATAAAATAATATAAAACCTTTCTTCAATGCTAAACAACAAGGTAACAAAATAACTTTATATTCAATGTATATTATGTATAAACTTGCCGAAAACTGAACACAAACTAAATTTCCTAGCAAAATATTTAACAAATGGTTCAATTGTGTCTACTGATAACCTATTGATATCTAGTTTTTGCTGATGAATAAGGATTAATGAATTAACTATAGTTGCTTAACCAACTGTAAAAGATATCTACAAATAGTCAAATTTAGCTATCCATCAAGAAACCGGCTCTTAAATGTAATATTATTCGTAAACGAATAATTAAGATATGCGATTCACGGTAATATTAATAACATTTTAAATTACAAAGCAAATTATTGTAAAATTGTCTCATATGATACAACCTATAAATTATTTTAACAGCCTCTCTAGACTAGTGGTTGCGCCTTTGGCGTTGTATCCGGAGGTCGTGGTTTCGATTCCCACCCATGGCAATAACATATGAGTAGGTACGTTTTTTCTGTAGTTTGTCATGGTCTGGGTATTTATAAAAAAATAATATGTATTATATCGTTGCTTCTGGTACACATAGTACAAACCTAAAGCTTAGTTTGTGACCAGAGCAATATGTGTAAATGTCCTACATATTATTATTGTTTACATATACATTTTTATGACAACTATAATAGAACAATAATCGACAGAAAAATCGATTTCGTTAGCACATATCTTATTATCAGATCCGATTATAATTAAGGGGCAATTCGTATATGTGACGTCATCACCTTCTGTCAGATTTCAATAAAAAATGTTTGAGATTATTTCTTCAATGTATTCTAACTGTGGACAGTTGAGCCCAAAAGTCACTCTGTTAAAATTTTATTGTATGGAGCATGAGTAAGCCCAGTCACATGGGTTTATTGTTTTAGATATCTACTTTTAAAAAGCTTACTATTTTATTTAAAGTAATGTTTTGTCGAAATAGTCATTTAGTATGCGAGGATTTGATGTTTTAATAAAATTGATGCATTACTATAATTTCTAGACATGCATATAAAATGTGATATAACCTCTACATTTTATTAATAAATATTAATCTTAACAGTTTAAGTGTATTGTAAGGCAATGATAACAGTAACTATTACATGCCTCCGTAATAAACTAAGAATTTATTTTAAAGACATCTTTTTTTTATTTTGGACTAATTGAGCCAGTCCAAGTATTTATTTTAAAAGATGCAGTCATATGAATGATAAGGATTTGGGTCTGGGTCACTTTATTCTATTTACCTATCTATCTACACTAAAAATATTCCGGAGTTACCTAATTGGAATAATTTTATGTAAAATATTATAAATAAATTGTTTTTTTTTGTAAAATGTTTTAGTAAGTAAAATAATTTGGATAGACATACACATTTAAATTTATATATAACTTCTAGATGGCCTCACGGTACCCAGACTCATAGTATTTAAAGCAATCATAATCTCTACATTATATACATAAACATATAGTCTGGCCATCAATACTGTTACAATTAAAAATAAAATAAAAATTACATTTGAATTTAATTTACATTGGAATCTGTAATTTTTATACCATAGTTCATCGTGTTTTCTCATTTTGGCGCCAATACATTGTACAATATTTTGCGATATTAAAATGGAATGGGGTGATAAAGAGAACCGAATCGCTGTGATTGTATTACACAAAGTAGGTATGGAGCCAAATGCAATTTTTAAAACTCTCCATACACTTGGTATTGTCAAACGTTTGTGTACCGGGCTATTAATAGGTACAATCTCTAGGTACTCCTCTGTTTGTGGCAGAAAAAGATCTGTCCATCCATGTAGTGTTCGTACGAAAGAGGTGGTTATAGCAGTAAGGGAAAGAATTCGAGGAAATCCTATCCGAAAGCAAAAGATTTTATTTTGGGAGATGAAGATAGCACCTAAAACCATGTCGCGTATTAAAAAATAGACTTAGGACTTGGTCTACTGGTTATTTCTTAACTGATAATTTAAAAAAGAATAGGATAGTAAAATCGAAACAACTACTGAAGCGGTACGCAAAGGCAGGTCACAGAAAAATGTTGCTTACGAATGAGATTTTTTTTACAATTGAGAAACATTTTAACAAACAAAATGACCATATTTATGCTCAAAGCTCTAAGGAAGCTTCCCAATTACTCGACAGAGTGCAACGTGGGCATTATCCGACTTCAATGATGGTTAGGTTGGGTGATAGCTATGCAGGAGTGTCTGAGCCATATTTTTATGGAAAAGGTATCAAAACATCGGCACAAGTGTATCAAGACACCATTCTTGAGAAGGTAGTTAAGCTCCTTAACAACACCATGTTCAACAACCAAGTATGGTCCTTCCAGTAACACTTGGAGCCCGGTCATAAAGCTCGGTCCACGGAGTCTTGGTTGGAAGCGAACGTTTCGGACTTCATCAGAGCTGAAGCCAGGCCGTCGTCTAGTCCCGATCTTAATCCGCTGGATTATGATTTATGGTCAGTTTTCGAGAATAGGACTTGCTTTAAACGCCAGAATAATTTGGAGTCCTTAAAACAATCCATACGATTAGCAGTGAATAATTTTCCCACGGGAAGAGTGCGTGCTTCTATTGATAACTGGCCTCATCGTTTAAAGGACTGTATTGCAGCCAATGGAGAACACTTCGAATAAGCTTGTTATATTTTTAATTATTTTATATTTATGTATTAAACTAACACACTGTAAAAATAATAAATGTTATTTGCAATAGATTTTTTTTTCTTTCTTACAATATTTATGGCAAGACTTGACAAATTATCCCATGGAAAGAGTACGTGCTTCTATTGATAACTGGCCTCAACGTTTAAAGGACTGTATTGCAGCCAATGGTATTAATGGTAATTGCACTTCGAATAAGCTTTCAAAATTTTAAATTATTTTATATATTAAACTAACACACTGTAAAAGTAATAAATGTTATTTGTTTTTTTTTTATCTTTGTTACAATATTTATGGCAATGCTAGGTATATCTATTATCTGTCCGTTTGTTTTGAACTTGTCTCTAATTAACACTAATAAGGCTTAAATATAAAAAAAATACATAGGAAAATATAAAACAAAAATTGACATTTAAAATGTGCATGAACTAAATTATAAAGTATCACATTCTTTCATTTTACAAAATATCTTTTGTTGACCGGTTTTGTCATAAATTTGACCTTACTGTTACACCATAGCCTACACAAATACACACATCATACATTACACACACACAACCCACACAGACGTGCACTACCCATATTACTATCAATAATTCTTATAAACTTTAATAACTTACCTACCTGTTAGGAATATGTATAAAATTGTAATAAATAAATATATAAAATGTTTTCAGCGTTTGAAAATGTTTTTTATTTATATATCGTAAAATGCAATATTATTTTATAAATGCACTATAAAAATATATATATATAAATATTGGTTACTATAATAGTATTGGGCACGAGCCCGCCCGAGGTCGCACCAATAAATAAATGAAAAATGTTTATTTTTATTTACACATAATAATCATATAAACTATCAGTACTTTAGTAGTTACCATGGTTACAATCGGTCAAAAAATATAGAGAACGGTCGCTAGTCATGTTTTGTATCAGATGTGGGATTTTTCTATTATTGAGGCGGTAGTCTCTCTTTATGGTGCAGTTATAAAACGCAGTAGCAGTTAATTTGTTAAAAACTCAGAGACCTGGCATTCCACCAATCATTTGGAAGTTAATAAATATTTTCTAGCGTAGAATAATTTAAACAATGTTTTAGAAATTGCCCACCGCCAGTTTCTAAAACATTTTTCGAATTATTCTACGCTAGAAAATATTTATTATTATCTCGTATTGTTCTTCTTTATCGCCGCCCATTTGGTAACAGTGTCATTTGGCCGGCATAGTCAATCGGTCTAATACTATTAAAATCACATCATATTAGTCCCTATCCATAAACATTGTATGTTTGCCTTGAGTTAGATACAAACAGTCACACATGCTGTAATAAAAAAATATAAAAACTTTGATTTGTAATAATATTAAAGATAATAAAATAAGACAATACATTATTGTGTTAGTATTTCAATATTAGATAGGTAATGTTTTTTTTATAGTACTCTGCCTAGAAATCCTATAAAAATGATTTATTTGATAGTGGATGAACCCTATCGAGTGCTTTGCTTTGGACATAAAAAGAAATCTGAATTAAAAAAAATACGAAAAAAAAGAAATAAGTGTTTATTTAAAAATTGTAAAATAATATGCGCCCGACGATACATTTTATTAAAGATTTAAAAGCGACCAAAATAAATAGCTGTTGCGTAGTTTTAGTTACATCGGACAGTCTGTCTTTTTTTTTGTAAGGTTATACTGACAGTGACAGTTGGTGAAAATTGCATATTTATTTTAGCTGAATCTGTAGTTAATCGTGTTAAAAGGTGTAAAAACATAGACTATAATCAAAATAAATATGTACTTGTCTTATAAAATTCCCAACAGTGAATATTTAGTGTTCCAATAGTGAAATAGAAAAAAGCGACGCGAAGCCACCTTTCACAGGCGGGATCGCCCGCACAATGACGGCCTGTCATGGATTTTGTATGAAGATTACTGTCTGGCAAGTTTTTGTAATTATTTAATTAATAATTTTCTATTAAACTTGCAAAAATCTCTCTATACTTTTTTAGAATAAATAATAAACTATTGATATCTATTTTTTTAGCACTATAAATTGTTGTAGTTTTGTCGCTTGCAGAGATGTTAAAAAGTAAAAAAAAATCATGTTTTGGAAAATATAAATACATTTTTTATTGAAATAATATATGGGATACTATATTAATCTCGTCATACATTTCAAGTTAAAGAGTTACTATTTGCATAATAATAGTTGTCTGTGAGTATCGAGTAAATTTCTTTAACAAACATTTTTAGTTTTGTAGTTCTAGATTTTCAGAATACAGCCTTAATGTCAAAAAAATATTCAATTAAATGGTTCACGATGCTTCAGGGACGCGTTCTTATCGTGAACATACTATAGTCTATGTCATTTATTATTAAGTACGTACCTACCTGATTGGGAAAATAAATAAGTATGTTTACTTATCAAAACTGCATAATATTTCTAGTAATAGTTAGTTCATGGTAGTGCACTAACTATTACCTACTACCTATACTTATCAAACAAAACTAAACCTGACATGACTATAAGGTCTTCTCAATATAACTTAAAAATACCCAGCTATACTATAGTAATTAAATATCTAACAAAGTACGTAAATACCAGAGACTTAAGATAACTATAACAAAGGACAACATTTGGTACATAGGAAAGGTGGCGAATAATAAAAATTCGCATTCTTATAAACAGACTACCTACTAGACACACGTTTTAATATTTTTTTTAGTGTACCTGCCTGGTAATAAGCTATAGGTAGGCGTGGATTTATTTACCTTTTGAGGTTCTTTGGAAGTATGAAGAACGTAAGATCCGGATCCTTGTTACTATTATTTAATCAACCGAAATGTGGCACAATAAGCTTTAGACCTAATTTTAGTTAATATTAAATATCGCGACAAGGCGTGTTAGTGAGTATCATACAAACGTACGACTTGGCCGGTGCGCGGCAGCCCACTATCACCCCCTGTGGCAGCCCTCAAAAATAAAACCCATCCGTGGGTACGGCCGGGTACTTGTAGCTCTGTGTTGTAACTTCATACCTAAAGCGCGGAGTGGAACACCCCTGGCTTTAGTCAGGTTACATCGGTTACATATAACTCTGTGGGTTACATATATTATTTTTAGTTTTGGATTTTTGGCCTTAGAGCGCCTTCCTATTATAATACTACAACTTGCAGGGTTCCCAACTTAGGGATTTTCCCCACAAATTTAGGGGGTACATAAGTGATGTGGAATTTCTTTAAGGGGTTTATATTTTTAGCGGATTTTTAATAACTTTTCATATTTATTTATGTTAAAAAATAATAAGTTTAAATAAAATATAATCAAGATACACACACAGTAATAAGTGATTTTTAATATAAGGGCAGTCGGGGCAATTGCGGCATATAAATCATAGATCTAAATAAAAATTTATATACTCCTGCATGTGTGGCCAACAGTGTAACGAAATTTAGTTTGTTGTAATTGTAATATCAATCTTAACGTGTCTGTTAATTATATTTTTTCCTAGACTTAACCCATTTTTAAGTCATTAAGGAATTTTAGATGCACTTTATGTTTTTACATTTTTTAATTGAGTAGGTACGTATAGTATTTTCATTTTATGTAAGTGTTGTAAATACAAATGATAGAGCAATAAAATTTTTTTTTTATCGTTTTTTAGGCGGCATACAAGTTAAAGTCAGAAGTTAAGTATCAGTTTATCAATATACAAATAATAAAATTGAAAATTAATCAATCTATAAGTTGATTATATATCCCAATTTTAATGATGTATTGGAAGTATTATAACGACTAAATCCATATTAGATTAAAAAGTAAAATCAAATCGGTTATATTGATGATTATATTATTAAAAATGTTTACAAGTTCTTCACGGGGCTTGTGCGGCATAGTATACTTGTACTTTCTAAAATAATGTGGCCAGACGACAAAGATTTTTTCTAAAACAGAAAAGGAGTCGAAAAGCAAAAGTTGCTGTAAATTTACTAAAATATGTTGGGAGCAACTAATTGAAAATTATTTTATGCCTGCAGCCAAAATGACTATTGAAGAAATGAGAAGTTTTCTTATTGACGCTTCCAAAATATTCGACTAGATGGCAGCAGCAGAGATATTCACAAAAACTGCAAATAATAAAAATAGGCTGTTTCTGTATTTGAGTAGTCTATATTTCTATATGTCTAGTTACTCTATGACTCAAACTTCAAGCTAAATTTAGCTATTGCAAAACATGTTATATTTTTTACCTACTATAAATATATTCTTACTCTCTATAATCTTTAGTAGATACCCTGTCAAGAAAAACTTCGTAAAAAATACCAAGATACCTTAGAAATACAAATTTAATTACTCTTATGATACTATCGCCTACAACGAGGTGGGATTAAAAACCCCTGCGCTGGGTACCCTGGGCCGTCTAGGCGGTCTCAGGCACCGTTAGGCACCGATATGTGTGTATGTATGTATGATGATATTTAAAAGAAAAAATATTACTTAAGTTGGTGCCCGAAGGCAAAATGCACAGGATATTAATGTATACATTAAACAAAGTTAAATAAATTTTATAAATTAATCGTGTGAAGGTATTTATTTTCTTATTTACTCAATGTTGGGTCTATTTTATATATTACTACTATCTGTTTTGACAGTTTTTGTAGATTGCTACTAAACGCCACCTATTGCGATAAATAATAACTACTGGAAAACTACTCATTATAAAAATAACTTTTCGAAATCAGCTGGGGCCTTATTCCGAGTTTGCAACCGCTAAACACGACAAGATGTTGCGTTAACTATAAATATGTAAATATAAGTTCTATTCCAATGGTTATATAGGGCCTTAGCACAAAAAAACCATATAACAGCATCGATATGCTCGATAAATCGACAAAATATCGATTTTGTGAATGAAGGCACAGGAGAAATAATAATACAAGTACTGAAGCTTCACTCCGAAAGATCAATTAAATAAATAGCGACTCTTGCACCGACACAATAAAGCTCAGATCGTACAGCGCTAATAGCCTACATTTACATCCACCTAAAGTTGCCTCTCTTTCTATCGCGTCATTCTTTACTTTTCAGACGACGTTAGGGTTGTCTTCTTTGCAACAAAACCTAGGTTAGGTACTTAGTAGTAGGTACGTAGATCTTAAACCAATTTTATTTTAAGACGTCTGCTGCATAGGTATTTTAACGTAAGGAGATACGGAAGCCATAAGGCACACTACATTGTCTATGAAACTAAATATTGCTTTTCGGTGTTTAGGCACAAAAGAAATAATAGTAGGTACAAGTAGTATAGGTAGATGATGTGGAACGATATAAGTGCGAATAATACCTTTAAAGGAAACAGATTGAACTACCTACAACCTACTAAGTTGAAAGAAAAACTCACAAAAACATTGCCTCAGTATATTTGCTTAGTCTATGTTACTTATTATTAAGCAACCTACGTAGGTACCTAATTGGGCAATTAAAGAAATGTGTACCAGCAAGTATGTATGTTGTCTACTTATCAAAACTGCATAAAATTTCTAGTAATAGTTAGTTCATGGTAGTGCCCTAACTATTACTACCTATACTTATCAAACAAAACTATATACTGGGGCCGAGCACGCGCGGCATTCGGTTCGATACATATCGATCGATAAGACATATATCTACAAAGCTAACACGCGCGACCACGATATATAACGAATAGACTAATTTGACGCATTGAAAGATATATGTCGACTTTTATCGAAAACGGTAGCATATTAACATCAAAACTAAACTGTCAGATTGTAGACAAAAGTCGATATATATACAATTTTTATCACGTTTCTTTTAGGTGCTGATAAGTGTCGAAATTACTTTTGCTTTGATATTTTTATTGATTTAATAGCGAAAAACAGAACCAAAATTGTTTTATTCTCGTTAGAAAAAATGTTATACTTAAGTGACTATAAATGTGCGTGTTAGAGAAAAGTTGCTGGAACAACTGGAACCTTAAAAAACAATGATTTTGAAAAAAATATCTGGATACCCAAACCAAGAAATTGATTATGAAAATAAGATTATCAGAAAATATATATTTATGTTTCTAGAGTTATGCTATTTAGAAAAAATAATTTAATTAATATTAAAATTCTTGTTTTATTTTATTATCGTGTAATTTTTTTATTAAATTTTATGTATTTATTATTATGAAGTGGCAGTAGGTTAGTCTTAATATTTTACAAATCCTAGAGAGGACGATCACTACTAGAGTGAAAACCTTTGAACTTCGGTAACCCCCGAAGTTCAGAGGTTTTCAAGTTCAGACAGGGGCCCTACCGGGAAGCCACAAAACTGAAATACCGATCGACACGTCGATCGATCGAAAGCAAAAATAAAATGTATGGGATTTGACGTTTCTCGGCGATCGAGTTCTACCCATAGACAATATTTCCTATACATTTTTATCCATCGACGCGTCGATCGGTTTGTCGATGTGGCTTCCCGGGGCCTTACCGGGAAGCCACATGAAATACCGATCGCCACGTCGATCGATCGAAAGCAAAAATAAAATGTATGTGATTTGACGTTTCTCGGCGATCGTGTTCTACCCGTAGACAATATTTCCTATACAATTTTATCCATCGACGCGTCGATCGGTTTGTCGATGTGGCTTCCCGGTAAGGCCCCTTGGGCCTTACCGGGAAGGTCTTGAATGCGGAATGTATTGATTGTGTAATGTAATTTGATTATTCAGCAGGCGACTAATTCAGGCTGATAATTAAAATAAAACATTCACACGTCGCCGTATTGCTTAAAATTCAAAACAACCATAAAATAAAATATATAATTTATATCTTTAAAGTATATTATTATATGGAAGTACCTTAGGCTTAATAGCCTTACCAGTCATAAGAACAAAAGATAGCCACCCGCAATACAAACCAAAATAAAAAGTGACACAAATGCGATCATAACCAATCAATGCTCAATAAAATATGTCTGACAATTCGTTTGAATAGCGTTTTTAGGTCTTAGACCACTTCCGTATCTATACGTACTTTCCATAATATTTTTTTAATCCTACCCAATGCCTTAATAAATAAATAAAAAACTCACCAAAAAACAAAATCTGTTTTTAGACCAAGGTATTATTATATATAAGGCATAAGGATTTTATTTTGTTAAATATATGTATATATCTTATCGTTGTCCACGTGCTAAGCCCCACTATAGTAATTAAATATCTAACAAAGTACGTAAATACAAGAGACTTAACTATAACAAAGGACAAAATTTGGTACATAGGAAAGGTGGCGAGTAATTAAAATTCACATTCTTATAAACAGACTACTAGACACACGTTTTGATATTTTTTTGTGTACCTGCCTAATTATTAATAATAACCGTGGTAGGCGTGGATGTATTTACCTTTTGAGGTCCTTTTTACTATTATTTAAGTAACCGAATGTGGCACAATAAGCTCAATGATCTCATTTTAGTTAATATTAAATATTGCGACGAGGCGCATGAGTATCATACAAACGTGCGACTCGGTCGGTGCGCGGTAGCCCACTGCGGCAGCCCTCAAAAATAAAACCCATCTGTGGGTATTGCCCACGGAATAAAAAAAACAAGTGGAAATGCTATAAAGCACCAAATGTATTAGAACCAGTGTCGCCAAAATCATATATCTATAAGTATTGAATCTATAACCACTTCGTCCTGATTGGTTGCAAATATACACAGCAATTTTAAACACTATTCTCCAAATAATTAGATTTAAATTCATATAAAAAAAAAATCATGCCATCTATCATAAAGTAGTAAGAACCTGCTATAAAAGGTTCTGCTATTCCTACACAGATGGCGTGATTACTACAACATTCGAATAAATGTTTTGTTCAGTCGTCATAAGGCATATTATCTTTTATATTTAAAAAAGTATTTTAGTTTATTCTAGAACTTTCCTTGCATAAAAATATAATAATTCAAAGGCGGCGACATAATAAAATATTTAAAGTATCGATATCGATGCTTTTTTTAAATATAAATGTGCTCTATATATTTAAACGCAGATGGAAGGGAAAACTTTTTATAAAACATAGCTATAAAACTTTTAGAAAATATAAAGGCTTAAAAAACTGATTTTTGAGATATATTTTTTTAAGTTTTGTGACGTTGAGAAAGTTGGGTGACGTTGTCGTGACGTGAGCACGAAATAAAACTTTGGGACGCAATCTTAATATAACTAGTATTTTTGTAATAAAAATAAAGAAATTAGGCAAAATGAAGAAATTATTTTTGCCTGGAATATTACATTATTTTATAAAAATATTTTTTATCGTTATTTAAAAAAAAAATAGTTTTTAGTCGCAATGGTACAGACCCCAATTTTGTTTGGGATAAGACGTGACGAGTCTTAATTAAATATATATCTCAGAAACCATTTCTTTTTATTTAAAAAATAAAAATTTAGGTATATTCACAAGAAAGGAAATCTTTTCGGAAGCCCATTGATTTGGATGGCTGCTGCGCTAAAAAGATTTTTTTATGTATGTGTTTTAAGATAAACCAACCAAATGGTGCTCACTTCTACGTATAGGGAGTTTATCGTTATAAAGACTTTACACGTACATTTTATTATTCTAAGCCCATACTATTAAAAAACTATATACGATACAATATGAATAAATATTTAAAAAAAAAGTTTATAATTTTGTATAACTGCCGAAACTGTTTTTTTTTCTTTAAATAAATAAGTTATATCGATAAGCACCCACTACAACACTAACACAATTACATAAGGTTGATTTTAACTTCATTTAAACTACAATTATTAGTAAGATTTTTTCTCCTACTATCGTTTTTGCACTCCAGAATGCAACAATACGGCATATTTACAATTATTATGGGGAAAAATCAGGAACGACGCGAGACTACCAACTCGAAGCGATGTTAGACACGACTGATAACGACTGGGATCAAATAAGCGTACCTACGCTTAATTGTGCCACACTAAACACGCCTACTTTGCACTTCCACTTGTTTTTTCTATTCCGTGGTATTGCCGGGTACTTGTAGCTTCATACTTAAAGCGCGGAGTGGAACACCCCTAATGAAGGTTCATTCATAAACTTCATTTTAACGACTGTCAAACTATATCGATGTGGTTATGCTAAGCCCCATAGTATGTATAAGGTTGGCTTTAATCTCAGAGTAATATTATTACTCTGAAGGCTTTAATAATGACGCCATCTTAAAATACACGAATTCTTCGCAATGTTGAACATGTATGGAGCATTGGAATTTTAATTCTATAATTAAACTGATAGAACTTAATTTCAATATTTATAGTTTACCCAATATCATGTCATGTTTAGCGGTTGCAAACTCGTAAAGCCCCTATTAAAAGCACAGGGGCCCTACCGGGAAGCCACATGAAATACCGATCGCCACGTCGATCGATCGAATGCGAATGTAAAATGTATGTGATTTGACGTTTCTCGGCGATCGAGTTTTACCCATAGACAATATTTCCTATACAATTTTATCCATCGACGCGTCGATCGGTGTGTCGATGTGGCTTCCCGGGGCCTTAGAGAAATTTCATTCCATTGGCCTTCAAGCCAACGGTAAGCGTGAGCCAGAATCGCCAATTTGGGTAGAGAATTAAAAGCGAGAGGCACTCTGGCTTAGGAACGAATGAAACCGGTCATTTCGTTCACTATTTTCCAGACAGCAGCTGTCATTTGGACTTAGCAAATTTTTGGAAATTTCGTATTTTATAAACATGTAACGAAATATTACATTTATGGTGTTTTATTAAGTTGTTAATAATAAAATAAGTACACCAAATAATATTACGACGGAAAAAAATACATAGATACGGAAACATGCAGTAAAATTGTTGATTTCTTGATTGTTTGTTTGAATTGTTGATTTGTAATGTAAGTACCTATATAATTTTGTAATTTGTAAGTATCTCGTCTTGTAACTAAATACATTATAATTTCTTCACATCGAATTGTAGCCCGACTATTAGCGATGTAATACCTAATCAAATAGTTTGTTGCTACAAAGATTAAGCTGTTTTTCTAACTACTTTAAACGTGTGTGATATGTTATGATAAATAAGTTAGCATTTGTCTAGATTAGCAGCATTTAGTTGTTAGGAAATGCATTTTTAGGCAGAACAACATGCTGAGCATTATTTTACAATATTTAAGTACCTATTATATGCTGTAGGTACATGAAAAATCTTCAATATCTTACAGAATTAGATGAGAGTATATTCGTGAGTTTGATTCCCAAACATGGCCTACATATTGTTATTAATAAATGTATGTATTAAGATACTATTTTTGATTTTAATAAATGTCTTTGTTATAGGTGTGGCCAGACACAAGTGGAAAGTAAAAAAAAATGGAGCCCCTAGAGTATAGCTAGAGTATAAAGCATGAATGGACTAAAGTGCCCTATAAAAAACTAATTTACAAAAAAGGGGTAATTAATAGACCAACTAAAGCAGTAGTTGGCCAACATATTGGAAAAGCTGGCCTTTAGTTTATATTATTGAATTAAAACAATGGATTAGAGAATATCAACTTTTTTTTCATATATACTCATATTTCCTATAATATCCCTACCAAACATAGTGCATTACTTGGTTAGACTGTAGACTTTAAAACTACAGTTTTAGGTCACAAGTTTAAACACCGATGTGTACCAGCGCATTTGTTTATCAACACTTATTGCCTCAAAGTTAATATTGTGAAAGACAACTGTGTCATGTACCATATGTGTTTTTGTATTGGGTAGGTGGGTATCTTGGTAACAGCATTTTAGTATTTATCACAAAAGAGGCTATAAACCCTACATAAAAAATACAATGTATTACTTTTTTTTTCTGGTACCTACACTATAAGCTAGAGAGTATATTAGAACAGCGTGTAAAAATTATAAATTAAAAAATGGATTAGAGAAAATCAACTTTTATTTCTTTATATTTCTTACAATATCCCTAGAGAACATGGTGTCCGACTTGGTTAGACCATAGGACTAACAGTACAGTTTTAGATCTAACTTCAATTGCCGGTGTGTACCAATCAGTTATTGTTTAATTAATGTTCTAAAAAAAAATGTTTGACAACCCACAGAGTCAAAATATTGTGTCTATACAAATACCACTATGAGCTTGCCACTTGATTGGTAGACTGAGAATACCATTGGTCATGATAACTTATTGACACTAAACTATCCGCAATGTACCCAGAGACATTCTAAACTAACATAATTAAGTATGATCATTGGTATTTTACCAATGAAAATAATTTTTGATAAAAAAGATATAAAACATCACTCCAGCCTAAACACTCATCCAAGTTTTCTTGAATAAGAGGATTAATGTTTCTGTTATTTTACATATAATTTCATTTTCAAAATATTAATTATATAAACTTAACAATTACTTAGGTGTTTTTATGTTGGTCTGTAGATTAAATAAATTTCAAATCATTATATATGCACTCGGGTAACTTATAAAATATAATTAACTGCCATATAGTATGGGCTACAGTTTAAAATTTTAATTCTGGATATGGTAAGTATATATTTATGGAATGTATTAATATTGTGTCTAAAAATGTCATATATTTTTTTGTAAAATACACTACTTATATTTTATGTAAAATGAATAGAACCTATATCATTAATATTAACCTATTCCTCCTCAATATTAAACCTTATTTCATGCCCTGCATATGCACAGTTACCTCATTTAACTTCAAAATGTGTAGGTATATAAATTTAGATTATAAATTATGTATTGGTAATTAAATGACTCAACTTATCCTATGTGTTTTTTTTGTATTTATAATTCTTTCTAAATATATCCTTAGTACATTACTATTAATTTAACAATAAACTTTTATTAATTTTTATTAAATTCATTCTTATAAAATATATGATTTTAAATTTATAAGCATTAAGACTGTGTTCCTGAAGCCATTTATTTATTACCTATGTTTAAAGTGTTTTCTATTTAAGTGTCAATATTCTCATATAACTTTCATTTTTAATCAAAATTGATATACGTATGATCAGCAAATAGGTAACATTGGAATGGTAGTACCCTTCAAGTTGCTTTTTGGTAGGTTGCTGATGTAAATTAAAAGTAATAGGTGCCTTGTGGGATGGAACATGTTATATTTGTTATCTATTAATCTGTACTTTGTACCATATGTGATTGTGTTAGTTAGGTACCTCAGCTTTAGAAGATTAATGGAACATATCCAAGGCACCTTTATTATATTTCACAAAGGGACTATAAACTTACTTACTTATAAAATATAATAACGTATTAGGAGCATTGTTTTTGGTACCTACACACAGAATAAGCTTATAGCTTAGTTTATGACTAGAACAATTTATGTAAAGAAAATCCTACTTAATACCTATTATTGTTAATCCAGGCCCTTGTTTGAATTAGGTCTTAAAGGCACTCTTATAGTGAATAAGATATTTATAAAAATTATCTTGCCATATTTACAAGTAATATTGACAATTCCTATTTTTAGTCTAAAAACTTGTTATATTAGTTTATTAAGATAAGCTTTTGAAGTTGTCCTTAAATTCGACACACCAATTTCCTATATAAAAATATCCACTTTATTTTTAAAACTTTGGGACGATATTTTATTGAAGCAGTAATAATTTATTAATCTATTCTCTCTGTAGTAACAACTTTAATAAAATTAAGACATACAAACAAACATTCCTATGACAAAAACTTAAAAAAATGTATATATCGAACAAGCCGTGAGCTTATTCCAGACAGAATTGAAATCGTCAACTTTTTTTTCCGTTGTCCTTACGGAATATGGAAAATTTGGTGTTTTCTCTAACAATCCTATACAAACAAATGTCAAATATTTTCCAGAGTGAGTCTGGCTTACTATAGATTCTATGGAATTGCCACTTCTCTACCAATTTTTCCGTCCAATTTCAAGGCCTACTGACAACTGTCAAAATTTATACTTATTTGACTGAGAGCGATTCCATCGATGGAATGGAGTGTAATTTCTCTAAGGCCCCCGGTAAGGCCCCTGATTATATAATATGAACTACGTAGTTAAAAGGGAAATTATTTTAAAAATAAGCAATAATAATTTATAATTTATGAACAAAATATTTTTTTAAAGGGGGATTCATATGTAATATGCGTGATTTGGGGGTTTTTACTTTAGCCTAGGCGTAAACATTTTTAGGAGTTGGTAACACTGTCAGTGATTGCCAGTTGCCACAAACAAAAAGAGCTTCTGAGCAGTACCGGCTTCATGTTGTATCGCTTGATTTAAAAATCAATAAATTTATTTGTGAGACTTAGTTGCCTGTGCTTATATTCGCTTGTATAAGTGACTAAATTTGCCTTCTAAAATGGAAGTTGAAAAAGAAGAAGTTCCATGTGAAAAACCGGAGGTACCGCCCCCTGCAGAGGATGAGGAGCCGCCTCGAAGGTCCGATCGTCGCGAAAAACGTAAACACCATCACAGACGAGGGGTCGTCAAATTATACAGCGATACTGAATATGAGGTACCTATACCAAACTTGTTCTCCCTTTATCATGTCCTAGTCGATTCAACATAAATCTTTTTAATAAACTAAAATGGAGCCTGTGCGGTAATCCGTAAAGGCTTAATAATTTTATGTAACTGATATCCTATAAAAAAAAACAATTTAGCTACATTTTTGTCCTCATATTATGTTGCAAGGTGCATGTACATGAGCACTTTTGCCATAAGTAAGTTTTCAAATTTGTTTTTACTATACAATTAAGAAATTGCCGATTTTTAAACCACAAAAGCAATAACACTCATAATGCGTATTAATGTATAGAATTATGAGCACTTTTGCCATAAGTGAGTTTTCAAATTTGTTTTTACTATACAATTAAGAAATTGCCGATTTTTAAACCACAAAAGCAATGACACTCATAATGCATATTAATGTATAGAATTTCTATTTTAATTAATGTACAACCACTTTGAATAAATTTTAAATCTAAGGCCTAAATCTACTAATAATATTGAATATCAATATACGTGGTGAATGAGTTGGTTAAATCTTGGACTTAAAAGCGCTTAGGTCCCAGGTTCGAATCCCAATTCGAAACATGTGTACCAATGCGTTTTTAATTAAAATAAGTATGTGCATTTGTTTGACATCACCACAATAGTGCCTCAGAGAGCATGTTAAGTTGTCGGTCCCGGTTTCACTATACCAACTTGTGAAACTGTTTATAGATGGGTTTTTGAGTCTATTCAAAAACATCGCAATGAGCTAGCCACTTGTTCGGTGTAGACTCATACCATTGGCTATGATGAGGTGGTATGACCCCTCCTCTGGGTACCCTGGGGCCGTCTAGGCGTTTTCGGGCACCGTAAGACACCAGTGATGATATATATGCATATGCATGCAAATAGGTCTTATAATTCACTATGCAATTTCTCAAAAGACAAAATATTAGTAGTAATACTTTTGGTAGGGCACTATCTAACTTATTAATAATAATAATATGTAGGACAATTTACACATATTGCTCTGGTCACAAATTAAGCTCTAGGCTTGTACTATGTGTACCAGAAACAACAATATAATTCATATTATATTTTATAAACACCCAGACCATGACAAACAGTAAAGAAAAACATACCTACTAATATTTTTTTGTGTGGGACACAAACCCACGACCTCCAGATCCAACGCCAAAGGCACAACTACTAGTCTACGGAGGCTGTCATACAATTAGTTTGTTATATTTAATAAACAAATTTATATTATAATTTTTTTGCTGTTAATATCCAGCAGATATCCTATTCTATTGTGGAATCTGACCCCTGTATGGATATCCTCATTTGTTTTGATTAAGCCCTAAATTTCATTGTTTAAGCCGACCCTGGAGAGTTGCCTGGAAGTGCTAAACAGTCGCCGTGAAGTGATTATACGTGGAGATGGAGTGGACACTCTGACTATGTTTCGTGACTTGATCAGGGAGATCAATGAGAAGTTTCCAAATCACCCAGAGCAGTGTGATGTAAAGATTTCAGCCAAAATTGGTTACAAATCCAGAAGGCGCCAACATCAACGTTAGTAAGTGCAATTACTTAATTTTATAAAAATTATGCTTGTCAGTCTGTCTATCTGTCCACATGAAATCTATTGAAACTACTGGTCCAATTTAATTAAGAGAGAGACAATGTTCTTAGCTATCCATTTGTTCTCCATGCAGGTGCCGGATCCATCGCATAATTGGAAGGCAGGGGAATGAACTAGCTTTCCCGGATTTGAGACTGTGAAATAGGTTTAAAGGCCTTTTAACTCGCGCCTGAACTGTTATCACTACCCTCTCTACTTATCCAAATAAATTATCCCGTTAGAGCAATCGTGGAAACACATTCCATAGTTCTGATGGCTGATCTCGGAAGGTCAAGATCCTTCAATAGATGATGCAAAAAAATCCTCTTCCACCAACTTCCACTGCATATAGTAATTTATTTTGAATGTATAGATGATTATTTTCCAGACTAGTGCTTTGTCCAGGATTCAGAAACGTAGGCTAATATGCATTTTGTAAATTAAATGTAAAATATTTCCTGCTTCATGGTGTCTAGTCTGTGAACACCGCAGTTTACTCCCCTGTCTCCCAACCAAGCAATAGATCAGGCACCCAATCCATGGATGGCTAACAACATTTTCTCTGTCTCTAAAGATTTAAGTGAAAAAAATATGGTGCTCAAAATAGGTTTTGTATGGAACAACAGTTGGTATGGGGCACCAAATTGCTTTTAAGGCATGGAGTAAGGGTTTTTACTATTTTATATAAGTACAAATAAAAATGTCAGAAAATTGGAATTTTTTTTTGTTTGTAAATTTGTGTTTTATTACCAAATGTTAATCTATTTATTACTTTGCCATATTCAGTTCTAATTAAAAGAAACACACCTTAAAAAGGCCTTTCAGAATTTAACTCTCCTCAAATTCAACTCTCCCCTTCACCACTGTATTTAGTAAACTCTCTACCCAAACAAATATGATCTATGAAACCCATTCTATAAAAGTTCCAGGGGTCAATTTATTCTATAAAGACCAAGATCCTTCAAAAGACAATTCAAACAGTTTGGTGGAAAATAGCTTGCACTCTTGTACTTAGTATAAAAAAATAATATTGTTCCTTTTATTTTTTCAGAGGTACTTCTGTTTGGAGGCTATAAGTCATTGTACTATGTGCAGTGTGCATCTCTAAAATGAATATTTATCTTTAATTTTATTATTATTCATATTTAAAATTTGTTCACATATTATGTTAGGTAAATAAGTACCTGTATTAATTATTAAATTCTATTCTAAATTGTTAATTTATATTTTAATTTTATAATTATATGTGTCAGGTTTTAATTTTTGAGATTTACATATTTAAGTTAAATATTTATTATTGCCCTTTTAAATTACCATTTTATAATATTTTTATTAAAATGAATGAAATAATTTGTAAGTTAAATGATTTAAAATATCTGATTATAAATGCAATTTAATTTTATATAATTTAAATACCTACTTCGTAATTATAATTTTAAAATATATTGAAGTTATTTTTAGGTGCATTTTTTGGTATGCCTTAAAATAATAATTTTATATGATCTCTTTGTTAAATTTTATTATTACTTATATATATATTTTTTTTAAACTTCAGTGAGGAATTTTATATAATTATTTTATTTAATTAAAAGTTATTATTGTTTAAAATCATATATTTGAATAATCATATATTACAATCTCAATATTTAAAAAATGTTTTGATATATATATTTTTGTTCACTTATTTGTGTGGGCAGTAAATTTATGTTAGTGTTTATATCTTTTTTTAAATTACTTTATTGTCAAATTTAAGTTGTAATTGTGAATAAAAGCAGTAAAAACAATACAATAGTTTTATTATTGTACTTTACACAGTGAATTTGAAAATATGGATTTTTTATGTTAGATCTTGGATTAGGAAGACTAATGTAATTGTATCATCATAATATGATGTGCATAATAATAATATATTTCACATATATTAGGCCTACCTTATCTTATTGGTGTTGACATCAGTCAAAAACACTTTGACCCTATGGGATCTTTTGTGTGTTGGGCCTACCTACTATTACCGGTAATCTCCCCGCCTGGTCACAAACGAAGATCCCAGAGCTTTGTACTATGTGTACCAGAAACAACAATACTAATACATATTCTGCTCTATGAAATGTTTAACTAATCCAACTAGATTTGGGTGGGGTAGGACTATATTTTGCTAGACCCACCGTCCGCACCTAAAGCGTCAAGTGACCCAGTCATGTTTTGGTTATAGTCTGTGGGTTTACCTGTTTTTAGTAGACTACTTCATCAATTTATTTTCGAGGTGGTAAATGTCTCCTTTCAGGGTGCAGTTACGATGTTAAAATGACGATAAAGCAGCAAAGATATTAAAATAGACCGTTAGTGCAATTTACCGCATAATTTAGTTCTGCTTATCATCAGGTAGATGCGAAAGACAAAGACACATGCCATGCTCCAATATGTACAAACAACCTCAACCTGGTACCAAATGTGTTTGTTCAATTTTGTTCCAAAGGTAACAAGCTATGTTTTATTGCATGCGATATTCTGTTGATACCTTATGCTATACCTTGGAATAATAAGTCTGTGCTAAAGCTTTTACATTATTTATTATAGTCCATTATTTGATAATGATGAAAGCGATAAAACTAAAAATATTATGAAAGGAATATTGACTACATCTGCTCTTAGGTCTTTTACACTCTTATTTTTTTGTTCATGGTAAAGTTATTATTCTATCCAGCATTCTAATACTATGTATCCCTAGAATCTATTGTCACCAATCAATGTTTGTTAAAAGTAATTATATAATTTCAGGCCATTGAAGAACTGTTTTTTTTTAAGTAAGCACTCTTACTAAATCTTCTTAAATTATATAGGGATTTAGATATCAGTTGCGTGATTGCAAAGCAATTGCAATAAAGTTCGCGTGGGTCGGCCTGTCATACCACGGCGAAGATAAGCTGAGTCGAGGCCTCTGCTGTATGCCACACCGTACGCGTCTAAGTGCAACCAGCGGGTATCGCACACAAACTGGCGCAAGAATGCCGCACACTGCGCTGAGTCACCGTACGGCATACGTGCCGTATTCGCCACGTCCGCACTTTCGCAGTCCAATATGCGTTCGCAATAAAACCGCCACAATGGCATGCGCCACACTCGATCTCCTGTATGAGCGCCCGCCGCCTCTACGCTTGCCACCAGTGACTCGCAGTTACCGTAACATGCGCATGCAGCAGCGCCAAGACTAGCTGACAGCTCACGAGACATTGTACCGACGTCCACCACGAAACGAGGCCAATACCCACGCGCACGTACCAAGCCGTCTGCCACCAGTAATCGTCCTGCCCGCGAGGGTAACCGCGCTTTCACCGATCGCCCGTCCGCACTAGATACCACGTCGCCAAAGCGCGGACTGCGACCGTTGGGCATCAGTTCGCACAATGGCAGAATACCTCGTATGTTTATCGGCAATCGTAACAATGCGGCCGCCCTAGTGACGGCTAATACGCAAGCCGCGCCCGCCATGTCGCCCCTCGCATAACGAAGTTCCTCTGGCGATTTCAATTCCAAACTGCCACTGTTAAACGTCACACCCTTTCCGACAAGAACGATAGGCCTGGAATCCGATTTTGCTCCGTAGTATGCGATCTCTACATGTAGAGGCGGTTGCACTGATGATTTTCCGATAGTTTCGAAACCACCCATTTCGTGGCTTGCAGCCCAGCCTCTTGTCTTTATGTCCACATTAATATCAAGCTCGCATAGCAATTCTACCGCTATCTTCGCAAACGAAGTAGGATTTAATAAATTCGCTGGCATTTCCTGAAGATATCTCGCCAGATTTTGTGCCTCTGCCTTCAATTTTCCTGCTTTCCAACCTTCTTCGTCGCAGTCTTCGTACAGATATAGTTTTGGCAGACCGACCTTATTTTCGGAGCGGTACTCCTGGAAAATCCATGTGGCGAGCGCAGCTCCCTCGGCGGCCGCCTCTGCGTCCCCAAACGACTCTACGTGTATCGTGGAGGGGCTTAACACCTGCAACGCCTTCGCGCCGACCGCAGCCGCCGTTCTAATCGCTTCCTTGCTTTCGTCCATTTGTTCCAAAGAGTTATATGCGAAACATTCTGTGCCCAGACCTGCGACAGCCACATAACCAAAGTGAGAATCTACATCAAAAAATACTCGGGATTCTCCTAATTTCGGTATAGGAGATAGTTTTAAAAGTTCCCACAGTTTTCCATTTGTAGCCTGGTTAAATTTTTCAGCTGTATTTGTAAGAATTGCCCGATCTTTATCGGTGTTTTCATTATAATAGACGCCGAGTACAAGTCCTTTATCTCTACTGCGACAGGCGCGTGAATTTTTTACGATTCTCGGCTTCACATCCGCGCAATCGATGCTATCTATTTTAAACTGAGATAAATTTCTGCGTAAGGTCTTACTAATATCGTGAACACTTTTCTTTAAAATATACATTATAAATTTAGATATACCTAAACAAAATACCAAAAAAAAAACGTTTAATACTGCATGGCCATATAGATTAAAATTATACTTTTAGATTAGGAATACTTGTAATAATTAAGATACATTTATTATATTGTTAACATAAATAATAATAATACATTAGATAGTCACACTCGTATTTTAATACGAAATTATTAAATTAAATCAGTCCCATTAAAATAACAGTATCATCAAATAGTCATCAAGATTTTTTGGGCTTAAGCCAGTTAGGAGTATGTCTTGCAATCCACTCCGGAACATTGACAAAGACGGTGTCTTGCAACTGGCGATGGATGACAAGTAGCAAGAAGGGAATCGCGAGCCGTTCGTCCTTGAACAAGTATACCCAAAAAGCCAATAATAATAAACAAGTGTCCACTATGTAGTCGATCACCGATCTGACATTAGCATTAGCTTGTTGCTCAAGTTCCTCATAATCTATTGGAATAATGACGGTAGCACGTTCTGTAGTTTTCAATACTATTTGCTGTGTAAATTTATCTGCAGGTTTTTCCGTTTTTGTTGTATTGACAGTCGATTTAACACTTTTTAAATTAAATACTTTAGGTTTGTCTTTTATTATATTAGATTTCTTCTCAGATTGTTTAAAAGTAGAGTTGGATATAGATTTATTTTGATGATTTACGACTGGTGTTCGTGATTTAGTACCATTTGTTTCTATTTTCTTGGGTTTTGGTTTTATAGCCTTTTTAGCATCTTCTTTTTGTTTTTTAGCAACAGATTTTAAATCCTCTGTGTTCAGATATAATGTAGTGGTAGGCTTTTTATTGTTACCAAATTCTTTTACTATATTACCATAATAATCGATTACAGTTTTTCCTTCATCATCTTTAACATCGTGTATATCTGCAATCTTCCTTTCTTCCTTTTGCTTGGGTTCCGGATCTTCGATTTCTTTTACTTCAGAGAGTTTTGGATTATCCCTTTTCTGTAATATTTTGGGAAAAGAAAATGGCTTCTGTACAGGCATCTTGGTAAACTTTTTAAATATAGTACTCTTTACTGGTTTCTTAGGGCTCTCTTCAATTATATGTGTTACTTCTGGTTCCCTACGTTTAAGAATTGGTTTTGGTATAAACGTAGGGTCTGGTAGTGGAGGTGGTTTTGAATTTTCGTATTCATCGTCATTTTCTTCTTCCATTTCTCTAACAGGCGAAGGATGAATAGGCTTTCCTCTGGGGTTATATGTTTCTTCATCAAATGAATATTGATTAATTCTTTCAATATCATCGTTTAGACTACCTCCATCAGACTCTTCGGCTTCCGATGAGATAGTGCTAGCTGTATAATCCTCTTCAAACGAAGAATTCTGCCATTTGTTCTCTACCAAGTTTTCAGAATCTTGCGAATTTTGTCGCGAATTATAATTAAATTCCTTTGTTTCCGTAGAATCAGACTTTATCATTATCGTAGGCGCTTTACTGGTTAGTATAGGCGTCATTAATGCGTCGATTTCCTTTTCTTGTATGATTATATCTTCTTTGGTTAATTGTTTTGTTTTAGGAATGTTATTGTCGTTTGCTGTGTTTTCTAAGCGGGTTTTACTTTGCCTTTCTTTAGTAGCATTTTGTTCCTCCTCCATGGCAACAGCTTTATAGAAGCGCGCCATAGCACGTTCGTGTAATAATTCTGTGGAACTGACTGAATTTCTAAGAGCCTTAAAGGGCATAACACATCTTGCACTGAGTTCAGGTGCCGACAAGGAGATAGGTGGTGGAGACAAAGCTTCTTCCAAATCCAGTTGAAATGATTTTCTTTTTTCTGAAAGTTAAAACATAACAGTTTTATATGTAGTTAATAAAATTTATATATTGATAGAATATATAACTTTGAAATTTTACTTTTACTAAAAGTGAAATATGTACAATATCTACAAGGTACTTTTATGTGATTGAAATTGGCGCAGAGCTCATATGTATACTTATTTATTTCGCTTTAAAACTATAGATTTATATACCAATTAATATCTACTTTATAATAGAGTATTCGAATATTAATTAATATATCATACAGAATGCATTTTATGTCAGATATATTTAATGAGAAACTCATAGTGATCGTTAACTGATTTCATGATAGCTACAGATGGTAAGCCAGCGGATAGATCTCGCGTCAGCGAACCGCGGACATGTATTTATAGACTCAATATATAGCGGTAGCTCGAGGCCACTCATAGACAAATTTTATAATAAGAGGACATTCGCCTTATAGTTTAAACACAATACCACAATATTTTATATAATAAATAATACGTAAATAAATAATTATTTCAATAATAATTATATTTTTCCGGATTGTATTATTTAATAAAAAATACAACTAAGTAGGTCCCTTCCCTATAGATGTTTTGAAAATATATTTACCTAACTATTTTGCTGGCATATTGTCTGTCTATTTTTGCATCGCATTATTTCCTCCCAGGGGCAAACATTTGTAATAGAAAAATCGCGCCAAATCGACAGCAATATCAAATACAAAACGGAGCTAAATCTAAAAATACATTAATGATATCGTACCTCCCATAGGTCGTACTATCATTCTATGGGAGGTACATATCATTCATGTATATTAAAAGTTATTCTCTGTTTTATTTATAACTGGTAAACCATATTATTCAAGCATTAATCATAATAATTGAATGTTACTATAAGTTTGAGGCTACGGGTGATTCATGTGCAACTCATTACAAATGATTAAGGCGGAATAGTTTTAACCCATCGTAATGCAGAACCCTAGTACTTGTTACTATGCAGGTCTTCTCCGCAAATACCGAAGTTTATAGGTGTATAAACTTCGGTCCGTTCCCACATACGTACCGACTTTATCGTCGACTGAAGTCATCGAGTCTGGATGAATAGCCGGCATACTCCTCGTCGGCGATTGGCCGCGCGGAGTGTCAGGCGGTTGTTGCTGTCGTCGTCGTCGCGGAGCGGGGGACACCGGCGACGTTTCCAGTGTCGACGGAGACAGCGCCTTGAAATCTGCCGGCGCCAGCGTCACAGAGCAACGATCCCCGTCCTCGCGAAGAAGCGCTTCACTTATAATACGGGCTTCGACTTCCAAGCACTGAAGGTCTGCCGCGCGTCCCGGTATGCGCACTGGAGCCGACTCCATGCTCGGTACGCTCATACCGTAGGGACTCTCGGCCTTAACCCGAAAGCGGTACTCGCTACCCTCGATAAGGTCGAACAGCGTGACACCAGTTTTACGGCTCGTGGTCGCCTTTAGCCATACGTTCCATCCGCTGCGGAAATATTCGACCACGTAATTGCCGACGCGACAACCGCCATCGTCCTCCGGTGGTTCCCATGATAGCCCCACCGACTTGTCTAGTTGACGCACTACAGACACTTTTCGCG
Source organism: Monopis laevigella (assembly GCA_947458855.1). Lineage (NCBI taxonomy): Eukaryota > Metazoa > Arthropoda > Insecta > Lepidoptera > Tineidae > Monopis > Monopis laevigella. The sequence goes on along the minus strand of OX381576.1, from coordinate 35,120,219 downwards.
GCGGCTCCGGAGGAGCTGTGACCGTCACCAGAAACGCAGCGGAGTCTTCGCCAATATCGTTTCGGGCCTGAATTTGATATTCTCCACGGTCACTTCGTCGCGCTCGATGAATTTTTAACATAGTAAATTTAGGAGTCGTCGTAATCTGCACTCGATCGTCAATTCCAATAGGACGTCCGTCGTGCGTCCATTCTACGACTGGCGAGGGCTTTCCTACCACCGAAGTCTTGAGACAAACAGTTTCGTCTACCTCGTAAAGAAGTCCGTCTTCGTACTGTCGTGGGTAACGTAGCCGAGGCGCCGCCTCGAGGCAGAGATGGGCCTTGCTAATCGCGTGGCCGAGGCGGTTGGTAGCCGTGCATCGTACTTCGCCTTCGTCCCCGCTTAAAGTCTGGTGGAAAATAAGCAAACTTGTGTTTTCAGTGGTCGTTATCGCCGTCCGTCTACTGCTAAATATTTCGTATCCATCTTTAAACCAAGCTATTGAAGGTGGCGGGGTACCGGAAAAACTGACACGAAATTCTGCGGATTCATTTTCAAGAGCGATAACGTCATGGAGATGCAATTGGAAGGCGGGAGGACGTGCGGCGCCGGCGTTCACCGTCAGCACATCGGAGAGTTCTCCATAGTCGGAACGTCCGGTCGCATTAAGCGCGGCCACTCGGAACTGATACCTATGAGGAGGCTCAAGTCCCGTCAACAGCAGCTCCGGATGTTCGACGATGGGAGGCGTGGTCTTCAGCCAGCCAACCGCGCCGAGACGGTTGCACTCGACCTGGTACCCATGGAGGGGCGCACCACCGTCGTGCACTGGCGGCGTCCATCGTAGCGTCACCGCGTTCGGCTCCTCGTCGGTCGGCACCGGCACAATCTCCGGTTTGCCGGGCGGCGCCGGGCGACCTGAAATCCGTATGATGCGAAGTAAATACTAGTGGTGTTATACAGAATTAGCTTATGCGTACGGAACCGGCGTCGCGGGGCCGGCGAGTATAAATAGAAGCGGTGTTTGGTACCTGCGGACTTCCAGTGGACGTTCTTGCGAGGTTTGTGCGCGGCGTACGCGGCGGAGTGCTGGTTGCCCATGGCACCGCGCCACACTGAGCGTCTCCCACGCGCGCTCTCCCCTCTCCGCTCGCCGCCCGCCCTGAGTCTCGGAGTTTCGACCTCTGGCACGACAAATAGCTTATAAACAAAAAATCATTATTGAAAATATTATTCAAAGTCGATCGATGACGCTAGAATTTATTTATTCTTAGGTTTAGTTGTAAAAACTTACCACTTATGTAATTAGATTTTCTGGTGGAAGCACATGTCGCCGCTATCGATATTACACTCCATCTGTTGAAACATTTCCGACTTATGTTCATTTGCGTCTATTCATTGTTTTTCCTGAAAAACATATGAGATGGCGTTGCCAAGATTGTCATTTAAAACAATAGTTTTAATTACATATATTAAATTTAATTTAATTATTGTAAAGTAGTATATTATGATGTTTGATTTCCTAACACTAGGTAGTGATTTGGAACTATTTAGTGTCATTACTATCCGCTAGGGGGGATCAGAAAACAGAAACAGTATTATTATAATAAGGCTGACCGCAGACGTCTTGAAAGTTGATCGTATAGCGATTTACGCATTAAAGATTGTTTTGTCAATAATCTAAGTAGGTAGTTCTACAAGTTTTAATTTTTAGTCATATGTTTAATTATTTTTAATTTGTGCCCGTTTATTTTAATATATTATTAGGTATTTACAATTTATGAACTATATATATTTTTTTGGTAAATGAATAAAATCATGTTCTAGGATAATATATTTTTATATTTTACTTTTTTTAATAATTAAGTTTTACACATTATTTGTAGGTAATATTTATTAAGTTTTTTACGTGTCTATGTTTGTGTCTATATTTAAATAGATACTTCTAATAAAATTTTTATGGAAAAAAATTTACATTGAACAATATTCTATTTTTTTAGAATTCGGTTCTGTCTGTCTGTTTGTACGGGTTCGGTTTTGTCTGTTTGTATCATTCATCAAAATTGTTTGTTGGCCAAAGGGTCACAGGTCAAAATGGGCGTAAGACCAACAGCTTTGAAAAATATATTTTATGTGAAAGCTAATGATCATTTATAAAAGAAAAGTAGTATTCCAGTTGATCTTTTAAAAGTAAAGATACAAATGAGTCTTCTTTGGATTTCTGCAACAAATACTTTTCCACAGTAGGTGAGAAGTTGGCAAACCGAACTTTGGATAAGCTTTGTGAAACTCAAGAGTCCCTAGCCACTAAGGTCAGGTTATCAACATCATCGGTAAACTCTCTTTTTTACCCCCACGGATCCACAGGAGATCGAGACTTTAATAATGCAACTTAAGCTTAATAGTGTCCCTGGGATCGATAATATATCCAATTCCCTAATTAAGTATATTAAAAACCTAATTATCCTTATTTTATATATATACGTGGTGGCCGAGTTGGTTAGACCTTGGACTTAAAAACACTTAGGTCCCTGGTTCGAATTGCGGTGTGTACCAATCAGTTTTTAATTAATAAAAAAATTGTTTGACAACACCACTATAGTGCCTCGGAGAGCACGTTAAGCTGTCGGTCCCGGTTTCGCTATACCAACTTGTGAAATTGTTTATAGATGGGTTATTGAGTCTATTTAAAAACATCGCGACGAGCTAACCACTTGTTCGGTGTAGACTCATACCATCGGCTACGACGAGGTGGGATTAAAACGCCTCCGCTGGGTACCCTGGGGCCGTCTAGGCGGTCTCGGGCGCCGTAAGGCACCCGTGATGATATGTATGTATGTAATTATCCTTCCACTGACAAGGATTATAAATTTAAGCTTATGTGAAGGATCTTTCCCGGATGCCTGGAAGTCGGCTCTGGTATCCCCAATTTATAAGGAAGGCCCCACTGATGACCCGTGTTGCTACAGACCCATTTCTTTGTTGGGTTCCTTTTCAAAAATACTTGAGAAAATTGTAAATAATCGCCTTGTTTCGTACTTGAAATCAAATAATTTGCTCTCTGATGGACAATACGGTTTTTGCAGCGGAAGATCTGCTGAGGATGCGGTATCCCTGTTGACCGAAGTAGTGTCTCATCACCTTGACAGAGGACGGGCCTGTATTGGTGTATTTATAGATCTAGCTAAAGCTTTTGAGTGAGTTAAGTACGAGTTAGAGTGGGTTCTGATATAAGCAACCCAAGAGTAGTGTCATTTGGCGTACCACAGGGAAGCATTATTGGTCCCACCCTATTCATCCTGTATATCAACGATTTAACTTGATACAGTGTCCGTCCCAATCCTTCTCAGGAAGATGGAACTTTTGGGAATTAGGGGCACTGCTCTTCATTGGTTTACAAGCTATCTCACGGGAAGAAATCAACGAGTTAGAGTGGGTTCTGATATAAGCAACCCAAGAGTAGTGTCATTTGGCGTACCACAGGGTAGCATTATTGGTCCCACCCTATTTATCCTGTATATCAACGATTTAACTTCCCTGTCACTGCCTAACTCATACACCGTTTCTTATGCAGATGATACTGCTGTTATTTTTCATGCCGCGAAATGGGAAGAGTGCGTCAAATATGCAGAACGAGGACTTTCGTATATAACTAGCTGGTTGGACAATAATTTATTAACCTTAAACACCGGTAAAACTAAATTTCTCTGCTTCCACAAGACATTGGCATCAGACCCTAACATTATTAAAATCATCAAAGTGTATGTTTGTTGATATGAAACTAATGCAGACAAAGCACATAACATAACGACATGTAACTGCAGTGAGGTCAGCCGCGAGGGGTCCTTAAGATACCTTGGTGTCATCGTAGATGATAAACTAAGCTTTAGACCTCATGTTGATGCAACTTGTGCTAGAATGCGGAGATTACTCCATGTAATGAAGTCACTGCGTGACGTGGCTGACATAGATGTACTTAAAAGTGTCTACCACGCCCTCTGTCACTCGCTTATCTCATACTGTATTACGGCATGGGGTGGTACTAACAAGTCTACTCTCATCAAATTGGAAAGAGCCCAGCGAGCTGTCTTAAAAGTTATGCTAAAAAAACCTTAACAGTTTTCAACTGCGGCCCTGTATAGTGAGGCAAAGGTTCTTAGCGTTAGGAAAACATTTTATCTTAAGATAATCACTCTCACACATGGAACCGTCTTGGCATCATCCGCGTATCACCAAAGGGTTAAAAAACGTAACTTTAGTGTACCGCTTCCTTCGATCACAACTTTCTTCGCCCGTAGGTTTACTCCTTATGTGGCTTCTTATGTTTACAATCAGATCGTCAATGTGTGTAATATTAGGTATCTTTCTGAGGCTAAACGAGTCGTTGCTAGCACTCTTATGGGTTGGACATACAAGGAAACTGAAAAATCCTTTCGATAATTGTTTAAATTCAAAATTTATTAATTTTTATTTTATTACTTTTGTCATAATTTTAAAACATGTTTTCATGCTTTGTGTGTGTGTGTATATATATATATATATATATATATATGATTGATTAAATTATATTGCATGTTTGTTTGTTTATAAAGTGTTTGTAAAAATGCAGTTATTTCTAGTAGGTAATATAACTATATGACCCCCACAAGACAGGCTTGCCTAGTGTGGGGGTACAGTTTAACTTATATTGTAATTGTTATTTAAGTCGTAACTATATCTATTTAATGTTAAATCACAATTATAACCTATGTATATATTTTTTGGTAAATAAACATCTATCTATCTATTTCTTAATTTTATACTATGTCGGCAATCACCCAAACAACCGGTGAACAGAGTAATGTATACGATATAAAAACATATAATCCAGATACATTTAGATCATCGAGATACACGAGCACATCTTTATTTAGTTTTAAGTGTGTTTTATGACTTGATAGAATTTTTTAGAGACTTATCAAAAGGCTTCGCGGCCGCTTCGCACAATTTATTGTAATTATTATTATGACGGTTAAAATGTGTAAAAGTTGTATCGATCTTCTTACTTCATCATGATCATACCAGCCTTTCACGCGTCTACTGCTGGACATAGGCCTCCCCCAAGGATCGCCACAACGACCGGTTCTGCGCCACCTGTAGCCATCGGCCGACGACCTTTTTCAGGTTGTCGGTCCATCATGTGGAGGGCCTGCCTCTGCTGCGTCCTCCAGCACGCTGTCGCCACTCGAGAACCTTAATGCTTCTTACTTATTTCATGTTAAATACATAAAAAAAAAATCTTGATGTGGTGATCAGCCAAGTGAATTATAATAATACGTAATATATAAGTATACGTGGTCGAATTAGGGAGCAACAAGGGGTGACGAGCTTCAAAGGGCAAATTGGCATTCCGAAGTCTTCCTCCAACACGAAGGAGGCCGAAATCTTCAAAAAAAGAATTTAGGCATCCAACAACTTATCCAGGGAGCTAAATTTATTTAATAAAAAACCAGGATCCAACTCCACGGTCCTCACCATCGCGGAGAACTGGTAGTGGATCAGTCAACAAAGACTGGCCATGAGGCCAGGACGACTCAGGATGCGTCAACCAATCAAGGCCTCACCAAAGTGAGTGTCGCAAAAGATCTGGGCGGACGCAACATCTGCAGGGTTCATTTTCCCTGGAATCTTCAGATCAACGGAGTATCGTATCAGAAGCCTAAATCTGAGAGACGCGATTGGCCACAAAGACTTCGAGTATATGGACAGCAGCTCTCAGCCACGAGAGAACAATCTGGCTGTCAGTCCAGGCAAACACGTCACCAATATCAACAGTGCGTCTCAACGTTACAAAAACGTGATTCATTAATCGCGTAAGAAGAGCAGCCCCACACAATTATAGGCCTGTACCTAGGGCCTTCACATTACTTAGGAGCAACATTCCCAAAACATCGGCACCAAGCAAAGCAACAAATCAATTGGTCCCGGAATGTCGAAGGTGGGGCCAGCCAAACACAAGCCCCTTGTCAGGGTCACCATAGCTGGGGACAACTTTACCTGGGGGTGTTGACCCAATATATTTTCTAAAACTATTGCCGAAGCAGTGATGCTCGGACAGGAAACCGAGAACGGGGAGAATGTAAAAGTGGTGTTACCAATCAAGTTCTCAATTTTAACATTACCAACTCCCTGAACAAAATCCCGGTGAGAATTCAAAGCTAGGCACAGGCCACTCGCTAACCAAGCCGAAACAATGCAACCCTGGGCTCCCGAATCTAAAAGGGCACGAACAACGATATAGTTGCCCTTCGGGCCCCAAACACAAACAGAGGCTGTGGGTAAAATTACAGTCTCTGGATGGGTGGCGGCTGGTGAGCGGGCAGCGAATACCTATTCCTCATGAACCGGACGTACCGGGCAGGACATTCGGATTCGGGATCCACTGGCAATTGTGGATCTCATGTCCCATGGCATTGGCTCGACAAAATAAGAATGTCGTCCTGAAGGTCTTCTTTGGTAACGAGACCTTACAGCCAGGGCTTGGAATACCGATATTTTTAAGTAACCGGTATCGGTGACCTTGTTGCAAACCGGTATGGGACTTTGAACCGGTATCAATATACCGGTAGTATAATTATAACCCAAATGCTTTATGCCGGTATAATAAAGGTTTATATCGGTATAATTGCGAAGTAGAGGGAAAAATACTCACAAGCAATTAGAAAGATGCTGCCCCATCAAGTGGCACATAATCCCGATGTGGCTTGTCGTGCCGGTTGGTGACCGGAGGGGATCCAGGCAACCACTATCGGGGAGGTACAGGGGCCCTTCCGTCCGACGTGTCAGTGCTACTTCTTCTTTGGACACCTATTTCACCTAAGCAGTGCCTTTCCACGCATTTATGGTGACAACAACACTTTATATCACGCTTCCCATTTCCTTCCCCCTATAAAAATAAAAACCGATGACAGCGCAAACAAAAAGAGACATTCGGACAGCGGTGCACATCCCCGACACCAAATTTGGCGTGAATTTTACAAATATCCGCGGGATCCACGCCAATCTAGTTGCCGTCCATCACCACCTCGAGATGGCTAAACCCGCATTATTGTTTCTGACGGAGACACAAATCCGCTGCCCGGCCGACACTTCTTACTTGCAATACCCCGGATTTACTCTTGAGGAGAAGTTCCTTCCCAAAGGTCTGCCTATATGTTCGGTCGGATATTTGTTGTCGACGTCTACGCTGTTTAGAGGACTCCAACCTTTCTACCTTGTGGGTACACGTAGATCTGGGAACTCAATCTCGAATCTACGTGTGTCTATATAGATCCCATAGGGGTGACCTGGAGACAACTCAATTTTATAATTATTTGAGCAGAGCGACAGATAAAGCACATGAACTATTTCCCTGTACTAAGATCGTGTTTTTAGGAGATTTCAACGGACACCATGTACAATGGTTGGGTTCTCTAAAGACCGATCATGCCGGGAAATCCGCCTACCACTTTGCACTTACCCATGGCTTGACTCAGCTGGTTGATCAGACCACCAGGATCCCAGACATAATCAGCCATGCGCCCTCCAAACTAGACCTTCTGTTGACGAGTCATCCCGCCGGATATAAGGTGTCAGTCATGGCCCCCCTGGGGGGTTCGGATCACTGCATGGTGGTTACATCAGTTCCGCGTGTTCCTATTCCTCCTAGGAAGGCGACTGCACGGAAAGTCTGGCATTACTCGTCAGCAGATTGGGATGGACTGAGGGAATACTTTCTTGCATTACCTTGGGGGCAACGCTGCTTTCAGGTTGATGACCCTAATGCTTGTGCTTCTGCTCTTGCTGATGAAATTCTTCTTGGAATGGAATATTACATTCCGTTCTCGTTTGTCACCAGCAAAGGCAACAGCAGACCCTGGTACGACAGCAACTGTACGAAGGCCGTCGCAATCAAAAATACTGCGTACCGGGAATGGGTAAGGGGTCGCTTGACGGCTGACTCAGCCACCCTGAAGATAGCATATAACGTCGCCTCCAAGATGTGCAAGAAAGTATTGAAAAGAGCAAAGTTTAATCATATATCTCGGATCGGGAATGAGCTGCTTGAACAACCGGCAGGTAGCCGAAAGTTTTGGCAGCTTGCAAAATCGGTCGAGGTAAACTTCTGTCGCTCATCATTGCCGCCGCTGCGATATCCCGATGGTTCGCTGGCTCATTTGGCGACTAAAAAAGCCGATCTTCTGGCTCATATTTTCGCCTCTAACTCCAGACTCGACGATGGAGGCGCGCAACCGCCTACTATACCCAATTGCGGATTCACAATGCCAGATATTCATATCCGGCAGCGTGACGTGCGTGCGGCACTCCATTCTCTCGATGTTCGGAAGGCCAGTGGGCCGGATGGTGTTCCAGCGATTGTTATAAAAAACTGCGCTCTTGAGTTGTCTCCTGCTCTCACGCGACTTTACCGCCTATCATACTCCTCTGGTATGGTCCCCGCAGCTTGGAGGGAAGCGAATGTGCAACCTATCCCCAAAAAGGGTGACCGGTCAGACCCCAATAATTACCGGCCCATTGCCATCACCTCAGTGCTGTGAAAAGTTCTGGAAACAGTTATTAATGCACAGATTATACGATACCTAGAAGGTCACTCCATTATCAATGACCGTCAATACGGATTTCGTAGAAAAAGGTCTACGGGTGATCTTCTAGCATATATTACGCATATCTGGGGTGAGGCAATGGATAGGCATGGAGAGGCCTTGGCAGTCAGCCTCGATATCTCTAAGGCCTTTGACCGGGTATGGCACAAAGCTTTACTCTCTAAGCTGCCAGCATATGGATTTTCGGCGCGACTTTGTGGCTGGATCTCAAGTTTTTTATCAGACCGGGCTATACGAGTCCTCGTTGATGGTACGACCTCGGGTCGCGAAACCATTAACGCAGGCGTACCCCAAGGATCTGTGCTATCCCCTACTCTGTTCTTGCTGCATATCAATGATTTGTTATCACTCGGTAACATACATTGCTATGCAGACGATAGCACTGTCCACGGTCAATACTTGATGCGTCAGCCCCCCAGTCGCGTCGAAACAGAGGAGTATAGGAGTTCTTTGGTAAATGAATTGGACCAAACCCTGGAAAAAATCTCAAACTGGGGTTCTCTTAATCTGGTCCAGTTTAATGCCCAAAAAACCCAGGCTTGCGCATTGACAGCAAAAAAGACCCCATTTTCTCACTTTCCCTCCCTTCAGAGCACACGTTTACCATTGTCTCTAGTTCTCGATATCCTGGGATTAGAAATACGCTCCGACCTAAATCACCGCATCTATATTGAGAGCATTGCGAAGACAGCAAGTAGGAAGCTCGGCGTCCTTAATAAGGTGCGACGGTATTTTACTCCTCAACTCAGGCATCTGATTTATAAAGCTCAGATACGGCCTTGTGTGGAATACTGTTCGCATCTTTGGGGTGGATCTGCCAAATACTTGCTGCATGCTCTCGATAGTCTGCAGAAGCGTGCATCGAGAATTATCGAAAACAAAGAGCTCACGGACACTCTAGAGCCATTGCAGCATCGCAGGGATGTAGCGTCGTTGAGCGTGTTTTATCGCCTTTATCATGGAGAGTGCTCTGAAGAAGTTTGTCATCTCATTCCTCCTTCTCCTTTCCGGTATAGGACTTCACAAGCGGGTAACAAAATGCATGCATATACTGTGGCAGATATATCAACCCGCACTAAAAATTTGGTGATTCGTATATCTGTCGCACTATTAAAATGTGGAATGCTCTACCTGCTCGCGTGTTTCCTTCTTCCTATAATCTCGAGTCCTTTAAACGAAGCGTGAATAGGCATCTTAAGCCGGCATAATAGGTGCAATCAACGGTTACGTAGATCGTAATTGTTGGTTGCATTTGTTCTTGGACCTTCATACTGCTTTCCATCAGGTAGATGTGAGGTCACATGCCGAGCTCTCATAAAAAAAAAAAATCGTAGATAACCAACCCGTGACATTTAATTGAATCTGCCGACAGAACTCAATAGAAATAATATTTAGTCTGAGTCATCAGTACACGTTTGATGTTGCGAACAGCGAATAGAATTTTACATTTTATTATAATTAAACAATATAATTAGACTACATACGACTGCTATTAAGTGTCCCAACTCACCTCAGTGCCACGAACATGTCGCACAGTTAAAAGGCGAAGTGGAGACCGCTCTCCACTCCGCGGTACCAGATACCGAACCCCCGATTTTATTCTCCCCCGGTTTGGTGGCGCGAGCCTTCAGCCGTCTCAAGGCGAGGAAAGCATTTCATATCCCGACTTTCTGGAAGGAACGTCGGATTATAATGCTACCCAAACCGAGGAAGAATATTTAAATTCCCCGACAGCTACCGCCCCATTACACTCCTATCGGCAATTTCAAAGGTATTCGAAAAGCTACTTCTGCGACATATCGTACCTTACTTTACTCCACGCGACGAACAGTTCGGGTTCCGTAGCGAGCATAGTACTTTTCTCCAATTGACAAGAATAGTGCACAGACTGTCTGTGGTCCTTAACAGGGGTCACTTCACCTGTGCGGTATTAAAAGTTTAGTAACGCACAGTAGTGTTTAAAAGTTAAACAGCATACCTCGTAGAATAGTGCGGGTTGTGGCCTCACTATCCTACGAGGGCCGTGGCTTTCACGTCACTGTGGAAAGTTTTTGTTCCAACACGCATCCCATCGCGGCGGGCGTCCCGCAAGGCAGCGACCTATCGCCTGTCCTCTACTGCTGCTACACCGACGACATTCCACTGGCCGAGACGAATGTCGAGCTGGCTTTGTATGCTGATGGCGCCGCATACTTTGATTTCTCTCGGCACCTAAGTATGTCGGGGAAATACATGTAGAGACAGCTCGATCTTCTTCCCGCCCGGCTGTCGGCTTGGCGACTTAAGGTCAAAAAGATACAAGCAGTGATTATCAGAGTAGGGGCATGCGACAAGGCCGCCGACCTCTGCTCCCGCTCACGCTTTGTGGTCAATCCGCAGACTGGTCTTCTACTGCGACATACCTCGGTGTGAAAAACGACTTAAACTCACCATGGGGCCGCATGTGAAACGCACGCGCGCCATCGACTGCGCCCAGTGATATCATCCGGACTACCCATCGAGGCAAACTGGTAGATGGCCAGTTTGCTTCGATGGGTAGTCCGGATAAGGTAGTAAGTCATATATTCTGCCCATCCTCACATACGCAGCGCCAGCATGGAGAGCGTTATGTGCGGATGCAAACATTATAAAACTTGAGGCCCAGCAAAATAAGTGCCTGCGCATAATCACTGGTGCGCACTATTTCATGAGCAACTCGTTGCGACGAGACCTCCGAATAGTAACACTGGATCACCAACACATACGTGACCTGACCCCTCTGCATTCGAGGCCACCGGATGCCGTACGACGACTACCGCGTGACCTGGTATCGATCGCCAGCGGCGGGAGCAGTAGCAGTTCGGGGAGCGAAAGTCGCTAAGTGAACACTAAGTAGTAAGTAGTTTTCATTTATAGAGCTATGGCATATTATGAAGTAAACTGTTTTATTTGTGCCAATCCATTGCAAGAAAATGAAGTGATTGAAGTGAAGGAAAAAGGATTGAAGTATTCGTCAGTAAAGTATTAAAAAAAAGGACAACAAGGATAAACTTTTGATGGGACTAAGTTCGATAGTAGTTCACAAAATTTCAGTCTGTGACGTATCGAGCAGTACCAACGACGTTGAACTCGCAACATCCGGTCCATCAAGAATAGCGAAGCGAAGAAAAATATGCAAAATTTTAGGATAGTGAATTGCATGTCGATACCACTGGGGATACGGTTCAAAACGCGGTTCACGGCCGCTTACTCTACCTCAAGGTGGTGTAGAAATTGGTGTTTAGGCCAGAATGTGTGTTGAACTACACTTTACGGAGCTCGTATGCCAAAAAAAAAAAAAAAAAAAGTTAGGCGTGGATGTGCTCTTCGTTATTAATTAATAAATCGCAGCAATATGCCGCCAACTAAAGTTGAAAGTGATAGTGCTATACTTAGAAAGAGTCTTGTTAATCTCGAAATCAAAGTTAGTGCTCAAAACACCGAAATTAATGAGTTAAAACTACAAATTGGTGAACTTGTTTCAATTGTTAAAAAATGGAAAGTGCAGGGTAGTATAAAACAAAAATGCCCAAAGTGTAAACAAGAAATCGCCGATATTGTTTTAACCCCAGTGCCGCCTGATGTTACTGGAAGTGCAAGCGAGACGGAATCCCCTGCCGCTTCACGAATCCAACGAAAACAAACAACCTCTTCAGTAGCTACCGGAGCTCGCACCCGCGCCGCGCGCCGAGCCGTTGCAGCTGGCGAGAGTCTTGCTAAAAACACAACAAAAACGAACAATGAAAATATACAAAAAGCCTCCCAAACTAATTCCGCTTCTGATATAAAAACAATATCTAAATCTGAGCCTAATAAAACCTCCGTGAACGAGTGGAATGTGGTGTCCAAGAGGCGCAGCAACCGGCATCAGCGACGTGTGGTACAATGCAGCGGTGATACTAGCGACTTGTTATGCGCCGCAGATCGTATTAAATACCTACACGTCCGGGGAGCCCGTCCAGACATGACAGAGAACAATGTACTAAACTACATGAACCAAAAAAAGTCTAGTCCACTTTACACTGTAAAACAGTTACCAGCAAGCGTCCACAGGATTATGTATCCTTTAAGGTTGGTGTTCCGGAGGACATGATAGAAGAATACCTCAGTATAAATTTCTGGCCGAAAGGTTTCCTGACTGATCGTTGGTTATTTCGTCTCGAAAGAAAGAGTCAACAAAACTCAGAAGAAAGTAAGAACTAAAGAAAAGTTTCAGTTAAGCTTATACTACCAAAATGTACGATGGCTTAAAACTAAGTTGTTTGAATGGAGAAATAACTTAATAATTTCTCAATACCTACATTTAATTGCTATAACTGAAACGAACTTGGACGAATCAATAAGCGACGCCGAGGTATGCTGTAGCGAATGGAGTGTGCTTCGACGAGATCGCGGCGGCGCGCGGCCGGCGAGGTGGCGGCGTTCATGCTGCTGGCGCGGTCGCCGCTGCGCTTAGAACGCCTCGCCCGTTTCGAGACCGAGGGTGTGGAGGACCTCTGGGCCAAATTTGAATGCAACGATCGGCTTGTGTATATTTGTGTAGTTTATATTCCCCCGAAATCAAGTGACGATATATATTCGAAGTGGTTTGATAGTGTAGAAAGTGCGTGTTCAAATATTTCAAGCAGTAAAATCCTTATTGTCGGGGATCTAAATCTCTTTAGCGCGAGTGAATCGTCTATAAATTATTATAATAACTGTTTAATGTCATTATGTAATCTTAGTGAGTACAATTGCGTAAAAAATATGAATGAGCGTATGTTAGACGTGGTACTGTCCAGCTCGGATCTGAGTGGAACGGTGTGCGTGCGCCGCGCGGACGTCGCGGAGCAGCTGGTGGAAGTCGACGGCCACCACCCACCCCTTATGGTGCAGGTCACGTGAAGTGGCAAGTCACAGGTAACATATTTAGAGCCATCTAACATTGATCACAACAAAGACTGGAATTTTGCCTGAGCTGATTTTCTACAGTTGTATTCCTATATCAGAGATCTGGACTGGACTAATTTATATACTATTAATAATGTAAACGATGCGTGTAATTACTTTTATAAGAACTCATACAATGTATTTGATCATTGCGTGCCAAAGAAAACACGGAAACAATCTTGTAGTAGAACGTATCCTGTCTTTTATACTAAAACAATAATTCATGACATTCAACATAAAGTATTCGCTCATCGTACCTGGAAACGAACCGGGGACGCTAATGCTTACTTAGAGTTTAAACGGCAACGCACTAGTGTTAAAACAGATATAAAATTGGCTTATGAATTATATTCTAAAACATTATCGTTTAACTTAACAAAAAAACCATCTTTGGCAACATATTAATTCGCTGCGTAGTCGGGGCGGCGTCGAACCTACAGTGACTCGTAACAACACTGAGTACAAAGGCTCTGGTGCGGCCACCGCATTCGCTGAGCATTTCCAATCAGTATTTTTATCCCATAAACCTATACTCGACCCTGTCTCCATATGTATGGATACACCATCAGACTCTCGGTATGTAGACATTCGATTCATTACAATGACAGATATATCAAATGCGATCAAGAAACTGAAGGGTGGTACATCGGCCGGGCCTGACGCCATCCCGCCCTACGTCATCAAAGGGTGTCAGGAAGCTTTGATAGGGCCTATTCATTATATTTTTAACGTAATAATTAGGACATATGATTATCCAGATGCATGGAAAGAATCTAGAGTGACTCCTATTCCTAAAAAAGGTTCCAAAACTATGGTTGAAAATTATAGGCCGATAGCGATACTATGTTCGCTCGCCAAACTTTTTGAGATGGTAGTACATAGTCAGCTATTAACACAATGTCAGCCTCATATTAATACTGTTCAACACGCATTTCTCCCTAAACGCTCAGTCACCACCAATCTCTTTACTTTGGTCGACATCTTAGCTAAGGAATTGGATGATGGAAATCAGGTAGATGTTGTCTATTTAGATTTCCAAAAGGCGTTTGATAGGGTCGATAATGACATTCTGCTTCGAAAGATGAGTTACATGGGTTTCGCTCCTGGACTCCTAAAAACATTTTCTAATTATCTCAGAGATAGGAAACAGTTTGTAAAGTATGGTTCGCATCTATCTGAAACATATTTTACAAACTCAGGTATAGGACAGGGGTCGAACCTAGGGCCCTTCCTTTTCATAATCCTGATCAATGATTTACCTGATGTTGTTAGTTCGTCTAATGTTCTGCTGTTTGCTGATGATGTAAAACTGATTAAAGTCATTAATTCAAAACATAATGAAAATGAGCTCCAGCATGACATTGACGAAGTTTACAATTGGAGCAACAATAATAAATTATACTTCAATGCTTCCAAATGTGAAGTGATGTCATTCACTCGTTCCACATGTCCAGTGCATCACAAGTATATGCTTGGTGATGTGCTGATTTCTCGTGTATCGCAGGTACGAGATCTTGGGATAACTTTTGATCCCCGGCTCAATTTCCGTGCTCATGCTCAGCAAGTAAGCGTAGCTGCGTTCCAACGCTTAGGATTTGTACTTCGCAACTCTAAGTATCTTTCGGAGGTGGCCATTCGGGCACTATACGCTGGATTAGTTCGCAGTGTACTGGAAACTAACTCAACAGTTTGGAATCCATATGAAAAGAAATATATTTTACTCTTAGAACAAGTACAGAAAAGGTTCTTAAGATATGTGTACAAAAGGAAGTACTTCCATTATCCGTACATGTATCCGACGCTTTTTCTGCAGGGCCAACTTGGTTACGATTCTATAGCTATAAGGAGAGAATTAGCTCTGGCAAAATTTCTTTTAAATCTTATTAGAAATAAAATAGACTGCATGTCACTTGTAAATAGGATTCTAACACTGTATGTGCCTGACAACTACACAAGAAGCAGGCGTCATAGTCTTCTTGTGACTCCATCCTCACGGACTAACGTGTATCGGCACCCCCCACTGCCTCGTGGACTTGCTCTACTCAACTCCTGGCTGGATGAAGCTCCACAGTGTGACCTGTTTGTTGATGGAGTGGAGTGTCTGATGAAAGAATGTAAGAGAATGCTAGAAGGATGAATGTATAAATAATATAATAATAAATAATGTAGATATAATATGTACTTATCTCATTATAACTAACAAAACATGTATTTTGTTTCATAATAATATATTTTGTTCATATTGTAATGTTTTAGTAATATGTACTGTCAATTACAATATTGTGTTTTATAAATAAATAAATAAATAAAACTATAAATTATGCGAGAAAAAGTTTATTACATAATTTATAGGAATATTTCTCTAGTTTTTTATATTGTCAATAAACTGCTTTTAGGCGCCATTTTTCCAATATGGCGGCGCGAGCGGCAAAGATACGAGGTGGCAAAGTTGAAATTCGGAAAGAGCACATCAAATTTTATAAACTTATCCATTTTCAAAACACCCGGAAAACTTTCCAGGTCAAACTACCAAATGACTATATAATCTAACATATAAAAATAAACATGTATGTAAAAGAGCCACCTATTTTAACTAAAGTATTCTCGAAGAACTTTTATGAATAAGGGATTTTATATAATCCCTTATTATGTTATAGAATCTAATTTATTTGAAGCAAACTAACAACGTCGCAATAACCGAAATAAATACCGGTATTTTTTCGGTTATTTACCGGTTCTCTAACTTATACCGGTATAGAAGAACCGAAATTGATTATACCGGTATTACCGATTTTATACAAATATTTTAAATATCGGTTGCAAGCCCTTCTTACAGCAGGTAGCTGCGCTGCGAATGGTAGCTGCGCTGTCAGCTACCTGCTACCTGCTGGTTACGACCCATGGGAGCAAAGCGAGGGGGCGAAGCAGTGTCCCCGCCCATGAGGGGGGTGCGGCTACCATTCCTGGGGGGTGAACTCCGAATATTGGGGGGTGAAATCGGAACATTTTGAACTCGTACTGAGTTCAAAATGTTCCGATTATGTGAGGAATCATGAAACCTCGGCGATCGTACCTCCCTAGCACCCTGGGGTTCATAGTGAACATGTTGGCGGCCTTCCATTTTTATATTGGCACACAAAACAAGATGATGGCAGCCACTACACTGCGAACATGGCTGCGATTCATGGCAATCTCTTTGGTGGTGCTTGCCCAAGCACACATAACACCATTGCCTCTGTCGGGCCATGGCACGTCGGGCCCGGAATCGCAAGTTACAAAATTGTAGGCAATGCCAAATGTCCAGGGTCCAGGGTGTGTCAGGGTCATATATATATATACATGTTTCGCTTCTCCAATGTCGACGTCGTTTAAGTCATCGTTTAACTAGCGGGAGAATTTGCAATAAAGTAAATATTACATCTATATTATTATATAAAATAATGGAATTCCGCAAAATAACGCCTGATTCAATCAATTATATTAAATCTTTCTGTATTTATATCAGTAAATATTTGTTTAAATGGCTAAAATATAATAAAATAAAATAAGACTTTCAAAAATACGACGTTTGATAAATCATGATTTCCTAGTCATGGATGATAAGTCGCTTAAGATGGACCCCGAGCCATCGCCAGTTGTTTCTTCCCCCGGGCTTTTGAGGAGGTTGCCTACCCTTGACCTCCCACCATTTGACGGATGACTTGATGCCTGGGTAGGCTTCCTAAACCTATTTGATAGTCTTGTGCACGGGCGGGGGGATCTCACCTCCAGCCAGAAGATGGCATATTTGTTGTCCTCATTAAGAGGAGAGGCTCGTGGCATCGTCCAACATTTACCCGTGACGGACGAAAACTATAAGATTGCACGTGAGCTTCTGACCAAGCGCTCTAAAATTTTTGGCGTTTGGCTGACACTCATGTCAACCAAAATATTGGGGTTGCCTATAGTTGGTAAGGCACATGATTTGCGCAGGGACCTCTGGAACCCATTGACGATTGCAGTAAATGCCTTGCAGTGTCTCAACCTACCAGTTGATTCTTGGTCATTTATACTGCTTAACATTGTGCTCGGGAAGTTGTCCTCCGACATTAAGCTGCGCTTTGACCATAGGTATGGTGGTAACAGCATTGATTACCTACCATTGTTCTCAGACTTGTTGACCTTTTTGGATGAAGAGTGCCGAATAGTGGATAACTCTATTGGTGCGGGGCGGCCAAGATTTGTTGACCATCAGATGGTCCGTTCCCCTGTTCAACAACCTGGTCAAACTGGCCAGCTTCCCAGGTGGGCAATTCTCGCGCTTTCGACATTCATCTCGATTCGTGATTTTTAAACGACAAATAACTAAATACGTCATTTTTCATTCAATATTTGTATATTTATTATTAATTAATTAATATTTGTTATTTATTTCGTTTAATGTTCGATGTTTTTGAACGAAAAATGGCATATTTAGTAATTTTTCGTTTAAAAATCTCGAATCGAGATGAATGTCCAAAGCGCGAGAATTGCCCACCAGGAATCGGTTTGCTGTGGCCACTGTTGAAACACAGAATTGTTTATATTGTAAGGACCCTGGACATTTGGTGCCGCATTGCCTACAATTTTATAACTTACGGTTCCAGGCCCGACGTGCCATGGCCCGACAGAGGCAATGGTGTTATGTGTGCTTGGGCAAGCACAACCGAAGGGATTGCCATGAATCGCAGCCATGTTCGCAGTGCAGTGGCCGACATCATCTTGTTTTGTGTGCTAATATAAATATGGAAAGCCGCCAACATGTTCACTATGAACCCCAGGGTGCTAGGGAGGTACGATCGCCGAAGTTTTATGATTCCTCACGTACTAAATTTACCCCCCAGGAATGGGGTCGCACCCCCCTCATGGGCGGGGGCAATGCTTCGACCCTCGCTTTGCTCCCATGAGTCGTAACCGGTGAACAGCGCAGCTATCTGCTATAAGCAGGGCTTGCTACCGGTATTTAAAATATCTGTATAATATCGGTAATACCGGTATAATCAATTTCAGTTTTTCTATACCGGTATAAGTTAGAGAACCGGTAAATAACCGAAAAAATACCGGCATTTATTTCGGTTATTGCGACGTTGTCAGTTTGCTTCAAATAAATTAGATTCTATAACATAAATCCTTTATTCATAAAAGTTCTTTGAGAATACTTTGGTTAAAATAGGTGGCTCTTTTACACACATGTTTATTTTTATTCAAAAGTGTACAGTCATTTGGTAGTTTTACCTGGAAAGTTTTTCAAGAGTTTTGAAAATGGATAAGTTTGTAATTTTTTATGTGCTCTTTCCGAATTTCAACTTTGCCACCTCGTATCTTTGCCGCTCGCGCCGCCATATTGGAAAAATGGCGCCTAAATGCAGTTTATTGACAATATAAAAAACTAGAGAAAAATTCCTATAAATTATGTAATAAACTTTTTCTCGCATAATTTATAGTTTTGACATACGAGCGCCGTAAAGTGTAGTTCAACACACATTCTGGCCTAAACACTAATTTCTACACCACCTTGAGGTAGAGTAAGCGGCCGTGAACCACGTTTTGAACCGTATCCCCAGTGGTATCGACA
This sequence comes from Monopis laevigella, assembly GCA_947458855.1. Lineage (NCBI taxonomy): Eukaryota > Metazoa > Arthropoda > Insecta > Lepidoptera > Tineidae > Monopis > Monopis laevigella. Next base: position 35,101,055 of record OX381576.1, on the reverse strand, counting down.
TGCACTATCCTAAAATTTTGAATATTTTTCTTCGCTTCGCTATTCTTGATGGACCGGTTGTTGCGAGTTCAACGTCGTTGGTACTGCTCGATACGTCACAGACTGAAATTTCGTGAACTACTATCGTACTTAGTCCCATCAAAAGTTTATTCTTTTTGTCCTTTCTTTTAATACTTTCATTTTCTTGCAATGGATTGGCACAAATAAAACAGTTTACTTCATAAGATGCCATAGCTCTATAAATGAAAACTACTTACGAACACTTAGCGACTTTCACTTAAAGACTTCCAGGTAACGACAATTTATGCTGATAGGTCTTCTCTTTTCCCCCAACGGGAGAAAGGCGACCGTGACGAGATTGTGGTCTCTTAACAATAGTAGCCGTCCGTTAATCATTACTACGAATAGGTCTTTGGTGACCTTCTAATTAAGACGTGACGTCTAAGGATTCAAGAGTGCTTGATGGTAAATCCGTATACTGCTTGACCACTCGCAGCGATCGCCTTAGCTGTCCAAGTCGCTTTCGCTCCCCGAACTGCTACTGGACTTGGACAGCTAAGGCGATCGCTGCGAGTGGTCGAGCAGTATACGGATTTCCCATCAAGCACTCTTGAATCCTTAGACCGCCGCTGGCGATCGATACCAGGTCACGCGGTAGTCGTCGTATGGCAAGAAACCCCCCTCCCCCTGGCTACGCGCATGGTTAGACATTATCTTCCGCAAACAGACTCTCATAATAATATTAGTAAGGATGAAGCTCCATCTCGGGGCATTTGTTGGAACTTCTTGGCACTTAATCAATAGACGAGCACGCGAATTGATTGTAGTAATTATTCAAAACCTTACTAGATGGCGCTTTGAACAATTTGATCTTTTTAAAACTTTGTCGGGTTCATAGGCTCTACTTTGAGCTTTTGTGAGAACCTACTAATATGATCGATTAATTTTTCCGTGTTTTTTTTTTAAACCGGAAAAATACTCCTATAACACTTCAAAGTTAAGAGCACAAATCTGTAATTTTCTTTGACAATATCTTCTAACTTCACTATTAATTTAAATATAAATAAAAAAAAAAAAATCTTGTGTCACGATGTTTGTAACCAAACTCCTCCGAAACGGCTTGGCCGAATTTTTGGATTTTTAATTTGTGTATATTCGGTAGGTCGAGAACTATTTTAAATATCCCTAAGTGTTAAGGTTGTTACCGCAAACAATAATTTTTTTTACCAATTTTTTTTGGACAATTTTTTTTATGATTTGACACAAAAAAATACATATAACCCTTAATTTTCACCCTTCTATCACCCAACCCCGTTTTTTAATAGCTATATAAGTACTGTAATAATCTTCAACTTCCAATGGTCGGCATCTGATCAATTTTATTATCTATCGATCAGTTTTTACTTCTATATTCTATAAATAAAAACGCATTCGAAGTTGTTGACAATTATATATACCTAGGACAGTCAATCCAAACAGGTAAATCCAACTTCGAGAAAGAGATCTCTCGTCGAATTCAACTCGGCTGGGCAGCATTCGGGAGGCTACATAATATCTTCTCGTCCCAAATACCGCAGTGTTTAAATACCAAGGTGTTCGAGCAGTGTGTGTTGCCACTTACGGATCAGAGACGTGGTCGCTTACTATGGGCCTCATGAAAAAGCTCACAGTCATATAAAGGGCGATGGAGCGCGCTATGCTCAGCGTTTCCTTGCGGGATCGTATTCGAAACGATGAGATCCGCAAAAGGACCAAAGTAACCGACATAGCCTCCAGAATCGCCAAACTTAAGTGGGCAGGAAAAGGATTCGCGAACTAGAGCGTCAAAAATCACCTAAATATTGTTTTCAGTTATAATAAAGTTTTTTTTTGGAAAAAAAGAACATGGAGGCGTAGATTTTATTTACTAGATCCTAATTACATAATTTCTTTATAAAAAATCTGTTTAGTTTTAAAATGAGAACTAAAGTAATATTTTTAGAATCATAAATCAAACTTTGGGTGTCTTTTCAAAAGTTAATATATTTTTTATAAAAATACTATCTAATTAGGATTTAAGTAATATTTACACCTCTACGTTCTTTTTCATTAAAAATAAACTTTGATATCACTGAAAACAACATTTAGACGTTATTGGACGTTCGAGATCGCGAAACCTTTTACTGGCTTCTTAAGTGGCAGTGGGCAGGCCACATAGCTCGCAGAATGGACGGCCGTTGGGGCATTAAGGTTCTCGAGTGGCGACCACGTGCTGGAGGACGCAGAAGAGGCAGGCCCCCCACAAGATGGACCGACGACCTGAAAAAGGTCGCGGGAAGCCGATGGATACAGGCAGCGCAGAACCGGTCGTTGTGGCGATCCTTGGCCAATCGATCTTGATCCAAAGGCTGGCATGATGATGATGATGATGATGATCTTCATATAAAAAACGAATGAGTGCAGAGTGAGACAGAACATTTTACACATGTGCCAAGCCGGGACGGGCAGTTAATCTAATATATAAAATTCTCGTTTCACAATGTTTGTAACCAAACTCCTTCGAAACAACTTGACCGATTTTTATGATTTTTTTGTGTATATTCGGTAGATTATTAGGTCGTAAACCATTTTTTACACCCCTAATTTTTTTATAATTTATTTTACGGCGATCGATGCCCTTTTGAGCCATTCTTTAGTGTTTTTCCTCTTTTATTTAGCTTTTTTCTTTAATTAGGATCTTGTATTTCTGTATTTAAACGTCCAAAAAAATATATATTATTTATAAATTTAACGAATAAAAATACTTACTGATGAGACGCTTCAGATTTTAGGGGCACCAATTTTAAATGAAGATATTCCAAATTACGTCAAGGAACAACTATCTAAAAGAAACCGTTCATCCGTGTATGGACGGGCGGTCGCGCTAAAAATAATTTTGTATGATAACCAAAATTAGACACAAAAGAGGATAAATATCATACTTTAAAAGTTTTTTTTTAGGCGCCCGAGATCGCCTAAACGGCCCCAGGGTACCCAGCTGAGGGGTTTTAATCCCACCTCGTCGTAGCCGATGGTATGAGTCTACACCGAACAAGTGGCTAGCTCGTTGCGATGTTTTGAACAGACTCAATAACCCATCTATAAACAGTTTCACAAGTTGGTATAGTGAAACCGGGACCGACAGCTTAACGTGCTCTCCGAGGCACTTTATGTACATTTGTTTGACAACACCACTATAGGTGTTGTCAAACAAATGTACATAAATTTTTAAATTAAAAACTCATTGGTACACACCTGGATTCGAACCAGGGACCTAAGTGTTTTTAAGTCCAAGGTCTAACCAACTAGGCCACCACAATATACTCACCTAAGCTAATAAATAGGCGTCCATTTAAAACAACACTCATACGGAAAAAACATTCGTATGTACTCGTACCTATACGTGCCGAAAAATCGCCCCCGAAACAATGATATTTTAAGTATATTATAATTTCATTGCCCTGTAACCTCTCAATGAGGACAACAAATATATAAATCTTCTGGCTGGAGGTGGTCCCCCCGCCCGTGCACAAGACTATCAAACAGGTTCAGAAAGTCTACCCAGGCATCAAGTCGTCCGTCAAATGGTGGGAGGTCAAGGGTAGGCAACCTGCTCAAAAGCCCGGGAGAAGAACCAACTAGCGAAGGCTCGGGGCCCATCTTAAGCGACCTATCAATCCCCCCGCGAACCTTCTCGGTAATGGTGTCTATGAGCACCAAGGCACTCTCATAGTCACAGGTGACCGCTGCATGGCACTCATCCTCTGCGGGGTTCAAAACCAAAAACTCCTCAAAGGCCCTATTTAACTCTTGCTCATACTCTGGGATCCTTTCGAACCGCATCAAAAGAGTCCTTATTGACAGACATAATTGCAATAAGTAGGTGAACACAATTTAAAGGTATATCTAACAAACTTACATATATAAACACAAAATAAAGTTTTAAGTTTTGCAATAAATCAAAATAAATTTTAGTTTTAAAACAAACATAAAACAATTTACAAAACCTTACCTACCTAACCCTAATAATATGGAAAAAACTTAATTTTAATTGAATAACCTACTTTATTATGTTGGAACTGCATTAGGAATTACAAGGATCAATCCTGTTAATCATGAATGTGAATTGTTCCAGAATATACTGGTCGTTTAGCTCCTGAGTCGTCCTGGCCTCATGGCCAGCCTTTGTTGACTGATCCACTACCAAGTCTCGGCGTATTTGCGATGGTGAGGACCGTGGAGTTGGATCCTAAACTTCTATTGAATAAATTTAGCTCCCTGGATAAATTATTGGGTGTAACTGCGTTGATTAAACGCTTTATTTTAATTGTCGACACCCTCGGACCCCCGGGAGAAACGCCAGTCGCTATGCCTCATACCATGTGAACGGAAGGACTCGTTTTTAAATTGGATTAAGGTTGTTTAGGACGATCAGTTTAAGACTGAAATCGAGACGGGACTGCGGGCTGGACGTTGTAAGCTCAAGGGAGTAATCGCATGGATTGTTTTAGGGACTCCAAATTATCATGGCATTTAGAGCAAGCCGTACTCTCTAAAATTGGCCATAAATCATAATCCAGCGGATTAAGATCGGGACTAGAACGGCCAGTCTTCAACTCTGATGAAGTACGAAACGTTCCCTTAGAAAACAAGACTGTGTGAACCGAGCTTTATGAACCGGTGCCGAGTCTTGCTGGAAGGACCATACTTGGTTATTGAACATGGTGTGGTTAAGGGGCTTAACTACCTTCTCAAGAATGGTATCTTGATACATTTGTGCCGATATTTTCACAAAAATATGGCTCAGTCACTTCTTCAACACCCCACCAAACCATCACTGAAGTCGTATAATATCCACGTTGCACTCTGTCGACTAATTATGAAGCTTCCTTAGAGCTTTGAGCATAAATACGGTCATTTTGTTTGTTAACATGTTGCTCAATTGTAAAAATATTCTCATCCGTAAACAAAATTTTTCAGTGACCTCCCTTTGCGTACCGCTTCAGTAGCGTTTCGATTTTACCATCCTATTATTTTTTAAATTATCAGTTAAGAAATGACAAGTGCGTCTCTTGTACGCTGCAAGTCCTATGTCATCATTTAAAATACGCGACATGGTTCTAGGTGCTATCTTCATCTCCCGAGATAAAATCTTTTGCTTTCGGACAGGATTTCCTCGAATTCTTTCCCTTACTGCTTTGCCCACCTTTTTCGTACGAACACTACGTGGACCGCCAGATCTTTTTCTGTCACAAACAGAGGAGGTTTCGTTGTACCTATTAATAGCCCGGTACACAAACATTTCACTAATACCAAGTGTATGGAGAGTTTTAAAAATTGCAAATCGCAAAATATTGTATTGGCGCCAAAATGAGATACCACAATGAACAATCGTATAAAAATTACAGATTCCAAATTCAAATGTAATATTTTATTTATTTATTTGTAACAGTAATTATGGCCAGTATATATATATTATATATTTTTTTCTTTACTTACCTATATAAGTTTTATATAATAATATATAAAACTTTATATTTAACCATATAACGTAGTTACTCTATTACTATAAGCATAATATAGAAATCGATACCCTTTGATACGACGCTAATGGGGACAAGTAATCAACAGAATAAAATTTTAATTCAAAGATAAATATCTCATTTTTAAAATAAAATTAAAAGAACAACAATAAAAATACAGATTTCGAACAAAGCCGAATTTTAAAATAATAAATCAAATAAACAACACTTCGAATCCGAAGGACTTTGAAACATTTAAATGCGTCTCTAATCGTGAAAATCTTTATTTATCCCATTACAAAATAAAATATAATTGGCCGAATCATAAAAAGTAAGTCATCCTGTTACTTCATGGCTAAAATGTGGGAGACAAAAGCGTTACAAATGTTTAGATAGTCGTTTGGTATAGACGCGTTTTTAGGATCGGGTGTAAGAAAAGCTAATTTAGCCAAGATCAGGTGGATCAGGTGCTTCAATCATGTTCAATGCAATGAAAAGAAACGCGTTTTATAGTTATAGCTATACCCACAGACAAACAAACTAAGAGATCTAATGTCTGCTCTTAGTTTGTTCCGTTCTTGTTTCTATTAACTCCAGGTGAAACAATTGACTATATTATATAATCTCTCAAATTTTGTGTCAAAAACAGTATAATTTCTGGTGGGCAATTCTCGCGCTTTCGACATTCATCTCGATCCGAGATTTTTAAACAAAAAATGACTAAATATGCCATTTTTCGTTCAAAAATATCGAACATTAAACGAAATAAATAATAAATATTAATTAATAAATAATAAATATACAAATATTGAACGAAAAATGACATATTTAGTCATTTTTCGTTTAAAAATCTCGAATCGAGATGAATGTCGAAAGCGCGAGAATTGCCCACCAGGTCTTTCCGATACAGAAATTCACCGATACATATGACATAATCGATTAGTGCGAAACTGCACCTAATAGGGCGTAATTGAAAATCCCTCAAAACTTAGCTAGAAGGCTTTTTGTGTCGTCGCTTCGAAGTTATAACAACGTTTCAACAAGGACCTTATAGATAGAAGGCTACACAAAAAGGCATACAAAAAAAATTAAAGTATGGACAAAATAATAGATAAAAAGATTAATATACACGATTTTTAGCCGAATCTGTAACAGAATATTAGATTTTCCACGTAGATTCTAATTACACATTAATTATACAATTTCTTAAATTTACATTATACCCTGAGCCCTAGAAGTTGGTTTCCCTAGGACCAGTCAAGTCTTTCACAAAGACAGTAGGATCAAGATTCTAGGCCTGAAGTCTTTACTAGTTATTATAAGTTTTAATAACTAGGAAATGCTACTGTTAAAAATAAAGATACTAATATAACAAGCATCTAATTAAATACTCTATTAACCCTAACTTTTTTCTTCTTTCAGAACAAAAAAGACTTCAAACTGGTATTTGTGATCCGCATAAGAACGCTTATCTATTTTCGTAAATATTTTTTTTACAATATTTGCATGGAACATCTAGATTTTTTTAAGGTTTGGAAAGAGATGTAGGTAATAATATTTCGTGATGCCAAACAGTCAGCGATGCATCAGCACCCGTCGTCGATCATGGCCCAAAATAACCGATGACGGGGCTAACACTCTTCTTACATTTGTTATTGCGATTGGAATTCCTTCTGTGAGCTCAAATACAAGATTTGAAAATATTTACAAAATAGGGAATTATTTACAAATTTTGAGATTAGAATAGAATACATTATTATGGATCAATTTATTGTATACTTATATATACTGTTGTCTGTCGCTTTGAATTTTTGTGGGTGATGTTTTAAAACGTTATATAATACCCTCTAGTGACAGAGTTTACGTCACTTATATAGTATAAAACATTGAGAATATAATAAATTTACCCCGACAGATAAAAATAATAAATCGAAATAAATGAAGAAATGAAAACACTGTATAATGGATGAGCCACGTTGTACGGCTGATTTTCTATCTTTAATAAGCTTAGATTTTAGAATCTGCACATTCCGCATTCCAACAACACTCGTATATTACAAATGATTATAACGCGACCGTTACCGTATGTTCTCTTGTCATCAAAATGGTTATAAGTTACCCATATAGTTAGTCTTTAAAATAACTAAAACATCTATTACTCTAGTCTCTGAAGGTAAAATAGGGCTATCCTGTATAATATTGCCAAACGGCATCGATTTAAACAAAAAAAAAAAAACTCGTAGGTTCTACGAGAACTTATCCTTCAAGGTTCACCTTGTACGGCGGGTAGCTTTTTACCCTGGGGATAAGTCTGGGAATGGATAGATAGATTAATTCTAAATATTATTTATTGTATAAAGTTTTTTCTAAAAGACGATAGATAAGTGGAAGTGGGCTAGGCACATAACCAGAATGGGTGACGGACGATGGACAAAAGTAATAACAGAGTGGAAGGGACCAGAAGAAAAGAAAAGAAAAAAAGGGAGACCCCACAACCAGGTGAGAGGATGATGTAAAGGAGGTTGCAGGAGAAAATGGAAGGAACTAGCAAAGAACAGAAGCAAATGGAAAGAAATGGAGGAGGCCTGTACCCTAAAAGAGACTTTGTAGTTGTATATGTTTTATAAATTGTTGTGTGTTTGTAAATGTTAGTAATTATAAGGAATAAATGGCTTAAATAAATAAATAAATAGTGTATAGTTCTGTACATTGGTAAAGTAACAAATAATCTGCCATAGGGTGTTATACGCATGCTATTCAGTGGGGCCCATTTTGAGTATGCTAAGATATATATATATATATATATATATATATATAACACTATATATACACACTATATATATACTACAGAACTGTAATATATATATATATATATATATATATATCTTTATGCTATATAGCATAGGCAAATTAATAGCTGTGCTCCTCTGTTAGTTTGTGTGAAGCACAAGTTTTTTACTTGCTGGTTCCTTTTTCTCCGGGGTGTCTTTGAGGGAATCGACTATACAGTTAGTGTTTACGCCCTTAAAAATACCGATCCATATACCTTTATATATGCGATTGGTTACTTATCTTTTATTTAAAATAAATATTTAAGGCGTGGATATGGTCGGTGAAGTTGATCGCCTTGGTGGCTCCTTTGTATGGCAGGTAATGGTTGATGGGTCAATGGAATCAGCTAACCACCTAGCCTTACACTAGTCGGTTATGTAGTGTGTGTTCGTTACAGTAGTATTTTTCATATTAAGATTTTCATACCATTGCGATTAGGTTCTAAATCTGATATCTACCACCGTAATAATAAATATTTGTTGTATTTTTGTTATTGAATAGCTGCCTAACAAGCGCACTCTAAGAACTCATTGTTTAACTTTTTTTTGACTATTCATAAATATCTGTAAAGATTTACATGAAAAAATGATTGTGATTTGATTTGACCAAGTTGTAAAACTGTTTATAGATGGGTTATTAATTCTGACCTAACACCACGACATACTGGCCATTTGTTCAGTTTAGACTAAGAATAACAAAGACCACGACGGGGTAGTAATAAAACCATACCGCTGGGAACCCAGGCTGTCTAAAGTAACCTCGTAATTTACCGGTAAAGATATTATTTTAACTGCAATCGATTAAGATTTAAGAGAGATTCTGACTAAAGAGTTTCCCAAATGGTACTTCGGTAAACTGTCACCCAAGATAGTATGATGAAATTGCTTGAAAGGTTTAATTAAAAATTGAAATTTTTAATTAAATATATTTTCTCAGATGGGATTACCACCGCCCATGCAAAAACCGTCAAATGACCTAGTCATGTTTCGGTTTTAGTCTGTGGGATCACCGGTTTTAAGGAGATTACTGCATCCATTTCTTGTCGAGGTGGTAGTCTCCTTTCAGGGTGCGGTTACGAAATGGGTGGTTGAATTGACGATAAGGCAGCGAGTATGTAATTGTTTAAGAATAATTATTGATTGACCTTATTCCGATACAAAGTCACATGCCGTATTCCAAACAAAAAAAAATGTCATGTGTTCGTACTAGAGGTATCTCAATCATGATGAGATTTTGATCCAATTTTAATAGTACTAACTTTGCAATGTACAATAAAAATATCATCAGAGAAATAAGCATGTTACTACATAACTACAATCCTTCTTTATAAAGTCCGTAAATACAAACCCATTCAAAATTTTAAAACTGATGAGAAATAAAATATGGAACTAAAAAGTTTTAGGTATAACGGATTTAATATTATAAACGAACTATTATCTATTATTATTTAAAGTGTAAGATACAATTTGCATTAGATACAGTTTGGACCCTTCCTGTATTTTATAGCTAACGGTAAAGACAAGTACCCTGGTCAGCTCAGAGTTGCTCGGTGAGAAGCCTAAAGCAAAATGTTACCTATTCGTGATTTTGAATTAGTCGGATACTAAGGATTAGTAACCCTAATTCGCTCCAGTGCAATAAAAACCACCCGTGCATAATATTGCTACACTTCCTGAAATTGTTAATAATTTTTAGAAAACTTTTTTTTTGGTCACCAAAATTTTTAAACATAAAACTTTGTATGTAGACTCTACATACAAAGGCATATATATCTGAACATATAGTCTATTTCATAAAGAATATTTAATGTATTTAATATTACCACCTCCGTAGACTAGTGGTTGCGCCTTTGGCGTTGTATCCGGAGGTCGTGGGTTCGATACCCAACCATGGCAAAAAAATATTAGTACGTTTTTTCGATAAAGTTTGTCATGGTATGGGTGTTTAAAAAATATAATATGTATTATATCGGTGCTTCAGGTACACATAGTACAAGCCTAGAGCTTAGTTTGTGATCAGAACAATGTGTGTAATTTGTCCTACATATTATTAAATTATTATAATATATATAAATACGGAAAAGAAAAATAATTTTATTCATAAATTAAATGTCTAAATTTTATTTTTAAATTTAATTATAATCTTTGTTCAAAATTAAAAAAACATCCGTCTAAAATAATTCTACAAGGAAACTTAAAAAAAAATCTTTATCAAAAACATAACAACGCATCGTTTTGCTATATAATAATTTACTAAAACATATTTATTTAACCGTTACTTCTGTCGCTGCCTTCGTAAGGCGTCATTGTGTAATCCGTAAAATATATTGGCGTATTCTTGTGCAATTTCATCAGCGAATGAATGTAAATTTTCATCAAAATGTTCGGTGTGATTACGAAAATAAAACGTTATTGTTGGGTATTTCTTAGGTATTTTCAGCACAAAACAATGTTGCATTAATAATAAACAGGATGCAGCTGAACGAGCACAAATAGGTAGAATGTATCGAAATGCTGAAATTTCCAGTTTCAAATCTAAATCTAGAACCACATTTGCTTAGTCATCTATCAATGAAAACATAAACAAAAATTCCTTGAAATTGTTAGATGGTAACTACCATAATAAATATTAGAATCTTTAGAATCCTATTTATTGTGCAATTGTATTTTGCATTATCTTCTATTCCATACATATAAATAACATTGTACAGGAAAATACTGTACATTGATTTGATAAAAAAAATGACGAGATGTTCTCTGAATAGGCAATAGAACAAACATCATTTTTAGAATTCGTATCTGGACGATTTGTTACGTACAGGCATAATTTATATGAGTTTTTTTTTGTTGTATAGCTATTAACTCCGAGGGTAAAATAAGGTATATTATATTTCAATATACCTACAGAGGGCTGAGATATAAAGTATGTTTGTGTTTTAAGGGTCTCTTAGGAAAAGTTAAAAAATACACCAGATTGAAAGGGTTCTATGAATCAAAGTTGTGTATTTTATAAAGTCTTAATACTGCATTAAAATATTTCGAGTTAATATTAACTTGTTTATATAAGTGGTGTCAGAATTGGTTAGACCTCAGACCTGTTTTAAACAATACAGTTATTAGGTCCACGGTGCTAATGAATTTTTGATAAAAAAAAAATGTACATTTGTTTGACTACACCACTATAGTACCTCAGAGAGTTAAACTGTTTCACTATACAAACTTGTAAAACTGTTTATAGATGTATTATTGACTATCTAAACATCGCGACGAGCTGTCACCTGTTATACCATCGGTTACGATGAGGTGGGATAAAACCCCTCCGCTGCCACCCTGAGACCATCTAGCTAGGCGGTCTGCCCTAGACCGCCTAGCGTGATGGTATTTATTTATTTGAGAAATATTTGTTTTTTCATTTAAATTTAACATTTTATGTTAATGCAGTAAATTGATAGTTAAATACTTACTAAAACCTTATTATAAAAAACCTTAAATTTACATAATAAAGCTGTGTATGAAATATATTATGGAGCTTAGGTATGTTTATGTTATAGCAGTGATTACCATGGGCAGCAAGGCATGATGAACGCGGTCAACATGCTTACATTACCTTAGTAATAATATGTAGTTACCTATTAGATAGCAATAGCAAATAGTTTATTTTTGTTTATAATTACACGCACACGAAGTCAGGGTCGGATTGGGCCGGAAGGGCCCGGATGGCCTCCTTAAGACCAGGGCCCGAGACTGGATAATAGTAGATAGGATACTATAGGAAAATAAAGAAATATACAAATTATTAATTATCAACGATATACAGGGCGAATTTGAAAGGATGTACTTTGGGCTAATATGAGGTTCTGCTGATCGAACAACTTTTCCCATGAAACCATGTGTCGCAAATGAAAAAATTACAATTAAAAAATTGGCTTTCCCATACAAATTGGTCATTTTGTATGGAGAAGGCAATATTTTTTTTCATTTGCGGCACATGGTTCCATGGGAAAACTTGTTCGTATTGATCAGTGAACTTCATATTAGTCCAAAGTACATCCTTTCAAAGTCACCATGTATATTATACCTATGAGAGACAATGTTCTTGGCATCCATGTATTAACCGTGCGGGTGTCGGGTACATCGCATGGTTGGATGGCAGGGGAATGAACTGCAGCGTTCCCGGACTTGAGACCGCGAAGTAGGTTTAAAGGCCTTTTGAACTCTCACCTGCACTGTGTTCACTACCCTCTTTACTCAACCAAATACTATATAATCCTATTAGCGTCATCTTGGAAACATGTTCCATAAAAGTTCCGATAGCTGATCTCGGAAGGTCAAGATCCTAAAATAGACGGTGCAAAGACTTCGCTGGAATTCTTCTTGCACCAACTGCCACTGCATAAAATTGAGTTTTGAATCTATTTGTAGTAATTTCGTTTGTGAGAAGAAAATATTTGTTTGACTTGATGTTGTGGTCCTTAGGAATGTTTGTTTCCGAGGCAACCTGATGGCGAGTGGTAATCTGGGCTTGGAGATACCCGATATGAAGGGGCTCTGTACCACCCCCCTCGTATCAGCCGAATTAAACCAAAATGTATTGGAGCAGTGAAATGGTAGAGTGGATATTTTTTTAAACGAAGCAACGATTTTTTTTTAAACGTTTACTTAATTTTTTTTGCTTTTCGCACTAGCGAATGAATAAATCAAAAGCTGTGTGTGAGGTAACCACTTAAAAATTGGTGAGCCTATTTACTGACATCAAACGTTGAAAAAAAATTGCCATCAGATCCTGATGGGCAGTTTCGGAGAAACAACCCTTCAAATTTGCCAAAACCCCCTTTTCAGATTTTTTCAACAATAATTCAAATTGAAAATAGACGAAATTGTTTAAATCGGATGGCGTTTAAATTCTAAACTGTTATAAGTACAAATAATGGTGTGTATGAATACCATGCATTTTTTATTAAATTCAATAAACGTTACGAACAGGGACACGAATAAACCGTGGCTTTTTTATCATTTTTAGGAGTTGTAATAAAATCAAATTGTTTTTAAAAGAGTTTCAAGAATTATATGTAGCGTGTAGCATTTTAATGAGATTTGGGGGTGGCGAAGTAGGGGTCAATTTATTCAAAATCGGATGGTATTGATACACACCATTATTTGTACTTATTACAGTTTAAATTTCAAATGCCATCCGATTTAAACAATTTTTACTGGGTTTTTTAAATTATAGCTGAAACAATCATTTTTCGGCTACTTTAAAGAGATTGTTTCTCCGAAGCTGCCCATCAGGATCGGTAGGCATTTTTTTTTCCAACGTTTGGTGGTGTCAATGTATGATCATCAATTTTGTAGCGGTTGCCTCACAACTTTTTTTTTCATTCGCTAGTGCAAAAACAGCCCGCATGTTTCGGCTGGTAAAAAAATTATAATGCCTTAATTGTATATTATAATTTTTTTACCAGCAACCCTTACCTTTCAAGAAACCGCATTTTACTCCGGTTGTTGAAAAAAAAAAAAGGAATTTTGCCCCACCACCATATTATTGCCCAGTCCACTTGGGGTCAATTCGGCCGATACGTTGGTGCTCTGTACCACTCCAAGGCCCAGATTACCACTCGCCATTCTGTTGCCTCTCCGACATACCTACATTTGACGTGGCATTGCTTTAACTATTATATTTAGTAAAAAATGCCTCAGTAAAGATTAATTTTTAACTTTTCGAAAATTGCATATGAGTTGCGCTATCTCCATCGCGATTGAATCGCGGATCGATATGCATATGAGATGGTCTGGTTCATTATTTAAAAATTTCTACCGAATCGATCAAGTTTTTAAAACATCAAAATTTTTTTTTTTAATCTCTGAAACAATGTCAAATATATTATGCTATAATGATTCTGATACTCTGAAATTTAATAAAAAGTTACCGCCGTTCAGAAATTTTCAAATCAGGTTTCAGGTACGAGTAAGTATAATAGTAATATAGAGATTCAACCAATAATCACGAATTTTATGGACGAACTTTCTGATTTAGTTTACATTTAGTTCACAAGAGTTGGGCCCTAGCATGCGCGGCCCCCCTACCCTACCGCCCGGCGTGTGGCGACCCCGGCAGACTGGGCCCGGCTGGCAAACGCGCCTCGACTATAATATGGCCAGTCCGACGCTGTACAAAGTTGTATTAAATAAATTTAATGAGAGTTATTAATCCTTGTGTTAACTTCATTTGATAAAGCATATGTTAACAAAACACAACAGTATGAATAATTTTATTTACCCTAAGGATTTGGACGTTAGATCCATCTTGTCTTCGAGGCCACAGTTTATTTTAAGCAATGACTGGAGTATATGCTAAAATTACCGCTTTTATGTCACGCTTGTTTGCCTCTTAAACACGCAGCTGAACTTGTATTTAGGTTTAATAAGTACTTGCAGATGAGGAATTCGGATGGAGGAAAGTACATGTTTGTTTGTCACATGTTTATTATATAAGGTTGTTGTAATTTAATATGCCCTAACGGTAAATTATATATAAATAATGATAAATAAAAACTAGGACTTCTAACTTCACTCTAATATAGAGTTATTAGAAGAAAGCACATAGAGGGCGTCTGTGTATAAGTAGATAATAAGCAATGACAAATTCGTGAGGGGCGACGATCGTGGGTTCGATTTTGGTAAAGATTTTATTCTTTTGTTTTAAAAATCATCAATATAACGATAAATTGGCATATTATACAATCAGAATATGAAGGATACTCATCAACACCCAGCCTAAACTATTGAAGCTAGAAATATTAATTTTAGGCACATGCGTTTTTTATGTTGTAAGGTTTATTCAAAATTCTCAAGTATCCCAAGATTAAAAAAGGAGGTTGTCGGATTTTCAGTAAGTTTAATATCTTAACAATATAAGTAGTAGTAAGAGGTACTAGCAGTGCCCGCATCTTTGTTTGCCTGTTATTAAAAAAAAAAAATTGTTGGGTGCAAGATTTCCCCATATAGAGTGTGGTAAAATAAAAGTATATCTTGTAGTACAATAAAAGCAATACATTATTTTTTTGTATTTTTTAGACTATAATACTAGAACTCCCTATATACAAGGCCCTTTCCTAAGTCATCTGAGAATCGCAGATGATTAGTGATACTATCTGAGATAAGCTCACAGTTGCAGCTCATAATCGAAGCTTTACAGCTAGCTAGTGCAAATGTGGGGCTGGAAATTAGTCTCGATTGCTGCTCTCCTGTTACCTTTAACCATTATACAAGTCTATGACAATGACAAATATATGTAAAATACCTATACGAGTCGTGGAAATCTGGAATGTGAATCTGAAATGGAAATCCACTGCAATACAAAGAAAAATAAATCTAAGTACGTTGTATTCGGAGGTCATGGGTTCGATTCCCACTCATGACAAATATTTTTTCTGTACAGTTTGTCATGATCTGGGTGTTTAAAAAATATAATATGTATAATATCATTGTTTCTGGTACACATAGTAAAAGCTTAGAGCTTAGTTTGTGACCAGGGCAATATGTGTAAATTGTCCTACACATTATTATTATTTTTATTAATTGGGATAAAAAAATAGTTTTGACAGAAAATGCAAAGATATAAAATAGGAAGAAGAGTACAGCAAACACCAAATAAATATTTGACAGTAAAACCTTCGATCAACAATATTGTTGAGCGAAGGTTTTACCAACTTTGTCAATTCTTTATAAAATAAGTTAAAGGTGAAATAAAGACCGAATTCATTTTAAGGCAGAAGGTTCCGCGTATCAATGCGGCCATATAGCCAGCAGGTGGGTTTTTTCTTTACTTCGCCTCTTTGACATTTTTACTTATACATTTTAGAGTATTAGTATTTATACAATTTGTATTAGTGTATGTGTATTAGTAATCATAAAAAAAAAAAATTACGTTGAACAAAAAATTTAAGTAGTTTCGACCAACTCAGATTTAAAAAAGTTTTCTCTTGGAAACAAGATTTTAATAGATTTAAATTTATTTGTGAAAACGGAGAATTTGTCTCAGGTGTGCAGGTGAACCGTAAGAATGCGAAAGTGGATGAAATAAAAATAGATTGTATATAATTGTGTAGAGCATATTGCGTCAGGAAAAATAGTTCAGGTAAGCGTCAGCGGCGTAGGCGGACCAAAAATATATTTTTATATTTGTATAAAATATTTTTCTACAAATTATATGGGAGGTGTAAATGACACTTTTGGCGTATTAAGGGCCATACAATATAATTATTAGTATTCGTTATAATATAATAATATAATTTATTTTATTATACATGAGAACTAAAGAGTGCTAACAAATACAGAATACAGGAGAAATTTGAAATACTACTTTGAAAAATAAACCGTAGCTTTATGTTGTTATTTTTTGTTTTAAGTGCAATGTGTGTGCAATATCTTACATAGTTATTATGGACTAGCTTTTGCCCGGGGCTTCGCACCAATTAATAAGTTTAAAAAGATGTGTTGTTTTAATATTCAAAATTTTTAGTTTCTATCTAATATGGTGGCTGAGACTATACAAGCTATACATTTGCTATTCCCTCCCCTTTTTATTTGTTATACGGAACACTATTTTCTTTAGTTTCTTACCTACCAAATTATTTGAATAGCCAAAAAGATAAAATTAAAATGTCAACTTATAAAACAACAAAAAAAGTCCTTAAAAAGTAAACCTAAATTCCAAAATATTTTAATGCAGTTTCATGTCATTTTAATATACCCAAGTTTTCTTCATAGAACACTTTTCTATATCTGGTATATTTAAAAAAAAATCCTATTGAATATAAACACAAACATCCTGTATATCTTCACTCCTTATAGCTATGTCGAAATATATACCGATGTCCTAGGAAAGACATAGGGTATATATTTCGGTCTCTCTATATATTTGTCTGTGGTCTCTCTCTGCCTCTTTTGCCTTGTGGGTCTTTCCACAGGGCTTTACTGTCAAATATTTATTTCGCGTTTTATGTACTCTTCTTACTATTTTAAATATTTGTAATTTCTGCCAAAACTATTTTTTTTGTCCCAATTGATAAAAATAATAATAATGTGTAGGGCAATTTACACATATTGCTCTGGTTACAAACTAAGCCCTAGGCTTGTACCAAGTGTATCAGAAACAATGATTTTATACATATTATATTTTATAAACACCCAGACCATGACAAAATGTACAAAAAAATTTTTTTTTGCCATGAGTGGGAATCAAACCCATGACCTCCGAATACAACGTACTTAGATTTATTTTTCTTTGTATTGCAGTGAATTTCGATTGACTCGTATAGGTATTTTACATATATTCTCAAACTATTACCATTCTAAATTTCATCTAAATCGGTTCGGCGGTTTATGCGTGAAAACAGAGTTACTTTCCTATTTATAATACTAGTATGGATTATAAATAAATTTAAGATCTTTTCAACGACACCATACCACTTTATTGTAGTTGGAGACTGAGCTATACTTATAATAATAATAATATATTGGATATTGCTTTTAAAACATATCCTGGTCACAAACTAAGCTGGATTCACCAAACTCGCCTAAGTATTATTCTACGATACAAATACACGGTGACTTTGAAAGGATGTACTTTGGGCTAATATGAGATTCTGCTGATTAATACGAACAAATTTTTCGCCGTGTGCCGCAAATGAAAAAAAAAATTGCCTTCTCCATACAAACTAGTAATGTTAAAATGACCAATTTGTATGGGGAAGCCAAAATTTTCTTTCATTTGCGACACATGGTTCCATGGGAGAAGTTGTTCGTATTGATCAGCAGAACCTCATATTAGCCCAAAGTACATCCTTTCAAAGTCACCCTGTATAAGTTAATGAAAAGTTTAGATATAGAAATACCTATTTAAAATTTCCAGAACGCAGTACCTAAGCGTATTTTATGGTTAAAATCAGTATTTAGATACTAAAAATCTTTAAATTTAGTTTTTTTAATATTCTTTGACTAGTTTTTTAAATATTTTGTGAACAAGACTTTTAAGGAAAATATATGTTGCTATATATTTTCCTTAAAAGATATTGGATATTGCATTATATCATATAATTGGTATTGCAAAATCTAATTTAAAAGGTACTCACTCCATTTGGAAACCTAAAATAAATACAAAGATAAATATAAACCCAATAAAAAAAATAATACATGTGTTGTAAACAGTTATTATTGTTTTTTAGGTCCATGTGTGTATAATAAATTTTTGACAATTAATTTACTTAATAATTTACTATGCTAGATCTAAATATAATCTCTAACTGGTTACTTTCATTAAATTATGATGAAACTGGACAAATGCTATTGATAACTAAACAAATAAATAATTACTAACATAACCACATGCTAAGCTAATTATATTATTACTATTGGTCTTATTTACCACACTCTTTCACGACATTTCAAAACTTAATACATGTACTCACTCACATATATAACATACACATACTTTTATACCCACACATTCATTGCCCTGAATAGTTACAATTGTTGTTAATTTTAGAAATAAAAAAACTTATATAAATTATAACTAAATTATAATTTAATTTTGTATTTTTTATACATAAATAAATTAAAATTTTATTTTATATATATTTTTTTTATGAATAATTAGAAGAGTCTGGCTCCGGATGCTGAAATACAAGTTTTACTTAGTTTGGCAACGGATGCATTATTGTTCATATAGAAATGTATTTTTTTTTGGATCAATAAACAATTTATGTAGTTATAGAAGTTTCAATACTGAAAAAAAAACCATATGTTATACAGTTCTGAATGCAGAAGTAACGGTCTGACGCTCTTCACTGGATTATTTTTGGTGAGAAATGCAAACAGAGCGGGGGTGCACTTACATTACACCCACACGAGAGAGCGCTTTGACTCATACCTGAGACCGGGATTGCTCTAATTTGAATGTTCCAGGTCGCCATTTCTCTCTCTCCAATGAAATATGAGCCATTTTGGTCAGTGACGCATAAGAGGATATTTTTCTTTGACATCTCTCCAAAATGTATTCTTGGCAGGTGCAGCTATCAATTGTTTACTCACAAGTTCACAGCGCACGTGGATCATCAAACGATTGGGTGTCTCATTTGTTTGTCATTGATGATTACTTAGGTTGGAATTCGGATTTTTACGAGGCCGATCTTAAAATGTAATCATACAGATTATTATTAGACGCGACACATAAAACTCCGCCATATTTTCACTGCTTCTATGCTGTGCCACCGAACAAATAATCACTATTTTTTTTAAGTAAACAATAATATTTAGTTCATAGCATACCTTATTAGTATCATTTCTAATAGCAGCTCGTATTTTTAGTAACTATTTTATAAATGTAGAATTTCTGAAAATGGCACCAAACCATTAGGTAGGCTTAATAATTTCCCACGACGTGTGTGACCGCGGAATTAGAAGTGTAAAGATTAATAATAAGCTGACAGTTTCCCGTTTTTAATTAACAAAATAATAATTTATATATAAAGAGAACATTTGAGAAACAACTACATCAACAATACATAGTAATCACATATATTTTATTACCTAGAGTAAAATGCCTGTTTAACGACCAAGTTGCGGGGCTGGAACCGTTATCGTATACAGCGGCGTATCTCTCAAAGCCGTAACGCAACGTGTGATAAATCTTGAAACTGGATGGAAATAGCTGGAACATGATGGTACAGTTAGGATGTAATATTGGAAAAGCTTCTTACATTTTTTAATAGCTAGGTATCACATAGCTTACTTAAATTGCGAACGTTACGTAAAGTACGAGTAAGTACACACTCTCCCCAATCATAATTTATTAGGTCCTGTCAGTACCGTTTTGGAAACGCGTTCTATAAAAGTTCTGACGGCTGATATTGGAAAGTCAAGATTTTTCAAAATACGAGCATCGTATTTTGAAAAATCTTGCATCTGCAAGAGAATTACTAGTATTTCTCTTGCGGCTACCAAAAACTGAATGAAAATTTGTTAGGTTTTTATTGAAGTTAACATCCATAAAAAAAAATCCAGAATAAAGTAAAAAGAAACAATAACTCTGCTACGAGTGCATACTTAATAATATTGTGCAGTACTCCATTAAAAATAAAAGGTGAAAAATGAAACTATAATTATACAGAAAATAAAACTACACAAACGTGAAGCTGCTTATTTGTCAGATAACAAAATTAACGACTTGGCAACTCTCTGTCCAACGGCTGAAGTAAAGCGGCTTATAATATTCATCTAGATTACGTTGAAGTGAAACAAAAAATAACAACTACGTAGAAATCAGCGATGCGATGATCTTAAACAATTTTATCTACATTCAAGATTTTAGAACTTCGTCTTTAAAGAAAAATAACTTCCCAAAAATTTATATATATATATATCTTTATCAAACAAAAAAATATCAATTATATAAATACAATAACTAAAACTACTAACAAACATAAAACTAATTAAAAATTAAAGACCTAACAAATAAAACTAAATGCCTAATATATGAGTAATTATAATTTTTACAAGTCCACTGAATCCAAACTCTGACCCGATCCGAATGTACCCATAACACTGGCAACATTTCCCCTTTGGATCTAGAATCACCAGAGGTTTCGTTTGGAAGAACACACAATCTCTTCCCAAAGTTCTTGGCTTCGGAACCCCAGACACCAGTTGTCTCTACAGCGAATGGTACAAATAAATATTGATTTTTAACGTTTTTAAATTATTTACTGTGTTTAGTTTTAGCTGCTGCCTCAGAAGTCACTCTAGAAGAGCCTACTCAGGCCGGTAAATGGGAAGCAGCAAAAGTGTCAACGCAGGTGTCATCCCAGCAACGGCCTCTTATCAAATATATATAATATTTATATTTAAAAATATAAATATATATGTATATTTTAACAATTAACTATGCATTGCGTATAATGTGTATAATATTAGGTAGCCAGGTTAAGTTTTGTTTTCTTTTTTTGATATTTTTGAACTATAATTTTTTTAAACTCATTATTAATTTAAACAAATTATATATAACATATATTTAGGAAGAGCGGAGCCAACACAGGTATTATAAACTTAAAAGTTGACTCCAACCTTATTAAGCTATTTTATAGATAAACTATTATTAAGTTATATTGAAAATTGTTAAGGAAATATATGATTTTAATTTATTTATTATTCAAAAATATTTTAATACAGTTTTATGTAAATTTAATATACCCAACTTTGTTTCATACACTACTTTTTGTATTTGCATAATTTTCACTTTTTCTAAGACACTCCAAAAACACAAACAACCTGTGTATCTGAGCCCCTTGTAGCTATGCCAAAAAGTAATATACTCTATGCCACTCCCAGGTTCTCACATAATCTCCATACAAAATTTAATCTAAATCGGTTCAGTGGTGTGGCGTGAAAAGGTAATTGACACACCGATGAACAGAAAGACGGAGTTACGGTGCATTTGTGATATTAGAATGGACGGATTATGTAGAATTTTATATGATGCAATTTTCTTTATATAAATTTAAATCTTGTGTTTTCTACTTCAACTTTAAATATCCAGGTATACAGGCTGAGTTTTTCAAGTAGGCCTTCAAGGCCAAATCCTTAACTACAAGGATTAAACTAATAGCGAAACATGTCCAAAATAGTCTCGGGCTGATTTTTATAAAAACCAAAACATTATATTTTAGAAAATTTAATCTTCTCGCCGGGAATCAAACCGGTTGATTTGAAAAAAAAAATCAACGTGTTTTATTGCACCAGCTGATAGTGTCGCTTATAAGGATCAGATTTTGGTAAGTAATATCAAGAAGCAAACTAAAGGTGTCGTTAATATTAAAGAATCTTCATATATCGCACTAGAAATGTTTAACTGGGAGTTAGTTTAATTATTCAGGCAAATAGGAACTGACTGACTTAAAAAATAATAGTTTTATGAATCATTATGTACAAAATAGCTTCACCAGCTAGTTCTAGAATTTTGAATCTGATCCATTCTAATTGTACAACGACTGATTATATTTATGTCCCGGTAACTATTATTTATTTATTTTACAAAATATAAAGTTGCCTAAATGTCGCACTAGACATTACCATCATTACTGTGTGAAATTTCATACAAATCTGTATCTTTAGCAGGTGCTAGCTCGAAATCAGTTGTAGTTTTTTTTTTCACATTCAATTTACACATATTGCTCTGGTCACAAACTAAGCTCTAGGCTCGTGCTATGTGTACCAGAAACAATGATGTAATGGGTATATATTATATTTTATAAAGTTAAATTAGGAGTAGGTGTTAAAAGAAAAAAAGCGATCGTTTTTCAATCAACAAGAACAAGATCTAGATTTCAAATTATTTGATATACTTAACTAATAAAATCTAAATATACTTCGGCCTCATTCTTGTGACACAGAGTCTGTGGCGTAGTTTACATTTAGTACTTTTTTCCAGTGGCTAGGAAAATCTGGCACACATTTCTTGTTTGTCCTAAAAACTTTCCTTCCATCTAGAAGTCGCATCGTGACAGTAAGTGGGGGTAATTGGAATGATGAGGAAAATGAGAGCTATATATCGATTGTAGAGAACTTTAGCGAAAGTGGCAATTTACTTATTTTGGAGTGGGTACTGAGCAGATAAACATGCGATACGGCCTCAGGGTACCTTGCAAAAAGTTTTTAATCCCACCTCAGCGTAGCCGATGGTATGAGTCTACATCGAATAAGTGGCTAGTTCGACGCGATCTTTGGATAGACTCAATAACCCATCAATAAACAGTATCACAAGTTGATATAGTCAAACTGGGACCGACAGCTTAAGGTTCCTTCTGAGGCACTATAGGGGTGTTGTTAAACAAATGTACATACATTTTTAGATTAAAAAGTCATTGGTACACACCGGGCTTTGAACCAGGGGCCTAAGTGTTTTTAAGTCTAAGGTCTAACCAACTCGGCCACCACGTATGTTGTATGTACTGAATAGATAGTTTATGAAAATATGAGAGCACCACCTATAAGGCTTTCTATACCTACAGCTTCTTTTAAAGTAAGTATAACAACATCCTTAAAAAATCACCCTGTATTACCTATATTACCTGTATTACCTATATTACCTGTATTACCTATACAGGGTGAATTTGAAAGGATGTTGTTATACTTACTTTAAAAGAAGCTGTAGGTAATAGGAAAAAAATATAAAACTGAATTAATGATTGTTTTCCATCATACTTCTTTTGAATTTCGGGAAAACATAAACTAGTCATTTTTTTTTTCTATAAACGAAATATTAAAAAAATATAATTCTTTTTAAAAATCTCGAGAACTATATTTAATTAAGTATCTACTCGTACCTACCAAAAAGTGAAATAATTTGTTGAAAGAGATAATTTTTAAAATTTCAAAATTTTATGTTTTTATTTTTTTAAACCTTAGAAAAAAAAACCTTTAAAAATTTATCTTTTTATTTCTTATTACTTGTGTAATTGTTAGTTACTTATTAAAATGGACAATTCTATGTTTAAATTAATTATAATTTTAATTAGGTATGTTATATTCATTGGTAATTATGTTATGTTCTAATCCCCAACATTTACCAAACTCATCATAGCATCCAATTCATCTCATGCCTAATTTCTAGATTGGAAATGTAAATGAATATGGAAAATTAACGAGATAATTAATTTAATATAAGCGTAGGAAAATGAAAAGAGCATGAATTAAAGGTACAGAATTCGGTAAACAGAAAACTCATTTCATCGATGTAGGCAAAATCGGTACAGTATTTTAAACTGTACTTAGGAATAAGCTTTTAATGGTGGGTGTAAGTTTAATACCTATGTATTATAGCATATGGTAAGGGTGAGCGTCAGAGGCTGTGAGTTTGGTCGCGGTGTGCATCGGTGTGCGGTGGAATGCATGCACTCGCGTGTGCGCCGCTCTCGCCGGGAGTCCGCTGGTCTCGATTTAGCCCGCGCGGGTATTTCAGGCCCCTCCCCCCCCTCTGAGCCGCCTGCGCGCGCGCCGTCGCTCCCGCCACTATCCGCTAAGTATTCGCGATCGACCGACGTCTTGGCAGTCGGACTGGGATAATGAGTTGACTTCTGCTAAATGAACCCGTGGCTTTTGTCGTCCGTGTCGCGCATGATAGTGTCCCGTGTCGAGTCAGTGCCGTGAGACGATGCAGCAGGACCAGTGGTCGCAGCAGAGGGTGCTGCGCTCCGAGCAGCACTACTCGCGGGAAACGCGCACGCATCAGCGAGGTGGGTCGCTTAGCTTTATTTGTGCACGGCCGGAGCGGGAAGCTATTCTGGTCGCGGCGCCGCCCACGCTGCCGGATCGCTTTCCACCCGAATGTCACCTCGCTTTCAGGTCCTTCACGAAATGCTAAAATCACCCAAATGGTAATGTCGAGGTGCTTGACGGATCGACAGCTGCGCGCTCTGTTTACATGCATACAAGGCGACCCCGACCGTACATGGAAGGTCGCCGGTCGCGTTTCCATATAGGGTATAATTTTTTCTACTTACGAAAGCTTAAACCTTAATACTCGAAAGAATCGTTTCGCGCCCGAGGTCAACCACAGTTTTTGTTGATCGATGGGAATATGAAATTGCACATGTCGCAATTATGACCTCTATCTTTAGTCTTGCAAAAATCTTTTTAGGATGGGACTCCGCTCCATCGCTCTGGACGGTGCCGCAAACCTCTCGATACCAGCATCTCGCATTCCGAGCTAACAATTAGCGCCCGCTATCTCGAGCCGCAGACTTGTGCAAGTCATGTGGAGAAACGCATACTCGTCTTTGATAGATCTACGGTACTGAATGACGTCACGATATACATATTTCCATAATGTAACTAATTATATCGAGAAAGTATGAATCATTGTAGAACATCGCGATGCGGCGTCGAGCGGAGACAGCTGACCAAACACCAAACAACTTGTGCGAAGGCTCGTAATGAGCATCTATTCGAGGCTCATGTCGTAACGGGGCGCTAACGTCGCCAACAGTTTTGCGCTCCAGCGGCTCTAATTGCCGGTTTTCCATCAGCACGAGGAGGTCGTCGTATGTTTTCACTTTTCCCGTCTTAAGTCGCGCAACAATAAACAATAAATCGATCGAGAGCATTCGCGGATGAAACCAGTCGCTCTCACCTCATGTTTTGCTAACAATGTAACGTACTTCTTTCGACCATAACTGTTTTTTTCAACTGTAATGTTTAAGGTTTTTACCGACCATTGAGAATCATACTATGGCCGTCTTATGATCATATCAGAACTATAAATCTTTAGCCTTTTTGTAAAATAGGTTATCAGGATAGAACCCTGCCAAAACAGTCATGGTCTCGGCATAGTCAGTTGGAGTAGATGGTGTTGCCTCCCTACCAAGCCTATACTTGCGTCATAGTGGGCTTCCACTCCACAACCGCATGATCAACCATCTCGCCAAATACTTGTGATACCTGCCACTTGTATCTTTCCGTATTCATTTTACCTATCACATTAATTTCAATTTGAGAGATTTTGATTTTGTTAAATTGTGTAAATTCAATTCCTTTATTATGTTACAATGTAATTTAAATTTTCTTCTAATAATTATTTAACTCCGTCTAAGAAGCATTTTACTTTTGATTGCGAATTTATTAATTATTGCAAGTATTTCAGAAACGAAACACAGGTCATTGATTAAAGCTATACACACATATATATATATATATATATATATATATATAGAATAATCTTATACCATTAGAGCAAGCCACATCTTTTCTTTAATGAAGAACTGTATGTGTGATCTTTTTGTGCGAACCATAGAGATAGATACCTAGTCATGTTTCGGGTTTAGTCTGTGGGTTCACCAGTTTTCAGGAGCTTACTGCAACGAGGTTCTAGTCTCTTTCCAGAATGCGATGACGAAATGGGCAGTTGATTTAAGGATAAAGCATGAACATTTGTCTCTGTCGCTACTCATTTCATAACCGCTTTATTTAGCCAGCATAGTAGGAATGACAGATGCTGGTAAACAACAATGCATTGATTGACTCCATTCTTGGACTTTGAAGGTCTGTTTACCATCAGATAGTTACAAAGATAAATTACAGTCTGCTCCGATATAAAATAAATATACAAAACCTACATTAATAAAACAAATAAATAATCGATACAATATAAGGGTACATATAACATATATATTAGAATAATTTTACTCATTACACATTTAGACTAAATTAATATAAAATAATATAGAATATAATTCTATTAAATTAACACTACTTATTCAAAAAATATTTACCGTTTAGAACTAGTTGTTTAATTAAAAGAAATTTGTATATGGACTCACATGCGCATTGGTTTAGATTAATGTACTGTTATGGTACAATTTAATTATTCGCACACAAAAAGTACGCATGAGTGTTATTATTCATTCCAAGAAGACATAGACAGATATTAAATTTATCTTTTGTTTTTAATAACGTTTAATTTTTAATACTAGATATTTTTCTACTTAAATTAATGTTCTGCATTACCTACTATAAACAGTATCTATCATTATTTAATATTCCTACATCAATAATCATAATGTTAGTGCGTCGGTTAACTTAGTACGCAATCTACTAATATTGGTTGTACTAACCTTTATAAAAAAATAATTGAAATAGGCATACCCTGAACTTACCCCATAAGTTATGCCTGATACCTTTAACGAGGAATGTATGCAGTATGGAGAAACTTAGTATATTATAAATATTTACAATGTAGGTCTGATTATCATGAGGTAGAAAAAAGTCACATGCCGTGCTCTAAAAAAAGGTTTATTAGTTTGGGCTGTTAATTTAGTAAATCAATAGTTTTATTCTTTTAGTATTTACTATGTTTTATTATAGTTTTAGTTTATTAATATCATGTCTTAAGAGCCAGTAATCGTCAACACAAGATGGTTACCTTATACAACTATTGAACAAGTGGAATGCTCTCAAGACCTTCTCTACGAAGGTTTGATGATGTTTGGTCACTTAATGCCAGTTCGTTTCCTTCACTTTCCATTATATTCAGGAATCTTTTTATCTGGGAATAATTGCAATTCAGTTACCATCACGATACTTTCATAGGGCCCTGTTAAAAGTAAATTAATTAAGCTTTTCAAGTATAATGAATTAATTAAAACAATATGTTATAGAACGGTTTTAGGGTTTATTACTAAAATAATATCATTTTCATGTAGTGGCTAGCTCGTCACGGAGTTTGTATACTCAATAATGAATAATCATCTTCATAAGCAGTTTCACAAGTTGGTATAGCGTAACTAGGACCTTCAAAGCTATAGGTGCTCTTAGAGGCATTATAGTCGTGTTGTGAAACAAATAAACATAAACTTTTAAATTAAAAATTATGGGTTAACGAGGTTTGAATCCAAGACCAATAAACAAACTGTAGTGTTTTAAGCTTAGACTTATAACCACTAATTTATTGCACAAAAAGAGTACAAAGGCGGACTTAATCCCGCTAGACATTCTTAACCAGTCAAACCTTCAGGACTAATAAACAGTAAGTAGGTAGATAGGTTTAATAAAAAAAAACATTTTATATACATACATATAAAAATTAACTATAAACAGTAATACATAATCAAATAAATAGCTACTACCAATTATGTTTTTTTGGTTGGCTTATTTACTTTTATATTATCGTCATCAGACCTGCAATTGTAAATTATATCTACTTCTATAATACTTAATGGAAAATGAGAAACTTTTTTATAAGATAAGTCATCAAATTTAGAAGTATCTGTTTTTTGTTAAACAATATATTTATTCATACATATATATGTATATTTTAAATATAACTGCAATTGCAGTTAACAAAAGAGGGCTAATACCTATAGTACCTATATTATATACTTATGATAAATGATTCTAATAAATGATTCCTTAAAACTTTTTCTCTGAATTTACACCAATAATTATAAATAATTTACACAAATAAATAAACTTTAAGAATGAAGTCACCATCACATAACTAAACGTTGTTTATTTCACACCATAAATCTTGTTAGACATAAAACAATTTGTCCTGACATCACGACCAAAAGAACAATCGCTTCAGTTTCATCGTTTTAATAAAAACAATCTCAATTACTTAGTCAAGTAATGCGTAGTCAGTAGAAAGAAACTGGCGGGGAAAATTTATCAAGATGAAAACCGTTCTATCTAATTAAGCATTAGAAACGACAAAATGTCAATCATCGTTATGAAGATTTTACGCTTGATATTTGCAATATTTTCTTTATTAATAACGTGACTAAGATCATATGATTTCTTATTGTACCAATATTTATAACATACTTGATTTTTAGTAAGCGCTGGATATTACTATTTTTGTCTATTTCTTAACTTTTTTTTTATATTTTCCCTTTAAAAACTAGTATGAAGGTCCAAAAACAAATGCAACGTTTAATTTCAATCTAAAAAAAATATATTGCTGAGAATAACAGTGTTGCCGAATTAATCATATTTTAACAATTCAAACGTTAACACAGTTAAAACAATCAAAATATATGTACGTATTTTTTTTATTCAATTAAAAAGTAAGTGAATTTCAATTAAGTATAAGTCATCTATCTGAGTTTAGTTCATATTGTTAAGGAACAAATTAAAATAATACTGTCCTGAATTTGTTTATCAATTTAATGTGAAACTATGAAATTTTTAAGAAAGTATTGAATTAAAGGTTTGCTGGTAAAGGCTCGCCTCGCCTTTACACATTAAAATTTCGTGAAATAAAGTTGGGTTTTTTATTAAGAATATAAAATCGTGATCATATCTGCGTAATAACGATTAAAAATCATACAAAAATATACTTTCAACATTTGATCGATAGCAACGATTGCTATTCTTTAAAATATACACTTAAGATAGTCTAAGTATTAATCTGTCAATAGTTGCTATAAACAAAATTTCATCACTACTTGATGATATTTCTAAAATTATATTTTTCCTATTAAATATTTATATTTTCATTCAACGATTGATCTTATATCACCCTTTTAATAATATATTAAATACATATTTATTAATAAAACATTGTATGATATCATTGGTAGAAATCATTTATTATACACAATATAATAAAATAAAAATATAGTCTAAATAATATTTATCTTTTATTTGTTTTGTAGATATTTAGTAAATCCTCGAATATTTTTACAGATTATGTTTCGAACTTAACAAGCAATTAAATTTTATTCTTGTATATTGGTAAAGTTTCCGACAAACAAGTTGATAATAAAATATTTTTTATAACAAATATATTTATTTTGTTCTCAAAAACCTGCGCAACTTTGTACCTGATTATTGCAAAAGCAATGTGAAAGCAAACATTTATTGGATTTCGTCCAAATTAAGAAATTATTTTTATGTGTCTGAACTCATTTCGTCCCCAATTTAAGTTCAATTATTATTTTTGGAAATTAGACGACCGAGTACCTCCGCTGAGTACACTGAAACTGTTTGCATAATATGTATATTGCAAAAAAATTACAGGCGTCAAATCATTAGAATTGTTTAGGGAATTGGTAAATAAAGACGTAAATAATATGTAGGACATTTTATACACATACGTGTAATGCCCAGGGGTGCGTTTTTTGAATATCAGCGGATGACTAAATATATTTTTTTGTGATGATGATGATCTGCATTCAGTGACTTTATTTACGAGTGGTAAGAGGGACTCGTATTGATATCATATGTATGAAATTTTAGTCACCCGATGATGAGTTTAAAAAATATGAACTTCCGAAATCGAAGGCTTTTTTCATTACTTTTCTCATTTCAGTGATATTTAGTCATCCGCTGATATTCAAAAATCGCACCCTGGGCAATACTCGTATGTGTAAAAAATGTCCTGGTCACAAACTAAGGTGTGCTTATACCAAAAACAACTATACTAATGCATATTATATTTTATAAACACCCAGACCATGACAAACTGTACAGAAAAACGTACTTAAGTATAAGTACGTTTTAGGTAGGAATCGAACCCACGACTTCCAGATACAACGCTAAAGGTGCAACCACTAGTATTCGGTTCCGGTCAACATGGATTTCAGACTATTAAATGTAATAGCATTATTTTTCGCATATAAATACTGTAGATAATAAAGGATCATATTTGCATATCTTTTCCAAATATTGGTACGTTTAAAAATACTCTACTAAAATAAAATTAAAACTTAAACATAAACCGTTCTCTTAAGTAGCGGCTTCGATAAGATTTTTAAACTAATTTGCATATAATTAAAGTTTTTAACTTAAAGTAGGGTAAGCACTTCGTAATTTCCATAAGAAAGTGAATGCGCCTTCAATACTTGAGTTTAACCATACAAAATAATTTAATGTCGACCAATATTTTTTAGTGGCATTCTTTAATTTATTAATATCATTTATATTATTGAGATATAAAATGGCTTCCCTAGCTTGTTGCCGTTACGGCCACTAAGTATGTATAATAATTCCTCATTTAAAAGAATTAAAAAAAAAATCTACCAGCTAACCTTTAGGAGAGTGAAAATTGCATTTCTCTGTCTACGGAAAATTGTAATTAGGGTGCACAGATTAGTGTAAAGAGAAATCAAAAAACATAAATAATATAGCAAAAACTAAATACATAAATATAAGTTTAAACCTAACTTAAATTATGATAATGAGAAATGAGTACATACATACATAAGGCCTTACGGCGCCCGTGATGATATGTATGTATGTATGACCGCCTAGACGGCCCCAGGGTTTTTTAATCCCACCTCGTAGCCGATGGTATTAGCCTACACCGAACAAGTGGGTAGCTCGTCGTGATGTTTTGAATAGATTTAATAACCCACCTTATAAACAGTTTCACAAGTTGGTATAGTGAAACCGGGGTCGACAACTTAACGTGCTCTCCGAGGCACTAAAGTGGTGTTGTCATACATTTTTTTATTAAAAACTCATTAGTACACACCAAGATTCGAACCAGGGACCTTAGTGTTTTTAAGTCCAAGGTCTAACCAACTCGGCCACCACGTATATAGAATTGAGTAATTTCTTGAAAATGGCGAGAGACGGAGTTTGTCTGATGTTTAGTTTTTTTAATAATATGAAGGATTACACCAATATTGCCTTGGTCACAAACTAAGCTCTAGGCTTATACTAAGGTAACAGAGGGGAATAAGGGCCACCTTATTTTAAATCGCTTTAAATCCTTTTTTCTAAAAATAATGATTTCATAAAGCCGGCAAGTGTGGCTTTTTGAGACTTTAAAGATACATTTAAAAATATATATTATGTTTCATACACCGTAATTAATATAATATCAAAAACAAAATATTGGTACTAGATAAGTCTATGAAAGGCCGGGTTGTTTATTAAGGTCCAAGCTCTTTTAAATCTTTTCGAAAAACCATGAAACGATATTAAATATTTTATTGAATGCATTTAAATGTATACACTTATCAATTTATACTTATATTAGGTTTATAATATCTGTAGGAATAGCAATTTTAAGCCAAATTAACTTTTAACAAAAACCGGGCCTTATTATGCGCTGCATGTGGGCCTTATTATCCGCGCTTTTTTAAATGATTTATGTCATAAGAAATACTAAGGATATGGATTATACTGGATTGGTCTTAGCTTTAGGCTTCCATGTATTTTGTTTCTTTTAATAGTCAATAATATAACACCAACGTAAATCGAACTATTTCAAATGGGCCTTATTACCCTCTGGTACCTTATATGTAGGTACCAGAAACATATAATACATATTAGATTTTATAAACACCCAGACCATGACAGACTGTACAGAAAAACGTACTATTTTTTTTGGCATGGTGGGAATGGAACCGTTATTATAATTATTGTTCTCACTTTTAACTTTGTGTTAATGTTATTGAGATATAAAATGGCTTCCCTAGCTTGTTGCCGTGACGGCCACTAAGTATGTATAATAATTCCTCATTTAAGTGAATTAAAAAAAACAAGAATCATATTTATATGGATATAATCTTCTTGTATATATTACCTACTTATTAATTTAGTCAATAAATAAATTTATATGTGGAATTATTACATATTTCCCTAAGCTCTAGGCTTGTATTATGTGTGCCAGAATCAACTAGGTATACAAATATATTATACTCTATATAAACACCCTGCATACAGAATTGTGCAGAAAAAAATACTAATATTATTTTGCCATGATTAGGAATCGAATCATCATCTGTTGGTACAATGCAACGGTATAACCACTAGACCATCGAGGCGGAGTAAATAAGCACAATCATTTAAATGCAAAAATAATGTTTTGAGTCACAAAACATAACCAAATTTAAAACTCGTTAGAATTTATTATGCTAATAATACAAGTAGGTATAATGCAACTCATACCGACCATGTTATGACAATATGTTTTACTTAAACATATGTGTACCACATGTGTTGAGAATGTGCAGTGAAAGTAGAGATCATGACCAAAGTATACACTTATCTCCGAATTTATAATCTGGAAACGGTTAAAATGTTCACCAATTGTTGATCACTTTCCCCTTTCCCAGAGGTGAATGGTCACACGGTCCAGCAGCTTCTGGTAACTGCGAGGATATTTGGTAATTAAGATTTGTTAGTATCTTTATGGACAAGAACTACTAAGGACAGGGCGAAATAGAGGTTGTTGGAAGAGGCCTATGTCGCAAGACACACTGAAGACAAAACGGACTAGTGCTATGAAACATTGAATTAATTATAACATGTAAATACTGTAATGTTATTAGAATAAAGGGCTTTATTATTATTATTATTATCATATTATCTTTATTAAAAAAAACTCTCCTGTACAATATCTCCACGAAGAGGGTTTAATTTTTTTTGTGCCCGACTTTATACGAGAAGGTAAATCGACGCGTATTAGTAATGGTGAAACTCCACGCACATGGAATACATAGATGCATGGAGGTCCATGCATCTATGTGATTAACATTTAAAAATTTGCGACAGATAGAGTTGGGTATCTAAAGAAAGCTATTTTTTATTATTTGTTTTAACTATTTTTTTAAATATTATTTGTAATAATCAACAATGTCTCTTGAAATTGTCATAAAAAGATAGGGTTAATGGAAAGTACTAGGTTTTTGTGTTGTAAATATAAATACCTACTGAATAAGAAGTTTATATTATGTACTTATGTATTGAATTTTGGCTAACTAAGCCATCTTAAAGCAGGCAGCTGGAGAGACTCCTTAAATACATTATAAAAGGAGTGGTATTTCATTTATAATAACGGAGATATGAGTGCATCTTGCTACCTCATTTAACTGGTATAACATTTTTTCGTCAAAATTAATACATCTCATAAAATTCTCAATAAATTCTTTTATTTGCTTAACGGTATTGTGTATTATTTGGTTTTAATATTAAATATATTAATTATCATGCTTATGCATTAAGGCATTAAGATCGACAATTAATTCTGGTACACTTAAGCTCACTACTTATTTGTCTCACCACAGCCCTATAATAAGACTGGTTTCATATATCCAATACACACTTAGCGGTTTGGACAATTGGCACAAACCTACACTCCGCAATGTATCAAAATATAATGCATTTCGAAACAGGCCTATCGATTGAGTAATAGCTATTGAGATTGAGACCGATCTAATAAATTATTATTATTTGGTACACACATACAATCACGTTTGTTTTTCTTTTAAGATATAGATAGAAATGTAGGTATTCATTTTATCACATATTATTATCATCTTTCTGGTGCTTATTAGAAGTCTCTTTTTTTTCAATATTTAAGGTCCACTACATAATTATTAAATATAATTATTTTGTGTATTACACAACACTTAGGCTTTGGCCATCATAAATATACTGATAAATTAAAACTGAGTAGCTTTTTTTTTGTTTACCTCGCTAATATCTGGAATTATCAGTCGGTTTTGCCTTTAATAACCCAATTATTAAAAAAGGCTATTCACATCATGCTACAACCTTTAGGTGCCGGGAAAAAGAAAGTAAGAAAGAACACTAAGCTAAATCAAAGGAATAATCCAAATTAAACGGCGCGGCGCTGCCCATTTAGTTATTTATTTACCAAAATATCATCTCACTTTAAACTTTTATTATGAAATTTCAGTGGACAATATGAAAAAAAAGCACCACTTGTTTGACCGGATTCTTCGTCATATATATGTTTTTTATATACTCATATATAATCATTTGTCTATTAGATTTATAAAAAGATTCTACCTAAAAACAGATTTGCAACACCGTCATTGCAGAGGTAAAAACAGTATGAAAAAATACACTTGCATCCTATTTCATTCTTCCTCTCGCTTATTGTTAATAAATATCTTATGATATATTTTCTCTTTTTACAAACCTCAGAAAAGTTTTGGCATAATATTCTGATAATATTATACGAGTATGTCTATTGTCCCTTCATATTAGCCCTTCTCAAAAGGACATCTTAATAAAGAGCGTAGAATTAAGTCTGCAGACATATCCGACTTATACGACTCTTGCAAATGGACCAGTTTAAAGGATAATTGGAATTGACCCGCATCGTTATACTAATATGGTATTGACCATTTAAGTCCTTTGTATGGCCTTCAGCAGACTTATAACAAAAGGCACAAATAAGATGAATATGAATAAAAAGAACAAAGCATATAGAGACTTTATACAATAAAGTCAACTTCATATTTAGTTAAAACTTAAAATAAACTTGAAATAGATAAATATTAATAAATTGATATCACTATTAAAAAGTATATAATAAAAAAGAAGTTATCTTGGACTTTTAAGCATAATTATAAGATTAATATTTTTTACATATTTGAACGTTTTAATACTAAGTAAAATACTTTATTATTGGAATACTTGGTTATAATTGTTATATCACCGCCGGTTTAGAATTTTTTTTTCGAACATTTTACTTAAACCGGCATTTAAAACCGCTGTACCATCACGTTAATCTTATTGTATAATGGATATGACAATAGGCTGTGTTTTATAGCCTATTGTGTAATTAATAGTATTCTTATTGTCATTGAAAATCTCATGGCACCAAGAACAGGGTAAAATATACAAAGAAAACTTACAACTTTCTTTTGCATTCATTTCACATGTAAACGAACTGTTATTGCCAAGAAAATATTTTAGTGTAACCTTTAACAATATGAATTTTTGCTCGTAATAATTCTATGTTTATATTTATATACATAGGAATGTATACACCAGTGCTACAAATAAAATAGAAATGTTAAAGTGTGTGTAAAAAAGAAATCTGAAAAAATATAGGATACTAAGAGAAAGTCCATAAAAAAAAAGTCAAACGGATGAAAACAGTCAAATCACAGAATGTCTAAGTCCTCAAACGTTCACTATTATTAAACACGATCTAGGATCACCGATTATACTGAAATCGTAAAAGCATACAAAAAAAATCTCACATGATACAGGTATATTGATGTAGATACTAGGTAATTAACTAAATAAAAATTAAGTTTTAGGTATAGAATAGTTTAATAATAATAACTAGAATTGTATTATAAAAAATATGTACTAGTGTATCATCATAATCATTTATTCTATCTGCAATTTGATGCTTTCATGATTTTTTGGTCAAGGGATTTTTAAAACATACTCTATATTTAAATTCCCTGTAGATATATTGAATTATAATATAACATACTTTAATCAGAACTGACAGAGATATTAAACAACAAAAAAAACAAGAATTAAATAGTTTTAGTAGTTTTTAATTAAATAAAAGTGAACAAAGAGAGACCTGCAAAGCTTAACATGCTCTCCGAGGTGCCTACTGCAGCAGTGTTACATATTTACATTAAAAAGTTATTGGTACTCGCGGGGTTTAAACTCGTGATTAAAAAAGTCTATGGTCTAACAAACTCCACCACGGATAATCTACTTTAATTTATTAAAATATCTTTATTTTATTACCCTTAGATATACATTTTAACGATAATGAATAATAATTCATGATAAAAATAAAATACTAATAAATTCAAATTATAAAATAAACAAAGCGAGGAAACATTCAAATATATAATCATTTACATGTTACAGCTTTACATAAAATCCTTAGTTAAAACAAACGTAAATCAATAAGTAGGTGCTTGATATATGTGCAGTTTATGAGCATTAGTATTATAAAATTGTAAACTGCATTTATGATGAGATTTAGACTGTTTTACAGACTTTGCGTGACCATAATGAACTAAAACATAAATACATTTTACGATAGCAATTACAATAAACTCATGAAAGCGAATTCTTAAAGTTATGATCGTGTAGAAAAAGCCATTTACCAGATACAGTTTTGGCCCATCATTTCTTCTGTCGCGATACTTAAGAGTTTATTACTTCGTATTAAAAGATTATAGAACTTTTATTATGTACTACAAATTATAGCTGTTTTCAACAAATTATCTATAGTTTTTATCTAGAAAATTTAAGATTTACTAATGATGAATGATGAATGATGATAATATTAGAAATGTAAAGTGAAAAACCCGGTTTCACACGTCATATTAGTACCAAAAACACATTCCACTTACTATTGTAAAACACCGTTAAACACCGGAGAGGATTTCAATCTTGCTGACTTCAGTCTGAGCTTTAGATATGACCATTACGTCATAGTTAATGCAATATTACAGGTGTTTATAACGTGAACATTTCGTCATAATTGTTAAACTTCTGGGCTTAAATATATTAGTATATCATAGATGTGACAAAATGACGGGCCTGAGCGTTTGATGTGATTATTACGTCATAGTTATAGCAAAATAATCGATCCGCGTATAAGCTTTAGAAGTGACCATTGCGTCATATCTATGAAATATAACATAAATATACGGGGCTGAGCTTTTGATGTGGTCACTACGTCATTATTGTAAAATGATACATCAGTATCAGAGCTTTAGCCTGAGTTGTACCAAAGTATCTGTTAATGTAATATAAAGATTAAGAATGAATTGAGAAATTAAGAATGGCGTCGAATATACCAGCTGTCATTAAAATTAGTACATTCGACGCCATTTTTAATTTTAATCGTTACATTACATTAACAGACACTTTGATACAACTCAGCCTTAATTTTTATTATAACAGCATCATAGCTGAGCTTAAGTGTGACCATGACGTCATAGCTATGAAAAAGTACGAGTGACTATTACGTCATAGCTATAACACAAATACGGATATTAACCTAGGTTGTGACCATTACGTTAAATAAAGGCAGAATTACGCTTCTGAGTTCAAGATGTGACTATTACGTCACAATTTTTGAACCATTTTTTGCCCGGAGACCGTTATGGTGACTCGATTAAGTTTAACCTTTTTACAGTTGTTGTGTTAAAAGAAATTATTTATCATATCCCAATGATTGTTAAATATTGAAATAAAACTTACATTCAAAATCAAAATAAACATTCTTAAATATAATAAGATTTATTCCTACAGCACTAGAGCACTAGGAGCCTGTGTCCTAGATATGCTGTTTTGGTGGAATAGTTGGAAGATCGCCAAACACCCACGCGCTTCTTCATAGATACAAGCTTTATTCTTTAACACCACCAAAATACAGATTGGAACAAAATAATAGTGATGTCTGTTACGACCTTCGGGAAAAGTTTTTCTATTGTTATTCGTTCTTTGTTACATGTTTTTTAGAGCTATTTTAAATTAACCAAAGTAATAATAAAATAAATTGATATTTTATTATGGGTCCATAGTTTTCGTTACTTATAAGAATATATACAATTTTAAGTTGACACCCGGATATAAAATTATTTAAACTAAATCACTGCGGCATTACTGGAACAAATAAAAAAAACAGAAATACACTAGACACGGTTCGATCTAGGATAACTATTAATTGATACATCTGGAGTGGTAGATTCAATTTTTTTCAATATAAGTAATAAAATCTGGAAATTTATAGTATAATAATAATAATTTAGTAGATTTATAGCAATATTTTTTTTTTCAATAAAAAAGACTGGTTCAAACCCCGTTGTATACCAATGAGGTTTTAATCTAAAAATGTATGTTCATTTGTTACACAACACCACTATAGTGCCTCGGAGTGCACGTTAAACTGCGACCGACAGTTTCACTATTCTAACTTGTGAAACGGTTTATAGATGAGTTATTAAGTCTATCGACGAGGTGGGATTAAAACCCCTCCGCTGGGGGGTACCTTGAGGTCGTCTAGGTTATTCGTGGTGATATTTATATATTTATTTTAATTTAATATAAAATAAATCGTTCTTTATGTATAAATTAATTTAATTTATATGTATAAATTAAATTATTAAAATAGTCAAGGAAAATTTTCTGGATAATGGATCTAGAACTCACGACCTTCGCTTTAATGAAGGAACGATTTTTTTTATATTTTTTTATTTACTCGTATTATTTTATAATACGAGTAAATTTAATTTTAAAAAATAAATTACAAAATTTTGGTAAGTAATAAATAACTACAAAATATATAGTCTAAACATTTATTTGTTATTATTCAATACGCTTTATTATTTTAGGTATGTAGAGTTCTAATCCAAAAAGACGCGCCCCACCGCCCGCATAATACATGCACATCAAAAGGATACCCTCATACATCGATGATCGCCCC
The DNA here is from genome assembly GCA_947458855.1 of Monopis laevigella. Classification (NCBI taxonomy): domain Eukaryota; kingdom Metazoa; phylum Arthropoda; class Insecta; order Lepidoptera; family Tineidae; genus Monopis; species Monopis laevigella. The sequence goes on along the minus strand of OX381576.1, from coordinate 35,061,954 downwards.
TGATGAGTATGTTTTAATTACATATTCATACTTTTTATTTGCTTCGGAGACTTATGCTGTTAAAAAATACGAAAATAAAGCCAAATTTCAAATATTTTTTGTCATGGTTCAAGGCCGTCAAAATACTAACTATTAGAGAAAGAACTTTACAGAGCTGACCAGAAAATCAATTGTATGTTTAAGTTGATAATATTCATACTTATCTTATGACTCATGGCGATTATGTCGTATAGTATATTTAAATGCAACAGTATGCCGACAGTTTTAACACATACGTACTCCTAGTCTACCCCTAAAAAAATATAGCATGTATTTTTAGCACAACACTGTATAAAGTTTTAACTCACTCGGTGACCGTAGACCGAGCGCACAAAAGATGAGCATACCTACTTATAAACTTTAATTTTATATTAGAAAATAAATAATTTAGTGAGGAATTTTAGTTTGGTGCGCTGATAAACTAACAAGATATCTATATAAATAATACAATATGGGAAATTTTAAGCACATTACTTTTAAAATATATTGGTAGGTAATTTTAAAAGTAATTAGCTATAGTATTTAATAATAATTATTAACGGCTAAAAAGGGTTTAATATTATTGAGATAGGTCAATGCACTTATAAGATGATGCATTACTAAATACGAGTAGTTGTTAGTAGTTGGCGATAAGCCTTCGCAGGTCGCCGCAAAACCGGTCTGCGATCCTGGATGCACGATGCGTCGCAAAATGTTCTGTTCAACTATAAGCTAGGTAGGTTTTATTAAACACTTTAACGCCATTATAGTTAAACATCTATACATAATCAAAATATTTTTTCTTATAAAAATATTTTGTTTATAAAATACTTACTTACTTTTTTAAAAGCACAAAAACACTAATATTTGTATATTTAATTATTAAACACTAATAGTTTCGCAAGTTGGTAAAGTGTAACTGGGCTTAAAGTGTTCTTTGAGGCACCATATTATTATTGTCAGTACTTTAAAAATAAAAGACCTGAGTACTAAGACCCATACCATAGATAAATAAAACCTCAAAACCAAGAAATATAGCATATACCTACATAATATCCTCGATAGAAAAAAAAAAAAGATGAAAGTATTTGCTTTAACTTTAATATGGAGCAATACTAAAAGCCTGTTTTAAGGTGTTATGTATAAGATCAGTACATGGCACAGCGTGTATAGCTTATGTACTATAAATAATAAATTAACTGAAACAAAAAAAATGTTCTGAAATATATATACCTATATATATTAACCTATACTGACCCACTGTTGGGAAAAAGCCTCCTTTCCCTCTTTCCATCTCTTTGTATTTTTCGCTGTTTTGGACCAGTCCCTTAAAAAGGTGTCTAACTCATCCTTCCATCTCCTCGTGGACCTTTCACGTTGCCTCCTCCGGTCGAATGGAGGAACTGAATGAACTCCCCTCGAACGAACCCTAGCGGGGTCAGAACTCAACCACTCGAGGCATCACAACTACGAGTATTACTCTTCCCTCATTCCAATGCTAATTGCTGGCACAAAATGCTGTTTTTTTATGGTATAAGTAGTTCTACTACCAAATTTTTTTAACATCTGGTGCTAACTTCATGCGTTTCTTTACCATACCAAACTGGAAATGTTAACATCAAAAACTATAAAAAATTTAGTAAATGTTTAATTTTAATTAATTAATTAAAAATACTTGTCAAAAAGTATCTTCGTTCCTTTCGGAAGCTCATATTGACGAAACTAAAAAAGAAGCAGTTTATTAGAAAATACTAGTTGACTGGTTTATGATATTGCTACAATGTTTTAGCCGTACCTTATGAGTATCTGGTACGCACCCTCTTTGTACAGATATTTTAACGTAATTGTGTGATATTAATCATTAAATGTTTTTTTAAAGGCTCTAATAAATTAATTAGTATTTTATTATGAATAACTTTTGTAGTTTTATTTGTGTAAGAATACATTTAAATCCTCCTATTTAGCCAAGAGTTTGATTAGATAAATTATGTTCCAAATCTTAATAGGATTGGATTAATCTTTTTTTAATGATATAATATATAATTGATTGAATCAGGCGTTATTTTGCGGAATTCCATTATTTTATATAATAATGTTTATGTAAAATTTACTTTATTGCAAATTCTTCCGCTAGTTAAAATCTGGTGCTAACTTCATGTGTTTCTTTACCATACCAAACTGGAAATGTTAACATCAAAAACTATAAAAAATATATTAAATGTAATGTAATGTAGTAATTTGCAATAAAGTAAATATTACATCAACATTATTATATATGATAAAATAATAATTAATTTGAACAATGAACAAATAAAAATTGTATTATTATACAGAATAATATAAAATGAACTTTTGGCTAAAGAGGTGGTTCTAAACATGCATATTTTGCTGAATGTGCTGGCTGAGTATATGTCTAGCTTAGTTTGTAAACATAATATTTGGTAATTTCTTATTGAAGCTATTGCATTATGCGAAAGTAAAATTTTGTTAAATACTTGTTTTTTGAATCTTTTGGCGTGGGCGTAAATTTCAGTAAAAAGAGCTATGCAGGCGTGCGGCTATTTTTAACTGGAACATGTCTTGGTGTGTTTTTCTTTACCAGAGCGATGAGTTAAACAACATAATATTTTTATATGCATGTACCTCGATGCAGTTGCCAATTCGGCATACTATAAATATACCTTATAACAGTATGCCGACGTCATGATAACTTTTAATTTGATTTACAAGAGTATATTGATTTGACATGACTTTTTAAGCATTTATCTTAAGGATTGATGATGATAAGGGTGTAGAACGTATTAATATTTGATAATTTTGCTTTGCATATTTCATAGCGCTCTTTAATTTGGACGGAATGGTACAATACACACTACCTGTATTCTATGCTGTCTGCTACTCTGTCATTCTTGCGTTAATTATCTCACTACTTCATTCAAAATATATACAAATAAGATTGCTAAATAAAATTAAATAAGTTACTGTTTTACGTAGAATAAATAGTTCTATGAATCTTATCTTTTAAACGAAACACGATATTCTTTAACAAACGTGATTTTAAAAGTTTTACGAAAATGGCGCGTAATTGGATCCGAGTGAGATACAAAAATAGCAGCGCGAAATGTAAACGCGTGGGCAGCACTCCGCTCGGAGCTGAAAACCGCAACCCGTGCGCCATCTCGTAGGCGATAGCGACATCTTACTGTAAAATATTTACCGCAAGTATTGCATACTTTTCTCGACAGATTCGGTTACAGTGACCATACGATTTTTATTCGTTTTAGTTGTATTATAAGAGTAATTACTTTACCAATAGTTTTGGATCCTCCGCGTATCTTATCCGCGTTGGAAAAGTGAGTTTAAGTAGTAAATTCCAACTTTCCAAATAGTAATTTGATGTTTCGTTTGTTACAGTGGAGCAGCACTCGGGGGTGGAACAAGTGTCCGTGAGCGCCGTGACCGGGGGAAAACCCGGAGACCCTTCGCCGCCTATTTTCGAACAGATATTCAAGAATGCGAGGTTCGCCCAGGGCGGCGACGCCCTATTCGAGGGGAAACTTCGCGGAAACCCCACGCCCACGGTCTCGTGGACGCGCAAGAAGGCGCCGCTGGTGGAGTGCAGCAAGTACAGTATGAGCTATGATGAGCGCAGCGGTGACGTGGCGCTCCTCATCCGTCAGATCGGGCCCGGAGATGAGGGCGAGTACACCTGTACCGCTCGCAACCACTACGGCGAGGCTATCTGCTCCGTGTACATACAGCCCGAGGGCGTCGCGCTGCCCGCTCGCACCGACGCCGAGCGGCACTCCTCCACGCGCGCCTTCAGCGAACGTACCACGCAACAGACTCATAGGACGGCCTACACTAATGGCACGACTGAATATTCCGCAACGGACGATTTCAAAGTGGACACATTTGAATACAGACTTCTACGCGAAGTGTCCTTCAGAGAATCTATTACTAAGAGATATTTTGGCGAGAGTGATGTTAATATAAGTAGTGAAATAGACGCGTCCCTGGGGGCGCCGTGCCCTCCAAAGATAGCGCAGAAACCACGTAATTCTAAATTGCAGGAGGGCGCTGATGCTCAGTTCCAGGTGCAGTTGGCGGGCAATCCGCGACCACGCGTCACGTGGTTCCGCAACGGCCAGAGAATAACGCGCTCCGAGAAGTACGAAGAGATCACCACGCAGACGAGCACGACTCTGCGGGTGCGGAATGCGCAGAAATCTGATGGCGGCCACTACACGCTACTAGCGGAGAACCCCAATGGCTGCATCGTAACGTCGGCCTACCTAGCGGTGGAGGCCCCGCACGAAACCTATGCACAGGACCAGAGGACGCAGATCGCGGCTGAAACGCGACAGACAGAAACAGAAGAAAGAATAGAGGTTTGCGAAAAAGCTCTCGCCCCACAATTCGTCAGGGTCTGCCAGGATCGCGACGTCACCGAAGGCAAGTTGACGAGGTTCGATTGTCGAGTGACGGGCAGGCCCTACCCGGAAGTCACGTGGTTCATTAACGACAGACCGATTCGAGACGACCACAACCACAAAATCCTAGTAAACGAGTCCGGCAACCACGCGCTCATGATCACCAACGTCGACAGAAGCGACGACGGCACGGTAACGTGCGTGGCCCGGAACAAGAGCGGGGAGATTGCCTTCTCCTGCCGGCTCAACGTCATCGAGAAGGAACAGGTTGTGGCGCCGAAATTCGTAGAACGCTTCAGTACGCTAAGCGTTCGTGAAGGGGAACCCGTCACGTTTAATGCGCGGGCCGTGGGTACTCCTACCCCGCGTATTTCTTGGCAGAAGGACGGGGTTCCGATTATACCCAATCCAGAAGTTCGCATCGACATCGAGGGCGGCGCCTCGAGGCTAGATATCCCGCGAGCCAAGGCGTCGGACGCCGCGTGGTACCAGTGCACAGCGCAAAATGTCGCGGGCTCCACGGCGACTCGCGCGCGCTTGCATGTGCAGTTGCCGCAGGAGCCGCCGCCCGAACAAAAACGACTGCACCTGCCTCGCCCCACCAGAATTATTGAACCAGAGTTAGTATATTTTACTTTATTTTTATCCTACATACTAAGTAAAATAAGCGATCACAAAAAGGATATGGGTGATGTTGTATGGACTCGTAGATATGGGCTTCTAGAGAAATTTTGGTGATTCCATCAATAGAATCATAGATGAAAATATTACAGATTTTGATAATATCAAATGCTAATGGCATTCAGGGCGTGATTTACGTCGTCAACTATCAATATACTATCTGTTTTAACCTTAAAATATAAAGGAGAATTTTAACTAAAAGCAAGGTTACCTTACCATGGTGCATACGAAAAAAAGGCTCGTATGCTATTAAAATAAATCCCCTTAAAGATCTTTATAGTTTCTTTTACGGTGTGGGAGTTCTATCAGCCAGGAACCTTAGTCTACGAAATGAATTGAATATTAGCGGCCTATCAAAGATAACATTTTACATATTTTGCATACAGAATGCGTTAAATTTTTCACTTCATATCCAGTTGATATCCAATTTATTCAGTAAAATAAGGAACCTGATCGTCTGCTGCATTTTTTCCAGGTAATGGACGGTTTTTAGTTCGGTTATTATACCAAACAAATATGTTATTTAAATTCACAAGAAACTACTTTCAAAAAATCTTAGCTCCATTTTAACCAGATATGGCCACTGTTTGGCCATATCTGGCTTCATAATATGAATTTAAGCTATTAATTATTTTACATTGCACTACTTCTATGCGTGCTTATGAGTTTAAAGCGATCCCTTTTCACCCTACACCTATGACTTTGGTTAAATACTTGTGCTTTATCGATGGTCGATGTACTCGAATGAAATTAACAGTTTCAATGGTGGTCTGTCACTTTTTACTCAATCATTTTCACTCTCGGTTCGATATATAAACGACACGTAAGTTAAAACTTCTAAAATAGTAATTTGTAACTAGCATATTGTGATATCAAATTCACACCTTACTTTAATAAAGTAGTAATTAATATATATATAACAGTAGTTATTATTCCATTTGGTAATTAAATAGAACAAAACCTGTTTTATATCATGAAATAATTTTAGGCCTGCTCCTGGACCAGAAATCATATATTTGAGGCATGTGGAGAGGTCCAGACCGTACGCCCCTCCCGGCGAAGAAGACCGAATTTATCCTCCGCCGCAGTTTATAGTTCCGTTACAAAGCGTATCGCAAACTGAAGGAAACCGGGTGCACTTCGAAACGAGGATCGAACCTGTAGGAGATCCTACAATGAAAATAGAATGGTTAAGAAATGGTCAAAGTATTGAAGCTAGTAAGTATTATTATTTATTAATTTAATGTACAGCGAAAGCAAAGAATAAGTATAAATTAACAAATTATCTCTGGTTTAAGTTGATGGTTTATATTTATGCGTGATTTTACGGGTCAGGTGAATATCATCACTGACCCGTATGTCATCGTATCATAATTGCAGTTGAGGCCCTAAATAATTCATTTTATACATTACTTTACAGTATGTTCATGTTAAACAATACTAATATAACTTTATTATTTGTCTAGGTTCAAGATTCAATTCAATATTCCGGTTTGGATACATATCTCTCGACATGCTAAGTATAAACATTCAGGATACTGGCGAGTACACGTGTCGGGCTATAAGTGCCACTGGTATGGCAGAAACTAAAGCCACGCTAAACGTGACTCCACGCGCTTCTATCGAGAAGTCCAGCCAGCATCCTGAAAGCTTACAGTATATACAACAATTAGAAGACTACTCTAGATATCAACACCAAGAATCCGTCGAAGAGCAGGTCTCTCAACGACCACAATTCATTAGACCTCTCCAAGAACTTGGAGAGCTCCAAGAAGGCAGAAATGCACACTTCGAAGCACAGTTAACGCCCGTCAGCGACCCCACTATGAGGGTGGAGTGGTATAAGGACGGGCGACATATTACAGCCAGCTCGCGAATCACGTCAATCTTCAACTTCGGTTACGTCTCCCTTAACATCATGCACCTACGGGCTGAAGATGCAGGTTCGTACACAGTGAGGGCTGTCAACAAACTGGGCGAGGCGGTGAGCAGCGCATCGTTACGAGTGGCGGCGCGCTCCACCGTGACCGGTGACCTCGGAATCCCCGAGCAGCGCCGGTACATCGAGAAGACTGAGCAGCTGGAGGCTTACCAAAACCAGCAGCACCAAAAATATTATCAAGAAGCTCCTGAGAGCACACAGAAACCGGAATTTAAAACTCCAATCAAGGACCAGGCAAATGTAAAAGAAGGAGGATTCGCACATTTCGAAGCTCGATTGGAACCCATTGGCGATTCTACGCTACGAGTGGAGTGGCTAAAGGATGGTCGACCGGTGGAAGCCAGTTCTAGAATCACTACATTCTTTAACTTTGGATATGTGGCATTGACCATTAAATCCGTAACCATCCATGATGCCGGCCATTACACATGCCGCGCTTACAACTCCATAGGTCAGGCTACTACGAACGCGAACCTCACTATCATTACCAAAAAGGACATTATTGCAGAATCCCAGCACCCTGGTGGGTACGAAAAGATTCAGCATTTAGAAGATTCTAGCAGATATTCAAAGAAACTTGAAGAAGAGACTCGAGTAACCCAAAAACCGAGGTTCTTGGGACCTTTGAAAGGCACAAATAAGATAGTGGAAGGTCAGAGCGCTCACTTTGAAGTGAGGGTGGAGCCTCAGAGCGATCTTACCATGAACATTGAATGGTATTTCAATGGAAAGCAAATAAAGTCCGCAAACCGAACTCAAACTTACTACGACTTTGGGTACGTGGCTCTGGACATCGCCAGCATCCGTGCCGACGACTCTGGTACCTACACCGTTGTCGCAAGAAATGCAGCGGGAGAAGCACAGCTCAGCGCTACTATGGTTGTAGAAAGTAAGTAACTATTAGTTTCGATATTTATATAGAATTTATATTATAACATAATTACCGTAATGTGATGACGACACCTTAGTGTGATGTCGGACTTACGTACAATACACTTCAATTACAAGTACAATGTACTTACAATTAAGGTGCAATGGAGTATATTTTGTTAATGTGTTGGTTAGAATTGGAAATGGATTTTAAATACTTTTTATATTTAATATTATTATCGTAATAATTTATACGTTATATTTTCGAAATTACTCCAATGAAACTTATTACAACTTATAGTAGAATTAAAAAAAAAATTAGACAAACAGTAACGGACATTAACGTAATAACTATGCTAAAAGAAAAAAAATAATAATTAAGATTATATTTTGCAGCACGTTCTAGTATTGACACGTCAAGCATTCATAGAGGACTATATGAGAAAACAAGACATATGGAAGAATCGAAATTTGTGGAACCCATGTATCAAATAGAAGAGATCTCTAAATCTAAACCGGTTTTCGTTCAACCGCTCTCTGATCCTCAACCGGTTTCTGAAGGTAAAAACATTCATTTAGAATGCCGTCTGGAGCCGATGGGTGATCCCACGATGAGAGTAGAATGGTTCCACAATGGCAGACCCGTGACTGTCGGGTCGCGATTCAGAACTTACTACGATTTCGGATTTGTAGCTTTGGACATCATACACGCGACCTCCGTCGACTCCGGTGAGTACACCGCCCGGGCCGTCAATCACCTCGGCTCGGCGCACACTTCCGCTATAGTACGTGTTATCGAAAGGTCCGATATAGTGACGGATACACAAAATGAACAAGCCGTAGAACAAATTCAAATTCTCGAAGATGCTGCTAGAAGAAGCAGACAAGTCCATGAGGACATCACGATTATGCAGGCTCCACAATTCTCTAGAGCACTCCATAACATTGAAACCGTAGAAGGTACAAATGTCCACTTGGAATGTCGCCTACAACCAGTAGGCGATCCGACCATGCGAGTGGAATGGTTCTGCAACGGTAGACCTATTAAAACAGGCCATAGGTTCCGCCCTGCTTACGAATTTGACTATGTTGCGCTTGATCTACTCAGCGTGTACCCCGAGGACTCTGGAGTATACACCTGTCAAGCAACAAACCAACTTGGAGAAGCGGTCACTTCCTGTGCATTACGTGTCATCGCTAAGAAAGACCTCATATTTGAGTCGCAACATCCTTCAGGTCTTGAGAAAATTCAGTATCTCGAAGACACTTCCCGGTATAAGAAAAGCGAGGTTATTGACGAATCCATAAACATCAAACCGCGATTTGTTACGAAACCAAAATCCATTGATAACGTCAAGGAAGGGCAGCATGTACATTTTGAATGTAAATTAGAGCCAGTTACAGATTCCAATTTGAAGGTTGAGTGGTTTAAAAACGGTCAGCCAGTGACCATCGGACACAGATTCCGACCGATTCACGATTTCGGCTATGTAGCTTTAGATATTATTGATTTGATTGCCGAAGACTCCGGCGTGTACACCTGTAGAGCGGTGAACCTGGTCGGCACAGATGAGGTTAGCTGCCAGCTAGGTTGTCGCGGAACCGTCGATATTATCAGATCCACTCAGAATGAAGCCGGTTTGGAGCAGATCCAGGTCCTCGAGGATCGCTCCCGGTATCACCGCGCCGATATAATAGACGAACTAACTACTCAAGCGCCGATATTTACCACATCTTTGAAGAACATCGAAATCAAAGAAGGTCAACGAGCACATTTTGAATGCAGATTGATACCGGTGTCGGACCCAACCCTAAAAGTCGAGTGGTATCACAACAATAAACCCTTGAAGAGTGGATCTAGATTTACAGAGACAAATAACTTTGGATTTGTCGCCTTGGACATTCTTACTTGTTTACCAGAAGATTCGGGAACATATACATGCCGCGCAATCAATGCATTGGGCGAGGCGGTTACGTCGGGCATTGCTGTGGTACATTCCAAAAAGTCTATTTACCTGGAATCTCAACACGAGGGGGCATTGAACCGCCTCACTCAGTTGGAAGATACAACTAGATATCAGCGGCATAGTGCTCAGGATGAGTTTATCACTCAGGCGCCTGTGTTTACGATGCCAATGAAGGACCATAGAGTAGCCGAGAATCAAGCAGCGCACTTTGAAGCGCGACTCATTCCAGTGGGAGATCCAAAGCTTAGGGTCGAGTGGTTACGCAATGGAGTCCCAATAGAAGCATGTTAGTATAATATGAAATAATTTATATACATAAAATTATGTAATGTATAGTGATAAGTATTTAAATATATACTTCTTTTCAGCTAATCGTTTAACAACTATGCACGATTTTGGGTATGTCGCTTTGAATATGAAGTATGTAAATCCCGAAGATTCGGGTACTTATACTTGTCGAGCTATTAACGAACTCGGAGAAGCAGTTACCTCCTCAACTCTGTTTGTACAATGTAAGTTATATTATTCTTGTATACATAACATGTTGTGAATGAGAAATATAGTTACATTTTATTTGTATTTTAGCGAAAGCATCATTGCAACTAGAAAGTCAACATGAAAGTGCACTAGAAAAGATTCAACAGTTAGAGGACACTTCTCGCTACCAAAGACGTGAGGATGTGGAAGTGGCAGTTAACCAAGCACCACGCTTCATCACTCAATTGAACGGGCCCGCGCGTCTAGTAGAAGGCCAAAGCGCGCATTACGAATGCCGTATCGAACCTTACCCCGACCCCAACATGCGCGTCGAATGGTACTTTAATGGCAAAGTTTTGCAAAGTGGGCATCGTTACAGAACTGCCTATGACTTTGGTTTCGCGGCCCTTGACATTCTTAGTGTCTATGCTGAAGATTCTGGTGAATACTCTTGCAAAGTCATTAACAATTTGGGACAAGCAACATCGTCTATTAAACTTAACGTACAATGTAAGTATTTTAAATTAATCTATATAATATTATTGCTGATACTATAAAATTATATATTTCGAATATATCTTTGTTTAATATTTTAGCAAAAGAATCTATCATCAGAGATACCCAGCATGAGAGTGCACTCGAGAAGATTCAACATTTAGAAGATGACAGCAGAAACAGACGAGTGGTTCGCGATGAAAGCTTTATTGCTGAGAAACCTCAATTCGGAAAACCAATTAAAAATGCCCAAGTAGGCGAAGGTCAGCCCGTACATCTAGAGGCAACCTTAACACCTGTCAACGACCCAACAATGCGCGTTGAATGGTATTGCAATGGACGTCCTATTCAGACGGGACACAGGTTTAAGACCACTTATGATTTTGGATATGTCGCACTTGATATTCTGTATGCGTATTCGGAGGATACCGGCACTTACATGTGCAAAGCTACTAATGCTGTTGGTGAAGCTGTCACCACAAGCTCCGTCAAAGTCGATGGTAATTATCACTAAATCAAATATAATATCTTTAATAAATTTTAATTTAAATAAACTAACAATTTTTATTTTGTTTTGTAGCTAAAGCAGGGTTGTACCTAGACACTTTAGATGAACAGCGTTTACGCAAAATTCAAGAATTAGAGAAATTCGAACGACCAAAACACATAGAAGAAGAAAGACCTGGTCAACGACCAGTATTCCTCACAGCCTTAACCAATCTTGAGAACCTCAAAGAAGGGGATAGAGCCCACTTTGAGTGTAGAGTTGAGCCAATAAATGATCCTGATATGAAAATAGAGTGGTTCCTCAATGGCCAGAAGATTAAAACAGGACACAGGTATAGAACCACACACGACTTCGGTTATGTTGCTTTGGATATTCTATACACATATAGCGAAGATTCTGGAACATACATGTGCAAGGCGACCAACAAACTCGGCGAAGCAGTTAATACATGCACGATGAAGGTTGCAGGTCAGTTTATCTTAACATTACTTACCATCAAATTTTAATAAATATATTAATTATAAATTTTACATCTAGTTAATAATACTATTATGGTTTTAGGGCATAGAAGTATAATTCTTGACACTCAAAATCCTAACGGATTGGAAAAGATCAGACTCTTGGAAGCTCAAGGACATCACACGAGACTCGAAGTAGAGGAGCCTAAGGTGACTCCTCCGAGGTTCGTTACGGAACTCAGAGGAACGACCCACGTGTATGAAGGACAAACGGCTCACTTCGAGTGTCAAGTAGAACCAGTGCAAGATCCCAACCTGCGCATTGAATTCTATCACAACGGCAAAGCCCTGCAATCCGCGTCGCGGTTCCATATCACTTTTGACTTTGGTTACGTGTCATTGGATATTCAGCACTGCGTACCGGAGGACGCCGGCGAATATTCGGTAAAGGCCATCAATGCATTAGGCCAGTGCACTTCGGCCATATCCATGACTGTAACCGCAAAAGGCAGTATAATATCGGAATCTCAACGCCCTGAAGGTCTCGAGAAGATTCGAGAACTAGAATCTGCCCAGCCATTCCAAAGGCCAGAAATTCCGGAGCCCGTGACGAGACAACGACCAGTGTTCACGCAGCCGCTGCAGAACATCGACAATATCCAAGAGGGTCAGACCGCACATTTCGACTGCAGGCTGATCCCTGTAGGTGACCCCACACTTAAGGTGGAATGGTTCCGTAATGAAAAACTAATCGAAGATAGCTCGCGAATAACAAAGACGCATGACTTCGGTTATGTTTCTATGACTATCAACCATGTGCGAGACGAGGACGCTGGCGTATACATGTGCCGCGCGTCCAATCTACTCGGCGAAGCAGTTACCACAGCCGCTATGCGAATTAGTAGTGAGTATTTGAAATAATGAATATTTTTAAGCAAAATTACATAATAGTTATAGTTTTAGCTGCATGACTGCCTCATAAACTTACGCAATTTAGCATAGGGTTATGGGTTTACACCAAACAAGTGGCAATCCCATCTCAATGTTTGTAACAACTCGTTAACTCATGTATGTGGCATACGTCTATTAGGTATAGTGTACTGGGATAGATAGCTTAACGTACTCTCCGAAGCACTTTGTTTTATGCATTACAAGCAAAAGTACATATTTTTTTTAATTATAAAATTATTGATACACACTGGGCTTTAAACCATGATTTTAAGTCAGGACTACTAAACCCTAACTTTTTAAAATTAAAATATTAATGTAATGTATATTTACCTCTAGCTAAAGCAGCCATTCAATTGGACACTCAGCATCCAGAGGGCATGAAGAAAATCCAACGGCTAGAAGAACCCCAACCCAAACGTTCAGAAGAGCCCGAGAAAGAATTTGAGAAGCCAATATTCACTCAAGTACTTACTGGGCCTTCAGAACTATGGGAGGGACAACACGCTCACTATGAGGCCCGCGTCGTTCCTGTAGGGGATCCCAGCTTACGATTTGAATGGTACATCAATGGTGTGGAGCTAAAAATGGGTGTGTAATTAATTAATACATTAATATTTTTTTACTCAGACATCAGTCGGTATTGTGTCGTAATTTTGAATATTTAGTCTAATAATATTAATATTTTTTAGGTTCAAGGTTCCGCACGACACACGACTTCGGTTTCGTGACCCTTGATATTAATTCAGTAGTATCTGAAGATGCTGGTTTGTACATGTGCAAGGCCATCAACAGAGCCGGCTACACAGTATCATCTACCTCCCTACGAGTGAAGACAAAATCTACCATAGTAGATCAAGCAATGAGGCCCGATTCATGGGAACAAATTCAACTTAAGGAAGCCGCTATGAATAAGGTTCCAGAGATGTTTATTGACTCTGGGCCACAACAAGCCCCTATTTTCACTACACATCTAAAGAGCTTCGATAAACTCGTAGAAGGTCAACATGTGTACTTAGAAGCGCAAGTAGAACCCCGTACCGACCCCCACTTAAGAATCGAATGGTTTAAGAATAGCGTGTCCTTAACTACTGGTTCGAGACTAAAGAGTACCTTTGACTTCGGGCTCGTTACTTTATCTATTAACGGTCTGAGAATAGATGACTCGGGTATTTACACGTGCAAGGCTACAAACCTTGTCGGCGAAGCAGTTTCAACAGCTTCTATCAAAATAGAAGACAGGCATTGGCTGCTCGGAGACTCATTGCATCCACAATCTTTAGACAGAATTGGTGCTTTGGAACAACCTAAACCTGGTAAACCAGATACTCCTGAAGCGGTATTTGAAATCCCAGTATTTATTTCTCATCTAAATAACATACTTTGTAAAGAAGGCGATAACATTCACTTCGAGTGCAATGTAGAACCTTCTAGAGATCCAACTTTGAAAATAGAGTGGTTCTTCAATAACAAGCCTTTACCTTCTGGCTCCAGATATAAGAGCACTCATGACTTTAGTTATGTATCTCTAGATATAATTCATACGTACGAAGAAGATTCAGGAATATATACGTGCAAAGCTACCAACAATAAAGGATCAGCTACGACTTCTGGATCATTAAGATGCACCGGAGATAAAAATATCTTTTTCGATACTCAACATCCTCAAGGAAAAGCCGGTCTCGATGCTGTGGAACAAGCAGAGGAAGCGAGAGCGAGCAAAGCTAGAAGGAGTTCACAGCCTGAGGTGGACTATCCCAAACCAGAATGGGTCGTTCCTATTGGTGCGGAGTATCAATTAATTGAAGGCGAAGCCCTTCACTTCGAAGGACAAGTAGAGCCTAAAAACGATCCTGACTTAAAATTAGAGTGGTATTTCAATGGAAAAGTATTGGAACAAGGATCACGGTTTAAACTAACTAGTGATTTCGGTTTCGTCACTTTAGATGTTACTGATGTATACGAGAGGGATAGCGGCATCTACACCTGCAAGGCATATAACCGTCGCGGCGAAGCTTTTACGTCCTCAACAGTCTTTTGTACAAGCAAAGAGAATCTTATTGAAAGAACTCAACATCCTAAAGGAACTGAAGGTCTTGAAAAGATTCAAAACTTAGAGGATGCATTACGTCGCGAGCCTGGCCTGAAACCTGACGATGACACAGGACGGCCGCCAGAATTCACTACAGTATTCCAAGATATTGTTGACATTTGCGAGGGACAAATCGCACATTATGAAGCTTCTCTAATTCCCACTGGAGATCAAAGCATGGTTATAGAATGGTTCTATAATGGCAAAACAATCGAAGCCAGTCACCGTATTCGCACCGTTTACGCTTTCGGAATGGTGGTCCTAGAGATACTGGGCACAAAGATAACAGACTCAGGAACATACTCATGCCGTGCTACTAACCGATGGGGACAAGCTGAAATCAGCGTAAAATTGGATTGTGTAGATAAGAGTAAGGGCCAGAAACCTAGATTTACTACTCACATTCAAAATGTTGAAGGTCTTAAAGACGGACAATCAGCTCATTTTGAATGTACAGTTGTTCCCGTAGATGATCCCGACATGAAAATCGAATGGTACCTCAATGGTGAACCACTACGTCATTCGACTAGAATCAAAACAGTATCCGACTTTGGATTTGTTATGATGGATATTGCTTATACCCAAAACCATGACACAGGTGAATATGTTTGCCGAGCATACAATAAGTATGGCGAAGATTTTACTAAAGCTAAGATTACTTGTTATGGAAAAGGAGGAGTATATTTGGACAGTCTACAACCGGACTCGCTGGCTAAGATACGAGAGTTAGAGAGCCTTCAGGGAGCGCAACAACAGTCTCCTGCTACTCCCTCAGCTGAGCCTCCGAAATTCATCACACAGATCCAAGACGTAACAAAATTAGTGGAAGGTCAAAGCGCTCACTTCGAAGCTAGACTAATACCTGTAGATGATCCAGAACTAAAGGTAGAATGGTTTTACAATGGCAAGAAGCTTCCACACGGTCATCGTTACAGGACGTTCCACGATTTTGGAATCGTTATATTAGATATTTTATACTGTTATGAAGAAAACTCGGGTGTTTACGAATGTATCGCTACCAACAAATTAGGAAAGGACTCTACTAAAGCTACTCTGAAGTGTACATCAAAGGAAAATCTAATCTTGGACTCGCAACTCCCGCGGGTAAGTTATTTATTAAAGCTTGCGCATTATCTACATAAGAAAATACGTCTAAGTAAATGTTTATATAAATACATCTGTTTTTAGGGCATGGAAGGTGGTCTAGAAAAGTTACAAACTTTAGAAGATTCAATGATACGTCGCAAAGATGCAACTGTAGAAGAAGAGCGTGGTAAAGCACCAGTATTCACAGTACCGTTATCCAATATCGAAAGCTTGCGAGAGGGCGAAAATGCTCATTTCGAAGCTCGCCTTACGCCGACAGACGACCCCAATCTCAAGGTAAGAAGGATAAAATAACTATTACTTAACTTCGTGACCAATACTTAAGTATCACAATTTATGTTGTTCATATATTTCAGGTTGAATGGTACTGGAACGGCAAATCACTAAAAGCAGGATCCAGATTCAGAACTTTTTGTGACTTTGGCTTTGTTATTCTGGAAATTTCTCCAACTTACCCAGAAGATTCCGGCGAGTATTTATGCCGAGCATATAACAACTATGGTGAAGCCGTGACTACCGCC
Source organism: Monopis laevigella (assembly GCA_947458855.1). Taxonomy (NCBI): domain Eukaryota; kingdom Metazoa; phylum Arthropoda; class Insecta; order Lepidoptera; family Tineidae; genus Monopis; species Monopis laevigella. The sequence continues at coordinate 35,045,437 of OX381576.1, read as the reverse complement.
ACAATGAAGGTTCAAGGAAAGCGCAACATTATCCTTGAATCTCAGCTGCCGAAGGGTATGGAAGGAACTATTGACAAGATCGCAGCACTCGAGGGCTATACCGGTACAGTCGATAATTTATCTCCCGAGGCGGAGACTGGAAACCCGCCCGAGTTCATTACTACGCCCTCTGATCTCGTCCTATCCGAAAACTCTTCGGCTCACTTCGAATGCCGATTAATTCCAGTTAACGACTCAAGCATGAGAGTCGAATGGTTCCATAATGGAAAGCCCATGTTGACAGGCTCTCGCGTAAAAACTATTAACGACTTTGGATTCGTTATTCTAGAAATTGGCGGAGTCTATCAACGCGATTCCGGTCTTTATACTTGCAAGGCGACTAACAGGCACGGCGAAGCGACCGTATCCTGCAAACTACAAGTAAAGGGTAGACAAGGCATTATTTTAGAGCCGCAACTTCCGAGTCATTTCAAAACTGGAACTGAGAGCATTCAGAAACTAGAAGAGACACTACACAAACGTGATGAAATCGCAATTGAAGACGAAAAACCAAACCCACCGAAATTCACTGTAGATATAAAAGATAATATTGATATTCCTGAAGGAGGACCTGTGCACTTCGACTGCCGCGTGGAACCGGTCGGTGATCCCTCCATGAGGATCGATTGGTTCTTCAACGGCAGGCCTTTCGCAACCGGATCTCGAGTACATATGCTCAATGACTTCGGTTTCATTGCTTTAGATATCGATTATATTTATGCCAGAGACACCGGCGAGTATGTTTGCAGGGCGACCAATAAATGGGGCTCAGCCACCACGACCGCTAAAATAACATGCAGTGCTAAACGAGATATTGTCCTTGAATCGCAACTACCTCAAGGAATGAGCGGTGAGAAGATCAAGGAATTAGAGAAAGGTCGAGTGAGCGAAGTACCTAAAGAGGAGCCTGTAGTGAGCACTCCGCCTAAATTCATTACACAGATACAATCTCATACAGTAGAGGAATCTGAAGGTGTTCGATTCGAATGCAGAGTTGAGCCAAAAGAAGATCCTAAACTTCGTATTGAGTGGTTCAGGAATGGTAAACTATTACCCTCTGGTCATCGATATCGTACAGTCTATGATATGGGATTCGTATCTCTCGATATCTTATATGTGTATGCAGAAGATTCCGGTGAATATGTTTGCCGCGCAGTAAACGATTTTGGAGAAGATTTTACCAAAGGAAATGTCTCTTGCAAACGTAAGTATTTATTATTATTATTGAATAATAGGCAAGCAGTAGATTGCTGATGCTTATATAAAGCATTGGTGTAGGTAATGTTTATAAAACTATAGTGTTTGATTTATTTTTATTTAGTTCACTACCAGTTGTCCAGTTTATTTTTGAACCTGAAAATATTATTATTATATCGTTATTATTTATAAACCATAATATTAATGGTATATTTCAGAACTACCTGATATTATTTTACAAAATCAAGTACCACGCGGAATGAAGAAGTCAGAAGCTCTGACGCAAATGGAAGCCACTATTAAGCAGTACACTTCAGAAATATTCTTAACCGCGGACGATCTCTATGACTCAGATAAAAAGCAACCTCCGCGCTTTGTCACTCAGATCCAGAGTCAAACTGCTTTAGTTGAAATGGAATCTACCAAATTTGAATGTCAATTGGCGCCTGTTGGTGATCCTAATATGAAGGTTGAATGGTTTTTTAATGGCAAACCTTTGCTTCACAGTAAGTAAATTTTATATGTGTTGATATTCATAAAATATTATTAATTTACGATAATAATGTTGATCATTCACTCAAAGCAATAATTAATACAAAATCATAAATGCTAACAATTTATATTCCAAAAAAACACTAATTTTTACTTTTACATTTTACAGAGAATCGTTTCGCACCCATATACGATTTTGGTTATGTTGCCATGAATTTCGGCTGGGTGTACCCAGAGGACAGCGGAGAATATGTATGCAGAGCAACAAATCTGTACGGAATGGACGAGACTAGAGCGATGATCAACACTGCAGGAAAACCTGGTATTGTGTACGACTCTCAACTGCCAAAACATATGAAGAGTATTGAGAAGATCAGAGAAATGGAAGCCTCTTGGCAGATGTACGTATTTATCTTTAAGGTCTGCCTCAAATTCCAACAGAAAACTCTTTAGCTAGACATGTGACAATCGCCCGTTTTCCAGGAACGAACTGATCCGTATTATTTTAACTCTACTACTATCAGCGCGAATGGATCACACAGTCCTCTATTTGGAAATAAATAATTGACCTAATCATGACGATTAATAGCGATTGTTACATGTCTATCTTCAGCTCTTTTCATTTAGTGTGAACAAAAACAATAATATATAATCCTAAAGACTAAACGCTGGTGGGATATCCACATCCGAGTCTGGATGTGCGAATTTTGAATTAACTCGTCTAAGCTTAAGGTGCTACTACTTGAAATATAACCTGTAAAAGATGTATATCCGTCAATTGAATGTTATTCAGTATTTAAAAAAAATTACAGCGCACCAGAACAACCATTAGATGAAACCAAGGCACGATCCGCTCCAGTATTCGTAAGCAGACCCGACCCCGTCACCGTAGAAGAAGGAGAATGGGCTCGTTTCTGTTGTCGCGTCACTGGCCACCCCAAGCCTAGGGTTATGTGGGTCATTAACGGAAATACTATTGTTAACGTAAGTATTTATTTATTTTAAAATTATTCAGAAATGGATTTTGGTTATAAAGCATTCACATATATATTTTGTCCTTTAGGGCTCACGTTATAAATTGACATACGACGGAATGTACCACTTCGACATACCGAAGACTCGTCAATACGATACTGGAAAAATTGAAGTAATAGCCAGAAGCTCGGCTGGAGAGGCGCTGGCCACCACTGAGCTCAAAGTGATTCCGCGTCATGATGATTATAGAGGAGTATTGCGAAACGCACCACGACGTAAGTACAGCGAAACCTACGCGCATCAGCTTCTCACGCACAATAACTCACACATTCGCTTATACACAGTGTGGATATCTAAAATGAGTTGGTTTGATCACATTATGTATAGTTACTTCTCGCTTTAACACACACTTCACGCAAACACCTACGCTTGAGCACAAATAAACCTCCCTCGCCACCCCTCCTCGTTTCTTTGAGGTTTTGCAGCTATTCTGCTTTCGGCTTTGCATCGACTTCTATTGGAGGTATGTCATTTTCAGTTTTTTGTTAAATATTGGTATCTCATTGTACAGATTATTAATATATTATTTTATTAATACAGCATGGTATGATGAAACTCAATTCCAACGCTCAGAGACTGAATTGGAGAAAACGTTTGAGGAGAGACACACTCAACAAAAACAGGGTACCATCGACCACAGACCCGAACTCAAACAGAAACATCTCAAAGAGCCTGAAACGGAGTGGCAACAATCCGTGAAGAAGAAGAAGAGCGAAGAATATTACAACAAGCTGCAAGAACTAGAACACGAACAGGTAGTTAAAGAAACCAGAATGAGGGAATCTACACATCAGTATGCCATTCCTGGAGATAAGGTCGTGAACAGTTCTGTAGCCAAAGGAATGGCTCAGAGATATGAAGATAGTCTGTAAGTATCTTGCCGTTTGATTTTGTATGACAAAACTTTTCTGTTATTTCCTGTTTTCATTATTTATAACATACGTGTATAATTAATTTCAGGGAGCAAACTGAAGAGGTGACTCAACAACAAGTCCAAAAGAAGGTGGTTCAAAAACCGAGGATTCCTGATCCTTCCGAATCAACCGTACACGGAAAGGAAGTCCACGTCGCTAAACAGAAACAAGTCCAAAAGGAGGTCGTGGGCGATACAGAGATTACTCGCAAAATTACTTCAACGGAGACCACTGAGGTAGAACACAAGGGGCAGACACACGAACGAGTAGTAGACGGACCGGTCAAACCCAGCACGCCACCCGTATTCACCAAGAAAATGCAACCGTGTCGCGTATTTGAACATGAGCAAGCCAGGTTCGAAGTAGAGTTTGATGGGGATCCGTTGCCGACCGTAAAGTGGTATAGGGAGAACTTTCCGATTAAGAATTCTCCAGATTTCCAAATTCACACATTCAGTACCAAGTCCATTCTGATTATTCGTCAAGTATTCATCGAAGATTCTGCCGTCTTCGCCGCCATAGCAGAAAACAGAGGCGGTACCGCTAAATGTAGCGCTAACCTAGTAGTAGAAGAGCGTCGGCGCCAAGGAAGAGGCGGCGTCGTTCCACCGAGCTTTACTCTCACCGCTCAGAGCATGAACGTGACTGCCGGACAACTGGTCCGCTTCGACACTAAAGTGACTGGAACCAAACCAGTGGATGTGTACTGGCTCAAGAATGGCAAGAAAGTGCAACCAGACATCAGAAACAAGATCCTAGAAGAGGATGGTACATATACATTGCTCATTCTGGAAGCTTATCCTCAAGATTCTGGAAAATACGAATGCGTAGCCATCAACGGCGCCGGCGAAGCGCGTTGTGACGCCGAATGCACCATCAACTCGCCGGCGGCTAAAAACAAGTCCAAGCCCCAATCAAAAGCGCCAAACTCGCCACCGGAAATCATCGAAGCTTTAAAAGATAAACAAGTCAACGAAGGACAATCAGTGGATTTCAATTGCAAAATCGTCGGCAAACCAACTCCGACTGTTCAGTGGTATAAAGGCGACAGGTTGATCAAGCCTTCTAAATATTTCCAAATGTCTCGGGCGGCCGACGAGTACACGCTGCGTGTTTCAGAAGCTTTCCCTGAGGATGAGGGTGATTACAAATGTGTGGCTTATAACTCAGGCGGTCGTGTCACTGTCGCTGGCAAGCTAAAGGTGACACAGCCGGATCAAGCCGAGAACCTGCCATCACTGACGCCGCTCCGGGACGTGGTAGTATTCGAGGGACAACCGGCTCAATTCAAGACCAACATCAGCAGCAAAGTCAAGCCATCAGTCACTATCCAGTGGCTCCGCGAGGGAGCACTTATCCCCGAGACCCCAGACTTCCAGGTAACAATCTCATTATTCTGTATAAAAGTATATTTTCATTGATGTGGCGTGACAATGAGTAACATGTATGATGATGCCGCAGATGATCCACGAGGGCAACAACGCGGTGCTGCTGATCGGCAACACGTACGAGGAGGACACGGGAACGTTCACCTGCCGCGCCACCACCGCCGCCGGTCAAGTCGAGACCTCCGCGAAACTAGTCGTCAAAAGTAAGACATAGACTCAGGCAGCGAGCTCGCGTCGCGCTCGTGATCTATTAATGTAGTGTTTCTTTGTTTCAACTATCCACTTGAGATCGGGTGAAAACTACTATTACCCATATCGTCTAAACGTCCGCCGCGCGTCGACCGAAGCCCGCGCCCCCCTCTAACAAAATGTATTTGCTACATCCGACGCGTGCCGTCTTAACTCTCGTAGTTATTATTTGGACAACTTCTGCATCTAACAACGCTGTAAATTGAAGCTTTTTGTGTAAATAGTGTAGCGAGGAGCCGAGGCCACGAGCGACGCGCGCCGCCGACCGGCCGATCCACTGTTTGTTTTGCTTACGTCATGATCCGACGCGCCGAGTGTATTCGTCGCGGGATATAAATATATGGAGATGTCATAAATGTATTTTTCACCCAATACTCTTGATGTGTTGCACAATAACGATTGGTTTTGCCTATTAACAGTAGAATATGTCCCACGCTTTCCGTGTGTAGCACTGCCGTCGCTAACCCGCCGCTTGACGTCGCGCTTCGGTCGCGGGCCGCGGACTCCCGACTCTTCCGCGACCGTCCTCGCACTCGACGAGCACGACTCTTGTCTTGCCAGTCTCTATGTTTTCACGATCACCTAATTGTTTTCTGCAAGTACAAATCCGGATTGAATGACGTTTTAGTTAACGATAAAGTGATTTTAGTTTGATTTTTAAGTGCACGGAATTGTAAACTGTAGTTGTGTTGAATGTTTTACCTATTATGTAAGTCAACTTGGCGTCGCCGAACGCACGTCTGCCCATATTTAAAATATTTATCGATTTAAATTTGTATGTTACCTTTATGTGAAATCTATTTAATAAACGCTATAACTTTACAATTGATGGCATTATTACAAATCCAAAAACTATACACGTCGAGCACCTTCTCCAGCGTCAAGGTAGTTCAACGATTAGATTTGCTTAACCTATATGTATTATGCGTTGCTTTTACTAAAAACTCGTTCTATTTATCGATACTGCATCGGTACAAGAATCATTTTTCTATGAATAAAGCTACATTTGAATACAAATAGGTGAAGCATGACTATTTCTGTAAAACTTCTATTGACTATAGTACTTAGGTGCTCGCGTCATCCGGACTCGATCGTCATCCATCACACAAACAACAGTACGATGACAAAGTACTAATGCTAGCGTTGTCACTAAGCTATCGTTACTGGCGCTAACATTATAGAGACTTGTGCCTGGTTCTAACGTAGTCAGGGGAGCAGTAGACAGCGATAACAACATGTGTACGAGCATACCAAGACAATGCAATACACAACAATGTGTGAAAGGAGCTGTAATTTGAATATTTTTTGTTTTATATTAAAGTTAAATTTATATATACTATACATGCACGCCATATTGAGACTTGACTTGAGATTTGACCTTGAACAATTCTGTTATCTTATTAATTCAGGCTACTAGTCTTTATTATATTTATTTAAGAATAGCAGTAGGCTTCCGCGTTTCCCAAATAATTACAAAGGTCAAGTCTTAAGTTAGCGTGCACTTTATAATATTATTTTCAAAAATAGTTCTGATATCTATTTAAGGTTATCCAAGATTTCATCTTCTACTGCCCGGAATTCGTTTGAAACAGGCATTATTGATTAATAGTCGTTTTATATCGCATCCACATTAAAACTTCATAATAAGATTATAGTGACGCGACAGTTAATCGATATATTATTGGCAACTTATGCATTTAACATTAAACATACTTACCATACTTCAGTACTGATTCTACATACTTTTTAATACTTCTTCAAATATTAACAAAATACTTTGTTTTTTGGTTTTCACAAAATCTTTACTAGCAACTAGATTTTGACAAAATAGTTATTAATATTTTCAGGACCAGATTTTTAAGAAGATAACTTGTTGGTGACAATGAATATAGAGGTGCGCTCACCAAAAAAACTTAACTTGTCTTAAAGTCAATAAAAAACTACATATTTAGTATTTTAATTTTGATAATCGAAATTTGCAATAGGTAGAAACATTTTTCTCATAATCTCATCCAAATCCAGCTTTCAACTAAACATTAATCTTAATACAATTTATATTTCTTGTTCTCAAACGAAAGCAAAGAAATTCTCTTTTTCACAACCTTTGTCGATTTCTAAACTGCACTGTGCTAGATAGGTATACTACTCCGAAGGTCAGTAGCAGTACTCCGATGAACAGAAAATTTACATATTATAATCCTGCTCCGCAGACTAGTGGTTGCGCCTTTGGCGTTGTGTACGGAAGTCATGGGTTCGTTTCCCACCCGTGGCAAAAAAAAAATGTACGTTTTTCTGTACAGTTTGTCATGGTTTGGGTGTTTTTTAAATATAACATACATTATATCGTTGTTTTTAGTACACATAGTACAAGCCTAGACCTTAGTTTGTGACCGGAGAAATATGTAAAAATTGCCCTACATATTATTATATTATATAATTTCAATTACATTAAAGAGGTTTCTGTTAAAAAATACTAAATAATAAAGTAACTATGACGATAGGTATTCAAAAGATAGACGAAGTAATAAAGAAACCTCTATGAGTTGCAAGTGGTTAAAAAAGTGTGAAGTGTGAACTACCTTTAATTACATACCAAGTTCCCGTACCATGCACTTTTCATCAGCACAAGTAGATTGATCTGAAATGTAAAAAAAAGTCAGTAATTTTTGGTTTCTCTTAAATTTAACAATTATAAACCAGGTTTTATTTATATAGTTTCATATACATATGAAACAGTTCTATATATACGAGTGGTGGTATAATTCACAAAAACTTATTGAATCCTTAAAGAAGTAATCTTTAAGTTAAAATAGGTTTGGTCTCTTTTACACATATGAATTTTTATTGATAAAAAAAGCCAAATCTTACTATAATTAAAGTGTTTTCTTCAAGGTCTCAGTCTAGTTTTTAAGACCTACACTGATATTTATAAAAACTTACTGAGTCTTTATATTCATTGTCACCAAAAGAATTCGTAGTTTATAAGACGCCACTTGCCGATATGATTTAGAATAATTTAGACGTAAAAAAATAGCTTATACGATCGACCATATATTTATGTACTAAAATGTCAGATTATACTTTAAAACGAGATATTAAGATGTAAGGGAGGCAGTGACAAGTTGCTAATTTTGTATCAATAAAAAATATCAATATTGGAGGAAAAACTAAATATGTAATATTAAATTTAAATTTTCATTATTCTGTTTTATTGTTTATATTTATTCGTGCCTTCTTTCTATAAAAAGAAATGATTTTTAACTAAAATATTAAATTCCCTTAAATACGGAAAGTTGGAAATAATGGTTTCATACAAAAATGTATTAGAAAATCACTAGGAGTTGGTTTTGTTTAATATATTTAATTTATATAAATTAAAACTTTATTGTTCGCCCCTTTTTAATTTTTTTAATCAAAAATTTATATAGTTTGACTTTTGCAGTTGTTAACTCCTTACTATCGAAATTTATATACATATTAAGGTTTAAATTATAAAATTCAAAAGGCTTTGAGTAATTTTATTATTTTTCCGAAATTAAATCTGGTTAATAAATAAAGTAATACTCGTAAATAACTCAATAATAATTTATGCAAAGTAGTTTATAATAGTCAAAAGATGTAAATAGCTTATCAGCTATGAACTGTCATTTTAGTGCATCGAATTATGAGTCGAACTTTAATGTAAAAAAAAGTTATTAATGACTACTAAAATTAATCAAGAAATTTATTCTAATACTATCCGCAATAGGTGAGGTTCCATATATTACTGGAAAACCTTTTTAAATTGATTATATTACGTTGCAATATTAATGTATAGTTTAAAAATGATATATATATATGGCAATATAATAGCGTCAATTAATTATATATTAACAATACTCGAGCTCGATAAATAAAATATAAGAAAAAGCAGTCCAGTGTGATAATCAATATAAAGTTTAAAAATCTCTTATAATATAAAATATTTAAACAAGGTTTAATTAAAATTAAAGGGAGTGTTGCCTTTTTTAATAAGAGACAGGCAATGCAACCGACAATCCTATATTTGCGCAAATAATTGTTACAATGACTGTTTATTTAACGTTGTTATCAACAGAATATAAAATAACTGAAAGATCTTAGTTAGCATTAAATTTGGTTTGTGAAACCCAACATCGTCGACATCTGCAGTTTACACCACAGTAAGTATACAATTCAGGTAAAAAATATTTGTCCTTAATACATTATTTAATTAATTACACTACAATTTCGTTACATAACTTATATTAAGTATACGTTATACTAAGACCGATTGCTCGATTCATTCAAATTAAATTGAATTATCAATTTCATGGTGTTGATTTACAAAATGTTTATCATTTAACTAACTAACCCTTTCGACTCGTATTTAAAAGGAAATTTCAGTTTGAGGCTAGAGATATATAAAAATCATTAATTGCAGTAGCAAGTAAATTTCTTATTTCCGATTCTATACTTTACATTTATGACCCATTTTTTTGGGGTTATAGTTTTTACATTAGATATACTGAGTCTCTACCATGAGTTTTTGCTTCGTATTAACGTAATGTTAATACGTGAGTAACAACCAATAGGATCGCTTTATTTTTGAAATAAAGCGATCCTATTATTGGTGGTGCGTCACGTTTTAACATTACGTTAATACGAAGCAAAAACTTATAGTAGAGCCTCTGGTTCACAAGATGTATTCATTAAACGCACGGACAAAAACGATTTTCGATAAAAAATACAATAATAATACTACATTAAGATTTTTTTAGTTCTAGATCATAAAAAAAAATAAAGAAAAATATTATAATTTCAACTGCATTGGCTTTAAACTGGATATTTTTATCGTGTTTTTTTTTGACATTAAATGTAACAAAATTAATGCAAATTATTATAGTAAAATATGAATAAAATACTCAGGCAAGTTGCAGTAACGGCCAAGAAAATGTTAACAGTATAAAAGTTTTATGTCATTGCAGACTTTTTGTGCTTTAAGTTATTATTAGGTAAAGCGTATTTTATTATTCTTATCATGCGAAGCTTTTTTCCTTAAATACCTAACTAAAACATTAAGTTTGATATTTGATACCTTCAAAGGAACCCTTGGTGAGACTCCGGTGTCAGTATATTAAAGACCTTGTTGATACCCTATTAGATACAGAGGCTCTATTTTCATCGCTTTATTTTTGGTAACAGGATTGAATAAAGCGATCCTATTGGTTGTTGCTTAGGTATACATAAATCTACAATGCGCAAACCTATGGTAGAGCCTCAGGTATAAATAAATAGGGCAATCGTCTCTTATTTCTTAGACGCTAATGAAGCGATTTTATATAAAAAAGTATGTAGGTATTCACTCAAACATTGAAACTAAATTAATATAGTTATCAAAAAGTAAATGATTTTTAAGAAAATAATAAACTTATCAAAATTTTGTCAGCGAGTTTTTGACTTGGTAGATTTTTTTTAATTCATGAAGTATTTTGAATGGAATGCCCCATTTGAATAATTCAAAAAGTAGTCCATAGGGAAATAAAATAATAATATTAAGGTACATATAACGTGGTTTAGTTTCTAATGGCATTTCTATCAACTTTTACTTCATAAAAAAGTATTTATAGTGACGTAACTATAATATTTGGACATATAGTAAAGAGATTTTATTGTAGATGTTGATTTGTTTTCTAAATTAGTAGTAAATTATTTTATTTTTTATTATTATTTTAAATCGGTCCAGTAGTTTTTAATTTAATTATTAAAAACAAAAATACAAATCTCTCTTTATAATATTGGTATAGATACCTACCTCGGTAAAAAATACATCCAGTACAAAAATAACAAAACGAATAAGTTAGCAATAGTAACGACTTCTTCGCATGTTTTAGTTAAACCCTCGTCTGGTAAGTGGAGTTAAAATAAAACAAGTAAGACCTAAATAATGCTAATTAATAGACGGTAACTTTGTCACATTTCACATTAAATACGTGGTAAAAATTGTATTATATACAATATTTAATTTGTCATTTATAATAAATTTAAATCGTTATTTACCTTGAAATTATATTAAAATTGAAATACAATTCTTCTATATTTTTTTCAAGTATTGCTGCAATGATTTCTATAGTAATACACATTGGCAGTTGTTAAACCCCTAAGTGAAGGTGATGTGTGTGTGCGGGCAACAAAGGGGCGACGGAGAAAGTCTTCTGGAGGAGCATTGGCGCTGTTTTGGGATAATGAAGTTTTTAATCAGTTCGCGTAGGTATAACTGACTCCTGCGGGATATAACATTTTGCAGCAATAATGAAAAATGTCATATATGAGCAATTGAAGGTTATGTAATTGATAGCATGTAATTTTGAGAAGTGGTTTCGTATATATCTAGGAATAATTTTAGGAAACACGAAATTGCATTTTAGCCTAAATGTATTCAATCTAGTAAGAATTTAATAAAGAAGGATGATCCAGTTCAGGAATGGCTTTTCGTGGAACTTGCTGAACCGAATGGTGTAATTTACACGAAGTTTGCAGCCCTGACTTTTAGGTCACAGAGTAAAATGCAGACCAGCACAGTACAGTTTGTCGTCTACCAAATCAACGTATGCAGGACGCTCGTGCTAATTTTATAACTGAAATATACGTGCCGCTAAACAGCATCTTGTACTTTTCTTGACTGAGGGATCCACTTTTCTTGACTGAGGGATCCACTTTTCAGTCGCAACGGGAATAGAAGAATAGCGAACAGGATAAAGTGCTTAAAAATCACATGTGATAAATACGTGAATATAATCCTTAGATTATATTAATTTCATAAGATTAGTACTTATAAAATATATATGATTTATTTCTTTCAAGTAGGTATTGAAAAAGTTAATGCGTATTAAAAATAATATACGTATCATTTATTATTACTTAGGGCCAATTTTCCAATCATCAGATAAAGTTTTTCATCAAATGAAGAATTTTGATAGTTATTCATACAAGTTAAGTGTCAAATAACTTTATCTGACGATTCGAAAATCAGTCCTTAATAAAATAAATAAATATTCACTCATTTGTTTCTTTCGATATTCCCAAAAAATATATCCTAGCCTTATAAGGTCAAAGTAAATAACGCCCAGTTTCTACAACGATAATCAAAAATATTCTGTGATCAAATTAGTTAACTAGGCACATTGGCAGTGACACTTTATATGTAGAGGGAACCGAATGGCGAGTGGTATCTGGAGCTGGGCCAGAGCCCCCTCATTTCGGCCGAATTGACCCCAAGTGGACTGGACGGTAATATAGGGGTGGGTCTATGATAAAAAAGAGATTACCAGAGGTAATGCCGCTTCAGTCCTCGGTATGGTTCATGAAGGTAAAAACCGTGCCCGTCCGCGCGACGCGGGGCGTGTTTTTTTAGCTTCATGGTATGGTTGGTTTCAACGAACTGAACTATCTTCCATAAAATATTTTTCTATTTTTATTAGTTTACTTACTCCTTACTTAAAATTAAATAAGTTCAGAGCATTTGTGTATTGTGTTCCTGCGATTTGTACAAAAAAAACGTTTATTCAACTGTTAAAATGCCTAAGTTTTTAACAAAATTAAACAAAATTTTATAAATTATGGAAAACAATATTTTCAGCTGATTAGCAGAAAATATTGTTTTCCATAATTTTAGTAAAGAAGGTCCAGACGAAGTAGTCGTCATGCCTTGTCCTGGTTGACATTCGAAAGCTACTAACGATGAAAGCATCGAGAAGCTGGTGATCGAAACTCGTAGTACGAGTCTTAGGCTCAAATGTGAACATATTTTTTTAAATAAATTGCGTCACTACACGTTAGGTTCGCAAGATCAATCTCATTCCCACTAGTTCAACTGGTTAGTACAGACGAATGGCAATTTTATCAATGGTTTACCTAATATATTTTTAGTAGTTGAACAATTGTCACTAAATGTGTAGTTGTATGAAATATAAAAATAAAATAAAAATCAAGGATGCCTTATGGCGCCCGAGACCGCTTAGATGGCCTCTGGGTACTCAATGGAGGGGTTTTTATACTCGTCGTAGCCGATGGTATAGGACTGAACAAGCGGTTAGCTCGTCGCGATGTTTGGATAGACTCAATAACTCATCTATAAACAGTTTCACAAGTTGGTATAGTGGAACTGGTACCGACAGATTAACGTGCTCTCCGAGGCACTATAGTTGTGTTGTTAAACAAATGTACAAATTTTTAGATTAAAACGCATTTTTAAGTCTAAGATCTAACCAACACGGTCACCACGTATATTTTAAATTAAACCAAAATAAAAAAAAAACGTGAAGTGTAGTGAAGTGAAGTAAAGTGTATTGCATTGAAGTGTAAGTAAAGTGAGTAAACTATACTGAAGTGTACTATAGCGAACTGAACTCTAGTGGAGTAGACTGGAATGGAGTTAAGTAAACTAAGATAGTATGGGATAACTCTTCGGTTAACTTAATTTCCCTAAATTAGTTTGCTTAACTTTAACTCAACTTCAGAACACACCACTTTGCTTTACTTTATTTCTTTTTACGTTATTTTATTTATAATAGTTACATCTATTTACTTCTTTAACGGCAAAAAATACATATAACTATATTCAGTTGAACTTGTGGCAAAAGCGTATCACTAGTGGGAATGAATGCCGAAAATGCTCAATTTTATTCCATAGTAACGTTTTTCTTTGCATTTGAGCATCGAAAGTATGTGGCCCAGTTGAGTATCGCTGTTGTTGAGTTACGCATTAATGTATGGTTAAACATTAAAATTTGTTTGTAAAAAAAACAGCTTTTCAAAACAACTTTTTACAGTATGCCACTTGTTTATGAAAAATATGTTAATTCACCAGTATGTGCAAAATAGATATATATTGTAAATTGGTCTACCATGTGAAATTTATCCAACCTAATGCTTGCGTTACCCTTAACTATTCTTAGCAGACTGTTAAAAAATGTTTATATTTTTATTTTTTTCTATAAACTAATATTATTATGTAAAAGTTTTTACTCGGAAAAATCGTCTGTCAATACATTTTACATGGAATTTAAATAAGTAAGACTGTAAAAAGTTCTTTTAAAAAGCTGTTTTTTTACAAACTAATTGTAATGTTTAACCATACATCAATGTGTATAGAATCTTATTTAATACATTTCGCTGTTGTTTATGGCTAAAAATATGCATCCTATTTGGCAGACTGTAAAAAATTGCTATTTTTTTTCTATCACCAGCTGAGCTGACAGTCTATAGTAAACATTACTCGACTTGCGCCAGAAAAGAATCACTTATTCGGCTATACCTTAATGTGCCTACGAAAAGTGTATGAAATTCACTAATAATTAAATCGAGACCAAATATATATATGTGACAAATTTTAAAATATAACCAACACAATTATTTATTATATATTTTTTAATTAAAATTAACAAGTTAATTATTCGAATGGTAAATAAGTTAATGTCCCAAATCCTTTAATTTCAAAGGAACCTTTAACCAGGATAAATCCTATATGTACAGGATGAATTTTGAAAGGTTGTACTTTGGGCTAACATGAGGCCCTACTGATTAAATTGAAGAACCTTTCCCATGGAACCATGTGTCGCAAAAGGAAAAAAATGCCTTTTCCATACAAAATATTAACATACTAGTAATGTTAAAATGACCAATTTTTATGGGGAAGCCAAAAATGTTTTTCATTTGCGACACATGGTTCCATGGGAAAAGTTGTTAGATTTGATCATAAAAGCCTCATATTATCCCAAAGTACAACCTTTCAAATTCACACTGTATATATAAATATATATATATATATATATATATATATTAAAATTATTCCCCCCTTGGGTCACGCCATAAATTGAGAATGATTTAACTGTAATTTTATTCATATTTTTTTTAATTATTTTTATTGCCACATCAATTCATATTACAATTAGAAAAAAGAATGTACAATTGGTGGATAAAAAAATAGTAAATAAAACAATTTAAATCAAGTTAATATGATGTGGACAAGGGTCTTGGCTCAGCTTCAGTCTGCTGTGCATCACATATTGTGGTGGACTGCTGACGCTGTTGTTATGCCAAAACCCTAAACACAAGATGAGGCCGGTTTACATTTTTAATTTTTCAAATCGGACATTCCATTTACATCATGAATTAAAAATACCGACAAGTGCAAAAACTCGGTTTCAAAATGTCTCGATTTGCTTACTTTATTTTCAAACACATTATTTACTTTTTGAAAATATTAATTTACTTTCAATGTTTGAGTAGAGACAAACCTTATTTTTTCAATTAACCCTTTACCAACCATCGGCTACCACGAGGTGGGATTAAAAACCCCTCCGCTGGGTACCCTGGTGCCGTCTAGGCTGTCTCGGGAACCGTAAGGCACCCGTGATGATATATATATATATTTATATATACTAACTTTGAGAAATTAGAGACTAATATTCTATTGGATATAAGGTCAAAATGTTCTATAATATAGTCATTCCAAATGTCAAGTAAGTAGGACCAGTAGTTTTAGAGATTTTTATGTAGACATACAGAGAGACAACAAAGTCTTACAATAAGGGTTCCTTTAAAGTACATATGGCATACTTAACGTTTTAGTTAAATAAAGAAAAAAAAATTAACAACATTTTACTAAATTAATTGGATATCAAATGCAAGTCAAAGTTAAAATTTGACATATTTATTATCAAATAAATATGTCAAAAAATAATATTTATCAAATTTTAACTTTCATACGAAGTTGATACACAATTTATTTAGTAAAATAAAGCCCCAGGCCAGTTGAAACACATCGCGAGTGAAACTATAATATGTTTTACCAGAGTATACTGTGTGTACTGTAACTGTCGAAAAACATTATATTGCACGTCCCACCGAAAAAACGAAAAGGGTAGAAATATAATAAGAAATATAATAGGCGTTACTGTCCCTACGTTAAGGGCACTGCATTCGTAACCGCTCCGTGTTCTCCACACAAAATTAGCTTTCGCACTTCCAATAATATTCGATTACTGTTTGTCGCAGAATTAAAATATATTTTTTGTCGGTCATTGTATTTATTAATATTTCTGTGTACCCAACATTGTGTATTATTTAGATTTTTTCGTAATCAGAAAAAAAACTTTATTAACATTATAAAACAGAAAACCCACAACAGGTATATACAAGGGGAATTTTCAAATGTGCCTTTAATGTTAAATCCTAAACTACAAGGAATGCGAAAATGCTCAAAGGAGTCTCGGGTCGATTTTGATAAAAACTAAAACTGCATCATTAGATTTTACGAAAATTTTATTCTCCTAGCCGGGAATCGAACCGGTTGATTTTGATAAAAAAAAACTACGTTTGTTTGGGCCTCAAGTCGACTCCAGGGCCCTTAAGGACACGGCATTCGAAATCGCGAACTCCGCGTTCACCCTACAAAATGAGCTTTCGCACTTCCAGTAATACTCGAATACAGTTTGTTGCAAAATTTTTATTAATATTTTTGTCGGTCATTGTATTAATTATTATTGTATTGGGTATTTTTTTTCTTTATTTTTAATCAGAAAAAAACTTTTATTTATTATAATACAAATATATATATTACCCACAACAGTAGATTTTTGCGTACAATTACCATCACAAACATAATAATTAAACTTACAGTAACAGCCAAGTTACTATATTGGAAGTAGGTTTGTAGGGGAGTCAAGCAAGGCTACTGCAGAGCCCTTAAGCGGAGCTCTACATGACTGGATTGACTGTTCTCAGTCGCATCCTTTTTCATCGATATTTTGACGTTTAAATGATTTTATACGAACAACCATGCCTTATTTTGTGCTATTCTGGAGTGATAGTTGAACTAAAAATGTGTATTTGGGCGTGTGTAGTACTATCGTCGATAAATTCAAATTATATTTAAATTCTAAGAATATAAGAATTATCTGTTGATCAGAACTACATTAACAAAGTGCACGCAAAATTAAACCTTATGTCACACTTTTAAGATCTATTTATTGAAAGTTTTTCGCAAAATTACCACGCTACTCAAATAAATGTGAACGGTATTGATTTGCTTGCCACGAAAAAGTCGCACTTGCACTCCATTAAACAAGGAAAGGAACAAATTTAAATTAAAATCGTTCTACTGCCCTATAGGTGAGTAGAGTAGAGGTACTTCCGATAAGAAAGAACGAATAAGATAATGTTGTCGATATAATTTCATCTCAATTGCATTAACATTAAGGTTAAATTTCTATTTTTATCCTTCTTTATTTTATTCATAAATGGCTCGCTTTATACTTATATAGAAAAACATCATCAACAAAAAGGTTAAAAAATAATAATCAATAGCTATTGAATAAACATTAGGTTAAGACAAAAAAAAACTTCACAAGGGCTATTATAGTAACAGCACAGCACACAAATCTGGAAAAGAAACATTCATACTTATGTTAAATAAATACAAAGGTTTAAAAAACTAAATTTCTTTACTCTTTATTCTGTGGCACGTCCCATTGCAGCTGCCGATTTTGTAGATCTGTTATTGCCAGGTAGATAAATAGAACTTGACGTGCTCTAATAAAATATTAAATTAATTATCCCTAGTTAACAAGTCCATTCTTCCTTGATTTCGATATCCCAGAATTGAAACAAAGGTGATTTTCTTTATATACAATTCGAATATTTGTTTATTTTTTATGTATGATTACGCATTTTTTAATTGTTAACCAATTTTGATGTATTTTATATATATTATTATCTTGAAGATTTGGAGAATTTGAAGTTGGCACTAACTTGTAAAATAACCAAATAACACAAAATTTACAGGTATATAATATTATAGTCGATATTGGTGATTTTGTAGTGAAAAGTAGAAAACAAAAATAAATACAAACTTGTTATCATACTTTTTAGTAAACTTGAAGCCGGTTTTATTTTTTGTTATTTTCGTAAAATATTAATACTTATGCAATAATAATAAAAGGGAATCGAAATTATTGAAAAAGTAAGTTTTTTTTTATCTTTCGTAAATTGTAAATGATATAATATAAGGTAAAGTATGCACATTAATTAATTATTATGGACGTACGTGATGACCGAGTTGGCTAGAACTTAGACTTAGGTCCCTGGTTCAAACTCCGGTGTGTACCAATGAGTTTTAAATCTAAAAATGATTTGTTTAACTACACCACTATAGTGCCTCGGAGAGCACGTTAAACTGTCGGTCCCAGTTTCACTATACCAACTTGTGAGACTGTATATAGATGGGTCATTGAGTCTATCCAAACATTGCGACGAGCTAGCCACCCGGTGTAGACTCATACGTCGGCTACGACGAGATGGGATTAAAAACCCCTCCGCTGAGTACCCTGAGGCCGCCTAAGCGGTCTTGGGCGCCTTAAGGCTGTGATAATATATATATATATATATATATATATATATATATATATAATATAAGGATGATTAAAAAACATAAAATTATATTTAATATTATAAAATGAAAGGTAGATTAAAAAATATAAAAACAATTCTATTTGCTTAAAGACTTGCATTCTTTTGCAATTCCAGTAATTCTCCACTACTGTTTGTCGCAGAATTAAAATAATATTTTTGTCGGTCATTGTACTTTTTTTAGTCAACAAATCCTTTTTAATATTATTAATAATACAGAAGTAAAAAGTATAAATAAGAATTTGGAAAATTATATAATATTTATAAAATTTAATTAGGTAGGTTTTATTATATATATTTTTAGTTTATATACTTAAGATGTTTAATTTTTTACATTAACTTATTTATAATTACAAATATGTTATTGTTTATAAGAAATAGTATAAAATAACAAATTCTATGTACCTACTTAAATATAATTAAATTAGAACTTCGACTAACAGCCAAGTTGTAATATTGGAAGTACGTTTGTGTTAGAACGACCGCAAAGCCCTTAACTCCTACCACATTTTGCCCCTTATAAAAATATTTATGCTTTGGTTAATCTAATTAGTGTTCTGACATTGTCGCTCTACTGCTTTTTGTACAAGAATAAAATATATTCATATCTTAAATATCGCTAAAATCCATACTAATATTACAAATGTAAAGTTAGAAACTTAAATTAAAAAAAAAAATATAAACTGGGGATGATGGGACTGTATTAAAATCCCCAGATTTTAATACAGTTCATTTAATGTCATGAGCGCATTTAAACTGAATTAACTTTGCATTATTTTAATGATAGTTTGGACATCGTTTATTATTTTATTAACTTTACAATCGATAAATGTCTACTCTGACTACAAACAAACCTATTGCATTTTATCCATCATATAAATACGTTTGAAATAATAAAAATACCAAGAGGTTTTTGCCTACCATCATACCCCATGGCAGTTATTATTTATAATTAAATTATGTTATACTTTTTTTACAGAGTCAAAAACGTATGGCAGAAAAACTTTTCAAGACAAGAATGAAATAACAACTGTGAAAGGTTCTGATTTTGCCTCTAACGTCACTGCGTTTCAACATACAGAAGAGTCAAAACTCTTAAATATTGAAAATGTGCAATCTATTGAAAATATAAAAATGGTATCAGACGTTCCATGGCGAAAACGTAAACAATCACTTGATAAAGTGGACCAGTTACAGCCCAAAACTTGGCGACGTGACCGATCTACTATTGAAACTCAACAATTCTCCACTCTAGAAGATATAAACATACTATCGTTGCAAAATGAAGAGACTGTTAAAAGAACTGAAATAACGCAACAAGAAGCTACTAATGACATTATAGAAACGAAACATTGGAGAAAAGTTCGCCCGACTAATAAATCACAAATACTAAAAACAGAAGAGGATACTATAATACTAAATGTTGTTAATAATGAAAAAAAATATATAACTGAGTCACAGGAAGTACAACATTGGAGGAAACCTAGACAAGATAAAATTAAAGAAGAAACAGAAAGATTACAGATAGAAAATATTTATGAACAAGGAGTACCTGAAGAGGCTATACGACCTCAAATAAAACATTGGAGAAAAGAAAAAAATATACTTCAATCTCAAGAAGACAAACAAAATGAATCTCAAAATGTCATCAAAGATGAAGTGAAAGATATTAAAGAAAAAACAAAACAAATTATGCCAGAGCAAAGAAGGAAAAGTATCCCTTGGACGGAGGAAACGGTCAAACTACGGCCGACTAAATTAGAAAAAGTCCCAATAGTGAAGGAAAAAATTGAAGATGTTGCTTTAAAACAAGTAAGAAAAGATAGCAAGCAAGGAGCAGAAACAGTCATGATTGAACAATCATTGACTTTTGAAGAAGATACGATAATATTAAAAGTAAAAGATGAAATCCATGAAAAGGCTAGTATTGATGAATATCCCACATGGAGAAATAAACAAACTGAAGCAAGAAAATGGCCGACAGACGAGAGAAAACTTACAAAAGAAGAACCAAAGGAAGAGATAGGGTTGAAATCGATTCCCAAAAAAAGTGAACCCGAATGTCTTAAAGTAGAAGACACAAAATTAAAGCCTATTAAAGATGGACAACCAAAAGAAGAAATAGAATCTAAGGAAAGAGGATGGCCAACTTACAAAAGAAAACCAAATGAAGAACAACCGAAGGAAGAGGTTATATTGAAACCAATTTCTAAACAAAAAGAACCTGATGAATTACAACCAGATGAATTAAAATTAAAGCCAATCAAGAAACAAAAGGCTTTAGAAGAAAAAGAAACTCAGGAAAAAACATGGCCAACTGGCAAAAGAAAGCCTATAGAAGACGAGCCAAAGGAAGAAGTAAAATTAAAACCAATTCAAAATCAAAAGGTACTTGAAGAAATAAAACCAGAAGAAACAAAACTAAAGCCAGTAAAGAGAGAAATGAAGCTTTTAGAAGAAATTGAAACTAAGGAAAAGACATGGCCAACGGATAAAAGAAAGGTAAAGGAAGAGGAACCAAAAGAGGAGGTATCCTTAAAATCAATTGCAAAACCAAAGGTACAAGAAGAAATTAAACCAGAAGAAACAAACTTAAAAACAATAAAAAAAGAAAATCCTTTGGAAAAAGCCGAAACAAATGAGAAAATATGGTCTAAAATAAAACCGAAAGAGGAAGAACCACAGAAAAAAGAAACATTAAAACTAATTCCCAAGCAAAAAGAAGAAGAGGAAGAAATACTTGAAATAAAACATTGGAGAAAACCTAAACCAGGAAAACATGTTAAGGAAGATGTTGAAATATTACAAATAGAAGACCAAAGAAGAGAAAGCATTCCGTGGACTGAAGAGCCAGTTAAACTTCGTCCAACAAAATTAGAAAAGAAACCTATAGTAAAGGAAAAAATTGAAGATATCTCGCTAAAACAAATAAGGAGAGGTAGCAAACAAAATACAGAAACAACGATGATTGAAGAACCCGTTACGTTTAAAGAAATAGAAAAACGAAACACAGAACAATCAAAGCAGACCGAAGAGAACCAAAAGACGGAAAATATGCAAGAAGAACCTAAAATAGTATCAGGTAAAAAGGATGATAAACTAACAATTTCAGTACATATCACACCAGACAAAGGAGACACCAACGTTACCAAATTAGATAAATTACTTCCATCAAACACTATTCAAATATTAGAGGAAATACCTGAAACAATACAATATACCACAGTTAAATCAGAATCAGGTATAATTGAACAGGTAAAAACCTCTAAAAGAGTATTAAAGAAAAAAAAAGGAACAAAGCAAGAAGTTACAGAAATAACCACAGTTCAAAAAGAAAATGATGGACCTGTTATAACTGTTCAAGTCACTGAAGAACCAGTAGAACAAACAATAACCCCAGAGATTCTTGAAATGCCCGAGGAAATAGTACTTGAAAAAGCAATCTCCCCAGAAGGTAAGACAATACAAAAAAAAGTAACAAAACGCGTTATTAGGAAAAGAGTAGGTCCAAAAATAGAAACGACGGAAATAATATCAACCCAAGAAGATGACAAAGAACCCACAGTTTCAATTAACACAATTCAAGAAATAACAGATGACACCATTACAGATTTAATTATACCAAGCAATGCACAAATAGTCGAAGAGCTGCCAGTAAATATTATACACACAACAATAAAAACAAACACGGGTGACACTAAACATGTTAAAACCTCTAAGCGTATAATCAAGAAAAACAAAGGATTGAAACAAGAAATTACCGAAATTATAACTGTGCAAAAGGGTGATGAAGCTCCTGTCTCAACTATAAAAGTTATTGAACAAATTGCCTCTATAGAACAAAAACCATTAGACATTATTGAAATGCCCGAAGAAATTATTGTAGAAGAAACTAAGACACCAGAAGGTAAAACCAAACAAAAGAAAACAACTAAAAGAGTAATTAAGAAAAGAGTAGGTGGAGAGTTACAAACTACAGAAATATTAACAACACAGGAAGAAGATAACAAACCTATTATTACAGTACACACTACACAAGAAACTATAGATGCCACAATAACAGACTTCAGTGAAATTAATACACCAGTTACGTCCCACACATTTAAAGAACTACCGGAAAAGGTAGAAATCCCTACTATGGAATCTAAAATTATAGACACATCTGAGCGTAAGATCCAAAAGAAAAAGGAACCTAAGCAGAAATGCACAGAAATCTCTAATATACAAGTTGACAATGAAACTCCGATATCAACTGTAAAAAATATTAAAGAAGACATTCCTATTGAAGAAAACCTCAAACCACTGGAAATAATAGAAATGCCAGAAGAAATTACTGTAGAAGAAACAAAGTCACCAGAAGGTAAAACGAAACAAAAGAAAATAACTAAACGCTTAATAAAGAAAAAAGTAGGACCAAAGTTAGAAACATTACAGATAATAACTACACAGGAAGACAATAAAGAACCTATAATTGAAGTACACACCACGCAAAAAATTACAGATAATACTGCCAGTGACATAACAGATACCTACATACCCGATACTGCCCAAATAATTGAAGAACTTCCAGAACTGGTAGAAATATCGACAGTAAAAACTAAAAATGGGGACATTAGACAAATTAAAACCTCTAAACGTATAATTAAAAAGAATAAAGGTCCGAAACAAGAAATTACAGAAATTACAACTGTGCAAAATGATGATGAAGCTCCAATATCAAGTGTAAAAGTAATTGAAGAAACGGTTAACGTAGAAGAAAAAGCCAAGCCTTTGGAAATTATAGAAATGCCTGAGGAAATATTTTTTGAAAAGACAAAGACACCAGAAGGAAATATAAAAGAAAAGAAAATTACTAAACGCATATTAAAGAAAAAAACTGGTCCAAAATTAGAGACAACCGAGATATTAATAACACAAGAAGACGATAAAGAACCTTTAATTACAGTAAATACAACACAACAAATTGTAGATGCCGCACTTACAGACTTTAAAGACAGTTATAAACCAGTAAAAGCATTAATAATTGAAGAACTGCCAGAACAGGTGGACATTTCTAATGTTAAATCAAAAACTGGTGAAACCAAACAAATTAAAACTTTAAAGCGTGTAATAAAAAAGAAAAAGGAACCCAAAATGGAAATCACTGTAATAACCACAGTACAAAGTGATGACGACACTCCAGTTACAACTGTGAAAGTTATTGAAGACGATAAACCTTCAGAGGAAAAACAAAAACCATTAGAAATTATCGAAATGCCAGAACAGATAATTGTAGAAGAAACTAAAACACCAGAAGGCAAGACAAAGCAAACAAAAATAACTAAACGCGTCATTAAAAAGAAGGTAGGCCCAAAATTAGAAACAACAGAAATTTTAACTACACACGAAGACAATAAGGAACCCACAATTTCAGTACACACCACCCATGAAATAACTGATAGTACAGTTACAGGCTTTACTAATACTTACATACCAGAGACTGCACAAATAATCGAAGAGTTACCTGAACATGTAGAAATATCAAGGGTTAAAACGGAGACTGGAGAAACCAAACAAATTAAAACTTCCAAGCGTATAATTAGAAAAAAGAAAGAACCGAAAGAAGAAATTACTGAAATAACTACAGTGATAAAAGATGACGAAGTCCCGGTTACAACTGTAAAAATTACTGAAGAAATACATACAGAAGAAAAACCTAAACGTTTGAAAATTGTCGAAATGCCGGAAGAAATTTTTGTAGAAGAAACAAAGACCCCTGAAGGTAATATAAAACAGAAAAAAATAACTAAACGCATAATTAAAAAGAGGGTAGGTCCTAAATTAGAAACAACAGAAATTTTAACTACACACGAAGACGGTACAGAACCCACAACTTCAGTACACAGCATTCATGAAATAACTGATAGCACAGTCACTGATTTTACTGATATTTTCACACCAGATACTGCACAAATAATCGAAGAACTACCAGAACACATAGAAATATCTACGGTTAAAACTAAAACTGGAGATATCAAACATGTTAAAACTTCAAAGCGTATAATCAAAAAGAAGAAAGGGCAGAAACAAGAAATCACAGAAATTACAACTGTGCTCAAAGACGACGAATCTCCGGTTACAACTGTCAATGTTATTGAAGAAGATGTTCCTACTGAAGAAAAGTCTAAGCCATTAGAAATTGTCGAAATGCCGGAAGAAATTGTTGTAGAAGAAACGAAGACACCAGACGGTAAAATAAAACAAAAGAAAATAACAAAACGAATTATTAAGAAAAAGATAGGCCCTAAATTAGAAACAACAGAAATTTTAACTACAGAAGAAGACGGTAAGGAACCGAAGACTTCAGTACACACCACATATAAAATAAGTGATAGCGCAGTCACCGACTCAACTTCCATACCAGATACTGCACAAATAATCGAAGAATTACCGGAAGACATAGAAATATCTACGGTTAAAACTAAAACTGGGGATACCAAACAAATTAAAACATCCAAGCGCTTAATAAGAAAGAAGAAAGGACCGAAACAAGAAATCACAGAAATTACAACCGTTACTAAAGGTGACGAAGTTCCAGTTACAACGGTGAAAGTTATTGAAGAAGATATACCTACTGAAGAAAAACCAAAACCACTGCAAATTATCGAAATGCCGGAAGAAATTATTGTAGAAGAAATAAGGACACCAGGTGGTAAGATAAAACAAAAGAAAGTAACTAAAAGAATAATAAAAAAGAAGGTAGGTCCCAAATTGGAAACAACAGAAATTTTAACGACACACGAAGACGGTAAGGAACCTATAATTTCAGTACACACCACCAATGAAATAACTGATAGCACTGTCACAGATTTTACTGATATTTACACACAAGACATGGCACAAATAATCGAAGAGCTACCCGAACATGTAGAAATATCAACGGTTAAAACTGAAACTGGAGATACTAAAAAAGTTAAAACTTCAAAGCGTACAATCAAAAAGAAAAAAGGACCGAAACAAGAAATTACAGAAATTACAACCGTGTTTAAAGATGATAAAGCTCCAGTTACATCTGTCAAAGTTATTGAAGAAGATGTACCTACTGAAGAAAAACCAAAACCACTGCAAATTGTCGAAATGCCGGAAGAAATTATTGTAGAAGAAACAAAGACACCAGAAGGTAAGATAAGACAAAAGAAAGTAACTAAACGTATTATAAAAAAGAAGATAGGTCCTAAATTAGAAACAACAGAAATATTAACTACACACGAAAACGGTAAGGAACCCACAACTTCAGTACACACTACGCATGAAATAACTGATAGCACAGTCACTGACTTTACTGATATTTACACACCAGACACTGCACAAATACTCGAAGAGCTACCTGAACATGTAGAAATATCAACAGTTAAAACTGAAACTGGAGATACCAAAAAAGTTAAGACTTCAAAGCGTATAATCAGAAAGAAGAAAGGACCCAAACATGAAATAACAGAAATAACAACCGTGATAAAAGAAGACGAAGCTCCGATTACAACTGTAAAAGTTATTGAAGAAGATATAATTGCTACAGAAAAGCCTAAGCCACTGGAAATTGTCGAAATGCCGGAAGAAATTATAGTAAAAGAAATAGTGACGCCAGAAGGTAACACAAAACAAAAGAAAATAAATAAACGCATTATTAAAAAGAAGGTAGGCCCTAAATTAGAAACAACAGAAATTTTAACTACACACGAAGACGGTAAGAAACCCACAACCTCAGTCCACACAACACACAAAATAATTGAAAGCACAGTCACAGACTTTACTGATACTTACATACCAGACACTGCACAAATAATCGAAGAACTACCTGAACATGTAGAAATATCAATGGTTAAAACTGAAACCGGAGATACTGAAAAAGTTATGACTTCAAAGCGTTTAATAAGAAAGAAGAAAGGACCGAAACAAGAAATCACAGAAATTATAACCGTGACTAAAGATGACGAATTACCCGTTACTGTTGTGAAAGTTTTTGAAGAAGATATACCCATTGAAGAAAAACCAAAAACACTGCAAATTGTCGAAATGCCGGAAGAAATTATTGTAGAAGAAACAAGGACACCAGGTGGTAAAATAAAACAAAAGAAAGTAACTAAACGGATAATAAAAAAGAAGGTAGGCCCCAAATTAGAAACAACAGAAATTTTAACGACACACGAAGACGGAAAGGAACCTAGTACTTCAGTAAACACCACTCAGGAAATAACTGATAGCACAGTAACAGATTTTACTGATATTTACAAACCAGACACTGCACAAATCCTCGAAGAATTACCTGAATATGTAGAAATATCAACGGTTAAAACTAAAACTGGAGAAACCCAAAAAGTTAAGACTTCAAAGCGTATTATCAGAAAGAAGAAAGGACCCAAACATGAAATCACAGAAATAACAACCGTGATGAAAGAAGACGAAGCTCCGATTACAACTGTGAAAGTTATTGAAGAAGATGTCTCTACTGAGGAAAAACTTAAACCATTACAAATTGTCGAAATGCCGGAAGAAATTATTGTAGAAGAAACTAAGACACCAGAAGGTAAGATAAACCAAAAGAAAGTAACTAAACGTATTATTAAAAAGAAGATAGGTCCTAAATTAGAAACAACAGAAATTTTAACTACACAAGAAACTGGTAAGGAACCCACAACTTTAGTACACACCACTCATGAAATATCTGATAGTACAGTCACAGATTTTACTAATATTTACACACCAGACACTGCACAAATACTTGAAGAACTACCTGAACATGTAGAAATATCAACGGTTAAAACTAAAACTGGAGATACCAAAAAAGTTAAGACTTCAAAGCGTATAATCAAAAAGAAGAAAGGACCCAAACATGAAATCACAGAAATAACAACCGTGATGAAAGAAGACGAAGCTCCGATTATAACTGTAAAAGTTATTGAAGAAGATATAGTTGCTACAGAAAAGCCTAAGCCACTGGAAATTGTCGAAATGCCGGAAGAAATTATCGTAGAAGAAGTAGTGACACCAGAAGGTAAAACAAAACAAAAGAAAATCATAAAACGTGTTATTAAAAAGAAGGTAGGCCCTAAATTAGAAACAACAGAGATTTTAACTACACACGAAGACGGTAAAATGCCCACAACCTCAGTACACACCACCCACAAAATAACTGAAAGCATAGTTACCGACTTTACTGATACTTACATACCAGACACTGCACAAATAATTGAAGAGCTACCTGAACATGTAGAAATATCAATGGTTAAAACTGAAACTGGAGATACTAAAAAGATTAAGACTTCAAAGCGTTTAATAAGAAAAAAGAAAGGACCGATACAAGAAATCACAGAAATTATAACCGTGACTAAAGATGACGAAGCTCCCGTTACAATTGTGAAAGTTATTGAAGAAGATACCACTGAAGAAAAAGCAATACCACTGAAAATTATCGAAATGCCGGAAGAAATTATTATAGAAGAAACAAGGACACCAGTAGGTAAAATAAAACAAAAGAAATTAACTAAACGTATAATAAAAAAGAAGGTAGGTCCCAAATTAGAAACAACAGAAATTTTAACGACACACGAAGACGGAAAGGAACCTACAACTTCAGTACACACAACCCATGAAATAACTGATAGCACTGTCACAGACTTAACTGATATGTGCACACCAGGCACTGCACAAATAATCGAAGAGCTACCTGAACATGTAGATATATCAACTGTTAAAACTGAAACTGGAGATACCAAAAAAGTTAAGACTTCAAAGCGTATAATCAGAAAAAAGAAAGGACTGAAACATGAAATCACAGAAATAACAACCGTGATGAAAGATGACGAAGCTCCGATAACAACTGTAAAAGTTATTGAAGAAGATATGGCTACTACAGAAAAGCCCAAACCATTGAAAATTGTCGAAATGCCAGAAGAAATTATCGTAGAAGAAGTAGTGACGCCAGAAGGTAAGACAAAACAAAAGAAAGTAACTAAACGCGTTATTAAAAAGAAGGTAGGTCCTAAACTAGAAACAACAGAAATTTTAACTACACACGAAGACGGTAAGGAACCCATAACTTCTGTACACATTACCCATGAAATAACTGATAGCACAGTCACAGACTTTACTGATATTTACACACCAAACACTGCACAAATAATCGAGGAACTACCTGAACATGTAGACATATCAACTGTTAAAACTGACAATGGAGATACCAAAAAAGTTAAGACTTCAAAGCGTATAATCAGAAAAAAGAAAGGACCGAAACATGAAATTACAGAAATAACAACAGTCATGAAAGATGACGAAGCTCCTATTACAACTGTAAAAGTTATTGAAGAAGATATAGCTACTATAGAAAAGCCCAAACCATTAAAAATTGTCGAAATACCAAAGGAAATTATCGTAGAAGAAACTAAGTCACCAGAAGGTGAAGAAGGTATAGGTACTACAGAAAAGCCCACACCATTGGAAATAGTCGAAATGCCAGAAGAAATTATCGTGGAAGAAGTAGTGACGCCAGAAGGTAAGACAAAACAAAAGAAAGTAATTAAACGCGTTATTAAAAAGAAGGTAGGTCCTAAATTAGAAACAACAGAAATATTAACTACACACGAAAACGGTAAGGAACCCACAACTTCAGTACACACTACTCACGAAATAACTGATAGCACATTCACAGACTTTACTGATATGTACACACCAGACACTGCACAAATAATCGAGGAACTACCTGAACATGTAGACATATCAACTGTTAAAACTGAAACTGGAGATACCAAAAAAGTTAAGACTTCAAAGCGTATAATCAGAAAAAAGAAAGGACCGAAACATGAAATCACAGAAATAACAACCATGATGAAAGATGACGAAGCTCCGATAACAACTGTAAAAGTTATTGAAGAAGATTTAGCTACTAAAGAAAAGCCCAAACCATTGGAAATTGTCGAAATGCCAGAAGAAATTATCGTAGAAAAAGTAGTGACGCCAGAAGGTAAGACAATACAAAAGAAAATAACTAAACGTGTTATTAAAAAGAAGGTAGGCCCTAAATTAGAAACAACAGAGATTTCAACTACACACGAAGACGGTAAAGAACCCACAACCTTAGTACACACCACCCATAAAATAACTGAAAGCTCAGGCACAGACTTTACTGATACTTACATACCAGACACTGCACAAATAATCGAAGAGTTACCTGAACATGTAGAAATTTCAACAGTTAAAACTGAAACTGAAGATACTAAAACAGTTAAGACTTCAAAGCGTATAATCAGAAAAAAGAAAGGACCGAAACAAGAAATCACAGAAATTATAACCGTGACTAAAGATGACGAAGCTCCAGTTACAATTGTGAAAGTTATTGAAGAAGATACCACTGAAGAAAAAGCAATACCACTGAAAATTATCGAAATGCCGGAAGTAATTATTATAGAAGAAACAAGGACACCAGTTGGTAAAATAAAACAAAAGAAATTAACTAAACGTATAATAAAAAAGAAGGTAGGGCCCAAATTAGAAACAACAGAAATTTTAACGACACACGAAGACGGAAAGGAACCTACAACTTCAGTACACACAACGCATGAAATAACTGATAGCACAGTCACAGACTTAACTGATATGTGCACACCAGACACTGCACAAATAATCGAAGAGCTACCTGAACATGTAGACATATCAACTGTTAAAACTGAAAATGGAGATACCAAAAAAGTTAAGACTTCAAAGCGTATAATCAGAAAAAAGAAAGGACCGAAACATGAAATTACAGAAATAACAACAGTCATAAAAGATGACGAAGCTCCTATTACAACTGTAAAAGTTATTGAAGAAGATATAGCTACTACAGAAAAGCCTAAACCATTGGAAATTGTCGAAATGCCAGAAGAAATTATCGTAGAAGATGTAGTGACGCCAGAAGGTAAGACAAAACAAAAGAAAATAACTAAACGTATTATTAAAAAGAAGGTAGGCCCTAAATTAGAAACTACAGAGATTTCAACTACACACGAAGACGGTAAAAAACCCACAACCTTAGTACACACCACCCATAAAATAATTGAAAGTTCAGGAACAGACTTTACTGATACTTACATACCAGACACTGCACAAATAATCGAAGAGCTACCTGAACATGTAGAAATTTCAACAGTTAAAACTGAAACTGGAGATACTAAAACAGTTACGACTTCAAAGCGTATAATCAGAAAAAAGAAAGGATCGAAACAAGAAATCACAGAAATAATAACCGTGATGAATGATGACGAAGCCCCGATTACAACTGTAAAAGTTATTGAAGAAGATATAGCCACTACAGAAAAGCCCAAACCATTGGAAATTGTCGAAATGCCAGAAGAAATTATCGTAGAAGATGTAGTGACGCCAGAAGGTAAGACAAAACAAAAGAAAATAACTAAACGTGTTATTAAAAAAAAGGTAGGCCCTAAATTAGAAACAACAGAGATATTAACTACACACGAAAACGGTAAGGAACCAACAACTTCAGTACACACTACTCACGAAGTAACTGATAGCACAGTCACAGACTTTACTGATATGTACACACCAGACACTGTACAAATTATCGAAGAGCTACCTGAACATGTCGACATATCAACTGTTAAAACTGAAACTGGAGATACCAAAAAAGTTAAGACTTCAAAGCGAATAATGAGAAAGAAGAAAGGACCGAAACATGAAATCACAGAAATAACAACCGTGATGAAAGATGACGAAGCCCCGATTACAACTGTAAAAGTTATTGAAGAAGATATAGCTACTACAGAAAAGCCCAAACCATTGGAAATTGTCGAAATGCCAGAAGAAATTATCGTAGAAGAAATAGTGACACCAGAAGGTAAGACAAAACAAAAGAAAATAACTAAACGCGTTATTAAAAAGAAGGTAGGCCCTGAATTAGAAACAACGGAAATTTTAACTACACGCGAAGACGGTAAGGAACCCACAATTTCAGTACACACCACTCACAAAATAACTGATAGCACATTTACAGACTTTACTGATACATACATATCAGACACTACTCAAATAATCGAAGAGCTACCTGAACATGTAGACATATCAACTGTTAAAACAGAAACTGGAGATACCAAAAAAGTTAAGACATCAAAGCGTATAATCAAAAAGAAGAAAGGACCGAAACAAGAAATCACAGAAATTACAACCGTGACTAAAGATGACGAAGCTCCCGTTACATCTGTAAATGTAATTGAAGAAGATGAACCTACTGAAAAAAAATCTAAACCATTGCAAATTGTCGAAATGCCGGAAGAAATATTTCTCGAAGAAACACAGACACCAGAAGGTAAGATTAAACAAACAAAAATAACTAAACGCGTCATTAAAAAAAAGATAGGCCCTAAATTAGAAACAACAGAAATTTTAACTACTCAAAATGTTGGCAAGGAACCCACAACTTCAGTACACACTACCCATAAAATAACTGATAGCACAGTCACAGACTTTACTGATACTTACATACCAGACACTGCTCAAATAATAGAAGAGCTACCTGAACATGTAGAATTATCAACGGTGAAAAATGAAACTGGAGATACCAAAAAGGTTAAAACCTCAAAGCGTATAATCAAAAAGAAAAAGGGATTGAAACAACAAATCACAGAAATAACAACCGTGATTAAAGATGACGAAGCTCCGATTACAACTGTAAAAGTTATTGAAGAAGATATAGCTATTGCAGAAAAGACTAAACCATCGGAAATTGTCGAAATGCCGGAGGAAATTATCGTAGAAGAAGTAGTGACGCCAGAAGGTAAGACAAAACAAAAGAAAATAACTAAATGCGTTATTAAAAAGAAGGTAGGTCCTAAATTAGAAACAACTGAGATTTTAACTACACACGAAAACGGTAAGGAACCCACAACTTCAGTACACACTACTCACGAAATAACTGATAGCACATTCACAGACTTTACTGATATGTACACACCAGACACTGCACAAATAATCGAGGAACTATCTGAACATGTAGACTTATCAACTGTTAAAACTGAAACTGGAGATACCAAAAAGGTTAAAACTTCAAAACGTATAATTAAAAAGAAAAAAGGATTGAAACAAGAAATCACAGAAATAACAACCGTGATTAAAGACGGCGAAGCTCCGATTACAACTGTAAAAGTTATTGAAGAAGATATAGCTAATGCAGAAAAGCCTAAACCATTGGAAATTGTCGAAATGCTGGAAAAAAATATCGCAGAAGAAACAAAGACACCAGAAGGTAAGACAAAACAAAAGAAAATAACTAAACGCATTATTAAAAAAAAGTTAGGTCCTAAATTTGAAACAACAGAAATATTATTTACACATGATGGTAAGAAACTCACAACTTTGGAACACATCACAAATGAACTAACAGGTAACACAGTCAAAGACTTTACTGACCCTTACACACCAGACACTAAGCAAAAAATTGAAGAGCTGCCAGAACACATAGGTACGGTTAAAACTAACACTAGAGATCCTAAGCAAATTACAACTTTCAAGTATATTATCAGAAAGGAGAAAGGACCGAAACCAGGAATCACAGAAATTACAAACGTGCTAAATAATGACGAACTGCAGGTGACACCTGTGAAAGGTATTGCATATGACGTACTTGCTGAAAAAAATACTAAACTATTGGAAATTTTCAATATGTCGGAAGAAATTACTGTAGAAAGAACGATGACACCAAAAGGTAAGATAAAACATAATAAAATAAATGTACGTATTAAAATTAAAAATTTGGTAGATCGTAAGTTAGAAACAAAAATATTATTTACACACGTAGACAGACGGTAAGAATTCCACAATTTCAGTACACACAAACCATAAAAAACCTGATAGCACACATAATCAATACTGCGATCAATACTTACTACTGCGATACCAGACCTTAGAATTTCTTTTTCTAAATACCAGACACAGTAAACAAATTAAAACATCGCATCACTTTCTTTTAGGTTACCTATAGTGTCTTCTAAGCATTGTTCGTAAGTTTGTCAATGTATAATAAAGTGGAAGCAATAAATTCCTTCTGATTATTGCGATAAAAGTGGGTTAATAGGATGGAGAGGACTAGGAGAAAATGAGAAATGGCAAATGACCGTGAGATGAGGTACTTCTGCCAAATTGAAGATGAAATGAAAAACAAACGGTAAAATGAGTATAGAGATTATACCGAATGAAATTTAAAACCCTAGTAACTACTACACCAATTACATTGTCTTAAAAGGCAAAATAATTATTTCATGTAAACCTTTAGATGCATTTATGACGAGTTAAAAAATATATTTATAGTTGGTTGGAATTTCGAAAATATTTTCAGACCTGGGACCAATCTTGAACCTTCACCTAGAGACTATTAGACGAAATTCTAGACACATTTTTTTATATTTAAATGACTTTAATTTACGCAAGAAGTTGCGGGTTGGTAAGTTGTTTTTACAATAGATTGTATACATATTATGTGATTTAGACTGATTTTAGGTACTATGAAACACAAGTAAAAATAAAAACTCGGTAATAAAGCGGCACGCGATATGTTTATGAGTCGTTCGACAAACTGACCAACAGACGCGACGCTGGACGCATTGCTGCAACAGGGGTGAAAGAAAAATACTCAACATACAAATCGCGAAGTCGCGTTCTCCATACATAATGAGCTTTTGCACTTACAGTAATACTCGACTATTTATTGTCGCAAATTTAAAATAATATTTCGTCGGTCGTTGTATTAGTTAATCTTTTTGTGTTGTGTTTTGAGAAAAAAAAACCGTCTATGGTATTCTAAATTAATACTGATAATGTGCGAGCTCATCACTATGTTTATATACCAACTATAACAATATTATATTTTATAGTAAAATAAAATATAATATTGACACGTTTTACGCTAAAATAAAGTATAAATAATATACTTCATATAAATTATAAAGAAATTAAAAAATGTTCCAACTTTTTTATATGCATCATCATTTAACCTTTCCAATTTGATCTTAATACGTGTGTTACTTGGTCTCCCATGGTCATGGTTATCCCTCGCTTTTATATATCTGGTTCGTCAGTATTATTATATTACTTTTTTTTTTCTATATGTTTAAATCAGCGGAGCAATGCCTATTCTTTTTTCAGCCCCACTCGTTCTTTTTTTTTGTTTTGTTAATAATATATAAAATTGTAACAAATTACAGATCAAGTACAGGAAGCAAAACGGCGAACAAAGACCAAAAAGAAGACGCAGTCAGAAAAAGAAATAACAAACGAGGAAGAGGTCCCAGTAGAAAAAAATATCAAAGAAATTACCTCAGATGAAGAAGTACAACCTACAACTAAAAAAATATTAACTCCCATTAAAATAGAACGAAAAACATTAGAAAAACATAAGGTACAATTTGAAGACAGTGTTGATTTACCACAATTCGCAAAGCTGAAATTGAAAAAAGCTTCAGTTAAACCTAAAGAAGAAACTACGTCTGTTTCCTTGCAAAAAGTATTATTAAAAAGTAGAATTACGCGAATTAAAGATTGGCCGCCTTCGGAACATAAAAGTAATATAAATTATTTGGGAAGTGTTAGACAAAAAGGAATTCTTTCACGCAATGTAAAAGAAGCAGCAGAAATTAAAAGAAAACCAATTAAAATAACTGAAATACCTGACTATGAAAAACCTGAATTAGAAAAAGCGGAAATTTTTGATTTTACCAAAGATATTCCAGACAAAAATAAAGAAATAATAGATGAAGTTGATAAAGACAATATAGCACAGAAAACTGAGGAAACAAAGTCAAAGCCAATAAAGAAAGAAAAGCATTTGGAAGAAACAGAGACTAAGGAGAAAACATGGCCATCTGGTAAAAGAATACCTAAGGAAGAACAACCAAAGGAGGAAGTAGTTTTAAAACCAATACAGAAACAAAAGGAATCTTTAAAACCAAAACTGGATGAAGAAGAACTTAAGCCAATAATAAAAGAAAAGCCTATTGATGAAATAGAAGCGGAGAAAAAACGGTTAATATTTAAAAGAAAACCAAAGGAAGAAGAACCGAAAGAAGAAGTAATATTAAAACCAATTCCCAAGCAAAAAGAGCCAGAAGAATTAAATACTGAAAAAACAAAACTAAAGCATGTTAAAAAAGAAAAGCCTATAGATGAAATAAAAACTGAGGAAAAAACATGGCCAACTGGAAAGATAAAACCAAAAGAAGAACAACCAAAAGAAGAAGTGGTATTGAAACCAATTCCTAAAAAGAAAGAACCTCAAGAACTAAAACCAGATGAATTAAATTTGAAGCCAATAAAGAAAGAAAAGTCTTTAGAAGATATAGAAACTAAGGAAAAAATATGGCCAACTGGTAAAAGAAAGCCTATAGAAGATGACACAAAGGAAGAGGTAAAATTAAAACCAATTCCAAAGCAAAAGATACTTGAAGAAATAAAACCAGAAGAAACAAAACTAAAGCCAATAAAGAGGGAAAAGAAGCCTTTAGAAGAAATTGAAACTGAGGAAAAAACATGGCCAACCGGTAAAATAAAGCGAAAGGAAAAAGAACCAAAAGAAGAGATATCTTTAAAACCGACCCCAAAACCAAAGGAACCTGAAGAAATTAAGCCAGAAGAACCAAAATTGAAACCAATAAAAAAAGAAAAACCTTTGGAAGAAATTGAAAGTAAAGAAAAGTTATGGCCCAGCGGTAAAATAAAACCGAGGGAGGATGAGCCACAGGAAAAGGTAATCTTAAAACCAATTCCAAAACAAAAGGCACAAGATGAATTAAAACCAGAAGAGTTACTTTTGAAACCAGTAAAGAAGGAGACACCTCTTAAATCAGAAGAGGAAAAAGAAATCCCAAATCTAGTACCAACAGAGAAAGCACAAATTGAAGAGGATTTAGAAGAAGAAATTAAAGAAACTATTACAACTGTGAATAAAAAGAAAGTTAAAAAACAAAAGCAATTAAAAGGTATTAATCTTTTTTTATTTAAGTATTTGTATATCTATTAATATTTTTCGTTCTAATTTGTTGGGTAATCT
Source organism: Monopis laevigella (assembly GCA_947458855.1). Classification (NCBI taxonomy): domain Eukaryota; kingdom Metazoa; phylum Arthropoda; class Insecta; order Lepidoptera; family Tineidae; genus Monopis; species Monopis laevigella. The sequence goes on along the minus strand of OX381576.1, from coordinate 35,008,592 downwards.
ATACTAGAATTTGTACCTAAAATTTATGATTTGTAACTGACAAATCGTTTACAGTATATTCAATTAAATAAATATAAATTATAACATAAAATTAATAAAAACATAAAAAACTTATTTAATCCTTGAATAATACTTTAGTTATAGAAAGATATGGTTACTTTATTTTATCAACGAAATGAATATGCGCAAAAGGACCATACCTTCTATAACTAAAGTATTCTTCAAGGCCTCAATAAGTTGTTATAAATAAGGCCATTTGTATGGAATACCCCATAAACGTTTTAATAATCAGGTTTGTATGAGGTGGCGTCCAAATTTGCGTGGCTTGCACAACCAATCGATGCTATCTCGTCGCACATGTTAATTTTATAATAATGTTCGTACAAACATGTGACAATCAATTACGAGTAAGATACTCAAAAAAGTTAATATAAGTTTAATATTTGTTAATGCGATGCGGTCATCGTTTGCGTGTTCAGCTATTGATAATTAAGACACCGCCAAAGATTTGCTTAAAGCATGTTTTAAGACTTGATAATAAATATACACTTGTTACATCATGCGTAAAAAGTAATGTTAATTATAATATAGAAAAACAAAATCTGTAAATCGTTCAAATTATTATAAAAAAGTATGTGATTTATTTTCGGTTATTTTGTATGCTACCGAAAATAGTTCCATCACGAGTTAATGTAAAAAAACATTCATTTACAGATAAGGACCTTGTTCCTGTAATTTTAAAACCTTTAAAAGCTCATTCGATGCCGGTAAACTCCGATGTAAATCTAATTGTAGAATATGAAAGTGCACCAAACTTTACCATTAAATGGTTTAAAAATAATAAACGTATAAACAACGATGAAACATATGAAATCTTAACAGAATATGGAAAATCTACCTTAAAAATAACTCATCTGGATAAAAATAAAACCGGAAAATATGAAGTAGTAATTGAAAGCAATAACCATTTTGCAAAATCGGCATGTACTGTTAAAATAGTAAAGAGTTTAGAAGAGGAAGTTGTACAATCTCCTATATTTATAGAGACATTAAAACCCATAACAGTTAACAAAAATGATATGGTTATACTAGAAGCTACAGTAGAATCATATCCGACTGCTTCATTTCAATGGTTTATTGGTACTAAAGAAGTTAATGCTTTAATTAAAGAGAATAAATTGGATAATATGTATGTAACGACACGCGAAAACGTTTCATGCTTATGCATAGAAAATATAAATAAAGAATATGAAAGTATTGTAACTTGTAGAGCCGAAAATTTTGGTGGCTCAGTTTCATGCTCCGCATCAGTTTTGTTAGATGATTTTCGACTGAGCGATAAGGATGGTGAGGCTCCAGAAATATGTGTGCCATTAACTTCAACTATCGTAATGGATGGAGATCAAATAGTACTAAAATGTGTTGTTACTGGAAGCCCTATACCAAAAGTACAATGGCAACACAACAACAAGATTCTACGAAAAGCAAGGGATATACAATTTGGTCGACAATCATCAGGATTCTGCGAACTTATTATAAAAGAAGCTTTTCCAGAAATGGGTGGAATTTACAGTATAACAGCAACAAATGAATGGGGCAGTTGTTGCTGCGAATGCAAAGTGGAAGTTGAAGGTGACCACGCTTTGCATGAAGAAAATTTGCATGATCAAAACACTTGCTGACGGAAGAAATACCGTTATGATTTACGTCCGTGTCCACTATAATACTACCTAATAAAAAAGTCCGTGGAGTTAAATTTGCACCAATGGTTTATTTTTTGTTCATCGTAATAAGTGTCACAATGCATTTACAACGCACTAGTGCTATTATTCACCGGTTTATAGTTCTCTTATTTAAGTGGCTGTATGATGTAATAAAACTAGCATGTACTTACTAAAAAAAGGCAAGCAAAAATAAATTGGTGATTACTTAATGTTTCAATAAAAGCATGAATTTGCACTAATGCAGACAATTAAAAAGTATAAAATTTATAAATACATAGATTTTATAAAATACAAACTAAATCATATTTAATAATATTAAATTACACGTTAATAATAATTTACCAACTTATGTGATTTAATCTTATTTATAGCAATCTAAAAATTAAAAAAAATATATATAAAGGTTATCGAATTTGTAGGTAATAATTAGAATAAGGAATCCTTTATTAGAAGGATGTTCCAAAATTCAAATATTATTAACTTGTGCGTTCTCTCGAGAAAAGAAAGAGACGGAGATATGTATTTTGTGTAAATTCTATCTCTTTCTTTTCCTCGAGAGAGAATAATATTAGAATTGTGGAACAGCCCTTAAATAATTAATTCAAGAATAAATGTGTATAATTTCATTATATTTTGAAATCACTTAGAAGTAAAGCATGGGGTTTCTTAAATTAATAGCTTGTAACATTAATAGCGACTTTCATAAAATAAATTGTTTAGATGCTTTTTTTGTTTATTTAAATTAAAAAATATGTTGGTGTATATTTGTTTTTAGTTAAGGAATGAACATTACGCAAATGTATGCACATACACGTCCAATATGTGCATTTATTACACCTATTTATGCATTTATTACAATGATATAGCAATGAATAGACCATTTCAGAGAATGGGTATGATAAAATAATTTAATTAAACTATGAATAATTGAAAATATTTTTACAGCATTCGAGTACGTCGCGAGTGCTGAAGAAGATGTTGTCAGTGACGAGGTCGGTATAGTTTTAACACCAAAATATAAATTTTATATATCAGGTCAAAATGTAAAATCTCTTCAAAAATATTAGACTCTTTCTGAATATCTATACTGAACACTTTTTGCTCTGCTACACTACACACTCGCTACTTTACGTGTGTAATTTCTTTCTTAATATAAAAATATACTTTTAAATGTAAATGTTTGATGTGAAACACCAGATGTTTAATGGCAGATTAAAGAATTAAACAAGAATTTAGTTTAAAATATTTTAATATTAAAATACCTTGTATTTGTATTTTTTGCCAGAATATGATAATATAATATGAAGAACATTACACACATATTGCCCTGGCCAAAAACTAAGCTCTAGGCTTATACTATGTGTACCAGAAACAACTATATTAATTTGTTACACGTTATGTTTTATAAACACCCCAGACCATGATGAACTGTACAGAAAAACATACTATTTTTTTTTGCCATGGGTGGTAATCGAACCTACTACCTCCGGATACAATGCTAAAAGCGCAACCACTAGTCTACGGGCGCGATGAGAATGAGATATTTTACTAGTATAACACCGTAAGCAGCTATTTTGTTCAATTAATAATTTAAGTCCATGTCGACCAAACAAGTATGAATTTTATTAATAAACGTCAAATTACATACAACAAACTAATTAGTCATTTGAACTTTTTTTTTTAACTTTCTTCCTTGTTATTTATAAGAATATAAGAACATTTATTAGTTGATAAGCACACAGGAGGCTTAATAAAGATGTACTTTTATATAGGCATATTATGCCCCTATTAAATGGAATTTTATTATTTAAAAAGTATTTTTTGTAGAAAACCAGTGACATTGAAGAATTTGCACCACGGATTGTCAAGGCGTTACCTACGGTAGTAAACACAACTGAGGGTCAATTAACGAGGTAAGTTTGTTATTTCAGACATAAATTAAAGAAAAAAATCTTGAAGATCCTCCGAAGCTACCCGAATGTGCCCAAAATACTTAGAGCATCGCCTCTCTTTGTTTCCAGCGTTATTAGTTGGGAAAAAATAGGATCTTCTTCGATGATCTCCAGATATATCAATTAAAAGTTTACGAAAATTTAAACTTTTACTTAAACTTTTTTGCTCTGGTCCAAAAAAATGTCTAAAATCTTACGATTTTTTTGCGTTTTTGGTGGAGACTGGAAATACAGAGGGGCGATGCTCTAAGTAGTTTGGGCACATTCGGGCAGCTTCGGAGGATCTTCAAGAAAGTTTCACAAGTTGCTATAGTGAAACTGGGACCAACAGATTAACGTGCTCTCCGAGGCATTATAGTAGTGTTGTTAAACAAATGTACATAATTTTTAGATTGAAAACTCATTGGTAGACACCGGGGGTTTTTGAACTAGGGATCTAAATGTTTTTAAGTCTAAGGTAACCAATCGGCCACTACGTATATGTTTGACTATATATACTATCTGGTTATAAGTTAAACATAAGCCTGTATATACATATTACTTGTTTGCAAACAAGTAATATGTATATATATATATCATCACGGGTGCCTTACGGCGCCCGAGACCGCCTAGACGGCCCCAGGGTACCCAGCGGAGGGGTTTTAATCACACCTCGTTGTAGCCGATGGTATGAGTCTACACCGAACAAGTGGCTAGCTCGTCGCGATGTTTTGGATAGACTCAATAACCCATCTATAAACAGTTTCACAAGTTGGTATAGTGAAACCGGGACCGACAGCTTAACGTGCTCTCCGAGGCACTATAGTGGTGTTGTCAAACAAATGTACATAAATTTTTAAATTAAAAACTCATTGGTACACACCGGGATTCGAACCAGGGACCTAAGCGTTTTTAAGTCCAAGGTCTAACCAACTAGGCCACCACGTATATAATAACCTATAATAATTTTATTTTAGTGAATCTATATGAACACTGCGATGACCTCGTCACTTATTCTTGGGAAAAAATGTACCAATATAAAATATAAATGTCTATGGAGAATCGAGTAATAGAACTGTCAGAAACGGCGAAATAAGTTTTACGCATTTTTTTATTCCTTTAAATTTTTGATCCCCTTACTGATAAGGAACATGGACATTAATAAGTGACTAACGAAGCAATTGCGATTTATTATTCATTTTGTAATATTTATTTATTTAAACACTTGATTGCACAGTAAACAAAAGTTATATGCACAAAGGCGAACTTAATGCTTTAGGCAATACCTACCAGCTAACCGTTAAGATTTGTACGAAGATAAAAATATTATTTTAAAATAAATAAATTATATTTTAGGCTAGAAGCTAAAGCTATAGGAATGCCAAAACCAACAATAAAATGGTTTAAACAAGGAGTGGAAATAAAACAATCCCACGAATATCAAATTGAAGAAATGGATGATGGTACTTCAATTCTTATAATGCCAGAGGTATACCAGGACGACACGGGTGAGGTGAAGTTTGAAGCTTACAACGCTTTAGGCGTCACCTCTACTATCTCCGCATTATCAGTCGAAAGTAAGCTAAATATTATTAATTAAAAAGTACTTATATTTATTATTTTTTATATGAACTAATTTACTTTAATTACAGTTTTTTGTCCAACGATGAAGAACGACTTTGAGAAGAAATAAATTTACTAATAATAACTATCCTTAATTTCCTTTTACCTCGATACTTATTCTTACACTTTTATATACTATACTCATTACACTTATTATACATACTACGTTAACATCGTTCTAATTAAACATTTAGATAATTATGCAGTTGGCTGTACCGACATAGTAACTTAATAAAATACCTACCTACATAGTTTTTAGTTATATGAATCAGCTCTCAAATTAATTTAACTCTTAACTGTTTTCTATATTAATTAGGTTATATTTTAGAGCTACCAGACAACACATACGTACTCGTCACAATACAGATATAATGTACTAAACATATAAAATTATATTACTATTTCAGGTATAATCGGAACTAAGGAGTATAGAAAACCATTATGGGTGACGCACATGGAGGAATTGCAAGCGGCATTAAAAGGTAATGCAAAACTAAAGAAATTTATAACATTGGTTTTTAGCTTTAAAAACAACGCGTGCAACTAAATAAAGTTTAGAAACGTAGTTGTTTTGGAAGAGATCAGCAGCAAAATTCTATTTTTTTAAAACGGAAACGATAGCTTGTCAAAATAACGAAATCCTTTATAAATGAATCCAATTTGCAACAACCATACCTTTGTCATGTACTTTATTCCCTTGTGTTATCGGTGCTTATGCTTTGATTTTTTTTACCATTCCGTGCGGTAATAATTGTGCCTAAAGAATTTCGTTGATTTGACAATCCAACGTTATATTCAAAATAAACAGAATGTGTCCGCTGGGCCTTAAAAAAAATGCACGGCGTGAGATCATTTAAAGGAAGCCCGCCACACGCTTAAATTTTCTGTAGGGTCAGTGTGTAGGATTCGGTGTTTTCGAAATAAAGAATAAGGCATACTTGAAGTAAGAGGTTTTCCTTTACATTATTAAATCAACCGTACCCTGACAGCAGTAGACTTTAAAAGAAGTATATGCGATGAGTAAATATCAACTAATTGCTAGTGTCGAGTGAGTGGTGGCAAGTATCAACTGCGCTTAAAAAAAATCGTTTGTATATCATTATTATGAAATGTATTATAAAATTATCGATTATTAAAGGTATATTATTGTATTATCAAGTTGCTTGTCGGAGTGATGCAGTTATAATGAATGACTATAACTTAGTGCGGATACATAAATACATTTCATAATAACGCCCTCGGTAAAGGCGATTGGCTATGCATTATTATATGTGAGCCGTGTCATTACTATGTTGAAGCTATATGGCCATAATTTTAAATTAAATTTAAAAGAAGCGGGTTGACGGTTACTTAAATTATCCTATATGGACATTCGCTCGGAGCAACAATTTACAACATTATATTCAGGGTGAAACATTAAGATAGGCGTATCGCAGCCGGCATTGCTTTAAGAAAATGTACTCAGAAGATCAACACTAACTTTTGAAGTGTTTTGAAAAATTGTTCAGTCGTCAAGAAAAGCGGCGAAATTAATATCTTCTTTCTTTTTTCGTTTCGAATCGTTTCTTTTTTCAATTTATTTTGTTCCCAATTAATAAAAAGAAATATATACCTCTCAATAAGGTCAACCGAGGTCAAGGTATTTGAAGGAAATATATACCTACTATTGTTGACTACTGTCAACCCGCTCGCACGCCAATTCTTTGCAACCATGAAGGTAAAAACCGTACCGCGTTTTTTTTAGCTTCATGTTTGCAACAGAGTCAATTCTTTAATACGTGAGTGACAAAAGCAAAAAGTGTTTATTTTACATTTATAGAAACATTAAATATATTTTTGTTTTTATAGCTACTCAGTCTGTACCGACATTTGTGAAGGAAATACTAGGCGAACGAGTACATGAAGAAGAAACTGTCACATTTGAAGCTATTTACAGCGGCAACCCGACCCCAGGTACTTTTTTTATTGAAGCACTATAACTATGTTGCTTTAATAATCTGTGCACTATACGGATAAAAAAAAATGGATCCATTACAATATCCTCTTGGTTAAGATAAATATTATTCATATGTGGCGGAGACAAAATATTTTTGAACCAAAAAACAAATACCGAAAAATATTTTCGAAATTGTCATGGGTTAATCAAATATTTACTTGTATAATATGGCAGTATTTTTCATAAAAATATAAACCTCTCCTGATTAAATTATGGACTATTTAGAAGTAGTATGTGTTTTTCAGATATACTAATATTAATACAAGCAAAGTCAGATCAACAAAGGCCAACTAGTAATATATAGCTAATAAGCGAGGCATTAATATACATTAATAAAAATCTTCCGATCTCCCCTAAAATACAAAATCTTCTTTATTCAGTAAAATTATACATTTTATACAATTAATAGAGAACTAAAATAGTTGAGATTTTAGAATAATAGACTCTTTTAAAAATATTTTAAAAAAATATTACGGATTTTTCTAAACAATCCAAATTTCATACAAAGTTATATACGAGAGGCGGTTAAATAAAAGTCGTCCAGACACAAACCCTTACATATGAACTAAGTAAAAAATAAACTATATAGTGTGGCCGTGAACTAATTTTAAAATTCTGTATTTAATGTTGATTAAATTTAAATAAAAAATAAACAGGGATTTGTTAAAAACAATGTTAGATAAAAACAATGTTTTAAAATAAGCTTTTTATATTTACCTCAAAGTAAATATCCAATGACCAGCTTGAATAGCAGTCGAACTGTAGCTATCTTGTACCCTTCTAGGTTGGGAATCTATCTTCAGGTCTTCAATACTTCACAGATCTAAAAACAAAGGCATTTCATTAGTGGGACTGGGGTTTGATTTTACTTCTAGATTAGAGTTTAGTTTATTACAAAGGTGTGAATTTACCCAATGTGATTGGGTAAAAACAAGACATTGGTTTTATAAATATTAAAATGAAGACCATTCACACACTACACTGCATGGAAACAAAGTTATTATCCATCAAACACAGTTTTTTTTTTAAATAATAGCACGACATGTGACTGCATAACTCTGAGATGGTAAGTAGACTATGCTGTCCATGAATAGGCGCCACCAAACTCAGAATCAACAGATGCGTCGCTGGTGAAGTCTACTATATCGGCTTTTTAAATTAACGCATTTTTTGAAGAACCTGGGATTATAAGTAAGAGGAAAGACACATGCTGGCAATGCATTCCAGATTTTGATTGTACGACATATAAACATTTCGTCTATTTTACAAATATGGCACCTAGCACCTGCACTAAATGCCCTTTCGGCGGAATATAACTTTGGCAATAACGAATTACAGGGTACATTTCTTTACAGGGTAGGCCGAGACAACCTAGTGCCAAATGCCACTATCTCTAAATACTTTATATAATTTGCCTTGTCCACAGTCATAACTCTTCTCATACATGAATGCCGATTACTACGGATGGAGATTTTTAAATCCATTGTCTTGCAGTGAGCAAACCTTAGAGGTCCCTTATTTAAAAAAGGGACACTAACAAGGGGGCCTAAAACAAAATCTTTATCACACTTCGATATTATTATAGATGTAAAATTTTTAACATTAAGTTTAACTTTTTACATTAAGTTTTCAAACACGAACCTAAATTAAACCTTCCTATTTTATAAATGTTTTAATATTAATTTTGCAGAGATACTGTGGTATAAAGATGACAAAGTAATCAGGACCGACGAACAATTTTGTATTGAAAATAAAGAAAATCGTACAACATGTGTTATTCAAAAAGCAACGCAATCTTTGGAAGGTGTATATATGTGTAAGGCAGTCAGCGATATCGGAATGGCTATTACAAAAGCTAAATTGCAAGTATTTAAAGTTGGAGAAAAAATTAAAAAAGTAAAGAAAGTGAAAAAGGTTGAAAAAGAGACAACTGAAAGTGTTACAGAACCGCTGGAATCTGTATCAATAACTTCGGAAATAGAAAAATTAGATAAAGAAAAAGCTAAAATATTGCTTGATAAAGCTGAATATGTAGAAACAGTAGATACCGCCGTTTATAAAAAAGTTGATAAAAAAGAAAAAGTTTTACCGACAAAAGAGAAAATTACTCCTACAATTAAGCCACACGACTATTTGGTATCTTCTCAACAAGAAGAGGAAGAAACCGTTCAATTGTTCCAAGATAAGATAATCGAAAAACATGTTGGAATAATAAAATTAGTTCAGTCAGATACTCGTTTGGTAGCGGAAGTTAATGAATTAATGGAAGTAATCAACGCCAAAGAATTTGGTCCTGGAGAATCTCCTTTAAGAGAGTTAGCCAAAATTGGCTACATGTTACGAAAGGGCGTGACTATAGAGCAAATAGAAGGATTATATGATTCACAGTACTTCCCATCTCTTCGCATACCGCAATCACAATCTGCATTGGTTCAGCTGGTGGAGAGACAAGGATATGGAGCACTTATAACGGAGGTTCTAACAGAAGAAACAGCACAGGACGAAGAATATGTAGCAGCCAAAGCCGGATTTAGGGCTTTCCTTAAAATGGTGGAAATGAAACACAACTCTGTTGAGGAAGTAATCGCCCACTTTTACCCAGAAGATTTTAAACCAAGTTCCTGGGTAGAGAAAGAAGCTCAACAAGTAATTATACTCGTATTTTAACTCATTATTATAATACTATATTTATTTTATTGACAGCCTCCGTAGACTAGTGGTTGCGCCTTTGGCGTTGTATCGGGAGGGGTTCGATTCCCACCCATGGCAAAAAATATTAGTACTTTTTTTTCTGTACAGTTTGTCATGGTCTGGGTGTTTATAAAATATAATATGTATTATATCGTTGCTTCTGGTACACATAGTACAAGCCTAGAGCTTAGTTTGTGACAAGAGCAATATGTGTAATTTGTCCTACATATTATTATTATTATTATGTTTTGTCTCTCATTATTATGTAGTATAAATGAAAATCTATAGTACACAAAATACACAAATAAAAACTATCGCCAACAGCTGTTAATAAAATTCGTTCTTTGTTCTACCTCACCTGGTTGATATTTTGGTTTTGTTGATCAACAATTAAAATTATGGTCAAAAGCAGGTTTAGTTTGGTGTTGACATATTCCATCATTCGTTAGCCTGATTAATTTTGATCAACTTTTAACAAACAACTGTTCATAATACTGAGGTTTGAATTTGTTTAAAATTTACTGTATATTTGTAATATACTATCCCCTATGTATTTTAACGAGTTGGTATCGATTCCTTACTTTCGTAGGATTCATGCAAAAGAAGATATAAAAAGTTTAGGTAAGCGTTAACAATTATTAGTATTTGTCGTGTGTATCTACCCATACTTTTAATGTGGAGTGTTCTACATTGACCCAGATTTCAACCGTATAATATATTTCTGTCCCGCCTCTCTTGTTCAAAATAAATCCTATACTTTTTAATATCTTACACAAGCATTACCGTGTATATACTAAATATATTTTCACAAAGTAGTCCTAAGAAGGCAAACAAGCATACATCCACACGGCACAAAGGTTGAGAGCCGACGAATATAGTTTCATTAATGCCAAACGTTGTCGAAATAGGTGATATAGTGAAATATTCGTATATATATATACGGCACATTAAAAAATATACTTTGAAATTTCAGGTAACCGTCGAAACATCTGTTAAAGAAATTGCAAAAACGCACATTACGCAGATAATAAAAGGTATTTATTTTTTACGAAATCCTTGTTATACTCAAAATGCATGCATAGTACATGATTAATGCTTAACACTATTGATAGCTGCGGCGCCAAAGACCAATTTGCATTACAATCTACTTTATCATTCTTTCTACGTTATCGTCAAATATACCCATATAGTAACCGCACTCTGAAAGGAGACTGACACCACCTCGACAAGAAATCAATTCAGTTGACTCCTAAAAACGGTAAGCCCATGACTAAAAAAGAAACATGACTTGACAAATAAATCCATATAAGATGTATAAAAAACAGATTAAATGATCTGTTAGGCATTGTTAACATCCAATCTTTCACATTTATAGATATATTATTTAAATAGATATATATCTATTTAAATAATATTATATTCTATTTAGAAATATTTCTATAATATGACAAAGGCTTAAAAATGTTATCTAGCAAACAAAATATTTTTATAAAATACTAGCTGACCCGGTAAACTTCGTAACACCTACAAATATAATGACTTTTCGACTCACGAACACGCGATACAGAAAAAGGGAAACCCCAAATAGATTCCGCAAACTTCCAACAAATTTAAAAAAAAAATGTGATTTATTTATGGTAAAAAAAAAAACAAATCGGCTTTGTTTTTTAACTTGTTCATTCAATATCTTTATCTCATTTCTTTTATATCTGATACCAAGTTCAAAAATACGTAGGAAGTCGAATAAGTAATTATAATACTTCGTAGTCATAGTATTTCCTTACAAGACTGAATAAATTACAATATTAACATATTATCTGAAACAAATAAAGTGTGTTAGATGTGTTTCTACTTGGTAAAATATATAAATTGAAGCTATAAAATTTTATTGCCAAATATTTCGCCTCTCTATGGAGCGGCGTCATCAGTGACAGTATATTAACATATTGTAATGTCTTAGTCAATTATCACTGTCACTGATGACGCCGCTCCATAGAGAGGCGAAATATTTGGCAATAAAATTTTATACCTTCAATTTATATATTTTACCAAATATTAACATATTGTAATTAAGGGTTTCTTTCAGAATTTTTACAGTAAGACTGATTTCTGACTATTTATTGCATGGTACGTAATAATGGTGGTAAAAATATTTTTAATTTCAGATAAGGGAGAAATCGAGTCACTGTCAGGTACATGTCAATATGTATTTTAAAATACAAAGTAAAGTATAATAAATATTATAGCTCGATAAAGAATATGAAATATAGCCATTAAAAAAAACGTGGAATACATTTTCTTTGAGTAACATTAACACTAGTGCAATTAAATAAAAAAATTGGAATTCCTAGAGCTTATTTCATAAACGTGTCAATTTTTTTTTTTTATAGTGAATAATTGTAACTAAAAATTGAAATGTCTTAGTCAAATATCACGTTTATAAAATGGCCTCTCGCATGATCATGATCACACAAAACGCCTTTCCTATCGATGATATTAAACTTACTCAGTAATATTATCCAAACTCAAAAGTATTTCTTATCGATCTATAATATGAAAATAATTTCGCTACGAGTCTAATGCTTACTTAATTCATGTTATGAGATAAAATGCATGATTTTTTTTTAAATTGTGGCTGAAATTACCACTATTAAATAATAAACGTAAAAAAATGCAATAATATGTAGTTAAGTTAATGATTATATTAACAGGTTTATGCAGATATAGTTTTCTATATCTAACTTCAATAAAATGCTTAATAAAATATTAATATATATATTTAATAGTTTGGCAAATAACATGTTAATGGTGCAAGAAGCTTCGCATACAGTGAGTATTAAATTATTTATTTTAAAAGATCTATTTTTACACAAACACTTCAGATAATTGCTTCATAATAATTAAACTATAATATTTTACTTCACATTAAATGATTAAATAACAAGAAATTTACTTTATCACTAACAAGTAACACAACTATCTAACAGAAGTATACTTATTTCACTCATATAATTTCACAGATAAGAAAGAGAAACGTAATATTCACAAAAAACAAATATCAGATGTAGAAGAAATTATTGAAAAAGAAGAAATAGAAAAAAATAAAATTTTGCGCTCACGAGAGAAAAATGAGTTTATGGAAGAAGAAGAGATTGAGAATTTAGACGATAACTTTATTCAATATAATACTACAATAGCCGCCGATATTCACCATACTAGCGTAGAAGTAGTGTCATCTAATGAAGTCGTACATATTCAACCTAAAAAAAGTGAAGATAAACAAGCGATTTGCAAATTAGATGCAACGTATCCGTTAATTCAAAGTGAAGCAGTAACGCAAGAAAATGAAGTCAAGCTATTTTTAACGGAAAGTAAAAAAATGTATGTCTTACCTACTGTAAGTGGTATAGAACCACTTCAAATCACCGAAGTAGAGGCAGAAAATAATATTGATGAATTGACAACTACAATACTTGCTTCCGGTATAAAAGCAAATGATACCATAATACCTGTGGATAATATAGAAACATCGGAAGTAATATCAAACATAGCCCTAACACATTTAGAGACACAAGCGGCACAAGCAGAAAGTGCTAAATTATCAATGTTATTAAAAGAAGCTATTAATGTCAGTGAGTCTTTACCTTCGCAACAAGAAAGTCCTCTAACTGATTTAACAAAGACAAAATTAAATGCTTCTGTTACTATTTCACCATGTTATGGTATAAACATCAGTGAAGTAATAGATCATCTTAAAGAAACAGATTTTACCGAACAAAGCAGCAAGGGTATAAAACCTACTGTTAATTTTAATTTACATGAAGGTATTACTGTTGATGAAGTTTTTATTGGAGACAAATCAGGTAAATATTATCCTGAGTTGATAGTTCCGACCGAAACAGCAAAAAAAGACTTTTTTGTTTCAAACCAAATATTAACTGAGATTCACGACGTACAAGAAAGAGAAGGTTTATTGCAAGCTCTTAAATATCCTCCAGGACAGGAAGCTAACATAGAAATAGCATCTAAAGATAGCTTAATAGTAACTTTAAAAGAAAGTAATGAAAAAGAATATGATTTAATTTTAAAAGAAAAACCTATTGAATGCATTGCAGAAAAAGATTTATTGCTACTTACCGGTATAAGTCGTATGGAAACTACAACACATATTAAAGAATCTGAATTCACATCCGATACAATACCTGAAAAGCATGCCAATATCGAAATAAATGAACACTTGCATAAATTTAATGCAGAAACAGATATTCACGAATCTGAAATAAACTTTGAAGAATGTAAGCCTCATATTACTACTAAAGCTCAAGTAAATATTACAGCATTAGACAAAAATTATACTAATGAATTAAATATTATTGAAAGTGAACAAGAATTAATTTTGAATAATAATAAAATATATGGGACAGCAAATTTAAATATAAAAACTACTGAACCGATTATTACAGAAGAAATAAATGCAATAAGGACAGTTGAGGAAATAAAATCGCAAGGCAAAGTAATGGATGAAGTAGCAGTTAAAACTGTTATAACCCTTGATGCTAATATAATAAGTGAACCAATTGTACACGAAAATGAAACTTCGGCTGAATATTTTAGTCAAACACCTGAATATATATCAGAATCAATCGTTTCTAGTATACCATTGACCATAATAGAAACGGAATTAGGAGAAAGTGGTAATGTATTAGCTACACAGAAAACTCCTGAATTAGTCGCCGCCCAACTAGTTCCTTCACATTCTTTAAAGGCATCCGTACTGGAATTTGTGACGACGGAAGATAATATTGATACCTTAGAATTATACAAAGAACAACCGAATAATGCTACCGAGCAATGTGATTTGCATAAGGAAATAACGATACTTCAAACAAATATTGAAGAGCAATTAGAAAAATTAGATAATCTACAAACATATCCAGGTAAAGCATCACCAAATTTTGTTGGGAATGAAAGTTTAAATATAACTGAAATAGTTTCGACACAAAGTGAAAACAAATTACAAGAAAATAAACCACATGACACATTTATTGCAAATGTAGATCTGGATTGCGACCGAAAAATTGCTTTAACTACAGAAATAGGTACTCGAGATTGTTTAAATCCATTAGTAATCGAATTACCAGTTTCACAAGAAGTTGAAACAATATCAAATTTATTGACGTCAATACAAATATCTGAAAACCAAATTTTGGATTCTCAGTCACAAATGCAGGATCAGTTTATACCTCAGTCTAAATCTTTAATATCAGAAATCGTGTCAAATATAGAGTCCTTAAATATAACTGAAGTTGTTAAACATGAAAAAGAAATAAACTTCTACTCTGATGAGATTCCAGAACAACAACAAGCTACTACTGATATAAGTGGCAGAACAGTTGCAATTTCAAGTGAATGTGTGGCAAATGATAATTTAATATATAATTCTTCAATAAATTTTGAAAATAATTTACAAAACGCTAATGTTGAAAAACTAGCCCATAAAGAGCTTGAAATCTTTACAGCAGAAATTAACGAAAAAGAAAAAGATCTTGTTTTATCACTTTACGACAAGACAGCAGCTGCAACATTAACAATAGACTCTGTACAGGGTATTATAATAGAAGAAAAAATATCAGAAGATCAACCATCGGCATTGGCTGTAATAAGTGATTTATCAACAAAAGCAATAGGTACGACAGTTACAAATGAAGCAATCGGTAAAGAAGAGACAATTGTACATTTGTCAGAAGGAATTATACAAGATAAGGCTGTGGTTCAGCCCGTTGAACCTAAAATTACAATATCTGCTTTGCAATTGCCTGAATGTGATGAAAAATTAACAGTAGAATGTGAAAACATTTTAAAAATTAGTGAAACCCCCGATGAACATTCAGCAAATATTTTATTATCTCATAAACATGGTATACAAGTATCAGAAATTGTATCACATTTAGATAACATAGAAAGAGACGATAAAAAAATATTAGATTACAAAACGGCTAACATAAATCTTGATGAAATATATGGAAAAACAGCTAACGTCGAAGAAGTTATATTAAATGAAAATACACAAAATATATGCAACCAAGACATTTTGGAAGTCAAAACTAATGTAATTCCTATATCTACTACACATACATTAGAATTGACAGAAATAATAACCGGCGAGTTAGAAAAAAACATATCAACAGAAATTCCAATAGAAAGTAGTGCTACTTCAGAATTTACAGAACGACAAGCTATTTTGACTACCTCTATAGAACCAATTGATACTGAAACAGAATTGCAAAGTGCCAAAGAATCAATAACTCAAGAGTGTTCTTTTGGATATATTCCTCATTCTGGAACTATAGATACAGAAATTTTATCAATTTCTAACGTTGAAAATTTAAATGAAACTCAAACAAAATCTTTTATTACATCTGTAATTCCAGGTGATGCTTACAAGCATTTAACTAAACTTGAGCATGTTTACGGAGAAAAGGAAGCAGAATTGCACATACCTAAAGTACCTAAAATGAAGATTGAACCAAAACAAGATACCTTAGAAACATCTATAAAAGAAATTTTTGATGCATTTCCAATAGAAAGCGAACAAGGACTTAATATTACTTCAGATGTAAAAGGTTTAATTGCAACGCCAATTATTACAGAAAATCTGCAGATAGTATCTTCAGAAGTAATACCCAATTATGAAAGTGAAGAATTCACCGTTTCAGCATCAAAATTAGAAAAAGCTTTAAAAACTCAAAATTTACGAGAAAGTATTTTAAATACAGAAACAGTAACAGATGAAAAAGAATCAGAGCTTTTTAATGAATTTAAAATGGTTGGTGAAAAAATTGATTATGCAATAGAAAGCTCTAAATACGTTAATGCTTTGCAAATATTAACATCTGAAAAAGAGGATAATTTAATATTGCAAGAAAAACTACCAGAAGGAAAGAACATATTACCCCATACTGATTTTAAATTACAGTCACATATAAATGTAGACGAAATATTGATGAATGAAGATGAAAAACCATTCATATCAAGTCCTATGTTTAAAACAGAAAATGCGGGAATACTTATACAATCTAGAGATCATATTAATGTAAGTGAACAAGTATTAGTAGAAAAAGAAGAACAACTAAAAGATATTCAAAAACCTAAACTTTCAAATACTGATTCTGTATATAAAGCACACGAACATTTAAAAGTTGAAGTGCCTAATGTATATGAATTTGAAGATGAAATGGAATCAAGTTTACACAAAAATAAAAAAGGTCAGTTAATAATAGATACCTTAAGGCCTTTACAAATAAGTGAAACACAATTTTCAGAGCAACATGAGGTTTTACTTTCTCAAAAAGAAATCCCTTTATCTTTAAAATCAGATATAAAATTAGAAGTTGATGGTCATATTGAAGTCGAAGAAACATTACTTCTAGAGAAAAATGATGTTATAACTGACTATGAACAACAGAAAAAAGAATCCGGAACAGCAACAATAGAACCAGTTAAGCATGTAACAGTTACTGAAACTGAAACCAGTGAATGCGGCATAGAATTTGAAGGAAAAATAGCAGAACACCCTAAAACTGTTGAAATAACAATTGAACCGCACATTCCTTTAAATATAGAAGAGACTTTAGTAAAAGAGCAAGATCAAAATTTGGTTGAATCTATAGCAAAAACAGAAGAGCCAAATATTTCGATAGAATCACAACAACATGTTACTATTTCAGATATTGTACCACGTGAGAATGAATCAGAGTTATTTTGCCAAGAAAATAAAGTCCAGGAAAAAAGTCAAAGGATTAATATAGTAACTAAAGAACATTTAACTATTACAGAAACAGTAACACACGATACAAATACTCAATTTAGCGACTCAACTAAAATAAAAAATGAATATGCAAGTGAAACCCGAACAACTCTTCAAGAATTGACTAATTCTCTTCCAAATGTTTATGAAACCGCTTCAAATCTATCTGATACATATGACGTAGATAGTAATACCGCTAAATATAATTTAAAAGAACTTTTAAGTTATATTACTACAGAAAATGTACCAACTGAAAATTCGGGAGAATTAAATACAACTTATATAGGTGATACAAAAAAGGCAAATGAAAAAATTGATGACGCACTGTATATAGAACAAATGCAAGTGATTGTAGGAGAAGATACCCATTGCTTTAAAAAAGAAGAGGCCAAAACTGAAAAAGCTATACATTCACAATCAACGTCACAAGGTATTTATAATTTGCAACCACAAATTGTGGAAGTAGCAAAAGAATTCCATAATAAATTTATACCAGAAACTGAGAACGTCGATGTAAATTTAGAGCTTCATAAAGGTTACATGACATCAGAAAGCCTAGTTCAGGAATTTCCACAAACTATTAACATCCTAGAAAACCAGGAAAAACAAGCAGAAAAACAAATAATACCAATGAAACCTTTACAACAAATTGAAGTAGTTGTTAGTGATAAAATCGATAAATTAATTACACATCAAGATAAGGAAGTGAATGCTCAGACTATTATTACACCGTTAACACATATAGAACGTACCGAAAATATAACCGAATCACAAACAAAAGATTTTAATATAAACCCTACACAAACCCATATTACCACTGTTACAAATTCAGAAATATCGCCATTAATAATCACCGATACTATTAGCATGCAGCGGGAACACGATTTGCCTATTGAAAAACCACTTCAACAAACTGTTTTAGAAAGTTTAGTAACTGCTAACGTTCTTAATGTAGTAGAGGAATTTATTGATGAACAAACTACACCCTATCGTAAAGATTTGTTGGGAAAAAATAATTGTAAAGTTCAAAAACATGAAAAAGGAGATATTTACACCGCCACCGAACATCAGACTCAAATAACTGGTAAGTAATAATAATCATTTATTATAGTAGTTAGTTAGTTAAACATATAATAAATTATTACATGTATTAACTGAAAACAGCGCAGTAAAAACAAAGCATTATTTACATGCAGCGTAGTACAAAATTTTATTGTTCTTTCCACTTATCATATTATTTCACTATTTTGCGATAATTTATATATTTTTTCTCTATTCGATATATTATTATCTCAGCAGTTCTTTTCTAAATAAATAAGGATCTTATCAGGAAAAATAGTATTATTATTAATTTGATTTTAATCCGTAATAAAAGCCACGTATTAACTACTGTTAATATATATTGATTAAAATAATATTATAAAATGATATTCCTGTACATTAACTTATGCAATTAAAATTCCAAATGTGTAATAACAAAACATAAACGTTAATTTATTTTATATATAATATTAACTTGTTCATTTTGTAAGTACACAACTTTATAATATTACAACAACACACAACAATAATAAAACACATTGCGTTGCAGAAATGGACGAGGAGTACACGCAACACTATACAACAATACCGCATTACCTAAAACCTTCTGAAGTAGAAGAAACACACGAAATTATTACCAAGTTCATACAACCCCCAGGAGCAACTGAACCCATACAAATAAAAACAAAGAGAACTATATTAAAGAAAAAACAAAAAGACGGGGAAACTAATGAAGAAGAAAATCATATAGTAATTGAAGAATCATTGGAAGAAGACCATATATCAAAACCAGATGTACATCATGAAGTAAGCATAGAAGAATATAATGACGAACCTACTGAAATATTTGAATACGAAAAACCTACAGTTGAATTACCTGATGAAAAATGGCAAAAACCAACTCAAAAATCTGAAGTAGAAATAGAGGAAATCACAGAAATCGCCACCGTTCAAGAAGATAATGAGATCCCTGTTACAACTATTAAAATGATTGAACAAGAGGCTTCAGAAGATAAAGCCTCAGAACCCATAGAAATACATAAAATACCCGAAGAAGTAACTCTAGAAGAAACAAAGACCCAAAAGAAAATAACCAAACGTGTAATTAAGAAAAAAGTTAGTACTACACAAAAAGATAACGAAGAACCCACTATTTCAGTACACGCTACTCAAGAAATTACAGATGACACCGTAACAGATTTCACTGAAACACCAATAGTAGACACGGCTCAATTAATTGAAGAGTTACCAGAAAAAGTAGAATTTACAACAATAGAAACAAAAACTGGAGACACAAAACAAGTCAAAACTTCAAAGCGAGTTATTAAAAAGAAAAAAGGACAAAAACAAGAAATCACAGAAATTACTACTGTTCAAAAAGATGGTGAGGCTCCAGTTACAACTGTAAAGATTACTGAAGACGAGGGTCCAGAAGAAGAAAAGCCGAAAACTTTGGAAATTGTTGAAATGCCGGAAGAAGTTCTTGTAGAAAAAATAAAGACTCCAGAAGGTAAGTTAACACAGAAGAAAATAACAAAACGTGTAATAAAGAAAAAGGTGGGTCCAAAATTAGAAACAACCAATATAATAACAACGCAAGAAAATGACAAAGAACCCATTATATCAGTACACACTACACAAGAAATAACAGATGATACAGTAACAAATTTTACCGACGCACCAACATTAGGTACTGCTCAAGTAATTGAAGAGCTGCCAGAAAAAGTAGAAATCTCTACAATAAAAACAAAAACTGGGGAGACTAAAACAGTCAAAATATCTAAACGAGTAATTAAAAAGAAAAAAGGTCCTAAACAAGAAATCACAGAAATTACAACGACACAAAATGATGATGACGTTCCAATTACAACTGTAGAAGTTATTGAAGAAGATGCTCCAATAGATGAAACACTTAAACCTTTAAAAATAATAGAAATGCCTGTAGAAGTAACTATTGAAGAAACAAAGACACAAGAAGGTAAGCCTATACAGAAGAAAAAAACTAAACGCGTAATAAAGAAAAAAGTAGGTCCAAAATTAGAAATTACAGAAATTTTAACAACACAAGAAGATGAACAAGAACCCACCATTTCAGTTCACGTTCAAGAAATTACGGATGACATTGTCACAGATTTTACTGAAACATCACCACTAGACACAGCACAAGTAATCGAAGAGTTACCAGAAAAAGTGGAAATTTCTAAAATAGAAACCAAAACTGGGGGCATTAAACATGTCAAAACATCCAAGCGTGTCATTAAAAAGAAAAAAGGTCCTAAACATGAAATAATTGAAATTACCACCGTTC
This sequence comes from Monopis laevigella, assembly GCA_947458855.1. Taxonomy (NCBI): domain Eukaryota; kingdom Metazoa; phylum Arthropoda; class Insecta; order Lepidoptera; family Tineidae; genus Monopis; species Monopis laevigella. The sequence continues at coordinate 34,987,471 of OX381576.1, read as the reverse complement.
AAAAAGATGACGAGGCACCTATTACAACTGTTAAGATTATTGAAGAAGAGGCCCCAGAAGAAGAACCAAAACCCGTAGAAATTGTTGAAATGCCTGAAGAAATTATTGTAGAAAAAATTAAGACTCCAGAAGGTAGGCAAACACAGAAGAAAATAAGTAAACGCGTAATAAAGAGAAAGGACGGTCCAAAATTGGAAACTACTGAAATTTTAACTACACAAGAAGAAGGCAAAGAACCCACTATTTCAGTACATACTACTCAAGAAATTACTGATGACACCGTCACAGATTTAACTGAAACACCAATAGTAGATACCGCTCAAGTAATTGAAGAGCTACCAGAAACAGTGGAATATACGACAATAGAAACGAAAACTGGGGACACTAAACAAGTCAAAACTTCAAAGCGAGTTATTAAAAAGAAAAAAGGACCTAAACAGGAGATCACAGAAATCACTACTACCCAAAAAGATGACGAGGCTCCTGTTACAACGGTAACGATTACTGAAGATGAGGCGCCAAAAGAAGAAAGGCCGAAACCTTTAGAAATTATTGAAATGCCCGAAGAAGTTATTGTAGTAGAAACAAAGACTCCAGAAGGTAAGCCCACACAAAAGAAAATAACTAAACGCATAATTAAGAAAAAGGTAGGTCCAAAATTAGAAACAACAGAAATATTAACTACACAAGAAGATGACAAAGAACCCACGATTTCAATACACACTACTCAAGAAATTACAGATGACACTGTCTCAGACTTCACTGAAATACCAACAGAAGATACTGCTCAAATTATCGAAGAGCTACCAGAAAAAGTTGAAATTTCGACAATAGAAACGAAAACTGGGGACACTAAACAAGTCAAAACATCTAAACGGGTCATTAAAAAGAAAAAAGGACCTAAGCAGGAAATAACAGAAATCACAACTATTCAAAAAGATGATGAGGCCCCTGTAATCACTGTTAAAGTTACTGAAGAAGAGACTGCAGATGAAGAAGCACCCAAACCTTTAGAAATTGTAGAAATGCCTGAAAAAATTATTGTTGAAGAAACAAAGACACCTGAAGGTAAGCCCACGCAAAAGAAAATTACTAAACGCGTAATTAAGAAAAAGGTAGGTCCAAAATTAGAAACAACAGAAATATTAACTACACAAGAAGATGACAAAGAACCCACTATTTCAGTTCACACTATTCAAGAATTTACCGATGACACTGTCACAGATTTCACTGATATACCAAAAATAGACACTGCTCAAGTAATTGAAGAGCTACCAGAAAAAGTAGAAATTACAACAATAAAAACAAAAACTGGAGACACGAAACTAATCAAAACATCTAAGCGAGTTATTAAAAAGAAAAAAGGACCTAAACATGAAATTACAGAAATTACAACCATTCAAAAAGATGATGAGGCACCTGAAATTACAGTCAAAGTTACTGAGGAAGAAACTGCAAATGAAGAAGCACTCAAACCTTTAGAAATTGTAGAAATGCCTGAAGAAGTTATTGTTGAAGAAACAAAGACACCTGAAGGTAAGCCCACACAAAAGAAAATAACTAAACGCGTAATTAAGAAAAAGGTAGGTCCAAAATTAGAAACCACAGAAATTTTAACTACACAAGAAGATGACAAAGAACCTACAATTTCAGTACACACTACTCAAGAATTTACCGATGATACTGTCACAGATTTCACTGATATACCAACACTAGACACTGCACAAGTAATTGAAGAGTTGCCAGAAAAAGTTGAAATTTCGACAATAGAAACGAAAACTGGGGACACTAAACAAGTCAAAACATCTAAACGGGTCATTAAAAAGAAAAAGGGACCTAAGCAGGAAATAACAGAAATCACAACTATTCAAAAAGATAATGAGGCTCCTGTAATCACTGTTAAAGTTACTGAGGAAGAGACTGCAGATGAAGAAGCACCCAAAGCTTTAGAAATTGTAGAAATGCCTGAAGAAGTTATTGTTGAAGAAACAAAGACACGTGAAGGTAAGCCCACGCAAAAGAAAATAACTAAACGCGTAATTAAGAAAAAGGTAGGTCCAAAATTAGAAACAACAGAAATATTAACTACACAAGAAGATGACAAAGAACCCACAATTTCAGTACACACTACTCAAGAAATTACAGATGACACTGTCACAGATATCACTGATATACCAACACTAGACACTGCACAAGTAATTGAAGAGTTGCCAGAAAAAGTTGAAATTTCGACAATAGAAACGAAAACTGGGGACACTAAACAAGTCAAAACATCCAAACGTGTCATTAAAAAGAAAAAAGGACCTAAGCAGGAAATAACAGAAATCACAACTATTCAAAAAGATGATGAGGCCCCTGTAATCACTGTTAAAGTTACTGAGGAAGAGACTGCAGATGAAGAAGCACCCAAAGCTTTAGAAATTGTAGAAATGCCTGAAGAAGTTATTGTTGAAGAAACAAAGACACCTGAAGGTAAGCCCACGCAAAAGAAAATAACTAAACGCGTAATTAAGAAAAAGGTAGGTCCAAAATTAGAAACAACAGAAATATTAACCACACAAGAAGATGACAAAGAACCCACAATTTCAGTACACACCACTCAAGAAATTACAGATGACACTGTCACAGATTTCACTGATATACCAACAGAAGATACTGCTCAAATTATCGAAGAGCTACCAGAAAAAGTTGAAATTTCGACAATAGAAACGAAAACTGGGGACACTAAACAAGTCAAAACATCTAAACGGGTCATTAAAAAGAAAAAAGGACATAAGCAGGAAATAACAGAAATCACAACCATTCAAAAAGATGATGAGGCCCCTGTTATCACTGTTAAAGTTACTGAAGAAGAGACTGCAGATGAAGAAGCACCCAAACCTTTAGAAATTGTAGAAATGCCTGAAAAAATTATTGTTGAAGAAACAAAGACACCTGAAGGTAAGCCCACGCAAAAGAAAATTACTAAACGCGTAATTAAGAAAAAGGTAGGTCCAAAATTAGAAACAACAGAAATATTAACTACACAAGAAGATGACAAAGAACCCACTATTTCAGTTCACACTATTCAAGAATTTACCGATGACACTGTCACAGATTTCACTGATATACCAAAAATAGACACTGCTCAAGTAATTGAAGAGCTACCAGAAAAAGTAGAAATTACAACAATAAAAACAAAAACTGGAGACACGAAACTAATCAAAACATCTAAGCGAGTTATTAAAAAGAAAAAAGGACCTAAACATCAAATTACAGAAATTACAACCATTCAAAGAGATGATGAGGCACCTGAAATTACAGTCAAAGTTACTGAGGAAGAAACTGCAGATGAAGAAGCACTCAAACCTTTAGAAATTGTAGAAATGCCTGAAGAAGTTATTGTTGAAGAAACAAAGACACCTGAAGGTAAGCCCACGCAAAGGAAAATAACTAAACGCGTAATTAAGAAAAAGGTAGGGCCAAAATTAGAAACCATAGAAATTTTAACTACACAAGAAGATGACAAAGAACCCACAATTTCAGTACACACTACTCAAGAAATTACAGATGACACTGTCACAGATTTCACTGATATACCAAAACTAGACACTGCACAAGTAATTAAAGAGTTGCCAGAAAAAGTTGAAATTTCGACAATAGAAACGAAAACTGGGGACACTAAACAAGTCAAAACATCTAAACGGATCATTAAAAAGAAAAAAGGACCTAAGCAGGAAATAACAGAAATCACAACTATTCAAAAGGATGATGAGGCCCCTGTTATCACTGTTAAAGTTACTGAGGAAGAGACTGCAGATGAAGAAGCACCCAAAGCTTTAGAAATTGTAGAAATGCCTGAAGAAGTTATTGTTGAAGAAACAAAGACACCTGAAGGTAAGCCCACGCAAAGGAAAATAACTAAACGCGTAATTAAGAAAAAGGTAGGGCCAAAATTAGAAACCACAGAAATTTTAACTACACAAGAAGATGACAAAGAACCCACAATTTCAGTACACACCACTCAAGAAATTACAGATGACACTGTCACAGATTTCACTGATATACCAAAACTAGACACTGCACAAGTAATTGTAGAGTTGCCAGAAAAAGTTGAAATTTCGACAATAGAAACGAAAACTGGGGACACTAAACAAGTCAAAACATCTAAACGGGTCATTAAAAAGAAAAAAGGACCTAAGCAGGAAATAACAGAAATCACAACTATTCAAAAGGATGATGAGGCCCCTGTTATCACTGTTAAAGTTACTGAGGAAGAGACTGCAGATGAAGAAGCACCCAAAGCTTTAGAAATTGTAGAAATGCCTGAAGAAGTTATTGTTGAAGAAACAAAGACACCTGAAGGTAAGCCCACGCAAAGGAAAATAACTAAACGCGTAATTAAGAAAAAGGTAGGGCCAAAATTAGAAACCACAGAAATTTTAACTACACAAGAAGATGACAAAGAACCCACAATTTCAGTACACACCACTCAAGAAATTACAGATGACACTGTCACAGATTTCACTGATATACCAAAACTAGACACTGCTCAAGTAATTGAAGAATTGCCAGAAAAAGTTGAAATTTCGACAATAGAAACGACAACTGGGGACACTAAACAAGTCAAAACATCTAAACGGGTCATTAAAAAGAAAAAAGGACCTAAGCAGGAAATAACAGAAATCACAACTATTCAAAAAGATGATGAGGCCCCTGAAATCACTGTTAAAGTTACTGAGGAAGAGACTGCAGATGAAGAAGCACCCAAACCTTTAGAAATTGTAGAAATGCCTGAAGAAGTTATTGTTGAAGAAACAAAGACACCTGAAGGTAAGCCCACGCAAAAGAAAATAACTAAACGCGTAATTAAGAAAAAGGTAGGTCCAAAATTAGAAACAACAGAAATATTAACTACACAAGTAGATGACAAAGAACCCACAATTTCTGTACACACTACTCAAGAAATTACAGATGACACTGTCACAGATTTCACTGATATACCAACACTAGACACTGCACAAGTAATTGTAGAGTTGCCAGAAAAAGTTGAAATTTCGACAATAGAAACGAAAACTGGGGACACTAAACAAGTCAAAACATCTAAACGGGTCATTAAAAAGAAAAAAGGACCTAAGCACGAAATAACAGAAATCACAACTATTCAAAAAGATGATGAGGCTCCTGTAATCACTATTAAAGTTACTGAGGAAGAGACTGCAGATGAAGAAGCACCCAAACCTTTAGAAATTGTAGAAATGCCTGAAGAAGTTATTGTAGAAGAAACAAAGACACCTGAAGGTAAGCCCACGCAAAGGAAAATAACTAAACGCGTAATTAAGAAAAAGGTAGGTCCAAAATTAGAAACAACAGAAATATTAACTACACAAGAAGATGACAAAGAACCCACAATTTCAGTACACACCACTCAAGAAATTACAGATGACACTGTCACAGATTTCACTGATATACCAACACTAGACACTGCACAAGTAATTGAAGAGTTGCCAGAAAAAGTTGAAATTTCGACAATAGAAACGAAAACTGGGGACACTAAACAAGTCAAAACATCTAAACGGGTCATTAAAAAGAAAAAAGGACCTAAGCAGGAAATAACAGAAATCACAACTATTCAAAAGGATGATGAGGCCCCTGTTATCACTGTTAAAGTTACTGAGGAAGAGACTGCAGATGAAGAAGCACCCAAAGCTTTAGAAATTGTAGAAATGCCTGAAGAAGTTATTGTTGAAGAAACAAAGACACCTGAAGGTAAGCCCACGCAAAGGAAAATAACTAAACGCGTAATTAAGAAAAAGGTAGGGCCAAAATTAGAAACCACAGAAATTTTAACTACACAAGAAGATGACAAAGAACCCACAATTTCAGTACACACCACTCAAGAAATTACAGATGACACTGTCACAGATTTCACTGATATACCAAAACTAGACACTGCTCAAGTAATTGAAGAGTTGCCAGAAAAAGTTGAAATTTCGACAATAGAAACGAAAACTGGGGACACTAAACAAGTCAAAACATCTAAACGGGTCATTAAAAAGAAAAAAGGACCTAAGCAGGAAATAACAGAAATCACAACTATTCAAAAGGATGATGAGGCCCCTGTTATCACTGTTAAAGTTACTGAGGAAGAGACTGCAGATGAAGAAGCACCCAAAGCTTTAGAAATTGTAGAAATGCCTGAAGAAGTTATTGTTGAAGAAACAAAGACACCTGAAGGTAAGCCCACGCAAAGGAAAATAACTAAACGCGTAATTAAGAAAAAGGTAGGGCCAAAATTAGAAACCACAGAAATTTTAACTACACAAGAAGATGACAAAGAACCCACAATTTCAGTACACACCACTCAAGAAATTACAGATGACACTGTCACAGATTTCACTGATATACCAAAACTAGACACTGCTCAAGTAATTGAAGAATTGCCAGAAAAAGTTGAAATTTCGACAATAGAAACGAAAACTGGGGATACTAAACAGGTCAAAACATCTAAACGGGTCATTAAAAAGAAAAAAGGACCTAAGCACGAAATAACAGAAATCACAACTATTCAAAAAGATGATGAGGCTCCTGTAATCACTATTAAAGTTACTGAGGAAGAGACTGCAGATGAAGAAGCACCCAAACCTTTAGAAATTGTAGAAATGCCTGAAGAAGTTATTGTAGAAGAAACAAAGACACCTGAAGGTAAGCCCACGCAAAGGAAAATAACTAAACGCGTAATTAAGAAAAAGGTAGGTCCAAAATTAGAAACAACAGAAATATTAACTACACAAGAAGATGACAAAGAACCCACAATTTCAGTACACACCACTCAAGAAATTACAGATGACACTGTCACAGATTTCACTGATATACCAACACTAGACACTGCACAAGTAATTGAAGAGTTGCCAGAAAAAGTTGAAATTTCGACAATAGAAACGAAAACTGGGGACACTAAACAAGTCAAAACATCTAAACGGGTCATTAAAAAGAAAAAAGGACCTAAGCAGGAAATAACAGAAATCACAACTATTCAAAAAGATGATGAGGCCCCTGTAATCACTGTTAAAGTTACTGAGGAAGAGACTGCAGATGAAGAAGCACCCAAAGCTTTAGAAATTGTAGAAATGCCTGAAGAAGTTATTGTTGAAGAAACAAAGACACCTGAAGGTAAGCCCACGCAAAAGAAAATAACTAAACGCGTAATTAAGAAAAAGGTAGGTCCAAAATTAGAAACAACAGAAATATTAACCACACAAGAAGATGACAAAGAACCCACAATTTCAGTACACACTACTCAAGAAATTACAGATGACACTGTCACAGATTTCACTGATATACCAACACTAGACACTGCACAAGTAATTGTAGAGTTGCCAGAAAAAGTTGAAATTTCGACAATAGAAACGAAAACTGGGGACACTAAACAAGTCAAAACATCTAAACGGGTCATTAAAAAGAAAAAAGGACCTAAGCAGGAAATAACAGAAATCACAACTATTCAAAAGGATGATGAGGCCCCTGTAATCACTGTTAAAGTTACTGAGGAAGAGACTGCGGATGAAGAAGCACCCAAACCTTTAGAAATTGTAGAAATGCCTGAAGAAGTTATTGTTGAAGAAACTAAGACACCTGAAGGTAAGCCCACGCAAAAGAAAATAACTAAACGCGTAATTAAGAAAAAGGTAGGTCCAAAATTAGAAACAACAGAAATATTAACCACACAAGAAGATGACAAAGAACCCACAATTTCAGTACACACCACTCAAGAAATTACAGATGACACTGTCACAGATTTCACTGATATACCAACACTAGACACTGCACAAGTAATTGAAGAGTTGCCAGAAAAAGTTGAAATTTCGACAATAGAAACGAAAACTGGGGACACTAAACAAGTCAAAACATCTAAACGGGTCATTAAAAAGAAAAAAGGACCTAAGCAGGAAATAACAGAAATCACAACTATTCAAAAAAAAGATGAGGCCCCTGTAATCACTGTTAAAGTTACTGAGGAAGAGACTGCAGATGAAGAAGCACCCAAAGCTTTAGAAATTGTAGAAATGCCTGAAGAAGTTATTGTTGAAGAAACAAAGACACCTGAAGGTAAGCCCACGCAAAAGAAAATAACTAAACGCGTAATTAAGAAAAAGGTAGGTCCAAAATTAGAAACAACAGAAATATTAACCACACAAGAAGATGACAAAGAACCCACAATTTCAGTACACACCACTCAAGAAATTACAGATGAAACTGTCACAGATTTCACTGATATACCAACACTAGACACTGCACAAGTAATTGAAGAGTTGCCAGAAAAAGTTGAAATTTCGACAATAGAAACGAAAACTGGGGACACTAAACAAGTCAAAACATCTAAACGGGTCATTAAAAAGAAAAAAGGACCTAAGCAGGAAATAACAGAAATCACAACTATTCAAAAAGATGATGAGGCCCCTGTAATCACTGTTAAAGTTACTGAGGAAGAGACTGCAGATGAAGAAGCACCCAAAGCTTTAGAAATTGTAGAAATGCCTGAAGAAGTTATTGTTGAAGAAACAAAGACACCTGAAGGTAAGCCCACGCAAAAGAAAATAACTAAACGCGTAATTAAGAAAAAGGTAGGTCCAAAATTAGAAACAACAGAAATATTAACCACACAAGAAGATGACAAAGAACCCACAATTTCAGTACACACCACTCAAGAAATTACAGATGACACTGTCACAGATTTCACTGATATACCAACACTAGACACTGCACAAGTAATTGAAGAGTTGCCAGAAAAAGTTGAAATTTCGACAATAGAAACGAAAACTGGGGACACTAAACAAGTCAAAACATCTAAACGGGTCATTAAAAAGAAAAAAGGACCTAAGCAGGAAATAACAGAAATCACAACTATTCAAAAAGATGATGAGGCCCCTGTAATCACTGTTAAAGTTACTGAGGAAGAGACTGCAGATGAAGAAGCACCCAAAGCTTTAGAAATTGTAGAAATGCCTGAAGAAGTTATTGTAGAAGAAACAAAGACACCTGAAGGTAAGCCCACGCAAAGGAAAATAACTAAACGCGTAATTAAGAAAAAGGTAGGTCCAAAATTAGAAACAACAGAAATATTAACTACACAAGAAGATGACAAAGAACCCACAATTTCAGTACACACCACTCAAGAAATTACAGATGACACTGTCACAGATTTCACTGATATACCAACACTAGACACTGCACAAGTAATTGAAGAGTTGCCAGAAAAAGTTGAAATTTCGACAATAGAAACGAAAACTGGGGACACTAAACAAGTCAAAACATCTAAACGGGTCATTAAAAAGAAAAAAGGACCTAAGCAGGAAATAACAGAAATCACAACTATTCAAAAAGATGATGAGGCCCCTGTAATCACTGTTAAAGTTACTGAGGAAGAGACTGCAGATGAAGAAGCACCCAAAGCTTTAGAAATTGTAGAAATGCCTGAAGAAGTTATTGTTGAAGAAACAAAGACACCTGAAGGTAAGCCCACGCAAAAGAAAATAACTAAACGCGTAATTAAGAAAAAGGTAGGTCCAAAATTAGAAACAACAGAAATATTAACCACACAAGAAGATGACAAAGAACCCACAATTTCAGTACACACCACTCAAGAAATTACAGATGACACTGTCACAGATTTCACTGATATACCAACACTAGACACTGCACAAGTAATTGAAGAGTTGCCAGAAAAAGTTGAAATTTCGACAATAGAAACGAAAACTGGGGACACTAAACAAGTCAAAACATCTAAACGGGTCATTAAAAAGAAAAAAGGACCTAAGCAGGAAATAACAGAAATCACAACTATTCAAAAAGATGATGAGGCCCCTGTAATCACTGTTAAAGTTACTGAGGAAGAGACTGCAGATGAAGAAGCACCCAAAGCTTTAGAAATTGTAGAAATGCCTGAAGAAGTTATTGTTGAAGAAACAAAGACACCTGAAGGTAAGCCAACGCAAAAGAAAATAACTAAACGCGTAATTAAGAAAAAGGTAGGTCCAAAATTAGAAACAACAGAAATATTAACCACACAAGAAGATGACAAAGAACCCACAATTTCAGTACACACCACTCAAGAAATTACAGATGACACTGTCACAGATTTCACTGATATACCAACACTAGACACTGCACAAGTAATTGAAGAGTTGCCAGAAAAAGTTGAAATTTCGACAATAGAAACGAAAACTGGGGACACTAAACAAGTCAAAACATCTAAACGGGTCATTAAAAAGAAAAAAGGACCTAAGCAGGAAATAACAGAAATCACAACTATTCAAAAGGATGATGAGGCCCCTGTAATCACTGTTAAAGTTACTGAGGAAGAGACTGCAGATGAAGAAGCACCCAAACCTTTGGAAATTGTAGAAATGCCTGAAGAAGTTATTGTTGAAAAAACAAAGACACCTGAAGGTAAGCCCACGCAAAAGAAAATAACTAAACGCGTAATTAAGAAAAAGGTAGGTCCAAAATTAGAAACAACAGAAATATTAACTACACAAGAAGATGACAAAGAACCCACAATATCAGTACACACTACTCAAGAAATTACAGATGACACTGTCACAGATTTCACTAATATACCAACACTAGACACTGCACAAGTAATTGTAGAGTTGCCAGAAAAAGTTGAAATTTCGACAACAGAAACGAAAACTGGGGACACTAAACAAGTCAAAACATCTAAACGGGTCATTAAAAAGAAAAAAGGACCTAAGCAGGAAATAACAGAAATCACAACTATTCAAAAAGATGATGAGGCCCCTGTAATCACTGTTAAAGTTACTGAGGAAGAGACTGCAGATGAAGAAGCACCCAAAGCTTTAGAAATTGTAGAAATGCCTGAAGAAGTTATTGTTGAAGAAACAAAGACACCTGAAGGTAAGCCCACGCAAAAGAAAATAACTAAACGCGTAATTAAGAAAAGGGTAGGTCCAAAATTAGAAACAACAGAAATATTAACTACACAAGTAGATGACAAAGAACCCACAATTTCAGTACACACTACTCAAGAAATTACAGATGACACTGTCACAGATTTCACTGATATACCAACACTAGACACTGCACAAGTAATTGTAGAGTTGCCAGAAAAAGTTGAAATTTCGACAATAGAAACGAAAACTGGGGACACTAAACAAGTCAAAACATCTAAACGGGTCATTAAAAAGAAAAAAGGACCTAAGCAGGAAATAACAGAAATCACAACTATTCAAAAGGATGATGAGGCCCCTGTAATCACTGTTAAAGTTACTGAGGAAGAGACTGCAGATGAAGAAGCACCCAAACCTTTAGAAATTGTAGAAATGCCTGAAGAAATTATTGTTGAAGAAACAAAGACACCTGAAGGTAAGCCCACGCAAAGGAAAATAACTAAACGCGTAATTAAGAAAAAGGTAGGTCCAAAATTAGAAACAACAGAAATATTAACTACACAAGTAGATGACAAAGAACCCACAATTTCAGTACACACTACTCAAGAAATAACAGATGACACTATCACAAATTTCACTGATATACCAACACTAGACACTGCACAAGTAATTGTAGAGTTGCCAGAAATAGTTGAAATTTCGACAATAGAAACGAAAACTGGGGACACTAAACAAGTCAAAACATCTAAACGGGTCATTAAAAAGAAAAAAGGACCTAAGCAGGAAATAACAGAAATCACAACTATTCAAAAGGATGATAAGGCCCCTGTAATCACTGTTAAAGTTACTGAGGAAGAGACTGCAGATGAAGAAGCACCCAAACCTTTAGAAATTGTAGAAATGCCTGAAGAAGTTATTGTTGAAGAAACAAAGACACCTGAAGGTAAGCCCACGCAAAGGAAAATAACTAAACGCGTAATTAAGAAAAAGGTAGGTCCAAAATTAGAAACAACAGAAATATTAACTACACAAATAGATGACAAAGAACCCACAATTTTAGTACACACTACTCAAGAAATAACAGATGACACTGTCACAGATTTCACTGATATACCAACACTAGACACTGCACAAGTAATTGTAGAGTTGCCAGAAAAAGTTGAAATTTCGACAATAGAAACGAAAACTGGGGACACTAAACAAGTCAAAACATCTAAACGGGTCATTAAAAAGAAAAAAGGACCTAAGCAGGAAATAACAGAAATCACAACTATTCAAAAGGATGATGAGGCCCCTGTAATTACTGTTAAAGTTACTGAGGAAGAGGCTGCAGATGAAGAAGCACCCAAACCTTTAGAAATTGTAGAAATGCCTGAAGAAGTTATTGTTGAAGAAACAAAAACACCTGAAGGTAAGCCCACGCAAAGGAAAATAACTAAACGCGTAATTAAGAAAAATGTAGGTCCAAAATTAGAAACAACAGAAATATTAACTACACAAGTAGATGACAAAGAACCCACAATTTCAGTACACACTACTCAAGAAATAACAGATGACACTGTCACAGATTTCACTGATATACCAACACTAGACACTGCACAAGTAATTGTAGAGTTGCCAGAAAAAGTTGAAATTTCGACAATTGAAACGAAAACTGGGGACACTAAACAAGTCAAAACATCTAAACGGGTCATTAAAAAGAAAAAAGGACCTAAGCAGGAAATAACAGAAATCACAACTATTCAAAAAGATGATGAGGCCCCTGAAATCACTGTTAAAGTTACTGAGGAAGAGACTGCAGATGAAGAAGCACCCAAACCTTTAGAAATTGTAGAAATGCCTGAAGAAGTTATTGTTGAAGAAACAAAGACACCTGAAGGTAAGCCCACGCAAAAGAAAATAACTAAACGCGTAATTAAGAAAAAGGTAGGTCCAAAATTAGAAACAACAGAAATGTTAACTACACAAATAGATGACAAAGAACCCACAATCTCAGTACACACTACTCAAGAAATATCAGATGACACTGTCACAGATTTCACTGATATACCAACACTAGACACTGCACAAGTAATTGTAGAGTTGCCAGAAAAAGTTGAAATTTCGACAATAGAAACGAAAACTGGGGACACTAAACAAGTCAAAACATCTAAACGGGTCATTAAAAAGAAAAAAGGACCTAAGCAGGAAATAACAGAAATCACAACTATTCAAAAAGATGATGAGGCCCCTGAAATCACTGTTAAAATTACTGAGGAAGAGACTGCAGATGAAGAAGCACCCAAACCTTTAGAAATTGTAGAAATGCCTGAAGAAGTTATTGTTGAAGAAACAAAGACACCTGAAGGTAAGCCCACGCAAAAGAAAATAACTAAACGCGTAATTAAGAAAAAGGTAGGTCCAAAATTAGAAACAACAGAAATATTAACTACACAAGTAGATGACAAAGAACCCACAATTTCTGTACACACTACTCAAGAAATTACAGATGACACTGTCACAGATTTCACTGATATACCAACACTAGACACTGCACAAGTAATTGTAGAGTTGCCAGAAAAAGTTGAAATTTCGACAATAGAAACGAAAACTGGGGACACTAAACAAGTCAAAACATCTAAACGGGTCATTAAAAAGAAAAAAGGACCTAAGCAGGAAATAACAGAAATCACAACTATTCAAAAAGATGATGAGGCTCCTGAAATCACTGTTAAAGTTACTGAGGAAGAGACTGCAAATGAAGAAGCACCCAAACCTTTAGAAATTGTAGAAATGCCTGAAGAAGTTATTGTTGAAGAAACAAAGACACCTGAAGGTAAGCCCACGCAAAAGAAAATAACTAAACGCGTAATTAAGAAAAAGGTAGGTCCAAAATTAGAAACAACAGAAATATTAACTACACAAGTAGATGACAAAGAACCCACAATTTCAGTTCACACTACTCAAGAAATTACAGATGACACTGTCACAGACTTCACTAACATACCAACACTAGACACTATACAATTAATTGAAGAGATGCCGGAAAAGGTAGACATTTCGACAATAGAAACGGATAATGGAGACACTAAACAAGTCAAAACCTCTAAGCGAATTATTAAAAAGAAAAAAGGACCCAAACAAGAAATAACAGAAATAACTACAATCCAAAAAGATGATGAAGCTCCTGTAATTACTGTCAAAGTTACTGAAGTAGAAGCTCCAGATGAAGAAGCACCTAAACGTTTGGAAATTGTTGAAATGCCGGAAAAAATTATTGTAGAGGAAACAAACACACCAGAAGGTAAGCCCACGCAAAAGAAAATAACTAAACGCGTAATTAAGAAAAAGGTAGGTCCAAAATTTGAAACCACAGAAATTTTAACTACACAAGAAGATGACAAAGAACCTACAATTTCAGTACACACTACTCAAGAAATTACAGATGACACTGTCACAGATTTCACTGATATACCAACACTAGACACTGCACAAGTAATTGTAGAGTTGCCAGAAAAAGTTGAAATTTCGACAATAGAAACGAAAACTGGGGACACTAAACAAGTCAAAACATCTAAACGGGTCATTAAAAAGAAAAAAGGACCTAAGCAGGAAATAACAGAAATCACAACTATTCAAAAAGATGATGAGGCCCCTGTAATCACTGTTAAAATTACTGAGGAAGAGGCTGCAGATGAAGAAGCACCCAAACCTTTAGAAATTGTAGAAATGCCTGAAGAAGTTATTGTTGAAGAAACAAAAACACCTGAAGGTAAGCCTACGCAAAGGAAAATAACTAAACGCGTAATTAAGAAAAAGGTAGGTCCAAAATTAGAAACAACAGAAATATTAACTACTCAAGTAGATGACAAAGAACCCACAATTTCAGTACACACTACTCAAGAAATAACAGATGACACTGTCACAGATTTCACTGATATACCAACACTAGACACTGCACAAGTAATTGTAGAGTTGCCAGAAAAAGTTGAAATTTCGACAATTGAAACGAAAACTGGGGACACTAAACAAGTCAAAACATCTAAACGGGTCATTAAAAAGAAAAAAGGACCTAAGCAGGAAATAACAGAAATCACAACTATTCAAAAAGATGATGAGGCCCCTGAAATCACTGTTAAAGTTACTGAGGAAGAGACTGCAGATGAAGAAGCACCCAAACCTTTAGAAATTGTAGAAATGCCTGAAGAAGTTATTGTTGAAGAAACAAAGACACCTGAAGGTAAGCACACGCAAAAGAAAATAACTAAACGCGTAATTAAGAAAAAGGTAGGTCCAAAATTAGAAACAACAGAAATATTAACTACACAAATAGATGACAAAGAACCCACAATTTCAGTACACACTACTCAAGAAATAACAGATGACACTGTCACAGATTTCACTGATATACCAACACTAGACACTGCACAAGTAATTGTAGAGTTGCCAGAAAAAGTTGAAATTTCGACAATAGAAACGAAAACTGGGGACACTAAACAAGTCAAAACATCTAAACGGGTCATTAAAAAGAAAAAAGGACCTAAGCAGGAAATAACAGAAATCACAACTATTCAAAAAGATGATGAGGCTCCTGAAATCACTGTTAAAGTTACTGAGGAAGAGACTGCAAATGAAGAAGCACCCAAACCTTTAGAAATTGTAGAAATGCCTGAAGAAGTTATTGTTGAAGAAACAAAGACACCTGAAGGTAAGCCCACGCAAAAGAAAATAACTAAACGCGTAATTAAGAAAAAGGTAGGTCCAAAATTAGAAACAACAGAAATATTAACTACACAAGTAGATGACAAAGAACCCACAATTTCAGTTCACACTACTCAAGAAATTACAGATGACACTGTCACAGACTTCACTAACATACCAACACTAGACACTATACAATTAATTGAAGAGATGCCGGAAAAGGTAGACATTTCGACAATAGAAACGGATAATGGAGACACTAAACAAGTCAAAACCTCTAAGCGAATTATTAAAAAGAAAAAAGGACCCAAACAAGAAATAACAGAAATAACTACAATCCAAAAAGATGATGAAGCTCCTGTAATTACTGTCAAAGTTACTGAAGTAGAAGCTCCAGATGAAGATGCACCTAAACGTTTGGAAATTGTTGAAATGCCGGAGAAAATTATTGTAGAGGAAACAAACACACCAGAAGGTAAGCCCACGCAAAAGAAAATAACTAAACGTGTAATTACGAAAAAGGTAGGTCCGAAATTAGAAACAACAGAAATATTAACTACACAAGTAGATGACAAAGAACCCACCATTTCAGTACACACTACTCAAGAAATTATAGATGATACTGTCACAGATTTCACTGACACACCAACACTAGACACTGCACAATTAGTTGATAATTTGCCAGAAAAAGTAGACATTTCGACAGTAGAAACGGATACCGGAGACACTAAACTAGTCAAAACCTCTAAGCGTATTATTAAAAAGAAAAAAGGACCCAAACAGGAAATAACAGAAATTACTACAATCCAAAAAGATGATGAGACTCCTGTAGTTACTGTCAAAGTTACTGAAGTAGAGGCTCCAGATGAAGAAGCACCTAAACGTTTGGAAATTGCTGAAATACCGGAGGAAATTATTGTAGAGGAAACAAAGACACCAGAAGGTAAGCCTACGCAAAAGAAAATAACTAAACGTGTAATTAAGAAAAAGGTAGGTCCAAAATTAGAAACAACAGAAATATTAACTACACAAGTAGATGGCAAAGAACCCACCATTTCAGTTCACACTACTCAAGAATATACAGATGACACTGTCACAGATTTTATTGTCACACCAACACTAGACACTGCACAATTAGTTGAAGATTTGCCAGAAAATGTAAAAATTTCGACAATGGAAACGAAAATCGGAGACACTAAACTAGTCAAAACCTCTAAGCAAATTATTAAAAATAAAAAAGGACCGAAACAGGAAATAACTGAAATCACCACCACCCAAAAAGAAGATGAGGCTCCTGTAATTACTGTCAAAGTTACTGAGGAAGAGGCTCCAAATGAAGAAGCACCTGAACGTTTTGAAATTGTTGAAATGCCGGAGGAAATTATTATTGAAGTAGTAAAGACACGAGAAGGTAAGCCCACGCAGAAGAAAATAACTATACTCGTAATAAAGAAAAAGGTAGGTCCAAAATTAGCTGACGATGCATCCACAATTTTAGTACACACTTCTCAAGAAATTTTTGAAAATACTGCCATAGATTTTAAAGACACACTAACACTAGACACTGCACAATTCATTAAAGAACCAAACGAAAAAATTGTAATACACACTATTAAATATTTTACATACACACCAACATTGTGAACTGCGTATGTAAGTGCAATGCCACCAGTAAAACAAAACAATAAATATTAATACTGAAAACACTAAACAAAAAAAACTAAAGGTGTTGTTACTAAAAAAAAATGGAATAAACAGGAAATCAGAAGTAAAAAAAATGGTGACAATAGTCCTGAGAAACATCAGTTAGAGTTACTTCTTCTATTGACAGAGACGAGTAAGAATAAGACGTATATAAACCTTAAGAACTTTAAAAGGCTGAATACACTTATTGTTGAATACATACGAGAAGGTAAGATAAAACAAAATAATAAAACTAAAAGTGAAATAAAAATAAAATTTCAAGAATAATAAAGTACAGGTTACCTATTATCAACAATAGTCAAGAATTTAAACAAATCATTAAAACTAATATAATAATTTATATAAAATAATTTCTTGTTGTATGGGTTTTAACCCATACAACAAGAAATTTGTAATTATTAAGAGTATAACCTATTTATTAAAAAAAAGGACATAAACAGGAAAAAATAACTAAGCAAAAAGATAAAGCTCCTGTAATATCGGTTAAAAAACACTGTCACCTTTATAAAATTATTACAAAATTCAATTAATAAAAAAAGTAATATTTAAACAATAGTCGTATAAACTATTTCTTTGCTCTTTATTGCAACGAAATTACAAGTTAGTTATAAAATCTCGTGGTATAAATAAGATTAGTTAGGTTCAATATTAAGAACAAAGCTATCAAAATTGTTTGGAGGTCTTAAAAAAAATATTAAAAATTTTAACTGCCCTTTTTTGGAAAAAGCATTAGCACAACTATAAAATAATAACTAAACTATTCTTATATGGGATGGGTCACCCCCGCGTTCGTACGTGTCTTAGCACTCACATAATAGTATGTGCGCCGTCGCGTCTTGCCTGTGGGAATCACTATTTCCCTATGGCCTGTATTATTTATATTGTCTATCTATATTACCGTCAAATTTTCCTTTCGGTTACGGATTGCGGCCTTCAGTCAATAAAAGGTATTTTTGTCAGATTCCAGTCGGCGCTGTAGCTTAAGAATATGCTGTAAAATTTCAAAATCCATACCTTCGGTCTTAGCACAAAGCACCCCTAGCACGGCCAAGCCAAGACAAGATATAAAGTCGCAAACCAATGTCAAAAGTAACTATTTTTTAATATCAACCAATCAGAGCGCTGCAAAGTTGCACCTGATTGGCTGATATAAAAAAAAAAGTTTTGTTTGACATCCGCTCGCGACTTTATATCTTGTCTTGGCTTGGCCGTGCTACGGGTGCAGCATCGATAGGCTCGATAAATCGATAAAATTTATGAATGAATGTTCATTCATAAACTTCATTTTATCGACTGTCAAACTATATCGATGTGGTTATGCTAAGCCCCCATATTTATACTGAGAAACCGATTAAGGTAGGAAGTTGACATATAGGTAGGAAGTTGACATATAGGTAGTAAGCTGTAATATAATGTTAATATGATATTTATTGAAAATTTACCGTTACAAATTTACCTATACTTAACTTATTTCGGTCATAATAAATAAAAATCAGCCCTGCAGGGTGATTACGCGTCTTAAGTTCGCTCGCACGCCAATCGTTATGACGTCATTCTGACGTAGATCAAGCTTGGCTTCTTAACAATGGCTCCAAAAAATCTTAAAAAATTACATCATAACGATTGGCGTGCGAGCGAACTTAAGACGCGTAATCACCCTGCTGAGGTCTTATTTTTGCAACCGCTGAATACGACAAGACGTTGCGGAAACTATAAATATGGAAATATAAGTTCTAATCCAATGGTTATATTATAGGGGCTTAGCATATGTGGTTATGCCCTATAAATATAAGCCGATATAGTTTGACAGTCAATAAAATAAAGTTTATGAATGAACATTCATTCATAAAATCGATATGTATCGTTTTTATTCGTTTTATTGACCCTATCGATGCTATTGTGCTAAGGCCCATAGTCTGTATAAGGTTGGCTAAAATAATGCCGCCATCTTGAAATATACGATGTTTTCGCAAATTTGAACATGTGTGGAGTATTGGAATTTCAACTCTATAATTAACAGGATAGAATGTATATTTCAATATTTATCGTTTACCCAACGTCTTGTCGTGTTTAGCGGTTGCAAACTCGGAATAAGGCCCCTGATGATGCTTCATGAAGAAGTGAAACATGTCGACGCCATTTGATTACAAGCGGAAGAATTTCCAATGAAGTAAATATTATATCAACATTATTATATTGAATAATAGAATTCCGCAAAATAACGCCTGATTCAATCAATTATATAAAATCTGTATTTTAAAGATAATAGTTCCAAGATATACATAGGGGGGATGTATTCATAAAAAAATATTATCTCGGTAACCATTTTGAGTTATAAAGTTGGAAATTGTAATATTTGTACGTATTATAAATAACCATATTTATCCGCAGGATCATCAGATACGATAATAAAAGAAGCGTGGCTTATCGTATCTGACGATCTAAAGCTCTAACCCAGCATTATGTGTTTCCAAGATTTTAGTTGATAAAACACGTCTATGCAAACAAAAAGATAATTTGTCTATACTTTCACTTTTCGTTTCTAATTTTCTGGAACCCTAATGATGTCGGTTTCAGTTTTAGAACATGTCAACAGTGTTCTTACTAATAACATTATAGATGTCTTCGGGGATTCAAGCGGAATAATTTACATAATCAAGTTAGTACAAGTTTACGGCAAAAGGACTATGAATGAACTCATAAGTCTAAAGAGTCATATATGGCTGAAACATCTAACCCAAGAAACCATTATCACAAGCCAGCATTTTTTTTTTAAATCTTTATTGCATACAAAATACAAAGGCGGACTTAATGCCGCTAGGCATTCTCTTCCAGTCAAACCTTCGGGACAATCCAAGCAGTTACATTATTTGTTTAAAAATGTACACAAACATGATTAAATAATAATATGCATTTAATTATACAAATATATGTATATTATTACGTGTTTTTAAAATTTGATGTTTTCTTTTTACTATTAGGGAGTACTAATATGAGTAAATATAGTCTAACAGTCGTTCTCAATAATAGACCTATTGAGGTATAATAACAATAGTTTCTATGGTGAAAAATGGCAAAGATCGATAACTGAGAACGGCCGTTGTAAGTATCTATAGTAGGTATTATTAATAATTTGAATTTATAATAAAATTACAGATAAAGTACAAGATGTCAAACAGGAGAAAAAACTTAAGAAGAAGGTTAAAACAGCAAAGGGGGCCCCAGATAAAGAAGACGAAGATGATGTTCCGGTAAAAGAAACTAAGGAAAAAGCTTCTCCAGAGGAAAAAAATGAGCTAACTCAACCTAAAAAACTAAAAAAATTAATTCCATTGAAAGCAGAACAAAAAACTTTAGAAATAAATCAAGTACAATTTGCTGACACTGTAGATGCGCCACAATTTGCTAAACTAAAATTAAAAAAACCTTCGGCTAAACCTAAGCCAGAAACTACATCTGTTTCTTTACCTAAAATTTTATTAAAGAGTCGAATTACTCGAAATAAAGATTGGCCTCCTTCGGAATCAACTCCAATTATAAATTATTTAGGTAGTGTTCGACAAAACGGAATTCTCTCAAGAAATGTAAAAGAAGCTGCTAAAATTAAAAAGAAATCTGCAAAAGTACCTAAAATACCGGATTTGGAAAAAACTGAATTAGAACAACCTGAGACTTTCGTTTTTACTAAAGATATTTCAACTACTGAAGAAGAAATAATAGATAAAATAGACACTGATGATAAAACAGAAGTATTAGAAGAAACGAAACCTGCAAAAATAAAAAGAGAAAGACCGTTAATCGAATCTGACTCTGAGGAGAAATTATGGCCTACTGGTAAAATAAAACCCAAGGAAGAAGAACCAAAAGAAGAGATTGTATTAAAACCAATTCCAAAACCCGAAGAAAACGCTACCGAAAATATAATTATAAAACCTAAAAAGGAACCCGAAAATATTGTAATTCAAAGAACATATATTGATGGAGATCAAATATTACCTGACAAATTTGAAGACCTAATAGAAAGTAAGCCAACTGATTCAACCGAAGACAACAAACCAGAAGTAAAAAAGAAGAAGACTAAACCCAAAAAAACTGAAAGTGTGTCTTTACAAAAACCAGAACCAAATGCTATTGAAGAAGTACCATTGGATGAAAACAACGAAAAACCACTAAATCAAGAGGATGTTATAGAAAAACTATTTGAAGAGATACCGAAATCAGAACAAGAATCAGATGAGATTAAAATACAAACTGATAAATTAAAACCGGAATTAAAAACTAAAAAAATTAAAAAAGTAAAAAAAGTGGAAAAAACAGCGGAAGAAAAAAATGTAGAAGACGAAATTTTGCCTAAAGACACAGAAATTGAAAATATACCAACAATACCGGATACTGAAGAAACAGAAATACTAGAAGATACACAAATACCAGAAGAGACACAAATACCGGAAGAAACGAAACCAAAGAAAATTAAAAAGAAAAAATCTGAAATAGTCGTAAAGGAAGATGAGCCAAAAGAGCCCACTTCTGAAAATATACTAAAAAAGAAGGATAAGCTTAAATTAATACCAATGACTATAGAGAGAAAGGTGCTAAATATAAGTCAAGCACAACATGCTGAAAATGTGGAAGGACCTCAGTTTACCCAATTAAAGTTAAAAAAATCTACTCCCAAAAAAACCCAAGAAGCAGTTCCTGTCACATTACCTAAATTTCAGCTTAAAAGTCGTATAAAATATGTTAAAGATTGGCCACCAACAGAAATTAAGCCTTTATTAAATTACTTGGGAAGTTCAAAACAAAACGGCATATTATCACGAAATGTCAAAGAAGCTGCAAAAATTAAGAAAAAGGTTTTTAAACAACCAGAAATACCTGAATTAGAAAAAACAGAATTAGAAAAACCTATGTTTGGCCATGAAGATATTGTAGAAGCATTTAAACAGGAAAAGAAAGAAGATTCGGAAGAACCAAGTCTGGAAGATACTCCAGAACAGTTTACAATAAAACCGAAACGTCCAAGTCTAAAAGTAACTGAAGAAATTTCTGATGAAGTAACTATAAAGAAAAAGTTGAAACCAGTTCGTAAATCGTCTGTTACTTTACCTGAAGTAACAGAACCAGAATCTGTTACATTCAGACCAAAATCTACAAAAACTAAAGAAGATGTAGAACAAGAATTTAATATACATTTAGATTCATATGCCGAAGAAGAAATTTCTATGACTAGCAAAGTGAAACTAAAGCCTCAAAGACAAGCTACTTTTGGAGAAGAAGCTAATGAAACGTCAATCAAATTTTATGAAGAAGAAGATGGGCCCGAGATTGTAGAACTTATTGAAAGTGACATTGAAAATATAGAAGACACTTCTGAAATTATGATGCCGTTAAAAAGGAAAGTAAAAAAACCTAAAAAGGAAAAGACGGAAGATATATCTTCTAGTGTTACAATATCTAAACCCAAACGTAATGAAGAACCTTCAGAAGTTGCTGAAGAGGCTAATTTTAAATTAGACCGTAAGCCAAAATATATTGTTGATGACCAGGAAGAAGTTTCGTTTGATATAAAACGTCAAGGTGATCAAATTCAAAATGAAGAAATTTCTGGTAAAGTTTTGCTAAAACCAAAAAAATCTTTAATTATATCGGAAGCAGCTGATGAAGCATCAATTCAGCTCACTCAAGAAATCGAAGATGATAGTCAAGCAGAAGAAATAATTTTAAGCGAATCGGAATCAGATGATAATTTTGAAATGGTAATTAAAAGAAAACCGAAAAAACCTACATACGAAATAAGCGAAGTTGAAGAACTCAGCGTTGAATTAAAACCGAATAAAGTAAAAGAAGGCAATTATGAAGAAGAAAATTTAACAATATCAACTAAACGGAAACCTAAGAAACCAACTTACGTACAAGGTAAACCAAAAATAAATTAAAAATATTATTGATGCGAAAATATTGCTGGATATAAATTAGTAAGTGTCTGCTGTATAAATGTTACATTAAGTATTTTCTCAAAATAATGACATGAATTAAGTAAACATAAATTTTCCTTAAGATAGAGCGTTCTAATTTATGATTAAATTATATATTATAAGATGAAATTAAAAACATATAATATTATACTTTATATAATAAAAATTATTATTATATTTCTAACTTAAACTTAATTATTTATCTTATATATCTGTCTCCCCTCTTGAAGTCCTGCGCAATTAATTTCCTAACGCTGAATATTCAAACGAGTTATTTTAGAAGAGCTTGAACTTTTCGTTTACTATTTTAATAACATATAAAAAATGTAAAGTATAATATTATATAAGTACCTACTTATATTTTGCTTGAGCTTGCTTTTTCGAAATTGATTATTCAATGTAAATCATATAAAATGTATAATATTACAGAAGCCGCTTCAATGAGTATTGCGCGTGAAACTGAATTTCCAGGTATCTATATTTTTTATTTATAAAACATGTCTTGCCATAATGCAGAATGCCGCTTCTGCGTCTATATAAAAATATAGCTTAAATAGGTGAAATAATTTAAAAAATCTGTTCAGAAGTTTTTGAGTTTATCCGGGACAAACATATAATAAAATCTTTTCTCTTTATAATATTAGTATGAACTTTTCGAACTCATCCCTTTACTTATACCACGTATTGACGCCGATTAACTCAGTATAAATGGTCATTAATTTATTTGCATATATTCAGTCACCCATTTAATGATATTTTTATAGAGGTCTTTGATGATCATAAATAACAAAAAATCAACGAAAAAGTTTTGTATTTAAAATTGCCTTATCGTGGTCTAATATATATTAGACCACGTGGTCTAATATATGTTGAAAAACCGAAGTACTAATTTAAAATCGTCACCAAATTTATAGTAATTATTTTTTAATTATAATTGACTTTATAGAAACACCTGTTGATGTTCGAGGGGGTGACACTGTGTTTGCTGTGTATTCGTATGTAGCTGAGACTGACGAGGCTATCGACTTAGTTGAAGGCGAAAGGCTTTATATTTTGGGTAAGCATATTTTATATTAATTAACTTATGTCTCATCACTATGGCCGGCTGGACGCCTTCAAGGGCATTTACTCCCACCTCGTCGTCACAAGGTATTTGAGTCGTTTAAGGGCCCTGATTCGACTTGACGCCCATACAAACGTACTTCCAATATTACAACTTGGCTGTTGTTCGAAGTTCAATATTTTTTTAATGTTCGTAATTGTACCCAAAAATCTTTTGTGGGTAATAAAAATATTTGTATTAATATTAAAAAGTTTTTTTCACTGATTTAAAAATAAATAAATATAATAACCCATCACAAAGAAAAGACTGAAAGAACAGATAATAAATACAATGACCCATAAAAATATTATTTTAATTCTGCGACAAACAGTAATCGAGTATTATTGGAAGTGCGAAAGCTAACTTTTATGGAGAACGCGGAGTTCGCGATTAGGAATCCAGTGCCCTTAAACTCAATATACAGGGCCATAAATGGAATCATATTATAAAGCATGCAGAGAGAGATTCTCACGAAAATAATGGAAACGATGTCTGAAGGATAATAAATAAATAAACGTGAAGATAAATAAATACATTTATAAAAATTAACAAAATATTTAAATATGACATTTATATATAATTGGATTAATTTATTTCCACATATACAAACAGAGTATAAGTGTTACATAAATATCTTCTCAAATTTATAGCTAGGCTCTTGTCGGAGCAATTGCCACTTCTGCCTATTCTCGGCCAACGTCTTGACCTTCCTGTACGAAGTGACATTTATTTTCTCTTTTACTTGATCTATGTATCTTCTTCTCAACCCTCCTCTCCCCCTTTTTCCTTCAATCTTTCCTTCTATTATTGTTTTTAGATAAGCGTCATTCCGTATCAAGTGCCCAAACATCTTCCCCCTCCTGTTTTCTATTACCTGCATTAATGTTCATAAATATACATTATGAAAAATATTTACAAACATAGTTGTAGATTAGAAAATAATAGCATTTTTTTAACTATAATGATCAGTGGTAACTTTTAATAAGTCATATGATATGTCGAATATTATTAACTTCCCTAAGCGCTTTTAGTCCTCCCTTATTTTATATCATTTTGTTTGGCCCATCATGATTCGGTTAGAATCAATCTAGAGCGGGGTTACCAAACAGGCAGATTTGATAAACAACTTTGTATGTGGTATTAATAAACTTTGTGGGTCTCTTTCATCTTCATCATCATCATCATTATACCAGCCTTTCACGCGTCCACTGCTAGACATAGGCCTCCCTCAAGGATCGCCACAACGGGGTCTCTTTATCCCCACTAAAATAATACTGTACCTGTATATTTAATAATAATTAAAATATAATTTCAGAAACAACGAATCAAGACTGGTGGTTTGTTCGAAAACATCTTACTGAAGAAAAGGGATGGGTTCCAGCGCAATATCTGATGGATGAAGATAATTACACATTGTACTTGCAAAAGAAACTTAATGAAAAAATTGATAAGTTACCAGTTTTTGAAAGTGAGTAATAATTTATGTCTAAAAAATTTACGACGACGCTTACTTATAAAAACGTACAAATTCCTGGAGGTCGTGGGTTTAATTCCCATTGCAAAAAAAAAATATGGTGTTTATAAAATATAATATGTATTAGTATCGTTTGTTTCTGGTACACATAGCACAAGCCTGGAGCTTAGTTTGTGTCCGTGGCAATATGTGTGTAATGTCCTTTATATTATTATTATTAAGATATATTTATATTTAATTCTATCACTGATATTCCAATACGGAATTTGGTTAAGTCAATAAGGTACTTTATTTACATTTCAGGTGCTAATTTTTCGATTTACTAAAAAGCACTTCTATAGTTGATTTTTTTTAAAGGTCCTTAGAAGTTAAAATTATAACTATTAATACACTCTGTGTTCGAATTTGGTTACGTTCTAACGCGAATCGCTCACATTCGCAAGAATTCGCCAACTTGTAAGTGGAGGACGATTTGCAATGCTTTTACAATACATTCGCCTATATTCCGACCTGTTTGAAAAGATTTCAACGAATATGTTCATGCATGTGAGGCATATAGGGGCCCACATGCAGTAAGGATATAAAATAAACTAATATAAATAGTTTAGTTAATAATCTGACAACAATATGTTTTTAAAGTAAAGGCCATTTGTTTAAAGCGTTATACAAAATTGTTTAATACTTCTTTGTGGTTTTAGCAATCGCGAATCATGTACATCACTGTACATTCTATAATATTGTCATATATTTCTTCACTTTTAAATATAATATCAAAATTAATAAGAAATTATTTATATTTGAAATAAATGATAGCCGTTATATTTAGCCTTTGTTTGTATCGTTAGATCTTGATATTTATATAATAATAAAATATAGGACAATTTACACATATTGATCAGGTTTTTAGTACCCGTGACTTGAGACCAGGGTCACAAGTCACTGGTGCCAAAAACAACGATACTAATTAATATTATATTTATGGGGTTAAACATTGTATCAAAGAAGAAATAAGCCTTGGTTTAAAAAAAAAAAACTTCAATATCAGGTCGCAATTAAATACATATATAGTACATGTTCATATAACATGTAATAATCACATAATTAGGCGTAACATAGACAAGATAGTAATAATAAATAACAGTTGAATTTTTAATTTTGTCACATTTATTTTGCCGCTGAGTTACAGGAACGATGTAGATTATACCAAATGTGAAAAATTCCATTAAGTGAGTAATATTTACACCTATCGTAATTTATTGTTAACCAGAACCGACACCGGAGGAGCAGGCTGTGGCGCCCATATTTACTGAAAAACTTCGTCCAAAACATACTCCGGATGGCTCGACTGTTCAATTTGAATGTCAAGTGGAAGGCCATCCCCGACCACAAATCACCTGGTTCAGACAAACCGCCATTATTAAACCATCTCAAGACTTCCAAATGTATTATGATGACGATAACGTAGCCACCCTCGTCATTCGAGAAGTATTCCCAGAAGATGCGGGCACATTTACATGTGTTGCTAAAAACGCAGCTGGATTTGCTTCGAGCACCACTGAGTTAATTGTCGAGGCACCTCTATCCGATCACGGTTCTGAGATGACGGTCCTCTCAAGAAAAAGCTTGTCGCGTGAGTCTTCACTCGCTGATATACTGGAAGGTATACCACCGACGTTCTCTAAGAAACCGAAAGCCCAATATGTCGACGAAGGTTCGCAAATATTTTTGGAATGTAGGCTAGTCGCTATTCCGGAACCTGACATCATATGGTACTTTAAAGACGAAGAAATTGTTTCCCATAAGAACGTATCTATTGTAACAGAGTCCGACATGCATATGTATTGTAGTGTTTTGAAAATTTCCGATGTTAAGAAATTCCAGGAAGGTACTTATACCGTCGTGGCTGTAAACCGTGAAGGTGAAGCAAGCTTACCGATTGTATTAAAAATAAAAACAGGACAGAATGAGAAACCACAAGTAATAGAACCGCTAAAGAGTACAAGTATTAGGGAAGGAGACAGTGTACTACTTACTGCACAAATAGTAGGGAACCCTCAGCCGACTGTAACATGGTATAAGGATAACAAACCAGCAAAGGGACTAACGGTCAAATCAGATGGCGAGACTCATACTGTTACAATCATTAAAGCTAAGAAGGGGAAAGATGATGGTGTATATACAGTAAAGGCTGTGAATTCAGAGGGTACAGCAGAAACAAATGCAGTTGTCAATATTGAAGGTACAGTATATACTTTTTTAGCATTATTAAAAAATATCTATAAATTTATAAATCTCTTTCAAATTAAAAATATGTTTTAATTTTACAGAACCTACAGAAGAAAACACCGAGCCACCACTGTTCATCAATCGATTCCAAGAATTAACTGTGAAAGAGAAGGGTACAATAACTCTAAGAGCTAAAGTTACAGGAAATCCAGTGCCAATTATAACATGGTACCGAAATAATCAAATCATCGTTCCAACAGAGAATGTAACACAAAACTTTGACGGAGAAAATATTGAACTTGTTATAACCAACGTTGATTCAGAAGTCGATTCAGGAGACTATAAATGCATTGCGTCCAACAGCGCTGGAAAAGCTTCTCACGGGGCTCGTGTAACAATCGATGTAGATGAAGTTACATTCACAAAATTATTGAAAAAATCATATGAGACTGAAGAAGGGACAACCGTTGTTCTAGAATGTCATTCATCACACACAGTATCAACTAAATGGTTCCATAATGACAAGGAACTGAGTGGCATGGATCATAGAGAAATTATACAGGAAGGACGTGTACACAAACTTAGAATAAAGAAAACTAAGCTAACCGATATTGGTGTTATTAAATGTACTGTTAAAGGACAAGAGACTAAGACTAAACTACATATTCATGAAACTATTCCAGAATTCGTGAGACGTTTACAAGACTTTGAAGTTAAAGAAAAAGATATAGCTATTTTAGAAGTAGAAATTAACTCAGAAACGGCAGACGTATTTTGGGAAAAGGATGGTGAACGAATTAAGCCTAAGAAAAATAAATACGATCTCGAGAAGAAGGGAAATGTTCGCAAGTTGCTAATCAGAAGTTCATCTGTGCACGACGAAGGCGAATACACGTGCCATCTACGCGAAGATTCATGCACAGCTGAGGTCACAGTGGTTGAGTTACCGCCAGAAATTATCACAAGGCTTCAAGACCAGAAGGTCAGCAATGGTAATAAAGCAACGTTTGAAATCGAGTTGACCAAGGGTGACGCTTTGGTTAGATGGTTCAAAGATGGAAAAGAAATTCAATTCTCGAATCACATCCAACTTACTATTGACGGAAAGAAACAGAAGTTGAAGATTTATGATTGCGAACCAGATGATGCCGGTGAATATTCTTGTGAAGTTGGAAGTGATAGATGCGCAGCGAAGCTTGCCGTCGAGGAACCTTCAATAGACTTTACACTCCGCCTGCCAGAAGTAATTACGGTTCCCGCTAACACTGACGCATATTTGTCTGTGGAAATTCCGGATGAATCATTAGAGGTAGTTTGGTATAAAAAGAAGACGGTCGTAGAAGAT
Organism: Monopis laevigella; assembly: GCA_947458855.1. Taxonomy (NCBI): domain Eukaryota; kingdom Metazoa; phylum Arthropoda; class Insecta; order Lepidoptera; family Tineidae; genus Monopis; species Monopis laevigella. The sequence goes on along the minus strand of OX381576.1, from coordinate 34,958,076 downwards.
ACTGAGAAATTTACGTTGATATCGGACGTCACCAAGAGAACACTTATTATAAGGAAGTGTACAGAAGAAGATCAATGCGAATATTCGTGTTGCTTATTAGATGCTAAATGTTCCACAAAACTAAAGGTTGAAGGTAAGTCTTCTATTCTCAATATATTATGCCATATTCTACCTATATTTAAATCATTAATGGTGTTTTTTTAACATTACTGTAAATATTATTTTCTCAGTTCTCGAATCTCCACCAAAGATTTTGGAATACGAAAGTGAATACAGAATCAAACGTGGAAGCGATGTCAATATATATGTATTGTATGATGGAATTCCTACACCAAAGGATGAATGGATAGTTAGTTCCAAAATTATTAAGAAGTCAAAACACACCAAACCCTCGATTGACTCTGAAAGTGCTAGCTTGACAATAAAGAAGGTGGAGCCGACTGATGCCGGAAACTATAAATTAAGACTGACTAATAATTGTGGTGAGACTGAAGTGGAAATTAAAGTTATTATTATGGGTAAGTAATTGTGATTTTAACCGAATAAATTATTTAACCCTTATATTGTCAGTTGGTATATTGTAGTATTATTTCTAATAAATATGTTTATTTAAACAGATCTGCCGAGTCCTCCAGGCAAACCCGGCGTCTTGGAGACTGATAATACGTCCGTAAATATTTACTGGACTGAACCATTAGAAAATGGTCATTCCGAAATTACATCCTATATCGTAGAATATCAAGAAATAAATACTACGCAGTAAGTAAACAATATATATTTTATAATAATTTTTAAAAATATTTTGTTACTTTAATAAAATTCTAAGTTATATTTTTTAATTGAACGATCAATTTACAGATGGGTGGCTATTGAAAACGTGACCAAAACACAGTATAGTGTAGAAAATCTAAAAACTAAATCATCATACAGATTTAGAATATTTGCAATTAACGAAGTCGGAGTTAGCGAGGCTTCTGAAGTTACAGAATATATTACCATCGAAAAATCCACAACCGCTCAACCGCCCACAGTCGAGAAACCGTTGGTGGACATTTTGTGTGGTCTAAAAGAGGACGTCGAGTTAAGTTGTATTTTCGGAGGTATTCCTCAGCCTAAAGTATCTTGGATCAAGGACGGTAAAAAGTTAAAGACTGCCAAAGCTACTTACGTTAATAGAGTAGCGACTCTCGTAGTTACGAGCTCAGAAACCACAGAAGGACAATACACCTGCATCGCTACCAATGAGCTGGGAGAAGTGGAGACCTCGTGCGACCTGGAAATACAACAGAAACCTATCATTACTATAGCGGATAATGAACTAAATCAGAAACACAGAGTCGGATCAGAGTGGATCGTGACCGCCACAATATCAGCCATTCCTAATGCACAAATAATTTGGTACAAGAACGGTACGAAGATAAGCAAAACCTCCACTATCGAAGTACTTACTGAAGAGAGTACGAGTATTATAAGAGTAAGGGATCTAGATAGATCTCATACTGGTAAATATACTATAGAAGCGCAGAATAAAGCGGGAACTTCTACTCTAGACATTTCCCTTCGTGTATTTGGTAAGTCACCGTGGATTAATAATTTTACAATTCTTATTTTACTCGAGAAAATAATATGATACCTAAACTAAAAAAGTGGCAAAATTTATATTAATTAAAAAAGTATCAATTTACTGACTCGACATTTACATTTATCAAAAATCTTATTTATTTTCTCCATATAATATGTAGATGGGCCCAATGTTTTAATTTTGTTACTGACGTTTTAATGTTGTAATAAATATATGTACGTAATATAATCAACGTGTAATACATATGATATAATTATCTATACTTAAAAATCAAAGCTAAGAATGTGAATAATACCTTTGTATTTATATGTGTTCCTTCAGTGTTTGACTGTGTCGCCTCAGTAAACTCGCCGTTCATGCTGAAATGTAAATTAAAGGCAAAATTTAATCATTTACGTCAGATAATTTTCTTGCCTATAGATTTTTATTAAGAAACCAATTTATTAGTTGGTTTAAAAAATCGTTTTTTACTAAATTTAATAAAAAAATTGATGTGTAAAATACGCATAGTTTAATTACATTAATAAAAAAACAATATTTTTTTAAGTCGTATTATGTAATACGTTATTTTTAAGAAATAGCCTATTCGAAGTTTATAAATTAAAATAATAAAAAAGTGTATTAAAAGTGTATACATTTTAGATGACACCGAACGACGTAGCAAATCTAAATCGCCAGAAGAAGAGTTCATTGGTAAACTGTGACCAAAATTTACATTCCCATTAGACCTTATTTGATATTATTCGTTTGTAATCCGAAAATTATCCTAATTTGTCTATTCATGGCATGTACCAAATTCCAACAAAGGGCCTTAGCAACACCATAAATACGATCGATATCTTCGACTAAATGCAACTTAGTCGATTATATTAATGAATTATTTTATCGACTGTTATCGAAATTGTCATGCTAAGGCCCAAAGTATCGACAATCTGAGTCGAATCTGTCCCTGGTGTACCCATTCAATCAGTTTAATGGTCGAATTAGTTTTTTATATATTTTTGATTCAGCATGTAATCCTGTTAAAAAGTAGCTAGTGTAGTACTTTATTATTAATGGTATTACACCATTGCAGACAAACCAAGCCGGCCGGAAGGTCCAGTGATAATGAGAGAGATCAGCCGCGAATCCGTTACCATAGAATGGAAACCGCCTCTCGACGACGGTGGCTTGGAGCTCACCAAATACGCTATAGAGAAGCACGAACCGGAAACCGACCAATGGGTGAAGGTCGCCGATGTGGACAAAGATGTCGACACTTATTGCATCCAGCGACTAAATGAGCATAACGAATACATGTTCAGAGTTATGGCTCAGAACCCGATAGGTTTCTCAGATGCTTTGGAAAGCGACCCCATTGTGATAAAAACTGCATTGGGTAATATTTATTTTAAAACTATATTTTCCGACTAATGAATTGGATTTGACTTTAATATGCAATTGTGCATATCAAAGTCAGATATTGACATATTTCCTATACAAAATGTGTAAATTTTTATTTGATATAACTGATGTAAATGTTCTATATTAAAAACCAGTATTTATGCAGATTAATAAATAAAAAATACCCACCTTATAACTTTGCAGAAAAAAGGGACGCTTTTATTGTACGCCTTTGTACAATAGATTTAAGGATAGAAAAAGTACTTCTTAGCTTTTTCTCTTAGTTTTGCAAGATTAACCTGGAATTGTTAATTAATGACCATTATTTATTTATGAAAATTAATTAATAATATGTATGTGTATAATTTATACTTAATTTTAATAAGCCTTCTATCTGCATATAATTTATAATATACCAAGTGTACCTCGGTTTAACTGGTACAAACACCTCTTATAAATATTATTGACACCTCCTAAGAAAACCCGCCTTTTATATTATTTTAGAGTTATATAATACTTAAAATTTTCGAGAAACCGGTTTGACCTTATGATATTTTTTTATAATAATATTCATATGTTAATATTAATAATTAATTTTCAGATGTTCCATCACCTCCGCTTGGACCTCTCGGCATTTATGGCTTAAGCAATGATTCCGTCACAATCTCCTGGTATCCTCCAGAGAAAAATGGCGGATCGCCCATACTGGATTACAGCATAGAAATTAAACAAGAGGGAAAGAAATGGAAGCATGTCGCTACTGTTTCGGAGACTACAACGAAGATATCAAAACTAAGTGTTAATATAACATACCAATTTAGAATATGTGCCAGAAATGAAATTGGTACAAGTTTACCGTATATTTCTGACGAAAGTGTGACCATTGGAAAGACAATTTGTAAGTATTTTTGAATTCTTTTTAGTTTCTAGACAGAACCAATATTCAATATTTACTATATGATCACTTTCTTTAATTCCAGTCAAAATGTTTGAATCATTTTGATATGATGTGATTTAATATTAATTAACTGTTAATACTCTAAATATAAAACCGATTATGCTAGACGAATAATGTACATATTATTAATCTTTTAGTTTCAATTTTTAACTGTTTTGGTACATGCGATATGCCTACAAATCCCAAGATAAAAAAAAATACCTTGTTTAGGTTGGTAGATTTTTAAATAAATTTTCATGTAATCTATATGCCACAACTTATTAATTTATTTAATATAGAGAAACTTTATTGATTGTAGGTAAAGTCAATATAAATCTCTGCTTATGTTAATACCAATATACTTTCGATAATTAAGTCTGTATAAGACAAGCTCTCAATAATCCAATGACGTGTTAATATAGACGTGGTCCGTATTAAGACATACATTTTCGGTCACTCACCCAGCTTAAACAGCTCTACCTATTCCGATGACTGCTTATAATTTTTAAAGCGACTGTAGAATAAGAAAACTAATAAATAATTGACCTACATGTTTGTTCGTAGCACCACCGTCTCAGCCACAGAACTTCAATGTTAAGGACACCACGATGAGGACAGCCACTCTGCAATGGTCACCGCCAGAATGTGACGGTGGCAGTCCTGTAACAAGTAAGTCAATAAATATTTATTTTATGTATATAATTTTTCACGTAATCGTCCAACAACGTAACCTTTGGTTTGTAAAAAGTAAGAAGATGCCAGTAATTTATAATAAAAAATTACAGTCCCTGAAAATAAATTATGTTTTATTATAACGGAAACGTTAGCATGTCAAAATAAATCCTTTATAAATGACATTGAACTATCAGCAACAACAATAACTAAAAAAGGAATGTACGTTATTCCCTTGTTACAGGTGCTTTTGCTTTGACAGTTTTTAGCATTCCGTGATGTGACAAATGTACTTAAAGGATTTCGATATTTTGACAACCTAACGTTACCTTTAACATAATGTGGCCTCTGCGGCCACATTATGTTTCTTATAACGTGAGCGTTAGATTGTCAAAATAACGAATTCTGTTATTAGCGCGCTCTCCTCCAATCAGCGAAGGTTAAAAAATTACTCTGATTGGAGGAAAGTGCGCTAATAGTTTATTTTAACGTGATCGTTAGATTGTCAAAATAACGATTTCCGCTATTAGCGCGCTCTCTCTTCCAATCAGAGAAGTTTTTTAACCTTGGCTGATTGGAGGAGAGAGCTCTAATAACGGAATTCGTTATTTTGACAATCTAACGATCACGTTACAAGAAACAGAATGTGGCCGCTGGTCTGTTATGTATTTTTGTCAGTAAAATGTACGCGAGGGTAATCTCATGCTTTATTGTTAAATGTAATTTTTCTTTCCTGTCTGATAAAAATCTGGTTATAAACTCTTTTTCTTTGGCAAGTCTGTATCAATGCATTCTCTATCCTAGCAGAAGGTATCGTTGTATTTGATTGTGTGGAAACACATGCCACCAATGTGAAGCCACGAATAGCTAAGAACCATCTCTCCCTTTTTATTTAATATCACCCTTAATTTTCAGATTACATAATAGAGTATAAAACTGTGAAGAGTAAGTCTTGGACTAAACTGATCACAGTAAATGGTTCCGTAACGGAGCACTGTGTGGAGAATTTACGAGAAAAAGATGACATAGTATTCCGAGTAGCAGCTGAAAACTCTGCCGGCATAGGACCTGCCGCAACCTCGCAGAACGTACGACTAGAGAAGCAAGCCAGTAAGTTTTTAAGTCTTTTGTTGACCTTCACAGGCATGTAAGAAATATTTTATTTGAGTTATGTGTTACAAAACACATCACTCAAATAAAATATTCTACTTAGAATTCACAACTTAAGCTGAGTTACACCAAAATAACTCTCAATAATTGTAAAAATTAAAAATGGCGATTTAGCAAATACAACACAAAATAATATTTTGAATTTCGAATTACAGCTGGTACTATTTACGCCAAACATTATTAACTTTAATCATTTGCAGCAGCTAAACCTTAAATTTGATTTATATAACGAACATTAAATCTTATTTTATGAACATTAAAATACTATTCATTCAAAAGCTTGAATTTTACCATTATTTACCAATTTAAATATTTTGATGGGATGGGTGACCGCTTTATACAACGAGGCTATTTCATCATAAACACCGCAACAAGCTCGCCACTTGTTAGGTGTTGCCTTCGAATACCATCGGCGAAATGGGGATGGGTTAATCCCTCCGCTGGGACCCTGAGGTCGTTTAAACGGTTCTCGGGAGCCAAATTGGCACCCGTGATGGTATTTTTTTTTTTTTTTTTATATTTTGCAGTTTGAGCTGTTATTTTAGTGCATAGAATTATGAGTCAAACTTGCATAGGAGATTAGCACTTCGACAATAAATATTTGTGTATTCTTATATCTCAATAATTTTATCTTAACCGATCAATATAAAGAGTAAATAAAATATCATTATATTTATTCCTATGTGATGATTAAAGAAGCTAAAATTGCGAAGAATTATTAATAAATCCACTAAGCACCATGGTGTATTAAAATCCAAACAGTGTCAGATTTTTTCTTTTTTTAAATACCCTCAAGAAACACTAAGAAAAACTGTATTTGTAATCGCTATAGTCATTAATGTATAGGTTTGTTAATAGGCAATGTATTCCAAAACAATAGGTTAAATTTTCAACCAAATCTGCTCCTATTTCGCAATCAGGTTAAATTCCTGTCAGATCCTTAGTATTCATTGTCAATTACATTCGAATCACCATCGAAATATTTTATTTCCAGGTGTACCATCGCCACCTACAGCACCTCTAGAATTACGATTAGTCGGCGGAAATGTAGTCCTAACATCCTGGGGAATCCCAGAATGGGACGGAGGCGCTCCCTTACTCGGATACACAGTCGCGATCAGAGACGTCACCAAGACCATGTGGATGGAAGTTGGTCAAGTTGATGCTCATACATTGCGTTATAACGTAAGAGACCTGGGAGAAGAACGCTCGTACATGGTACGGGTGTATGCAAGAAACGAAGTCGGGTCAAGTGAACCGCTTGAAAGCGATGAGCCTGTGCGCATTATTCCTGGAGAAGGTAGGTTTATATTATCATTTAGCAAAACATGGGACTCTACATCCATCTGATAGTAAGTGGCAATATAAAGTCCAAAAATTCACTCCTCCTTAAAAAAAACCTGGATTAAAGGTATTACATTTCCTTATTGCAATGGAATTGTGTTATTAAATGAACCACCAGTAGTGAATTAGTTTAGTTTTTTTAAATGAGTGGTATTTTTTGTGTATACTTATTACGCAGCATATTGCTTAGGATTAGGTACTTGATGGTTACCTAACATTCAAAGTCTATGAATAGGTTTTACAATACAACATTTAATTTATAAACTATCGAGTTACTAAATATATTGTAAATAACAAAAGCAGTTAAATCTTAAGTCTATGTTAAGAACCTTAATCTTTATATCTAAAAAGTCATAGTTTAAATATTCCACAATTATGTCGCAAAAATTTTTATCACGATCGAGAAGTAATAAATATATTAAAGGTTCGCGGCTGTCCTTGGGTATGGGTGGAAGCGGTAGTATAGCTTGCTCTAAAAATCTATATATTGACCAGGATCTCAAGCAGATGAGGAGTTAGGAGAGCATACTGAGGCTACCGAGCCAACGTCCTTCAGCACACAAACCACCACCTCTTGGCTGAGAGACCACAATATGGATGCCGACATCAGATCCTACGCAAGGGGCTCTCTTCTCCGACGAGACGAATACTTCTTCAGAATATGGCACTACGCCAAGCGACTGTTCCAGTGACGCCTGTGATACCAGCGGATATTTTTTTTACATAATTATTTAATAATTACGATGTAGAAAATATTTATTTTATTTATTTACTTAACATATTATTATTTTATAAAAAGAGAACGCGATGTGATCGTTTAGCTCGGATTTCACTCAATTTTCAAGGGAGACATTAATATAGGTGCACTATTGTCGAAATATTGAGTGAAATTCGAACTGTGAATAAATTATTATTTAAATTATTTTATTTTAAAATATATGCAAGCGTTATTTATTTATTAGTGTTTTATTTATTTCTACTAATGTTAAGTGACCGTATTTTTATTTAAATAATAATTTTGTCGGTCATTGTATTTATCACAGAGTTATAGGAAGCAGAGATAACATATTAGTTGGTTGTATAACTATATAATTTGGGCTTACTCGCCCTCATGGCACAGATCATATATGTTTCTCACTTCCTCAGTACACTTACATACAGTCGTAAGAAATAAGCAGCCGTGGCAACAAACAACAACAATAGGTGTTCGATTCATTGTTAAATTTAACCTTTATCTATAAGTCATAACATGTCATAAATATATATATATATATGGATCGATAGAAAGCAGAAGCACAAATCTTATTATATTTCATTAATTTCAAAATCTATATTAAAAAAGGAAATTGATTTATTAGTCAAGTCAGTATTTATATATATATATCTTTAAATATAACCGAAAAGGTAAAATAATAATTTGTTATATCGGTTAGCTGTCTAAAATTTTGCCCAAATGGCCTGAAACCAACAGGACTCCATGCACTGCACATGTAGGACTTTTTGAACAAAGCGGAAATTTATTCAATTGCTTGCACTGTGCTTAGCCTGCTCATTAAAATTATATTGAGCAGTTATGGGACCAGCTCAAGTGCATGGTACAAGCCAGAATTTCAGTTCCTAGCAATCTTGAAGAATCAAAGGCAGCATTGAAAGGAATGGGTTCTCTTCTTTCATGTTGTTACATTTCAATCAAATATGTATATTTGTTTGACAACAACACTATACATTTATATGTGTATATATATATTTTTCTTTCTCTCATTACATATAGTGGCTTGGGGAGCATTATAAGCTATCAGTCTCAGTTTCTCTAGATCAACTTGTGAAACTGTTTATAGAATGGCCATTAAGTCTATCCAAAGACCGGGACAAGCTGCCCACTAGGTCAGTGCAGACTTATACCATCAGCTATGAGATGGTGGAATTAAAACCACTCTGCTGGGTACCCTGAGGCAAGTCTAGGCAGTCACAAACTCTGTAAGGTACCAGTGATTGGGACGCCACTTGCGTGGACACCTATGCGAAATCATATATTTCGGTTACATCTTCGATCCCTGGTTCAGCCGCTTGCATGGCTGAGTCACGGAAGCGGCTGAAGTACAGGGATTTACTACAAAATTACCACTTCGTAGCATTTGGGGTCGAAACATCTGGATGCTTGGGATCTGAGGCCCGTGAATTTATTCGGGACCTTGGTAAACGAGTATTTTTAGAATGTGGAGACCCTAAATGTTATGAATATTTGAAACAAAAAATCAGCATTGCCATTCAACGTGGCAATGCTGCCAGCGTATTAGGTACTCTACCAAGTGGCGCCCCGCTCAGTGATTTTTTCTCTTTAATTTAATTATAAATAATAATATATTAATATTTAGGTACCTTAATTTTGTAAAATATTTCATCGAATAAATTTTATTAATATGAGCCTATTATGATAATTAACAAACAGTTAATTATCAAAATAGGCTTCCCTCCGCTCGCTTCCTGCACACCTTCTTAACCTAACCCATCCAATTTGGTTTTGGGTACTTATCCATTCGCTCGCTTCCGCCTAATTTTCTAATCTAACTGGTTTGGGTATAACGAAAGATTTTGTTTAATAATAACGAAAATATTAATTAATTTTTTTTTCATAAAAATGTATAAAAAAAATTCAAATGTTTTTTATTAGGAAATTAAAAAACTTTAACAATTTTTTTCTAGAAAACTATAAATTTCCTTATATTGAAATTTTGCAAAACGACTTGTTACATTTACATGTGACTATAAAAAAATCAGCGGGCACTAAATTTAGCCATCTAATTATTTCTGTATCACCTGGTTCTTGATTGAGATAGTCATCATTTCATCACATATTTAAACATAAGTAAATTATAATGATTATTTAACTTATAATGTTTGAGTTTGTTTTCCTCAGCTGAATTATTAATCACTAGGTATAATATTGATCATTCAGTATTTCAATGATATACTCCTAGAAAAACCTATATTTTCTCCAGTGTGACAGTGATATAGAACAAAATACAATACCAGCTTTAAGCCAAACCTGGGTTATTATTATTATTAGCTTAAATAAATGGCCACGTAATTTTGCCAATTTCGAGTGAGGGTAGATATAATTTTTTTGATTGTAAAGTGAAAGTGGGATAATAGGATGGAAAGGAATAGGGATATAGGACTTAGAATAAGGAATAGCCACATGACCGTATGCAAACATGGTATAGTTATGCCAGTGTCATGTGTAGGAGGAAAGAATCTACAGTAAAATGGGTACCGCCATTTTACTGAAGAAATGGATTCATTGAGATAGCACAAACACTTAGATCATTGCTTAAATACTACACATCTCACCCTTAGGATTACTTATGAATGCTTATTCTATAAAATTGGTACACTTTTGCATAGTAATATCCTATAAATTTAACTATAAATAATATATATGAAACACACAACTACAGTCTTCGAGCTACCCTCAAGGAATCCAAACCTGGGTTATCAAAATGTTTCCCAATAGATCACTGTGTTTATACCATAAAATAAATGTGGAGGTCAAATGGTTTAACTGCCCTGCAATTAATCCATCATCAGAGATCATTTTATTTGACAGTTCCAAGTTACCACTTCCCAACTCCAATGTTTGCCATTTCTAAAGAGGTTCTAAAAACATATAAACAAGCCGAGAAAACTGTATTAACTCTTACTTTAATTTGGTACATGGACACACTTTTATTGTAAGTAAACAATCCTGGAGGGTGGGACTCGAACCAAAAACCCTTGCTTTCGCGACAGGTACTCAACCAAGGAACCATTCAAAACTTGACAAAATTTGCTATTGTAAAAACCTTAGAACATATAGGAGGTAAAAACATTGTTGACAAACACTACTAAATGACATTTTAGGGTTAATTTTAGTTTTTTTGTTCGATGATGATGTTTAATTTTTCCTTGGGGGAAAGGCAAGTGTATAAGCCATACAGCCACGTCATCAAATACAAGTGCTAAAATAATGAGATGCGGCCATTATGCAACATAAAGCGGACACTTTTCCGTGACTTAAAACTGCATGCCATTTGAACAATACTGAATGTATTGACATTAAAAAATTCGGCATGCACAGTAGGATGTTGCGAAATAGTAGCATTCATGACGAAAGTTGCAAAAAACTCAGTTAAAATTTCCGTGACTTTATTTTGCATGCCATTTAATATTTTACAAAAAAACATTATTTCAAGATAATAAGAAAAATGGCATGCATGTGTCAACAGCCTGACATAAAAATATATAAGTTTTTCAACAAAACACAACATTTTCGTGTTTTTTTCTTGGATGCATTTTTGTATTATATTTGTAAATATTATTTTAAACTCTAATAATTACAATAAATTGTGCAAATCGGCCGCGAAGTCTTTTGGCATTTCTCGAAATGTCCGATTTTATTCTCATTTTCACACAACCCTTTGAGCCCACTCAGCCGTTGTGAATTGCATGCCATTAATTACGATAGCTTGAATTTGTTTGCACTACCTTATGTAACAAAGGCAGGCAATATAATCACGGAAAACCACTAAAATTCTTTACAGAAAGAAAAGCAATTTTCTTAAAGTTAATGATTTCTCCGATTGAATCTGTTAATCGCATAAACACCTTTTTCAGTAGCATTGGTTGATCACTTGCTGAAGAAATACTGCAAAATCCAATAAATTCCCAACATAAATTAATGCCCGTATCGTTATCGTCTTCTTTTGTGTTACTTGACACCGACCCCGAGGAAGTACTTAATATACTTATAAATCTTAAATCAAATAGTGCAGCAGGTAAATATGGAATCTCTACTGAATTTCTTAAGCGTGCACATGGTTTGGTCGTTCCAGTCATATGTCACTTGGTGAACCTGTATTTTACTAACGGTGTATTTCCTACAACTTTGAAACAAGCAGTCATCACTCCGGTGCATAAGGGAGGAGACAGAGACGATGTCAATAACTATAGACCTGTATCAGTTTTAAACAGTTTATCCAAAATAATACAAAAGTTATTGAACAATAGAGTGATGATTTACCTGGAAAAATTCAAACTTCTATCACAATTTGGCTTTCGGCGCGGTAAATCTACTGAAGATTATGAAATCTAATGATGACTATTCTTTTACGGAAACTGGAATTGATTGGAATAAGAGGAACAGAGCTGAATTTATTTACAGATTACTTGACGAACCGTACTCAATGTGTCGAAATAGGTGAACATGTGAGTCCAGACATATAACACTAATTTTAACCTAAAAATTCACAAATGTCATTACTCTAATAATAGTCATAATAATGTCAATAATGCAAATATAAATAATCTAAATAATACGAATAATAATTTACAGTGTAATTGCCCTAGTATAAACAATGTGTCTTACACAAAATATCTGGGACTTATGATCGACCAAAGACTTTTTGGTGTATGCATTTGGAGCTTGTATCATGCAGGATAAGAAGACTCATCTGGATTTTTAAAAAATTGCGGCACGTAGCATCATCCACCTTATTGAACCAGATATATGTTTCCATGGAACAATCCATAATCTAAGTTTTGTTTTATTTTAATTTTAAAAGGTTTATTTTAATTTTAAAAGGTTTATTTTAATTTTAAAAGGTTTATTTTAATTTCAAAAGATTTATTTTTATTTTAAAAATAAAACAAAACTTAACCTACCTTATACATAATACACGTTTGTGTTAGTTTGTGAGCGTGTGTGTCTGTGAGAGTGTGTGGGTGAGCGTGTAAGTGTGGATGAGTCTGTGTCTGAATGAGTGTGTGTCTGAATAAGTGTGTGCGCCCGAATCAGTGTGTAAGCGTTAGCAAGTGTTTGTGTTGCGTGAGAGAAGTAAGTGCCTTGTGATTCAAAAAACGAGAGTGTGGACAATAATGCACATGATGATTATCATTTGACAAATATGAGCAGAGACTCTGTTTGCTCAGTCTAGAGTTTTTAGCCACTTTTGAAATGTTATTTTTTCATTTTCTTTAACTGTTTATTGTTTAAATTGTATATAGACTATATTTAGGAAGAGCGGAGCCAGCTGACACAGGTATTATATAGTTAAAAGTAGGCTCCAATCTTATAAATAAGTTATATTGAAAATTGTAAAGGAATTTTTTTTTTTTTTTAATTTTACTGAATGTCTGTGTCCATTCATGCGAGTACGAAGGGGTGTCGTAGTCTCCCACATAAAACTGTTACAAAATCTGCACTCCAGCATATATACGCGAACATTGTACTAAGTGCGAAATTTTTAACTTTGATGACAACAGGGTTATGATGAGTTTGTATATTGATATCGGAATTTATTATGGGACATATTTTGCAACGAGATTGGTTGCACTTGTGTGTCAGCAGCAATAACACATTGTTCCTACCTAACAATGTGTTATTGCTGCGTGTATTTTTATTTTTTGCCAAAATAGCTTTTAAATTTTATTTTGTTTATACGTTACACTAGGGGTTTCAAAAAGATTTCGTGTAACATTATTATTTTTAAGGATCTATCCTTTAATAAATTTTGAATTTTGTGTGCCCCGTGGAAGTATGGTATTATAAGCCGAAGGGAATTTTGTTGTTGTGTGTGTATAGCGTTTGGAGTGTTAGAAGGCCTGTTCATGTGTTTGTGTAAAAAGTTTGGGGGATAATCGCGCCTACATAACCCATTGAAGATTTTGCCTTGATATTTAGCCAAAAATATTGAATTATTACAAATACTTTTACCGCGGATAGAAAGTGAATGTGGTATAGACCGTTTTGTGTGCGACGGGTGGCAACTACTGTAATGCAGATACTGTAACTTGTTGGTTTCTTAAAAATGAACAGAAATTGAAATATTATGATTATTATAAGTAATATCTACATCTAAAAATGTTATGTTAGTTTTAGAAATTTCATGAGTGAATCTTAGACTGCTAAATGAATTTAGTTGACTAAGTTATGTAAGAGTATGTAAACTATGAGGCCAAATCATGAAATATCATCTATTAATCTTAACCATGTTAAAGGTTTGAGAATTTACTATTTAAAAATTTTGTTTCGAGAGAACCCATATATATAATAAGGTTGCGCATAAAAAGTCTACAAATGATGATATTCTTTCGGTATATCATAAGAAGCTACAATTGGTCTACTAGGTTTGTGTACTTTCGGCAACATGTTAAAATGTGGTTTGGATTAGAAGGAATTAAGGCCGAAATATCATTGTCAGAAAGTCCTCCTTCTATGGTTCATAGTGTTGTTCACATACTGCAGATGAGTTTTCTTATGACACGAATCACGATTATAGAAAAAATCACCACCAAATTAACTACGCAATACACTGATATTCTATGACCAGCTAACCACCTAGTCTTAAACTGGTTGGTTATGTATCGTGTGTTCGGTTGGGTTGTTTTTTTTTCTTCCGCAAGGAAAATAGTTTAATAGTTCACTATTTGTTTATGTTTTATTATATTTTCAACATTTGTCTGTGTGAGGAATGGCGACCTGGCCAAGTGCACATGGACCTTATATATATATATATATATATATATATATATATATTGAATTTTCAAAAATGCCTGTAAAGGTTTACATGAAATAAATATTTTTGACTTGACTTGACTGCGTCTGCATGCATATAGCTAGTATCTAGGTGGTATATTTAATGATATCGCTTTCAGTTGTTCGTATAATGTTTTACATCTACAAATAAATTGTTCACGTCACTGATGTACGGCATGGACACAATACGGCAGAGACGAAACGTAAGCGCTCTGCTCTGAAGCGGCAACCAACATCTATACATCTTTCTCATACATTTGATTAGTATTGAACCTCTCGGATCTGTCCCGGACAGCCGGGCAGGAAACATATTTCAAAGAAAATGCATAGATGTATGACTCGCAAACACGCGAGTCATACATCCAGAGTTTCCTAGAATGAGCTATGATAATAATAATAAGTTTATTCATACAAACATCACAATCATTACTTACAAACTAGTGGTGTTTCAAATGGTGATTATATAGGTAGTATTTTTTTAATTTTATTAATGTTAGGTAATTTAAAACACACGTTGCGTTGGATACTAGATTAGGTTTTCCTGTGGTATAGGATCTAAGATCTTCCCACGGACACTCGTGGTGGTAATATAAATAAAATAATTAATTCAATTACTGAACAATGCTTCTGCTGAAAAGGGAATAAGTGATAATGACACAGGTACTAGCAGCAATACTTCACTGTGATGAAATAAAACTTAATAAAGCAATAGAAAAATCTATGACCAAAAGGCAAAATAAATTCCAGATCGGAGAGGAAGATAATATTAATAGTACATTACTGCCGCGGTCTATAATGACTACTTTGTTGGTCGCGCTGATGATGGCCGACAGCGCAGCTCCAGGCCGATACAGTGCGGTCAGCGTGCAGCACTTGATGGACGAGCTGAGATAAAGGCCGAGACCGTAGGTCGAGGCCTTTACAGCGTGGACAGCAAGGGCTGCAATGATGGCCAAGCTGGTAGGCCTCGAACGTAGCTAGGCTAGCTCGAGGCAATCGAGGCTCGAGGCAAAGCGTGACGAGCGAAGCAGTCATAGTGGGCCAAGGCTTGTATAGTGCTTTACTCAAAAATGCAAGTACCTAATCTAAATAAAACCAGCAAGTAATTTAAATAAAATATATATTAATTAACTAGAAATTTAATTAAAATAACAATTATGAAAAGTACAGTTGCCAAAATTCAACACCGATTTTCCGGGTTTGATATTACTAAAATAGCGGCCGGCAATGTTTTGCCGGCCTGTTAGAGCGATGAGCAAAACTTTGCCGGCCGCTCCTTGAAACAGAACGGCAAGGTCGACTTTGCTCAAACAAGGTTGTTAAAATAATGACTACATTACATGCATTTTTGAGTAAAACATTAATTCGCATTGAAATGACATTGTATTAAACTGGTACTAGAGGCAGATTTTTGGATGCAGCTTACAAGTACAGCAAGTTACATATGTAACATATAAAGAAAAAACATATAAGAAAATGTATAAGTACTCGATTGAAGAGAAACGTCAAATCTCGTACATTTGAGTTTCGATTTCTATCGATCGATGCGTCGATGGGTATGTTGGAGTGCTTCCTGTTGGACCCCTGGTCCAAGAATTGCTAAGAATTTGGTTGGCAGGGAAATTTCAAGAATGTCAATGCGTTTAAGCAGTTGAAATGACAAGCTACGCCTCAAAACATGGCATAATTATATATTTTTTTCGATATTGAAATTCCGTTTTTGATTCATCAATTCCGGTATTACAAACGATACTGAAATATGTCGGTATTCCGGAATTTTGTCAAAACCGGAATTCTTGAGCTCAAGCCCTATTCAGAGTTTTTTAAGTGTCTCTGCCATATAGCGAAAAAAACGGCTTTAATCACTCTCCGCAAACGACACTTACTAATTGTTCTTGGAATCATTTAAACAGTAACTAGCAGTATTTAAAAAATACCGAAAAAATATCGAAATTTCGGTATAGCGGTAATTTAAATTTCAATACCGGTATCGATACCGGTATGAAAATCTATCCGGTATTCCATGCCCTAGTAGTCTTAGATCTAACTGCTAACCGTTCACTGTATGTTAAATTGTTGTTTGGATCTTGTAATCTATGAATGTATGTGCCGTCAGTTAATTTTGTCATTAT
Source organism: Monopis laevigella (assembly GCA_947458855.1). NCBI lineage: Eukaryota > Metazoa > Arthropoda > Insecta > Lepidoptera > Tineidae > Monopis > Monopis laevigella. The sequence goes on along the minus strand of OX381576.1, from coordinate 34,941,283 downwards.
GTTTTTAATGAATAGATTTATTGGATGATGAGATGGTAATGACGGCGGTTCATGTTGTGAAGGAGGTTTAAATTGTCTTAGAGCTGTATGGGTGGGTGTAACTAGTTGATTAGTTTTTTTGCTCAAATAATGTTTTTATTTAAAATTTCGAAAAATCTTTTTTTTTATTTAATATTATTTAATTTTGTGGTTGGGCAATAGGATAAACCTTTGGAAATGAGAGACTTTTCAGATGGTGTCAATTGTTTTGATGAAAGATTAATAATTTGGTCATTATTTTGATAAGTATTATTAGTAGTGATTTGTGGAGGTGGAGGTATAATAAACGGGTATCTAAGATCGTTTTTAATTTTATGTTATTAAGATTGGTTTTAAATTTAATTCCGAATGTTGTAAAAATTGTATACCGGATATTGGTGTTTGTATATTGTTTGTATTTTAAATAACATTATTGGAAAAACCGATTCATATTTTTTTTTATTTTGATAAAGATATTTTTGTAAAGCATGTATGTATTGTAAGTCAGTATATGGTTGTCTCACATCAGGAGGTATGGCATCCAGGGGCACACTGTGTATAAGAGTTTTTTTATTTTTTTATGCCATATTTAAGACATTCTCCCAAAAACTCATAATGACCAAAGAATTGCGCCAACTTAGAAGCAAGAAAGTCGATTTTTTTTATAATCTCCCTCATGCACAATTTGGATCAATTCCCGGTGTATATAAATCAAATATAATTTTTTAGACAATACTAATAATGAACACCTTTCAGAAGAAGGCAAGACACTTTTACTACCATTTGACCCAAAAACCCCATACTTTTATATGTTACCAAAAATTCACAAAAATAATCATCCTCAAAAATCACCCACTGAACACATATCTGCATTTGTTGATTATCACTTACAGCCTATTGTAAAAAAACCTTGACTCACAAATCAAAGATACGAATCACTTTCTTGACATCATATCATCTATACAGTTACCTCCAAATTCAACCCCATATTTAGTAACCAAAGATGTCACTTCATTATACACCAACATTCCACATGATGACGGTGTCCAAGCACTTGAATTTTATTTAGAGCTTAGACCATTGACAGCCATCCAATAATATTATTATTGCATTGCAGTGCACCTACCTATTATACTTATCAAAATTAAACCTGACCTTGTAAACAGTACTTGTAAATACCTAGCTATAGTATAATAATTAATTATCTAACAATGTCAATAACTGTGTCCAAATTCTTCCAGGCTATTTAAAGGAGCACATGGTTTGAATATTCACAAGTCTAAGTGTCATGTTCAGAGATCAATATTACAAGTAACCCATCTACCGTTGACACCAATGCTATTCCAAACATGCAGGTACCTGTTATGCAACATACCTATGAAACCTTTAATGATTTAAAAAAATGTAAAATAGTCATTAAAAGAATTCCTAAAGGATCACGTTGTCTAGTAGCAGACAAATTAAACTCCTTAATTATTGATTCCACAAATAATTCCTCAAGCTGGTTCGCACATTTGTCTTTCCCTTTTATAGCGTTACAATTACCCGATAAAAATGATTCAGAATATAAAAACAAAACATTAACATCTATAGAAAATTAAAATACTATATTATTCCAGCAGGTAAACCAATTAATTATCGTTCGACAACAATATACAAAAGAGTCGAAACTAAAGTGTTTGATGATGATATAAAAGCTGCAATTAGATTACTAACATCAGAAAATTCTATAGCACCTAATAATGAAAACACTCTAAACATTTTGACACATCAACATCCTGTAAAATCCCATGCAATTGAATTACATGATCCGTCCTTGGAAAACTTAAATTTTCCCATTATTTCAGAAAATGACGTTATAGATGCCTTAAATAGTTTTAACAGTGGTTCAGCAGCTGGCATGGATGGTTTGAGACCAAACCATCTAAAAGAATTAACTTCATAAACTGCAGGTAATAACGGGGTACGTCTTGTTTCATCTATACGACGTTTATGTCAATTTTTACTTGAAGGCAAATTAAATCCTAAAATATGTCCTTATTTATACGGTGCATATTTATGCGCCCTTACAAAAACAGACGGTGGGATAAGACCGATAGCTGTGGTCTGGACACCCATCAGATGCCCTTCTTCCATCACAGCTTTCATCACAACGTCAATGGGATATGATAAATATTAAAAGATCACATAAAACTATTTTAGAAAACGTTTCTAACACTGATTTGGTCTTTAGACGTCTCGTTGGCAAAATTTGTTGTAGACATATTAGACAAGATATGGGGCAGTACCTAAAACCTATACAGTTGGGTTTTGGGATACCACTTGGCTGTGAAGGAGCAATTCATGTTATTAGAAAATTTATTTTAAATAATCTAAATACAAACCAAATTATTTTAAAATTAGACATTAAAAATGCTTTTAATTGTTGAGACCTTGATCAAATTCTCAATCAAGTAAAAGAACATGTTCCACTTTTGTATGCTTTTATTTACCAATGCTATTTTTATGAATTAAATCATTTTTTTAACAATAATATTATTAAATCAAGCGTGGGAATTCAACAAGGTGACCCCTTAGGTCCTTTACATTTTAGTCTTGGAATTCAGCCATTAATTTCTTCATTATCTTCCGAACTAAATAATTGGTATCTGGATGACGGAACCCTAGGTGGTGACTTGGATATCAGATTTATCAAAAATTAGGACGTCGTTTTCTAATATAGGATTGAAGGTAAATTTTGACAAATCTGAAGTTTTTTTGTGTAACGATAGAAGTACTATTAATTTTCACAATATATTTCCTGTCATTAAAATTATAACTGATCAAAATTTTGAACTTTTAGGAGCGCCAATAACGTTAAATTCAGTAGAATCCTTTATTAATAAGAAAATTTCTCAATTAAAAATATGGCATGAGCATTTACCTAATCTTCATTCACATATTGCTTATACTATTTTAAAGTCTAGTTTTTCGATTCCTAAGTTTATATATCTCAACAGAACTTCTCCATTATGGAAATTCCCAAATTATATTATGTACTTTAATAGATGATTGCATTAAATTATCTGCTGAATTAGTATTAAACGAAATTAACTCATTTGCAATGGATTCAAGCATCTTTTCCCATAAAGTTCGATGGTATTGGAATTCGAAGGGTGTCTGATGTGGGTTTACCTGCCTTTATTTCATCATGTTATGGGGTCTTAGATCTAGTCACTAGTATTTTGACAAATTTGGGTATCAGTGCTGAGACTCCATATCTAACTGATGCACTGGAAGCATTTAGACACCCATCAAATGCTCTTCTTCCATCACAGCTTTCATCACAACGTCAATGGGATATGATTAATATTAAAAGATCACATAAAACTATTTTAGAAAACGTTTCTAACACTGATTTGGCACGGCTTAAAGCAGCATCAACATTAGAGTCAGGGTTATAGCTAGAGACACTCCCCTCACCGTCACTGGGTACTTTCCTAGATGACCAGTCGTTAAGAATTGCCATAGCATTAAGGTTAGGCGCTAACATCTGCCAACCTCATGCATGTATATGCGGAGTGCAAGTCTTAGCGAATGATCATCATGGATTAAGTTGCAGTCGAAGTGCAGGTAGATTGTCTCGACACCATAGCCTTAACGACCTTGTTCGTCGAGCTCTATCGGCAAATGTTCCCAGTGTTCTCGAGCCTCATGGCTTGACACTAATCCTGTGGCAAAAAGGCCGTTGCTTTATTTGGGATGCCACTTATGTCGACACTTTTGTGGCTTCCCACCTACAGGCCTGTGTATGCTCAACGGGAGCGGTTGCCGAGGCAGCAGCCAAAATTAAACATCAAAAATATCAAAATTTTAAAAATGAATTCTTATTTATCCCATTCGCTGTGGAAACGACTGGGGTATGGGGCTCCGAAGCCAAGAAGAAAGAAATTGTGTGCTCTTTTAAATGAGGCTACTGGTGATCCCCGTTCCGGATACTTTTTCAAACAACGCGTATCACTGGCAGTGCAAAGGGGGAATGCAGCCAGTGTTATTGGAACATTCGGAGCGAGAAAGGTTCTGGACTTAGTGGACATGTAGGGTTATATATTTATATTAGACCTTTTTTTATTATGTTTTTTTGTAGGTTTCTTTTTTTCATTAGTCTATATTTGGGTAAGGTTTTATTAGTATTATGATTTAGTTTATTATATATTAATTTTGTTAATTGCATTTAGATTATACATATTGTTTATATTTATTATGCGTAATTTAGCAAAATGCATAAACAATGTAAATATCTCAAATAGTGCCTTGGATGCTCTCCGAGGAAGTCGGTCACAGTTTCACCATATCAACTTGTTGAGTCTATCCAAACATCACGATCAGCTAGCCGCTTTTTCGATATAGATCATACCACGGGCAACGACGAGGTGGGATTAAAAAACCCCCTAGGCCGTCTAGACGGCCTCGGGCGCTGTAAGGCCCCCGTGATAATATTTATGAATTTATTTAACAAAGTACGTAAATACGAGAGACATAAATGACTATAAAAAAGTCAGCATATTGGTAGATAGGAAACGTGGCAAATAATGAAAATTCGCAGTTTTATAAATAGACTACTAGAGACATGTTTTGCTATTATTTCTTTTATCCACCTGAAATACCGATCGCCACGTCGATCGATCGAAATCGAAGATAAAATGTATGTGATTTGACGTTTCTCGGCGATCGAGTTCTACCCATAGACAATAAGTCCTATACAATTGTATCCATCGACTCGTCGATCGGTTTGTCGATGTGGCTTTCCGGTATGGCCCCAGGCTTGATTTTATAGGTCAATAGGATAGGAACTGTAAGTAGGTCAAAATGTACTTGGCAGATTTGACAGAGTAACATGCAAAGATATAAATGTTATGTTATTACACAAAATAAAACAAGTGAGTTAATCAGACATATTGGAATATATTATTTAACATATACTTTCTAAGTAAACATAAAACCTATATAACTTTTTGGGTTTTAATTTTCGTACTTATTAAAACCCTAACACAATTTTCTTAATTAGAGACATAAATTTTGACAAAATGTTACATTAATCTATTCTACTACCACTATAGTTTTTTTTCTATGGGATTTTGCAATATTTGATTAGATACGTTATAATATAACAGTACGTGTTGATAATATTTTCACAATTTTTTAATTAAGAATAGGTTATTAATAGGAAATCCTACATTAATTTATTGATATTTTTATATAAATTACCAAATAAGTACTTGCCAACCTTTAAGGTTTCAAGACTTTTAAATTAAAAATCACAACATCAAGTTTAATAAGAATATATCTGTTGATATTAATATTCTAATTATCGTTTGGATTGTTCTGTTCCAAATCTTGGTTAATTTCATTTTGCATCTCATTCATCAAATCTTGAATCTCTTGCATCAGGGCATTATCAAAATCATTTATATAGGCTGGGAGAACAACAACTCGTTCTAAATTAGGAGGCTCTTGTGGCGCGGGCGGCATTTCCTCGTCCGGGAGGTCGGGCTCGTCATCACCATCGTCATCGGTATCAGTTTCTTCGTCATCGACCTCTTCATCAGCAGCAGCAGCAGCTGCCTCTGGTTGCGCTTCAACTTCCTGCGGCTCTGCAGCAATATTCTGTTGTTCTAGAACATGCCCATTCCGATCGCAACATGGAATCTCATTTGGATCACAATCATTATCAAACTGTTCATAGTTTGAATTGTTTATCTCTCTAGTACTTTTATCTCCAAAATTCATCGCAATATATACATCAATATCTTGATTGTTCGCATATTTGTCGCCTTCTGTCGCCTCTTCGACTTTCATAATCAGTCCCATATAGTCGTTCAACATATTGTCCAATTCATAAGGTTCGATTTCAGTTGGTCCTACATTAGGACTGGTGTCCTCGCTATTAATGAGAGCATGGATGTAGCTCCGGACTTGGTTCTGAAGCTGATTTTTAGCGGCTTCATTATTTTCCGACATATCTTCGTTGTTTTCAATGAATGATCTTATCGATTCCAGCAGGAGATCTGATTCATCCTTGCATTTGTCCAAAAACAGCGTGATCTCCTCTAGGACCAATAAATCGGCCAATATGAAGTCTGATATAGTTTGTCTCAAAGACTGTGAACATATGGACTTGTTCAGTTCCATTAAAGCTTCGATCAAATCGTAAACAAAATTGATTCGGGCAATGATAGAATTTATTTTATCCTTGTCCATATTGTCATAGTGCATATTTATGCGCCCTTACAAAAACAGACGGTGGGATAAGACCGATAGCTGTGGTCTGGACACCCATCAGATGCCCTTCTTCCATCACAGCTTTCATCACAACGTCAATGGGATATGATAAATATTAAAAGATCACATAAAACTATTTTAGAAAACGTTTCTAACACTGATTTGGTCTTTAGACGTCTCGTTGGCAAAATTTGTTGTAGACATATTAGACAAGATATGGGGCAGTACCTAAAACCTATACAGTTGGGTTTTGGGATACCACTTGGCTGTGAAGGAGCAATTCATGTTATTAGAAAATTTATTTTAAATAATCTAAATACAAACCAAATTATTTTAAAATTAGACATTAAAAATGCTTTTAATTGTTGAGACCTTGATCAAATTCTCAATCAAGTAAAAGAACATGTTCCACTTTTGTATGCTTTTATTTACCAATGCTATTTTTATGAATTAAATCATTTTTTTAACAATAATATTATTAAATCAAGCGTGGGAATTCAACAAGGTGACCCCTTAGGTCCTTTACATTTTAGTCTTGGAATTCAGCCATTAATTTCTTCATTATCTTCCGAACTAAATAATTGGTATCTGGATGACGGAACCCTAGGTGGTGACTTGGATATCAGATTTATCAAAAATTAGGACGTCGTTTTCTAATATAGGATTGAAGGTAAATTTTGACAAATCTGAAGTTTTTTTGTGTAACGATAGAAGTACTATTAATTTTCACAATATATTTCCTGTCATTAAAATTATAACTGATCAAAATTTTGAACTTTTAGGAGCGCCAATAACGTTAAATTCAGTAGAATCCTTTATTAATAAGAAAATTTCTCAATTAAAAATATGGCATGAGCATTTACCTAATCTTCATTCACATATTGCTTATACTATTTTAAAGTCTAGTTTTTCGATTCCTAAGTTTATATATCTCAACAGAACTTCTCCATTATGGAAATTCCCAAATTATATTATGTACTTTAATAGATGATTGCATTAAATTATCTGCTGAATTAGTATTAAACGAAATTAACTCATTTGCAATGGATTCAAGCATCTTTTCCCATAAAGTTCGATGGTATTGGAATTCGAAGGGTGTCTGATGTGGGTTTACCTGCCTTTATTTCATCATGTTATGGGGTCTTAGATCTAGTCACTAGTATTTTGACAAATTTGGGTATCAGTGCTGAGACTCCATATCTAACTGATGCACTGGAAGCATTTAGACACCCATCAAATGCTCTTCTTCCATCACAGCTTTCATCACAACGTCAATGGGATATGATTAATATTAAAAGATCACATAAAACTATTTTAGAAAACGTTTCTAACACTGATTTGGCACGGCTTAAAGCAGCATCAACATTAGAGTCAGGGTTATAGCTAGAGACACTCCCCTCACCGTCACTGGGTACTTTCCTAGATGACCAGTCGTTAAGAATTGCCATAGCATTAAGGTTAGGCGCTAACATCTGCCAACCTCATGCATGTATATGCGGAGTGCAAGTCTTAGCGAATGATCATCATGGATTAAGTTGCAGTCGAAGTGCAGGTAGATTGTCTCGACACCATAGCCTTAACGACCTTGTTCGTCGAGCTCTATCGGCAAATGTTCCCAGTGTTCTCGAGCCTCATGGCTTGACACTAATCCTGTGGCAAAAAGGCCGTTGCTTTATTTGGGATGCCACTTATGTCGACACTTTTGTGGCTTCCCACCTACAGGCCTGTGTATGCTCAACGGGAGCGGTTGCCGAGGCAGCAGCCAAAATTAAACATCAAAAATATCAAAATTTTAAAAATGAATTCTTATTTATCCCATTCGCTGTGGAAACGACTGGGGTATGGGGCTCCGAAGCCAAGAAGAAAGAAATTGTGTGCTCTTTTAAATGAGGCTACTGGTGATCCCCGTTCCGGATACTTTTTCAAACAACGCGTATCACTGGCAGTGCAAAGGGGGAATGCAGCCAGTGTTATTGGAACATTCGGAGCGAGAAAGGTTCTGGACTTAGTGGACATGTAGGGTTATATATTTATATTAGACCTTTTTTTATTATGTTTTTTTGTAGGTTTCTTTTTTTCATTAGTCTATATTTGGGTAAGGTTTTATTAGTATTATGATTTAGTTTATTATATATTAATTTTGTTAATTGCATTTAGATTATACATATTGTTTATATTTATTATGCGTAATTTAGCAAAATGCATAAACAATGTAAATATCTCAAATAGTGCCTTGGATGCTCTCCGAGGAAGTCGGTCACAGTTTCACCATATCAACTTGTTGAGTCTATCCAAACATCACGATCAGCTAGCCGCTTTTTCGATATAGATCATACCACGGGCAACGACGAGGTGGGATTAAAAAACCCCCTAGGCCGTCTAGACGGCCTCGGGCGCTGTAAGGCCCCCGTGATAATATTTATGAATTTATTTAACAAAGTACGTAAATACGAGAGACATAAATGACTATAAAAAAGTCAGCATATTGGTAGATAGGAAACGTGGCAAATAATGAAAATTCGCAGTTTTATAAATAGACTACTAGAGACATGTTTTGCTATTATTTCTTTTATCCACCTGAAATACCGATCGCCACGTCGATCGATCGAAATCGAAGATAAAATGTATGTGATTTGACGTTTCTCGGCGATCGAGTTCTACCCATAGACAATAAGTCCTATACAATTGTATCCATCGACTCGTCGATCGGTTTGTCGATGTGGCTTTCCGGTATGGCCCCAGGCTTGATTTTATAGGTCAATAGGATAGGAACTGTAAGTAGGTCAAAATGTACTTGGCAGATTTGACAGAGTAACATGCAAAGATATAAATGTTATGTTATTACACAAAATAAAACAAGTGAGTTAATCAGACATATTGGAATATATTATTTAACATATACTTTCTAAGTAAACATAAAACCTATATAACTTTTTGGGTTTTAATTTTCGTACTTATTAAAACCCTAACACAATTTTCTTAATTAGAGACATAAATTTTGACAAAATGTTACATTAATCTATTCTACTACCACTATAGTTTTTTTTCTATGGGATTTTGCAATATTTGATTAGATACGTTATAATATAACAGTACGTGTTGATAATATTTTCACAATTTTTTAATTAAGAATAGGTTATTAATAGGAAATCCTACATTAATTTATTGATATTTTTATATAAATTACCAAATAAGTACTTGCCAACCTTTAAGGTTTCAAGACTTTTAAATTAAAAATCACAACATCAAGTTTAATAAGAATATATCTGTTGATATTAATATTCTAATTATCGTTTGGATTGTTCTGTTCCAAATCTTGGTTAATTTCATTTTGCATCTCATTCATCAAATCTTGAATCTCTTGCATCAGGGCATTATCAAAATCATTTATATAGGCTGGGAGAACAACAACTCGTTCTAAATTAGGAGGCTCTTGTGGCGCGGGCGGCATTTCCTCGTCCGGGAGGTCGGGCTCGTCATCACCATCGTCATCGGTATCAGTTTCTTCGTCATCGACCTCTTCATCAGCAGCAGCAGCAGCTGCCTCTGGTTGCGCTTCAACTTCCTGCGGCTCTGCAGCAATATTCTGTTGTTCTAGAACATGCCCATTCCGATCGCAACATGGAATCTCATTTGGATCACAATCATTATCAAACTGTTCATAGTTTGAATTGTTTATCTCTCTAGTACTTTTATCTCCAAAATTCATCGCAATATATACATCAATATCTTGATTGTTCGCATATTTGTCGCCTTCTGTCGCCTCTTCGACTTTCATAATCAGTCCCATATAGTCGTTCAACATATTGTCCAATTCATAAGGTTCGATTTCAGTTGGTCCTACATTAGGACTGGTGTCCTCGCTATTAATGAGAGCATGGATGTAGCTCCGGACTTGGTTCTGAAGCTGATTTTTAGCGGCTTCATTATTTTCCGACATATCTTCGTTGTTTTCAATGAATGATCTTATCGATTCCAGCAGGAGATCTGATTCATCCTTGCATTTGTCCAAAAACAGCGTGATCTCCTCTAGGACCAATAAATCGGCCAATATGAAGTCTGATATAGTTTGTCTCAAAGACTGTGAACATATGGACTTGTTCAGTTCCATTAAAGCTTCGATCAAATCGTAAACAAAATTGATTCGGGCAATGATAGAATTTATTTTATCCTTGTCCATATTGTCGGACATTGTTCCACTAAACTCTGAATACGTCCAAACCGCGTGAAGGGTAAGAAATATTTGTCAGGGTGTAACTCAGACAGGAACTAATCGATAGATTGGAGTTGCGCGTACTGAGGAGCGTGGGTTTAGGATGCACCAATAGGGATGCACCAGCTATATGAAAACCGTGCGTTCTTTGTTCGGCGTCTCAAACTGGGACCTGCGCGGTCATATCTGGGACCTCCGGTCAAAGACCTTTATTGATTTGTTATACCTGGTTCGCATCTAGATGCTTAAAATTCTGATAGATGATTGTATTTAGGTATAAAGTTTTCATATGTGATAAAACTCAAAGGTGCATTTTATTTCTTTACGATGTCGGTGGATAACTTCGAATATGTTAATTACGAATGTCTCGAAGTTATCAACTACCTACTTAAGGAAATAAAATGCACCTATAGTTTGTAAGAAACATAATAAACGTAACATAATTCGTAGGTTTATTCCTTCATAATTGTAATAATAAATGTTTAAAAAAATAATAATAAACAACCCCGACAAAACATCAAAACTATAATATCAAATTTATATTTTCATTAGATACCTACTTAATATTTTCATTACCTACTTAATAATAATGAACTATTATTTGATCATCATCAGTGAGTAACAGAGGTTATATTTTTTTTTAAGAAATAGGGATTCGTAAGGTAACTTCGAAAATGTAACCCAAGGTCAATCAACCCCCAGGAGTATATTAAAATATACTTGTAATGCAATTCGTCATTGTCGCCCCCCATTTCGTAATCATATCATTTAGCCGGCATAGTGGGAGCGATCAATATTGTTTAAGAACAATTATTGATTGACCCTATTCATGGGCTTTGTAGGTCTGCGCACCACAAGGTGGATACAGAGTCACATGTCGTGCAAAAAATCTCGGCCAACGCCTTAACCTCCCTGTACGAAGTGACACTTATTTTCTCCTTTACTTGATCTATGTACCTTCTCAACCTACCCACTCCCGATCTTGAATTTTTAATTTTTATGGAGCCCCTTAATAAATTCGTTACAGCTGCTCATATTTGTGAGACTCCCCTCTTCCTAGTGTGACGTCACATATTTAGCAATTTTATCTCTTGAAATTATTAAATGAAATCAGCAGTTTCGAAATTAGTTTTATTTCCATTTAAATTATGTCAAAAATAGTGACGTCACATTTCGTCGAGATAGATAATGTAGGTATTTTAATTTTTTAATTAATAAAAAAGGTTATATGTACAAATGATGTACACATATGACACAAATCTATAAGTTTTCTCAGCGTCACCTTGAACAGTTATTTTAAACTTTAAATTATTTACTTGTATAATGTAATAAGTACTTACGACAGTTATTATTTGTAAATATAAACATTTGCTTTTTCCTTAGAGTTCTACCACCCAGCTCAAAATTCCTATTTCCGATCATTACCAAATTTATTTGAGACCGATTATGACTTTAAAATAAATAAGCATTCAACAAAATTGATTCAAATTTGCAGAAGATGAAGTAATAGTAAACAACCTAACATACCGAGGAGTTTAATTTTATCCCCGTATCTTCTTCAGTTCCTCATAGGGAATATTAGATTTGGCGAAAATATGGAATAAATCACCCAAAAAAAAAAAAATTAAACACGGCATGTGACTTTGTATCTACCCGATGATAAGCAGAGCTACAAAGCCCAATAATGGGGTCGATCACTATATTGTTCTTTAGCAATTTTGATCGCTTCAACTATGCCGGATAAATAATAAGTTTACGAAACGGGTAGCGCCAAAGACGTATTTGCATTACGAGTCTATTTTAATAACCTCGCTGCTTTAACGTCAAATCAATCACCCGTTTGGTAACCGCACTATGAAAGGAGACTACCAATAAATTGATGCAATAGTCTCCGGAAATCCGGTGAACCCACATACTAAAACCAAAACATGACTATGTCACTTGACGGCTTTTGCATGGTCGGTGGTCCGGTCGGTCGGCCTAGCAGAATTATATAGGCCTTCCTACCTAATACATGAATCAAGGCAAAAATTTATAATATGATTGTAATGATAATATGCTCTTTCGATATACTATATAATGTATAAATACTTTATATAAACAAGGACTAGGGGAAAGTGGGGGAAACACGAACATCTAAGGGAAAACTTAAACAAAACAGCGGAATTAAGATATAATGTTTTTTTATTTGTTGTATAATTGAGTCTAACCACCTAATTAAATAATCATACACCACACACAGCAAACGGCAAAAATAATATTACGAAATAATATATACAGTAATATATATATATATATTATAACTGTTGTTAGAAATAAAGCAACTACATCAATTTAATATCACGAAAAAACACCCAAAATACTGAAATATCCATAACTTGACTCGTGCCTGCGTCCGCATCTCCCGTGTTTATACAGGGACTAAAGGCAACGTTACTTTCAATATATAAACAAAATACGATCATGTTAGAAAGAATATATTAAAACCGTTGTATGTATGTATCATCACGGGTGCCTTACGGCGCCTGAGACCGCCTAGACGGCCCCAGGGTACCCAGCGGAGGGGTTTTAATCCCACCTCGTCGTAGCCGATGGTACAAGTGGCTAGCTCGTTGGGATGTTATGAATATACTCAATAACCCATCTATAAACAGTTTCACAAGTTGGTATAGTGAAACCGGGACCGACAGCTTAACGTGCTCTCCGAGGCACTATAGTGGTGTTGTCAAACAAATGTACATAATTTTTTTAATTAAAAACTCATTGGTACACACCGGGATTCGAACCAGGGTCCTAAGTGTTTTTAAGTCCAAGGTCTAACCAACTAGGCCACCACGTATATACCACGTAAAACCGTTGTGTTCTGGATTACTCGGCGTTCGTGTTCCCTCCACTCTCCCCTACTTTTAGAATAAGTTTGTTCTTTTTCTAAGGGTCTACTACAGTTGAAAACGAAATTCACCCAACCAAATAAGCTCTTAAGTTTTATGATCATAAAATTTAAATATATTGCATTACGGTACCCTCCTCTAATGTGTATGGAACCAATAGTAAAAGGGATAACAAATAAAAGGGCGAGGAAGCTATTTCCTTTATGGTAGCGAACTATTGTTTTTGTATTCTAGCAGCCTTTCCCATTTTGTCATTTAAATTTGTGGTGTTAGTTGGGAAAGTAGGTAAGGGTCGCACCCAACCCGAATTAAATTTACTACGTCTTTCATTCTTGCTTGACCAACAAACATTAAAATGCTTTCCCTTTAACATTTTTTTTTATTAATTGGGGTTTGAACAAAGACCTAATAACTGTAGTGTATTTTTTGTTGTATAATATATTATATGCTTACGCTTTCTTTGCCTCAGACTGACTACAGTAAAAAGTAAAAATTCATTCTCGCGCCGAAGGCCGAAATCATCCAACCAGCGCCAATAAGTTCTTTAATACAATAAGAATAACACTTGTAATTAAAATAATTAACTTAAAAGGAATTAAAAACTACTTACCTACGTACCTTATAGATATTTCTTCTAAATCGTTACCATCAGGAATGGTGCCCAAAAGGCTGGCTGCGTTACCTCTGTGTATGGCTAAGCTTAAACGTCTGAGGAACGAGCCAGCCATCTGTGGCCTTATTCCGAGGTTGCAACCGCTAATCACGACAAGACGTTGCGTAAACTATAAATATGGAAATGTAAGCTCTACTCCAATGGTTATATAGTATGTATTAGGTTAGCTATAATAATGCCGCCATCTTGAAATACACGAATTCTTCGCAAGTTTGAACAAGTGTGGAGCATTGGAATTTCAACTTTATAATTAATAGGATAGAACTTACATTTCAATACCCGTTCGCTCCCGGTCCCCACGGCCCCAGCGTCGCGTCAAATAAGAGTACCTACCTATTTGCGCCATTTGAGGTTTTCTGAAGAACAAACATGTATTTTTAGAAATCATCTCTGTTTGTTTATTAATTCTGGATTCACTGAACTATTTACTATAAACAGTAAAGCAACTTTATTTTGCGATATAAGTTTATACTTACCTACATTATCATATTTAAAGTTTGACTATAATAAAATTAGAATGTTTTATAATTAAACCTTACCTAAAATATTATATTTAAAAAAAAATGCAAGTGTACCCTTGTACGAATGTATGATAGAGATATCGTATCATAAGAACTCGAATATCCCCCTTTAAAAGTTGATGAATAATAGTAGATAAGTAATCATTGGATGTAGGAGTAGGCCCCTTAAGGCAATGGTCTTTCTATGGTGTTGATTGTACGTTCGGATTGGTGAACCAAACATTTTACTGGGCGTGGCGTATACGCACTTTTATGACAGTATAATAAATCACTTTGCTCGTTATGAATAAACAGACAGACCGAATCCTAAAAAAACGTTAGTTTATTGCTCTATTTACCTATTTGGAGTTGATTACAATAAAATCAGTGTAAGTAGTTTATTTATTGTAATACTATAATAATAATAAATAAACTACTGAAGCTGCTTTTGACGGATTATTCACCAAATCCCTCATGACCACGTGGGAGATTTCAGGGTGTTTGTGAAATCCGTCAAAACGCTGTTCTGTGCATTAGATAGTGGCGCCTCCTTTTCCATTATCTTTTTTTTTACGCGCCTTCCATTCTATTATCGATAAAAAAGTCATTCGTGCCGAGCACTAGTATATAGTACATATATGCTCAACAGATATATCTATTCTAATATATAGATTCCTTATATCTACACAGGTAGATATGAGAAACTGCATTAGGATGGAACATACTGCCGTATGGAGCGGGCTCGGAGAGAAAATAAAATACAGAATATTGCACGTAGGTATTAGTTTATTTTAGCTGTGTAGCAAATGTTTATTCGAATTTTACTCCAAATAGTATTTGAAGCAGATTTTAAGTACCTACTAAAACAGATATGACTATAAGATTGAAATAAGCTTTTTGAATAATAATATATTATTGCATTTTTTATGTGTTTAGATATTGCACGAACTTATTATTTTAAATCATTTCACTTACGACCTCAAATAATAATATCAGATCCCGAGATACATTATGCTCAAAATCACAATTAAATGAAACAAAGTTTATTTTACTACCTATATATATTTCAGGCCAGAAATGAAGCAATTAATATTTGACCCATATCTGGCCTCATATATGGTTTACACTGATTATTAACTGCTAACATATGCTAAAAATGTTAATGAAATGAAATAAATTGCATTTGTAAATCTTTGAGAGAGAAATAACAAATATTTTGCATAATTTTCACACACATTACATAATTAATCTACGTGGTGGCCGAGTTACGTGGTGGCCGAGTTGGTTAGACCTTGGACTTAAAAACACTAAGGTCCCTGGTTCGAATCCCGGTGTGTACCAATGAGTTTTTAATTTAAAAATTTATGTACATTTGTTTGACAACACCACTATAGTGCCTCGGAGAGCACGTTAAGCTGTCGGTCCCGGTTTCACTATACCAACTTGTGAAACTGTTTATAGATGGGTTATTGAGTATATTCAAAACATCGCGACGAGCTAGCCACTTGTTCGGTGTAGACTCATACCATCGGCTACGACGAGGTGGGATTAAAACCCCTCCGCTGGCTACCCTGGGGCCGTCTAGGCGGTCTCGGGCGCCGTAAGGCACCCGTGAAGATATATATATATATATATATACATTACATAATTTTTAATTAATTCGTCTTTCGGCTCTTTAAAGCTACCAATAACAAGGTATAATGATAACATTTTATCTATTTATTTTTTAATTAAAAATATAATCTAAAATTAATAAAAATAACAATAATCGAAAGTAAAATAATACTTACCTAAAAAATGTAATCCTCACAGGTGTCGCACGGCATAGTGCCTAAAACGCTGGATACATTTCCTCTCTGTATAATTTTCCTTAGTCTTTGACGTAGGTATGATACAGCCCTCTAATCACCGGGACGTCAACTAATAATTTATAAATTTAGATGTACTTGGACCCGATGATCCCATAGTTTCTACGCCAAGCGGCGAAAAATGCAATTTGACAATATTTGCGCCGCTTGAGCTCTTCAGCGTCAGCGGCTGCGTTGCCAGCCCCATCTGCTGTCCTTGGAAGATGAGAAGTTGCTAAAGTGTTGACACAAGTAGCGTCCCACACTAAACAACGACCCATCTTCCAAGGCACTAAACTTAAACCGTCAGGTCTCTTGCCGCCATCACGCAATATACCTTGTGATTCTAATATCGAAGGTATGTGAATAGCGGCAAGAGTCCTACGGTCCAGGTCGTTCATCGGGGGTAGCATTTTGTAAACCTCACAGATGTCTGGAGGTGAATTTGAACGCTATTCATCATGAGGCTGTGTCGGGAAAACGCCCTGCACTTTAAGTACATGAGAGGTCTCTCATGTACTTAAAGTGTAGGGCGATTTCCCCGACAAACCAAACCCAAACTTAGGGACGCTATTCGATAACGCCCTGCACTTTTAGTACATGAGAGGTCTCTCATGTACTAAAAGTGTAGGGCGTTTTTCCCGACAAACCAAACCCATTATTGCAGTTTTGTAAGGAATATCCCAATGTTTTTGTGTGTGATGTTCCGTTGGGATATTTCCACTCGGGCAAGCCACTGACCAAGCAGTAAGGCTTTCATCTAAAAAGGCAAGATTAATATTATTCCTTTTTTTTTTTTAATTTTAGATATCACTATACAGAAGACAAAAAACCCGTATCAAATCCAAGCGATTTAGTATTTTTTAATTGGTCTATGATTGTAATAACCTCATGGTAAGATGTGTGTTTCAAAAAAAAATAGTTATCTACTAAATTTATTTTTCTTATTGTAGTACAGTTACGGTTTGCTTTTTCACTCACACATCTACATAAAATTGTTAAATAACTTTGCAATAGACATTGGATTTGTCTTCAATGTGGTGTTATGTTTTTTTAAAATTATTATTATTAACTTATTAGAATTACATTTTCCCAATTTATTAGTAATGATTTGCCAAGCAGCCTACACTTATTAGATATATTAATTTCTTCCATAAATTAATTTAATATGATCTGTAATTGATCTTGTTTATTTAGTAGTCCAGCAATATTCTGATACATTATCCTAATATAAATATAATACAAATGTATAATATAATACAAAATTTAAACACAAATGTATATATAATTTCAACAGTTTACGAACTAGACTAGGGTAGATGTACTAATGAATGAAAACTTAAGCGCTGTGTAACATTTACACGATTGGGAGATGAGATTTATTTATTTTGTAGTATAAATAGGTAGCTACAAAAATGCCAATGCAAACGCGATATTAAAAACCGGAAAACCGGTTTTACTGTTCGGTAATAAAAAAAAACGAGAAACGCGTTTTGTCAACGTAGTGTAACAATTAGGGCATGCAAACCGAAACCGATTTAAATTCAGTCGATTAATCGGTTTTTTTGGTTATCCGATTTGCATGCCCTAATTATTAGACTACGCTAAACAAAACGCGTAAGCGCCAAGAATTGATTACGCTTACAACGTTGTGGATACGAGAAAACTATACTCTATTTGCGGTCTAGCGCTATGGATGCATGTTCATATAATTATTTACATATTGTTTTGTAATATATATTACACATATTGGCCTAGTCACAAACTAAGCTAAGCTTGTACTATGATATTGTTTACACATATTGCCCTAGTCACAAACTAAGCTAAGTTCGACTATGTGTACCAGACACAACGATAATAGTAGATATTATATTATATTTTAAAAACACCCAGACCAAGGCAAACTATACAGTAAAACGTAGTAATATTAATTTGCCATGAGTGGGGTATCAAACCTAATACCTTTAGGATTACTCCGGCGCATACAACGCCAAAGGTGTAACTACTAGAGTACGAAGGCGGTAAATATTATTTGAAGTGCATACCACTATTACCTTTGGCCTTGGTATCCACAGCTGTCACGAAGTAACTGCAAAGCTCAGCCATTGTTAACTTTTAAAAATAGGGCCCCTTTATATGTAACCAGTTGCTACTCAGTTTGTAGATTAAAGGATAATAATATTAATGCTATACGGACAAAGAAAATGATGTAATAAATATATAATAATAAATAAATTCTTTATTTGCTGATAAGGTTAAAGGGATAGTTATACTCGTCCGTTTTAATACTGTAGGAATGAGGAAACCATGCTGGATCCATATTGGTCGACGCCACAAAACCGCACGAACATCTGTTCACTAAAGCCACGACCTAATCATAAATGTTGAACTGGTAGTCTGCCAGACCATGGACACTTCAGTCTCAGGATGTCTTACCTATTTCCACAAAATTTTCAAATCAAGAAAAAATGTTATGGCCTAAGCCCAAAAAAAAAATGTCATGATAATAGTGTAGTGACAGATTTTTCACGCAGTTGATACTTAACCGGTAAATAATGTTTTAAATCAAAGGCCGTTTTTTAAATAATATTAAAATGCCTTTTAGTAAGGAAGCTGATTGACATTCCTAAGACCTCACCCCCTTAAGTATCTTACTCGTAAGTACCTATTTTATAAACGCATTATAGTCTGGGAGATGATGACGGAAAACGTTCTTCCATTTTCTACTGCATGCCTTTGTTAAAATTAATAATTAACCCTAATATTATCAGCCGCCGCACGCTTGCACGTCATAAAGAAAATGGCTTTTCTTCTTGTAAAGAATTTTAGAGTTTTCCGTGATATTATATTGCCTTAGCAACATAAGGTAGTGCCAAAAAATTTAAGTTATCGTAATTAATGGCATGCAATTCAAAACGGCCGAGTTGGTCAAAGGGTTGTGTGAATATGAGAAAAAAAATCGGACATTTCCGTGTTGTCAAAATGCACACCGATGTAAAACATTAAAGTTTCCATCACAAAAAAAATCTGCGAAAAGACTGAGGGTGGATTTTTTTGGGAAAATGTTGTAAAAATTCAATACCACTTTTCCGTGATTTCAAATTACTTCTAATTAAGATAAATATTAATTTTATTTTATTTTATTATGTAGTAATTCTTAAATATAAATGGCATGCATGTTGCACAGGATCATTTTATTTTAATTAATAACAAAAGTTGCAAATAATGTAATAAACATTTCCGCGTTTTGAATTTCATAAAAACATATTATTTCAAGTATACAGGGTGAATTTGAAAGGATGTACTTTGGGCTAATATGAGGTTCTGCTGATCAAATCGAACAACTTTTCCCATGGAACCATGTGTCGCAGATGAAAAAAATTTGGCTTCCCCATACAAATTGGTCAATTTAACATTACTAGTTTGTATGGAGAAGGCAATTTATTTTTCATTTGCGGCACATGGCTCCATGGGAAAAGTTGTTCGATTTGATCAGCAGAACCTCATATTAGCCCAAAGTACATCCTTTCAAATTCACCCTGTATACTTGAAATAATATGTTTTTATGAAATTCAAAACGGCATGCAAATAAAAAACGCGGAAATGTTTATTACATTATTTGCAACTTTGCGGCACATGGCTCCATGGGAAAAGTTGTTCGTATTGATCAGTAGAACCTCATATTAGCTCAAAGTACATGCTTTCAAAGTCACCATGTATATTGAAAATGGCATGCGTGTGGAATAACATCATTGTATTATAAATAATAATGAAAGTTATATGAAATATATGAAACATTCTCGGACTTTGTGATCAAAATTCCCGGACTTTGTGATCAAAATTCCGCCTATTGAAAGAGGCATAAAGGGCCATAATTATTATTTAAAATGGTTTTATAAGTCTTCAAAGATTTATAATAGCTGGATTTACCACTGATTCACTCATGGACAGAATTGTTCTTCCAGAAGGAGGGGTGGTGAAAATTTTGGGGGTATAGAGGCCCCCCCCCCAGCGACCCCCAGAAAAATCAGATATAGCCAGATTTCCACTGGGCTCTGGTCGTATGCCCTCGTATCTCGGCGGGTATGCGTCCCAGAGCCGGGATGTGGAATAATATTTTGTAGGTCATAATGGGTCAATTTGGGATCCATTTTTTTTTTCGGAATTCGGAAGTTTTTGTTCGGACTCCGTTTTAGATTTTATTTTTTATTCGCAAGGGGTGCGTCGGGCAGAGCCGTGTCCATAGTACGAGACGTAGAGGTGGGGTATCTGCGTTCGGTGGTATTTTTTGTAAAAAGAAAAAATAATGAACAATACATCAGGTAGCTTAATATTATGGTATGATATAAATTGAGTAAGAGCTTTTGTAGTAGATTGGTTGATAAGTGATAATATACAGTTAGGACTAATGGGAAGGGGAACTTTATTGGTAACTTAATATTTATAAAGAGGAGCAGAATCATATTTGGAGCATTGGAATAAAATATGGTTTGCATCACCCACAGCTGAACCACATTAACATTTATCTGAGTCTAATATTTTGAGTCTATCAAGGTGGGATGGCGACGAACAGTGTCCTAAGCGCAATCGGGAGATAATATAAGTTGTACTTTTTGTAAGCCGAATTTTTGAAAACCAAGGCTTCATTTGAACTTGAACTTGAGGTTGTATGAGAAATAAGTGTTTTCTTTTTACTCGGCTTGACTTTTTCCAATGCTGATCCCAGGATTTTTGTAGAATTTGTAAGGGAATGCTAAGGATATCATGGGGGTAGGTAACAAAATTAGATTTTAGGCCTCGAACAGTAGCATTTTTAGCTAGCTGGTCAATCCATTCGTTCCCAAGAATACCTACATGGCTGGCACCCAACTGTTTCTCTGTCACTACACAAGAAAAATGCATTTTGTTTAGTTAAGTTTTTTTTTTCATTAAACTTTAAGTATGATGTTGCAAATTAATGTCAAAACATATTAATGTACTTGTTGTTTCATGTTTAATTATTATTTGTTTAAAAATAAAGCTAACTATTTTAAACTCTCCCTTTTTTTTGTGTTCCGCTAATTCTGCCGGTGTGTGTACATTGTTATTAAACATTTTATTGTTTTTTTTATTATTCGAATTAATAGTATTTGAATTTAGGTGGGAGGAAGGTCTCTATAACTTCGATAGGCCGACCGACCGGTCTCGTTACTACCGCCATACAGATGCAACCGTCAAGTGACCTAGTCATGTTTCGGTTTTAGTCTGTGGGTTCACCGGTTTTCACGAGATTACTGAATCGATTTCTTGTCGAGGTGGTAGTCTCCTTGCAGGATGCGGTTACGAATTACGTGGTTGGATTACGTTAAGGCAGCGAGTTTATTAAATAAAATATACTCGTAATCCAACTCATCTTTGTCGCCACCAATTTCGTAATCGCATCAATTAGGCGGCATAGTGGGAGTGATCAATTTTCTTTAAGAACAATTATTGATCTACCCCATTCTTGGACTTTGTAAGTCTGCTTACTACCAGGTAGATACAAAGTCACATGCCGTACTCCAATAAAAAAATCGAATAATATTAGAATAGTATTCGAAAAATATTCGAATATTCGAAAATCAAAATTTTTCCAATAATTGCAAGTCAGGCAATATAATATCACGGAAAACCACTAAAATTCTTTATAGAAAGAAAAGCCATTTTCTTTATGACGTGCAAGCATGCGGCGGCCAATAACCCCTCTAATCTTTCAAATTTTAGGGTTAATTATTTATTCTTAAAAAGGCATGTAATAGAAAATGGGAGAACATTTTCTGTCATCATCTCCCAGTCTAATAACCGCAGACTCCACAGGACAGTTTTGTATTTTAAAAAGATTTTGCAAAAGAGCTGTACGGGAGAGGACCGTCCCGCGCTTGTGTTTAATCAGTCCCCGAGAACGTCGTCCACTACCGACCTATTTATTCGAAAAGGTACGGAGTAATATAAAACAAAACAATAACTATTAAAAGTATTTCATGCACTTTCGTTCGTAGGTGCTAAACATTAGAAAGTGAAGGTACTTTTTTTCAACATTTCTCTATAGAAATATCTTATATATATCTCTATAGAAATATCTTATATAATACTTAATTATTAAAAGTAATTACGTCTAATCAATTATGTACCTACAACATACCAATTTTACACAATTACTTGCAATAACATTAGTATTTTTTTATTATTCAAGCTAAAAAGCACTTATTCTGATATTACTAATTAAATTTTATTTTACAGCCTTAGATAACAAGAAAAATATAATAAAAAGATACAAATAAAACAAAACTACAAAAAAAAAGACATAAGGGCTGTGTAGCTCTAATACAAATTATACTACAGTCGCTAGTAATCTATATAGCTATAGATAGGAATCCAGCAATGATCTTGTTGGTTGATTATTTTCGCTAGTACCTATAGATAGGGATCTATAGGTACTAGCCACTATAGTAGAAACTGTTTGCAGAAACTTGTAGTAGAGCTATAATGACGTGTTGACGCCAATGAAAAGCTTTTCTCTCGGGGAACTAGATATACATACGTATCTTGCTCTCGAGTAGGAAATTAGAGAAAAAATTACATTGAAATAAGTAATAGAATTTAATGTATTTTAACTATTAACATTTAATCGAAAAGGTACGGAGTAATATAAAACAAAACAAAACTATAAATATTAAAAGTATTTCATGCACTTTCGTTCGTAGGTGCTAAACATTAGAAAGTGAAGGTACTTTTTTCAACATTTCTCTATAGAAATATCTTATATAATACTTAAAAAAAAAAAAAAAATTAAAAGTAATTACGTGTAATCAATTATGTACCTACAACACGCCAATTTTACACAATAACTTGCAATAACATTAGTTTTTTATTTTTATTTAAGATAAATGCACTTATTCTGATATTACTAATTAAATTTTATTTTACAGCCTTAGATAACAAGAAAAATATAATAAAAAGATACAAATAAAACAAAACTACTAAAAAAAAAAGACATAAGGGCTGTGTAGCTCTACCACAAATTATACTACAGTCGCTAGTAATCTATATAGTTATAGATAGGAATCCAGCAATGATCTTGTTGGTTGATTATGTTCGCCAGTACCTATAGATAGGGATCTATAGGTACTAGCCACTATAGTAGAAACTGTTTGCAGAAACTTGTAGTAGAGCTATAATGACGTGTTGACGCCAATGAAAGGCTTTTCTCTCAGTGAACTAGATATACATACGTATCTTGCTCTCGAGTATGAAATTAGAGAAAAAAATTACATTGAAATAATAGAATTTGATGTATTTTAACTATTAACATTTAATCGAAAAGGTACGGAGTAATATAAAAAAAAACAAAACAAAACTATAACTATTAAAAGTATTTCATGCAATTTCGTTTGTAGGTGCTAAACATTAGAAAGTGAAGGTACTTTTTTTAACATTTCTCTATAGAAATATCTTATATATTACCTACTTAAAAAAAAAAAAAAAAAAATTAAAAGTAATTACGTCTAATTAATTATGTACCTACAACATATCAATTTTAAACAATTACTTGCAATAACATTAGTTTTTTTTTATTTAAGATAAATGCACTTATTCTGATATTACTAATTAAATTTTATTTTACAGCCTTAGATAACAAGAAAAATATAATAAAAAGATACAAATAAAACAAAACTACTAAAAAAAAAAGACATAAGGGCTGTGTAGCTCTAATACAAATTATACTACAGTCGCTAGTAATCTATATAGCTATAGATAGGAATCCAGCAATGATCTTGTTGGTTGATTATGTTCGCTAGTACCTATAGATAGGGATCTATAGGTACTAGCCACTATAGTAGAAACTGTTTGCAGAAACTTGTAGTAGAGCTATAATGACGTGTTGACGCCAATGAAAAGCTTTTCTCTCGGGGAACTAGATATACATACGTATCTTGCTCTCGAGTAGGAAATTAGAGAAAAAATTACATTGAAATAAGTAATAGAATTTAATGTATTTTAACTATTAACATTTAATCGAAAAGGTACGGAGTAATATAAAACAAAACAAAACTATAACTATTAAAAGTATTTCATGCACTTTCGTTCGTAGGTGCTAAACATTAGAAAGTGAAGGTACTTTTTTTCAACATTTCTCTATAGAAATATCTTATATATATCTCTATAGAAATATCTTATATAATACTTAATTATTAAAAGTAATTACGTCTAATCAATTATGTACCTACAACATACCAATTTTACACAATTACTTGCAATAACATTAGTATTTTTTTATTATTCAAGCTAAAAAGCACTTATTCTGATATTACCACAGAGCACGGAATCGCCGCGCGCTGCCTACTCCTAGAGACGGTAGTAATAATAATAGTCGTGGCAAAGAAATGCGCTGCGCGCACATATGAGCGCAATCGGCCGCCAGTTGCTCTTCGTACGTTGCGGAATAAACATTAATATTAAGTCGATAAAAATGCCTCATTGCGCTGTGATTTGGTGTAAGAACCAAAGTAAAAACATTAACAAACAAAATTCTGGAGTATCATATCACAAGTAAGTAAATAATGTTAATTTTTAGCTTTTTTAAAAATGTGCGTCGATGCAGCCGTGCGAAAGCCGCGAGTCATTAGTGAATGCAATAGTGAGGGGACGCACGCGTTGATTGGCATCATGTCGATAATGCAAGTTAGCGTACCCATAGAGTACCAATATATTTTAATTGCCATTGTAAAGTTGTTATTTCTATAGTATCTTGTGTATTATTACAAACTTCGAAAAAAAACATTTAATGACTGGCCGCTTCACATAAGGTGACACTTAGATACCTTGTCTGTCCGCAGGAATATCTTAAAACCTATTGATCCGATTTGAAATGGTTACAGATTTTATTTAACTACATGTATGCCAACCAGTATAATTTTCAATTGGGTTCAGGTTAAACATGGTCTAAGTAAACAATATACAAATAAATAAAAAGGTTGAGGCAAATAAGTCACATCGAAAGAAAGCTATATTGCTTGTTAAATGTTTTTAGTAATAAGATTTTTTTTTTCAAAAAAGAAAGGAAGTGGAATCACCCTTATAGTGAAGTGAGCCTTTGGTGTCCGTCTGTCTGTCCGTATAAATTATCTTACACGCTGATACAACTACTGATCAAAGTTACTTGAAATTGGTATATTAAATAGGTCACTGTTAAATCAAATTGTATTTAAGATTATGTACAAGATTTACTATAAACCAGTTTCAATCACTAATTATGCCAAATTGAAAAATTATTAGTGTCACTTAACTTTGTCTACTTAAAAATTGTGAGTGTTTTAATAATTAATTGGCAGACTTATTATATATTTGAATTCATTTATTTTGCATTCAATATCGATTGATTTACAATCCCGGAACTGATTTTTGATACTGAAGATGTAATTCCGGAACTGTTTCCGAAAGCGGCGATTTCTAATAAAAATAACCACTTCAAAATAAAACAAGCTATGCTATATAAAAACTCTTTTTATTGTCAAATAGCCGAAGAAATGAATACTTTAATGTAAATACAATATACATATTATTTACAAAGTCCATCGCAATTCATCATTGACTCAAAAATAATACATTTTTATTAAAATGGCTTCTTATTGATATAATATTTGAGTTGCGTTTTTTTGTAAGGTAGTGGAGTCTAATATCTACATATTTTTCCATTATTGCTTTTATTAATTGAATTGAATTGAATGATTCTTGGGTTCTTGGTCGAATTGGTGTACCGATAAAATTTCAATGGAAAGCATGTGTGGTTATATATTGTTTAGTATGTTTCGAGTTAATGTACCCACTATAGAGGATATTTTTAATTACTATTTCTACTTTCTTACAAACCGTAATAACATCTTTAGAAGGGTATATTAATCCACTTTGGTTTTTAATTAAAGTTATTTTGTGAGATATACTAATCTTATCTGCATGCGATTCTGCTACGTAATCGCCACATTTCAGTTTTTTTGATAACAAAAGCACGACGTGGCCCGCGATGCATGCTTTAATTTGGGCGCTAAATTCTGATAAATTAACCACTTTGGTTTCATCTTGTAGAAGCAGTGAGTTGAAATATTCCTTTGCATTTTCAAGGAATTGAAATGTCGCAATTTATTATGTGAATTAAGTGGCTTCTTGAAATCTTTTTGAATAAAGTTTTATAAGTTAAGGACATCAAATAAATTATTAAATGTTATACTAATATGTTCTACTAATATCGACGTAGACGTGAAATTGTTTAACTTCATTTGAGTAAACACCTTTTCAATTAAATTTTAAATTATCATTTTTGACGTTTGTACTTTCTAAAGTAATTATATCCTCATCAGTTATAGCAGATCGCTCTCGTAGATATTTTATAATATTTTCCATTTTAGCATTTTTTTTTTAATCTTTTATTGGTTTCCTGTAGTTGCTTTACGTTAAGACTTTGCCTTTTAATGGTCTGCTGAGCCCTAATCACAGATAATTTTAATTTACGTCTTTGAGGTGTGTCCAGTATCCTCTATAGAGGGTACATTAACTCGAAACATACAAAACAATATATAACCACACCTGCTTTGCATTTATGTCTGGAAATTAATTTATTTGAAAATTTATCGATACACCAATTCGACCAAGAACCCATGAATAATCATTCAATTCAATTAATAAATGCAATAATGGAAAAATATGTAGATATTAGACTCCACATTGTAAATCATTCGATATTGCATGCCCTAATTAGATTACCAAAAAACGCAATTCAAATATATAAATACAAGTCTATCAAATAAAAATGTATTATTATTTGATCAAAATATTATGTCTGGGTCTAACTAACTAGCAGTGGCGTGCACAGGGTTTTAGTATAAGGTAGGCATAATTTATAGTAACATACCAAAGAAATGAGATTTTAGCAATTTTAAATGTTTAAAAAATCACAACGTAGTTTACAATGACATATTTTGCGAAATTTGCGATAAAAAGCCATTACTTATTATAATTAAAAGGTTCTGCACAAACAAATTAAAATCATCACCATAAACCTCTCACAGAAGAAATAATAGTACAAGTAACGCGACTAAAGAATGCGAAAGTGACAAAAAAACAATACCTACCTTATTAATAAATGACAAAAGAAAAATATCAAAACATTAGGTAAATTTGATTAGAATTACGTAACATTGCAAATTAGTAGGATAATATTAATAACTCACGACTTCAAGCTCCACCCAGATGCATGCGATCTCGCTCTGCACGCGTCATGTGAGCAGGACACAGTATAGTTTCCTATTTGTACCGCTAAGGACTCCTGCGCTCCTGGTACTTCTCAACAGTTTTGTACAGAGAAGTTCTCGTTCTTTCATTAATACCGTGTGCCTAACGACTTGCTACCTACAGTTTCTGCGCTCCTAGTCCTATTGGATTTTAATTTATCACAAATATTTGATTGTTTGAGGTACAAAGGCAGTGCCTAACTCTGTCATACATTTAGCATAATCCAATAATAATAATAATTGAAAAATTGTAAGGAAAACTTAGGCAACCAAAAATAATACGGAGAATAATAGTACAAAAAAATAGCGATAGATGGCGCTAGTACCATATGATGATAGTACCACAAAAAAACTATAGATGGCGCTTTTTGAAATACAAAGTGTCAATATAACAAAATATAATATGTTTTTAATATGATTTTATTACCAAATTTCTGGGGTAGGCAGTGCCTTTGTGCCTATATGGACTGCACGCCACTGCTAACTAGGTCACTGTTATATCAAATTGTATTTAAGATTATGTACAAGATTTACTATAAACCAGTTTCAATCACTAATTTTGCCAAATTGAAAAATTATTAGTGTCACTTAACTTCGTCTACCTAAAAATCCGTGTGTTTTAATTATGACTTATTGTATATGACTTAATATATATTTCTGCCCATAAAAAATAATGTCGATAAAAAAAATATCGACCCAGCCACAGCACTCCAAGACGTCACCGGAGTGAGTTAAAGGTAACGCCCACCCCCACGCTTGGTTTGTATGAAATATGTTGAACATGCCGTCTCTAGTAGCGGCGGCCGGCGCGCGTGGATTCCGTGCTCTGTGGATATTACTAATTAAATTTTATTTTACAGCCTTAGATAACAAGAAAAATATAATAAAAAGATACAAATAAAACAAAACTACTAAAAAAAAAGACATAAGGGCTGTGTAGCTCTAATACAAATTATACTACAGTCGCTAGTAATCTATATAGCTATAGATAGGAATCCAGCAATGATCTTGTTGGTTGATTATTTTCGCTAGTACCTATAGATAGGGATCTATAGGTACTAGCCACTATAGTAGAAACTGTTTGCAGAAACTTGTAGTAGAGCTATAATGACGTGTTGACGCCAATGAAAAGCTTTTCTCTCGGGGAACTAGATATACATACGTATCTTGCTCTCGAGTAGGAAATTAGAGAAAAAATTACATTGAAATAAGTAATAGAATTTAATGTATTTTAACTATTAACATTTAATCGAAAAGGTACGGAGTAATATAAAACAAAACAAAACTATAAATATTAAAAGTATTTCATGCACTTTCGTTCGTAGGTGCTAAACATTAGAAAGTGAAGGTACTTTTTTCAACATTTCTCTATAGAAATATCTTATATAATACTTAAAAAAAAAAAAAATATTAAAAGTAATTACGTGTAATCAATTATGTACCTACAACACGCCAATTTTACACAATAACTTGCAATAACATTAGTTTTTTATTTTTATTTAAGATAAATGCACTTATTCTGATATTACTAATTAAATTTTATTTTACAGCCTTAGATAACAAGAAAAATATAATAAAAAGATATTAAAAAAAAAAGACATAAGGGCTGTGTAGCTCTACCACAAATTATACTACAGTCGCTAGTAATCTATATAGCTATAGATAGGAATCCAGCAATGATCTTGTTGGTTGATTATGTTCGCCAGTACCTATAGATAGGGATCTATAGGTACTAGCCACTATAGTAGAAACTGTTTGCAGAAACTTGTAGTAGAGCTATAATGACGTGTTGACGCCAATGAAAGGCTTTTCTCTCAGTGAACTAGATATACATACGTATCTTGCTCTCGAGTATGAAATTAGAGAAAAAAATTACATTGAAATAATAGAATTTGATGTATTTTAACTATTAACATTTAATCGAAAAGGTACGGAGTAATATAAAACAAAACAAAACAAAACTATAACTATTAAAAGTATTTCATGCAATTTCGTTTGTAGGTGCTAAACATTAGAAAGTGAAGGTACTTTTTTTAACATTTCTCTATAGAAATATCTTATATATTACCTACTTAAAAAAAAAAAAAAAAAAATTAAAAGTAATTACGTCTAATTAATTATGTACCTACAACATCAATTTTAAACAATTACTTGCAATAACATTAGTTTTTTTTTATTTAAGATAAATGCACTTATTCTGATATTACTAATTAAATTTTATTTTACAGCCTTAGATAACAAGAAAAATATAATAAAAAGATACAAATAAAACAAAACTACTAAAAAAAAAAGACATAAGGGCTGTGTAGCTCTAATACAAATTATACTACAGTCGCTAGTAATCTATATAGCTATAGATAGGAATCCAGCAATGATCTTGTTGGTTGATTATGTTCGCTAGTACCTATAGATAGGGATCTATAGGTACTAGCCACTATAGTAGAAACTGTTTGCAGAAACTTGTAGTAGAGCTATAATGACGTGTTGACGCCAATGAAAAGCTTTTCTCTCGGTTAACTAGATATACATACGTATCTTGCTCTCGAGTAGGAAATTAGAGAAAAAAATTATATTGAAATAATAGAATTTGATGTATTTTAACTATTAACATTTAATCGAAAAGGTACGGAGTAATATAAAACAAAACAAAACAACAACTATTAAAAGTATTTCATGCACTTTCGTTCGTAGGTGCTAAACATTAGAAAGTGAAGGTACTTTTTTTAACACTTCTCTATAGAAATGTCTTATATATTACTTAAAAAAAAAAAAAAATTAAAAGTAATTACGTCTAATCAATTATGTACCTACAACATACCAATTTTAAACAATTACTTGCAATAACATTAGTTTTGTTTTTATTTAAGATAAATGCACTTATTCTGATATTACTAATTAAATTTTATTCTACAGCCTTAGATAACAAGAAAAATATAATAAAAATATATAAATAAAACAAAACTGCTAAAAAAAGACATAAGGGCTGTGTAGCTCTACCACAAATTATACTATAGTCGCTAGTAATCTAAAAAAAAAATAGATAGCTATAGATAGGAATACAGCAATGATCTTGTTGGTTGATTATGTTCGCTAGTACTATAGATAGGGATCTATAGGTACTAGCCACTATAGTAGAAACTGTTTGCAGAAATATGTAGTAGAGCTATAATGACGTGTTGACGCCAATGAAAGGCTTTTCTGTCGGCGAACTAGATATACATACGTATCTTGCTCTCGAGTAGGAAATTAGAGAAAAAAATTACATTGAAATATTAGAATTTTAACTATTAACATTTAATCGAAAAGGTACGGAGTAATATAAAACAAAACTATATCTATTAAAAGTATTTCATGCACTTTCGTTCGTAAGTGATAAACATTAAAAAGTGAAGGTACTTTTTTTCAACATTTCTCTATAGAAATATCTTATATATTTCTCTATAGAAATATCTTATATAATACTTAATTATTAAAAGTAATTACGTCTAATCAATTATGTACTACAACATACCAATTTTACACAATAACTTGCAATAACATTAGTATTTTTTATTTTATTTAAGGTAAATGCACTTATTCTGATATTACTAATTAAATTTTATTTTACAGCCTTAGATAACAAGAAAAATATAATAAAAAGATACAAATAAAACAAAACTACTAAAAAAAAGACATAAGGGCTGTGTAGCTCTACCACAAATTATACTATAGTCGCTAGTAATCTATATAGCTTTAGATAGGAATCCAGCATGATCTTGTTGGTTGATTATGTTCGCTAGTACCTATAGATAGGGATCTATAGGTACTAGCCACTATAGTAGAAACTGTTTGCAGAAACTTGTAGTAGAGCTATAATGACGTGTTGACGCCAATGAATAGCTTTTCTCTCGGTGAACTAGATATACATACGTATCTTGCTCTCGAGTAGGAAATTAGAGAAAAGAATTACATTAAAATAATAGAATTTGATGTATTTTAACTATTAACATTTAATCGAAAAGGTACGGAGTAATATAAAACAAAACTATAACTATTAAAAGTATTTCATGCACTTTCGTTCGTAAGTGATAAACATTAGAAAGTGAAGGTACTTTTTTTCAACATTTCTCTATAGAAATATCTTATATATATCTCTATAGAAATATCTTATATAATACTTAATTATTAAAAGTAATTACGTCTAATCAATTATGTACCTACAACATACCAATTTTACACAATAACTTGCCATAACATTAGTATTTTTATTTATTTAAGATAAATGCACTTATTCTGATATTACTAATTACATTTTATTTTACAGCCTTAGATAACAAGAAAAATATAATAAAAAGAAACAAATAAAACAAAACTGCTAAAAAAAAGACATAAGGGCTGTGTAGTTCTACCACAAATTATACTATAGTCGCTAGTAATCTATATAGCTATAGATAGAAATCCAGCAATGATCTTGTTGGTTGATTATGTTTGCTAGTACCTATAGATAGGGATCTATAGGTACTAGCCACTATAGTAGAAACTGTTTGCAGAAACTTGTAGTAGAGCTATAATGTCGTGTTGACGCCAATATAAACATATCTACTTCTCAACATAGCTATTAGTCGTAGTTCAATTATTATTTTTGTGTTAGTAATTGTAGGTACGTAAAAATCTTTAAGTTGTAATAAATACTTTTGTATTATTAATAACATTAAAAAAGTTTATTTAACTTTTATAAAAACATACAAAACAGACAGATTAATAAATTCAATGACCAACAAAAATATATTATACTTCTGCATCAATCACACGAAGTCTGAATCAATTATTAAAAAAAAACATTTTGTATAATTATTCTAATGTTAAATACCTACCTTATTTAATGATTGTTTTTATACGAAAGGAACTATATTAAAATAATATAATCCAATTAATATTAAGAACTTACACATACAATATTCTTACATGAATACTCATGTATTCTAGGAATCTTATTACCTATAAATTCATGTTAGTTATTTTTATTATTCTTCGAACTTTCTTTCATCATTACCGGATACATAAACATCTGGAGGATGTAGTTCGTTGGTGGTGTCTGGCTCACTGCTGGTTATGGCAGGTATGGTTTTACTCATTTTCGGAGGTTTCTCTCCCGACGTCATATTATTTGTTTCCAGTAGTCTTTTTAAAACACCTGGTTTAATAATATTTATATTTTGTTCTAATTTATTTTCTAGACCTTTCTTAGTTAGATTATCGAACTTTATTTTGTCAGTATCGGGTACATGAACAACATCTGGAGGTGGTAGTTCGTTATTAGTAACTGCAGTAGTTGTTACCATCCAATTTGAATAAGTAGTAGCTGTGCTCGTTATTGCAGGTGTTATTTTATTCATTTTCAGAGGTGGGTCTCCCAACAACATATTATTTATTTCCAGTGGTGTTTTTATAAAAATTGGTTTAATATTTATATTTCGTTTTAATTTATTTTCTAGACCCTCTTTAGTTACATTGTGGAACTTCCTTTTATCAGTATCGGGTACATCTGGAGGAGTTAGTTCGTTAGTAGTAACTGCAGTAGTTGTTACCATCCAATTTGAATAAGAAGTAGCTGTGCTCGTTATAGCAGGTGTTATTTTATTAATTGTCAGATGTGTGTTTCCCAACAAGACATTATTTGTTTCCAGTAGTCTTTTTAAAACATTTGGTTTAATAATATTTATATTTTGTTTTAATTGATTTTTTAGATCTTCTTTAGTTACATTGTGAAACTCCCTTTTGTCAGTATCGGATACATGAATAACATCTGGAGGGGGTAGTTTGTTGGTAGTAACTGCAGTAGCTGTTACCGTCCAATTTGAATAAGAAGCAGCTGTGGTCGTTATAGCTGGCGTTATTTTATTAATTTTCAGAGGTGTGACTCCCAACAACATATTATTTGTTTCCAGTCTTTTTAAATCATTTGGTTTAATAATATTTATATTTTGTTTTAATTTATTTTTTAGATCTTTTTTAGTTACATTTTCCAACGTCGTACTATTTGTTTCCAGTAGTCTTTGCAAAACATTTGGTTTAATAATATTTATATTTTGTTCTAATTTATTTTCTTGACCTTCTTTAGTTACATTGTGGAACTTCGTTTTGTCAGTATCGGATACATGAATAACATCTGGAGGGGGTAGTTCGTTAGTAGTAACTGCAGTAGTTGTTACCGTCCAATTTAAATGAGAAGTAGCTGTGCTCGTTATAGCAGGTGTTAGTTTATTTATTTTCAGAGGTGTGTCTCTCAAAAACATATTATTTATTTCCAGTGGTGTTTTTATAAAAATTGGTTTAATATTTATATTTCGTTTTAATTTATTTTCTAGACCCTCTTTAGTTACATTATCGTACTGCCTTTTGTTAGTATCGGGTACATCAACAATAACTGGAGAAGGTAGTTTAATGGTAGTAACTGGAGTAGTTGTTACCGCAAAATTTGTATAATAGTTTACCGTGCTGGTTACAGCAGTCATTTTCGGAGGTTTGTCTCCCAACATCGTATTTTTTTTTTGCAGTAATCCTTTCAGAACATTTGGTTTAATAATATTTATATTTTGTTTTAGTTTATTCACTAAATCTTCCTTAGTTACACTTTCCAACATCATATTATTTGTTTCCAGTATTTTTTTTAAAACAATTGGTTTAATAATATTTATATTTTGTTGTAATTTATTATTTAGGTCTTCCTTAGTAACATTTTCCAACATAGCTTTTATATTGGGGTATTGGCAGGCTTTTGGCTTAGATGGAGCTGGTAACTTTTGCATATTGGTTGAATTAGAAGATTTTATTGGGACAAAATCAGTATCTGATTTAGATTTGTTAGTTTTACAAAAAGTGCATGTCGATATATTAGGATTACTAGAAGAGTCACAATTGATACACTTCCAATTTTTATTTGCCATCGTGTATACAATTTGTTCATCCTTTTCAGGTGCCATATAATATTTCACATATGCTGAGCAATGTAATAGACCATTCTCATTATTATTTTTAGAATACTTAGTTTGACATTCATCACAAATTAAGTTATTGTCTGTATTATTTTTTTGGCAATTATTACATTTCCAAGTGGGTAGTTTTAAAACCCCGGCATATTGTCTATATCTAGAGCAGCATGTGCATGTGTTATAAGTTTCTTTGTTAATAAACGAGCAATAAGTACATTCCCAAATTTTTATGTGTATATAAGGTTCAGTAAATATAGATTGATCATTATTATAATCAAGAGAATCATCAAAGTCATTAAATGGTAATGTCTCATAAGAGGCTACAGGTTCATCGGCGGTATTAAACTGGTCACTAATATATCTATTATTAAATTCACTCAATGTAGAACGCTTATTGGTGTTAAGCCTACTATTATTATACCCATCGAATTCAGGTCTATTATTTTTGGGAATGTTTAATAGAAAATTATTCGTCTTTTCAAACCTTTTGAGCAATCTGTTAACCGATTTTTTTTCTGGATTTTTATTAGAAATGGGTTTTTCGAAAAAATATGCTTTGTTAGTTCTTGCATCTTTATTAATGCCAAATGATCCTCGTATGTTAATTTTTTTTAAAGAACCATCTAAATTATTTAAATCTTTTATAGTAGATATAGTACTACTAACAGGCTTATATTCTACTATCGCTTCATT
Organism: Monopis laevigella; assembly: GCA_947458855.1. Taxonomy (NCBI): domain Eukaryota; kingdom Metazoa; phylum Arthropoda; class Insecta; order Lepidoptera; family Tineidae; genus Monopis; species Monopis laevigella. Next base: position 34,905,913 of record OX381576.1, on the reverse strand, counting down.
ATTATAACTTAATGATGTAGATCCATTATTAGAATCATGGTTTTTGATGGTAGACTCATCGCGTAAAGATCCGCGGTCTTCATCCGACTGACTGAACATCATAACTTCATCACTTAAATCAGTACTTGAGTCATATTGTGCTTTTAAAGAGTCATGGTCTTGAGAGTCTTTTGAATTCACGTCAGTATTGTTATGATAGTTGTTATTTTTTAAAGAACCATCTAAGTTGTTTAAATCATTTAGAATAGGTATGGTACTATTAAAAGACTTGTATTCATCGGCTATCGCTGCATTATTATTATTTAACGATGTAGATCCATTATTCGAATCATTGTTTTTGATAGTAAAATCATCAAGTAAAGCTCCGCGGTCATCATCCGACTGACTGAATACCATATCTTCATCACTTAAATCAGTACTTGAGTCATATTGTGCTTTTAAAGAGTCATGATCTTGAGAGTCCTTTGAATTCACGTCAGTATTGTTATGATCCATTATCTTAAATCTGAAAAAAAAAATGTTTGATAAATTATATGGCTCCATAAGTCGAAAAGGGGTTTAGACTCGCCGCGGAGGATTAGGATCTTGTTAATTTTTTTCTCTACGATCTTTCACCTTTTGTTAGTCATATTATTATTCTTCCTTTCATATTTCGGTAACTACCTACAATTCCAGTATTTTTCGAAAAAAAACTGAATACTTCAGGGATAAGAGGAATCGTACCGCATAAACGGCACCCAGCGGTGAGGTTTTATTCGCACCTCGATGTTATTCTGAGACTACACCAAGCAAGTGGACAGCCCGTCGCGATGTTTGATTAGACTCAATAGTCCATCTATTATCAGTTTCACAAGTTGGTATAGTGAAGGTGAGACCGATAGCTTAACGTGCTCTCCGACATTTTCTGAATTAGAATAGTATTTAAGAACCCGACGATGAACAAATGACGATTCAAACAACATTCATAATCACCGGCCTGAATCAAAATGCACAATGTGACAACTCAGGGCGCTATAGCGTCTCAGTAAGTCGAACTACGAGTATTTATCGTGCTAACAAAATCATCACTTCTAGCTAGCTTATGGCTACTAGCTTATAGTCCTCTATTTTTTGATGTCAAATGAAACGCTATAAGAAATTAATTAAATTTATTATATTTTGTATAGCTATTTGTTTATATAAATACCGAAAGAAAATGAGAACACAACAATTTTAACTCTCTGCTTAATAATATTAAGGAATTTCGTTAGTGGCTTTATAAGTATGTTCCTAGATTTTTTTTTATCATACACCGCCTGCAGCTGTTTCATGCAGTACCAAAATCAATGCAACTCTAATAAGGCGTCTGCCATGACGTCACTACATCTGCCGTTAGCGCGCTTACGCTGATTTGGACCGATATTGAAAGGGACAATATCCATTTTAGCGTGAATGCGACTGCATGGGTAAAAAAGTATTTAAGTTTTAATAGTTATAATAATAATCTATATACTATTATCCCGACTCAGCCCGTCATATTTTTTTTACAAATTGTACCTATCTATGAGTAGGTAAATGAATTATACACCTATTAAATGTTGGAAACTTCTTAGAGACAGTATGGTAGAATCAGCAAAAAAGGTGTGTGGTGTAACGAAAAAGCGAGCTACGAAAGGGGACTCATGGTGGGATGCAGAAGTTAAAAAATCTGTGGAGAAAAAGAAGAAAGCATGGTTGAGCTATATAGCTTCGCTGAGTCTGACTGAAAGTATTAGAAGAGAGAAAAGACAGACATACCTACGCTGTAAGAGTGACACCAAAGCTTTGGTAAAAGAGAAGCAAAAAAGATGCAGAGCGATTGGTGAAGAGAGGTTATCGAACAACTTCAAGGAAAACTCGAAACTTTTTTGGAGGGAAGTGAGAAATTCTCGAAGTTGTTCAACAACCTCTAGAATGGATAAAATAAGATCAAAGCATGGTGACACTCTTACAAACACTGATGAAGTGTTAAAGCGTTGGAGTGAGTATTTTTGTGAGATGTATAAAAGTAGCATCCCCGACATCACTTTTGGGATCTCACTTCCAGAGATACCTAAACTGACGTCTGAAGCATGGGATGAAATTAATGTGTCTGAGATTGTAAGAGCGATAAGAAGTTTGAAATGTGGTAAGGCAGCGGGAATTGATAAGGTACTTCCCGAAATGATCAAATATGGAGGGCATAAACTCTGGAGCGGTTTCCATTTGTTGTGCAACTTATGCTGGCATATGGGAAGAGTTCCTGAGGACTGGAGGGGCGCGGTAATCGTCCCCTTATATAAAGGAAAGGGTTCCAGATTAGACTGCGTCAACTACAGAGCCATCAGTTTGATCAGTTTGGGAAGCAAAGTGTATGGAAAGATTCTCATGAGAAGAATGGAAATGAAGACTGAAGGAATACTTTGGGAGGCTCAAGGAGGCTTTAGATCTGATAGAGGATGCACGGATCAGATCTTCTCCCTTCGTAATATCACAGAGAAGTTCCTGGCCTTAAACCAGAAGGTTTTCTGTGCTTTTATAGATTTGGAGAAGGCGTTTGACAGGGTTGTAAGAAAGGAACTATGGGACATTTTGCCTGATTATGGTGTTGATGGCAGTCTCAAGCTGGCTATACAATCACTATATAGAAATTGTACAGCAAGCGTACGGGTGGACGGTACATTATCTCCATGTTTCAATGTCAACATTGGCGTCAAACAGGGATGTGTGATGTCCACCAGACTGTTCATCATATACCTAGACAAATGCCTGCAGAGACTGAAAGAAAACAGATGTGGGATGAAAATGGGTGACATGTTGATTAATTCACTGTTGTATGCAGATGATGCTGTCCTTATTGCATCATCTGAGCAAGAGCTGCAATCACTTGTCACAGACATGAAAGATGGATGTATTGAAAGAGGTCTCCGAATAAATGCGGGAAAATCTAAGGTGTTAATATTTGAGAGAAATGATATAACGAATGCGACAATTATGATTGATAATGAGAAACTAGAACAAGTATCTGAATTTATATATCTGGGTAGTGTTTTCACTAGGGATGGTAGATATGAAAAAGATATTGAAAGGAGAGTGAATGCAGGCAATAGTGTCAACGGAGCACTGCGTTCTATGATAGGTAGGTCAAATATTACTCAAAAAGCAAGACTTGCCATTCATAACGCAGTGCTTGTACCTACACTATTGTATGGAAGTCAGACATGGGTATATCAGGATAAATATGAAAGCAAAATAAATGCAGTAGAAATGCGCTCATTGCGACGAATGTGCGGTGTTAAAATAACAGACCGAATCCGCAATGACGTAATTCGAGAACGAGTGGGACTGAAAGAGAGTATAGGCATGAAAATGAGAAAAGGTATGCTCCGCTGGTTTGGGCATATAGAAAGAATGAGTGATGAAAGACTGACGAACCAGATATATAAAAGCGAGGTGAAGGGTAAACGTGGCCGAGGGAGACCAAGACATACGTACCATGACCAAATTGAAAAGGTTTTAAAAGACGGTGCTATTAAGAGTCTCCGAAATCGGCGTGCATGTATGAGAAGAGTTATGACTGTGGAAGAGGCGAAAGGAGTATGTAGGGATAGGGGCAAGTGGCGCTCGGTTGTCTCTACCTACCCCGTAAGGGACCTGGTGTGAAGATAAATAAATAAAATTTCAATAAATTATAAATCAAGTAATTGTTAGTTTTATATGAAGAGACTATAATAATATACAAAGTATCATTGTTCCCGTAATATTATAGAAAAATAATCAACCCTACTAATATTATAGAAAAGTAACTAAAATATAGCAGTCTCGCAGTTTCAATACTGGTCAACTGTCTGATCTTTCTAACGGCATATGCCGCAGAGCTTAGTCTATTTGATAGAGACTATAAAAGTACACCCCACAACATTAATCGCAAGCTCCGGATTAAAGTTTATCCCTAAGAAAACGGTAGATTTCACAGTATCCAAATTTCATTTAATATTATTTTTACCCGTGGTTGATTTACATTACAAATATAAAATCTAAGGCACTTGTTTTTTATTGTTTTAAATTATTGACTATAAACCAATCTAGTACCTGATATAAAGCGGAGGTTATTATTTCTTTTAAATTTAAATATTAGAGAAATATAGTCAGCAAACAGTACTATATCACACGAGTTGTCTAATATAATAACGAAGGTCATTTAGTCAAATAGAAATGGACCCAATATGGGGCCCTGTGGTACTCCCATTGACACTAGGAACCCTTAAGCGTGGTATTGTTAATTTGAATTCTGTAAGATACGTCCTTAATGCCGATAATGATATCTAATTAACGAAATTGTATGATGAACACAATCAAAAGTAACTTTATATAAAAAAGGGCTTAAGTTTTAGAGGTAGTTTTTATTCTGTTGTATTTATTCGTATGAAGGCACTTTTTGTGAAACTGAAAAATACGTGGTTCATTGTTTTTTATAATAGGGGAAGCAGGGGAAGATCTTACATGGTGTTCTTGTTGTTTACGCCAATTCTATTTGAAAGTGCCTGACAGATGACGTTCGAAATCGCTCGCAACATTGCCGCATCGTTGCATTGCATTTTATATTTATTAATATTATATTATTCACATCAAACCGTAAAATTACAAGGAATGTAAGTCAAATAATTGATATCAAAATAAACTTGGGCCCAGAAAGCATGAAACAATCGTCGTGGCACTGTGAGTAACATTCTTTTGTTCTTTTCCCAGTTTTAAGTTTATTTAAGTATATATTTGCTGCTATAATGAAATCAATCTGCTTTAATTAGACTGTTTTACCACTAGGTAACTTAGCCGCATCCGCATCCATAATATCTACCTCCTAAACGCCCGCCCTATAATATACAGTCCTTTCGCATACACTTGTGAAGGTCATAAAATGTTATTGATATGACAGGCGAAGCTGGTTCAATACAAGCTAGTATTTTACAACTCCATTTAGTAATATTTCGCAGTTTTCTACCTTTAGTTTTGAAATAAAAACTTTATAAACTTAATATTTCATTACGAAAATACTCCGTAAAAATTTGTAAGTAATAGTAACAGAAGAGTCCTAATAAAATATAGTTTTTATTGAAAGACGGTAGGGTTAATCTACTTAAATATTTATAATAATAATTATAAAATATTAGTTTTATTATCTACCTGATGTTATATAGAAAAAATATATGCAAGTTTTAAAAAAAGACTATGGTTTGATAAATTTTATTAGTATTTACGCAATAACGCATTGCTGCATGCTTAATGCAGTGCACACCTTTTTAATTTTTTTATGTATTTGTAGGGTTTTTTTGGAGCACGACATGTAACGGTCATATACCTGATGGTAAGCAGACCTACAAACTCCATTAATGAGGTCGTTCAATATGTTTTTGTTAAAGCATGGGTCGCTCCCACTATGCCGGCTAAATGATGCGAAACAGGTGGTGACAAGGATAAACTTGTACTACGAGTACTAGTTATACTTTAATATCTTCATTCGTCAAAATTAACCGCCTGTTACATAACCGCACAGAAAGGATACTACTACCTCGACAATAAATCAATATAATTTCTGAATACTAGTAAAACCCAGGCCAGGTACCTTTGCCCGCAATATATTACGCCAAATTTGTAGATCGCCGCATGATCATAAGTCATTCGCATTATGCTGTAACGCAATTCTCTATACAATGGGCTAATTTTTGGAAAAACCTTACATTTCTATAAACTGATGAGGGTTAAAAGTTAAGTTTAATTAACAATTAAAAATTTATTTCCTGACCTTATGTAGTTTTCAGCGCCCTAGCTACTACCTAATCTTAACTACTAACCAGCCCCAGTATGAAACGAAATTTTATCAGATCGCTATCGTGATCGATTGAAATTGGAGCTTATTTCATTAAAACCCACACACTTAAACCGGTAAACCCACACCTAAAACCGAAATATGAATAGGTCACTTGACGGTTTATGCATCTAGGTATATGGGGCTACGAAACCGGTCTGTCGGCCTAACAAGTTATAGAGACCTTCTTCCCACCTACTAGGTCATATCTCAGCCAATATGGGGTACCCAAAAAAAAAAAATCATACGCAATAAATTGTGAACCACTCCTTTTTGAAAAAATATACATACCCGCCTTAATTTCCCTAAACAATCCTATTGGTAGATCCCTATAGTTAAAATTGTCAGTAAGTGAATGAATATTTAACAAAAGGTGAGTTTTTAACTTGATGTTAATCGTTAAAACGTTTAATATAATATATTATTATTATAATAATAATAATAATAATAATGTTGAAAAGTTTGTATTACTGGTTGAAAATAATTGGATAATAATAAACGCCTGAATTTTATTATTAGTTTATTATCTGTCATTCTATTTTTATGCAATGTCTTAATATATCATGTTTCCTAATATAGTTGTTTTATTATAATTATCTACTGTAACAAAAGGTTATGGGCAATAAAAAGCAATAAGTAATATTGATAATGAAGCAGGACATGATTTTAGGTAAAAATACTATAAAATATAATAGCGGTTTGCCCTCATTTGAAAAACTTAAAGGGCTGGAGAATTATAACTTATGGAACTTTTTGATGCCAAAGTAGGTATCTATCTGGAATACGATGACTTGTGGGAAATAACTAAACCAAGCACTGATGTTAGTTTGGATACCGTAAGTGAAGGACAGGCTAAAAACAGAATGGCACTTTGTAAGATAGCACTGATGCTAGAAAGCAATTGTGTTCCACACATACGCGATACAAGTACTAGTAAAGAAGCGTGGAAGAAATTGCAATTAACAAGAAGGCTAAGATTACTTCGTAAGTTGTTTAGCATGAAATTCGAGCAACATACAGGTATGGAAGAATATATAACTGATATCATTAGCCCAAAGATTATCAGATATTAGTTCTTCTATTGATGATGAATTTCTGACTGTCATATTACTTTCTGGACTTCCTGAGAAATATGAACCGATGGAAGCAAACTTACTATTGGCTATGTAAAATCTAAACTATTGCAAGAAAAAGAAAAGGAAGGTGGTATTATACAGCTTTATATACTAACAATAATAATAAAACTATTTTTAGATGTTATAAATGTAATAAGTTTCAAAGTTATTATTCAAAGGTTTTTCAGAAATAATAAAAACGAAAATATAGGTGATGAACATTGAGATTCAAAAAATAAATTATGTTATACTATATTCATTCATTCGTCTTTCTATTGCAAAACATTGCAGAAATTGGATTATAGATTCTGGTGCCCATATGATAATGCACGACGATTGGCTTATGGTTTCGAATAAAAATTCCAAGTCTATGGAGGTAACATTAGCAAATAATGAAAAATTGTATACTTCAGGTAAAAGTGATGTAAATATAAATTTAAGTAACTCATGTATAAATAGGATTAGTAATGTTTCATGTGTCATGTAAAGATTAACATGTAATATTTCATATGTCATCTGGTATTACTTATAAAAGTGAAGGCAGATAAACCTTGCGAAGCGTGTATTATAGGAAAACACAGCCTACCCTTCAAAAAAGTGATGTATTATTTATAGTGATGTGTGTGGGCCAATGCAAGTAGAGTCTTTTAGTGGTTGTAGATATTTTGTTTTATTTATTAATGATCAGATGCAGATTGGGTCAATAATGTAGATAGAAAATCATTTACTGGATTTGCATTTACATATGGAAATGGAGCTGTTAGTTGGCAAACTAAAAAACAATGTACAGTTGCTTTAAGTAGTACTGAAGTTGAATACTTAGCAGTGAGTAGTGCAGCAAGAGATTCGGTATTTCAGAAAAAAAAAATCTGAACTATTCGGTACTAGTCAGGAGATAACTATATTTAATGATAATAAATCGTCTATAATGAAAGCAGGTAACAATATATTTAATAACAGAACAAAACACATTGATGTAAAATATCACTATTTTCGAAAAGTCATTAATAAAAATTATATAAAATTAGATTATTTAAAAGGCAATGAAATAATTTTACAAAAGCATTGGGTGGCGTACAGTTTAAGAAAAGTTAGGCTTACACTCAATAAATTAATGGAACCAATGATGATTGATATATACCTATATTTATTTATAATCGTTTATTTAGTAATATAGATTATTGTTGTTTTGGTTTATCTATATTGAAGGGGTGTATTTTGAGAAGATTTTGTATTACTGGTTGAAAATAATTAGATAATAATAAACGCCTGAATTTTATTGCTTATGTTTATTATCTGTCATATTTTTTTTATGAAATGTCTTAATATATCGTGTTTCTGAATATAGTTGTTTTATTATAATAATTTGCTGTAACAGGTAATAACTAACCTTGACTTTTTTTTCTAAATAAATTGATATTAAAAAATATATATACTTAGTACCATGAAGCTAAAAAAACGCGGCGCGCGGACGGGCACGGTTTTTACCTTCATGCTTAGTACCTACTCACTATCTTCTCTATCCTTGCGGTCCGATTCACGGCAAAATCGATGTCGATGCTGTCAGCACCGCACCGGTCCGAATGAGCGTAACCACGCTAACGATAGATGATTTGACATTAATAATGAATGAATGAATATGATGTCATCATATTCATTCATTCATTATAGACGCCATGATTCTTTGAGGGTAGCCCGAACACTGTAGACGCGTGTTTATATTATATTTTTCCAATTTAATTTTATTGAATATTATTGTGCAAAAGTGTCCTAATTTTGTAGAATAAGCATTCGTATAGTAATATTAAGTGTGAGAAGTGTAGCATTTAGTGATCTTGGTGTTTGTGTTATCTTAAATAATCCCACAATCTTCAGATGGCGGTACCCATTTTACTGTAAATTTTTGCTTCTTCATTTGTCATTGGCAGGACTATACCGTATGTTTGCATACGGTCATGTGGCCATTCCTGTCTCTACCCTAGTCCTTTCCCAATTCCTTTCAAAAAAAAATTTTTTTTTAATCTACCCTCACTGGCAAAACTACGCAGGGGTTATTTATTTAAGCTAATAATAATAATAATACCGACGCCATATTGAATTTACAGTGATTTTGCTTCTGGGTGAAATCGCTGTAAACACTGTCAGAATGACATTTATCTAGAAACACGTTTTTGAGGAAAGTAATAAAGTTCCTAAAATAATTATTAAGTAGATAGTTAGAAGTGTTGTGTTCTCATTTATTTTGGTATTTATGTAAACAAATATACAAAATACATTAAAATTCATGAATTTGTTATGGTGTTTTATTCGACATTAAAACAGAGTGAGATGTTTTAGTTGCGAGATAGAGGCAGATATAAGTGATGTTCTTGTGAGCGCGATTAACAACTGTTCCGATTTATTAGCACGCTAATAGCACCGTGAGTGGTCACATTGCGCTTTTTGAATCGGACCGGTGATGATGAACGTTAGCGTTGACAGTTGTGTTATCGCCATTCGGATCATGAGGTATAAATAAAAATCTATATTTGTACTCTATGTGTTCCGAAACCAATGCTGAATCAAAGCTGTGATTTGTGTTAGTTGTAGATACTTACTAAAACCCAAAAATATATCTATAAATAGGTAGGACACTTTTTTAAATCATAGGCTGAACTGGTTGTTCTTTTAACAATTTTTTTAAATCTTTTTTTAACATTATTAAAATTGTAATATTATAATATAATTTAATATATAATAAAGTTGTTTAGTGTTGTGGTCCCCGTACTAAGGGAACGTCTATATTTAATCCTGAGCGCTCAGCGACGACGACAAGTATCCTCTGCACTGACCTGACATCACGGCAACTTGAAAACGCGACGCCGAGTATTCAGACCGCGACGCCGAGTCTTCAGGACCGACGCCGTGAAACCAGTCCAGGAGAGTGCGGTATTTAATATCAAATACGGAGTACCATTGACCTATACTCACGACCCTCTTACTTACTTTAGCTCACTTTTAATTATTCCCTTTTCTTAACTCTTTCTTATATTTATAATTCTTGCTTACTTTCTTAATTCTTATATTCTTTATTATAAACATTGTAATTTAATCCTTGCCTATTTTTTAATAAACCTGTAAACTTAAATTTTCGCATTTTACTTTCTTTCTTAATCTTACCAGAAAGTCTAAATGTGACAGTAGTAGGTTCATCACGGGTGCCTTACGGCGACTAAGACCGCCTAGACGGCCTCAGGCAGGGTACCCCGCGGAGGAATTTTAATCCCACCTCGTCGAAGCCGATGGTATGAGTCTACACCGAGCAAGTGGCTAGCTCGTCGGGATGTTTTGAATAGACTCAATAACCCATCTATAAACAGTTTCACAAGTTGGTATAATGAAACCGTGACCGAGAGCTTAACGTGCTCTCCGAGGCACTATAGTGGTATTGTCAAACAAATAAACTCTTTGCTTTTAATCCCGGTATGCACATACCGGGATTCGAACCAGGGATCTAAGCGTTTTTAAGTCCAAGGTCTAACTAACTCGGCCACCACGTATAATAAATAGGTTTATTGATACATGTTTATTCTATAAATAGATATAATTTACAATTTATTATGCAACATTCTATTATGGCTATTTTTATGTGGAAAGGTTCCTATAACTTCGATAGGTCTACCGACTGATTTCTTTACCAAACTGCCTAAACCAGATAAATGTAAAAACACGTAAGTACCTTAACTGGTTCACGGTTTTGTTTAGCATTTGATCATTGGTTTCAGAACGCATAGAGTACAAATATTGATTTTTATTTATAGAAAGATAGTGAGTAGGTATATATTTTTCGAGATTACTAATGATCCTTAAGGACCCTTAAAATGCAATCAAATACATAAGTTGCAAATATAAGAGGAAAACAGCCAGTGGCGTAGCGTGCCTTGGCGGGCCCCCGTATAAAAATGTGTTTGGGGGCCCTTAGGAGGGATAAAGATTTCTTACAAAAGAAAAAAAAATGTTTGCATTCAATTTTTAAAAAAGTTGCTTTTATTGACTTTTGTCCATTTTTCATTTCTGAAATAAAAAAATGGGAAGTTTTTATTAATTTTTGTTTACGCACGTTGGGGGCCCCCGTGGCCCCGTATAATTGATACGGCTGTAGCTACGCCCATGAAAACAGCCGTAAGTTAAATTAAGAAAAATCAAAATTTACACTAGGTACCTATTGATTTTTTTAATGAATAAGTTTCGTATAAATCTTTATTATGCATAGGTACTTTTTTAACAATAAATGTTACACGGACATTCATATATTTTATATATTACTAGCTGTGACTCGCGGTTAGAATCGCCGCTTACAAAACAAATCCTAACGAAAATAATATAGCCCATGTTCCTAGCTGATAATGTAGCATTCTAAAGTTGAATCAAATCATTTCTCTATATTATATTTCTATAGATGTGTATTATCAGATACAACGTTAATTCTATAAAATGGTATGCAGTCTTGATATCAACTAAATTGAAGAAAATAAAAATGTAAACATATATCATACCCCAAAAATGTACTTTTTACAACTATAATGAAAATAAATAACTATATAAAGTATACCCTAAAAATGTCTTATTTTCAGGTAAATCAGATTGCTTTTAAAACCTAAAAATAATCTGTATTATATTTATGACAAGCAATAGTAGGTAAGTACCTATTTACTATTCTTATAAGTGTTAACAAATTACATTTATACATTTACTGGTTATGATTACGTTATATTATGTAGACATTGCAGCCTACACTAGAAAAAGATTTAGATATTACTAGCTGACCCGGTGAACTTCGTATCACCTACTAAGATGATGGCTTTCCACGATATATAACTAAATAGTGACAGATATAATAGTCACTAAAATTATGTATTTTCCAAAGATCTTTGCTATGTGAATGATGAATGAACTTTTAGAAGAATAGATAAAACGAAAATAGTGACAGGTGGCAGATCAAAATAAACAATCGCGATGTTTCTTTATTTTACATATAAGATTACTTTATATTATTTATTAGTTTAAGTATCTTTAGGATTTTCTCAATAATTTTTCTTTTTACACCACCCGTGTCCAGCCAACCAACGAGAACAAAAATAATCAAATCGGCCAATGTTTTTAAATTTAGCGAGACAAACGAATGACAATTTATTTTTATATGTATATACAGATTACAGATTATATTTTTATTAATTAAAAATAATATATTTACTATTTAGTTTTAAATATATGTTTCTGTGTAGGATTTTTTTGATACATTCGTCTTGTAAATTCGCTTACCTACTAAAAAGAAGACAAATGAATAGGTACATATTAATGCAAGAGGGGCCAACGCGTGCAATACCCGTTTATTATAGACGCAATTTTAATTACCTATTTTATTTTAAGATTATTTTAGTGACCTATTTATTCTTCGTGCGAGAAACTATAATGTATGGTCGCGACATTTATGGATTTTATAGGTCTGCACACCATCAGCAGGGTTATTACGCGTCTTAAGTTCGCTCGCACGCCAATCGCTATGACGTCATTCTGACGTAGATCAAGCTTGGCTTCTTAACATTGACTCCAAAAAATCTTAGAAAATTACGTCATAACAATTGGCGTGCGAGCGAACTTAAGACGCGTAATCACCCTGCTGGTAGATACAAAGTAACAAAAAATAAATAAAAAAATAAATACCATCACGGGTGCCAATTTGGCTCCCGAGAACCGTTTAAACGGCCTCAGGGTCCCAGCGGAGGGATTAACCCATCCTCATTTCGCCGATGGTATTCGGAGGCAACACTCAACAAGTGGCGAGCTTGTTGCGGTGTTTATGATGAAATAGCCTCGTTGTATAAAGCGGTCACCCATCCCATGCCGGTCTTATTGTCATCTGCTTAACCTTGCTATCAGTTACGCAGTAACTTAACCACTAGGCTGGGGCCGCTTTTACAAAGTAACAAAATGTGCTTTAATAAAAATGGCAGTGTTTAACACGTTTACTTAACTTAAGCAGTAATAGTTTTATTTTGTGATGGTTCTTTAAATGTTGTTTTATTTTGATTTGATAAAAAGCGGCCCCAGCCTAGTGGTTAAGTCACTGCGCAACTGATAACAAGGTTAAGCAGATGACAACAAGACCGGCCTGGGATTGGTGACCGCTTTATACAACGAGGCTATTTCATCATAAACACCGCAACAAGCTCGCCACTTGTTGAGTGTTGCCTCCGAATACCATCGGCGAAATGAGGATGGGTTAATCCCTCCTCTGGGACCCTGAGGCCGTTTAAACGGTTCTCGGGAGCCAAATTGGCACCCGTGATGGTATTTATTTATTATTTTTATTTTGATCCATGATTTAATAATACTTATTAAATAATACTTATTAAATCACGGAAATCAGCTAGTTTTATCAGTTATCAGTTCAATTGTTACTTTTAAAATTGGAATGTAGAAGTAAGTTAGTTCATCTGTATAGATTTTAATAAATATCCTTAGGTATCTTGTGGTATAGGTACATATTTCTGCGCGATAATATTCACAAAATTGATAACACGGGAAATAGGAGCAGACTGCCTGTAATAAGAGATGTGTGCGAGCACTCACGTCACGTCTGCAAGAATATACCTAAACGCGATTCCGACTACAATACAATGTAGGTACTGTTGTCGAACAAAATGTAAATTAGTGTTGAATTTATGGTTGCAAAAAAAAAAAAAAAGAAACCCTTGATGACGCACGTTTCTGAAGAGGTAGATTAATAATGCCAATTAAATTAATAAAATAAAAAAACTATATTGTATAATGTATAAAAGTTAACCTTATGAATAAAAATACGATCTGGTAAAAGCATTTTTAGAACTGCCTCTAAAAAAGTAGAATTGGGATAAGAAGATCTTTGAGTTAGCTAGATTACGTAAATTTTTAAAAAACTTAAATGCGTAAGGTTAATTAGGTTTTTTTTTTTTGGCAGTTTAGGGTATTAAAAACGTTGAGAATCCATATTAGTCCAAAACAGAAAATGTTTAAACAGATAGTATTTTATAAATTAGTACCGGTGAAATATAACCCGATAAAAATAAAAATGAATGTTCGTATTTCACAGCGAATGGAAGGTGTCTGCCTCTATGTAGTTTTTTTTTAATAAATGTATAAAAAGAAATAAGAACATGTATCTCCTAAATTAGTGGATTATTTCGAAAAAAAAATTGGTTAGGAAAATCAATTGTCCCTCCAGCCAGACTATCCCCGTCTGGGTCTGGTCTTTTTCTCTAATTTTATATATTACCTGGTCCTCACTTAAAAACGTGCCGGTAAAAATATTGAATATTATTTGGTGGGATACTTAAATATTTGTTGCACGTTGCAGAAATAATAGTACAAGGTGACGACTATGCGATAAACTGAATTGCAATCTGGATGACCGTGTACCGTGTAGGATCATACAAATCAATGATAATGAATAATATAAATAAATTGTATTTTCTCTCATATAAAGTACCTATAGCTGACTATACCTACCTCCTACTAAAGTGGGTTTGAATGCACAACACAATACTTAGATAGTATTTGTAATATACAAATAATATAATAGCTATTATACATAGTATGTGTAAAAAAACAATACTGCTTATTTTTCAGAAATAAAGCACCAAAAACATGTGCTTTTTACTTTGGAAATTTATGTTTTACGTAGAATTAACATTTATTTATTTTGTACATACCTGAAACTTGAACAAAAGTTCCATTTACACAATCTTCTGTACAAAAAAAGTCAATAAGTAAAATTTAACTATTCACTACCGTGCTCAAATAAAAGCACAGACTATAATAGAGGTATTAGATGCAAACAAAGTTGATCAAAATATAAAGTAATAACTAAGTACTTCTATATTCAAAACAAAGTTTTTATTGTAAATGTAGAAAAGCAAAATTAATTTGTATTTTTAAAGCTAACATAATTAACATAACAGCTAATTGTTTTATAATAATGATAATTTAAAGAATAGTTTCGTTCATCGCGCAAGCGTCCCTGATATCGAATTATCATCGAATATATCGGAATGATCCGGGATCAAATTATGCTTGTTTAGTAAATAAATGTCAATTAAATTGAAAAAATGTGTTTGTTATATTTTTTTATAAACTTATTTTGTATTATTTATTATTCGGGTAAGGTCTTATTTTTAAATAACCGAACAAAAACTAACAATCCAAAAAATTACGATACAAAGAAACCTATATTGATCTCTTTTACCCATAAAACGCCATTCCTCTCTTATGTGGAACATTCAGGGCCTTAGCACAACAGCATCGATAGGCTCGATAAATCGATGCAAATCGATTTTATGAATGATGTTCATTCATAAACTTTATTTTATCGAACGTCAAACTATATCGATGCGGTTATGCTAAGCCCCTCAGTCTTGATTATGCGTTTTTAAAGCGCGCCACACACGACCCGAGTTGGCTAATTTACTATATTATGTTATCAAACGATAAAAATATCGCTCGCCATACAATAAATTGATTGCTCCAATTTTGCCGACTCAATGATGCAGTTACGAAATGGGTGGCGACTATGACGAATTTGCTATACAAATATATTTTTTAACAACCTCTGCTTTATCGTCAAATCAACTGTCCAGTAACAACTGACGTAACCTGCGGCTAGTGCGGCGGGTGACTCTAGACTCCAAACTGTAGGGTTTCCGTCAAACCCGCGGACAAAGAGCACTATATTCCGCAGGTTTTCTTCTCGGAAGCCGCGATATTCCAGACTTCGACCAGGAATGTCAATAGGCACAAAAATATGAATGCTTGCACTGTGCCTAACCTAACCTAACACTTGGAAATATACACAAAAACAATGCCAATAAAATATTGAATTCATGTTTTTTCTATAACTATACGGCCTTTGTTCTATCCAAAACAAAGCGTTCACTATAACTATTACCTATTTAACCCTTTCTATATAAACATAATGATCAAACTGAGTCCATATAAATCTAATTATGTCGCAAACATTCCTCCGCTCGTGTAGCGATGGGCTTCGCTACACGAGTCCGCGGTAAGCGACGTCTATTTCCACCGGCAGCTGGATGAGCTTCTTCGTCGATCTTCTCCTAACACGTACACTGCTCGTACCATCTAGATCAGGATACATTCGAACTTTGATACCCCGCGTTTAAGTGTTGCAGGGCAAGGGGATCTGTTATTAAGACCTGATCATCAATTTGAACAGGTGCTCCTCGGCCGTATGGTTATCCCGTCATCACTTTTACCCTGGAGTAGTCTTATGAGATTCCAAAATTGGCCCACAAGCTATGCCTGACGTCAATGCTGACTGTAGAGAATATAAACAACAGTGGTCGTCGGTCGAAATCAAAGCTACAAACTATTTCACAAGCTTTTCATTGCAGCTATCTATCGAACTGTAAATCGCGGACATCGAACACCATTGCGCGGGTTTTTAAACTGCAGCTAACTATCGAACTCGTAGCGCGATAATCAAACACTGTTCCACAGGCTCTTTACTGCAGCTATCTGTCATACTCGTAGCCGTGGATGTCAAATACCATTCCGCGAGCTTTTTTCTATTCTGCAACCTATAATCTATAGAACTCGGGGCCGCGGACATCGAACACCATTCCACAGGCTTCTTCTATAATTGCAGTATTTGATAGCTGATCTCTATTTAATAGCAGAATCTGTAGTTGTACTATTTACCATTTCTATAACAATGTTCAAAACACGAAACGATGCAACAATGGCTTATGTTGCTGTGCTAGTCTCATTATCACTGAAGACCCAAAGTAACTAATCTATATTCTTCGGGTAGATTTCAGTCGATCACTCTACAGCTTTTCTATTATGACACTCGCGGCACTCTTCTATAGCAATTATATTTTGAACGAGCTTTTAACAAACATATGTTTATGGCTCATGTTAATCGTATCTACAATAAGAATCCATTTCGTTCAGGAATTCCGTCGCTAAGTTTTGTTTACTATTTCAGTTCAAAACAAAAGCTTCTTTATCGATCTTAAATAAATAAAATCCTCAATCAGTTATTGAACTATCTTCTCTGTAGTCTATAATATATATCCGAAGGTGCTGCCGGAGTTTGTTAACTATATTTACAAGCTATGTACAGACTTGCATATCTTCATATTATCACTATCTTACACTGCAGTCTTTCTATTTTCTTGTTCTTCTTTTAACGATGTCATCTTCGAATTTCATTAGGTGACCTCGAACGCAAATTTTTTTTTAGTCACCAAACGCCTGTTATAGTTCAAATTTGCAAATAATATGTATCCTTCTAAAACTGCAGAATATTTTTTTCTGCTGTCTCAGGAGATTATTTTCTATTTCTATCTGAAGTCAAGTTCTTTTATGAATAAACTATAGCTGTCCAACAAGCAGTTCTAAATATCTATACAATTTTATTGTTCACGTCTCTTCCAAACTGAACACTTTCTACCTCTGTCAATTCTATTAACTATATTTTGTATTCGCATGTTGCACACTATATAACTTCGCTGGATCTAGCCACTATCTTGTGGCTGGGTCGTGAGGTTATTGGAAATTCAAATCTATTTTAGCATCTTTTGTTTGAGTTTTACTTGCCTGCAACTTTTCGTTGTTGCAGTCGAACATAAAGCCAGTCTGTAAGATATCGCCTTTTCCATCGTCCTAATGAATTGTATTTACAGCCGCAATGAATACTACTTATTTTCTTATGTTTACGATTTCTATTATTGCTCTCGTTATTTCTGCGACGGTAGTTATTGCGGAATTTAAATTTTCTATTGTGATAGGACTTTTCGAACTTGTGTGACTATAGACATCATGTTGTCGCCTATATCGCCCTCTTGCAGGTAGGTTTATAACAGCTCCTGTCATTTACATCTATGACCAAAACCACATTTACATGCGTTCATGACCTAAGTACCAAAACCACAACGCCATTGCAAAACACTTCTACCAGTTTTACAACAGCTCCTATCATTTACATCTATGACCAAAACCACATTTACATGCGTTCATGACCTAACTACCAAAACCACAACGCCATTACGAAACACTTCTACCAGTGTATAACAGCACCTATCATTTACATGTATGACCAAAACCACCCTCCTATAATATTTACGTTAATAAGCAAAAAAAAAACGCCATCTTCAAACACTTATACCTGTTCTATTACAGCTCCTATAATTTACATGCATTCATAACCCAACCACCAAAACCATACCGCCAGTGCGAAAGGCTTCTAGCAGTTTTATAACAGCTCCTATCATTTATATCTATGACCAAAACCACATTTACATGCGTTCATGACCTAACTACCAAAGCCACAACGCCATTGCAAAACACTTCTACCAGTTTAATAACAGCTCCTAGCATTTACATCTATGACCAAAACCACCCTCCTATAATATTTACGTTAATAAGCAAAAAAAAAACGCCATCTTCAAACACTTCTACCTGTTTTATTGCAGCTCCTATAATTTACATGCTTTCATAACCTAACCACCAAAACCACAACGCTATTGCGAAACGCTTCTAGCAGTTTTATAACAGCTCCTATCATTTATATCTATGACCAAAACCACATTTACATGCGTTCATGACCTAACTACCAAAACCACAACGCCATTGCGAAACACTTCTACCAGTTTTATAACAGCTCCTATCATTTACGTCTATGACCAAAACCACCCTCCTATAATATTTACGTTAATAAGCAAAAAAAAGACGCCATCTTCAAACACTTCTACCTGT
Organism: Monopis laevigella; assembly: GCA_947458855.1. Classification (NCBI taxonomy): domain Eukaryota; kingdom Metazoa; phylum Arthropoda; class Insecta; order Lepidoptera; family Tineidae; genus Monopis; species Monopis laevigella. The sequence continues at coordinate 34,887,139 of OX381576.1, read as the reverse complement.
TTTATTACAGCTCCTATAATTTACATGCGTTTATAACCCAACCACCAAAACCACACCGCGCCAGTGCGAAACGCTTCTAGCAGTTTTATAACAGCTCCTATCATTTACATCTATGACCAAAACCACATTTACATGCGTTCATGACCTAACTACCAAAACCACAACGCCATTGCGAAACACTTCTATCAGTTTTATAACAGCTCCTATGATTTACATTATGACCAAAACCACCCTCCTATAATATTCACGTTAATAAGCAAAAAAAAAACGCCATCTTCAAACACTTATACCTGTTCTATTACAGCTCCTATAATTTACATGCATTCATAACCCAACCACCAAAACCATACCGCCAGTGCGAAAGGCTTCTAGCAGTTTTATAACAGCTCCTATCATTTATATCTATGACCAAAACCACATTTACATGCGTTCATGACCTAACTACCAAAGCCACAACGCCATTGCAAAACACTTCTACCAGTTTAATAACAGCTCCTAGCATTTACATCTATGACCAAAACCACCCTCCTATAATATTTACGTTAATAAGCAAAAAAAAAACGCCATCTTCAAACACTTCTACCTGTTTTATTGCAGCTCCTATAATTTACATGCTTTCATAACCTAACCACCAAAACCACAACGCTATTGCGAAACGCTTCTAGCAGTTTTATAACAGCTCCTATCATTTATATCTATGACCAAAACCACATTTACATGCGTTCATGACCTAACTACCAAAACCACAACGCCATTGCGAAACGCTTCGAAGTTTTATAACAGCTCCTATCATTTACGTCTATGACCAAAACCACCCTCCTATAATATTTACGTTAATAAGCAAAAATAAAACGCCATTTTCAAACACTTCTACCTGTTTTATTACAGCTCCTATAATTTACATGCATTCATGACCTAACTACCAAAACCACAACGCCATTGCGAAACGCTTCTACCAGTTTTATAACAGCTCCTATCATTTACATCTATGACCAAAACCACCCTCCTATAATATTTACGTTAATAAGCAAAAATAAAACGCCATCTTCAAACACTTCTACCTGTTTTATTACAGCTCCTATAATTTACATGCATTCATGACCTAACTACCAAAACTATAACGCCATTGCGAAACGCTTCTAACAGTTTTATAACAGCTCCTATCATTTACGTCTATGACCAAAACCACCCTCCTATAATATTTACGTTAATAAGCAAAAATAAAACGCCATCTTCAAACACTTCTACCTGTTTTATTACAGCTCCTATAATTTACATGCATTCATGACCTAACTACCAAAACCATAACGCCATTGCGAAACGCTTCTAACAGTTTTATAACAGCTCCTATCATTTACGTCTATTACCAAAACCACCCTCCTATAATATTTACGTTAATAAGCAAAAATAAAACGCCATTTTCAAACACTTCTACCTGTTTTATTACAGCTCCTATAATTTACATGCATTCATGACCTAACTACCAAAACCATAACGCCATTGCGAAACGCTTCGAACAGTTTTATAACAGCTCCTATCATTTACGTCGATTACCAAAACCACCCTCCTATAATATTTACGTTAATAAGCAAAAATAAAACGCCATTTTCAAACACTTCTACCTGTTTTATTACAGCTCCTATAATTTACATGCATTCATGACCTAACTACCAAAACCATAACGCCATTGCGAAACGCTTCTAACAGTTTTATAACAGCTCCTATCATTTACGTCTATTACCAAAACCACCCTTCTATAATATTTACGTTAATAAGCAAAAATAAAACGCCATTTTCAAACACTTCTACCTATTTTATTACAGCTCCTATAATTTACATGCATTCATGACCTAACTACCAAAACCACAACGCCATTGCGAAACGCTTCTAACAGTTTTATAACAGCTCCTATCATTTACGTCTATTACCAAAACCACCCTCCTATAATATTTACGTTAATAAGCAAAAATAAAACGCCATTTTCAAACACTTCTACCTATTTTATTACAGCTTCTATAATTTACATGCGTTCATGACTTAACTACCAAAACCACAACGCCATTGCGAAACGCTTCGAACAGTTTTATAACAGCTCCTATCATTTACATCTATGACCAAAATGGCATGGCACCCATGTGATGATTATATATATATCTAATTATTTTATATTAATATAAATCTAATTATGTCGCGAACCACTACTGGAGTGAATCTTACAATATCGTAAAAAGAAATATATTATTCTGCGTCGACTGTGAGTAAGGCGCTTTAGGTGCCAAAGTAGTATCGAATAATCTTTGGGAGTTTTTTCATAATTAGCTAAAATCAATTATAGTAAGTAGTATACATATAAAATTAATTAGATATCCTGTTAATATTTCAGACGCTGATGCATCTTCAAGATGGCTGCTATTTCTGCGGTTACGAAACGTTGGGTCTACGAGAAAACCTTATTACCTAAATAACTCACTTATTAACTGCTTTTATTGTCCCGAAGGTTTGACTGGTAGAGAATGCCTAGCGGCATTAAGTCCGCCTTTGTATTTTGTATGCAATAAAGATTTAAATAAATAAATAACTTTCACTTAGTGCATCTACTATTTTTGTATCTAAAAAAAAAGTTATCACCTCCGCGGTCTAGTGGTTGTTGTCTTTGGCGTTGTAAACCGAGGTTGTAGATTCAATTCCCACCTATGGCAAAATAATATTAGTACCGCTCCAGCTATGTAGATAACCATAAGATGTTATTCAAGCAGGAAAAATAACCAGATATCTAAGAATATTTTTGTATTCTTTTTCGATGACTGGGTTATATACTACTTAGTTAGGTTTTCTGTTGTGGTAATGGTCTGGCCAGTTATATTTCCGAAGTCGTAGGTTCGATTCCCACCTAATGGCAAAAAATATTAGTACTTACGTTTTTCTTTACAGTTAGCCATGGTCTGGATTAAAAAAAAATATTATATGTACATATTGTTTTTTTTTAAATGGAGCTCGGCATGTGAATTTGTACCTAATTGAAGTTAAGCAGACCTACAAAGTCCATGAATGGTGTCGATCAATACATGGTTGTTTAACCATATTGATCGCTCCCACTATGCTGGCTAAACGGTGCGGTTTCGAAATGGACGGCGACATGGAAGTATTGGCATTACGAGTCTGTTTTAATAACCTCGCTGCTTTATCGTCAAATCAATCGCCCGTTTCGTAACCGAGCCATGAAAGACTAAACATCGACAATAAATCGATACAGTAGTCTCCGGAAACCGGTGAACCCTAAAGACTAAAACCGAAACATGCCTAGGTGACTTGACGGTTTTGGCATCTGTATAAGCGGAACGAGTCAACTTTTTTGTTTAAACATTTTAGATAATTAGAAGAATTAGTGAGGAACAAAAAAAAAAACCATCGTCAATAGCATCGCCTATACACGTTAATAAAGGTATACCCACCACTGGACCCAGGATTTAAGATTTCTTTCTTTTTCGTTTTTGGCTGGAGCCTATTGACAAGCTTTTAGGAAGATTTTTTGAAATAACAATTACGAAATTTTAAATTTTAAATAAATATCGACGATTGGATGCGGCTCTCCCCCCCACGGATCCGCCAATGTTTGGAGACTCAAGACCATAAAAGTAAAAAAAAAAGTTTTTTCACATAAATTAAAATATTTTAATAAAGCCGGCAACAATATGTTAGAAAATTTTATCACTCCCAAATTCATTTGTTTCGGTAGATTATTTCCGTTTAAAATAAAAATCGGATCGAAAATAGAATACAGTCCATGTTACTCGTTGATAATGTAGATCATTAGCTAAAATTTACCATACTTAACACCATATACTAACCCTTCTTTTCAATATACTTTTCAACCCTCTTTCCCCGAGTTATTTAAAAGAGCGCTTCCAATGCCTCTTCTATTTATGATCGAGACCTGTGGTCTACCGAAAACAACCTTCTTGCTATTCCCATGCATTCTTGGACCAAGGGCCCTACCGGGAAGCCACATGAAATACTGGGGCCTTACCAAAGAGCCAATCGATAATCAAATCGAAATACCCATCGAAAGCCAAATGTATGGGATTTGACGTTTCTCGTCGATCAGCCTCTACCCATAGAGTAAAATTCCTATACATTTTTATCGATCGATGCGGCGATTCGATTGGCGATTGTGTTCTTTGGTCAGGACACTGATCGACATGTCGATCGATCGAAAGCGAAAATAAAATGTATTTGATTTGACGTTCCTCGGCGATCCATCGACAATATTTCCTATACATTTTTATCCATCGAAGCGTCGATAACCGTTGTCGAGGTGGCTTCCCGATAAGGCCCGGTAAGTTACTACGGTTCTTTTAAAACTCATCTTCACTCTCTGTTATCATTTCTTTTCAATAATCAATAATTCTATGCAATTCATATAAATATTTTTTTTTTTTGCAAGATAATGATACATAACAATACAAAGATGCAACATAAAAAAAAATCAGCATGTCCTACCGGTAAATTACAGATTGGAACAGAGGCTCTACCATGGGTTTGCCCATCGTAGAAACGTAACGTTACGTATACGTGAAATACCAATAAGATCGCTTTATTTTTGGTAACAGGATTGAATAAAGCGATCCTATTAGTTGTTGCTCACGTATACGTAAATGAATACGTTACGTTTCTACAATAGGCAAACCCATGGTAGAGTCTCAGTATACAACAAATAATAAACAAAATACATAACCAAAACAAAAACCAGAAAATTGAACACAAAATAACATGGCAAGAACATGGTACATAAAAAGGTTAGGTGTTACATAAAAAAAAGTATTCAGCATGTCCTACCAGTAAAGTGTGTATCAAATATTCTCTCTCGTACTCGTATGTATTATTATTTATACGGACAGCCATTTTCTGCTATGCCTCTGGTCGTACTGTTTACGGCGAGCTGGACCGTGTGTGTTTTCAGGATATTCTCTATCCATCCTATAATGTTCGGTTCTATAATAGCTGACAATAGACGTTTTATCAAAGGCCTCTTCGATATCAATGATGGTTCTTAACGTCGAGTCTTTATTGGTTAGTCGATTCATCTTCTTACTTACTGCATGGTATAGTGCTCTCCGTTGATTTTCCTGTTGTGTATGTATGCTGATAAGGATGCAATGGTTCTTTAACTAAGATAGTGCCTTTAGGCTAATTGACGTGAAGGATAAACTTGTGTGAAGTAAATTTGTCCCGGTTTTGTTAAAATACTACTTTTACTTCTCTCTATTGTTTTGGAACGTACTTATGAGCTAGGCACGCGGTGAATATAGCTACTCTCTGGTCATGTGAAACCTCAACTAAATGTTTTGATAATTATTTGACGAAACTTATGGCTGAGGGTCCCATTTTTTCGATACCGAATGACATAAATATATAACCAGATGAGACGTAAGCATACTGTCGGAGCTCGTATTCTTCATCCTCACCAATGCCGATGCGGTGAATTTGTTGATGAGTTTGGACACTATGGATTCTTGCTCTCAGGAGTAGACGAAACTTAATGAATTTCCATCTATAAGTGTACCAAATGATGCAGATATTCAGGTAATAAAATATTTATATTTGGACATACTGTGGCGGACCATGCATTTATGGCGTTTGACAAATATAATGGCTCTACGGAGCCCAACGATGGGTTTAATATATTACCATACAGATGCATTGTATTATGTACACACGAAATAAATTTTGGTAAAGCAATGCTGGACATAAAATTTCCGGATATCTTTATAGGATCTTTAGTTTGACCACTAAAGGATCGCTGGACCTATTAACAACTGATTAACGAAAGTAATAAATTATTCTTGTAAACTAATTTAGAAGGTTTACTTGTGCATTACCAAAGATAGTGAAAAGTTTCAAGGAATTTGTTGTTTTATTTGTGTCAACATAGCACCTTTATCAACCGTGTTAAATGAATTTAAAGATCAGATTACAATTAGTTAAGATGTATGTATCTTACAGCACTCTCTACCCTGTTTCTGTAATCACGGTGTATCTACAATTATACAAGGTTGGGTAAATACTACATTTTTTAATATGGGGTTTTCCAAAATGAGGTTTTATTTTGATATTTCACGAGTATGTTTTAAAGGAAATCGGATGTTTATTTCATTGAGCATTTACGCTTACGTTGAATACGTATTCTGTATACGCTGTAAACACCGTCAAGATGCTTTTATATTAGAAAATATTTCAAGTTACGAGACTCACGTCGCGTATATTATTTTTTTTTGGGTCCAATACTACTGCACACGGAAAACAGGTATTCGGTCAGTAGGGTTGCTATAAATTAAAGTAATAATGTATTTCTTAAGTAAATAAATAAATAAGCTTATTATGTATCACCTTTTTCTTGCAAAATAAAGATTATTCATTTAATATTTATCGCTATTAACACCATAATAAAACGTGAAAATGAAAACAAGTACCTTATTTTCTCCATTTATCCGTCCCTTATGTTTTCCTAACAGACCAAACAGAAGCTGGCAACCCTAGCTGTCAGTATATACCAAACGGTCCAATTTGAATATAGAAATAAACGCGTATATGTGCGTGTTCGACTAAAACCAATTTGGATGAATAAATAGGTTCTTGAACGTATTTGACTGTATCCGATGTAAGCGCCACTGGGTCCATAGGTTCTATAATCTAGATCTATGTGATTTGCTATGATTGCATCTCTGTATAATATCGTTGTTACTGGCGAGTCGCGATACTTGTTTCACATAACCGCCATGGTACTGTTTTAATTTTCGCAGTTTGGAGCGGTACGATTGTCTTTTCGGATAGATTACCGCGGCTACAAAAGAATAAATACTTATTAAAAATATAAAAAATACCTACTCGAAAATATATTTGTAATTAGAAAAATTAAGCTTTTGGCAATATTGCCAAAATCTTAATTATTGATTATAATTATATATTATTATTGATTAATTAATTTTGGGTCGCGGCGTCTGTGTGCTAAAGGCGTAAATCGTAACTTTCTCACATATAATAAATATTTTGATGGATTTCCGAGATAGTATTTTTCTGTTAGAAATTTTTGACAGTATGCAGCCGGCCTAAATTGGTTCAATTCAATTAGGCAGACGGGTTTTTTTTTTTATATATAAAATTACAATAAATATGCATAAAAATTAAGGTTAAAGTAGGCCTCTGGTTTTAATAAAGTTATGGAACTATTATTAAGCGTTTATCGATGAAGAATGTGCGGCGTTAAAATAACAGACCGAATTCGCAATGACGTAATTCGAGAACGAGTGGGACTGAAAGACAGTATAGGCATGAAAATGATAAAAGTAATGCTCCGGTGGTTTGGGCATATAGAAAGAATGAGTGATGAAAGACTGACGAACCAGATATATAAAAGCGAGCTGAAGGGTAAACGTGGCCGTGGGAGAACAAGACACACGTACCATGACCAAATTGGAAAGGTTTTAAAAGACGGTGCAATTAAAAGTCTCCGAAATCGGCGTGCCTGTATGAGAAGAGTTATGACTGTGGAAGAGATGAAAGCAGTATGTAGGGATAGAGACAAGTGGCGCTCGGATGTCTCTCCCTACCTCGTAGGGACCTGGTGTGCTGGTGTGAAGATAAATATATATATCAATAATAGAGGTTTATTTTTATTTATTTAAAATAATGGCATACACAACGAGTGACAACCAATACTAGACAACAGTATAAATAAGGATTAGTATGTAAGGACTAGGCTATTATCCTCAAGTTTGAATGCCCCACTTAACAAGTTATATTAATATAAAAAGTAAGTAAAATAATAATAATGACAACAGTAACTAATAGATCTAGAATAACATTTTTTAAAAATGAAAGAAAAAAAAACAATATTAACAACATAATAATATAAACATTAATTAAATGCAAACCTTCTTATGTTAGCATTTTTTAATTGAACCGAAATATTTAATTGTATTAATCATTAAATTATTGCCAACAATTGATAATGATTTTTTTTATTTTAAATTAACATACACAATATAATATAATTCAGCATGCAAAAACACCTACATTACGTTAGTAATAGAAATCCTAGATTATTAGGTATATAATACATATACACACATACATAAATATAAATAAATAAATACATATGTATTGGTCCAAGTTTATAAAAGAGGCGTGGTACAAAGAAGGTCTCTCACACATTTTTGGTACCGAGAGAAACGAGGACTACATATGTCCAAAGCCTCATTTGGAGCAGATCTTTTTATTCAGTCGGCACATTCTCACGACAGGATTGAAAAATGATGTGTTGTGTGGGTCTCTGAATCCTATCACGAGCCCTATGCCGAGTATTGAAAGTTATTTCGGATATAAAACCAGGCAAGTCGATAGCAGAATGAATAATCTTATGAAGGCAAGCAAAATGGCTGTATGTCCGACGGCGTTCGAGCAATACTAAAGAAAATCTACTTAACTTTTCTTCATAAGACCCAGTCGCACGATCCAACCCACTTCTGTAACAGAGCATGTTAATACAACGTTTTTGACCACGTTCTATGTGATGGCTATGAATATCGTATTATATAGGTGACCAAATTACAGAGTTGTATTATAGTATACTTCTTACCAGAGCACAATACAGAAATTTAAGAATTATTGGTTTCCGCATGCCTTGTCAACTATATACTCATAAAGTAAACGAAATGAATTTGTAAAATTGCTTAAAATTGTATTCGTAATTATAAGTAAACATTGAGTTATTCTGTATAACTCTAACACAGGCGTCAGCTGAAAATCAGTGCTTCATCCTAGAACGATGTAGCTTATACTGAGCTGATTACCTTTTAGTCGCCACGCAACATACTCCTGGTAAAAAATTAAAATAAATCATATGGTAATGTTTGTAATTATATTTGAATATATTCTATTAATTGTCTATGTAATTGTATTTTAAGCGAAAATAAAGTTTTTCTTTCTTTCTTTTCTTTCAAATGTCAACTTCTCATCAAACAAAACTCCAAAATCCTAGCAAACTGCTTTCGACCTAATATTTCATTATACAATTTGTAATTGACTATAAATTTATTGTATCGTTTACCTGGAAACCTATTCCAGGTAAACGATACAACAAACCACTTACTTATGTTTAAAAACATGTGATTAATTTCACACCATTAAAAAATTGTATCCAAATCCTGTTGTAATTTCTGAGCATCATCATTATTGCCAATAGTTCTAAAGACCTTAAGGTCGTCGGCAAAAAGCTGTTCAGCCAAGTCGTTGACAAAAATGTAAAAAAGCAATGGACCGAGGTCCGAGCCCTGGGGAACGCCAGAGGTTGTTATAACAGGTGCGGATAAGTGTCCCTTGATAGAGACAAGGTGACTTCTGCCGCAGAGATAAGACTCTATCCAACGCAATAGACAACCATGTATACCATAGGCTGACAATTTATGGCAAAGTAATACATGATTGACTTTGTCGAACGCCTTAGAAAAGCCGGTGACTATAGAAACCACCTGTCTCCTATCAGCGAACGAGCTACATATTATGTAATTCTTATATTCAATGAGATTACTGGTGGTTGATCGGTTTGCGACAAAGCCATGCTGATTAGGAGATATTATATTGTGAAAATGAAGTATAGAATATCATACATGAGGGATTCAAACAATTTAGCATAGTTAGACAAGATACTAATTGGTCTGTAGTTATCGCAAGAGGATCTGTCGCCACATTTGTAAATAGGTACGACATGAGCAGTTTTCCAGTAAATTGGAAAAATGCCCGCTTTAAGTGATGCATTAAAAATGATGAAAGGGGAAAATTTAAATCATTACCGCACGCTTTGATAAACGAAGGCGGAATACCATCCGGCCCTGGCCCCTTACTACCATAAATTTTCTCTATTTTACTTAATATTTCATCCCTCGTAATGACTATTTTGTGAATAACATGAACGCATTTGTCGTTAAATGAGGTACTATAGGGCAATTCAACATCGGCATGAGGCTCAAAAACAAATGAGAAGTATTCAGAGAAAAGTCGGCATACGTCTCCAGTCGAGACCTTATGACTATATTTAACCATATTAGGAATAGAATGTGACCCTTTCTACCATTGACATATCTCCAAAAATATTTAATGTCACTGTTCAATGACCCTTCTATTGAACAGATGTAGATGTTGTTACAATTATACGCTTGCATCTAGAACGTAACATAGTAAAAGTGTCATAATCTCGAGGAATTTTAAACTTTTTGTATAATCTCTAATCAATGAAGGTGTAAACCAAGAAGGATATCTATCAGTAGCATTTTTAGTTTTAGGTGTATATGCGCTTACAATAGAGTTATGATTTTCATAAAAATAATGGATATTTTTTTATGTCAGGGCAGTATGCCAATCCAAAGCAGCCACTACATTTGATAGCCTCAAAGTTACACTTATTAAAATTTAAAGTTCTGTTTTTGATAGGTTTTATATAGTTTTTATAGTACAAACAGATATCCAATAATTCAATAACAATAGCCGGATGACATATATCTAGTTTACTAAGAGGATCCACGGAATGAACTACAACAGACTCTAAAGTAAAAAAAAAATAAGTCAAACAGTCGACCATCACTATTAAAAGCACAATTATACTGAAGAAGGTTGTATATGGACAAAGTCTCCAATAAAAGAGAGGATCTAAAATTATGTGATTTAATATTAGAAGTCATGATTGAAGACTCTATAGACATTGACAGGGACCAATTCACATTTGAAGTATTAAAATCACCAATGCACATAAAACAGTTATTGTTGTTATTAGATTCATTAATTATCCTTTGAGTATTTTTATAAAATATTTCCAACAAGTTGGAGGATATGTCAGGGGGGGGGGGTAACAAAGGCATATGTTGACAGTGATTCCATTTGGTCCACTAGGTAAAATAGTCAACCACTAATCCTCAACACAACTTTCCCAATTATTTTGACGAATGACGTTTATGAATAACATTTTGGGGTGTTTTACTATAGAACTGTTATATACAGTGTAAACTCTTTATAACGTTATTCTTTATAATGAAAAACTATCTATAAAGTAGAAGTGAGCACGTGGTTTGTATTAAAACCCATATATTGGCACACTCTTTATAGCGATACAGCCATTCTCTATTATGAAGAAATGTGTTCATATTTAACAGTAAATATTTATTATGGGTATTATTGTTTATGTTATCAGGTAACAATAGAACACGTAACAAATGATCTGGTAACATCTAAGGTCATAAAAGGGAGGTCTTGCTTTCTTTTGTTATTTTTACTATAATTATTGTAAATTTATTGTTTTTATTTGTTCACTCCATATAATGAAAACTCTCTATAACGATGAAAAATGCTCAGTCCCTTGAGTTTCGAAAGAGATTACACTGTTTTATTTTTAAAAAGTGCTGTACTTATCAACCTATATAATATGTATTTATTAATAATAATAAAAAATACTTTAATTAAAACCAAAAAAAAAACTGAATTTAAATATTTTTTCTATTTTACAGTTTTTGAGATTTTAAAGTTGACATTTTATGTCATCTTTTTGGAAACTACAATGATTGGTAGAAAAGTAACTTACTAAACCCCAAAATTATACCACCAAATCTGTGTTATAAATTCATTAAGCGCAGGCAACTTTTTATTATGGAGGTAATATGATGGGCAGCAAAGCATGGTAACCATGGCCAACATAATATTATGTTTTTTATATTTACCTACAATATACATATAATATAAAATAAGAGGTAAATAATAGCAAATCCTTAAATAACATGCAACAGCTAGTGACTAATAATATAAATTTTATACATTATACAAACATAACCATGTTTTTTCATGACAAGTGGCTTTGTATCGACTTGTACCTGATATATATATGGAAATGACTACTACATATTTTCCCACTTTCCCATAATGGTTAAATTTTAAATGATCTTTTAAATCTCATATTTGGTTGGTCAATTACTTTCTTTCTATAAATAAATTAGTAGGTCATAATAACCTAATAATGTAAAGCTTAAAATATTCAAATAAGTATATGCCACTAAAATATGCAACTGATGTATTATTAGTACTTACTTTAGTGTTACTAAATGATATAAGACCCACCACAGAACTATGTATGTCCTGTGTATGTCGCAGCAATGATCAGCAATCACACTATATATGTAATGTATATTTTATTCTTATTAATCTTTCGCCTTTTTGTGTATAAGTACCATGCATGTTGCGAGATGGCACTTGTAATTTCATATGTGATTTAGCAGTGATACTTTCAAAGTCATCTGTAGTAGATCAAGCCTTAATAAACATGTGTTTTTCTAGTCAGGTTTTTACAGATCTTATTGAACTCTGATTATCCTCATATATCATGATAATTTTAGTCTAAATTTTTAATTCAGCTTATAATTTCTTAATCCAACAAAGCTTTTTACACTTGCTTCGCGCAAAGACATAAATGGAACCTCAGTGGTACTCAGCTCTACAGTGAATTTCTTTTTACATTTTCAAACAATTTAATTGCCAAAAAATTCAAAATATAACATGTTGTAGATTTTTGATCATTATCTCCAGATCTATATAAATCTGCATATCCTTAAATATACATAAAAATTATGTTTGATAATACAATATCCCTGTATGACACTTTTAACTTCAATATTTCCTATGCACAGTTTCAATCATAATATTATATACAATGATTTGTATAAGGATACACTGTGCTGCCCAGTGTTGGATAAGAAATAAGAACCTAGTCGAGCCTGCTTTGTTTTAAATGTAACTAATTTACGTTTAAAAGCCTATGAAGAATTCAACTCAATAGGTACTCTAATTCAATATAGTTAATATAAAAGGATTTGTCATTCACTAGGTGGATTGAACAACCAGAGTCCACGCACCACACTGTTTCAATATAACTTATATCACACACTTCTCATCACTATCACCTTACAAATTGGAACAGCTTTCTTTTTTGTGACATCGATTTTGGTATCCACAAATTTTTTGGTAACACTTCTAGTTCACCTGAATATCATCACTAAATTCTAAGTTTAGGAAACCTAGGATTCGGACATATCTATTTTTGAAATTCATAAATTTCCTAACAAAAAATTCAATATCAGATTTTATTACAGGCACTTTCTATGTAGGGCTGCGTTCCAAAACAGGTGCAATAATTACCCGTGCAATCTCTCAGGGATAAGAAAGAGTTAGGTATATGTAGGAGAGGATGGAAATGTGTTTTCTTGTATACGGATTTTTTGCCAAACCGAATCTATCTCTCGAGAGAACGCGACTAAAATAGTGTGTTCGTTTACTACTGTTTTTCGCTTAAAGCGCTTAGGCTTTAAACCAATCTAATCAGCCGTCAAAGTACTCAAAGCGAAGCAAAGCAATCGCAGCGTTTGCAGGAGTACTCGAACAATTTTATGTGCATCATAAACATCATATAAAATTCATAAGAGAATACAAAATATAGTTCAAAATCTGTTAAGTGAAAGGGAGGAACAATAAAAATAAACAAAAAAAAGTATTTGATACACAATAATTGTGACCACAGACAATTTACTTTTATTGCACTACCTACTCGGAAGTAATAAAGAAAGTAGTAAAGAAGAATATTTTCCAAGCGTTCGCAGCGAATTCGATGACGTAATTCGCTTTTTCTTCTGTGACGTCATCAAAAATCAAAAGCAAAGCGAAGCACTAAAAAAAAATCTGTCAAGTAAATTAAGCTAGCTTTGTAAACCTTTTAAGCAGTACTCAAACGTACCGTCCCTAATGCGACCCGAACAACACAGTTTTTGAACTCTATTTTGTATTCTCTTATGAATTTTATATGATTTTTATTTATGCACATAAAACTGTTCGAGTACTCCTGCAAACGCTGCGATTACTTTGCTTCGCTTTGTGTACTTTGACGGCTGATTAGATTGGCTGAAAGCCTAAGCGCTTTAAGCGAAAAACAGTAGTAAACGAACACACTGGGAATATGCATGTAACGCCAATTATTATTATTTTAATATACAGGTTGAATTTGAAAGGATGTACTTCGGGCTAATATGAGGTTCTGCTGATCAAATCGAACAACTTTTCCCATGGAACCATGTGTCGCAAAAGAAAAAAAATTTTGGCTTCCCCATACAAATTGGTCATTTTAACATTACTTGTCTGTATGGAGATTTCTTTTTCATTTGCGGCACATGATTCCATGGGAAAAGTTGTTCGTATTGATCAGTAGAACCTCATATTAGCCCAAAGTACATCCTTTCAAAGTCAGCATGTATAATGTTCTTTTTATGTCTTTGAACATATTTACAGTAATCTATTTTATTTTGATTAGCTATTTTTTTTATTAATACGATTTATAAAATCCCTTTTTTTGTAAAAACGAAACGCATTTCTAAACGCTCCGTCATTAGCAAACACTGCATGTGACGTCATTCGTGCAAAAACAAATGTCAACGTGTGTTCTATAGTTTCTTGTTTTCTCGGGTATTTATTGTCATTTATTACGATAATTTGTGATAAACAAACCTTTTAACTAACTTTTGAGGTGCAACAACATTAAACTAATATGATTTTTGAGCACGAATGATGTCACAAAATGGCGGCTAGTGATGTACCGTTTTTTACTGCGGTACTGGCAGGTAAAGTTTAACCCTTTTATTTTTGTGTTTTGCCCTTTAAAAAATGTTTAATATTTGTTTTTAGGGTCTACTATAGTTACTCTATCAATTAATGAAATAAAAAAAAACATGCATATAATTAAGGATAAATGAATTAGGTAACATTGAATAATATTAAACTGTATACGTATTGTTTTTCTTTTAAGTCTTGCTAAACAATATTGATCGCTCCCAATATCCTAAAATATAAATTAAAAAAAATACCACATACGTAGGGTGCGTTTGAGTTGGCTATCATTTGCGCGCAAAACGCCACCAAACGTCATACATTGCTTGTTTTATTATAATTATGGTTTAAATGGCATGAATAATTAATAATCTAGGAAATAAATAAAATTGGTTATTAATCTCGCTACATAATTATTTTTATTATTATAATTGCATGATAATTTGTACATAATACCTAATATATAGGTTTAAAGAATCTTTATTTCCAAAAGAATACATGGATTCACTTAAATGGAAATTTATCATATCAGACTAAACAATAATTGGTAAGTACCTAATTCACAACAATAGACCCATCCCTCCCACTGGACAATAAGTAACCCAGTTGTTGTTATCAAATAATGCTAAGTTATATACTAAGCATTTTTATTTATTCCTACTGCACAATAAAAAGGGGTGAGTCGGTCGATGGGAAATATTTCATAGAAGGCACATGAAAGGCACCCGCCCGACGCGCCCTCACATTCACGCTGACTACGGCGGCGACTGACGCACTGAACAAAAGCGAAGTGCGCCGGCGCACAAACATTGTGATAGGGTAGGGGGCGCGGCACAGCCACCTTCCATATAACAGTATGTTAAATTTGTATTAATTGTATAAATATATTTTCTTAATGTTATTATTAAATATTGTTAGTTTTAAGTAGAATATTAATAGGGTAGTTATTTTTATTTATTTATAATATAAAGTACTTTGGGCTAATGTAAAAAAGTATTTTATTTGAGTATTTTTGCTTTTGTTTAGAAATAAATAAGAGTAGATAAGATATAGGTATCAATAATCTTGTTGTTCACTACGTAATTAAATTTATATTAATTATTACTTTTATAAAATTAGTTAAATAGGAAATAGTTTATAATAATTTTAAGTCGAGGTCCAAATACTAAGAACCACAATTGCATGTACAAAAATATGACAATAATTGTAATTATAACACAAAATAATGTAAAACAATCACAAAACTATGTAAGGTACAATAATCTATAAACTATCCACCACCAGCAACAATGTGGATAGTGTGTTTTCGGCAAGTATATACTCAGGAATACTCAGGATATTACTCCATAGATAGGATCATAAACGGTTAAGGATCTCTGGCGCAACACCTTTTGTAGCGATTGTTCGCCACAAAAGGTGTTTACTGGGTAATTACCATTAAATACGTCAATCTGCACATCCCGCCACCTGACTACGTTATTATGTGTACGACACATTCTTACCAATGGGTTGTAGAAAGATGTGTTGTTGGTGTAAGTCTGAAGAGAGAATATATTGGGACATCGCGCTTTATGTCGAGTATTAATATTAATAGACGACAGTAAGGAATCCGAGTCTATGGTAGAGTGTAATATTTTATGTAGGCACAAAAGGTCATACCTTATACGACGAGAGAGGACTCCAAACTTCTTCAACCTAGCCTCTGCTAGGTTGAAGAGTAGTCATTCATCAAGCGGCCGCATTCAGACCTATACGACAGCACTTTAAGCCACCTTTTCTGTACTCCTTTAATTCTTTCCGAGTGCACCGTATAATATGGAGACCAGACAGGGGCCTGACCAAAGAACACGATCGCCAATCGAAACGCCGCATCGATTGATGAAAGTGTATAGGAATTTTATTCTATGGGTAGAGCCTAATCGGCGAGAAATGTTAAATCCCATACATTTGTCTTTCGATTGGGTATTTCGATTCGATTATTAATTGGCTCTTTGGTAAGGCCCCAGGACAGCAGTACTCCAGCACACTGCTAACAAGGCTGTTAAAAAGAACTATGAGTGTGTTTGGGTTTTTAAACTCCTTGGTCGATCTCAAAATCCAAGTAACTGATTGGATCTCTTAATAATACTATCATCACTATGGTAGTAAAAGTGAGGCCATGGTCAAAAAGTATGCCCAGATCCTTTACGACAGCATTGCGGTTCAACATTCTATCATTAATGGAATAGCTACGTAGATCTTGCTCTTCTTGCTGGAAAAGGATATCACAAAACATTTATCTGTATTAAGTGACATTTTATTCTGGATACACCATTCAGCCACGGTTCCGAGATCTCTCTGAAGAGCCAAACAATCCTCTGTGCAAGTTATTGTTTTAAAAATATTTAAATCATTTGCATATAAAAGACAGGGACAGTCAAGGAGGGCAACCAAATCATTAATAAAAACCAAGAACAATAGTGGTCCAATGTATGATCCCTGTGGCACTCCAGATAGGATAAAAATAGACCTAGAATGATGTCCCCTAGGAGCCACCAGCTGACTCCTCTCACTCAGATAATATGGGACAAAGACCAAAGACTCGAAAAGTTTAGGTATACAAGACAAAATAATAGGTCAATAATTTTCGCATTTTCATTTATCGTCCGCTTTGAGGATCGGGATGATGTGCATCCTCTTTCAGACTGTGGGAAATATACCATCACACAGAGATCGTATAGAGCAGTTCGGTTTCCGAGAGAACCATAATACAACACTCCAGCTCACCCGGGTGCTACACCATATGGCGAGTGAGATGAATAGGAGTCGAGTCACTGTCGGAGTCTTCCTCGATATCGAGAAGGCCTTTGATCGTGTTTGGCAAACTGGCCTCCTTTTCAAACTCCTAAACTCGCCAGTGCCGCCCATGGCCACGCGGTTGCTTGCATCCTTTCTGAGCGACCGCCTCTTCTACGTGGCCGTGGAAGGGAAAACTTCTACGGAATACTCCATTGAGGCAGGTGTCCATCAGGGGAGCTGCCTTTCGCCCGCACTTTATGCTCTGTATACCAATGACATTCCTACTCTCTCGGATTCCCTCCTCCCGGGAAAGCAGGACGTAACTCTGGCGCTGTTCGCGGATAACAGAGCCTACCTTTACTCGTCCAAAAATTATAGATTCGCCGCCGCAAAAATAAAAAGAATGCTGGATATCCTCCCTTCTTGGCTCGACAAGTGGCGGCTGTTTGTCAACGTAGGCAAAACAGTAGCCCTTATGACGACACGCCGCCGATGCCCACCACTCTGAAACTCCGGGGACAGGAGGTCCAATGGACCGATACTGTAAAATACCTGGGGCTCTAGAGAAAAATCAGGCGAGGCGACGTGTCGTGTTGCCTTCAATGAAAACTGTGTAGACTTTGGCAGATGACAGCGTACCTCACGCCTACTGTCACTGCCAAAATACATACATTTTTGACTGAGGCGACGCGACATGTCCTCTCGCCTGCTTTTTCTCTAGAGCCCCTGGGGCCTTATTCCGAGTTTGCAAACGTTAAACACGACAAGACGTTGCGTAAACTATAAATATTGAAATATAAGTTCTATCATGTTAATTTTAGACACACATGTTCAAACTTGCGAAGAATTCGTGTATTTCAAGATGGCACCATTATTATAGCCAACCTAATACAGACTATATAACCATTGTGTTAACTGTATATCTGCTGGTAGAAAAAAAATTGCACTTCCAGAGTAATACACGGGATTTATTCAATTTTGCCTAAGCTCCCTGATACATTTTAACCTGTCAAACCCAATTATAACAACAAAAAATCTCCTAGCAACGAAAACTTATAATAAATATATTCGACCAGTCTTCAACATTCTCTCCGCCGTGAGCTGACCAAGTTCACAAATCAATGGTTTCCAGCAGCACCACTCAGGGTTTCAGTCGGAAGCAGCACTAGCCTCCTTGAAGAACGACGGAACAGACCGGCTTTCATCTTCACATCGACCACCCGTACATTGCCATCTTGACCAGGATGGAATTCTGTAATTCTTCCCATAGGCCAAGTATTAAGGGGTAGATTAGGATCAGCTACCAAAACAATATCCCTAACAACCAAATTTCTTTGTTTTGAACCAGAATTTCCACGAACTGCTAATAATGGAACATACTCCTTGACCCATCTTTGCCAAAAGTTTTCTGTAAGAAATTGTGCCTTTTTCCAATTACTTCTTCTACATAAATCAGATTCTTCAAACTTGCCTGGAGAAGGTTCCAACGATGAAGTGCCAATAAGGAAATGGAATGGTGTTAACGCTTCAGGGGCATCAGGATCTGTAGAATCAGGTACCAATGGCCGACTATTTACAATCCCTTCAGCTTCTAATAATAATGTTCTTAGTACATCTTCAGTTGGTGTCCTCTCTTTCAGAGTCACCCTCAGACATGTCTTCACGGCCTTAACTAGGCGCTCCCAACATCCCCCATAAATGGCGCCGCTGGCGGGATAAACCTCCATGTTATCCCTTTACCATCCGTCAACCTCTTCATGTCTTCGACGACCTCCTTTCAAGAGCGACCCAACTCGTTACGCGCACCAATGAACGTGGTGGCGTTATCACCAGTCTTCAACACATTGGAATAGAACTTATATTTTCATATGTATAATTTACGCAACGTCTTGTCGTGTGTAGCAGTTGCAAACTCGGAATAAGGCCCCTGGGGTGCATCATCGACCGGTCCCTTCGCGTGGGCGCTAAAGCCGAGCATTTGAGCCATCAAGCCAAAGCTGCCCGGTCCATGCTCCGGCCGGTCCTTAGATCATCCCTTCCACTCCGGGTAAAAGTGTTGGTCTACAAAGACAAAGACTTTCATACATTCCCGGTTCACCTACGCAGCTCCTGTCGGCCACGAACAAGATACGGATCCAGCGTCTGCAGAACGTGTCTCTGCGCATGGCGTCCGGCGCTCCGTGGTTTGTGCGCAACTCCACAATCAGCGGCGACCTGAAAGTTGAATCAGTGGAAGTGTTTGTTGAACGGCTCGCTCAACGGGTGTTTGACCGAGCCGACAACGGACCCCACGATCACCTTCATGGAATCGCGCCGCTGTACGCACGGCCATCGGAGGGAAGGCCATTGCCGAGAGAAATTCTCGGCGGCGACTCACCAGGACTTTGATCCCATCCTAGGCGCGCTAGACTCCCCTACAGCGCGCCACCTCCTACACCTAGACATACTGGTGTACTATCGGTGCCTGAAAAAAGTTATAGTTATAGAACTCACCGTTCCGTGGGAAACAAACATTCCTAAGGACCACAATATCAAGTCGAACAAATAAGTTTATCTCATAAAGGAAATTACTAGAAATGGATTAAAAACTCAACTTTATGCAGTGGAATTTGGTGCGGAATTTGGTGAGGAATTCCAACAGTCTTTGCATCGTCTATTGAAGGATCCTGGCCTTCCGAGAACAGCCGTCGGAACTTTTATGGAGTGGGTTTCCAAGATGGCAGGATCATGTAGTATTTGGTTGAGTAGAGAGGGTAGTGAACACAGTGCAGGTGAGAGTTCAAAGGGCCTTTAAACCTATTTCGCGGTCCGGGAACGCTGAAGCCATGGATAGCTAAGAACATTGTCTCTCTCTCTTTGGACACATAGAGTTAAAAGGTAAACCTTTTAGTAAAAAAAACTATTCTATCGAGGAAGTTTTAAAGGTTGATGGTTTTAAGACCTATCAACATTACAGTATTACATCATAAATAGAATTAGCGTCAACATCAGTAAACGCTATCAAATTAGCCTTACTAGGAGCAGGTGCGCGATGTCATATACATACAACTTTGCCGGTGTTGACATTGGAAGGATGAAATCCTTGAGGGACCTGGGCGAGATTCTGTTTTCTAAGTTGATTTGCAAATCACATCGACTATATAACAGAAAAAGTATGTAAAAATCTAGTTTTTATACTTAGGGTAAGCCAGTCCTTTACTAATATATTTTGTATTAAGATACTTTACCTTGCTTATGTGCGTAGTCTTTTAGAATATTGTAGCTCTTATTTTAAATATTAGCGGAACACAAAAAAAAGGAAGAATTAATATATCTTTTTCGTAGCACTGGCCGGTTACATTACTTTTTTATATTTTTTACATATATTTTTTAAAAACGTCTAATTTGAAAATGTCAACAGTAATTTTTTTCATTCGTTTGTTTTAATTTTTCATTCATCTCTATCGACTGCTTCGAAGTAGATTTTCCGTTTTCGTAAAGTTCATAAATTCCATTTGAAAAACATTATATTGCAGTTTTATAAGACTTTTATGTTTCTTGCTTATTGATAAGTTACGAACATCTAAGTATGCCTGATTTAACGCTATCAGAAATCATCAGAGCAGATGAAATGAGAAGAAATGGTCAATCCTACAGATCGATTGAAACAAGACAAATGTAATACAAATTCTAGATTGTTTTACCTCGTTAGATAGCTTATGATACGTAGATATTTTAAAATACATCTGCCGAACAACTGCCATAATATTTTTTTTAGATATCCCTTAGAGAAAAAAAAACTTGCTAATTATTTTTGTAATTTCTTAACTTTCACTTGTCTACTACGGCCTATTCAATTAACTTATGCACTATTTTAATGATTGACGTCCTAAAGCATCTTATTACACATGTAAAAATGCAATAATAATAATAATAAGGCACACAAAATAAACAAAATTAATTTTAGTAGCCCAAAAATCGCCAATTTTCAATAAAAAAATTAAAAGTCGAAAATCTCGAAAAGGGTTAAATTTAGGGTAGGGTGTTTCATAGAGAAATAAGTCAGAACTGATGGGTACTCCACGCCCTGAATGGATCTAGCACGACTTTTTCTGTAACCCTGTATATACTTTTGAAAAGCTTAATTTCAATTATTTGTGGCCGATTTTTTAATTGCCAGCTCCAACAGATAACTTGTATGGAGAAATAATCAATTTGACATTTCTTTATACAGGTTAACTGTTGGATAACTTTATCTGACGATTGTTTCATCACCCCTTAATATTAAAAAATCTTGTCAAATATATAATATAAATACCATCACGGGTGCCTATTTGGCTCCCGAGAACCGTTTAAACGGCCTCAGGGTACCCATCGGAGGGATTAACCCGTCCTCATTTCGCCGATGGTATTCGGAGCAAAACCTAACAAGTGGCGAGCTTGTTGCGGTGTTTATGATGAAATAGCCTCGTTGTATAAAACGGTCACCCATCCCAGGTAGGCCTTATGTCATCTGCTTAACCTTTTTATCAGTTGCGCAGTGACTTAACCACTAGGGGTTATCAGACAATAGCGTAAAAAACATATTTCACTTTATTATAACATATATCGTGGCAGCGATGCTGGGGTCGGAACGTGCGTAAGTTGGCAAATTTCCGTTTAATGCGAAGTGGCCATTAATTTAAGAAAATAGAATAATAATAAACAAACATGATTCGTGTGATGTGACCCTTTTTAATCTTTTTATTTAGATTTTTGTATGATGTGACTGAGGGAAATTGGAGTAACAATTAGCAGGATGTGACTGTCATAACTAGAATGAGGAGTAAGACGTAGTGAGACGTGAGAAGAAATAGTTTGAGGAATAAGTACTTGTATCAAACTATCTTACATAAAGGTATAACTTCTGTAAAAAGTTGTTTCCGAGTTGCTGTCAAGAACTCAGCAAATGAAACACCGGAACCTCTTAAAAGTGGCTTAGAGCGCCAAAGCTTCATCCGCAGTTCAAAGCACACCAAAGCTTAACAAAAATGGGTTTTGGCTTGCGGGGCTAACGTTTTGCATATCCCGTAACTAAAAGCGATGTTTTTACTCTTAACTATCTGCGTGAGCCTGCTAGACCCGAGTTCACAAATTCTCTGTGATTTTTCCTCCCCAGTCCTTCACACCTCTGAACAATAAAAACTTACCCTGGATCCTGTTTTCGAGGTCCTCCGTCACACTGGTAATATTGGAGATTTGAGCCCTTAACAAAGTAGGAGGTCCAGACATAAGTAATTTGTCAGGGATAGACAAATACCTTATATGTCTGGAACTCCATTGCAAGTTGGTTAAGAGTAGTGGTGGTAGATGCAGTAGTGAAACAATCCTCAAACAACTTCATAGCGGTCTCAAATATCTCTTCTAAACTACGGGGTGTTGACATTGGTTCCTCTGTCAGTCTGTTAGTGTATTATTCAAAAATTCAAACCAGTGATAGTAAAAAATATAGACAGTGAAGTGACTTAGTATATTATGCCTTCATAAAATGCAAAAGAATTTAAATTCTATGTAAAATAATTAAATTTATTAGAGAAGAAAAACAATATATATTTATTGATTTTCCTACCTTTTAAATTGCAATTTAAAACAAGTTAATGTTTTCACCATATTATGATACAACTCTGATTCATTAAAGGTAGCCCAAAGTCTGCAGACATGTGTTTGTGTAAATTTTTTCTTAGTTAAGTTTCAATCCATTTTGTAGAATAATTCAAGTGTGAGAAGTGTAGTACATTCGCAATATTCTCAGTGTTTGTGTTATCTCAATGAACCCCTTAACTTTTCGACAGCTTAACATGTTCTCTGAGGCACTATAGTGGTGTTGTCAAATAAATGTACATAATTTTTTTAATTAAAAACTCATTGGTTCACACCGGGATTCAAACCAGGGACCTAAGTCCTTTTTTTATCTGTCAAAATAAGACATTATAGAACAAACAGCATATAATGCTGTGGAAATATTAACTAAAACTCACTCTACGGCTACTGAGCAATTTAATTTTATAACTGTACACTTGAGCCTGCAAAGTAATATATACAAATAAAAATATTAAAAAATAAAATATTATTTATTTATTTCCTTTTACTTAAAATTAATAACATTTCTAGGGTGCGTTACACCTTTTAGGTACATAAACACCTGTGTTAGGTGGCCCGCGCTTCATAAATGTTATTGAGAAACAGTTAGATCTAAATAAATATCAAAAGTTTACAAAAATTTAACACTCAAAGTTATAATACCTGACTATAAGTATTATATAATTTAAAGTGAGTGAGAGTTTTAGTCTTTTATGTTAGTTTTAGAGTTTTAGTTAGTCTTTTATGAACTATGCCTTATTTATTAATTTTAAACAAAGTAATATTACCTGCACTTTATTGATCATGAATGGTTAAGGATATTTATTAATGATCATTATTTAAAAGTTGCTTGTGTGCCAATAAAAAAAACCTTGTTTATCATAACATTATAGACAATCAAAATAATTATATAATTATTTTGGATATTTTATATTACCTTAATATTATATTATATTAGAATCAGTAGTGTTTGTTGATTCCAGACTGGTGACCGGAATGTAGGAGATCCTCTTGCTAATCGTGACTTACTATGTAACTAATATTAATCAAGTAATTTCGTTTTTAATTGATTTAAAAAAAGTAGGGTGTTGTCAATTCAACAGATTCAACATGTCTTTTTTTGTAATTTCCCTAAGTCTAGCTAGCTATTTAAATCCATCAATTAGGCTGGAAGTTGGCTTAAAATTCAATATAATATGTATATATATATATATATATATAAAAGGCCTAACTATAATAAGCCCCTAAATAAATCCCAATCCACTTATTTAATTTTCAATCCAACCAAGTTGAGGTGTAGGCTTTTAAGTTGGGGCTTATTAAGGCCCATTAAGTTAAGAGGAGGAGTGGTATACATTGTTAATTTTTTTTATACGCTTGGCTAAAGCCCCAAGTAAAACTGGGCAGGTTTGACAATGTATTTATGTTAGTAAGACGGGGAGTATCCGGGGTAGTAGCTAGGCAGCTAAATATTATATGATTCCGGTTTTCCTGTTCTGTACCACAGTCGCACAGAGCAGTTGCCTTAGATTTAATTTTAAACAGGTGTACAGAAGTACTATTATATCCCAATTTCTGCAAATAGTCGAGGTAACCTGTTTAGAGAAAAAATAAAACCATGGTTTAGTTGGGCTAGAGGGTTGAATAAGTTTATAATGTTTAGCTTTTTGGGGATCTCAATTTTTTTCCGACGCCAAAGAATACATTAGTTAACCCCACCTGCGGGCTCGCTTTAGCTAGTGAGGACAAATCCTGTGGGTATAAAGTAACTATCTATTGAACCATTAACTGTAGCCTCTTCAGCCAGTAGGTCAGCAGTTTCATTACCTACAATACCAATGACTTGTATCCAAGTTACCACAATATCCAAGCTCCCGAATTTTCCAACTTTTCCACAATTCCCATAATTTTTATATATTATAATGCTTATTCTCCCAAAAATTTGGAATTTTGGTAAAATAAATTATGGGAAAGCTTATATTCTCAAAATTCCCACTATCCAACAATTCCCCCTTTTCTATATTGCCTACTTCCTTTAATAAGCATTTCCCACTTTTATAAAATGACAACTTTATTTCCGCGTTCCCCTAATTTATATAATCATAATGATCAAGTGGGAATTAAGCCTATTTTCCTATAATGATATGAGTCGACCTACACCGACAAATGGCTAGCTCGTCGCAATGTTGCGACTCAATAAACCCGCCTATAAATAGTTTTACAAGTTGGTATAGTGAAACTGGACCTAACTTTACGTGCTCTCCGAGACATAGGGAGAGCAGGTAGGATTCATACACTTTTTACACTAAGTCACTTAAAAGCAAAACTAATTGCTATTTTTAAATAATTTCAGTGATGCTGAATTATATACATATCTGGCTTTAATAATAATATAGTTCAGTGTTGATTTAAAGTAAAATGGCAAACTTATGATGAATTTAAGCCTAGGGCTTAGATTGTGATTAGCAATATGAGTAAAATGTCCTACATATTATTATTAGTACACAACACGCAGGGTAGTAATTGAAATGGCTATTAATATGAAATTAAACATTTATTGAGGTTATTCATTTAGAATCAACATAGTACTAATTAACAGTATATTTTATATTGTTTTATAAAACTTAAAAAAAATAAAGTCATAAAATTAACATCAAAATTTTCTATTAGGGTAACATGCCATAATCACACATAACGGATCTACCCATTGCACATTATACACAGTAAGATCTTTTTTTATCTATTCTTACTGTAGAAGCAGATTTGGGTATCAAAAACACCTCTGATATGTCAATTGTTTTTTCATCTTTGATATTAGGGAATAAGACTCCACCCCACTCATAACCATACAAAGGTACCCCAACCAAAAAATTCAAAAGATAAATTCAAAATAAAAATAACGGCTGAGGTTATCTCAACATTTATGTTTTACATAATAATTTTAAGTACTTATTCAAAAGCTATTTTAAAATGGTTAATAGTATAGATATGACTGTTGTACGAATACTACCTGCTCTCCCCTAGCGATTTTGTCAAACAAATGTACCTACTTTATAAAACAAATGACTTGGATCTACTGCTAATTTATACTTTCTTCTAGCGGTCTTTGTTGCCGCATGATAGATGTAAGACACACCTAATATCACAAGACATGACAGACACAGTCGTGTCTTTGGTTGGCCGTGATAAGACTGCAAGCAAGCATAGGAATGGACTCTTGCCACAATTTGCAAAATTGGTTAGGTTAGCCTTATAAGGATTCGAGAGACTCGTTGGCGGGTGTAGTGGCAGCTATCCATTGACGTGTCAATTTGTTGTTAAACGGAGGAAATATAATCGACATTAATCAAACGTAGCTGCTACGTAACCCAATTTTCTCTCTCTAAGTCACGTCCGGCACTTGTGGGGGCGGGGGTTCTACAGGAAAGCTACATGGCATACCAGTCGACGAGTCGATTGATCGAACCACAAATCAAATGTTTGTGTAATGGCGTTACCGTTTGTGGTGGCGTATGGGAATATTTTTCCCATACGCCACCTGGCGGCATTTTGCGCAATTTGCGTGTTACTTTCGCTTATCGGTGTTAAAAGTGTGGTTATCCCAGAAGATGAGAGGCACCTGTAAGCTCCAATAAGCGCTACTGCTTGGTTGGCCGCCATATATATTTTTTTATTTCTATTTGCAGGGGTACAATGCGTATTTTATGAATAAGAGGGTAAGCGTCCAGAATAAAAAATAATGAAACAGTTTATTAGAAAACACTTTTTTATTTAATATATTATTTAAGTTAAATCCTTCACCAATTCTCTAAAATCAAAATAAACAAACGTGAAAAAAACATGTTATAGCAATATTGAACTATTAATAAAATTACTTGAAATATAAAAACTATTTAAATAATTATAAGTGCCACAAATTTATTTAACATTAAATCTCTGTAAATGTAACGATTGAAGTTAAAAATGGCGTCAATAGTACCAGCTGTCATTCAAAAAGCAAAATTTAACCATTACATTTACAGGGAGTTGTTTTTGGCGCAACTCAGCCTTTTTGATATAAAATCCATGCAGTACCATACCTATATTATAACTATTATTTCTCTGAACAGATATGTTTGTGCGACTATAAAATTCTCCAATTCTTTTTAATTATCTTATTTCAATCGAATTGTAATACAATCGTATGCGCGTAACAGGGAATAAGCATGTAACACCACTTCTGTCTTGTATACATATTTATGTCAGTATTATATTTTATATTTATTAGTTACTTTTATTTATGCGTTATCCCCCTTTTAAAAATGTTTAATATTTTTTTAGATTCCAATGTAGTTACTCAAACAAGTAATGAAATAATAAAAAATCGTGTATATTCCCTATATGTTCATAACAGAATGTTAAAATCGAAATGTTAAAAATAAGCGATTGTGAATCTATTACTAAGCGATTGAACTTAAGTTAATTTAAGATACTTGAGGCACTGTACCCAGCACAGCGTATACGGTACAGGTTTTTTACATACCTATGTATAATAACTTCTACATAAATTAATACCACAGTAATGATTGAGTTTTCTTTATTTCATATTGTGTAACTTGGATTGCACTACCCAAGAAATACTACCCAATAATTTCAATACAACATGTAATGTAAACCCTATATACAACTGTCTGGTATATAATTGTCCACAATAGTTTGAACCAAAATATTTACTGATAAAATTCTTGTGTTCATTATGCATTTTTTTAAACAATAATAATATGTAGGACAACTTACACATTTACACATATTGCTCTGGTCACAAACTAAGCTCTAGGCTTGTACTATGTGTAACAGTTTTATAAACACCCAGACGATGACAGACTGTACAGAAAAACGTACCTACTGTATAATCTTTTTTTGCCATGGGTGGGAAACGAACCCACGACCTCCGGATACAACGCCAAAGGCGCAACCACTAGTCTACGGAGGCGGTCGAAATGTATATCGGAGGTGTATCTTTGACCATGGTATAGAATACATAATACTACCTAACAATGTAGAATGGACATTCCTTGCCCCTATACTATTAAACATCATATATTGGCCGAAACTTCTATACATTTTTTTTATCACGCGTGATATCAGTTTTAGCTTACTACTTATGTGTGTGTGTATAAAGTGCGCAGCTAGGCTCGTGTCATACATTTTTGAGTCTATAGTAAGTCTTTGGTGATATTATATCTTGATATAACGTTAAGTTATAGATACAAGAATAAACAGATATAATCACACTTTTTGGACTTACTGCGTGCGAAGTCACGGGCCAAAGGTAATTTCTAATTGACACAGCCACCTGTTTAAAATCAAATGGTACGAGTTAACGCCTTTTGGTTTTGCTAATAGGCAGTCATCTGGTCAAATTCACATACATCTTTTGGGCCAGTAGACGCCTACTAGTTTTAGTTCTAGTCGATCACATTTTTAGTGGGTCAGTTGACACATAAGCCATAATTGTAATAAGGTTCCCATTACATGTGGTGTAAAAAAAAAATTTAACCCAACAAATTATAACGTAGTGCAACACAGCCTTATAATTGATATTTTTGTACTACAGATCTTTGCTTATTTGATGCATTAAGTGTAGGTAAAAATATTACAATACAAGTTATAACATACTCTGAATATTGCCTTATTAAAATATATTTCATATAAAATTATTTCTTTCTCTGAGATACATTTAATTGTTACTTAATTTTAGGCACTATTGGATTAAATAATTAATACAATATTTAATTTTAAAATAAGAGAGAATTGTTAATTAAAACCTCTGCGTAATCAATACAAAACAATACAATATTACAAATATAAATTTATAGTATTATGTAATAATAATACTTCATACGTTTTTTTTTAATAAATCTTTTTTTCATAAGAAAGTAGATAAGTAAATTAAAATAATTCAATAAATTACATTGACTAATTTTCTTAATAACTTATTAATATTTGTTAAAATATTTAAAAAAACCGAGTACCTTATTTATTTAAAACTTTAATAAAATAGTGCTATTTACAATTTTTTTTTTATATTTGTTTTTTAAATCAAATACTGCTTAAAAAGTTTCGTAAATCTCAGAAATATAAACTCAAAATTATAGTTCACAACTAAATAAAATTATTGTATTTTAGTAATATTGGATAGAAAGGAGAAAAAATTCTTACAAAATTCAAAATGCATTACTAAAAACTTGTCTTGGAATTATACAATGAACCATTTTTTTATTAAATTATTTTAAGTAAGTAAATCAGTCTCCAGTGGAAAATCTCGAAGTTTACAACGAATTGCAAAAATCCACTTGTATCTATAATTCACAAAAACTTGATTATTACATAATATGCAGTAGTATTAAACATTGGCTTAGATATTATTGCATTGATTTGGCAGATTCAGACAGTTGTATGTATATTTCGTTAGGACACAACTAAACGCCATTTTCAATAATTGATCTTTAATATCATTATTATTAATGGACACTAAATGTCCTAAAAATAATAATGTCAACTAATTATTGAAAATGACAGTAACTATTATCATAATTGGCTCAATATAAATATAATATCGAGGTAACAACATTTATATAATTAGATTGCTTGTAAATCTTTATATTGGTGTTTTCTTTGAATTTTGTGGATTCAGAACCAACAGATTAATGTGCTCTTTGAGACAACAAATAGTTTTAAAATCGAGGAAGACCAAACGCCATTGGCATGTATAAAAAATATTGAGTGAGTTTTTTGTTTCATATTTTTTATAATTTGTTCATTAAAATTGTAATAAAAAATCTATTAAACCTTGGCAGTAATATAAATAGAGTGATAATTTATTTGTCGAAGTGTAGTGACTTGGTACAGGAAAAAACTGAAAGACTTTTTAGTGTAGTAGAAATACTAAGTAAGTACGTTTTGCTTAACATATTTTTTTAATCTCACTTTATTAGTAGGGTCTATACGTCGACTACCTAATATGCAAATATTTTTTTATTGTGACCGCCGAACTTGGCTCGCATAAATTAATTTGACCTACTGTGAATAACTTTAATCGGAGTTTGGATAAATTGAACCTTAAGACGCTTTATTCGATTTTGCATTGGAAAATACCATTTAAGACGTCTCTCATAGTCTATGAATTAGAACTAAATAGCCAAGCAGCTTCCAAAAGGCTGAAAGCAGCTGCCTTTTGGAAGCTGCTTGGCTACTTAGTTCTAATTCATAGACTATGAGAGACGTCTTAAATGGTATTTTAGATGCTAATATATAGACGCGTGCACGATAGATTTTGGAAGCAGATGATCTGTTGTTTAAATAATAGAAGCGTTTTGCGAAGCCCTGGGCGGTGAAAGGGTCGCTTCAGCTGAAACTAAGTAGCTTGACCGATAGTAAAGCCTGCGCTTAACCGTCGCATCCTTACTAGAAACACAAAAGGCGCTACTGGTTAAAAAATACTACAAAACAAAAGTATCCAAAACAAAGGTTAAAAAAATATATTTGAAATGAAATGTTTTTTTATAGGGAAGCTCCTTGTTGCTACCAAATTGAATCGAAATTATTTTATGAGTATATCTTTATTTACTAAAAAAAAACATGTCTAATGTAAAAATCTAGTAGCTAACAAAATATATAACTTTTCCTTAGAGAATATTCACCCAGTTTCAGACGGCCCGCGTGGCCTAGATTGTTGTGCGGGCTTGGTAGCCATGCGGGGTGTGGGTATATGTTGTAGGAAGGTACTAAGACAGCGCCGAGCTGAGTTTAACAATAAAAAAGTTATGACAAAAATGTAGCCCATGGGTATTTTATAGGTAGCGCCTCCTGCCATGTTAACGAAAGTAGATTTTTTAACGTATAATAAAAACATTTGAGCTAAGGCGTGGACATTACGAGATTTACACGGTCACATTACAAACATATTTTGGGAATATCAGCTGTTTAATAAAAGTTGTATTTAAAAATTAATATTTGATCGAATCTGCATACTCATAAGCATTTTATTTCTTTATAGGGGATAAAATCTCACATATTTAATAAATTACCTGAAGACTTTAAACTCATTGATAATTTAAATATTGTTTTTACAATAATAAATTCTTTTATAAAATTGAGAAATGAAATTGAGAAAAAAACAATTTGATTTAATTTTATTGTTAAGAATATTGGATGTAAATCTTGTAATGACCCCATAGATATGTCAATGAATGACCCCCAGAAGTTTTATTTATTTTTGGAGTCGAATGCGTCCGCGTATACGATGTTAAACGATGCATTGTTAAATTGCCCTGCGCTGTACGCTGTATTAATTTCTTAAACTTAAAGGGACATATATGTGATTGTAGACACTCACCTTATAGGGGTCTATCCCTGATAATTTTGTATTGCTTATAAATTTGTACTAAAGTTCGACTTAAGATTAGATGCAATGAAATAACAGTTATGACATTTTCTTTTAGTTTTTATATATATTATTTTGAAGTTTAGCTGTCATTTTAGTGTATTGGATTATTTCAATTATAAAAGTTTTCACAAAAAATGTGATTAGTTCTCGGATTACTTGTAATATTGTATGAATTATCATAAATACACTTTATACTGTATATTAGTGGTACAAATATAAATCATTCTAAAATAAAAATTAACTTACAGAATTTTAAATAACATTCTGTAAGTTTAATATAACGGCAACTTTAAAAATTTCACCAATAAATAATCATTATTTGAAAATGTCATAAAAATTTCGTACTTAAAATAGGTATTAAAATATTTTGTTTCCTTTCAAAGCAACATTATCAATAATTAATTTGCTTTCCATTTGATATATTAAACGAAAGTCTACAAGAATATTATTGTAAATACATTTGTTTTCTATTCAACACCAAAAAAGCTACAGAGGGACATTTAACAGTCACGTAAACAATAAGCACGTACATTTATTTATTACTAAATCTTTTCCACGGTTATTGCTATCGATTGCTGTTATGTCAACACTTAATTTATATTTATTTTTGTACAAAAAAGTATATTTTTTATAATACACTAAAAGAAGCATGAAGCGTTCACGCACACAAATATCTAAAATATTATTTTAAAATTCAACATTTAAAAAGATATATTTCTAAGCTAATCTATTTAAATATAATTATTAATAACATTAATAAATATTAACTTTTAACTATATTATTATTGCTTTTGTTTTCGTCCATATTTCTAAGACAGGGTTTAAGGCTTAAAAAATATATGACTTAAACCAACTTAAACTTTTCTAAATAAATTATTCATATATAAATAATTTATTTAATTTAAAATGAACTTTACATAAAAATGTAAGTACCTATTGAAAAGTTTAATTTGGTTCATATCCACAAATATTTTAATGACATTAAAATATTCTTAATTAAATATTTATAAAAGTCATCCTAGGGTCCTTAATATTACCTAAATCTAATTATGAAGTCTAGTAAAGCACTGAGTTCTTTCTTTAAAATAATGAATGTACGGTCGACAACGGATTCAACCATACATTCACCGACCTATATCTAGATAAACTATTGAACTTCTCAATATATTATATAAAATTTTATATGTTAAAACATCATTTGCAATGAAGTAACAAGATTTAAAAAGCAAATTGTTTTTTTTTTATATAAAAATTTCGACCTAAAAGCTTTTATAAAAAAATATTTACGTGACTGATCAATGACCCGAGAGCTATGAACTCAAATAATTTAACTAGTATATAAAATATAGCACAAAATATATTTCTTTTGTACCTAAAAAAATATTACGACGCTTTACTGTACTTTAATACACCTTATATACACCTATTATAACGTCACAACACCGTTATACACACAAATATACGTAATAATTGTACCCATATTTAAGAATAATAATACAAAAAATAAAATATTTTAGATATATAAAGACAATAAAGAGGTACTTATTTTGTGTAAGTGCATTTGTTAAATTTGGAAAAATTATATTTTGTAAAAACACTAACACTTGAATAGGTACCCAAAATCTTAGTTTATTTTTTAAATAAATATTATCGACACATTAGGAAAAAATATTTCTTATGTTGAAGGAAGATACTTTTAAAAAATACCTTTGCAATGTCAATTCTTTGTAAAATTTAGTTAAAATGAGCGTAAAAAATTATATATATATATATATAAAATATACATAGTTATTTACATAAAATGAACTAATGACTACCTAAGTAAAAAAAAAATTGCACTTCCGCCAAAAAAAAACGCAACACGACAACAAACGAAAAAGTTAATAATATTAAAATAAATTATACAGTTTAAATTAAATAAAAAGTAACAAATCTAAATGTTCTTATATTTACGTTTCACAACATCTTAATATACCTATTCACCATTCGTCTCTTTATCTTAACAAATAAAAAATTTGACGCTTCATGCAAAATAATAAAGAAACCCCTAAATAATTTATTACTACTTCTTGTACCGAGTACATAATATTAAACACACAATAAAAAAAATAAAAAAATCAAGAACGGTTATTCAATATCACAATAAACAATTAAGGTTAAATATAGTTATTAATAATAATAATTATAAGCACACTAAACGAGCCTACACACGGAATTATTAAAAGAAAACTTTTCCATTTTTAAATTAGTCACCTAACAGATGATTTATTTAATTTATTAAGGTTTTTTTTTAATTTTAATTGGAGTCATTATTTTATAACCTAATGAAGGAAGCTAGAGGTAGGTTCTTAACCTAGTATGAGACCTAGATTTATCTTGAATCAGACCATTTTTTGTATAAATTTTAGGTATAGGTTTATGCCTAATTATTTGTAAATAAATATATACCTATTTAAAAAGTTAATATCATCTTCGATACAAAGTAGTCAGTTTATATAATAATAGGAAGGCATTTTAAAATTATATTTTCGTATCATACTGATTTTATTATATGCTTCGAGTATAATATAGATTAAAAAGATAAAGAACCTTATTTAAATAAAAAAGTTCCAAGCTGGTCGTGGCCGAAAGTATAAGTAAAGATGAGACCAAACAAGTGGCTAACTGGTCGCGATATATGCAAACGCATAGACTCAATAACCCGTCTATAAACAGTTTCACAAGTTTGTAGAATGAAACTGGGACCCGACAGTTTAACGTGCTTTCCGAGGTACTATACTGGTGTTGTCAAATGAACATTTTTTTAATATTAAAAAACCATTGGTACACCAGGTTTTGAACCGGGGAGCAAAAAACTGTATTTTTATATCTGAGGTTTAACCAACTGGGCCACCACGTGAATCCTAACACGCCATCTCGCATAATATTGTAGCACCTGTTAAGCTTACAGAAAATAGCAGCCTTTCAAGTAGGTACCTCAATAATACACGAGATGGCGCTATAAAAAATATACGTTAGAATATTTTTTTTAGATCTTGAACGATTTAAATTGAAACCATATTATAAATATAGATAATAAAATAAAATATCATTAAAAAATGCCTGTCTATTATTGAATAAAAAGCGCACTATATTTATGTGGAAGGGTACATCGTCTGTACGCGTCTTAATGTTAGTAGCAAAAAGTTAATTGCAACGATCGTGTGCAGGCTGCATAAGAAAATAAGTATACTTAGATAAAAAATATGCAACGATGGTAACACATTAAATATCACTAAATAATCGCACTAACTAACTACGTTGAAATGCCAAATCGTCAATTCGAGATTCTGCATCAATTTTAACTTAATAAATAACTGAATTTTAACTCAAATATTTCTATTAATTTTATATGTAATTTAACTTTTCATGTTTTATCAACAATTTATTTTTTTATTTGTTTTTAAGTAATAAAAATAACTATTGTAATAATGACTTTATTAATACACTGCTCCAAAAAATGATCACTAAAATTAAATGATCGAGATTAATTTAAAATATACTCACTAAAACTTAAAATTAAAAATTTTTCTATCTGAATAATAAAGTACAATGCCATTCTGCACAAATAATAAAATACCTACCCATAATAATAACAACTAAATAAATAGATAATTTGCATTTAAAATTAAAACAAAACAAGTTACAATTTCAAAAAAGTTCAACTTTTAATTCTAAACACTAAAATGACAATTCGTGATTGATTATTTTGCTTTTCTTCATAAAAGGAGTATATTGAAAAAAAATATATATATAATTTATTTGAATGCATTAGTTTAATAGGTTCCAGTCAGCCCTCACGAAATTTGTCCCTGCCTGTTATCTACTTATACACTGACGCCCTCTATGTGCTTTCTTCTAATTACTCCTATATTAGAGTGTAGTTAGAAGTCCTAGTTTCTAATACTAGATAGCAGAGAAGACTAGAGCGAGGAACATGGGTTCCAGTCCCGCCCACCAGGATATTTTTCATTGCTTTTTATCTTTTAAAAAAATCAAATCATGTTAATGAATTTATAAAAATATAAGCATATTATAATTAATTAGTAATTTAGATATTAATCACTTACTTTGTATAGTAAATATGCCATTTTACTGAATAGGATTAAAAGTACAAATATAAGTACAGTTCGATTACAATAAGTCTGCAGGTGTAAAGTAACAAGATTCAGGTTTAACGGATAACGAATGGTTAAAACTTTTTCGCTTCAACCAACCGTATTGCGATCTACTATCAGTTTCCGCGAGTTATCCTCATACACTTATAATAATCGTACTGTATTAAATTTATCAAAACTGGTATCTGTTTTTGAGTTCGTTTAGGCCAAGTGAAATGTTCACAATTATTGCTGAAGACTAGCTATTTATATAGGAGAATAACATTATGTTTCCTGAATAATCTTATTCCAATCGAATTGTAATTGCACCATAATTCAATTACATACGCTATATGTTTTATTTTTGGTTAGTAGAATACTAAATTAAGCGATTGTTGGCTGTTACGATGCAATAGAACCAAAGTTTATTTATGATAAACACGACCCAAACGAACATATTAATACTAATTGTAATTATAATCTGTGCTCAAAATCAACCATCTTTTTTATTTAATATTTTAATGGATTTTATTTATATTTATTTATTAAACTTTATTGCATAATACAAAGGCGGGCTTAATGCCGTTGGGCATTATCTGACGATGGTATGAGTCTATACCGAACAAGTGGCTAGCTCGTCGCGGATTAATATATTTAAAAAATGTTGACTTTAATAATGCTAGTAAAAAGTAAGTAAAAGGGTATAAGAAGTAACGTTGTTTAGAATATTTAGAAATATTAATACAATAAAATTTATATGCCTATGTACCATCACGGGTGCCTTGCGGCGACCGAGACCGCCTAGACGGCATTTTAATACTTATAATAAATAAAAAGTTGTTGTTGTTGTTTATGTTTGACTTTGTGCACAGACCCTAATAACTTTTTGTGCCTTTCAACAATATATTTAATAATTTAATCAAATAAAAATACTACACGTACTAAATTAATGGAAGAGCAAGAGTATTATCTCGAATTAACGATTTTTATGATTTAAAAGTCGATGACTTAAAATTTAAGGAGGTAGGGACAGTATAGTAGAATGCCAGTAGGGCATTCGATCCTTAAATATTATTGCCTATTTATATCGAAACCCCGAACATTCGCCAGGGTTTTCTTAATCCTTAGCGCCGTCAGTCTTGCTGCTGGGTTTTGATACCAACACTCTTTCATAACTTTGCAAATCGAACCCAAAACCTGAAAAATGTTTAAGAGTACAATTAGTTTATTTGCATAATAATATCAAAGGCTTCCTAAACCCCCCATTCCAATATTTTACGAAATATTGTCTAATTGTGTTAAATGATGGGTTTTGTCAGTGACTTTTGTTAGAAATTACGCTTGAAGTGTAGGTAATGTTAGTCG
This sequence comes from Monopis laevigella, assembly GCA_947458855.1. NCBI lineage: Eukaryota > Metazoa > Arthropoda > Insecta > Lepidoptera > Tineidae > Monopis > Monopis laevigella. Next base: position 34,850,149 of record OX381576.1, on the reverse strand, counting down.
TCTCGGTGGCACTTTTGCATGGCTGATAACGAATATTAGGACATTTTTACACATATTGTCCTGGCCACAAACTAAACTAAGCTTCATCTAAAAGTTTGTGTGAGCTCATCAGAGGCGGCTGCTAAAGCAAAACATGCGAAGAACTCTAATTTGAAAAATTATAACTCTTTGGCCCCATTTGCGATGGAAAACTTTACTAAAATAAACATCAGGTGATCCCAATATTACTGTAATTTGTTATTTGTACGTCTTTATTTTATTTTTTTGTATAGGAGTATTTCTTGAAGTTTTTTTTATATATTTTTTTTTTGATGATACATACATACATATAATCACGGATGCCTTACGGCACCCTAGACCGCCTAGACGGCCTCAGGGTACCCAGCGGGGGGGTTTTTAATCCCACCTCGTTGTAGCCGATGGTATGAGTCTACACCGAACAAGTGGCTAGCTCGTCGCGATGTTTTTGAATAGACTCAATAATCCATCTATAAGCAGTTTCACAAGTTGGTATAGTGAAACCGGGACCGACAGCTTAACGTGCTCTCCGAGGCACTATAGTGGTGTTGTCAAACAAATGTACATATTTTTTTAATTAAAAACTCATTGGTACACACCGGGATTCGAACCAGGGACCCAAGCGTTTTTAAGTCCAAGGTCTAACCAACTCGGCCACCACGTCTATAAGCCATTTTTTGATGATGTTACATCGATTATCGATTTTAATATAATTTTGTTGATTTTTAGTGCGCCAGCAGTCTGAATCAGTCTGCTGTTATACATAAGCCTCGACAGACGGCTCTAGGTGTTATAGTCTCTTAAATGTTAAGTAACAAACTGACGGGAAAGGACTTAAACAATACAACTTTTAATTTAAAAGAAAACAGATTCTATATTGGTGAAAGAAATTTGATATCAGTTTAGAAGCTTTTTAGATTATCCAGACAATCAAATATTTTCTCTTTATAATATTAATATAGATGCCTGAAAGGACGGGTATTTCACCCCAACAACGTCTAGGGTTTTTTAAAGATGTTTTATTGCGTTTTTCTTAATGTTAATTGCCAGGCAAGTAAATAAAGTTTTTATAGAGAGATTCGTAACAATATTTTGCTCTTTCAAATTGTTAATTGGCTTAAAATTGTTGAGCTGTGCAAATAAAAAAACCGACGAAAGGCTTTCTTTTGGCCAGGTAAGCCTTTACTATTTTTTATATTATTGGAGCACGGCATACAACATTGATCGCTCTCATTATGCCGGCTAAATGATGCCATGGGTGGGAATCGAACCCACGACCTCCGGATACAACGCCAAAGGCGCTACCACTAGTCTACGGAGTATATTTTATTATACTCGCTGCCTTATCGTCAATTCAACCATCCATTTGTAACTGAACCCCGAAGGGAGAGTACCAGCTCGACAAGAAAATAAATAATACTTTGTAATTTGAATTTCTTTATAGTTTATTTAAATTATATTATAATATTAGATATTATGATCATTATTTAAATTTAGAGATACATATAGCTATTTTAAAGCAATATTATTCCAACTCGCAGATAAAACATAAATAGGTCAAAATAAAGGGCAAATCTCAGCAACTTCAAGCTATAACTATAATAGTTATAATTAGTAGATAATTTGTCTAATTCACGTTACAATGCCCCTAATCTTTTATTAAAATTAAACGATGTGATAACAAGGCCGTAATGTATTGAAAAGCAATTAATAAAATAAACGAATACCGTAAGATGATATTCATATTTGTTGTTCGTTGACCGCTCGCGTTACATTAATGCACCAAGGCCATACAATGCCTAAGGTCACCGACACTTGAACAAAGATGCACCACGTGGTTCAAGTTAACTAATAATAAAACTGGGATTATGTCATGATTTTACGATCAATGCTAGTCTTTATTTCTCAGTGATTTCTTTTTTGGTAGAATAGAATAGAAAATAATTTATTTAATACAATATACGAGTATAACAATCTTAAACTCTGGGACAACAATTGCTATAAAATTGGTATTTGATTATATTTGTAAAACTATTTGATATTAGAGAAAAGGTTGAAAATTTTATAAAATGATAAATAACATGTTTATTTTTGGTATAGAATGAGTGACTGTTGGAAGTGAAGAACAAAATGGTGTCCAACATTTTTTTTTGTTTTTATCATCATGTGTACTAGGTCTAGCTAGACCGCCTAGGTGAGCTCAGGGTATCCAACCGAGGGGTTATATTTCCACCTCACTATGTAGCCTCAGCGTATTCTATATTGTCTACACCGATTTTTTTACATTAACAACTCAATGGTACCCACCGGGGTAACAACCCGTGACCTACCTAGTCTTACGGTACACGAGACCGCCTAGACAACCTCAGGGTACCCATCGAAGTGTGTGTGGTTATCATCCCACCTCGTCGTATATTTAATTACATACATACATATCATAACGGGTGCCTTACGGCGCCCGTGACCGCCTAGACGGCCTTAGGGTATCCAGCGGAGGGGTTTTAATCCCACCTCGTCGTAGCCGATGGTATGAGTCTACAACAAACAAGTATCTAGCTCGTCGCGATGTTTTGAATAGACTCAATAACCCATCTATAAACCGCTTCACAAGTTAGTATAGTGAAACCGGAACCGACAGCTTAACGTACTCTCCGAGGCACTATAGTGGTGTTGTCAAACAAATTTACATATTATTTTATTTAAAAAACTCATTAGAACACACTGGGATTCGAACCAGGTATATTTAATTCATAGTTCTATACTAAATAAAATTTAATGAACTATTTAAAAGTTATTTTTTCTTATATTCAATTCCTCTTTCATAATTTACAATAATCATTTAGTTGGGTCGTCATAAATTATAATCTATGGTAGAAAATGATTGCAAAACTAACAATAACATTAAGACAACTCCACCATAACTTAAGCAAAACAAACAACACTTCATAACTGTTATTTACAAGTTTTACACTTAATTAGGGTTTGAGTTATGAGTTAGAGACTTCGTGTATAGTCAAGTTTTTCAAACTGGCAAGCTAGTGGCTACGTGTATACAGAACTAGCTTCTTCTGACCTGATAAGCTAGTCAGAAATTAAGTAAGCTATTATAGTAATGTTGGCTACGTGTATACAGAACTTTATTTCTGTCCTAGTGAGCTAGTACTTTTAGTTAATAGAACTAGCTATTTCTGGCCTAGTAAGCTAGTGAGAAAGCTAGTACTTTTGGCTCTCTGGCCTACTAAACTAGTGACAGCGCTAGGGTTAATATCTCAAGCTAGGACATAAGTGTCCTAACTTGTTACCTAGCTATTAGGGTCGGGTTATATTTTTTGAGCTACTAGCTCTCCCCACCACTAATTTGACTGATCTGATGTACTAGCTTGGTATGGCCGGCTAAGATAGAGACCGATTGGCAAGTGCGGGATTGACGTAACTATTCTGTTTTTGTATTTCAAGAATATATGTAAGGGGAGATAACCTCGATAAGAAATTGGTGCACTAATCTCTTAAAACTAATGAACCCACAGACTAAAACTGGAACTTGACTGACCTAGTCATGTTTCACTTGACGGTTTTTGGATCTATATAGGCGGTAATAACGAGAACGGTACCCAGCGAAATTATAGAGAAAACGATTTGAACATACTATTAAATAAATATCAATGTGATCAAATATCTGAAACAAATAAAGTGTGTTAGATGTGTTTCTTACTTGGTAAAATATATAAATTGAAGCTATAAAATTTTATTGCCAAATATTTCGCCTCTCTATGGAGCGGCGTCATCAGTGACAGTGACCAAATAGGATGTTGTTACAAATTACATGTAGGTAATAATTAACTACCCAAGTGATTGTTCGGACATTACCCGAAAGCGATTGGGGAATAGTCCGAGTGCGACAGAGTGTAAATGTGAGAATACCTAGTCAAGCGTAATAATTATTCAGTGAATTCAATTGGGTAATCTTCGAGTAAAGGACAATCGAGTGTTAGTAAATAATGGGCAATTTTCGCCTTTCTATAGAAATAGGACTTTGAATATAATGTCGCTTCACATAATATTGCAATTATTTTGTTTATTTAAGAACTTAAATATAATAATTAATTTTTTTAATTATTATATAATAAATTGTTTCATATATTGCGGAAACAATATTATTTATATTATTATTATTCTAAACAAAAAACTCTATTATGTGAACTTAAAAAGACACAAACTAAACTAAAATCTATTTCAGATTAATCTTAAATATATTAACTAAACCTTTTATAAGTATAAAGGGTTTATTTAAGTTGGAGTATGGCGTAATTGGCAACGTCTGCTTAGACACGCATTATACCTATTTGATAGTCACGCGCTATAAATCAATGGGTTTAAATTAGTACTTATATGTGTTTAAACCGAAACTGTCTCATAGAGTTACCTAAAAACTAAACCTAACAGACTGATCCCGAAACCAATATTAGAGGCTACTGAACGACGGAAAAACCATCTTCAGACTTCGATCGTTTAAACGTTCACTCATTCACAAGACTAAGGAAGAAAAATCGGTGCTTTAGATGTATAAATTTAAAACAAAACTTGTCATTTATAAAACCGGGTATATATTTTTTTATATACACAATATTTCCTGTTCAGATACTATGCTCTAAGCTTGTACTATGTGTACCAGAAACAACGATACTAATATATATTATATTTTATAAACCCCCAGACCATGACAAACTGTGGAGAAAATAACGTACATTCGGATACAAAGCGAAATGCGCAACCAAAAGTCTATAGATGCGGTCCTATAAAAGCATGTCTATTTCTAATTAAAAAAAAGTACTTACAGGATCAGAATGCCACCGATTGGGAACGGTCGGCCGTTTCTTCTCTATGCAGACGACTCGTCTCATATCTTCCAGGGATGGGTCTGGAGGTACAGAGTCATAGAACGGTGGCTGGTAGTCTTCGCAAAGAGGTCCACACCTTCGAGCCATCTCCCACAGAACCAAACCAAACGAGTACACGTCTGAACGCTTGTACGGATCAAACTGCTGCGTATCCATTGATTCTGATAACACCTGAAATTTTGAAGTTTTTTGTTAATAACAATAATGAAACAGGTCTTGTAAATGGAGTAGCCTGAACGTTTATTCGAGTACCACCTTACCATATAACCTAGTCCGTCTTTTATTTATTCATGAAACATATTATTCTGTTTCATATTGTGAGTATTTATTAAAAAATAAATTATCTTTAGTTTATCTTGGAAAAATAAAATATAACATGGTTATGATATCATACGATATTATATTAAAAAATATATTTTTCTTAATGAATGAATATGTTTACGATAATATGTAGTGCAGCGCTGATGAAGTATCTGCAGATCTGTGTAAAAAATATTACAAACTCAAAAATATTAGCCCTATTTCCAAGAGTGACCAAACACATTTATAAATAGGTTTAGGCTAAACAAAAACGTTTCTTAATAGAACATCTAATCGTTATTAGGGACTTAAGAAATAAGATAGAAATCATAGGATACTACCGAAATATAAGGTAAAAATAATTTCTTATTTCCACATAAAATAGAATAGTAAAAGAAAATCACCGACTAAATTAAATTATTATATTATATAATAAAGATAAAACTATCTAAAGATGTAATACTAAAATTATCAAATAAAGCCGGCAAGATTCTTTTACCAACCCAAAAAATATTATATTTTTCCTAGAAAGCAAATATAATAACACAAAACATTTTTTTAACGAAACGTATTACAAAATATCGTAAACTTCATGACATTTACTTATATAAATATTTTCCAAACTTAATTCTATAAACTTGTTCTATTTTATGAGACCGAGATTTTCACAGGCCCGACTTTTATATAGAATTTATGCAAATGAATTATGACGAAAATAGAAGGACTTTAATAGTGGAATATTCGAGGAATTCAAACTCGCCCACGATAAAGCCATATTTATCCCCGATGAATACTCCACTTTCCCACACTTTCTGCAAAATAATATCATAGACAAAGACTAATAACATTTTTGATTTAGATTTTCTAATAAATTATGATAATTATGAATTAAACTAAATAAAAATATTCCTTAAGTCAAGAAGAGGCAAGGGGCATAAGATGCTAAATACATCATTTTGGATGGCTTATGTGCTTGAAATACACTCATTATATTATATATATTAGCCTATACTGTCCCACTGTTGGGCAAAGGCGTCCCTTCCCTCTTTCCATCTCTCTCTATTTTTTGCTATTTTGGACCAGTCCCTCAAAAAGGTGTCCAACTCATCCCCCCATCTTCTTCCAGGCCTTCCACGTTGCCTCCTTCGGTCGCATTATATTACATTATATTTTTATAATTTAGGAATTTTATTGGAAAATCATTCAGTGTGATTGGGAGTCGCATTTTGTGAACCTCACAGATGCCCGTGCGGAGGTGACGTCGATGTATTTGGGCGCCATGGGCTTTCCTTTTCCAGGACCGCAGGGCGTTTTGCGCGACACATCAAAGATTTGATTTGTCGGTCTCTTGCCGCCATACATATTCCTCCAATCTTAAAACCACAAGGTCTTTTTGTGATAGGTCGTGGTTTAGTCTGGGATGCTACTTGCGTAGATAATTTCACATATTCTAAGGACCATGAATGGGGCTGGGACGCAGCAGAAGACAAATATAAATATAGTCAAATAGCAAACAATTATATATTTGCGCCGTCTGAGGTTAGTTCGGTTTTTTTTTTTCAAAGTTCAAAAGTCAAATCACATTATTGAGCAAATTAATTTAGTTGACTTGTAGATTGTATTAAAAGTTTTTTTTCAGCTTACCCTGACACTAAATACATGCGAGGTTCGGATATATTCTTATACTTTATAATCGATAAGACTTGAAATTCATGTTTATCATCATCATAAAAGTGACCGGTTTCTGGTTTCCTGTATGTATTTGTACAGCGATCTTGTTTGCCAAATTTAAATAATATAAAAATGATAACCAAAATATTCCATTTGATGCACATCTCCCATTATCACAGTTCCGTTTAATCTGATCCAAAAACAACTTTTCGAATTTATACAATTTGATAGTGATTATAAAAAGAACACACTGTCATATTTTTTTATAATATAAGATAAAATATTTCGGAACATTAATCGAATAATATCTGTAAATGTCAATTGTCCACTGGACTGAATGCTGTTCTGGGTTGAGCCCACATTATGTTACTCGTAGAAATCCTTTTTATCTTACCTTATTAAACCTCGCTAAGTACATTATTTAAACAAATAACAATATTTGATTTGTATTGAAATAATATAATTTCATATTATATATGTCGACATCTATACAAATAATAAATTATTAGACGTTATTGTTTAAAAAAAAAAAAAATTAATGATATTTGGTGCTCTTCTTTAAAAATAATTTCATAGGTGTTTTACTATTTTTGAAATTTTAATCACAAAAAATAGAGAAATAATTCGTGGTGGTTTCAAATATCATTCTATAATCTCTGGATAATAACTGGTGCTACAAACTTAAATTTGGTATGTTAACTCTTCTTCTAAAATTAATAGACACACAATTTATATATTAATAGGAGAGGAATGCGGGGGAAGGTGAATGGTGTTTTACGTTAAAAACTTTGGTAGTGCGATTTTATACAAATCATATGACGAAACCAAATCAACCAAAGCAAGTATATAACAACCTCCTACGAACGGCCATATAATACGAAAAACAGTTACGCCTCTGAAATTCCAGTGCTTTTATACGTATAAAATGGGACCTCGCCCGGAATATTCAGATGCATCAATTGAAAGTTTTCTTACGACTTGTCCAAACTTTTTGGTGTCTGGAGACAAAAGTCAGATATTCTTAGTTTTAAGCTACGTCGTCTTCGGGCGTATTTTAGTGGCTGGAACCTTCAGCACGAGAGGACTTGGAGGAGATATGGAAAACTTTTTTTTAATATTTGTTCGCTTTTTCTTTGCACCCTTTGTCAAGATTTTAGAATATATTTCTCAGAATTATTACTCATAATAACACCTTAAATAAAGACATTTAAAAGTTATTTAACGCAACAGGTCGAAGTCATATATCGTCGATGAAGTGACGATAAGATATGTATACAGTTAGGAATACCTCCTAACTGTGTACATGTTAATTTTCTTTTTAGAAGTTATTTCTATTTAAAAAACTTGTAGGTGCTTAGTTGTGCATTAATTTATACAAAACTAGGGAAAACTAAAAAATAATAACAAACAGTTTAAAAATTTAAGGTCCATGTGAAATAAATTGTTGTCCATTGAAATCAAAAAATAGCTCGTCGCGGTGTTTGACTCAATAACCCATCAATAAATAGTTTCACAAGATGGCATACTAAAATTGGGACCGACAGATTAACGTGCTCTCCAAGGCACTATAGAGGTGTTGTCAAACAATTGTAGGTACATTTTTTTTATTAAAAAAAAACACACCGATATTAAAAGATTTCAGGTACCTACATTTCAATTTCCGAATCAAACCACCTCTACAAAAATCTTTGTATCAGCTTCAAATCCAAGACTAAAATTTAGCTATTTCATTTATCTATTGTATCCTTTAATACCCATTCGCTAATAATTAAAGCCGTAAATATCGTTTACAGACAGACTGAGAGTTTTAGCAATTTAAACCTTAGCACGACCCGATAGAGTAACTTTTCTAATCAAAATTATCTAAAATATATTTGCCTTTTCGACAGGAGGTCTCACACGGAATAATGTCATTATTAGAAGATAAATTGAGAGCTTCATAGGTCCTGACTCTCACGGGAGTCGGGTACGTGATTGATTTTACGAGACGATGAACCGATGATAATCTGATAATAAATTTATGTTAAGCAGTATACAATAAGGTTGTTACTGAAGGTAATTACCCAAACATTTTGCTTTTTTTAATTATTGGAGCACGACATGTGACATTGTATATACCTGAAGTTAAGCAGACCCCAATGGGGTCGATGAATACATTGTTGTTTAACAACATTAAACGCTCCCAATATGCAGACTAAAGATGCGGTTAAGAATAGGCGGCAACAAGGACGTATTTGCATAACGAGTCTATATTAATATTCTCGCTGCTTTATCGCCAAATCAATCGCCCGTTTCATAACCGCACCATGGAGGAAGACTACCACCTCGACAAGAAATCGATGCAGTAGTCTCCGCAAAACCGGTGAACCCACAGACTAGGTCACTTGATTTTTGCATCTGTACGGGCGATGCGCGGTGGTCCGGCCGGTCTAGAAGTTATTAAAAAAGACTTACTGATATTTTTAATATTTCATGCAACAAATTAGCGCCCATGCAGAAAAACAAACATATTATACCTTTTCAGTTGGTGGTTCCACCAAAGCGAGGAGCGGAGAAGAGAGGAGCTGGAAAAAATAACCAATATTTGAAACTAACATCTTCGCCCAGCTTAGCCTTGTAAAGATATTTTTAAGCTTTATTGGTTTTTAAACTTGATAAGAATAGATCTGCGTTCACCCTTTTAGTTAGTTAAAAGTACAATATATTTTACTTATTAAAACTAAACTTAACATGTTTTTGCTATAATAGTCACACCATTTAGGAATATAAATAAAGATCTTTAAAAAAAAAGACCCCGACAAAAAAATTTACTATTATTGTATTTTCCTTTATAAAAAAAAAATTAAGGTTTTCTATATTTTTTATTGAAGCTTGACATGTGACTGCATAATAATAATATACGAGTAATATCAGTAGTAGGTATATAAAACAATAAGATATGCAAACATTTATCAGTTGCTAAATTATTTAACGATTAAATCTATATAATCGCCAATGCAATGTTTATGAAACGTCCTCTGATAAAGAATTTAATTATGTGCAACATTGTAACCAATTTGAAGTCAATGTACTTAAGAATGAACAAAAATATTTATTTCATGTTACATAATTTCATTCATAGTAATATTTCCGTAGTAAATTACTCAGTGCCTCGGAGAGCACGTTAAGCTGTCGGTCCCGGTTTCACTATACCAACTTGTGAAACTGTTTATAGATGGGTTATTGAGCCTATTCAAAAACATCGCGACGAGCTAGCCACTTGTTCGGTGTAGACTCATACCATCGGCTACAACGAGGTGGGATTAAAAACCCCTCCGCTGGGTACCCTGAGGCCGTCTAGGCGGTCTCGGGCGCCGTAAGGCACCCGTGATGATATGTATGTAAATTACTCATTGGGTCAACTTCGGGTAGAATATTACATTAACTAACTACCTCAATCAAAATAATGTTTTATAAAACCAATGATCCTTAATCCTAACATATAAACGAATTGATTGCGAACTTTTTATTAACTTTCAGCCCGGTATGAGAGTAGAATACTCCCATAACATTATCATATTAAACTTCCATTGCAGCGTCTTCCACTCGCTCTCACTTATCTCGTAGGCAAACAATTGATCGAATAGCACACAGTAAAAGCAAAAAAATATTTATATATACATACATACATGTATATTACCATAAATAGACAAAAACTAAATGATCAAATTTACTACCAATAACGCTTTATAAGTAAATTTCAACATTATTTTTCCACCGAGCTGAAGGTCGAATGTTATATAAATACCAGTAAACAAGCTGAAAGAAAAATAAATTCTCGAAATAAAAAAAATATATAGTAGATTATTTTATTAAGGAGAAACCAAAGTACGTTAAATGTAAATTACATTTCTGATAACTAATTCTATGAACTGATAAGTACAGTTACTGTTTAATATTAAATATAAAAGTTTAATGTTATGAGGTTAGTAAACCTAATTCAAAAAAATGTCGATATTCAAGTTGGATTAGGTAAATTCAAAGCTGTCAATAATTTGCGATGGGTTCATTAGTTTTTTTTTCAAAATCGTATATTCCAGAGTCGTGACGTTTTGTTTAGAAAGACCTAGACTTGAGATTTTAAGGAATTTTTTACTTTATATCTCATAATATTTTATGCTAAAAATAAGGTGGTCTTTATATTTAGTTAGGCTTTAAAAAACGTAAGATTGAATATTAGTTAGTAAACCTAATTCAAAAAAATGTCGATATTCAAGTTGGATTAGGTAAATTCAAAGCTGTCAATAATTTGCGATGGGTTCATTAGTTTTTTTTTCAAAATCGTATATTCCAGAGTCGTGACGTTTTGTTTAGAAAGACCTAGACTTGAGATTTTAAGGAATTTTTTACTTTATATCTCATAATATTTTATGCTAAAAATAAGGTTGTCTTTATATTTAGTTAGGCTTTAAAAAACGTAAGATTGAATATTGTATGTTTAACATCTGTGTCGTATGAAGTTCTATGGATAAATGATTGCTTCCCAACATTATTATTTCAAGTAGGATTCAGTGACCAAGAATACGGAATGAAAGGAAATATAAATTAATCTAATAATCGCATGATGTAATAGAAGACAATTTAAAAATAGTTCGCGGACTTCTTATACAGTAAACAATCTAGGTCCTAAATATTCATACTAAAAACCAATTTGTGTAAAAGTGAGTCTGTTTGTCTGTAGATATTTTGTTGCAAACTAAACTACTGCACCGATTTTGATAAAATTTGTGAAAAAGTTATTAAATACAACTAAAACTCATGGGTATAAACCCGAGACCTATACGGGGGAGGAGTAATACCCTTCCTCTGGGTACCCTAAATCGGTAAGGCATGAGTACATACAAACTAATTGTAGTGTCTAATAATGTTAATTGAATTCAAAAATAATCAAACTAGAAACCCGCCCCGGCTTCGCACGGATTACCACTAATTATATGTATCACAGTACTATATATTACATATATAAACCTTCCGAAAGAAATTACCTAAATAATGGTTAAAACTGCACCAGAATCGGTTACGTATTTTAGAAGATCAGAGTACAGATATATAAACGCGGAAAAAGATTTTGTTTTATACTATATGTATAGATGTACTTTTTAATCACAGAGTTTTTAATAAACAAAAGAATGCACAAGTGTAAACAATACTTTTCTTATCGCGCAGGATTAAAAATATAAAACGCTTCGATAGCTTGCTTGACATTGTTCGACCGGATGCACTTGATATATACTAATAGATATATCTACCTAACTTGAGTTATATACAACTAACGATGTTTAGATACATTTATCAACAATTTAAAACCAAAGTTGCGTAGGCGCCGTAAGACACTCGTGATGGTACAATACGAATATATAATATACGCTTTGCACGATCCCTACATGCTATGCATAAAAGCATGTAACATTACATGCTTTTATGTGCAGTATAACAAAATCACGAAAGCGCAAAAAAAAGGCAAAATAAAACTATTAATATCGCCCTTAAATACAGTAGAACTTATATTTTATTGTCTTATTGTCAAAAAAAAAATGATTTAAAAACTAATTTAGATTTAAAAAAGTCTTTCGTCCAGTCTTCAAAACATGGTGTATTTGTTTTTTTTTTTCGAAAAATTATGCTTTAATTGTTTTCCGTTTTCCTCTTAAAGAGGAATATGGTAAATAACATACATTCTCCATGCCGAATTCCTCAGCCAAGTCTTAGATTAAGTTCTTACTAGTTCTTTACCCGAGTAAATTTAGCGTCTAGACGGGTTGGAATTTATTTAACAATTTATCAAAGCCCATATCCAGTTTTTGAACCAAGGATCCATTTTGGGTAGCCTTGTTACCTATTGCTCACAAGGCTACCCAGAATTTGTTAAACAACACATAGCCGAAAAAACAAGCTAAATATATGGGAAGCAGGAAGTCTTACCCCCGTATTCTAAGTCGCGTTTTCCACTCTATTCAAGGAACGTCTGTCTTTTTCCCCGAATATCAAATCAAGAACGATAGAATGAGACAGACTATAGTTCTTGAGAGAAAGTATCCTTAGTGCCAGAAAGATTCGCTGGTCCAGTAGTGAAACACATCAATGCCCTTGGAAATATAATAATAATATGTAGGACAATTTAAACATATTGCTCTGGTCACAAACTAAGCTCTAGGCTTGTACTATGTGTACCAGAAACAACGATATAATACATATTATATTTTATAAACCCAGACCATGACAAACTGTACTAATATTTTTTTCCAAGGGTGGGAATCGAACCCACGACCTCCGAATACAACGCCAAAGACGCAACCCTAGTGGTTGTTCTACGGAGGCTGTCAAAAGATGGAAGTTAATGAAATTTTACATTACGTCCAACAATGGGCTGCAGTTTCTAGTAAATATAATGTACTCTGTGGGCTGCAGCAGCAAATCTTTTTGCATTAATGAACGAAAAACGTCATAGATAACGCCAATCTATAGAATGTAATCTTAATCCGAAAACAGTTATTGGAATATATGTTCTATCCGTAACATTTTAAAGTAATAAAACTATTGATAAATAATATATAATTATTTATAATAACAAATATCGGATGTCAGCTAATACGTATGTTCGGGCTTATCTAACTTTAATTTATGATATGACGAGGTCTTAAAGCAGTCAATATAATGCATTTCTGTACATAATTTGCATTTATCGCAAGGATGACCTTAAGGGTCATTTCCACAACAAAACAACTAAAACACTGATGAAACTAAAATGTTAAATAGGGGTTATTTATAACTTCATCTTCAGTTTCTAATCCTGTGTTATATATATTTGGTAACCATATGGTAGACCGTTTTTAAATTAAAATTCAATTAAAGGCATACTATGAAAAATACTGTCACCATAAATGACCTGCCATCCTACCGCTGAAAACTAATTTTCAGTTTCGTTGGTTGGTCGTTTCTGAGACTATATGACTGCTAATTGTAGAAAACCTAGTTTTTTTTTATTTTCACAAGAGTCCGCGTACCGTTTTTCTAGTAGCTTTCTATACTATATATAATCAATAGTACCTTTCAATACCGACATATTTACTTTCCTGATAATTCAAATTTAAAAAATTCCCTCTTATAGTTAGAGAGCTGCCTAATTGAATTACTGACTGGTAAAAAAACTGTCTGTATCATTCTTAGTATTGCCCCGAGTAGCCTGTATACAGTTTTTAATTTCTCCAAAACAGAGTCCGGGAGCCCCCCTCTCAGATCTTGACCAGCTGCGCGTCTGCTGGAAGTATTTTTTCATATTCTAGCAAACCTTAACATAGCCCAAACGGTTTTGAGGAGTTTCCGGATCAGTCACCACCTTATGGACTCCTCATTTTTGTCATAATGGACAAAAATAGCGTTTTGAACATGACCCGTGATTAAGGTCAACAGACCTTAATCACGGGTCAAACTTGGCAGAAGGTATGTCCAGGATCATATCTACCGAAATATCTAACCAGCAGACAGTTTCCGGACTAGTCACAAACTGACCGGTTTTTAACCGCCCCAAGAACCTTGACATGGGAAAATTCCAAACCTATATCCAGGTTATTTGGGGCAACATTAAGGATTATTTTTATGGCCAGCAGACGGTTTCTTTACTAGTAAGTAAATCATATAGGCGGTTCTCTAACTATTAGTAGCCCCAAAACCTCCAAAATAAATCAATAAGTTTTATATTTTAATGCGGGAGCTATCACAAACTATGTTATTTTAACATAATCATGGACTGACACAGTTATAAAGTTCAGTTCGTACATATTTAGAATCATTTCAGATAACAAAGAATTAATATAATAACAGTGTTTTCGAATGTAAGTGAACTATTTGATAAATATTATGTTTTGTTTATTTAAAATCAATATCACTGCGCTTATCTTTTAAATTTCTATATAAACGTAATAATGGGTGTATCAGAAAGGAATTTGAGATAGTACTTTATAAACTTTACCTACCTAAGTACTAATTATTTTACTTTATCAAATGAAATAAAAAAATACTTTCGCTAGTAACCTTTATAGATAAGGATGAACCAATAGGGTCGTTTTATTTTCAAATAAACCTGTTGTGTTGATCTCTAACTATAATTACTAGCGACTATAGTAAACACTGTTAGCAAAATCTCATGTTAGAGATACTGGTTTGTTATGTATAACATTTTCTGTAATTTTAGGTCGAGATATTGTTCCAAAAGTTAAAGTTTTGTAGGAAAGAAATTTGTAGTTTGATTCATTGTTTTTAATTAATACTAGCTGGTGCCAGCAACTTTGCGCACGTGTTATTTATTATAAACAAAAAAAGCCCTGCCACAAGAGACCTTCCTCCTACCTCTTTAGGCAATGCAAAAACCGTCAAGTGACCTAATCATGTTTCAGTTTTAGTCTGTGGGTTCACCGGTTTTCAGGAGATTACTACATCGATTTCTTGTCGAGGTGGTAGTCCCCTTTCAGGGTGCGGTTACGAAATGGGTTGAATTGACGATAAGGCAGCGAGTATATTAAATTATACTCGTAATGCAATTTGTTACCACCCATTTTCTAATTGCATCATTTAGCCGGCATAGTGGGAGCGGTTAATTATGTTTAAGAACAATTATTGATCAACCCTATTCATGGACTTTGTAGGTCTGTTCACCACCAGTTAGATACAAAATCACATGCCGTGCTCCAATAAAAAAACAACTGTCACTTGACACGCATTACTCGACGCGGCAGGCGCTATGCGGTATAAAAATTAATATATTTTGTATCTGTAGGTCGATTTTGATCACATTAACGTTACTCCGTTATCTTCATTCGTAATTCGATTTTTTTTCCAACGAATTCTTATGCGCGCACAAAGAAACAAAACGACAAGCCGATAAACAGACAAAAATGTTTTTCTCGAGTCTTCCAGTACTTTTTTTTTGCAAAAATCTCAAAAATCAAAGGCCCACAATTTTATTATATATGTATAGATTATTAGTTTATCATAGCTGAATAGTCAGTAGTTTAAACGCAATTGGTTTGTGTAAATAGTCTGTTAGTAATAATAATAAGTTGTTAGGGCAGTAGTCAGTCTAATAGAAAAAGCTTAAACTATTTTATTATCGTATTCTTATAATTTATTGGAGTTATTGGAAATTCAACATCCTCCAAGTGACACTGAATATGGAATGAATATTTTTATGTTGTATATATATGTGGATAGCAACTGTTAAAGTGTAGCTATTGAATTTATTTGTAAATTTATACACGATGCCGTCATCGTGTGGCAATTTACAAACATAATTTTAACATTTCGCATTTGAAAATTACTTGAAGAACAGACAATCTAATTCAAAACCACCGACAAACTAAATTATAAGTATTTCTGAAATTATATTTAAAGTAATGTTTATATATTAACAACAAATTTAATCAGTCAACTCTTAAAACTGTGTATTCTGTTTATTATATTATATACGATATTTAAGTAGTTTAAATATTGTTATGCATCATTGATAACATTATATATATTCAAAACAGTATCAGCACCCTAAGCATATTTCACTCTCTCAAAGGTAAATTGGTAGAAAATGGCTAAGGCATTAAGCTCGCCTATGTATGTACAATTTTGTGCGATAAATCATTTGAATAATAATGATAAATCCACAACAAAGATAAGCACTCGAATTGATCCTAGCTATATTTCACTTATTTAGATAAACCGATGACCATGTAGCTTATTAAGGGGACATGCAACAACAGCAGCAGGACAAGCAGAACTGCAGGACTAAGATCTTAATGTAAAGAGGGATGTTAGTGTGAGTTCTAAAGTCCTGGTGTTCGCAGGATTTCAGTTCTAAAAACCTAAAGTAAGGAAGGTTGCAGGTCTAAAATTCTAGATTAGGGATTACAATAAAATCTTCACCATGTTTAGATTTTTTTAATTGAGTGAAGGGGAAGGGTTACGTATGAAGGTATAAGGAGAAGTGATATTTTGTATGTAAATCTTTCTGATTAAAGACAATAAAGAATAGACAAAGATACATTAATAAAATTACCATGAATACAACTAATTGCCTCCAGTATATTAAAATGGAGTAAAATGCTTGAGTATGTGACTTTACAAAAGTCCCGCAATAAAATGTTAATTATAAGTATAGCTAAATAAATAAACAACAGTAAATGCAAAGAAATAAATAAACAACAGTAAATGCAAAGAAATTAATTAAAAAGAATATAATGAGTTACTCCTAATCCGTTATTTATACTCGAATGCATAATTAACAAAATAAAAGAGCTTATTCAGAGCTCGGCTAGTCGACATACGAGTAAATGACCTATCTGAACTAATAAATAATACTCAGCTAACAATTCTTGTTGTACTAGTTCAAGTGTAAAACACTTTGGGTCATTGTTTATAAACGTATCGGGTTCAAATCGGCACGTACTGTTAAGGTAGGTATATTACCATCGCATATTTTATTTTATTTAAGTGCCTATTACAGGTTCTAAATTCACCTAATGGTAAGTGTCTCAAATTTACAACCTGCAGTTAGAAATCATTACACATTATAAAACAAAGTCCTCAACCGTGTCTGTATGTATGTTCGCGATAATCTCAAAAACTACTGAACGTATTTTCATGTGGTTTTCATCTATCAATAGTAAATCCTAAGGAGGGTTATAATAATAATACATCTACTTTATTATTTCAATAGTCCTCAATAGAATATGTAGAAAACTAAAACTATCTAGGTCAAACAACCAGCACGTGACATGAATACCAAAGAAGTATAAGTGACAGGTAGAGTAACAGTCGTGTTCTTCTAAAATATTGACAGATTGACGTTCAGTTCAAATACGAGTAATAATTTATAATTTGATATACGCCTCTCAGCGTTTTCCATATCCGCATCGCTTTACCCTCCCGCGTGGATTTAATATCACAAAGGCTGGCTGTCGCGCAGGCTCACGCAATTTTTTAACAAATCTTATAAAACATGATATTAATTTGGACATGGTCGTATCTTCAATATTTAAAATACTTTCATTCCGTGTAGCATAGTCTAGGAATTTGGTGGCATTAAACATTATAATAATTTAGCAGCCTCTTAAGTTTCGTAAATCAAAATAGAATGACAAAATGTCTGGGCTAATGCTGACATATGTCTACGAGTAACTGAATTTAACCTTACCTTAATTTTACCTTGTACCTTAGTCTAATGAGATTAACGGCGTGCGGTTTAGACTAGGTTGGGTTTAATTAGTGTCGAAGTTACTTGTTTACATTGTATTTGTATTCGAAATGCTAGTTTGTAGCTAGGCCAATTATTTGTGTGTGGCTTATTTCTATTTTTGTTTAACCGGTAAGGAGTTTTTACCGGTAACTTATAGCCTATAGGTGACATTTAATAGAAAACTAGTAGGTAAATGTAAATAAAATATATGGATTTTAAAGTTTTTACCAACCGATGGACACCAGGCGCAAAATGTTATATTAATAATAATATGTACACTAGGCTTGTACGACACGACCTCCGGATACAATGCCAAAGGCGCAACCACTAATCTAAACGTGTAAATAAAGCTTGCGTAAACTAATTAGGCACCTATACTTGTATAAAAGCTTTGTTTGTCCATATATATATATACATCGTTGTGATTCTGCAAAAATAAATGTATCCAAAATAATATTATATTTATCACGGCATTAAAGTTTTACTTATCTATAGAACCACTTCTAATATTTGATAAATAATGTATCCATACAGAAATATACCCACACGCCCACTTAATTTTGGTAATAAAACGATTCTCTATTACCATTTTAATGTAAATTTATCAGAAAAATCTTAAAATGGCAAGTATAATTTGATATTTTTGTGAATTCTTTTAAAATCTCGATGCTATTATGATTGTGACATTTAAATTTAAACCAATTTAAATAAAACATGCACATGTTGTGAATTTTATGTGACATGCGGCGACATATTTTTTAGGCCGGTTTTGAATGTCGTCTCCTTGAGTATGGGCGCCATTGCTAAGATAAAATACCAATTTAGCTAAACCATAAAATGCAATATTTGGTATGTGGTCACCGATTATTATTTGACGTATTAACAATCGACGATATTAGGAATGTACTCCAGGATTATTATTCTTGTTGAACAACTATATCTCAATCAAATGAATGTGTTACTAAGCGCAAAACTCGACAACGGTTGGACCATGTAGGCAATTTTTTATCATTTATTTGTTGAAGTTTCTTAGAAAGATGATTATGAAAAGAAATATAGAAAAAAAGTGTCACGTTTTTGGCAGTGCAGTTAAAGTTGGTAGTTCTTACTAAAACTTAAAATTACACCTATAAATCGATGTTTAATACATTAGTTTTTTTTTCATTCGGCCCTTTCCTTTTCTTGTTTTTTTTCTTCTAAATAAAACAAGAAAATTTACATTATATATTAAAAAAATATATATTATTAATGCCTAATATTAGTGACTTGGAGAGCACGTTTAGCAGGCCACGAGTACTTTGAAAATTGAATTGAAAATGAATTTATTTCCTCATTCGAATCTCGATTTATGTTTAATGCATTTGGTTGACAAGTACGACCGTCTGTATCCGACGGACAGTTGACGTTAACGGCCGATGAATTATTTACTAGCTTTTCAGAACTTTCCACATTTTCTATTTTGTAATTCAAACTGACAGAAATTAATATAATATTCATGCGATAGAACCGCAAGCGGTTAGATCCTAGGTAATATAGTTTGAATGGACTTGTATTGACTATTTTTAGGATTTCTGTTTAGGTACTTTAATTTTCTCTTAGTTTTTTTTTTCAAAAGATTTTTTTTGTTAACGCTTTGATAGTCTTGGGCGCGGCCCCCAAGACTATCAAAGCGGCCTCTTGGTACCCGCCGAAAAGCGGTGTTACTCCCACCTCGCTGTAGACAATAGTATTTAAATCATAGTGAACAAGTGCTCGTAAATTCATTAAAAACAAAATGAACCAAAATTTAAAAGCAAGTAATATTAAAAATGCTATTACAAAACATGAGCAGAGATCATGTCCCATAAACAAATAAAAAAGTTCTAGCCCGGCTAGAAAACTCTCAGAATCTCCAGGCTTATGCTGCAAATAAAATAAATTATTGGACTTGGGTCACCAGATTCTCTATTTTGTGGGGAACACATTAATATATCCATTCACTCATACACATATTCAAACTTATATCGTAACACTTCTCATTACCTTAGAGGTTGGCGCTGGTATCACGTCGGGGTCACCACTTTAGCACTAGCGTTATATATTTATAAATAACGCTAGTGCTAAAATTTTATTTCATTTATTATAACTAAAAGTTTGCCAAATATTGCTGCGAACTTTTTCGCATCTGGTGACCAAAGTCCGTTATATTTTATTTAAACAAAAAAAAACTAATTGTAACTACTGCAAATAGATAAGAAGACTACAGCTATGTCTGTAAAATGAAAGAAGGCAATATTTCAGAAATAACGAATAGTTATGATATAGCCAGAATTTGTAGTTTTCTATCAAAAATGCTAAACTTGATAGGCTGGACTTTGACAGATATGGGAGAAACCTTCTTACTTACAATAATAGCTTGGTACATCGAGAGAAGTTTATATTTAGCCTTACTCCATATCCCCCGCACTTCAATAAGATTTAATCAGCTACGTTGCAATAAAGTTCGTCTGCCTGTCTAGAAGATAGTACACCTACTCTCCGCAAGGCTATACGCTACTCAGAAGTCGTCCAGTATTACTACAATTTACTTAATCAATATTTGTATAACCAGGAGTAGGTCCGCACCTATCCCTATAGAATGGAGAGGGCAAATAATTTAACTATGTACTGTATTTTTTTACAAATAGGAACTGGAATAAAGACGGGTGATGCCGATGCAACAAAACCTACTAAAATACAAATAAAACATGTTCTTAAAGAAATTAATTAATGGTAAAATTTTACAAGTCTCTATTAAACTTAACATGTTTTTTATTTAACGATTGATTTAACCACTACCATGCTTTCAGCAACTGGCTCTATTGCCTACCGTAGTCAAAGCAATTAATTTGTATTTTGAAATAAAACTGTATATAAAATTTGCATTGAATTATGCATCCGATACAAACACATAGTAAATACCCTCGTAATTAAAGTATTAATCATAAAAAAAAATTAGTCACGCCGGGCATCGTCCGTCACACAATAATAATAAATGATAATATGAGGTAAAGAAGTTATCTTGAATATTGTAAAATTTATAATAAAATAGTAGTAAATATTGACCCTTGGAGATAAATTCTCTTTAACGGCCTTTGTAACTGGTATCTTCTAGTATTTAATATACTCTGTGGAAACTTTCATTAGCTGCTTTGAGAGTATTTTACATTATTAAGCCATATCACTTTTACCCGCTGCTTCTCCTGCATTAAATTAGGAAGCTAATTATTTCAATTGATTAAACGCAGACCAACTTGTGGAGGAAATAAATACATTTTAATTTATTGTCGAAGTGATAGTCTTCTTTCACAGTGCGGTTACGAAACGGGCAGTTAATATGATGATAAAGCACCAAGGATATTAAATTAAATTCGTAATGCAAATATGAATTTAACGCCGCCTATTTCGTAACCGCGTAATTTAGTCTACATAGTGGGAATGATTAACAATGTATTGACTCCATAAATAATCTTTTAAGTTTGCTTACCGTAAGGTAGATACAAAGTCATATAAGCAAGGCATGTGACAAAAAAAACAAAATTTGTCAATAAAAAAAACAGTTCCCAAATAAAATAACAGAGATATCTAATAAATATATATTAATAGAAAATTCACTCGAATACCTAGAATTAAGTTATTGCTAAATTAGGTAAGAAAATTTAATAATAGGAACTGATCCTATTATTAAATTTGATTACGTTATATCTATTAATTGAGTAAATAATAAAGCTAAAAGACTAATAAATTAAATACATTTGACATTGTACCTTATTACTTATTGGATATAGCTGAATTTTGAAATCACCTTAATTAACTATAGTTTCAGGAATTATTATGATTTTAATGAGAATAGACTAAGCCCAATAACCTTACAATTTTAGAATACGTATCTGCCTGGGGGCCAATTCTACTAAATGAATTGAATATGAAAGCAAAATTTTATAAATATCAAAATTTTATGCCGTATGTTTGTTACACTTAGAATTAAAAACTAGACTACCGTTTAAGAAGCGTTTTTTTATAGCCAGGTCTGGTCAAAGTAATTATTCAGTACTTGTACCGCATGTTATTTTTAATTTTTATTTATTAGAGAAAAGCAGGTGACTTTGTATGCACAATAAATGTTCCTAAACAACATTGATCGCTCCCGCTATGCCGGCTAAATGATAGAATTACGAAAATGGCGGCGACAAAGTCAAATTGCATTATAAGTATATTTATCTATATCCATCTTTTAAAAGAAATAAAACTTCAATAGGTAGATAGTTTTAATATATATGTATATTTAATGTAGAACAGTTTACACATATTGCTCTGGTTATAAACTAAGCTCTAGGCTTTTACTTTGTGTACCAGAAACAATTATATTATATATATATTATAAACACCCAGACCATGACACTGTACAGAAAAATGTACTAATTTTTTTTTTGCCATGGGTGGGAATCAAACTCGCGACTTTCGGATCCGAACTAGGATATGATCAATGAAAATATGTGGAAGAAAGGTTTAGTAACTGTTGTTAAGGTACTTTTCATAACACCTGCTAGACTAGTCAATCCAATTATATATCGTGATATCTCAATTCAATCAATATCAGTAAGTAAATTGTATGAAACTCTCAAGGGATTAAATTGATTTGAATTGGGAACGTTATATAGCGTGGAAACTCGTGGAATACTCAAGTAAAAAAAGGCATTGAAAAGAGATTTATTGGAAAAACAAACTGGCCACTCAAAGCAAAAAAAAGGGTTGATTTAAAAAAAAAAAAACAAAAGACGTGTTTTAGTGCTGTGATTTTAAGTGAATTTTATTGCAATTTAATTTATGGAGCCCTGCCTGTTTATTGTCTCGCAGAAGGTGTGAAAAGTAGAGTACGCTCCTCTGGGATAAAGTCTCGGCAGCTTGAATATACTCAGAAATCTACATAACACGCTCGCTTCGCTCGAGAGTTAAATCTAAGACTCCCTGGTTACGCTTTGGGTTCAATATGCTTTATTCCCTTAATGAAAATACTAAAAAGCAGTCAGGAAGACTGTCGGTCCGTCCGTCTGCTACCCCTTAACTTAAAAACTACTTAACCAATTTACCGTGGTCAACATGTTTACCTTAACACCCTTAGTACTTTAAAGCAATAGCAATTTTTTTTTGTTAAATACTTAAATAATTACATGAACATGAACTTGCGGGCAACATATATATATATATATATACCACGCCTATTTTGCTCACGAGAACTGTTTTTAAACGGCTTCAGGGTACCCAGCGAAGGGATTAACCCTCATTTTGGCGATGGTTTTCGGAGGCAACACCTAACAAGTGGTGAGCTTGTTGCGGTGTTTATGATGAAATAGCCTCGTTGTTGAAAACGGTCACCCATCCCAGGTCCGGCCTTGTTATTATCTCAGGGTATAACGTGATGTTAAAGCCTATAGTTTCCTTAATAATTGGGCTATGAAATGGAAAAAAAAACCAGCAGTTCCATAGATTTGAACAAACAAACAAAATGGTTAGATTATATTACTATAGATAAAATACAGTCTCTCCGCTACCTAATAATTTTAGGAATAATAACTCAATAGATGTAAGTGCCTCACCGTAAAGTTATGTCCACACCCATGAACTGTCACGTCCATCTTAATAATATTTAGGACATTAGTGACATTAAAAACAACAACATTAAAGATCTTAATGTCAATAATAATAATCTTATTTATTCTTTAATTTTTGTCACCGATATTCCTATAAAATACAATATAATTAAGGAACAATAAAATCACAGATGTGGTAAGAACATTTTTTGATAGAGATAACATGAGTACAAACACTTCCTTTTCAAATATGAAAATTACATTGTACTAATGTGGCAATTGTTGAGCCAAATCATAGGATATAAAGTAATGTAGAATTCAGGATGATTAATTACAACAGTTTTAGTACGTCAAGTTTAAACTTTTAAACATGTTTCCGGTAAATTAATATTTTTTGTACATACTCGTACCTCATGTGAAGTTGCATCTAATATTAATAAATATAACAAAATTATAGCGATAACATATAAACAAATCTACATTAAAATCAATTAGAATATTAAATATAATAAAAATTAAATATAAATAGTATTTAATGGCGTAAATAGTTGTCATATTTGTACTTATCGCACAATACTCGATAATAAATATTATTGTCCGGAATGTTGCACGCGGAACCACGGCAATAAACCGATGTGCATTAGAGGCATACGCTGTAGTTTTAAGGTCATTATTGTTTGCGCTATAAAAATTGGGATAAGTTTTAGACGCAATGTCCGACCGAAGGTTCGGCAAAAAAAAAACGAGTTTCGGTTTCGGCGGCAAACCTGCCGAAACTACGATTGAAACCGAAACTGCATTCGGAAGTTCTCGCGCTGTGTTCGTCATGTTAAATTCCATGCGTGCGAGTAATCGACGACGACATTTTGCCGGATCCATGTCCCTAATCATGTCGTCACTGGCTTGTGTTTGCAGTTCGTTTTGTTTGTTGTGAGTTTTCGTGTGATATATTTTGAATTCGGTAAGTTTTATCACGTGATATAGCATAAGAGTAGGTAGTAAACATTAAAAGAAAATCATTATAACAATCTAATTCATAAATTATAGTACAATCAGGTTCAACCTAACTGTCTGTCTAAATATATTTTTGGTTGATTTAACTCTCTAGCTACTGCTATATCTAAACAAACATACTGACTTAATAATAACATTTTCTTTATTTTCCGCTCAAAACATAATAAATGATCATGTTTTTTAAGGAAGTTTCGGTCTCGCCCGAAACTGAGAGTGTTTGCCAATTTCGGTTTCGGTCGTAAAAACCTGTTTCGTCCGGACACTAGACGCAAGTAATACGAAAGCGCACCGGTGTGGACATAGCTTAAGAGTTCTATTGTACGTAAATGTACAATAGAACCCTTAAGCTACTCGTATGTCCACACCTGTACCACATCAAATTATATAAAGAATAATAATATGTCGAAGTGTTCGGATGAACTAGAAATTAAGTAAAAAGGATCAGATACCGACATTAACCCTTGCCAGAGTTTGTAGAGTTATAGACCATAAAATAGAATTAAAAACTAAATAAGTAAACAAAGAATTATGTATTATTGCACGGCATGTTACTTTGTGTATCTAAGTACCTGATGGTAAGCAGACCTATAAAGTCCATAAATAAAATGGGGTCGATCAATCCTTGTCGTTTAACAACTATGATTGCCCCCACTATGCCGGCTACGGCAAATGATAAGGTTACGAAATAGGCGATGAATCTAAGTTAGTATCCTCGTTGCTCTACCGTCAAATCAACTGCTCGTTTCGTTCGTCACTTTACAGTTTTTGCATCTGTTTGGGCGGCGCGTGGGCAACGAACGCCTTACGAAGTTATAGAGATCTCCCATCTAGTTAAATATTGGCCACTTTTTGCCAATTAAAAAGTTATTTTTGGATTGTAATTTATATTATTTTAAAGCTGAAAATTACTATAAACAAATACGTGTGTCAAATTCTAACACGATAAACTACCTTTTTTTTTAAAAGTGGTATCCATTTTTGTTACTGTTTTTAACTTAAATACAATTTTACGGTTTAGGTAGTATTTTATGCTAATCATTTTTTTTTTCTTTTAATAATATACCCAGGCATAGGTGAAAAAAAACTAATATTTTTTCCCGTGAGTGAGAATCGAAACCACTACCCCTGGATACAACACGAACAGCGCAACCACTAGTTCACGAAGGCGGTATATATAAAATATTAAATACCTATGCATTTGTAACCCTTTTATAACACAACTGTATAACGCATACAGTACAACGCGAGGCATGGAAAAGAAGTATGCTGGAAGCTTTTGGAATGTTGCGAGAAAAAAGGACGAAGAGAATAAGTTTAACGGAGAAAAAAAGAATCGTAACACTAAACATATACATCCCAATACGTGATAGACCCACTTGTCCAGAATACGTAAGTTTATATTTTGTTTAAATATCCAGCATATAGGTATCAGTCCTACAAATTCCGTAGAACTGGTTGCGGAACACACAGATGTATCGCCATGAAATTAATAACAATAATATATGGAACCTCCTTAATGCCTGAAATGGACTATAAAACAAAATGTGAAACGAGTTCGTTGTCTGGGTTGCTGTTCTCACTTCAACCAATCAACGCTCAGAGATTGATTTTGTTCTTTTTTTTTATTTGTATGGCGGCGGCCATCTTCTGCTCTTAAAACTGGAAAGGCGATTTAAGGGCCATGGGCCTCCTTATTTATCTCCATGTGTAACGCTGAGAAATTTTACATCTGCAGTAATACCAATGCTCTTTAAGCAATTTCCATATACATACGAGTATGTTATCAACCATTTAGCTTAGTAATTAGGGTTTACGCACGTTACGATTGTGGAAACACTTTGAAAAATTAATATTGCTTGGGTACTTCTTATTTGTTTTGAATCTATATCTATACTAATATTATAAAAAGGTAAAGTTTGTGAATTTGTAAGGTTGTAGGGGGTAATCTCTGGATCTACTGAACCGGTTTTGTTTTTTTTTAGTGTTGGATAGCCCATTTATCGGAAAAGGCTCTTATTATTATCTCTTATTGGGGTAGCGGAGCATCAAAGTAAAATGTTTGAAAAACGGGCAAAATTTATTCTTTTTGAGAGCTTCCGTTGCGTGTGCTGCGTAAACGGTTAAAGTTACGCAGACGAAGATCATGCGCAGGTCAGAGTATTTAAAAGTCACTCACCTCAGGAGCCATATATCTTTTGGTGCCCACTCTGTTGGTGGAGGGAATATCCACGGTGTCGCTCGCCACTTTGTGCCGCACGGCCAGGCCGAGGTCCCCGATCACACACGTCAAGTTCAGCTTTACCAGAATATTCTTCGTTTTGAGATCTCTGTGGGCTATTGCCGGTTTTCCTGTTGAGAAAGAAAAACAAAATAGTTAATATTCAACATTTTATGAAAGTATGCCTAAGGTAATAAAAACTGTATTTATCAGCATCCATGTTCTAATCGCTTGTCTGTATGGTTGGATAACCACTTTATATAATATAATAATAATAAAAATAAATACCATCACGGGTGCCTATTTGGCTCCCGAGAACCGTTTAAACGGCCTCAGGGTACCCAGCGGAGGGATTAACCCGTCCTCATTTCGCCGATGGTATTCGGAGGCAACACCTAATAAGTGGCGAACTTGTTGCGGTGTTTATGATGAAATAGCCTCGTTGTATAAAGCGGTCACCCATCCCAGGCCGGCCTTGTCGTCATCAGCTTAACCTTGTTATCAGTTGCGCAGTGACTGTTGCGAAACCACTAGGCTGGGGCCGCTTTTTTAAAATAATAATATGTAGGACAATTTGCACATTCTGTTCTGGTCACAAACTAAACTCTTATTTAATTAATACTTATTTTAAAAACACCTAGACCATGACAAACTACAGAAAAAAGTACAAATTTATTGCCATGGATGGGAATCGAACCCACGACCTCCAGATACAACGCCAAAGGCGCAACCAATAGTCTACGGAGGCGTCAATTATATATAACACTATATATTCGTACCTTTGTTTTTTCGTATTGATCTGTTCCATTAATGTAATTTGTAGGTCTACTTAACATCAGGTAGATACAAAGTCATATAATAATACGTAGGTTATTTCAGACACATTTTACCCTGGTCACAAACTAAGCTATAATCAGAATCATCGATACGAATACATATTATACTTTATAAAAACCTACACTATTGCAAACTATATAGAAAAACATACTAATATAGTTTTGCGTCAGTGGGAATCGAATGCACGGCCCCGGATACAACGCCAATATTATATATAAAGTGAAAGCTTTCGCTTAGACTAAACATCGACTGGTTTGATTCTATAACAAAATTAATCAAGCCTATAAACTCTAAGTGAAAGCTAGTTCTAAAATAAACAGTGGTTTAGGAATAATTCTCAGGGCAGTTCGATTCAAGTTTTGAAGTCAGCTAAGTGATATTGAAAACAAATAAATAAAAAAGAGAGTAAGTGATTTAAATTAAAAGTTAATTTTAAAAATTTATAAAAATAGTGTGGAGGCAAAAACGGAAAGAGCAGACAATGACCGAAAGTGATTAGAAATAAAGTTGCGGATACAATTAATTTTAGTGAAAGAGAATGCATTAAATAATATTAGATAGTGTAACCGGCATACATAAAACAGCATATGCTATTGAATAGCATATGCTTGATATATTGATAATGCAGTATTTCGTTGTAAATGTAGCACACGTATCATAAAGTCAATAGCATAATATGTTACTAAAGGAAATAGCACTTAATATAAAATTATATCATCTATACTTATTTATAATCTCGTCTTATTTTTTATTTACTTGTATTTTATTTTAATCACTTATCGACGAGTTACTTATAACAACCGCTCACTCTCTTTTTTATGTTCAGGTTTGATTATTCACTCAAGCAAAGTTAAAATTAAGATAAGACCAAATTGAAACTCTATCAGATAAATTTAATCTAATAAAGTGCAAATTTAATCTCACCGGTTCTTGATGAATTAACTCTGTTTGCTTAAAAGTTTTTAAATATTCACATTTTTAAGAGGTTTTAAGCCTGATACAACAAGTTCAACCTAATCGAGCGACGTTAAATTGACGCTGTGGTATAATATTTTTATATGAATAATCGAAGTTTCTAGCGTTTGTAACTATATCAAATAAATTAATTCTTATCAACAAAAAAAACATGGTAATTGTTTCATTTCTTCAAGCGATTTAATCGCTATGATTTCAGCAAATCTATCAAAGAATAATAGCATCGTAAATTAAAACTTGCGGAGACATAGTTATTTTGATTTATAAATTAATAAGAAAATAAGAATTTCGTGCATTAATTGCACATTTTTCGTGTTTCACGTAATTTTAAACAATAGTAACCCATATTAAATTGTAAATAACCAGTAACATAATTTTAACCAGTTTAAAAAATTGGTATAGTGACCGACAGCTTAAAGTAACGAGGCACATAAGTTGTGTTTTTAAACAAATGTACATAATCTTTTTAATTAAAAACTCATTGGTACACAAGAGATATTCAAAATAGGCTTATATTATGGTTACCCGTATAATATTAAAAAAAATATAATAAGGTGATTTTAATTAAGACTAACCTTAAAATACGTAAAGCTTTTAGCATATTTTAGAAGGTAATTTAGATAACAACATTCCATTTTTGACTTTGAAACAATGTTGGATGAACAGAAAAGTTTTGACAGTTTGAAATCAAAGTTCGGAATACCACTTTAGAGAGCAAAGTTATTTTAATATATCAATACTATACATTTTATAATATATAGACCGTTGAATAGGGAATATGCATGTTTATTTTTTTTATTTCATTACTTGATAGAGTTACTACATTAGACCCTAAAAACAAATATTGAACATTTTTTAAAGGGTAATAACACCAAAATAAAAGGGAACTTTATCTGCCACTACCGCAGTAAAAAACGATACATCACTAGCCGCCATTCTGTGACGTCATTCGTGCTCCAAAAGCATATTAGTTTAATGTTATTGCACCTCAAAAGTTAGGCAAAAGGTTTGTTTATCACAAATTATCAATAGTAATAAAGGACAATAAATACCCGAGAAAACAAGTAACTGTAGACTACGGAACACAAGTTGACATTTGTTTGTGCACGAATGACGTCACATGTAGTGTTTGCTAATGTCGGAACGTTTAGAAATGCGTTCCGTATCTACAAAAAAAAGATTTTTAAAATCGTATTTATAAAAAAATTTGGTAATGAAAATAAAATAGATTACTGTAATATGTTGAAAGACATAAAAGGAACATTATATATTAAAATAATAATAATTGGCGTTGCATGCTATTAAAAGTGACATATTATGTATAATATAACAAATTAACCATTTGTTGTTTAAATTGTATATAAACTATATTTGGGAAGAGAGAAACCAACTTACACTGGCATTATATACTTAAAAGTTGGTTCCATCCAACCTTATAATTAAGTTATATTGAAAAGTGTTAAAGAAACAAATGATTTTATTATAATCATTTAATTGTGCCAGTTGATTAAAGTTATTGGCTCATAAAAGTCACCCGAAATGTAATCTGTCAACTTTTTTAAAAGGGATCTAGGTCCTGTTAACTTTTTAAGCACTACCGGCCATACAAATAAATATAAAAACTTTAAAACTCGTCGCTTTCACGAAACCTTTTAGTACCACTCCACCAAAGTATTTAATTAAGATGTTTTAGCTATTGACATAAATCATTTTATTATAATAATATACTGGGTAGAAAAACGAACTGAATACACACTGTGTTCATTCCGTTGTATCCATAGACAATTTAAAACATTATCTCAAAATAAAATAAAAATAGTCAAAATACAAAATCATTTATTTCAAATATATTACAATAGTCAAAAAAA
Source organism: Monopis laevigella (assembly GCA_947458855.1). Lineage (NCBI taxonomy): Eukaryota > Metazoa > Arthropoda > Insecta > Lepidoptera > Tineidae > Monopis > Monopis laevigella. The sequence continues at coordinate 34,819,481 of OX381576.1, read as the reverse complement.
AAGTTTTACAATGAGGTCTGGTACGCACAGACCAACGCGATAAATCTGCGGCCGCGGTGGCGGCCGCGGTGGCGATCTCAGCCGTTCACACCAACGCGTTCAGGATATCTGCGTTCGGGCGGAGTGAACCAGTGTTGCCAACAACATTATTTTTTAAGAGATCGTACCATACACTATAAAAAGTCGTATTTTGGGTATGAATCTACAAAAAAAAAAAAATAGTACGCATTGAAATTTCAATAAAACAATTTTAATCTTACTTTTTTTTATATTAAATTTTTAAAGATAATAAAACAATGAAAAAAATCCTGGTGGGTGGGACTCGAACTCACGAAGTACACACTCTATACGAGTGAAGTTAGAAGTCCTAGTTTCTAATACTAGATGGGAGTGTTTTTATTTTTACTTTTTTCAGTATTTTATATTTATGCATTTTTATAAATTCCTTATTAGGATACAAAACCACTAAGAAAAACCACCAGCCACTAAAACAAAATTTCCCCGTTGAAAAACTGGCCTAAACAACCAGTTTTAGTGGAAAATCCACTAAGTTGGCAACACTGGCGGCCGCAAGTGATCGCGCGTGCAGACTCTGCACGGATCGCGCGGGCAGCCGCAGAACGCGTTTGGTTTAAGCCTGTCGATACAAGTACTACTGCAGTAACTGATCGCCACCGCGGCCGCCACCGCCACCGCCACCGCGTTGGTTTGGCCGTACCTTTAGAGTGCGTTTGGTTAGGCAGTTATTCATTAACAAAAGAACGACAAATATTTATTATACCTCGATATCCGATTTAGAACTTAAACACGATGGAATGGAAATCTTAATATAAAAATTACTACTGTAGAACTAGTGTAAGACTAGGTGGTTAGCTGATTGCATTGACCAGTCAATCATTATCTGCCATACAAGAGAGCCACCAGGCGACCAACTTCACCGATCATATCCACGCCTTAAGTATTTATTGTAAATAAAAGGTAAGTAACCAATCACATATAAATAAAGGAATAAGGATCGGTATTTTTAAGGGCGTAAACACTAACTGTAAAGTCGATCCCTTCAAAGACACCCCGGAAAAAGAAAAATTTTTAGATTACTTCCTACAACATTGCTCATGTATTCTTCCAGTTCCTTTAAATAGATGTACTCGTAGGTGAACTAAGAAAACAAAATAATAGTGATGTTGTACAATTGAACAATTGACCCCATTTGAATGGTCTTTTGTGGGGTCTTTCATTTCTCACCGGATGAATCATTTGATATTAGATATTTTATTCTTTCTCAAATGTGACTCAATATATAACAATATAATATTAATTAAACAAAAGTATATATAATAGCGATACTAATATATAATTATTATAATTTATAAAAACCTACTCTATGGCAAACTATATAGAAAAACGTACTAATATTGTTTTGCGTCAGTGGGAATCAAATGCACGGCCCCGGATACAACGCCAAAAACGAACTACATTATATATATTATTTAGACAGTTCGCAGACCACTTTGAATTTCTGGCCTTTGCGGTGGAAACTTTAGGCCCCTGGTCACCTGATGCTTTAGCATTTACTCAATCTTTGGGAAAATTGCTAATAGAAAAATCAGGTGATCGACGTGCTAGAGCCTACTTTTTCCAACGCATAGGACTAGAAATTCAAAGAGGCAATGCGGCTGCAGTTCTCGGCACCTGCGCGGCTCCAGAGGAACTCAATGAATTATATTCATTAATTTAATTTCTATTATTATTATATAATGTGTTATATTTAATAGGTTATTAATTATAGTTTATAAATATTAGAAAGATACAATAGACTGTAACCAAACATGATTGCAATAAATATTTTGTATTTGTTACGTAGATATATTATGTATTAGCGAAATTTAGACAGTTTAATTGTTATTCTTTTTTAAGTTATGTATTCTTTTTTCTTATTGTTTAAATAAAGTATTATTTGTATATTGGCTAGCTGATAACTGAATAAGATGATGCGAAAATTACAACAGTTTATTTTTGCGTGACACCAGCAGGACCACAACATGTGTAGTAAACCAAAAGTAGTAGTAGTCCTGCCAGCGTCGTGACTAGTTCCGGACCCGTAACTTTTAAATAAATCTAGTAAAATCAAAGAAGAATTGTTATGCTTCTTTATATAATAAAATGTAAAAAAAAAATCCTGCGCAAAAAATAATCCTCTAAGTATTTTTATTATCTCTCGTGGACCTGCCAGCGTAACGGCTGGACTCCCAAAGGAGCTTTTTAACGAAATGATAACTAATTAACTAAACCCTGACATAATCTTAATCGGGATCACATGTGGTAGGTAGTCCCTAAGTTTATTTAATTTTTATATAAATTTATCATTCCATTCAATTATCAACAATATATGCCTAAGCACACTGGTGCGTACGCGTTGTGGAAAATGTACCACTGCATTGTAATGTTTAACCATGAAACGTATAAACGTAAAATTGTTAATGCCCGACATGCACGACCCTGCACGTTATTCCTTTAAAGTAAACCCCCTTGGGTTTATAAACCCACGCCATTGACCGTGAAATACCAAGAAATAACATCATTATAAGAGCTTCGAATAGTACGTTAAGCTTAACCTCAATCCCGTTTCCGTTAACTAATCTGCTTAGCACATTGGCGTCGATCAAGGGCTCTGTAGTCGACTTGAGGCCCATACAAACGTACTTCCAATATTTCAACTTGGCTGTAGTTGAAGTAGTTCAATTATATTTTTTGTGTAAACGTAAAAATATTTCTGTTATAAAAGGTTATGAGTAATAAATATTTAAGATTTTTTTCCGATTTCGAAAAAAGATTTTGATAATATACATATACGTGGTGGCCGAGTTAGTTAGACCTTGGACTTAAAAACACAGTTCCTTGGTTCGAATCCCGGTGTGTACCAATAAATGATACTTTGTACAATGAATGAGACTTTTTAATTAAAAAAATATGTACATTTGTTTGACAATACCACTATAGTGCCTCGGAGAGCACGTTAAGCTGTCGGTCCCGGTTTCACTATACCAACTTGTGGAACTGTTTATACATGGGTTATTGAGTCCATTCAAAAACATCGCGACGAGCTAGCCACTTGTTCGGTGTAGACTCATACCATCGGCGACGAGATGGCATTAAAAACTCCTCCGCTGGGTCCGTCCTTCGTCTAGGCGGCCTCGGGCGCCATAAGGCACCAGTGATGATATGTATGTATGTATTTCGATAATAAATTGAATGACCAACAAAAATATTATTTGAAATCATCGACAAACAGTAATCGAGTATTACTGGAAGTGCGAAACTCATTTTGTATTGAGAAGGTAGATTTCGTGATTATGAATGCAGTGTCCTTAAGGGCCAATTCTACTGAATGACAGTTTTGGAAGATCCAACAGTGAAGTGCATAAAGACCTCTAATTCTAATCTCATACTCAAATATACCAATATATATTTTTCAAATAACATCTTTAAAAACGCGATACATAAAGGACCTGTTTTTTATCTAAAAGATAATAAAAGTAAATTGATAAACCCTAAAAACCCGGCTCAAGAGATTTTAATAAAGAATAAAATGAAACCTGATCAAATGTCACCGTGAAATGTAAAATAAAGGCAAAACCACAAAACCCAAATCTGCGCAACTGCTATAAGCTAACATAAAGTCCATCCAGTGGGATTATTATTTACAAACATAGGGGTCCGTAGAATACTACTTTATTGCTCTATTCAGAAACTTTATTTTAAACACAGCTAGCTTTGGTTTAACGAAATGTAATAATAAAACATTAATTAGATTTAATAATTAATTTTTCATAGAAAATCACAGGTTTAATTATAAAAAAAATCATTATTATTTAGATACATTTTTGTTTAACATATTTTAAAATCCATTAATTATTCCCTTAAAAAAAATTTTTTTTTTTGCATAAAACTATTCTGAATTAACATTTAAAGTATTGTATATATTACGCGTTTCTTACGGCGCCCGAGGCCAGCTCGTCGCGGGTGTTTGGATAGACTCAATAACCCATCTATAAACAGTTTCATAAATTAGTTTAGTGAAACGAGGACCGACTAATCGAGGCCCTATAGCGGTGTTATCAAACAATTGAACATACTTTTTAAAATAAAAACTCATGCGAAACAGAGGATTGAATAGGAGACTTAAAGACTAGTGTTCTTAAGTCTAAACCTAACCAACCCGACCACTATAGTCGGGTTGCTAGTATGTGGCCCTACTGATCAAATAGAACAACTTTTCCGATGGAACCATATGTCGCAAATGAAAAAAAAAAATTGGTTTCGGCATATAATTTGGTATTTTTAACATTACTAGTTGGAGTGATGTTAAAAGACGTAGAAGAGTGTAGAAGGTAATTTTTTTACAACCTTTCAAGGTCACCATGTGTAACAATTAATTTAGTCAATTTATATTATCCAAGCTAACAAGATCTAAATTTCTGAACGTCAACTAAATTAATCTATGACTAATATTAGTTAATTAAGCTCTTTAAAGGTGGAATCCTGTCAGTGACACATGGCAACAACCAATCATGTGCTTCGTTAACTATTTTTAATTATAATTTAAATTGATCACCTTTTTAGACAGTTTCTCAAGGGATAATTAAAGTTTTATCTACTAGTAATATATAATTGAAACGCAATAGAGTATAGCGTTAGTCTCGTTAAAACTCAAAAACTTGCCCGATTAGATTATTTTGTATTTTATTTTGTTCGCTTTCATACAGGGGTAGTTGGAGAGAATAAATAATATAATATAAAATAATTAATTAATTAATCCGGCCCTAAGGCCTAAATTGCGCATACTAGAAACAGATACGAATGTGAGACACATATACATCGTCACATAACACAGACACATTTAGAGGCGCTATTAATTTAAGACAAATATTAATTATATATCGAATTACAATGAGTAAGTGGCATTACCTCTATTCCTATAATATCCAAGATAAAAAATTCCACTTAGAATATTTCGGAATGATGCTACGTGTTTTATTTATACAGATGTCATTTCTAAGTTCCCAAAATCTCCCACCCCAATCTTCTATTCGGGATGTTATGCAACTTCAAGCAAATATTTTAGTTTACTGTTCCCAATATATACCTCGCTTAATTATTCTTGATAGATTTTTTAATGTTTTCACTTATTTAAGCCACACCATAAATTGTTTGATAGAACCCACCTACCTATAATTCTGTGGTGGAACCATTCCTCGTAGCACGGTGCTTAAATTGTGTGATAGAATTTCTTGGTAAGTCAAAATATCACAATTTTCTATTAAATTTTCATTGTTAAAGGTTTTTTATAACAGTTATCTTGCCGTCGTGCTGAACGACTGCTTGTACGTGCTTTCTGATGCATGATGTGGTGAAACAAAGTTCTTAGCTATCCATGGATACCCGGGTATAAGGAAGGTAGGCAGTGAACCTAAATTATGACCGGAACGCAGATTTTAAGGATTTTCTTATGTCAACAACTGACGATGACGGCGTATAAAATATCAATCTATCTACTCAAAATATTATAATATTAAGAAATTCTTAAATATATTCCAGAGTTACCAAGAACTGTTAATTATGTGATTTTGCTTCAATGTTTATTATTTAATATCACTGAACCCTAAAAAATAACAGCAAAAAATAATCGGTTTAAATTTGCCGACACAATAAGGCTTATGCAGTGCGAAACCCGTCACAGGATTAAATCGAATGTCACAGATTAAAAGGCTCGTCAAGTTCAGATAAATAAAATCAAACAGGAAGATTGAAATGGCTGCAATTGGAGACAGGTCGGGGCTAGGGGAGCCGTTCTGTGATGAATTTAAGGTAACTATAGCGCTTAATGGCCTTGGCTATTTAAATCTAACAATTCATAAATATTAGAGATTATTCAAGGAAAGAAATAGATATAAATAATAAAACGAAGGACATTTTAGATATATAGCCCTGCGTCACAAACTAAGCCTTATGCCTGTGCTATGTGTACCAAAAGCTTATGCTTGTGCTATGTGTACCAAAAGCTTATGCCTGTGCTATGTGTACCAAAAGCTTATGCCCGTGCTATGTGTACCAAACGCTTATGTCTGTGCTATGTATACCAAAAGCTTATGCCCGTGCTATGTGTACCAAACGCTTATGTCTGTGTTATGTGTACCAAAAGCTTATACCTGTGCTATGTGTACCAAAAGCTTATGCCTGGGCTGTGTGTGCCAAAAGCTTATGCCTGTGCTATGTGTACCAAAAGCTTATACCTGTGCTATGTGTACCAAAAGCTTAATCCTGTGCTGTGTGTACCAAAAGCTTATGCCTGTGCTATGTGTACTAAAAGCTTATGCTTGTGCTATGTGTACCAAAAGCTTATGCCTGCGCTATGTGTACCAAAATCTTATGCCTGTGCTATGTGTACCAAAAGCTTATGCTTGTGCTATGTGTACCAAAAGCTTATGCTTGTGCTATGTGTACCAAAAGCTTATGCCTGTGCTATGTGTACCAAAAGCTTATGACTGTGCTATGTGTACCAAAAGCTTATGCCTGTGCTATGTGTACCAAAAGTTTATGCCTGTGCTATGTGTACCAAAAGCTTATGCCTGTGCTATGTGTACCAAAAGCTTATGCCTGTGCTATGTGTACCAAAAGATTATGCCTGTGCCATGTGTACCAAAAGCAACGATACTAATATATATTATATTTTTTATAAAAATCTAGACCATGACAAACTATAGAGGAAAACGTACTAATATTTTTTGCCATAAGTGGAACCTACGACCTCATATAAATACAATTGTATGTTACAGAAATCATTGCTGATATAAGAGGGGGTCTTATGAGTTTCTAGCGTTTTCATTGGATACATTTGGGCGTTTTGGGCCATGGTCTCAGATGCAAAAAACAATCGGACGAACTATTGGAAAATTATTAATAGATGGTTCTTTTATTTTCCATTCAATATCTTTGGAAGAAATTGGCAGGTGAAACCACAGGGCACAACTAGTACTAAATACTAATATTAAACATGCCTTAGTGGATTTCTGAAGTATTTAAAAAAAGTATAGAAAAAAAAGGCAAATAGTATCTAGTTTCAAAGAAGGTGAAGGGAAAAAATACTTTAATAAATATAACAGAAAACAGAAGTGCGAACTTTCGGGCACTTAATATCAATGCCACTTAAAAACAGTAATAGAAGAAAATATTGAAGGAAAAAAAGTAAGAGGGGAGTTGAGACAAAGAGATATAGATCAAGTACGTATAATTAAAAAATGATTGCCATTTCGAACAGAGAGCTCAAAATGTTGGCAGATAATTTGGCGTTATTAATTAAGTTAAGAATAGTTTTTACTGCACCGACTGCAGACTAGCTCTTGAAGACGAAAAGTTAATATTTTATTTATTAAACACAGAGTCACTTGTTTTACTTTTTTTTGTAATTTCTTTAGGTTGGGGACAAAAATAAGTATTTACAATTTTTATTTTAATAATCAAAATAATAATTGGATGGGAGAGGGTAAAATAGCTATTACGGGAACAATGAAACTATGTAAACAATATCTGCATATAAAAGTAACAGACACGTGTTTTACTATTTTTTTAAATTACAACAGGAAGGTGCCGTTATTTGTAGAAATAATAAAACGGGCGAAGCCAGGTCCACAAAAGTTAGTTGGTAATATACAACCAACTAATTAAATTATTATCAATTAAAAAAACTGTTTTTTAACATATTATATTTTAAAGATAAAATCTAATATTTTTGTGTGAAGTCATTTCCACGATGACAAAGTAAACCGGATGTTTTTTTATAATTTAAAGTTTATTCTCTATGTAGGTTTTTTTTTGTAAAAAATGGTTTACGGTTCTTTAAATATCTTTATTTTAGATAGATTTAAAAGGACCACAAATCGAAGTGAATACGGTTCAAAAATACACTATAGTTTCAAACGTTTTCATTAAAAAGTAGTGGAGAACAGCTCAATTTTGTATGAGGAACGAACAATATTTATTATATACCTAGGTATATTCCTTAAACAGAAACTGAATGTCGACATAATTACGCAAAGTTGCGGGCAACATCTAGTATATAAGTGAATATTCTTTCTCGTTAAAAAAAATAACTGTGAGTTAGTGAAATAAAAAATCCCCTTTTTCCAAGAAGAGACAAAAATTAAAATCTGCAAATAATATAATTGAAACTTACACTAAATATGACCTAAAAATAAACAAATAAGTGAATTAATGTCCTCCTTTTTGTAGGTGAATAAACTGATGCCGTGTCTATCCTTTACCTAAATCTATGGAAAAATTATTATAGAGTTAAGTCTGCCCATTTACGATAATTTTTTTTCCCTTTGGTACCCTTTTATTTTTTTATACCCTTAACTAAGGTGAGATTATGGTTACAAAAGCCCCTTAAGAAGTAAAGGTAACAAATAAATTAGTAAATTTTCCTGTAAAACACCGTTTTAAAGGCTTTATTTTATATTGAGGGCGAAATTCAATTATAAGCTAATATAATTATGATTACAGAGACTTAAATCACAAAGTATTTTTAAATTTTAAGCAAACACACAAAATATGTGTTTAAAAAAATACACACCTGGATAACAAAATAGCTGCCAGTTTAAGGATTCAAATTTTTTTTTAAAGATGTTTGTACCAAAGGATAAAAATGTATTGAGCATATTTTTCGATGAAAAAATAACAAAACTACCCGGGTTTAAATTCGACGACCGATATTTTTTTTTTTAAAGTTTATAAAATATGAATTTGACGATATTTAGATGATATTAATGTATATTTTTTATTCGATAGTTTTAGTTTAGAGACATTAGATTTAAGCTAACGCCCTTTTAATAGTGTCTTACAAAGGCTGATCCGATTAGTGAAAGGTAAACTAAAAACTTACTGTATCCTACAGGAAATTAATGAATATCATACAAGACTGTAAACCTTTGGCAATAGTTGATATCGAATATAATAGTAGAAAAGAAAATTAATGATGCTGTTTCCAACTTTTGCTCTAAATAGAAAATAATCACGTTTAGATATTGATTTTTCGTCCCTTTTCGAATACTTTTTTTTTATCATTCATTGAAATCCGTTCAACTTTCCATTAATTGGGGACAAATACTTGAACAGTGCCCTTAATCCGAGCCCCTAAAATCATTGACGCGTGTTGCTTACGTACGAACGGATTAATATAGGGTCTTTTTTTTAATCACGTTTTTTAGTAATTAAAGCAAAGCGAACTTAATCAGTAAAGGGGAAGCAAAGTAATTAATTTGATACAGACTTCTTTTTCTATTAATATTGGGATCTCTAATAAGGTTAAACGGTAAATGTGTATAGGGCCGTGCCAGCCCAGCATTTTAGACTAGTTTATTGACAATACAAAAAAAAAACTTTACTATTTTTACATGGCCTTTCCATTAAAATTTAGTTATCTTTTCCTTTAGTTAGTTTAACTTATTATTGTTATTTAATTTTAGTCCAGAATTCTTCCAATTCCTCTTAGGCATACTTCTTTATATTGATCTTTTTGTTAGAGCCCCATTAAGATTATCCTATTAATATAAGAATTAGACAAGTGGTTGCGCCTTTGGCGTTGTATCCAGAGGTGGTGGGTTACATTTTCACCCATAGCAAAAATATATTAGTACGGGTTTCTGTACAGTTTTTCATGATCTGAGTGTTTATAAAATAAAATATGTATTCTATCGTTGTTTCTGGTATACATAGTACAAGCCTAAATTTGTGACCAACACAATGTGTAAATACTCCTACATATAAAAAAAAATCGTGTCAGAAACACGTATAGCATGGCAATACACATATTTCCATTCCTCTTGTTTTACAGTACATTGGCATTTTGCTCTTAAATGAATATTTTATGATATACAATTACTTTTTCTACGTTATTTGTCTATATACTGCGGGTGTTTGCTTTCTTTCGTTTTTCCAGTAGGGTGAAGTGTTATTCTGTCAGTGTTGTTTTTGCATACACCTTTAATTAATACGTGGTAGCCGAGTGGTTACATCTTAGACATAAAAACACTTAGGTCCCTGGTTCAAACCCCGGTATGTACTAATGAGTTTTTAATCTAAAAAAATATGTACATTTGTTTAACAACACCACTATAGTGCCTCAGAGAGCACTTTTAGCAGTCGGTCCCAGTTTCACTATACCAACTTGTGAAACTGTTTATAGATGCGTTATTGAGTATATTCAAAACAACGCGACAAACTAGCTTATCGATGTAGACTCAAACCATCGGCTACGACGAGGTGGGATTAAAAACCCAGAGGCCGTCTAGGCGGTCTCGGGCGCCTGTATTTTGGCATTTAATGTTCTTCCAATGTTTGCCAAAACGTCGTAGTACAGTCGAAAGTCTTTGAATACTTGCGTTAGGATATTGTTTTAGGGTGTTAAGTTTATGACCCGTATTTCTATCAGTACGAGTTACGGCTAATATATAATATACTAAAGTTATTAAGAGTACCTTATATGGGCACAATATCAAGCTGATTGGTTTAAGAACAGTATGTGATATAGCCCGTAGTGTAGGTTTCTCTTTATTTACGAGCAGTGCAACGCGGATTCTTAATTTAAAAAAAAACATATAGAAATAAAATAAAGCACTTAATTATTCGCTGATATAGAGCTTTCTATTGTAAAATATTTTTAAAAATGGGTTCAGTAGTTTTTGAATTTATCCGGAACAAACGAACAATAAAATTTTATCTATTCATTATTATTAGTACTTATAAATATTAACTACTATAACTACAGGTATTTATGCTAGTCAAAAAAAACCTATACTTAGTATAAGGTCTAAGTGTGCGCTTGGTTATGCCGTTATTCCTCCCACACATACATAAAAATAAATAGAAAACAAACCGAACACACACCACATAACCAACCAGTGTAATACTAGGTGGTTAGCTGGTCCCATTGTCCTGCCAATCGTCATCTGCCCTGCAATGGTGTCACCGAGGCGACCAACCTAACAGATTATATCTACGCCCCAAATATCTACTATAAATAATAATTAATATACAAGTACAAAGTGGTTTACTTATTAGATATTTTACAGCTTTCATTAATTAATTATATGGTCCGGCATTTTTTCAGGCATAACAAACAGCCGCAGGGATTGACATCCAGCTTAGGGATTATTTACACATCCTTTTTTTATTAGTCCATAAATGGAGATGAAAAATAATTTAATTTTTCCAAAGGGTTTGATCATCCCCAACAGGTAAATAAAGCGGTTATGAAACGTGCGGTAATAGACGAATGCATTACAAGTTTTCGTTCTACTTTAGCTCTTAAAGAAGGCTACCACCCCGAGAAAACGATGTCGTCGGTAAACTTAGGCTGAAGCCGGAACATTACTTGATTTCTCCATCTGTTTTCCATTGTCGTTTATGTTGTTCTGAACCACACTGAACAAATGCGAGCTTGTTACAGTATTTTATAACTAAAGAAAACATAATATAGTGGCGTCGAGTTCATTCTGCCTACCCTGATCAAATTTCTGTGAAAATTATCCTATATGAATTTTAATAAGCACTACCAAGGGAGCAATAGCCTATGCAAATATTTCTCTTAGTCTATGCAAATATTTCTCTAAGACTAAGTATATCAGAACTAATTTGAATAATTTCCAACCCTGCGAGGAGCGAGGATAAACTGTGAATAACTCGACTTCTAACTGAAATAATGTGCTTCTGATAAAATATTTTACATAATACCTAAAGAATGAAAGAAATAAGTTTTTTTAAAACCGGTATTTGGTGTAAAGTTAGCTACTACAACTGAGGCAAAGAAAATAATCCTTTGTCTCTAACATCTAATTAAACTCCTTGTTTTGTTTGACCTGGCAGTTGTATGTAAAACCCCATTGTTAAAGTCCCTAATAAAAAAAAAATCCTTTGTCTCACAAGTTTGGAAAAAATTTGTTGGCTCTGAATACAAATAATCTCAGCGTAAATTACGATTCACAGAGTAGTTCGACCTCCTGATGAAAACCATCGATGAAATCTGAGAGAGAGCACCCCTACTGTGCAACTGCCTATTCACAAACAACAACGTTTTGATTGACACAATACATTCATATTTCAAGGTCCAAATAATAATAATAAATACAGCTGTTTTGAAAATTGAATTGCATAAATTCCGGTATAGTGGGAAGGACCAACAATTGTTAAATAATAATGTCGTCCTTACTAATTTAAATGCAGTAATATAACACATGTAGGTATCAACATCCTCTTTGCATCAAGTGACTCAAATGCAGTAGGTATAATTTAAAAGGACGTGATATAATACATAAATAACCGTCATTTCATTGCTTTAGGTCAGGGCCAGTCAAGTTATCATACATAAATGCATAACTTTATGAAACTGTAAACAAAGGGCTTATTTTTTAATTTTCATAAATAAATAGTTTAAAAAAAGGATCGGTAAACGCTATTCGCGCACAGGGTGAAGCAAATAGTTGAGCAACATTTTTTTATAGAAAAAATAATTAGTTTTATTAATTAGCTTAACAATTTAATAAATTACTAATTAGTACACTCGGCGGACAGTCAGCGGACTAAACCAATTGTATATCAGCTGCATATCAAAGTGATAAAATTTTATTTAAATTATATATTTTTATTTGCAGTAGCTGCATTATTAATAAAACACAATATAATAGTAATACTTTTGCTATATTTCGCCTTATTAGGGCGTCTTCAGACAACAATATTTATAAATAATCTAGTTACATTATGACATTTTTTTTTTTCATAAAAAGATATATGTCATAATTTCCTCTATTGTGTTTTATTTAGGTATCTTTTGAATGACCTATGAAAAATAATAAAATTTTGCCTTTATTTACAGTTAATACCAATTAATGTAAGTATAATAATGTTCCAGGACACCACTAACTGACATTTAATAATTATGATATCTGATTCATACTGTTATTAAAAATATAGAAATTGCTGATATACATGTATAAATAAAGATATCATACATTCCATAGACTGACTGCTATTGTTTAATATAACTATCTATATATTATGACTATAACTTTAATATGGTCCAAAACATTGAAAACAACTTCCCTGCCTAATCTTGTTATGAAATTATCTCGGGTTATAAAGTAATGTAACTCGACGCTTCAAGTTGACTGGCTCAATCGGCCAATTAAACGCACGTGGGCGTTTTACGTGACACATACATAGATTTAAGGGGATAACACAAAACCCAAATAATCAGAATCCGACTGTTTTTTTTATTAAGTTTAGTATATAAAAAAAAATCGTTCGTATATGTTGCAATAAAACTAATAAGGGGGTCTAATTCATTAAATTTAAAAAAAAAGTGTCCTAAGGCCTAAAATGTTCGTTCCCGCCATATTCTGTTCTCGCTTCTTGAGCATTTATTGGTTATAATAATTTTTGTTCTCACTTTTTTTTTATGTAGAAAGCCTATTTAGGCCTTAAGTACTTATCTATTATTTATTATTTTCATGGTCTAATTAAAGTAACTCTGTGTGTACACCACACAGAGTTACACTTATTTATTTACATACATATCATCACGGGTGCCTTACGGCGCCCGAGACCGCCAAGACGGCCATAGGGTACCCAGCGGAAGGGTTTTTTAATCCCACCTCGTCGTACCCGATGGTATAAGTCTACACCGAACATTTAGGTAGTATTTAAAAGCTTGGGGTTCTATATTTCACATTTTTAGAGCTTTCTCTGATAACACCGCTCTGAGGCGAAATATTTGTTAATATTTACAATTTATGTTATATAATTTTATGAAAAAAAAAATATATTTCGTTACTTGTACCTTAAATGTTAATTTAAATACGATATCGACGAATAAAGGTAAAATCGCCACTTAATTATTTTGTGAGATTATATTTTTCATCAAAAACCATTTTTTTTTCCGACTTCACCCTGGTATATACATATAGACAAGGTCCGCCTTAAGTATAGTTTTTTTTCCAAGATAAACTAAACTTTATTCACATAAGCAATTAATCTAAATAATACTAAAATATAGATATCTAATAAATTTAAACTAAACCTAATAAAATAAAATAAAAAACTATAAATAAAAAATGCCTTTAGAGAATGAAACAGTGTTTGTCAATCTCTAAACACTAGCAAAACAACAATAAAATAATATATTTTTGGATATATGTCAAACCCCAAACAAATTAACAGAAAAACAATACATAATTATATGGATTCACCGAGCCCCGTGGCTGCCTTGTCGGGTTAATCGTATGGAAAGGAGGCAAAAGGAGAGTGACAGAGAGTGAGAGTGACTTAACGCAGTGATCCGAATTTGTGACCGGAAATTACATTTCAGTGAGTGTCCTTTCTGATTTCAATACTCACCTTCACAACTGAATGAAACAACCCGACAGTCAGTCGATGTATTTTTTTAAAATTAAAGTATGTTGCTTTGTATCTACGTAGTAAGCAGAGCTACAAAGTCCATGAATGGGGACGATCAATACTTTGTTTAACAGCATTAATCGATCCTATGCTAAATTATGAAGTTAAATAGCAGAAATGGGCAACAGCAAATATGAATTAGCATTACTAGCTCCTGACATACAGTTTCACGACTAGTTTAGAACTTCAGAAGTCAGACCACAAACTTGTTTGTGATTTTAATTTGTGTTGAAATAAATATTTTATTATAATAATATGTATTAATATTACGAGCCCAGTTAAATATACTTGCTGATTTATCATCAAATCAACAGCTCGATGTAACTGCACCCTTAAATTATCAGATGTTAACGAGAAATAGATGCAATCTCCTGAAAACCGGTCAACCAAAAGTCTAAAACCGAAACATAATTTGTTACTTCACGGTTTATGCACTTTGTAACGAAACCGGCCTAACTAAGTTAACTTATTAACTATTTTAACTTGAGCCTGTCCCATAGGTCAATCTATTAATATAAGTTAAAGAAAGTATATTTGTCTCTCAATTTCGCCGAAATACCTGACCGGAAGTAGATTCAATTTGGCACACTTTAAGAATATATTCTGGAGTAGCAATGTTATTCCAAAATATATTCCGAATGCTTAATATTTTGTTTGTTATTTGTATTATCACCTGTTTCCCGTAGCTTCGTGTGCGTGTTTTTATTTACACTGATTGATTTTTATATCCATTCTGAAACCTTTTTAGTCACAATTAAGTACGTGTATTATTTTTCTCTTAAATTATTATCGAAATAAAAAATATTGTAATGAATTTCTTTTTCAAAATTAAAACTTCAGCCTTACTAGGCTGAAGTTGTAAGTGATTTTTTTTTGGATCATTGTTTAGGATTTTGTTGTTTAAAATTTTAGTAAGGGTGATAATTAAAAGCAGAAATATGTACGTTTTATTATTTTTATGGTAGAACATAATATTAATGATTTACCAAATGGTTACCAAAATTACAAGATATATAAAAAATAAACTCTTAATTTTTAATAGGTAATGTTAAAGTTAGTAAACATGTTATCATGCCTTGGTGTCCATTGTATATCACTCCTAAAGTTGCCTGCCTTTCATAATCTATTTAAAAAGCGAATTTTGAGTACGTTTTAATGTCTTGACCATATACCTACCCAACTTTCTTTAAAGAAAACTTTTATAGGAGTCTCCTAAAACACAAACACCTTGTGTAGGTATGTATATATTAAAATCTCCTGTATGTATATATTAAAATATAATATACTTTTTTTTTCCGTCATCGCGCCAGTTCAAACCGATATTTCAGTTAATGCGGTTACTTAACTGAAATATCGGTTTGAACTGGCTAGGTGTTTTTAAAGTGTTTCGTATACAAACAAGCAAACAGAGTGACAGACAAAAAATCCAAAAGCGCTACATTATTATTTTATATTCTATTAAGAGTTCATCTGTAATCATATTATGTTCTTATAACGGAAACATTAGCTCGTAAAATAACGAAATCCTATAAAAAAATAATGAGGCAATCAGCAAGGTGCACTCTATTCCCTTGTATTACAGTTGCTTTTTGCTTGAAATTTATCACTATCCGTGTTATGGCCATTGTACATAACGGATTTCGTTATTTTGCAAAGAAATCAAATTAATGTACAGTTTTTATTTTATTTTACTGTTATATTATATGCATAGATAATTAGAAAATACAGTATCATAGACTAAAGACGCCAAGGAGGCGCAAACATAAATTATATGTCTCTTTTATAGTTATATTTATCTTTTCAGCAAATTAATTACTTTGTAATATAAATATTAATAACAATATATATACGAGTATACTGGGATAATATACTGAACGAATTGTTATACTGGGATAATGTTTATTCTAGTTTGTCGACCTTCGTTAGAGGATAATTAATATTAATTAAATAATTGCATTATCTCCGGAGTGGAATTTATATAATTATAATGTTAACGGCTCAATTTCTCTTCTTCTTTATTCACTAAATGAAATAATGCAATCTACATAAAGTAATTTAAATAACTCATTTATGTATTTACTCATTTATATTTTTATCAACTTCGTAAGCGTGTTTATTTTAAAGCTCCTAAAAACTATGTTATTATTTCAATCAAATTAATCAAATGTGTTTATTATAATCTATAGTTATTACACAAGATGAAACCACTACATATTATAGTTCTACTATGTTCAGTCTATAGGCATATAATATAGAAGTACGCAGTTATACAACAAAACTAAATACAATAATACGACACAAAAAGGCCTAAAACATTCAATACAAAAATTCCAACAACTACGACATTTCAGCCCAATTATTTATTTAAGTGTTACGTCTTCCATAAATTCACTAATTTTGTAATAACACTTATAACTTAACAGTTTGTACACTTTGTTCTTAAAAACAGCAAGTTCATCAATATTACGGACATTCCTAGGTAATTTATTATAAATGGACGAAAGACTGTCACAAAATTTAAACTTACAAAATTTTAACAAAGACGGCACATGTATGTATGTACATTCGTAAATGTACATACACGGCAACGTCAATTATTAAAAATGAGGCCTACAAAAATCTCTAGTAGTTAAATGACACATTCCCTAATGCACTTCTTCTGTGATATAGAAACCCCATCCCTGTCAGTTGAGCTACCCCAGAATATTATTGCATATCTTATTAGAGGCAACATAACCGTGATAAACATTTAATAAAGTAGGATCGCTTACAACTTTACTTAATTTGTATAGCACGTACGAGTAATGATTTAAATTTTTACATAGATTATCTGTATGATGCTTCCAATTGCTTGCAATAATAATCTATATGTACATCTAAAAACTTAGTTACTTCTATCTCCTCAATTTTATTTTCTTTATAGTTTATATTTAAAGAAATGGGTGCTATATTTCTTGTTTAAAATTCTTTTTTTTTTGTATAGATTAACTTTTAGATTATTTACATTTAGCCATTGTAGTATATATGATATAGATTATTTGTATTAGATTCTAAAGCATTTATGTTATCATTTGTGAATTATAAAGTGCTATCGTTAGCAAATAATGCAACTTTATGATTGGTTACTTGAGGCAAATCATTAATATAAATTATAAACAAGAGTGGACCTAACACACTCCCTTGCGGAACACCGTAATTAATAGATCGGAATTTAGAATTACATGTTATTTCATATTTAGTAGTATTGTTAATTCTTGTTATTTGTGTAGTTTGTGTTCTGTTCGACTGTTTGTTGGTAGCAATTCATTTGCTTAGAATAATAGATAGTTATTATTACTAAGGTAAAGTAAACATGTTGACCACGGCCTACATATCCAAACCCAGAGTTAAAGATAATTACTAAAAGTAGTAACACAAATACTGTAGTGACTAAAAAAAACATTGAATGCCATCTTTTTTAAAATAAAATAAAAATATACAAAAAGTAAATATAACATGAAAAATATTTTAATGCAATTTTATGTCATTACAACATACCCAATTTTGTTTCATACACACGAATTCTAAAATATATATTATGACAAATTTATTATTGTTCTATATTTAGAGCCCATCCCTCCATTTTTTTTAATCAGACCAATGTACAGATTTTAATTTGCAATTTTATTTTACATACATTAACTTTTTACATATTTTTGACTGAGTCTATATAAACGCTACCTCAAGCTCGCCACTTGTTTGGTTTATATTTAGAATATATCAGACAAGGTACATACTTCTCCGCTTGGTACCCTGTGGGCGTTTACACGGTCCCGGTCAGTTTATTCATCCGTGATATAAATATATATACACGCTACGCCGGGTTCTTTATTTAGAAGAATTGTATTATATAAAAATAACAGTGACGTGATATATTGTTATACCTAGGAAAAACATATATCTCATGTACCTATATATAATCTAGCATATATTTTGGACTGTTTTATATTCCGGGTGGCGGAGGTCAACAAACAATAGTTTCGCATAAAACCATTCTAGCGCATCAACATATAAATAGGCTTTAATATTTATAATAGTCCCAATGCCATGCAGCATACACTTTTATTGTTGAAGTATGGAATTAAACCTCAGAAATGTATGTTAGGGTTTGATTTACGCGTTAAATATACCTATATTCTAAGAAGATATGTTTAATTTAAATTCGTTTTAAAATGAAAACAAAAACTATAGCACTGCAATGTAGAATGCAGCCAGCGTTTTCGATACATTTAATAAATATAATTTACTATTGAATAAATAATTTTCGTCCAAAGACTATTTAAGATTTTTTAAAATTATTTTTTTACTTTTATTATCAATAAATACAGATTAAATTAAATTCAAAGTATACTTGTTTGATTTTTAGGAGACTGCTGCATCGTTTGTAGTCTGCTCTCAGGGCGGTTGCGTAATGCGTTGATTTGATGATAATTGAAGCAGTGAAGAATAATGAAAATTCGTCTTTCTTCCCACCGTTTTATAACTGTATTAAATAAAGTAATAGCGAGTAATATGACATTTTGTTAAACACCATTAAACGTCATTAAATGTTTTGTAAAATAAGGCAACACTCACCAATATTATTTTTAATTTGTGTATTCATAATGCAACTTACAAGTATTATCATACAAACATACCATCACGTCTGTCTCCCTGTTAAGGGGTAGGCAGTGAGCAATGTGTGCCACACGATCTCTACATACATCTCTTCATACATTTACGCGCGCCTATTACGAAGACTACGTATTTATCCCTTTTTAAGTATTATCATAAAATTAATGAACCTTAAATTTGTATTTAAAATAAATACTATAATAAATTATTATATACTATAACTGTTTAGTAGAAATTTTTACGACCTACGCCAGAGAGTTTCACAAAAAAATCATTAGGGATTTTATATATTCCACAGGCAACCATTTCTTATTTGGAAAAGGAAACTAAATAAATTGGTTGACAAAATTTGGTACAATCGATCGTGACGTGAAAACTGAAACAGGGTCGCTCAAATTCTAGGGTTGCAAAAACTTCACTAATAAATCCATCCCGATTATGATCGAACATGACTAGAACTAGGATATTCTTTACTAGACTGACAATAAAAAAATATTAAAGGTTCTTTTAAATGGTAAATATTCTTATGATCGGATTAATAGTCATTGCTTAGCCTGAGCCATTGCTTAGAGCTGTCAAAATTTAGTTTTTTCTTACGCAGTTTAACAGTCCGAGGCATCGGCTAAGCATTAGCAATTGCTTAGCAACGACTATTAATGCGACCATTAAAGTAAAAAAGTATAAACGCTAAGTTGATTAGCAGTCCGGTCAAAATAGGCATTCAAGGTTACAAAAATTCTTATAAAACTGAAAAGTCGTACAAATTTTGAGAATACTATTATAAATTAATTGTTATATGAAAATCCACTTTAATCGCCAATCTGCTAAAAAAAATAAAGTTCAGAGTTTAAAATATGTTTTTTGGCATATTTTCGCCAAACAGTAAGTCTTATCTATAAAAAAAAATCTTAGACTTTAGTTCCTAAGAATTACCGTTTGTGAGATAATCCAAGGACCAAGTAGAAAGGAATCAATGTTGTATGTAGCCTTCTGAAAATAGACCGAAAACGAAACATGACCCTTTTCTGGTGACCCTTTTTAGTTTCTCCATCTATACTGGCGGTGGTTCTATATACATGGTAGAGTTGGTTAGACCTCAGACTTAAAAACACTAAAGTTTTAAGGTCTAAGCCTTAAAGGCCCACTAAAAAAAATTTCACCCTGTATATACCAGGTGCTCTATTATGATAGATTGAAAATTATTTGTGAAAAGTACGAAACAAAACGTAATCTAACTTGCGACGAAAAGGTCTTGTTGCCGTGAATTGGTTATTTAAAACTACCCGTTTTGTAACAACACCACCTCGAGAGAAAATGATGAAGTAGTCTCCTAAAACTGGTAAACCCATAGACTAAAAACGTTTTTGCATATTAAAGTCCTTTAGTTGCTGGTCACCCCCATCCAAGAATTATTATTTCAACTATAACAACTTTTATTATATACACATAAATATGAAGGCTTTGTACACGACTTAAAACCACTTTCGTATTCCGTAGTTATTAAATTATTCATTTATTTCTAACAAATTCTTATTGAAAATTCACAACATCATTTGTGAGACGGAATCCTGAATTAGGCATAAAGCCTGTGTCTTTGGTCTCCACTCCAAAAGTGGGGATGTCACTAAGCTAGTTTACTGACCTTGGGTGCCGACGATGTCCATATGTAGATGAGCCAGTCCAGTGGCGATCGACAGGGCCATCTTGACTAGTGTAATCGAGTCGATACTCCGACATGTGAGGAAATCAAACAGCGACCCGTTTTCGTGGTAGTCAGTTATCAACCATAACTGAGTCCAGGTTCCATTGTCTAGGGGACAAATAGGACACGATAGAGCAGTAGTTTTTAAAACAAAAATAAACTCTAAAATAAATATATAAAAACGAGCTCTTAATTAAATTAATATACGCAACAATAAAGCAATTGTCTATAAAGAAATGGAAAAATAAATCGCTTTTACGCTATTGTAATGTACTCGCTTTTACACGAATTTTATGATTTATTTATTTAGTTCTCCAACTATATGCACATAAAAAAACTATAATATAAAGTTAAATGTCACATTATTTACATGAGAATACGAAACAAAACAAATAACAAATTAGTAAATTAAGAACAGAAATAGATAATAATTAATTAATAACTATTTTAGCAACAAATTGTTAAATACCTATCTAATCAAGACAAAAGAAAAACTAAACAAATGATGACGTGATCAAGAGTTTAATCTATGACCTTACGAAGATTGCATTGAAATCGGTTCATTAGTTTATTTGCGAAACTACTACCGACAGACGGACTCACTTTCACATTTAAAAAGAATTTAGATTGAATAAGTTTATTCAAACGAGTCTTGGAATCGAGACTGTGATGTGCTAGCCGGAAGTTAAAGCCTACAAATTCATTTATTTGCTTAATTATACAGCCACCGTATAGTTGGTGACGCCATCGGCGGTGTTTTGGGGGTTCGATTCCCACTAATAGCAAACAACGTGTTTCTGCATAGTTTATCATGGTCTTTCATTGTCTCTCTCTATTCGACTATTCGAATTTCAGTTCAAATTTCAGCTGTTACCGTGATACTATCGTATGATTATTGAGAGCAGCCGTAGGATCAAAGGGAGTCACTGTTTAAAGCCCCCTAAATTATGTTATGCTTCATTTAAGTTTAACAACTCACTGAACTTAAGGCATTGTCTCCAGTCTATTGATAGTAACTTGTCTAATTGGTTAAGACTCAACCAGCTAGGACGAATTTATTAAAGTGCCCTCTGCTGAGTAACTTCTGAAGATTCTCAGAAGTTACGTACAGAGTCTAAAGGCCTCAGTGATATTATATTCGTAGATACGTATAATAGAATAATAAAAACCACATAACTTTAACAATACACGCTCAGCTTTATAAGTTCGCTGAACTAGGAATAAAACTACGCACTTATACAGTTTTGGAGTTTATGTCGGTAGAAGCAGCCGAACAGTATAGAATTTTACTGCTTTTTTACAGCGATTCCGCCCACTCCGGTGCTATATATTGCCCGTACGTGATGAACGACACAGAGCTAGAAACTTTTCAGGTAAACTATACGAGAAAAAGAATTCATAAATATTCAGAATTAAAATAAGGTAAAACAAGCATTAAAGAGGTGTAGGTATAGAATTTAAGTCAGTATTTCGGTCGTATAGCGCGATATTATAGTAAACAATTCATCTGCCTGTGGAAAATTGGTTGATCTACAGGTACCTTCATCTCTTTCCATTAAACAATTAAATATTTGTCTATCTTTAGGTGTAAATGAAACGGAATGAGAATGTTTGGTTTTGCACTTCATCAAGTCGTTCGAAAACCTGAGATCGCTGAAGAGAACAAGGAAATATTCGGGGCATATTCCTAGACATATAAGGAGCATTTGATCGCACAGCCTTTGAAGAGATCGATAGTGCCTCAAAAAAACACGGCATATAATCGTGTAGAATTGTGGTATCAAAACTACTCGAAGAGGAAATGATGATAAGTACAACCAAAGGCGGTCCACAGGAGTACTTTCTCCTCTACCGTAGAGCCTTATTGAACACTCAAATCTAACAAAACTAAACACTGATCTATATAACACTGTATGAAATGCCGACGACCTACTGGCAAACGGCAAATTTGTAGGTACAACAATTAGTGTAACACATAAGGCACTGGGAACTATTGAAGAATGGTGTAATTTTCAACATCTATCAATAAACCCGAGAAAACAAAACTTAACTAAACGAAACTTCAGCAATGCTGTTTACAAGAGAGACCAGAGGTTAGCAGGGCTGACCTCTTTGAAACTGTTCGGCTTTAACTACAATGGTCTACTTTATGTATGTTGGTTTATATGTATACAAACATACATAAACATATTTATTATTATTTATATTAGTTTTTTTAATTAAGCACCCGACTCTTCTTCGTACACAATCTTAAAGGTTAGTTGGTAGATAAGGCATTAAGTTCGCTTTTGTACATAACTTTTATTTGCTGTGCAATAAAGTGATTTAATAAATAATAATAAATAAAATGGTTTTATGAATATCGTATATAATATATACCTTCGTAATATAGCTTTCCGAGCGGAGCTGTGTGCAATAATAGTTCGAAGAATATCCTAGTGGACTCGCATTGAGAAACCATCAAAATTCACAGCTACAGCCAGGCGGAACATAAAGCTCGTATGAGATGTCAGTCCCAAAACCAATAAGATACGAAGGGTTTCGAATAAAAAGGAACCCTAATTATATTTATAAGAATGAATATCTCAAGAAAATAGTTTACTTGAAATTTGAAATAGTTATAAATCTTTATGAGCCACTAAAATAATAAAAAAGTAGTTCAGAAAAATAAGTAGTGGTATCAAAACAAAACTATCTAAAAAGTATACTTTTATATAAACCTCAACCACCCCCAATTATCTGTGACTTTTCGATTTTAGTTCTTAATTTACACCGAACAAGTGTATTATGTATACAGAATAAAATAAATACAAAATAAAACGTTCCTTTTGTTGGATTCAGAAGAGTAAATTAAACTTATATTTAAACGAAAAAAAATGTAGTTCTTCATATTTATCTATTTTCTGGAGTCTGACGTACTTTATTTCGCCGCAGCATTAAGGACGCTCGTAAATAGCGTACTTAACCTAACAAAAAGCGAGATCGTTAACTAGTTTATAGCTTAAAATAAAATAGTCACGAAGTACCTTTATTTGGTAACATTACTTAGCATTAAAATTTGTTTTACCTATAAACAAAAATATTACATTATATAAATAAATGCATCTACAAAATATGATTTGTAAATGAAAACTTAATTCCAATTTAAATAGAATAAATAATAGCTATTATTTTAATATTAAATGTTTATGAAACCTAAAGTTTTTATTTAAAAAAATCTTTGTACTAACAAATAATAAGAAAAGGATGTGGGAAAAAATCCCTATGGCCTGAATACCCAGAGACATCCTAAGCGATCTCTGGCGCCAACAGCACCTGTCATAATACATGTATTTATTAAAGATTAGTTTTAGTCAAAGGCTTTATATTAAATCTAATAAAATTGTATTTATCTGATTTGGTATTTATTTTTTTAATGCTGATATGGCCTCTAAATAGGCCACATATAGCTGTTATATACAGGTGTTATAAGTCTCTTGTGTAAGTATTAAATATAAATTTAATATCGTCTTTTTAATGAATAAATAACTTACTTCAAACGTTGTAAATATAACAGAAAATATGCCTAAATAATGTTAAGTATGGCAATAATATAAAAATATATCTCAGAATATCATCTCTCACCAATTTGTTAAATATTTTGCCTTTATCGTGTGAGAGGCCTACAATTTAAATTAAGGTTGAGTCAGGTACCTACACGTATATAAAGTGTTAAGGGATAAATATTGGATCCAATAATATTTTATTATTACATGAAATGTGAGCACCTTCATATCAAAGGGAATTTTTGATAGTACCTACGGAAAAAAGTTCAAAGAAAACCTTTTTTCATCTCAGAAAAGATTTTTACAAGAATTGAAATGAACGAAAATTTCATATTTTTGTATCTTTTTTTTCGGAATATTATTATGCTGTAAATAACTATTAAATATTTTTTCTAAATCCATTTTTTCACGACAGTAATCTTACTAAGTGAGGTATGGAGTAAGGTAAGTAGGTACATGATACTTTATTCAAATGTTCATTATAAAAATACTCTAACTCTCAAATTATCAAAACCGCCTCCGTGGCTTAGTGTTTACGCCCATTGGCGTTTCATCGTGAGATCGTGGGTTCGAATCCCTCTCATAGCAAATAATATTAGTACGTTTTCTGTACAGGCACCGTGATGGTATTTATATTATTTTTTACGTTTTTCTGTACAGCTTGTCATAGTCTTGAGTATTTATAAAATAGAATATGCATTACTATCGCGTTTCCTGGTATACATAGTACAAGCCTAATTTGTAACCTGAAAAATCTGCGTACGAGACCGCCTATCGCCTTAGGTACCCCTAGTGGTGTTTAAGGCACACAGGAAGGCCTGAGGTAATATTGGCGGTTGCGTTGCTGCGTAGTCAGTAGCCGAATAAGGTTAAAATCGGTTAATCGAAGATTTCTCCCATGCTTCAACTTTACGTTACGAATCTCTGTGTTCTCGTCATTGTTCATTTCGCAACCACACCCTGAAAGGAGACTTCCACCTCGACAATAAATCAATGCTGCCTTAAACCGGTAAACCCACAGAATAAAACTGAAACATGAAATTTAAAAGAGTTCTAGAGGTGATGGCCGATTTTGATCGACATAAAACCAAAATAATACCCCTAGAATACGAATATCCATCACGCCGATCCTTACCGATAAAAATCGAAGTTAGCACATATATTGGAAGGTAATTAAAAAAATATCAAAGAAATATTTTATCATCGTCCTAGAAACTTGAGGAAAGTGCTGTACGTACCTAAGTGTTAATTAGGGCCCGTAATTAAATTTTCCTTCACTTTGCGCCAGACTTAAAATGATTAAAATAATAGAAATTAAATGCGTTTTTAAGGAATATTTACTGATTAAGTAGTTATATTTCTTAAGAAATATCAATTAGCTTCTTTAAATATTGTTAGACGTAAAATTACTCTGGTCTTTATTTTTTTTTATTGGAGGACGTTAAGTGACTTTGTTTCTACCTCACGGCTAGCAGATCTACAGTCCATAAATGAGTTCGATTAATACATTGCTGTTTAACAGCAAAGATCATTCCCATTATGCCGTATAAATAAAGCGGTTACGAAACGGGCGGCATCAAAATCGAATTTCTTTACATTCATACTTTTAATATCTTTGATAAAGAAATAATAGATTTTTTTTCACAGGAATTAGTTTATTCATTTTTTTTGTTTTATTCTCTAGAACCCCAAAAAAAACTCAAACCTAGCTACGCCCGTGTCGCACCCTAAAAGAGACTACCACCTCAAAAATAAATCAATACAGTAGTCTCCTGAATCGACCTTCAAAAAGTTTTAAGTGTAAATATCTAATTGAAATGAGTAAAATTGAACCTTAGTGCAAAGACATAGAGTAGAGTAGTATATTATTTTTACATAAATATGCAGAAACAAATGTTTGAGTTGCACCCTCGTGCCTAATAACGCGGTTACTAAACAGCCGGAAAAATAAATAATTGCGCGACGAAGGTAAATATACTTAAATTTTATTTCGAAGAAAACCTGAACAAAATCTCAGAAAAGGGCAAATTGATATATTTCTCAATAAAACGACATCTTTGATGTTTTTTTTTTTTAATATTTTATAATATTCACTTTTATGTAATTTTCAAAGGTTTCCTAATGTTGTATACATTGTAGGTATTTTAGCTACATTTGTAAACTAATATACGTGGTGAACGAGTTGGTTAGACCTTAGACTTAAAAACACTTAGGACCCTGGTTCAAACCCCGGTGTGTACCAATGAGTTTTTAATCTAAAAATATATGTACATTTGTTTAGCAACAACACTATAGTGCCTCGGAGAGCACGTTAAGTTGTCGGTCCCAGTTTTACAATACCAACTTGTGAAAATGTTTATAGATGGGTTATTGAGTTTTTTTTAAATCTGAATCCAAGGGTAGATAAATGAATTTGTAACAAATGTTTTTGACCGGTTTACTACAATTTGGAAATAGGATATTATAAAAGTAATCGAAGGCGGGAAGAAATTAGCGAAGCCAGGTCATAAAAATATATAAATAAGAATAACACAGTATTTGAACCGTTATTATATTTATAATGTTATTTTTTCTGCAGAAGTCTGTACAACAATGATTTTTTTTTTCTTCATAGAGATAGTAATCTAAATATTTAGTTAAAATTGCATAACATCCCTAATGTGAGATTAGCGTGGTTAGATTTGGGAACAACAATTGATTTAGTTTCGAAATTCACGAAATATCCTTCGTGGTATTTTGCGGGAGATTATGGGAATAGAGAAAACTAGTCTTCAACGATTTGTTCCAATAACGTTTAGGCGTCTAATGTAGCTACTATAATGTTTTAAGATAAAATCGATAGAAACAAATTAAATTTTGTTATCTATTACTCATTTTTTCGCTTTTAATTGTTATAATTATTTCAATGCTTACATTTGTCGCTATCCCTAGATAAATATATTAGTTTTTATAATTTGTAATGGTTTGGTTACTAGTAGGAATGTATTTTAATGTTTTAAATTTCTACTTAATAATTTATCTCTTTTTTGTATTTATTGTATAATCAAGTAAGAAATAAGATTTGTTGACTTAAAAATATTTTGCGTTCAATATAACAACATCTTGTATTTCTCTCCTTTAATGTGTTTACAAAGCGTTAAGTCTTGTTCATTTCTGTAAAGTTTTGCGTATTAACACTAAACAGCAAGCAAGAATAACGACATAGCACACAGTCAGGGGTCAATATGTTAAATAATAACGAGCAATTTTACGAACATCTAAGTACTGTTAAGCTGCAAAGTGCAAACGGACGCTTTATGACTGGTAGTGGACTTGTGGTTTATGCAATAATGAATTTTCACATTAAAGTTCGTAATAAAAATAATTTATTCTATAAAATATTATTATTACGGCGGGCTTAATGCCGGCATTAAGCCCGCCGCTGTTATTAATTTGTACTAAAATTTCTTCTTCCATGAATAGAATTTAATTTTAATTAGTATTTTCCCTTAGGAGTTGTATGAAACCCTAAAATTGTAAAACTTTTTAAGGGCTTAAGGTATTCACGACGAGCGGGGCTTTGTGAAGCGACTCATACGGCGTGAATAAGGGGGAGGGGATCAGTTTGATACTTCACATCGTCCTATTTCTGTTACATTTCTCCTCGTCTATGTTCCTTTAAGATACGTAAACCACATAAGTAAATAACGTATTAGAATTAAAACCGTTACGTTATTTAGGAAAAAGGGGTTATTTCATTCAATTTATGTTGAATTTCTGCCTTTTAAGGGCTCTGTAGTCGACTTGACGCCGGAAAAAAACTAACTTCCAATTACATTACAACTTGGCTGTTTAGTCGTAGTTAAATTATTTTTTTAAGTTCGTAATTGTACAGAAAAATCTTACTGTTGTGGGTAATAAATATGTTTGTATTATAATTTAAGAAAGTTTAAAAAAAAAATCCAATACAGAAAGACTAATATTACAATGACCGACAAAAATATTATTTTAATTCTGCGACAAAAAATAATCGATTATTACTGTAACAGTCCATCTGTCTATCTGTCTTACTATAAGTTTTAGAAATTGGATATTTTTAGATGATGTTCGCTCATTTTTATCCAAAAGGATTAAGTTAAAATTATTTAGTGGCACAGATGAAAATAAAAAAAAAGTAATTTATTTAGATATATAAAGCTATAAATGTGCTTATATAATATATTATTATAATTGGAATTATTACCTATATCAAAATATAGGGGGTATCGTACCATATCCAAATTTAGTATATAGATTCTATGTTTTTACATCATAAGGTTTTATTTCTATTAGTCAAATAACAAAGCCCGAAGGCTTTATTATATTCATTTTAAGAAAGGAAACATAAAAATACAACCAACGAATCTGTATTCTATACAGTAGTATCCCAAAGTCTGCAAGATGTAAAGTATTGCTAACTCAACGCGATGTATTTATTTATAAAACAAAGTCGGCGCTACAATGCGGCTGGGCGGTTTCTCTCCCTGACGAAACACATGAATATTTCAAGAATAAATTACATATATGAAAAATCTTTTCATGTTTTAAAAATAACAAAGCTTTGTTCATTCGTATCAACAGACTTCAATTTTGTTTTATGACGTAAACTATTCTTGAGTGGTATAAAGTGATGGGGTTTTATTCCCTCCTCGACACAACCGATGAAATTCTGAGTATACACCAAACAAGTGGTCAATAACAACCCACTTATAATTCATCATTGTATAATTAATTCAAGTGTTTATTATAAAGTATAAATAATATAAGATTTACCATTTAAATACCTATTTATAGTCCAAGAATAATCCTCCTAGGACTAGTCGCTGTATCTGGAGGTCGTGGATTGGATTCCCACTCATGGAAAATAATATTAGTAAGTACGTTTATTCATATATTTTGTCATGGTCTGGACGTTTCCGGTACACATAGTAGGTACAGGCCTATAGCTTAGTTTGTGCCATATGTGTTAGACACATATGTGCCCAACCACCAATAACGATACTAATAAATATATATATTATATTTCATAAACGTTCAGACCATGACAAAATGTATAGAAAAACGTACTTCCTAATTATTTTTTTATGAATGGGAATCGAACCCACAACCTCCAAATATAACACCAAAAGCGCAAATACTAAAACTAGGAGGCGATCATAATTAAAAAAAAATATTCTTATAAAATAATATCTATTAAACACAGTAGCTAACTGAAAGAGATACATCGTAGCCTTAAGTCAAAGACTACAGAAAGAAAGAAATAAAAATATATTTCTCCAATCTTTCTGTTTTGTTGAGTTTTAAAGGGCCAAAAGAAGAGACCCTTATTAATTCTATGATTTTATGAACTTGTAATATAACGCTGTAATATCACCAAATTAATGATCCTTGAGCTAATTCTTTGAATTCATAATAACAGTGATTTCTTTAGAAAAAAAGTAATTAAAAGGTTTTAAACAAACATATAGAATATATTTAATTTTGTATACATGGCGCATTGGAAAGGATGTACTTTGGTCTAATATGAGGATCTGCTGATCAAACCGAACAACGCAAATGAAAAAAAAATTTTGGTTTCCCATACAAATTGCTCATATTAATATTACTAGTTTGTATGGAGAAGGCAGTATTTTTTTTCATTTGCGACACAAAATTCTAGGGCAAAAGTTGTTCGATTTGATCAGCAGAACCTCGTATTAGCCCAAAGTACATCTTTTCAAAGTCATTCAAGTCTGTACATTCAAATATATATATAAGTTCATTTGTTTGACAACACAACTTTATACACTATCCCAGTTTCACTATACCAACTTGTGTAACTGTTTATAGATGGGTTGAATCTATTGAAACACCGCGATGAAATGGCCATTTGTTCGGTATAGGCCCAGAATACCTTCGGTTACGACGAGGTGGGAATAAATTATAGTAAAGGTTACCATGAGACGGTATCCGTAATGGTACATAACATTTGAATATATAGAGTTCAACGTAAGTTCTAAGCAACGCATGAATATTTTACATAACACCCGACGCGCCCAAATTCTACGAAAAAAATGCTCCGCCTAACAAAAGCTATGTCGTTGGTGTTATTAGGGAGTTTATTGATCCCGTTTTACACATTTGCTTTGTTAGCGTTACGTACCTAATAGAGTATTTACATTTGTTTTCTTTCATTTGCTGATGGAAAAAATAGTATACTGGGTGGAACATCAAGATAAAAGAAAATTTTCTTAGCAAGTAAAATACTAATCCTATTTTTAAAGTTAGGATTTGTGTTTTACCTCTTTTTTACACAGATAAAAAAAAGAAATATTTCAGAGGCAATTTTTACAAAATAAAATGTTTTAATTCGTTTTTCTAGAGAATATGGGCCAGGATTTTTGAACTTCCAGAAATTGGAAATAATAACTGGCGTATTTATTTTATATTTTTAATTACAATTAATTGTTATAAATATGTTGAGTCAACTCAAAATTATTATAAATATCTATGGGGTCAACTGAGGCCGAAGCGTGCAATTTTTTTGCGTGATCAAATATAACACGCAAAAAAATAAAATTCCTATTAATTCGAAAATTAATGAGGTTTTCATTTTGAGATTTCTATGAGTTACAAGGTTAGTTACCCAAATAGGTTTTCTTGTTTATCTACCGATTTTGGTACAAAACCATATTAATATTCCACCCTGTTGTGTATATTGTTGTCATAAAAAAATACTGGGAATTCATAATGAACCTTGACAATACATTTTTTTATTCAATATAGAAAGGATCTTAATTTAATTAGACAAACAGGGCTAATATATTAGTATACAATTATTTATTACCCAAAAGCTTAATACTATTGTACATATGCGAACTTAATGCCTCCGGCATTAACTACCAGCTAACCTTTGGCAGATTGACCAATAACAAACCACTTAACCTACCTAACCACCTAGTAACTATGGTTGGTTGGTTATGTAGTGTATGTTCAATTGATTCTAGTTTTTCATATAATAACGACAAATATTTCCCTGGTGACCAGTGTCGTGTGGAGCGAAAATAATAACCTATCTAACGCATATTTACTCTGTTTACAATTCAAGTACCGTCTGACTCTCTCATTAATTATTTTGTGATGTGATATTTGGTGGAAGGAGACAAGACATACTTGAATGAGTATTGAGTTTAAGCAGCATGCTCCGATCAACAATATCACTGTATGTATAAATGCCGTCATAACACCTAATAGGCTGCAGATTTTATTTGATATAAGGGTGTATACTTAAAAATAAAGGGCCACGATGTATACCAAATTTTAATAACTTTTAATGTTTGTTAAATATATATTTATTTATTAATATAGGCTAATCTACATCATATTTACATATTAACTTATTTATATATATTTTCTTAATCTATACTAATATAATAAAGAGGAAAGATTTGTATTTTTGTATGTTTGTAATGAATAAACTCAAAAACTACTGGACCGATTGCAATAATTTTTTCACCATTAGAAAGCTGCATTATTCAGAAGTAACATCGGCTATATAATATCACGCTAGGTCCTATAGTTGTGGAGCAGTAACCAAAAATGTTTTAAAAACGGGGGAAAAGTATCGTTTCTGAGGCCTTCCGTGGCGTGCGCTGAGCATATAGTTAAAGTTATACAAACCTGTGCGAAGCCGGGACGGGCCGCTAGTTGTTTATATAAATATGGTATTTACAGAGAAGCACTAACATTATAAAAATCATTAAATCTGTATTAATACCTAATTAATTATATAATTCACTAGCGGCCCGTCCCGGCTTCGCACAGGTTTGTATAACTTTAACTATATGCTCAGCGCACGCCACGGAAGGCCTCAGAAACGATACTTTTCCCCCGTTTTTAAAACATTTTTGGTTACTGCTCCACAACTATAGGACCTAGCGTGATATTATATAGCCTATGTTACTTCTGAATAATGCAGCTTTCTAATGGTGAAAAAATTATTGCAATCGGTCCAGTAGTTTTTGAGTTTATTCATTACAAACATACAAAAATACAAATCTTTCCTCTTTATTATATTATTAGTATAGATTTCTATACCTATTATTCATTTATTTTACATATTATTTATAATCTATTTTATATACATATTATTATTATGATTATAAGTATATATCGACATACATTAAAAAAAAGTAAACATATGTATTCCAAAAACAAGCAAGTGAAACTACTTAACTATGTTAAATAAAGGCAATAAATTAAGACATAATTCTAATATTAGAATAACGGGTTAAACTTCCCCGTTCAGTACTATGGGGCACTGTAAATAACGCAATAATATTTCAAAAACAAACACCTAGCATTTTAAATTATACTTTAACATTTAGAACACAAAGTTGACTTTGGAACGTATTTTTATCTGTAGTAAAACGAGATGAGTTATATTCTGTCTACAAGCGTGTGTAAATTGCGAAAGCATCCAACCGGCCGACACACCCGGTTCCCATAGCAACGTATACCTAAATGTTTTAGCAGGGTTTTGTTTGTTTTCCGAAACTCACAATTTACGGGATGTAAAAGTATTATTCTAAATACAAGAGAGAAGGATCTCTCCTCACAAAACAAAAATAACTGGCGGCAGACTGAAAAATATTACACATTCGACCCAAATGTATACTTGGTTTATTTATATCTTTTCACGAAGATCCCTATTTATATTTCCTCTTAATTGTTGTAGGTTTATTATTTCTAGCATAATATAGGTACGATATAAATATAATATATTCTATATATAAATAGGATATTATAATTTTTATTGTCTTCGTTAAATCAGCAAATAATTAAAACCATCGTTCCCATAAGACCCCATATCATGGGCGTTCGCAGAATAGAGCAAGAGGATGACGAGTTTTTTTTCTACAATTGTCTAGGTTACAGACATACAATAGTATGAATCTGTAACCTAGAAAAGTATAGGTACTGTAACAAGTAAGTACTAACCTAAAAAAATTACCTACTTTAACAAGTAAGTACTAACCTAGAAAAGTACCTACTTTAACAATTAAGTACTAACTTAGTAACGTACCTACTTTAACAAGTAAGTACTAATCTAGAAAAATTACCTACTTTAACAAACAAGTGTTAACATAGAATAGTACCTACTGTAAAAAGTAAGTACTAACCTAGAAAGTACCTACTGTAACAAGTAAGTACTAACCTAAAAAAGTACCTACTGTAACAAGTAAGTACTAACCTAGAAATGTACCTACTTTAACAAGTAAGTACAAACCTAGAAAAGTACCTACTGTAACAAGTAAGTACTAATCTAGAAATGTACCTACTTTAACAAGTACTAACCTAGAAAAGTACCTACTGTAACAAGTAAGTACTAACCTAGAAAAGTAATTATATACATACCAGGTATCTATTACAATAGCATTATAGGCCGCTCATCCCTATAGTTCCAAAAAATATTTTAAACTACACCCGTAAATGCTATTGTTTTGAAAATAGCTCATATTTTTTTACTATTGGAGTGTTAGTTAAATTTATCTAGCTCTATCTCAATAGATAGTGACGCCCTTGCCTCGAATGACTATTTAAATATTGCAAAACCACCCGCTCTTTTCAAAGTTAAGTATAAATTTAAACTGTAAGCTAACTTCTCGAAAATCACGCCAAATTGCTAGGCCGGAAAGCCCCAGGGTATATTATTCCCAACTCCGCATCTCCGACGGTATTTTATAAATCTACCCCGAACAAGTAGCGAGCTCGTTGCGGTGTTAATAATTAAACATGGCTACATATAAAAAGCTCCACAAGTTGGTATGAGGCAAACTGGGACTGACAAATTATCGTGTTCTCCGATGCATTATACCTGGTGTTGTCTAATTAAAAACTCATTGGTTGTGTCCACATTATTTTAGCGCCAATAATTTTGAATTAATGTGAGAAAACTTTTTTAACAAAACTTTAGATGTGATGGAAAACTCATTGTACCATCACGGGTGCCTTAGGTGCCCGGGATCGCCTAGACGACCTCAAGATACCCAGCGACAGGAATTTATGCCCACCTCGTCTTAACCGATGATATTCGGAGTCTATACCGAACAATTAGTCCGCTCGTCGCGGTGTTTTGGTTGGACTTAAATAAAATTTCACAAGTTGTTATAATTAAACTAGGACCGAAAGCTTAATGTGCTCTGTGAGGCACTACAGTGGTTCAAACAAATGTGCATTGCTTATATTATTAAAAACTCTTTGGGACATGTTAAGTCTGAGATTTAACTAACTCGGCTACCACTTTTTTTTTATTGGAGCACGACATGTGACCTTGTATCTACCTGGTGGTAAGCATACCTACAAAGTCCATGAATGTGGTCAATCAATAATTGTTCTTAAACGATATTGATTGCTCCCACTATGCCGGCTACCACGTAAATTAACTCATTGACAGTCTTTAAGATATCCAAACGATTAAGATTGCCATTATATCGTGATTGAAGTTAAACGCGTAGTAGAATGCCATTTCATGATAACATATTAGCTTACAACAATGAACTAGAATTTGCGTTATTGAATATCTTTATTAATAAGGGCTTTATTTCTCGTTAACAGTGGCATGTTTTCTACTTCTGTAGTTGACATAACGAATGAATCTTATTTAAGTCAACAAAAGAAAATCGTTATTGTTTCCGAATCGAGACGCTCATTGCTTATACAACCCTAACTGGCGATGAATAAACATTTTACAAGAATGACACAGTTCTAAGTGAGTAGGGTATAAAGAATATCACAACACGATCCCAATATATTCTTTATATTACACATAATATATATTTTATTTCTATAATTCAATAATCATATACTTAATATTATTGAAAATATTTCAATTAGATATTTTTATTTTCAATGGATTATTAGATTATTGACCGACGTAAACAAATTAAATATATTAAAAAAAAAATAGGTATAGAATATTTATATTGTAATAATTTTATTACTAAACTATAAACAATAATACTTTAGACATAAACTTTAAACATCAACATAAATTATTACTCTACGCCAGAGTTCTATAACTCTATGCCCTACGCGTACTTGCTTTTTAAACATTGCAAAACCTATAACAAAGAAAAAAGTAATTTTCATGTTAAAATGGAAACTAATACCAAATAGATAATTTTGTATGTATTCAAAAAATATTAAAAAATTAACTACTTACGTATCCCAATTAAAAAATAAATCAAAATGTATGTATGGTAATTGTATTGTTTATATTTATTATTTGATATGACTATTCTGTAAGTAAATAAAGAAAAAAAAACGGAATATGTTTATTATTTTTTTAACTCAAATATGAATTAATTAATCACTAATAAATTGTATTTTACTAATTTATAATAATCTTATTTAATTTAAAGCATTATTTTTCGTCTTTTTTTTCAATTATTTCTTCACAGATTTCTATAGTAATTTCATTGGCAGTTGTTCAAGCCATAATGTCCCTTTCAGACAAACCAAAGCGTGACTTGCCTAAAAAAATAACTATAGCATTAATTAACTTACAATGAACTACTGCATCGATTTATTGTCGAGGTGGTAGTCTTGTTCTTGGTGTAGTTACGAAACAGGCGATTAATTTGACGATAAAGCAGCGAGGATTTTAAAATAGACTCGTAATGCAATTACATATTTGTCGCCGCCATTTCCTAACCGCCGGTAATCATTAAGCCGGCATAGTGGGAGCGATCAATATTTGTTAAACAAAACAACAATGTATAAATCGCCCCATTCCAAGGCTTTGTAGATCGACATGTGGCTTTGTATCAGGTTACAAAAAACTATCTTCTATACCCAATTAAATTTGATCTAGACATGTTCCTAAATACATATGGTGTAATATGCAACATATTTCCGAATATACGCAAAATCCACTTCGTTCCACGATAGCATAATGTTTATTTTAAACACTACTTAATAAAAATACCGTTGTTATATCAAAAAATCCTTGGTAAACACAAAATGAATTTATTTATGGACCGCTTAAAATTAAATTAGAGCCTTAAATAAATTTCTATAAATTTACAGAGCACAACCACGAGCTAAATGTTTATTTTGTAAGAAACCTTTAATCGATATTAATGGATATTTACAATCAGACCCTAAGTGGTGGGGCGGATGACAGAGTGTAAATTTGTTTAGCTTTTTTTCACAGTCCAAAATGAAAACGGTTTCGCAACTGGAAAAGTTTTTTGATTTGATCTATAGAACCTCATATTAGTTAGCTCAAAGTACAACCTTTCAAAGTCACCATGTATATCCACTTATACTTACATATATTTATATTATACAGGTCCCTAATTGGGTAAATACTAATTGCACTTGGCCGCTTTTTATTAGGGGAGGGGAACAAACATTTGCATAACGAGTATTGGTCCTTGGAAATTAACTGAGTCCAAAACACCATTAAAATTGACATAAAAATAAATATTGTTTTAATTTGCTTTTAACGTGAAAGTAATAAAAGCGTATTGATTTCCCAGAAAATGATATTAACTAAAGTGTAGGTAATGAAGAGGAAAAATAAAACAAGATAAATAATAAAGGAAACGAATCAGTCACCAATTAATTGATGTGTATATCCTTTCCTTTATTTAGTGTATTTTCCCCATAATTACCACCTTTTATAAAATACGCAATGCGGATGAGAAAAATAATCATTAATCGACTAGTGTTTTTTTTTCTCTTAGTAAATACGTAGTTAGGTAACTAACTGGTATAATCCGTCTCTAGTCCCGAATAATACGTATTGCGGTTGAGTTCCCTCACTGGGTTAATTCCTCTCTTAGAAAATACCTTGTGTTTTCTTTAGTGATTTCGTACGTAATTGCGCTATCACTACATATTTTTAATTAATTTTTCATTAATACACGTATTTTTCTTAAATATTTGTTTATGAATATAAATTTTATTTTATGTTCGAAAGTTCAAATTGAAAAATGATTTTAGTGTAGGATAGCTGTATTGGAAGGCTATATAGCATCACGCTACCACCAATATGTGCGGCGCATCATTAATGAAAAATGGGGGGGAATAAATCCTTTTGAGAGCTTCCATTGCGTGCGATGCGTAAACGGAAGAATTTGCGCCGGTCAACTAGTATTTGATTTAGATAGAGCGCATTCAACGAGAGAAAGTTTAAGTTGACATAATTATAATTAACTAGCTACCTGTCTACTGTGTTCTAGTAGTTATAATTTTCATGAATTTGTCGATGTAAATTGTCAGGATGTCCAGGAGAATATAAAAATTTAACACCGTTATATGATTATTCAAATATATTTAAACACTATTTTTAGGTATCGAGGTGGCAAACAGAGACATGTAACTTTTTCTTGAAATACAAAGGGTATATTTTAAGGGGATTAGACCAAAGGGTTGTTTCCCCTTTCGGAGGTCAGACAGAATTCACCCTTATAAAAATAAAAGGCCAGTTAACCACGTTTTATGGGCCGGTTGAGCGTAGCCGTTAGCTAAAAATGTTTACAAAAAGAAAGAGATTATTTTGAATTGCTTCAATTTAACGTTATTCAAAGAAAAGTACACTTACAATTATTAGTTTTCTCGACTAGCAAATAACGTAAAAACTGTAGTAAGGTACCACATTAACTGTAGTACATTCATATTTTATTTTTTACTAACACAACTTCCTGTGCTTGTGTTTATTATCTATCTTTATATTAAAAAAAGACGCGAGAAATAAGTAATTAAAGCGGGAAAAATCGGCAGCCTTATTGGGACTATTCCGGACAGTTCTTTAAGAATATATTTTTTATTTAGTTTTATTTACGTTTTTCTGTACAGTTTGTCATGGTCTGGGTGTTTATAAAATATAATATGTATTATATCGTTGTTTCTGGTACACATAGTACAAGCCATAGTTTGTGACCAGAGCAATATGGGTGTAATATGTATCATCACGGGTGCCTTATGGCGCCCGAGACCGCCTAGACGGCCCCAGGGTACCCAGCGGAGGGGTTTAATCCCACCTCGTCGTAGCCTAGACGATGGTATGAGTCTACACCGAACAAGTGGCTAGCTCGTCGCGATATTTTGAATAGACTCAATAAGCCATCTATAAACAGTTTCACAAGTTGGCATAGTGAAACCGGGACCGATAGCTTTACGTGCTCTCCGAGGCACTATAGTGGTGTTGTCAAACAAATGTACATATTTTTTTTTATTTAAAAACTCTTTGGTACACACCGGGATTCGAACCAGGGACCTAAGTGTTTTTAAGTTCAAGGTCTAACCAACTAGGCCACCACGTATATATAAAATATAACGTCACTGGTGGGTGAGATTCTAATTTAATTTAAAAAAAAAATTATAAAGTAAAAAAACAGTTATTATATTTTTTGTCTGTTTGCAAGTTTGTCGGTCTGTTTGTTTGTAAATATGCGCATCACGTAAGGCCACAGTGCATTGGATGCTAAATCGAATTTCTAAAAAATAAGAAGCTATATTTGGAGTAACATTTCATTAAAATAGTTTATAAAATAATAATAATAAGTTATTTTTTATTTAGTAGAAATCTCATAACGCCACGTAGAGTAACGTTTTTGTTTATAATAAGTAGCATGCACACGAAGTTATCAGCTAGTAAACAATAAAACCGCGCCAATCAATCCAATATTTGGACAAATTGTTTAAATATAATGTATTGTCCAATCCAATATTTGGCTTCAAAAATATAAAATAATATATAAAATGACCAAGAGTCATTTTATATATCAGAACGTCTACTATCGCATATCGGGGTTTTCATCAGAATGATATACGAGTATTACGATAAACTTTTACTTTCACAATATGCTATTTGGACAAATCGTTTATAAAATAATATAATTTGGCTATAAAAAAATATTTATGATAATCTTGGTCATGTGCAATATAAGGGCGTCTACTATCGCATATCGGGCTTTTCATTAGAATGAAAAAATAAAGATAAAGTATTTTATTCCCATTATTATAGTATATATGCTATTTGGTCAAATCGTGTATAGAATAATGTATGTTATTTGGCTATAAAAAATCAATAATTTATTTATAATAATCTTATTCATGTCCAATATAAGAACGTCTACTATCATATATCGGGCTTTTGGATCAATCGTTTATAAAATAATTTATGTTATTTGGCTATAAAAAATCAATAATTTATTTATAATAATCTTATTCATGTCCAATATAAGAACGTCTACTATCATATATCGGGCTTTTGGATCAATCGTTTATAAAATAATTTATGTTATTTGGCTATAAAAAATCAATAATTGATTTATAATAATCTTATTCATGTCCAATATAAGAACGTCTACTATCATATATCGGGCTTTTGGATCAATCGTTTATAAAATAATTTATGTTATTTGGCTATAAAAAATCAATAATTTATTTATAATAATCTTATTCATGTCCAATATAAGAACGTCTACTATCATATATCGGGCTTTTGGATCAATCGTTTATAAAATAATTTATGTTATTTGGCTATAAAAAATCAATAATTTATTTATAATTATCTTATTCATGTCCAATATAAGAACGTCTACTATTATATATCGAGTTTTTTGGATCAATCGTTTATAAAATAATTTATGTTATTTGGCTAAGGAAAAATCAATAATTTATTTATGAAAATTATGTAGTAGATGTTCAAAAGGATGTATTATTCTCATATAACGGGCTTTATATCAGAATTTAATCTGAAAAATGCCTCATGTATGATGACATTTTCTGTACAGTTTGTCATGGTCTGGGTGTTTATCAAATATAATATGTATTATATCGTTGCTTCTGGTATACATAATACAAGCCTATAGCTTAGTTTGTGACCTGAGCAATATGTGTAATTTTTTCTACATCTTATTATTAATTAAAAAAATTGGCGGATGGACCCATGAATAGGCTATAGAACAATAATCTAGCATTTTTAGAATCGTGTCCGTTTGTACGGGCTAATCTAATTATGTAAATATTTGAAATACAAATGGGATAACACAAAAGGCTAAAAGAAGGTCTAAAATAATAAACGTAATCTAAAATCCAGTCTTGTTGCGAGTAATATTTTGTGTTTTGTAAAGTTTGTTAATGTGTATTTTAAAGATTTGTGCTGAACAAAATTAAACAGTTTCATTTGTAAAAACATTCATTGTGAAGTTATTTATAACTGTCAACTGTTGTCTAATAGTGTTTGCGATTATTTTGGTATAGGTCTTTAGTATTATTCTCACAACATGGCTGACAACGTATAGACAGACCATAGATCGAGAATATTGTATTCTACTGTCTATAAGACAAAGATACTCTCATATAATAGTATCACGGTAGCATATGCGTATGTTACAGTTAATAAACACATTAAAATATATAAATGACTAGCTTTTATCTATCATATAAATAATTTAAACTTCATCATATTATTATTATTAAACTTGTATTTTTTATCTATAACTCTAAAAACTAGACATTACATTCATTCTCTCCTTCGTCTACCTACCCTAATGGTATTCTGAATCTACACCGAAACGTGACGATTTCATCGCAGTTTTTATCTATAGTCATACAAACAGTTCCACAAGTCAGTATAAGAGACCGTAAGAGTAGTTATATAGACAGAGTTATACTGAGACCGACAGAACGTCGTTCCCAATGCATTTAAAGTAACCCTTTGCTAAAAAAATATTTATCACACATTTATTAATAATTGATGAAATTATAATTATGTCGGGGCATACCCAGATTATTTGAAAATCGATCATAGAATACTAATAATAGGTAAGATATTGCCTCCAACGTCATTGCTCGTTATTGTATATAATTTCCTTCTGTCCTAAACTTTAAGTGTAAACTTTAATTTTTAATCCTTTGGAGACCAAAGGATTAAAAATTAAAGTTTACTAAAATGTATGTACATAAGTATGACATCTC
Source organism: Monopis laevigella (assembly GCA_947458855.1). NCBI lineage: Eukaryota > Metazoa > Arthropoda > Insecta > Lepidoptera > Tineidae > Monopis > Monopis laevigella. Next base: position 34,778,081 of record OX381576.1, on the reverse strand, counting down.
CACTTAATCCAATTAATTACTTACATGCATTTTTAAGTCTGTATTCCTAAGTTCCACACACAACATCAATCACATATACATACCATCATCGCACAAACACTACATTGTATTTACATACACTCACACACAAAACTTTTATTTAAAAGTAAACAGTGACATTTTATAGTATTAAACTATGTATAGTGTGATTTTATCTTAAAATAGCCAAAAACTTAAAAAATATAAACTTTATACCCCACAAATTAAAATTACAATTCCTACACACTGCATTTATCACATATACATACCATCATCACACAAACACACACACACACACAAACATACACACATCCACAAACATCACACATAAAATATATGTATAAGTTAACAGTGAAATGTTATAGTATTGAACTTTGTAAACTTAAATGTATACTGTGATTATATCTTGAAAGATGTCTAAAATTTAAAAATAGAATCTTAACAACAATTTCTACAGACAACATTAATTACATATACATACCATCTTGTATTCAGAGCCGTTAAATAAATACATACCATCATCACATACATACACACACACACACACACAACCATCATACAAAAATATATTTATAAGGAAAGAGTAATAAAATGTTATGATATTTTACTTTGTAAACTTAAATGTATACTTTGATTTTATCCTGAAAGTTGTCTAAAATTTTTAAATAGAATCTTTACCCCGCAATAGTAACACTATATTAAATTACGAGAGTTGTTGTGGCCCACGCCTATGTTCCACAACACTCGATCAGTGACATATTTATCGACAAAACTTTACCGCTGACAGCAAACGATAGAGAAGTTCGCAATACAGATACAAAATATTTTCACACTTTGTATTTATAGCCCTCCGCTTTTATTCGGAATATTCGCGTTAAATTTTGTGAATTTATTTTATGCACAGCTATCTTAGCTGGTTAGTATTTTTTTTAAATAACTAAAATTATTGTTAGTATAATTAATTGTAATTAGTATATTAAATTTAGTGCACGGAATGTGGGAGTACCTTTACCGTTTAGAGCAAAAAAAAATCTTTTTAACAACATTTGGCTAAAAGCTTACACATTTTTTAAAACAGTCATTAAGTATTTCAATATATGCCACATAATATTAACCAAAATAAAATTTACTACGACAAAGTTATTCTTTTACTTTTATGATAAAGTTATGCGAAACTTGAAAATAGTATCAATCGGTAAACATATCTCGTGAACCAGTAGCAAGAGTCATTCAACTTTCTTAACTTAAATCGTAACTTTTTATTGTTAGAGGTTATACAACATATCCAATAAAATATGATGGAAGTAAAAAGTTAATATCTACCGTAGAAGTGAAGAAAAGAAATAGAAAAAACTTTAAAATTTTAGAAATCGTTTTTATTTAACCCAAAGTCAAATAATAAACTCAATATGAATTATCATACTGTGTAAAATAATTATGACAGTAGTTAGATTTGTGTAATCAAGTCATAAATAAGAAGTATTTTTAAGAATGTTGAAATAATTAAAATCTAAAACTTGCACAAGACAAATGTATTTTTTGGGAGAAAAAACTCTTGTATATGTAGATCAAAATAGAATATATAAAATGGTTAAGATTCCTAAAAGATCAAATAAGTCGTCAATGTCGCAATTCAAAGATATTAAGACGCAAACGTGATCAAATAAAACTGACATGACGGAGAAAAGCTAGTCTAAATCAAAAAAGATAATTCAACAAATATATTTAGGAAAAAATCTTACCCTTATTGTCGGCTGCGATAAATCCGAGAATGTTTTCGTGTCTCAGCATGACGGTTTGGTAGATTTCAGCCTCCCGAAACCACGACGACTCTTCTCGAGATGAGAATATTTTCACGGCCACATTTTCGCCTCTCCATCGCCCACGCCATACTTCTCCGAACCGTCCTTTTCCGATTATGTCTAGTAATTGAATTTGTCTTGCGATCGATCGTTGGACAAGAAGCGGCAATCCTGAGGCGAAAGTGTGAATTAAATGAATGTCAAAGTGAACAGCGACACTCGAAAATATATTAGTATTAAATATGTATTTTACTTCATCGTTGGCATATTGATACACGAACGAGGGTATTGACTCTAGTTTAATGGGACATCATTTCATAACCATTTAAGCCAGTTGCTGCCACAACTGTCGGCGCTCGCGACGAGATTGTTATGCACACAGTTCAATAAAGCATATTTGAGGCCATGCGTGCTCTTTTGTTAGCGAATAAAAATACCAATCATATCAAAGATTGGCGGCCTCAATAAAACTGCCAAAGATGTTATAGTATATGTTGACCGTCTACGTTAATAAGACACTTAATTATACTGATACCATATTTTAATAAGGGAGAGAATGCTATGTTCCTAGTTCTTACACGTAGTTTCGAACACAATCTCGCACCAACCAAGTCCACAAAGCATTAACCTACCCAGTGTAAACACCAGAGACCTTAATTGTACTTAATGAATTGGACGTCAATTAAAACAAACATATTTTGAATAAAAAAATGTCAAATTTTTAATTTAATATTTAATTGATTTCGTAGAATGACGACTATGGTTCGAAACTAAAGTCAACCAAGGACCGATTTTTCAATCTGAAGAAATTTATTTCACGATTGAAGAATTAGCCTTGAGTCGATGTATGTCCTTCGGCAAGTAAACATTCAGTCCAACCGTATAAAACCTTTGGTAGCAGTCAACTCCGTGTAAACAGCGAGTCGACTGGGCCACTGGCAAGTGAAGTCGTTTGCTAAAGGCGGTATTTAACCCTGTTTAAATACATCCTTATTTCATTAACAATATTAACCCTTAAAAGATACACACCTGATCCTGATCCAGAAGTAGTTAATTCAATCATATCTTTAATAGTAGTGTTAACTAGCATGGGGTGCCTATTTTCACACATAGACTCTTCTGGGGAATACAGCGGTTTGGACCCCCGTTTATCCATCTTCGGAACCCTGGACCGTTTGGCATAGCACACGCTGACCACGGAACACACGCTAAGGACGATTAATACCGTAACCCAGGCCGCGACTTGCCAAGCCGTGGAAACCAACGTCGATTCTATGTAAAAGGCTATTAGTGATGGATTAAATAATGTTCTTAATTTATTTATTCTTTTTTTAAATGTAACTTAAATCTAACTTATATAAATGTCATGCATTCGATCATAAAAAAAAAATTACGAGGACTGGAGTTAAATCACAGCACAGAGTAGATTACAGTAAATTTCCTTAAAAGGCTTATTTGAAAATTTAATAAAATGTAATGGCTTTTTTTATGGGCGAATTTATTTTATAAACAGAATTTCAGAATAGGGTTTAAAAACAGAACCCAGGTAAAAACTATATAAAAAAAAGATAAAACTGTTAAAAGAAAACGACAAATCACGTTCAAGATTTTTCGATTTGATCTCGGATTGTTTAAATTTAATGGTTAATATTAAAATAATTATAGTCTTGTGGAATGCTTTTTGAATGAAACTTAAAAAATATATTTAAAGAAATGAAGATCATATCGGATATCTCAGTTGGAAACATAAATACCAAATTAAACATTAATTCACCGCACTTTATAATGTTATTAGATAAATAAAAGTATTAGACAATAACTTTCTATTCAAGGTGTAACAGAAACCCGATATACAGCTCTTTACAGGGTCTTGCTCATAAATATGAAAAACTTTCACTTTGACCGAACGAAAAAAAACATCTGTTTCATACATTCGTTCAGTAGCCTACAGACTAAAATGTATAGAACAGTTGATCGCTACATGGAGTTGGTCCAATAAAGAAAGTTGTTCATAATTTACATATAAAACATCCTGTTCAGAGCTGTATATAAGAATGTTAATCATATCCATGGATAGTAGGTCAAGTTAATTATTTATCAAATAAATATTTAGTTTCAAAAAGTAATAAGAAACTATATTATTATTACACTTTAGTATCTAATTTATTTTGTTAAATATGAACTTTATTCTTAATAATTTTCTTAAATAAAAATATTATCTCAAACCCCAAAAATATAAGTAAAAAAATATCACACAATTATTATTAATGGTTCAAAGTCATTATTATTTTTTGTGGGATCTGTATATACATAATTATATAATATATTGTTGTAATTTTAAAGAAGAGCGGGGCTGTCTGACACAAGTAGACTATACTTACTAGATGGTCCCAACCTTGTTTGTCATAGTATTAAGTTCTATAAAGAGATAAACTATTTTCATTTTCAAGAGAATCTAAAGTGTAATAAAATTAATTTCTATTCATAATTAAACATGCAAAATTACAAAACATAACATAGTAAAAGCAAACCCTTCAAGCATAAGCAAACTCATCATACTACAAATTTTAATGAAAATATAATAAACAATAACATAAAGGAATATTGTATTCTAGTACAAAACAGTACTATTTAATGAGAACAAAACATTTTCAGACGAAATTTAATGGATTAATAATAAGTTCGTGTGCTATATAATAACAAAAGGATTTATCTTTCATAATATTCTATCTAATCGCACAGAAAAAGAGAATAAAGCAAAATAATCCAACTTATCAAAGTCAGCAGGAGCCAATTACCGAGACTGAAAATAATTATGATTGTCTTCTCTTTAAGAAAGGGAAAGGAAAAAATATTTTTTTCGGCTAAGTAAATAATTATATTTTAATATCCTTAACAAGGTATTTAAGACTCACTCGACTAATTACTGTTGGGAGGATTTTAATTAATTGAACGATACTTTACACATTTTTTTTTTATTAGTTAGTAAAATACAGTAAAGTATTTCGTTTATTTCTTTATGTCAATTTCGTCTAAACAGATTTGAATAAAAACAAGGCTACATAATTTGTCATAGAAATATTATATTTAACCTTACAATTAGTTACTACTTTTTCGTCGTCGTATTAGTAATATTATGACCTTTTATTAAGTAGGTATTTGATAAAATTCCTATAACAAAATTATGTAGCATTAAAATTAAATGCAACACCACAATCAACATGCGTTAATATACAATATAGTGCCAATAAATCATTCTCAAGTCATAGCAAATAGTATATCCATTTTGTTATTAATAAGTTTTAAATCATGCCATTAGTAAAATATTAAAGAGAACGGCGCATGATCACTGTATTGCCGGCATGGCTGACACGTTCATCCCGATGCTGAACGATATGATATGTCCATAAAATGATCAAAAAACGTGCTGATAATAAAACTATTTATTTAGGTATTTTAATAAATCTATCCAATTTGTTGAATTAATCTCCAAATATGTACATTCTATGATACCCGTCAAATGCTATACAGGATACGTTCGATGACTATGGTTGACCCCATGAAGACTAGATATCTGTGAAGACGTCACATCGCTAATGAATGTCGTAGAAACAACACAAGCCAAGCCCCGACGATCTCTGCACGTCACATAGTAGACAGTTCGTACCTTTCTTAAACAAATTACGATTACAGTAGTCTGTGTTGCAGCAAATTATTTTCTCTGGCGACTCCGTGCCGCGACACCAAATAGGAGTGTCGTCCGGGGGAAATACATTCTCTTGTGGCCAACATCTAAACCAATAAATGTGGCTTTATAAAGGATTCTACCGAAGAAACTGTGATCAATGCCGGCGCTTTAAAGGAAATAATAGAAGAAAAAAACACTGCATGCAAATTACTGCGTGTGGCTAGAGACAGATATAGGCGGAAAATAACAGCGGAATTTAGCACACCGAGTACCGCACCATTGTGCCTAAATACGTGCCAATGCTTTGAAATTCGCGATAATGCTGGTAAATTGTAAATACTGTCTATTTATTGGCAACGTTCCAGAAAAAAACATCTCTTATCTGAAATCTAAAATACGTAGACGAATGGAATTTCGCGTATGTGCCATTTTATTTCAGTGGTACAAGCGCAAAAATCCGCCGCGATTTTTTCACATAGATTTGTCCCAAGCCTAAATCTACAACCGGGCACCTTTGGTGTATCAGTTAAATACAAAGCTGTGACACAAAGTTAAGAGTTGAAGCATTTCCACAGCGAGCGGAGCGTACCTTCCGGTTTCCTATGGAGAACTAGATGAAGGTCTCGGTTGCACATGTCGTGGGAGTGACAACACTCTATCACGACCGTCTGGTTCTTCGTTTTGGGCGACGAGCATCCGAAGGGGTGCTCGATGGGGATGAGGGACTTAAGCTCGATACAACTGCGCCGCGAGTGGAATCATCACACGTAAGTAGGTTAATGGCAAACCAAACACACTTCAGAACTCAAGGTTAATTAGAGACTCGAAATACGGTGCCGCTCTCGATACTACGAGACAGTATGTAATAAATAATATGAAAGCGTTTGAAGGTTAGATCGATCGGCATTTCAAGGCAAAAACTGAGAAGTATATATGGGAATGATGATGCATCATAATTCTAGGTTCAAACAAAGTAAATGTTCAAAGATTACACACGCCATAAGTGCTGAAAGATGCTTACCGGCGCCGGAGTCTGGCTGCACTTTGGCTAATTTAGTCCGCACAGACTCGTCGGAATTGCAGTAATCTTTTTTACAGCAATACATTGTCGGGCTTCGACATATTATTGGGTTTTCGGGAGGCAAAGCTACCATCAAACACCTTGAGGCCAATCACTTTGCATTATTAACGTATCATTCTATTGATTATATTATTTGAATACACAAGTTTATGATTTTAAACAACTAATTCTATGACTTAAATATCATTAAATAAACTAAAATTGAAGAAAATATCAGAAAATCGTTGTTTTAAATTATAAAAGGTATTTCATCATAGTTTAGTAAAGATACGAGTCGATCCCCAGAGATCCGAGCCGAGCTTCGGTTTGAGTACTTTTGGATCATTCTTAGAATTACAATCTTGATTTAACCAAGGTTCAACATTTTAGTTTTGATCAAATACAATGTAAATGGAATTTAGTTTTAAGATTGTAATAGAATTTACAAAACATAACGTAGTAATGAAATAAAGGTTGTATACGTATTTATGAGAATCCTTACAAGTTTTAGCCAACAAATCAATAAATTTAACCGGAGGCAGACAGATTAGATTTTTTCTTCCCCTTACTGCAATTTCCTTAAAGATTTGGGTTTAATATCCTCTGCCACTGTTTCCATTGCCCGCAAGCATTCGTAGGCCCAATTGCTCGTATTTAATCGACGTTACTTTGACGTGCCATTTAGATTATAGTTAAGAATATATATGTTATGAACCATCGCGTGAGCCTTACAGTGCCCGAAACCGCTTAGACAACTCAGGGTACCCAGAGAAGGGGTTTTATTGGCAACTTCTCGTAGCCGATGGTATGAGTATACATCGAACAAGTCACTAGCTCGTCGCGATGTTTGTATAGACTCTTGAATAACCCATGGTTTCAAAAGATGTTATATTGAAACTGGGACTTACAGCTAACATTATAATAATATATTATATAAAAAAATAATGCTTGGGAAAAGTAGTTTATCAGCCCATTATTTAGCCAGTCTTTCATCATATAACTTAGCTGGTTCTTACTTTAAAAGAACTTTTAGCAACTGAGTAGCGATTAAATGTTTTCCATAAATAAACAATATTTGGAATTCTCTCATTTGAACTGATACTTTAACGAACGATTTAACCGCTACCATGCTTTCACGAACTAATGACAATACTAACATTAGGGTTACAAATCTATCCCACACATCATATAAATATGTTACACGTCGAAATAAAAATTTATTTGTAAAATAAATTATTTCTATTTATATTTGGACCTTTAGTAATTTCTTGGGCTTCTTTTGATAAACAAATCAATGCTTATCATTATTTATTTTTTTACATGTTGACATATACTTTAACTAAGTTTTTTAGTAGTTAATATAAGTCTATAACCAAAGTTTTAATAGCATATTTAATTTTAATGAAATATATGCGTTTTAACTTTTTGTTAAAACGTAATGTTATTTATTTAGCCTTAGTCCTAGTTACACTACCAGCTCTCTTATTGTTTCTGAACATTTTTCTAACCGAGGACAAGCTAAACCTCTGTTTTCTGCTTGTCACTTTGACATGGAATATTTAGAACACATATTTAGGCTTCCTAACATATAACGTATCATATTAACAAAAAGTTTAAAGATTGGAGAAAGGCGTTTTTTTTTTTGTCTTTAATTTAAGCAAAGCTCATTTATTTGTCTTTTTAGGCATTAACCTGTACTATAACGTTATTTTGCCGATGTCCATGTTTATTAATTTATAAATGAATAAACATCGACATCAGCAAAACAACCCGCTTCATTTAGCCGGCATAGTGGAATGCTGTTAAGCAACAATGTATTGATCTACGCAATCTATCGACTTTATAGGCCTGCTTACTATCAGGTGGATATAAAATCTAATGCCGTGCTCCATAGAAAACATATTTTCTATAATTTTAAATAATAATAAAAAATATTAGCACGTTTTTTTCTGTATTCATGGTCTGGGTGTTTATAAAATATAATATGTATTATATCGTTGCTTCTGGTACACATAGTACAAGCCTAGAGCTTAGTTTGTGACCATAGAAATATGTGTAATTTGATATATTTAATCGGACATTTTACAACGGAAGGATTTTAAATTAAACTATAAACTCATGCAACATATTTTTAACAGGTGTATTTATATGTCTTCAGTTGCTGTAAAACATACCACAGGGAGGGTTTTTAAGATCGATATTTGAAATGCCGAAGCAATTAAAGTAATAGTAACCCGTTCATTTTGTTACGAGCGGGCGTCTGGTTCGTGCGCTCCCTATTTTGATAATATCAACAAATTTTGCTGGCGTGCTTATTACATAGAATTAGTAGCGGTGTTGATAAACCGCCTGAATATTAAACTTACTGAGGGTCGCAATATTAATCCCCAATATATAAAAGAGTTTTTCTACAGATTTATTTTAGTACTAGCTAGCAGGGGCCTGTAGTTTCTTCCGCCGTTTATATTAAATAATAATGATTGAAAATAAATTACAGTTCATTTTACTCGCTCATAATAGGCTTTCATTTAGTGAAAGGATTTTAAAAATCGGTTTAGTAGTGTTTATCCGAAACAAACAATCAAATCTTTTCTCTTTATAAATTAGTATAGATTGATATGTATTTTATAGTTTAACAGTTATAGTTAATTATGAAATCAACCAATTCAATAAGTATATATAAATAGCATCTTTTTGGGCACGACATATGACTCTACATCCACCTGATGGTAAGCAGTGTGTAGACATTTGTAGAGATATAATCATTTTTTTAGATTGTATATTATTTTGAAAAGTCTCAAAAGCAAATGCAGAAAATCGGAAAGTTTATTTGATTTGTTTAAGGTTTGATATCAATAGGTATAACAAAATTTTTTACCACTAATACTATAATTAAAAATCTATATTTCTTAGGTATATAGATCATATTAAATATGGTATTCTTAATAAGTATATGTATTTTTCTTTTATTTCATTAGTACGTCATGTGTTATGTACGCATTAAGGAGGGATATGGGAAAGGCATGTATAATGAGTACTTACTGGTAGGTGTATGATTGTACTTTGTCTTTGATGGAGGTGGAAGCGTAACAGTATCCATCGGTAATGCAAGTTTGGTTTGGACAGCTCGAACTATTCGCGTTACAGTAACATTTTAAACCTGTAACAAACAAAATATTTTATATTTAAAAAACAGTATATATAAATAAAAGTATTAAAACCTATGACTTTAGGGTTAATCAACCTATAAATACGGTACCTTCAACTTTTATTTATATTGTTTAATGATTATTATTATGTATTATTAGACGGTCGTAAAGTTTACTATAAATTTTTTACAACTTAAGGCTAGCGGTGTTGATTTGAATCTGTGATCTACTATTAAAATATCCTTTATAAAGATCCCTGCGAACAGAGCATGCCGGCGATCGCCTAACTAAAGCATTATAAAATTAATCATATGAGTTTTAAGTCCGTCTAGTATAATATAAATGATGCACACTTAAATTAATAAATGCTTGATAAAATAAAATCGTCCATTTTAGTTACTCTAACGTATAGACAGATTTTTTATTTAATCCACTGTTTTAGCAACTAGTTGCGTTTTACTCCTTAGTTTATATTGAACTGACCGTAACGTATGTATACATATTTATAATATTATTAAATAAATATATTATTAAGACTGCTAGTCTTGTAGCGAGTATAACATAATTTATTATAAATCCTGTTGTTTTATTTATACATAATAAAATCAGGCCAAAGATTTAGTTTATATTTCAAAATAAGAACCTTGCAGAAAACAATACAAATAAAAAATAATTATTTTCCTTTCTCAATAGCTTTTCCAGACATGATAAAAACGACGTCATTTCATTATATTCCCTGATAACATTTCCGGAATGAGAAATCAAACCAAAGTAATTTATTTCAAGTAAGTCTTTGTCTGTAGACATTGGAAAGGTGAAAAAAAAAATCAACAATAAGGTATATGTTGAAATTTATTTTGTTTTTCATTAGCTTAAGTTTTCATTTACTAGATACACAAGTACATCTTAATATTAATATGTTGTTTATTAATAACAATGTTTATTAAAGGTAAAAGATAAATATTCTTTATCAGAGTAATATTTGGCAGATAGTCTTATCTGATGGTGCTGACATAAGTGCTTGCAGTGAAAATGACGAAAATGATGCTATAGATATAAATATTATGTACAGATAAGAACACTTACTTGCCTTGCCAAATTATATTAAGAGCTAAATTTTTTGCTAAACTATTGTTCCAAAATGAATGAAACAAATGAAAGTTTATTTTAATATACTCGTCATTAAAATAGTTTCGATATTTGGGGCGTGGCCTACTTGATATACAATTTGGGTTCATTTAAAGGTTTTAGGTTAGTTTGTCACTTGTAGTTGGATAATTAGTCGAAACGCGATTTTAGCGTTATATCTTCGAAACTACAAAGCGCAAATTAAAGGCAAATTATACATTTTTGGCGTAAATCTGACTTATTTATTATTACCATTGAAGTTACAGATTTTCCTGCGTGGTTTAGATTCGCCTATGATTTGTAGTGGTTCGTTGGTAACCTACTATACCACGCAGGTCGTCAATTCAAAAATAGTCATATTATAGTGGAGAATCTTGGGAAGAAGCAGTGCAGGAAGCTAACGATAATAATGACGTGGACTGGCCTCTTTATAACCGCCCATACAGAACCAAAAACCGTCAAGCGACCTAGTCATATTTCGGTTTTAGTTCACCGGTTTGCAGGAGACTAAGTACTGCATCGATTTCTTGTCGAGGTGGTAGTCTCTTTTTAGGGTGCGGCCACGGAACGGGTGATTGAATTGACGGTAAATCAGCAGAAACAACTATACTAAAACATATTACCATGTTAAACTACAGAAAAACGTACTGTTGTGAAGGGCAATCGAACCCACGACCTCCGGATACAACGCCAGATGCAATACCACTATACCACGGCGGAACTTGTTGTAAATTTGAATAATTATATATAATTAACAGTTTTCCATAAAAAGGTTTTAGTAGTTACCTATTTATCGTATTTTAGTCTACAAAATCGAGAAAGATGATATATATGGCTTCCAAAGACATAAATATCATCTTTACGAAAATCCTAAAAATCTCAACCAACAAATTACTTATGCGCGAGTGCCGTTAGCATCGTCGTTCGACTGTGATATTGCATGTAGGTATACTACATCTAGGTAACCAATGAGATAAAGTTCTCAAGTTTCCCAAGGAAGAGGGTAGTGGGAAGGGAAGAGAAGAGGTTAAGACAAACTTTAATTGAAGCAAAACGATTAAGTACCATTTCAAATACGTTGTAGGTAGCTGAACTTGGGGAGAGTTATTGAGATAAAATTGAACAACTTTATTTCACAAATAGATCTTTCGAAAGTATTTATATTTACATTATATCTGTAGACATAATATAAGGGATATTTTAATATTTTACGATAGCGTAAAAATCTTGTTTCAGAATGAAATTATTGAGTAGACTGTATTTTGATTAAGATGTAAATATTTACTTAAGTCTTTGACCGTAAAATTATGTAATTTACAAGTAATATTTACATTAAGTCTGACCAGACTGTAAATATTAACAAACAAAAGAGTAATAAAAACAAAACGTATATTGTAATTAACCCTTCATTCACAGACTCGGGTTTTCACAGGCTTTAACTTAGTTTTTTTTTAACTATTATACTATTCTTAACTCTTAGAGGGTAGTGTATTTATGTTATAGTTTTTATATTTAACTTTATAGGATATTATTTAGAAAAAAATGCTGTGTGATCCGATTTTATGGCATAAACATTTGTAGCGATCTCGGTGTTTGTGTTATCTCGAAGAATCCTATCATCTTAGCATTTACTTTTAATATTCACCACTTTATATTGGATAGGAACTATCAATAGGCGGGTGGATTATATTTAAAGTTATATTAAAAGGGAAAATTAACTTATTAAATAAAAATATAATAATACATTTTATTCTTTCGTTACCTGTATTAAGGTTACCAGGATTTTGGTTTGTTAATTCTAAAAATTTATTCAATATTTTACTCCTTCTAAAATTTCACATTGTTGTAGGTATAATTCTACACGATCCCTAGAGATCTCAAACTTTTGTGTTATCCTTCAGTTTTATTCTTTAGGCATTACGTCATCCTAGGCATGCGGCAATGTCACCCGGCGCTCCGTACTCGCTTTATGGCGATAGATATTGTATTTTGCCTATATTTGTTCAGATCATATTTCTTTCGTTTAAGTTGATTGCTTTTTATTGTAACTGGGTATGTATATACGAGTATAGCTCTCAATAATAGAGAACAAAATTACCTACTAAATAACATTTTCATGATAATATTTTCGGAAAAATAGTCGCCAAATTTCGGGCGCGATAAATTGGTAGATTATTAAGGTGCTATTTTTACTGCTTAGACATAAAGAATAAAATGCGTAATATAAGATTTTTAGCCAAAGAGCAATTACTTATTCTGTCTAAATATGATTGTGACGAACGTTTGCGAATTATTTAATAGACGAGGAATTGATTAGTATATCGCGTTTTGCCTATACTATTAATAGGTAATAGTTATTTATGTATTGACCTGTAGCTTTACCATGTGTAATGTTAATTAGAGACGCTTTCGTCTACAGTAGGGATCCATTAATACAACCGCTATAAGTAAAATAATAAGGCTATCGTATTTGCGGAATCTTAACTGTAGACGCTAGCGTCTATATTTAGCCAATTTCGTGGTAAAGTAAGTAAAATCTATGAGTCGTATTCGAACCCACGACCCCCGGATACAACGTCAATGGCGCAGTCACTAGACCACGAAGGCAGTCAAGTGTTTGCGCGCCGTTGGCTTTATATCTGGAACATTAAAACAATAAATATGATTGTTTCCCTAAAATTTTGTCATACTCATATGTCAAGTTTCTTCAGACCAGGGACGCTATACCGAAAAGCATACTATTTAATATTTTTCGCAACTAATAGACCACGAAGACGATTGTAATTTAGAAAGACATAAATATTTATATATTCTTTAAAAAATTACAAACGTATAGCATTAGAGTTTCGCGACGCCGATTTGCCCATAAAGATAAACGTGCATATCCAACGCGGCAACGCCGCGTGTTTTAATGCACAGTGGAATCCAAGTGCAAGGTCAAGTATACCCACTTCCCTTTACATCCACTCTCTAAAACTTGGTCTTAAGGTTCAATTATCATTAACACTAGGTATTAATACCATATCAAACCGCCCTCTACTGTAAAGGAATTGGCCTGTATAAAACATACTTTATTTATATTTTTAAGCTACCCTAGCAGGGTGGGCCGGGACTACTGAGAGCTGATTAACTTATCAATGTAGATTTTTAGTCGCATGCAGTCATGAGTGAGACAATGTACTTAGTTATCCGTGGATTCACTGTGCTATGTCTTGTCCAGTATTCTCTCTACCCAACCTAATACTATAAGATCCTGTCAGCATTGTCTTCTTTTATATACTCCGAATTAATGATTATAATTACACCAGATTCTAAAAACTTGCCGGTTTAAATATCCTAATATTTGACTTATAATTGCATACAATTTAAATAACATTTATTAAAAAGAGATATTTATTATAAAGAATCAATAAGTATGTAGAAAAGCATATTTTTGACAATTTCAATAATTGTACAAAATTGTATTCATTTTCCTCTAAGGTAGTTGCCGTAGTATATATATACTTTTGTTACTTTTCTATCATCTGAGCCTTTTTAAGGCTGAGGGAAATTCAGAGAAAGGATTAAGTAGGGCTATTGAAAAACAAACTTTGACAAAAGTGGGTTTAGTAAAGTTATGTCAAATGTCAACGGCTTATTTTTTGGTACAAATACAAAAGGTCAGTCCGCAAAAAAGTCATTTTTATAGTTTCTTCTGGAAATATAAAATTATTTTACTCATATTTTATTATGTATGTGTTAGAATGCAATTATTTGTGTCAAGTTATTTTTATGATTGATAAGGAATACTTTGGGAGACATAAATATTAATCATTAACACATTACATGTACACCCCCCTTAGCTTGTTATCATTTATAAATTTTATATTGATCTATAATGTGTTATATTTATAAAATTGGTAAGATAAACAATTAGATAGTAGGTATACAAAGTACTTGGTACTTTAGGGATTTTTTGTACCTAGTTTTAAGGTACAATGATTTAATGCCTAAATACTTAGGTTCTTATTTTGAAATTTTAAGTAAATGTAGTTGAAGGTTTGTGGAAAAAAAAAAATCTAAAAACTTAAATATTAACTATTTTGTTTTTATGAAATAGGTTAAAAAAACTTTTACACTGACTTTAAAAAGTTTGTGTTTATTAAAAAAATCAGTAGGTACATAATAAAAAAGTTTAAAACTACAAAAACAAATAAATTTAGACCATCATTGACATAAATAAAATATATATAACATACCTATGTGATAAGAAGTTATAAAAAAGATTTGCATTACTACAGAACTAAGCATTTAAAAAGTTATAGATGAAGTTTTTCAAGGTTTAAAATTTTATTTCTACGATTTTTTGACAAATAAGTAAAAAATATTTAAGTAATATCTTCTCATCTGTTAGTTCTTTATTTACATAAGGAACAGCTGGTCGAGAGTATCGTAATCAGAGCCCCGACAAACTATTGGCACGCGGCAATAATCTTTAGAAAAGTTTGATCAAAAGTTTGTGTATTGTTTATTTTGTAAGATACGTACCGTCGACGGCGCCAAGTCCCTTGTAGCTTGAATAAAGGATAATAAGGAACCATTTCCTTTTTAAAATTATGTCCATTATTACATTCTTACGTAAATACATGCTTGTAAATAATTCTACACAACAAAACAAATATTATATACGTACTGAGCCTATAGCCATAACAGCACGAAATTAACATAATTTTATTATTTTATCATTAATTTTTTTGCAAAAACCTATTAATTATCATTCATTAGGTTATTTGTATATAACTTTTGTTATTATAAGTCGTCGACGCGCACTTCCCGGCGTGCACATCCAACTTTGACTGCCGTGCCGTCGCCTCCGCCTGCCGCCACAGACTTATCTATCTATTCTATTAGATATATATATATATATTTTATTATATATATACATATATATATATATAGAGACAGACATATGAATGGGGGAAGGGAAGTGTTGCCTGCCTGCGCGATATTCCTCACGGCCGGTCCTTCGTAAAATGCCTTTTCGGCTTTATGACATGACCGAGTTGCCAACCCGAGTCAACAATAAATTACACATATTTTTTATATCTATACTAATTATAAATAATATTGGTAAAGATATTAATAGCAGTTATGCTGATCTTAAACTTGATAGTGTATCTACACACTAGAATTTAATAGAAATGACTCCTATAAAATATGCCAATAAGTTCGGTTTAGGACATCGGAACTATTTAGAGGACCATTTTTCAAGTTATTAGTACTATTTGTTCATGCCACGTTCCGAATGACGTTAAAATCGCTTTTATTTTGCCCCGTCTCATTTAAGTAAAAGAAAACGAACGAGACAACACATATTATCATAGCGATAAATGTAAATCGGACCGCAGGGCTAACGATGAGATCGGATCGGACAGATAATGACGCCTGCGAACGAAAGAGATGAGGCAATATTGGTTATTCGTGAGCAAAAGGGAAAGCACGAAAGAATTGAAAATTGTACTAGTACGAAGATCGTCTAGGCCGGTCGGACATGAATGAAACAATATTTATTGCACAAAAGTTTAATACTATTGTACTAGAATGAGTTCCAAAATAGGTGCAACAATTACGCGTGCTGCCTATCGGGAATAAAAAAGTGGAAATGGGTATTAAAACGGCAAAACAAATTTTGTGTAAATTTAGTTTTTTTTGTAATAAATAAACAAATTATATAAAATAACAACAGTATAATGTGGAGAAATATAAATACATTATATTAAAAATTACGTTTCCAATAAAAAAAAATGTGAATTTATCCGCCATTTTTGTTATCAGTCGGATTTACCCGTTAGAAATCACCGTTATTACACTGTTGTTATAGTACTTAAGGTAATCTCGCAGTTACCTTCGGTCAATGTTCAATGTTCGCCCGGGTAATAAATAACGCGTTTTGGAGCGCAGCTTAATATAGCTAAGCTTTGGGATATTAATAGATTATCAACTGCATAATATAAGTCAAAATACCTGCTATTAGTTTGAACGATACATATACCTTATGCCTTATTCTATACTTTTTTTTAAATGAAACATTTAAACAATTAAGTTAATATTGGTAAATTAATTATTATACTAGTTCGGAAATATCACTTCAACGACAAACCTACTTTTTATTCGTACCTACGAAAACATACAAACAGTGCGGCCAGCCTATCCTTGCCTGTTGCTAAGTATGAAATACCTAAAGGTGGGGTATTTAAATAACTAGGCAACCCTAAAATTAAAAATTCACTCCGTAGTGATGTATATTTTTGTTTGTGTATGTTATTTGTAATATCGATATATTAGATCTCCTCAGTAGACTAATGGTCGCGCCTTTGGCGTTGTATCCGGAGGTCGTATGTTTGATTCCCACCTATGGCAAAAATATATTAGTACGTTTTTCTATATAGATTGTCATAGTCGGGATGTTTATAAAAATATAATAAGTATTATATCGTTATTTCTTGTACACATAGTACAAGCCTAGAGCTTAGTTTGTAGCTTAGAAGTAATATGTGTGTATACATGGTGACTTTGAAAGGATGTACTTTGGGCTAATATGAGGTTCTACTGATCAATATGAACAACTTTTCCCATGGAACCATGTGCCGCAAATGAAAAAAAAAATTGCCTTCTCCATACAAACTAGTAATGTTAAAATGACCAATTTGTATAGGGAAGCCAAATTTTTTTTTCATTTGCGACACATGGTTTCATGGGAAAAGTTGTTCGATTTGATCAGCAGAACCTCATATTAGCCCAAAGTACATCCTTTCAAATTCACCCTGTATATATATATATATATATATATATATATATATATATATATATTTGGACATGCATGTTGATTTGAGTAATGATTATATAACAATAACATTAAACAATCAGCGACAAGGAATACCTAAAAAGCCATGCACTCTATTCCATCGTATTACAGGTCCTTTTGGCTTGAACGTTTTTAATATTGCGTGTCGTGTCCATTATACATAAAGGATTCCGTTATTTTTATAATCAATAAAATATAATATGGACACAGGGCAGGCTTACTCCACACTTTAGGTATGAAGGTACAAGTACCCGGCGAGGCCGCTTAGACGGATTTATTTAAGAGGGCTGCCGCTCACCGGCCGGATCGCATGTTTGTCCGATACTCACTCGCGAGCCGCATCGCTATTATATTAAACTGAAATGAAGGCAATTTTATTGCAACGCATTCGGCTGCTTAAATAATAACAAGGATCCGAATTTCACGTTTTTCACACTTCCAAGAACAACAAAAGGTAAAGAGATTAATGTCTACCTATTTAGTACTTATAGGTTATTAGGCAGGTACACTAAAATAATTTAAATAAATTTATATCAAAACGTGTGTCTAGAGTCCGAATTTTCATTATTCGCCAGCTTTCATATTACCAAAAGTTTTTTTTATATCCTTATTTATGTCTCTCGTATTATTACGTACTTTGTTAGATATTTCCAGGGGGAATCTATAATCGCAATTAGTTTTCGTAACAGTTTAATGAAGTGGCTATCGATGTCATTGCTTAATTAATACCTCACTATATATAGAAAATGGCGGGCAGAATAATAGTACGTTCCAGATATTAACGCGGTAGGCAACACGTATCGTTTTAAAATCAACCATACTAGTTGTTTTATTATCGTCCATATGAGCTTCTAAAACCACCGATTATGCTTTTTGGTGTTACTTTACAAAAATATCATTTTAAGCCATTGTCTTATATGTAAACAAGACAAGCTGAACGGAATTAAGACTTTGCTCATTGTGGTGCGCGGTCAATTCACCATAACTTATTCAGTCGATTGAGAGCGAGCGAGAGAAGCTGACAGCTGTGAAAATTGTACATAATCGACAAATACTCACATATTTTATTTAATATAATATACAAACTCCTATGCGTACATTATTTACATGCGTACTTTGTTTTAACGATTTAAAGTTAAGATTTATATTAGGTGAGTAACAAATTTATTTCATATTTTCCTACAAACAGTATTTGAAGCAGATTTTAAGTAATTATAATTTAATTAATTTTTTTTGGGGTTATCGTATTTTTATCATCAAAACAGCTATATTATTAATACCATTAAAATCCAATTTGTGGATAGATATTTACATATAAACAAACATCTGTCAAAAATTAACACAAAAAACACCTTTTAACACGTGTTGAAACTAGACATGTGTAGGTAATGCGTGTGATATTACATGTCTTGTCTTACGAATTTATAATTATTTTAATAAAATATTTTAACTATGTAAACTAAAGTATTTTTACCTACCTATGTATTTTAAAAAAATAATATTATAAATTACCTAGTATGTACTTAAAACCATTTTAATACTAAAAATAAATTGTTTTATTTAGAATTCTGATTATCACTATTTTATTTTAAATAATATTTTATTTTAATTAAGATTTTATTTAAATTAATCTTTTATTTTATTTAAATTTCATTTAAACTAATATTTTATTCTATTTAAATTAATAGTATTAAATATAACATATAATATAACGTGATAGACACGGAACATGTCTTGGAGTAATGCAAACATCACGAGTGATGTTTCGGGTAATAGTAATATAACAATTATAGTATTTGCGCTGTAGCATGGTGGGGGTGACAGTTGCCTGTATGAAATTGACTAGGGATGTGCCGTTATGCAATTATTTTTTATCGCTAACGATACTCGCAGAATAAATCTAGTTCTCTTTAATATAGTCATCATTAATAATATACGTCACAGATTCAGGTGATGAATTTAGTGATAATTCAGATGTTCTTGTCTATGATATGAGTTTAGACGAATAAAAGGTATTTATTCTTAGCAACCTTTTAAACAACCTTACCCTATATGTTCTGTTGTTTTATTTATTTATAGACTTTTTAACAATAAAAAATTAACTACGCACAATATACGTTTTTTATTATAAAAATATCGACTATCCATCGTAGCAGTACCTAACCTATTACACACCCACCACTAAATAAGACTTTCGCGTTACGTTATACGCATAACACTGCTTAATTTTTCTTTCAATTTGATTTTATTTGTAGACTAGAACATTCTGGTTGGGTTTAATTTAATTTACTACAGTTATAAATGATTTAATATACTACGAATGTGGTACAGCTGAAATACTAAGTCATAATTTATAAATCGCGGCAGTAAAATTAATAAAAAAAATGTAAACCGCGGCAATTCAATATTTATATATTTTTTATTTATTAATTAATATTTATTATTTATTTCGTTTAATGTTCGATATTTTAAACGAAAAATGGCATGTTTGGTCATTTTTCGTTGATTACATTAGTTGAAACATTTTGTGGTAATGGAACGACTTAAAAAAAGTTTTCGCGCTATTATTTTCTTAATCGGAACGGGCCTACCTTGTCAATTTTTTCTTTTTAATTTAGTTCCTGCGATGTACTGTCGTGCGTGAGTTAATTTGAGTAAATGTTTATTTTAATTTTATTTATTTCCTATGTTATGACTTTACAATAAATAATGTGAGTGTTATTAACAAAAAAAACTATTCACAAGTTTATGTTTATTTAAAAAGTATCGAGTTATCATGGTTGCACCTAGGACCTTAAAGTTTTTGTTTGTTTGCGGTGCCGTGTTGATAGGGATCAATGTATTTTTCTTTTTCGTAATAATGAAATCTCTTAATCCTGCAAATAACTTTATAAGTGTGACCGAGCTGAACACAGGTCCTGTTTTACTTCCTGATGACTTCCTTAGTGTTGGTATTGATGCCTCAGAATTACAAGATTTTACAAAAATAAACTTTTCAAATGAAGTTTTTAAAAAATTGGCTTGTTTACTGGCTCCAGCCCACCTACGAGTAGGAGGAACAATGTCTGAAAGACTGATTTTTAGTGTTGAAGATGTGCCTTCCCTCAATTGCCACAACTGTGATAAAGAAACAACTTATGAAGTCTGTACTCATGTGAAACAATTGTGCAAACATAAATTCCTTCCGTTTACGATATTAACTGGTAGCAAATGGATTGAAATTAATGAATTCTGTAAAGCTACAAACATGAAGCTATTGTTTTCTTTGAATGTTTTACTGCGAGATGAAAATGGTTGGATCAATAAAAATGTGAAAGATTTGCTTACTTTTACTAAACTACATAATTACTCTGTGGACTGGCAGTTGGGGAATGAACCTAATTCCTTTCCACACACTTTTAATATCACTTTGTACCCAAAAAATTTAGCAGAAGACTTTAAAAATTTAAGAAATATTCTAAATGAGTTTGGGTTTAAAGATTCCCTACTTGTAGGACCAGACACGACCCGCCCACAGTCTCGGAGACCTGAATGTTTAAAATATATGGTAGAATTCCTGGGAAACGGTTCAAACTATATTGACGTAAGGTCCTGGCACCAATATTACTTGAACAGCAGAACAGCAGAATTAGAAGATTTTTGGGCAATAAATACTATGCTTTTATTACAGAAACAAATTAATGCAATGAAACAGAATACAAAAGAATATAACAGTATTCCAATGTGGTTGACCGAAACTAGTAGTTCATATGGTGGGGGACTAAAAGGAATATCCGATTCTTATGGTTCATCAGCTTTGTGGATAGATAAGTTAGGACTGGCGTCTAAAAATAATATTACACATGTGATAAGACAGAGTTTGATTGGTGGAAACTATGGTCTTATTGATAAAGACTTCAATCCTCTTCCAGATTATTGGATAAGTGTTTTATTCAAAAAATTAGTTGGAAACAAAGTGCTTAATGTTTCTTGTATTTCTTGCCTAAAAAGCAACTGTACACAGTGCCTTGACCAGCGTATGTATGCTCATTGCACAAAGTCTTCTTATTTAAACCTTACTGGTGCTTTTACAATTTATGGAGTCAATTTAAAACTGGAGCAGCCCAGAATGTTTTTTGAAGACATATATTCGTCCGATGGCAATCTTTTGGTTGATGAGTTTGTTATAAGTCCAACGTCTAATGATAGAAAGACAAACAAAGTTAACATTAATGGTCTGAGTTTAAACTCTGAAGATGAATTGATTCCTCGTCAACGTAATCACATAAGGTTTCTAAAAATGCCTCCATATTCTATTGTATTTTGGGTTGTTAAGAACTCAAACCTGGATATTTGTAAGTAATTTTAATGTATTAATCTGTTAAATAAGGATATGTTCAAATAGGTGCCTAAAATATCATCAATGGTCATATATTATATAATTATTTGGTGTAATATTTGGCTAAAATTACAGCCTATATGAATTATAGGGAGAAATGGGGTTCATACCTATATTTATATATTTAAGTTTTAGGAAACTAATTTCCATTTAGCCATAATTATACAATGCTTATGTCTGGTTTTAGAAAACAGTACAATTACTATAGTTTAAATAATGTTGACATAAAATATCTTAGTACTGTAAACTCTATAAATTCCAGTGCTATTTACATCATAAGTACTATTTGTTTTATGAAAATAAAGTGATATATCAGGTATCCAAAATGATTACACTTTATGAACCTTGTTTAGTCTAAAACCAAAATTTGGATTATTAAATATCTGGTACCAACAGTATTCATTAAAACTTATTGAGTCCTTGAAGAACACTTTAGTTTTAGAAGGTTTACCCCCGTATTCTAAGACGTTCCTTAACTCCACTCTTCACTCAAGGAGCGTCTGTCTCAACTTGCTTTTTATAGTTGACATTTGGTGGAAAGTAACAGACGTTCCTTGAGTGTAAAGTGGAGTTAAGGATATGTCTTAGAATACGGGGGTTTGTCTCTTTTTATTAGCAGCAAAAATAAATATGTGTAAAAGAGACAAAACCTTAACTAAAGTGTTCTACAATAACTCAATAAGTTTTTATGAATTACTATTTTATTACTTAATTATTAAAACTTATTGAGGCCTTCAGGAACACTTTAGTTATAAAAGGTATAGTCTCTTTTTTACAACACACTTTTTTAACAAAAAATATTATGTGTAAATTAGAGATGAAACGGATATCCGGTAACTATCCGGTATCCGGCCTTGTTTTCACTATCCGTCCGGATACCGGATAGTAATTCAATATCCTGCCGGATTCCGGATAGTAATTTTGAAAAAAATATCATTACTTTACATAGGTAAATCATAGAGAGAGAGACAATGTTCTTAGCAAACCATGGATTCACCGTGCGGGTGCCGGGTCCATCGCATGGTTGAAAGGCAGGGGAATAAACTGCAGCTTTCCCGGACTTGAGACCGCGAAGTAGGTTTAAAGGCCTTTTGAACTCTCACCTGCACTGTGTTCACTACCCTCTCTACTCAACCAAATATTATATGATCCTGTTAGCGCCATCCTGGAAACACGCTCCATAAAAGTTCCGACGGCTGTTCTCGGAAGGCCAAGATCCTTCAATAGACGGTGCAAAGACTTTGCTGGAATTCCTCTTGCACCAGCTTCCACTGCATAAAGTTGAGTTTTAAATCCGTTTCTAGTAATTTCGTTTGTGAGATCAAAATATTTGTTCGACTTGATGTTGTGGTCCTTAGGTATGTTTGTTTCCCACGGAACGGTGAGTTCTATAAGTATTACTTTCTTCAAGCACCGAGAGTACACCAGTATGTCTGGTCTATAGGCTGAAACTGCTAGTTCGTCTGGAATCTTGTAATGTATTTTAAATGTATCCATGAATATTTTCCAGTCTTGTGCTTTGTCCAGGATTGAGAAAGGTTTACTTTGAGTTTTCTTGAGTTGTCCCTCCTTTACAAAAGTAGTCAGTCTTTCATTTGTTGTTAATCCTTTTCTGGCTCTAGCAATACTGAGACTTACAGCTTCACGAATAATTTCTAGAACTTTATCATGTCGGTGCGAATAATGACCCTTTTTAAGTAGAGTTTTGCACCCAGCAAGTATATGTCTGGCAGTCCCTACAGCAACACCGCACAATGTACATGTCTTATCTGTTGCCTTCCTCCATCTTACCAGATTACTCTGGTCAGGTAGGGACATTTGAAAGGCATTAAGATAGAACTTAATAAGTGCCGGAGACCAATCGTACATGAGTGTGCGCCATTTCAGGGCTGGAGGAATACAAACTTCCCCCAAAGTAAGCCATTCATTCTGTACTTCTAGGGTCATCGCGTGAACTCTGTAGCCATGCTCTTCATCTTCCCTAAGGAAAGATTTAATAACATCTTTATCACATTCCTTTTTCTTCCAACCTTACCCCCTTTTGCTGATCTGGGCACCGCTCATAAATGATTTATGAAACTGAAGTCTTGACTCCATCTCAGAGGCCAATGAGTCTTTTGGGAGAGATGCAATCAGATTATCCCGAGAGTTACTCAGGATTTGTTGCTTGGTTACACGTAGATGTTTGTACAACTCAGATGGTTTTTTTAAATTCATCCCAAATTGTTGCTGTCCCCTGAACAGCGTAGAGGAGTCAGCGCCCTGAGCTAATCCAAGCCAAGACTTAAGTTTTCTTATGACAGTTGCATCCAGATTTACCAGAAGAGTTTTGTTGAAGTCGTATACAAGAAAAGGCCATGTTAGACGAGATGTTAGGTAGTTGTCATAAATCCAAGCTTTCTTGACATTACTAATTGGCTGTTGATCTACCTTGTTGATGTCATTAATAAAGCGTTCCACAACCACATCTAAGGATGGTGTTCTTCCTTTAAAATCGATCCTTCTGCCCAGAAATTTGATAGGCATGGCTTCCTCTACTGGGGCTACTTTCTGCCCTGCTATGAATAGTTCTGGGTCGTATGACGTAAACCTAGTATTTCGTCTGCCCAGACACAGACAGAAGCATTTTGATGGTTTTGTTCTCATGCCGTTCGACCATACACAGAATTCGTCTACCAGAGTAAGCATATTCTGGCATTGTTTTGGATTGCGTGTTAGCACTGCTAGGTCGTCTGCAAATGCTAAGATGGACTCCGAATATACATTATTTAACTTAAATCTATATCCCCAATCAATATAATAAGTTATAGACACCGTTTATTTTTATAATTGCACATATTTTTTTTAAATTATAATTTAGTACTCAGAATTAACAAGTGGCAAATTGTGGTGAATGAATACCAAATTTCCCCATATGTTGGTAAGAGGCGACTCCGCTTAACTTCGTATACCAGACCAGCTTCTGACAACACCCGAACGCGCCCGAATATTAACAATCTCGTTCACTGCGCCTATATTCAAATCAACTGGTTGCATCATGTCAAGGGCCGAATATTCGGCAGCCGGATATACGGCTATCCGGCCTCGCAGATTGCCGAATAACCGGTATCCGGTTCATCTCTAGTGTAAATATAATAATTTTTGTTGCTATTTAAAAAAGAGACACAACATTCCATAACTAAAGTGTACTTCAAGGCCTCAATAAGTTTTTATGAATAAGGCTATAAGTCTTTAGCCCCACATATGTGGACTGATGATCTACGTCCAGTTCTTATAATCACAATCCCATTGAAATATAATTTAGGGCTATGGGTAGAGTCATATGCGGAATGCAAGTCTTCGGGCCAATTTCACCATTCGCTATATAAACTGAGTTTTCTAAAACAAAGTTCAGCTTAAACAAGTTCAAATTTCGAAATTAATCTCGATATACATGAATCTGATGTCACCAGATAAATTTTGATCTCGTTTACGAAAACAAAGTTTAAAGACATAAACAATATGTTCAGTATTTTTAACAGAAAAAAGAGACCTACTGCTGTTTTTAAAGTAAATATTATTTCTTTCGAAACAAAGCGTATTCCATTTTGTTAAAAAAAATACTTTCCCCTGTAGGATTGTTTGACATTGACAGTACCACCTCTTGTACAAGATTAATGTTTAGTTTAGCTTGAAATTCGTTAGTTTTATATTGGTGGAACATAAAAAAGAGCTAAACTTGGTTAGACCCTTTAACCCGGTTCAGCTAGAACTGATCGGTTTAGTGTGAATTTGGCCCTTAGTGAATGGTTATATTGGTTTAAGTTGCTTTAGAAGTTCTGGGAGGTTATCTCATTATTATAACCTTAATGATATTGTTTGTCCTTCACTTTGCTCTAAAAATACTCCCAATATTTGACACCCAGTTGGTGTTGATGCATTTGAGGCTTCCCATGTTGTCATAGTTGGCTAATCAGTTGTCGCTGTGGAGGCTATTGCTAAAGCAAAATATTCTTTAATAAATCCTTTTAAAACAAGTCCTATTACTTGACATTCACTATATTTTTGAGATACCTACTTACAAATACAAGTCATGGTGGTCATAAGGAGGATATGAATGGTTAACAAGTAATACTCATATAGATATAAAGTAGTCTTTACCTACAGTATTTTTGCTGTAAAATAAGTTCCTAATAATTATTATTACACTAAAATATTTGTAGATTTTAAAATTAAAGATATTAATGTATGTACTCCAACTCTTGTTTTATAACTACGCCATCTGAGGTTATGCTTTTATAGTATTTTTTATTAGTTGTTAAGTCATTGTCAATTTAAGAGTGAGATAGTCTTTCTTCTTTAGTGAGATTAATTCTCATGGGGTTTTTTATCCCTACATGGACAAATGTTTTTGTTATTCTTTTAACTAAGGGCCTATATCACTATAACAGCACTTTGATGGGTATTGTTTTCTAACTTGGTAGGTATGTAACAATTTTTTGTGATGGACCATGAACTGAATCTGTTATATCCCAACGGCTGATTGACTTATCATCCCCATACTGTTTTGCATTATATGTGCGAATGCCTAAAAATTATTCCAATAAACTACAATACTCAATCACATGTTAAGGCAGCTTATTTTAACAAAAACTATTAATGTATAATAAGTTTCTAAAAGTCATTTTGGTTTTGTAATACATCTGTATAGTCCCCAGTGGTTGCAATGCCATGGGTTAAAATTTACCTAAATTGTGGAGTAAAGCAGGCATACAACCTAAACAACTTTACGCATTCTTATCTACATCCCATGGCAAAAAAATATTAGTATGTTTTTCTGTACAATTTGTCATGGTCTGGGTGTTTATAAAATATAATATGTATCATATTGTTGCTTCTCGTACACATAGTACAAGCCTAGAGCTTAGTTAGTGACAGAGCAATATGTGTACATATTATTATTATTATTACTGCCATGTATTATTGGGTTGTTTCGTTCAACAAGACTTTTCCTGCATCACACAAGTAACCTTGAAACAATTGAGGATCCTTAATACAATTTTTAGTAGGTACTTGCTTTTGCTTGCACATATAATAAATTAAAAAACGCAAATGATATTTATATCTCGGCATAAATTATATGACGCCATATCACAATATAATATATATTCTTTCTACCAAATTTCAACAAAAGCGGTTTAGTAGTTTAAACATTAACCATCCACTAATAGTCATACAGACCAACTTTCTCATTTATATGTTTAGTATGACTAGATTGATATTATTATTATAATTATTATAGCTTTTGTTTTTTTTTAATGTCTACATTAAAAGTATATCTTATGTCTGTCTGATGTTATATCTCTGTGTTAACATTTTTTCCAATAACTGATTTCCAATAATAACAACTTATACCTTATGGCCACTTTTCTAATTTAAAAACTATCCCAAAAAAGTTTTTTTTTTAAATGCTACTTTACCAAAATAACTATGCCCAACATTCCACTGTTAACTACTTTTATAATGGGCGATCCCCATAACAACCATTATTTGAAAAAGGCCCCTTTTCCAAAATCACTATTTTTAAGTGACCTACCATATTCTTAAAATCCCACAGGCACAGGTTTAAAGTGACCACTCTCCCAAAATAACTACTTAATAATATACAAATAACCAGACCACCCGGAGTCAATATATATATATTTTAATTATTATTTAAGGTAACTACAATGCTTCTTAGTAAGATTCGTTATTATCCTCAACCTACATTCCAGCCCAACTTCATGATGAAAATATGTTGTATTTTTATAGGTTTTGCTTCAAGAGTTTTATTTTAAGTTAGTATTTAATTGTAGTTTTATTTATAAAAATATATTTAATAAAATGTGTTTAGTATATTATTTCTTGTTATTAAATGATTACTTATATAGATTCAGTCACTTTTCACTGTTATTATTTTTATAAAATAAAAAAGAAAATTTAATCTTAATAACACAGTTTATCTTAAACTTAGCTTAAATATGTTTGTAAGTGTAACACTGTATTTATATAAATTTATTGAATGCTTGAAGAACACTTTAGTTATATTATAGAATGCTTTGTCTCTTTTTTAGCAACATAAATAAATATGTGTAAAACAACACACAAAACTTATTTTAACTAAAGTGTTTTTTAAGGACTCAATAAGTTTTTATGAATAAGGCCATTAGTATATAAGATTCAACCAAGTCCTCGAATAACATTGAATATCTCTGTGCAAAGTATGGCCATTTTTATTATTTTTAAAATATATTTGTTAAAAAACTTTGTGTATTGTGGATGATAAAGACTCATCCAACTTTGCTGTTTACTGTAACACAAAAAAAACATTTTTATTCACCAAAACTAAATTGAATGTTTTAGTTATATATAATGGTGTTTTGTCTCTTTCTTATAATTTAAGGGGGAATTTATCCCATTTTATGGAAATATTCAGGAAGAGGATCTTAAATATAAAAAACTACTTATTCAAATTATACATTATCATCCTTATAAAAAATATTATATTCAGATTTATAAAGATATATTTATATATCAGTATTATAGTAACCTATAATATTATAGCAAGCCTCTATACTCTACTCTATAACTTTTATTGTATAGATTTATGCTATAAATCACAAAACAAACTCATAAACTATTCAAGTTTTGTTTTTGGTTCAATCTTTTGAATGGGCTCAAGTCTCTCAAGAGTCCGCAAGAGGGAAGTGGGATATCTTTGATATCCGGGCTAGATATATATATATATTTATTAAAAAATCTTCGTCCCCACTGGTTGTAAATATTGGCTAGTGAAGAAAAAAGTTTGCACATCCCTGATCTATACTAGTATTATGAATGTTTGTTACTTCATAACTGCAAAACGGTTGAATCAATTCATATGATATTTTGCACACAGGTAGGGTAATGTCTGGTGCCACATATAGGCTTTATATCTCGCTAAAAGGTGCTACAAGCTTGAAAATTAGTATATAGACTCTTATTAAACATGTTGTTTCTTTTTTAAAATAATTTTAATAAGGGAAAGGCAGACAGCCGCGTTTTTAAGGGAACTTAATAATCAGAGGCTCTACCATGGGTTTGCGCATTGTAGAAACGTAACGTATTCATTTACGTATACGTGAGCAACAATCGCTTTATTTTTGGTAACAGGACTAAATAAAGCGATCCTATTGGTTGTTGCTCACGTATACGTAAATGAATACGTTACGTTTCTACAATGCGCAAACCCATGGTAGAGCCTTAGAGGTATTGGGTAGATGGGTTTGAGCATTGTAGCAACGTAACGTATACGATACATTGCTACAATGCTCAAACCCATGGTATAGCCTTTGGTGTTTTACGAATAATATGACGGCCGAAGCCGGGTAAACAAATAAATTTATATTATTTACATTATAAATAATACATAAAATATTTTTTATATAATTAAAGATATTTAAGCAATGAAATCATATCCCATGATATGCTCTAGCCTATTTGTAATATAGTTATTTATATTATTTTCTTTAGGTACCTATAGCGGACCATGATCGACTTCGCACAGATACCTAAACGTTTTATCATATTGTGATAAAAAATACAAACATATAGGCTAGATATTATCATATATATCATTATTTAGCTACCATATTAAGTTGTGACAAAGGTGCATCTGAAATGAGACTGAATAAATTATAAGAAATATTTAAGAGTTTAATTAATATTTTTATGAAAGTCTTGCCATTTATACCAGATTCACTTAAGAAATGAGTTTGCGTATCTACTATTATTAATGTAAGGCGTTAAACTATTAGATAAAAATCATCCGGCATAAGTATTAGTCTTGACTAATCATCCACGCCTTAAATATCCAATTGCGATGCAATGAAAGTCATTGCGCTCACATATGGTTTATTAAATTCATTTCTTATTTGACATACTTTAACTGTATAAAGATAGAAACAATCTATAAGAAACGGCTAATGGAACTAGGTGTGGCTTAAAATAACAGACACTCTAGATACATCGAAAGTGATGTCACTGTAGAAATACGGTGCATCTATAGCCTTAAACTAAACAATACAGGTAGGTATGATGCATGGTAGGTACGCAACTAATTAATTAATCAGGTGGATTTGGTATTGACTTACTACGAATACTAAAGTGTGAATTATACATTTTAACAATATAATGTTATATAACGGAATGTTATTTATGTTTTGACGTTTATATATTATTAAAGAGTTGTATAAATATTATTGTTCGAATCTGTTTATAGTATAAAATATATGTAATAAAATAAAGTATAAAATAATGTAAATGTTGTTTTATTAAAGGTCATGTAGTGTTTTTTCATAATACTGAAAAGGTTTTCTGTTTATCGATTATTTTTAAACTTCACAGTTAACACCAAGGTTGTTTGTGAAAAATATTAGTCAGCGGCAACTAAAAGGCAAAACAATAGTTTGTCATGTCATATACATTTTATTACATCCGCGTACGTTATTATAATAATATTGATACACGGTTAAACATTGTTGGAACTATTTTTATCTTTTATGTAATTTAACTAAAACGTATCGCAAAATGATGTAATTATTATATGGAGGTAAAGGTATTTGGATTTTTAGTCAAAAATCTCGGGCACCGACCTTCTCTCCTCTACCTATAATCTGCCCATCATCACACAGGCAGTGTGTTCGTTTACTACTGTTTTTCGCTTAAAGCGCTTAGGCTTTAAGCCAATCTAATCAGCCGTCAAAGTACTCAAAGCGAAGCAAAGCAATCGCAGCGTTTGCAGGAGTACTCGAACAGTTTTATGTGCATAAATAAAAATCATATAAAATTCATAAGAGAATACAAAATAGAGTTCAAAAACGATTAATTGAAACGCGGGAACAATAAAAATAAACAAAAAAAAAGTATTTGATACATAATTGTGACCACAGACAATTTACTTTGATTGCACTACTCGTATTTTCAAAGCGTTCGCAGCGAATTCGATGACGTAATTTACTTTTTTTCTGTGACGTCATCAAAAATCCAAAGCAAAGCGAAGTACTAAAAAAACACCTGTCAAGTAAATTAAGCTAGCTTTGTAAGCCTTTTAAGCAGTACTCAAACGTACCGAGGGAATTATAGCAAGCAGAGTCAGTGTCATGAAAGATACCTTCAGAGACACAACACTAAATATTATAAACTTTGATATTTTTTTATAATTTTTAGTAGCCTTGGGCACAAAAGAAATAATAGTACAAGTACCTTAGGTGTTTTCAGACATTATACTAAAAATCATAATCGAATATAAAATTGCACTATTATTGTAGGTTTATAATGACATTTAAAAACCCCATGATCGCTGGATAAAGGTAAGACAATAGCTCGAGTTGCAACGTATTTCACTATTTAATGATCCAGTCAGAAGTAAAGATTTATACACATGGTGGCTGGTTTAGTTGGCACCTTAGACTAAAAAACACTACAGGACTTTGGTCCCCGGTTCAAACCCTCGATAGCTTAACGTGCTCTCCGAAGCATTGGTGGACAGTGCCTCGGTCAGCACGTTAAGCTATGGTTTTGGTTTACTATACCAACTTGTGAATCAGTTTTAATAAAATAGTAAGTATATATAATAATAAAAAAATTGACACGCCGCTGCTTACCCGGCTCGAGCCCCGTGATCGTGATGGACCATATAAGTAAATACTTGAAAAATTACGGATGGTGTTATTATTATTACTACGGTGACTAGAGTCCGTGGCCACCATAACATTACTGTTCGTTATTCAAAAAAGCGATTTAATATTTTATAAACACCTAGACCATGACAAACTACAGAAAAAACTTACAAATCTTTTTTGCCATGGGTGGGAATCTGAACCCACGACCTCCGGATATAACGCCAAATGCGCAACCTAGTTTATAGATGCGGTCAAATGATGAGCAGCCTGTTTTGGATAGATAGTCAACTTAGATCATAGTCAAGGGGATTAATAATTACGAACTGTGATCGTTTTCCGCGACAATATTGAAATATCAGTTCTATTCCTATAGTATTAGGTTGGGTATAAAAATGCCACCATCTTGAATACACGAATTCTTCGCTTGTTTGCAGTATGCTAATTTCGACTCTATACACAACGTCTTGTCGCCAACAACGTTCACAGCTTGTAATGTACCCCCTGCCTGTTGAAAACAGTGGGTTATTTCCTATCCTAATGCTCTTGGTGTGTAGTGGAGCCACGGTTGAAAGCTGTGGCCCTCCAGAAAGGAGGCCATACTAAAATTGTATGCTATAAAATGGTAATTATAATAAAACAATATATTTAGTATTATATAATACTGATGGGCGCCGGCCCTAAAGGTCAATTATGGGCGATATTCGTTATCACTGTAAAAAAGAAATACCAAACACTATCAGTATTAGGTTTTGGAGCTAGCGTGAAAAATATTAAGTAGTATTTATATCGCACCAGAACAGGTTTCTTCTAAAACAATTTTTATGATCAAAATTATTTAAGTGCACAGGAAATGCATTATCGAACTCAAAACATCTAATCATCGTTTTAGAAACTAGAATGAGATTACTACAATATCTACTCAATTTCTGTACCCACAGCGCAACGAAAATCGCTTTTATTTGGAGGCCTAATAAATAAAAATACAATATATGCTATGCAATCCTTTATTAGAGAACTATAATTAACATCAATGTTATTATTTATCTATAAGAAAATACTTCTAACTTGACGGATATAATATAGGCTTAGCTAGGCGTACACGTAATGCAGTCATATTACGCCGTACAAAGTTAAGCTAAACTTTGACGTAGGTGTAATCTGGCAATTTTCAATGTAATCAGATTTGCATTACGTTAGAATACTTATTGCATATCGATTAAAGTTTAGCTTAGCGTTTTGCGCGTAATCCTCCGCAGTACAGAGATGGACTTTGTAGGTTTGGCACAGATAAGCAAATGTTTGAACTGCACACACGTATTATGTAATCTCATAATTACCCGTAGGTAGGTAAGAGTGTTTCCTTATACTTTCATGATTTCTATTGATACTGTTCGTCCACGTAAATTTTCAGTGAGTTTCTCCATAATTAAGCCAGTTTATTAACAAAAATAATCAATACATGCACGGTTTACTGCGTGCAGAAAACTGCGTTTCAACTGTAACGCGGCGCTAGTACGCGCCCGCGCAGCTATGTATACGCTTGTCCTCGATAATGCTTTATTTAGAAAAAAAACGCGATATGCTGAACTTGTGCCGGCGCGACATGCGTCTCCGCATACGCCTAGCCTTAGAAATTCTCACATACGATATTCTAATGCCTGTCTCTTTGGTACATGAAATCCAGCGGCTGTATCTTATAATAAAAATGTTAGCACATCAAAATAACGGAATTATACAACACATTAAAAAATCAGCAAAATGTAAAACTAAAAAAAGTCATGCACACAGAGTGCATTCTTTGTGCTTTTTTGGGATCTAAATTTCGTTAGTTTGACTACCTGACCGCTCACGTCACCTTTAAAAGAATCAGAATATGTCCGCTGGGTGATATACGTGATTTTCATAATCCGCCGAGTTAGGAATACTACTGTATAAACATCTACAACAACAGTGAAAACCAGCGAAACTGTAAGTATTGCAGTATTTAACATCAACGAACTACTTTTGCCAAAGTGAAATAAATGTTGAACTAGTTAAATCCATTTACACATTTTCTATTTTTTTAAATTATTATTTAAGAAATAAAAAAACGAACTTTAGAATAATTTCGTTAATTCCGAAATAATTTGGCACTTTATAAATCCATATTTAAATGTATATAGTTAATTAAATCAGAGCATATGAGAATAAAGATAATTAATAAAAATAAATATGTTAACTAAACTTTGGTGCTGTGTAAATGGACTTAAAACATTCAACATTTTTTGTTATTTTATATATAATTATTAGATATGTTTGTTATAACTTCTAAACACGTAGAATTGAATACATTATAATCTGAATGTATAATTAACTTTTTAAACACGTTCTAAAAATATTAAGTAAATGTCTACTAAGGATCCGAACAATACATCTCGAAAAACTACTTTTGATAGAAGGTCGATAGAACACTTATTTTAAATAGGTGAATATAATATATTTTATTAAAATCATTTATTATGTAGTGTTATATATATTATAAATAAAAGATATTTCAACAAGAACTTTGTTTTTTAAAACAAAGAATTTATATGAAAAATATTCTTTTTTTTTTGTATAAGAGGAGAATAAGGGTTGGCAATTAAAAACAAAATCGGACAAATGTCTACCGGAAGGTAGACAGATGTTGATTCTTTTATCCTAACTTTCTCATTTTTTTAGCAAAATGGCTGGTCTATTTCGTTAATCACGTTACGATTATTGAGTTTTAAGGCTGCAATCGATTTGTTTTACCTCCGTACACACTCCTTAAACATGGCCCCACATAAAATTATCCTGTGGTATTAAACTGATCAGACCGGCCATAGTGCACAGGAAATGGGTTCGCAAACTTGACTTTTGCGAAATGTAACTTTTACAGATTTACATTTTCTTAGTGGATTTTTATTATTTTATTGGGGTTTTCGAGCGAAATTAAATTTCATTGCAACAATCGCCAAAGATTCTACTACTGATATGTCAAAACTATCATGTTGTTCCGAATTGCCCCTATTGAAAACCAAAGTTCTTGTTAAAAACCCCTTTATATATCATGACGCATTATGATGGCGTCTAACTGGCTAAACACCCATACATCTAGAATATTACTATAGAGAAAATATATTCATTATTATATAAGATTATATAAGTATTAAAAACGTTCTCAACACAACAATGTTTAAAACAACCTTTTATAAATTTGGCTTTAAGTGTCTTTATTGACTTGGCAACATATTAGGAGCTCGGGTACACCTATATTTACATATTATGTTTAGTATTTTTATGTTGAAAGATATTATTATATTATTTCTATTCGAAAATTTCATGCATTTTTATAATTCAAAATGTCGCTTTTGCAATATGAAGGATTTTAAGGTGCCACTCCCAAGCCCCTCCTTTCATAGTTTTAGCAATATTCTCAATGAACTTGTACCAGTTAAGTCTAGACATAAAAATACCGTTTATTTCTAATAAAAAAATATTATATTTTCATTTAATTATTTATAAAAAGAAATCTGCAATCAATATTTTATTAAGATTTCGGCCAAAATACTGGCTCACACTATATATATTTTTTTATATAACACTGGATTGAAAAATGTAAATATGACATTATTAGACATGATTTCATAGTCTATCATATTGTACAGGATATATTAACTTTACGGGGTCGGCACAAGGTTTTTTTAAACTATATATTAAGTTGCGATATTTTGCCAATAAGGTTACACTATAGGTAGGTGTCTAATAAATATTATATTATTATTATAAATACAAATGTTATGTATGGCAATTGTTAACATATATAAAACTTATAAACATATTATTGTAAAAAGCGTGTTTAACATAATCAAAGGTATAAACATATTGATTTAATTAGGTACTTACAAAACTTATAAATAAAGAATAAGTTATAAAAAAACCTTTAAGCGTATTAAATCTATGCATCACAAATGGCATTTTGCCAAAATAAACCTAAATTATATAACAATAAATATGTAATTACTATTAACCTAAGAATTATTTGAAGGTAATTCGATGTTTTGAAAATTTCCCTTCAAAATATATCTAATAAGTATTCCCTTAAAGCTAGACATGGCAACTTTTGATACTTAATTAATTAATCACATATTCAAATTACCCGGTCTAGAGAGTATTAAAAATATTTACCGAGAAATTTTCAATACAGTCTTCAATAAATAAATAACGCTATAATCAAAGAAAAGGCACTAAGTAGCATATATAAGTCTTATATCAATAAATATATTTATTATTACTAAAATGAGCAATTATATTTAACTTTTGCTTTGGATAATCTGTAATTGGTTGCTTCTAGCGATACGGATTTTAAAACATTATTAATATAGATAGATAACTTCAATAAGTAAGGTGACTAAAAAAACATCAACTTTTAGGCACAATTCTATTTTATTCGTCAATATTATGTCCGTTAAGGTGATAGGGAATGGTCTGTAATGCAAAAAAAGTTATCGTAATTTCGGCTTTTTACTCAGTTAACTGCCGATTTAACTCAAGAGTGTAGATGGATTTACGTTCCATGCACACTTAGCATGAAAATAGTATTCTTTCTTCTAACCAGCTCCAAATAGAAGGAAAAGGAATTACCAACACGTTTTTGGTGAACATTGAGAAAACGCAGTACCCACTTCGAACAGCCTTTTTATGGACACATTTTCTTGCAAAGTAGTGAATAAATCTACTATTATTTTCCATCCTTAAGATATCAGCTATTCATGGAACTCACTATGTGGTATCCTACGACGATTACGTGCTCTTTTTTTTGTTTTTAAAAGTATCGACGAATTTGGGCAAGCGCTTTTAGCAACATACGTACGGCTGCGTCTAATATTTGTGAACCACTTTTTTACTATTTGTCTCGATAGAGCAAAGTCAAAATATCTTTCTTTTTAAAAAGGTTGCTACTATATAAAAACCATACCGTCTGCCTGCATTTACTGGCCCACACTATACTATATACTTTAAATATACCGTATCGCTAAGAGCGGCCTCAAAAGAGATAAAGGTAATTTTAGTGGACAGATTTTCACGTTTAATAATTGTAAGCACCCTAGTCCACAGTATATGTTAACAAGGGTACTGTGTCAAAATATTAAATATATATTAACATTATAATTTCATTTCATATGTCAAAATAAAAACGTATATATATACATATTAGGCACACTTTCGACGCTGGCATAGCTAGGCCTTTTAAACCTAGTCTAATTTTATTCATTTTAAAAATCCGCACCGAGGCGTTGAAAGGCTAGTGGCAAGAAAAAAGTTTTGTAAATTTAAATTACCACATTTTTATTTGTTATTAAAACAAGTTCAGTTATTTTTTATTCAAACGTGTAAATCTGATTTCTTTGGATCTCTAAAGATTATATTTTTATATTGTGAATAAGCAGTTTAGTATAATTAATATAAATCACAATTTTATATTACATATTAAACTTAAATATACATATTTCTAATATAAATTCTTCAATAATATATATACCTTATATATAAACTTTTTAAAGTGTAAGTATACAGTAAGTACAAATAAAACTACTGTTAGAGTTATACATACATTTACAAAATAACATATTGAGGTACTTTAGAAGTTTTCTAATACTATAACTAATCTCTCACTACAATAAACAGTCTATTAGAGATATAAATGCAGTAATTAGATGTAATTATGAGATCATTTTAATAGTTTTGGTATCGACAGCAAATAATCGACCAAAAATTACAGCATAATAATGTATTAATCTAAAAAGCGAATAAAGTGCACTTTTCTATTCTATTTTTTTTTTCGATTTTTATTTTGATATGTCACAACATCAATAGATAAAACAAGCAATGGATTATGTTCTGATCATAAAAGCTGAGCCGTGGCTTCAATTGTGGGGGTATATTTGACTGTGTCAGTTTAACAACGCTTATGATATGTCAATTTTAAAAAGTCAAATTTTTGTTAAAGTTATTTGAAAACGATCAAAGTGTCTTTAATCATAACTTTGATTTTTTTAACAGATAAATGATTCACTATGGACTTTAGAGCCAGCGAATGTGATGGTTTTATCAATACTATAATTTATGTAACTAAAAGCTTCATAATTCTTAAACATCATGAATATACATCGCACAAACGATTGGTAAAAGGATCTGTTATCTTAAAATCAAAATAAAAAAGATTTTGATCGTTTTCAAAGAAGCAACCCCACTAAAAAGTAGCCATTTTGTCAGGTTTTTTTGTGGTTAGATTAAACAATTGGTCGATTTCTGGGTGCTAGCTTGTTGGCGACCCACCTGGCGACCCAGGCCGCGGGTCAGGCGAGCAGAGACAGCAGGGTGCGTGCTCGAAGCCTGCGTCCGCGCCGCCACAGCGCCAGCACAGCGTACATGCAGGCTACTCCCGCCGCCGCGACCACAGCACCCGTCTTACCTAGGCACGATTAATATCTATAAAATACCTACGGAGCTGAAGATGCAAAGGTCATAGGGAAAAATTACCGCCATTTTATCTGCGCGTACGACTATTTATAAAGGTTATGCCAC
Source organism: Monopis laevigella (assembly GCA_947458855.1). Lineage (NCBI taxonomy): Eukaryota > Metazoa > Arthropoda > Insecta > Lepidoptera > Tineidae > Monopis > Monopis laevigella. The sequence goes on along the minus strand of OX381576.1, from coordinate 34,739,746 downwards.
CTTAACAACAGTTCCATTCCAAATTTGAAAAAATCTCAAAGTTTCGGTTTTAGGTCATGGATTCACTAGTTTTTAGGAACCTACATTATCCATTTCTTGTTAGTTTTCTTTCAGGGTGAGGTTACGCACACTTAATTTGTAAGTATAACATCAAATATATTTATATGTAATGCAAATTTATCTGCATTATTGAGCCGGCATAGTACGAGCGATCAATGTTGTTAATCAACAATGTACTGGACCATTCGTGGAATTTGTAGGTATGCTTACCAGCAGGTAGACGGTGCGTACTCCTATTTTCCACTTTTGCCACGTGGACACAAAATGGCGTTTTTTGGGAGTGACATGTCATAAACAGCGATACTAATACATTAAAATAAATATTAACATAATACATAACATCCAGACCAGGTACAAAAAATCTATAAAAGATTTTGCCATGAATGGGATCGAACCCACGATATCTTAGTATGGAATTATAATACCGAACTAAAGTTACCTTGGCGCCAAGATCCGTCCCCATTCCAAGCAGGGCTCCCAGCTCCACGCCAGGTTCTTTCTGCATTATCATCGACCACATAGTCCAGTTCCTCTGCAATAATAGTTTATATATCATATTGTTGGCGAAAAACTAATACAGCTGACAGTGTAGAGGGGATGACACGTGGCGGGACGAAACCAGCGCCCGGCGCGCGCGCACACTCTCGCGGAGACTATGATCAAGATTACATAATTATTAGACCGCCTAGACTTCTTTTTATATCCCACCTCGTCATAGCCGATGGTATGAGTCTACACCGAACAAGTGGCTAGCTCGTCGCGATGTTTGGATAGACTCATCTATAAACAGTTTCACAAGTTGGTATAGTGAAACTGGGATCGACAGCTTAACATGCTTTCCGAGGCACTATAGTGGTGTTGTTAAACAAATGTACATAATTATTGAGATTAAAAACTCATTGGTACACACCGGGGTTTGAACCAGGGACCTAAGTGTTTTTAAATCTAACGTATATAATAAGTATTATAATATAATACAAAATATACATACCGGCCGGAGCAGGCACACGTTCAGGTTTCGGCGGTATGTAGGACGGGGCTCGCACAGGTTGCGGTTCTAGGACCGGATTGCGCACACACTTGGGTATGGTCCTAGGTCCGGTACCATCCGGGGACAGGATATGAGAGTGTAAGTATAAACGACTGTCTTTGGCACGCTGAGCTAGAGCTGTGAAGAAATCAAATTGTCATAAATTTTCGTTTTCGCCTCTGTGGTCTTGTTGGCGTTCGTATTGTATGTCTTGAGTTTGATACCCAAAAATGGTAAAACAACATTAGTACGTTTTACTGTTCATTTTAAACATAGTATTGTTGTTTCTAGTACATATAGTACAAGTGTGAAATTTCCTACTTCTTATAATAACACGCATGACTTTGTATATACCTGGTGGTAAGCATACCTACAAAGCTCATGAATACATTCTTGTTTACATGATGAGGTTTTGCATTATGGATTTATCGGTTTTTACAGCGACAAGAAATCGATGCAGTAGTCTCCTTTCAGGGTGTGTTTGCTAATCGGGCGGTTAAATTGACGACAAGACAGCGAGGATATTAAAATATACCAGTAATGCTAATTCGTCGCCTCCCATTTCCTAACCATCTCATTTAGCGCCGGCATAGTGGGAGCGATCAATATTGTTAAACAACAATGTATTGATCGACCCCATTCAAGGACTTTGTAGGTCTGCTTACCACCACGTGGATACAAAGTCATATGTCGTGCTTCAATAAAAACAACAAAAAATTAAGTATTATTTATTCAAAAACGCACTGTAATAATTTAACAATACAGTGTAATTTTGTACAACGAATTGTATTAAAATAAGAATGCTTTAAGAAGCTAGGAAATGGATTCGCAAACTTAACGTTTATAAAAACGTCAAATTTTTTTTTCAGTGTTATATTATTTACTCATTCCTAATTAGATACTTTTAAAAAAAAACCTTTGAAAAGACAACCAAAGTTTTATTTATGACTCTAAAAATATTACTTTAGTTATCATTTTAAAACTTAACAGAATTCTTATAAAGTAGTGATGTATTAGGATGATGTGAGTAAAATATACACTTCCATGTATTTTTAATAACAGAAAACATACATACATACATATGATCACGGGTGCCTTACGGCGCCCGAGACCGCCTAGACGGCCTCAGGGTATACAGCGGAGGGGTATTAATCCCACCTCGTCGTAGCCGATGGTATGAATCTACACTGAACAAGCGGCTAGCTCGTCGCGATGTTTTGAATAGACTCAATAACCCATCTATAAAAAGTTTCACAAGTTGGTATAGTGAAACCGGGACCGACAGCTTAACGTGCTCTCCGAGGCACTATAGTGGTGTAGTCAAACAAATGTACATATTTTTTTTAAATAAAAACTCATTGGTACACACCGGGATTCGAACCAGGGACCTAAGTGTTCTTAAGTCCAAGGTCTAACCAACTCGGCCACCATATAGAAAACATAATTTAGATATTTTTTGACAGTCGAGTTCGCGAATCCATTTCTAGTGCGCATAAGTGTTGGTATGCCCGTAGGCCAATAATACTTACCAGAAGGTATAATATGGACGTCAGGGTGTGGAGCAGCGTTAGCAGCTAATGTATGCGGGAGTCTGGCAGCGATAGCATACTGCAAGCCTGCTAGGAACAGCCAGTAGCAAGCCGGCGTAGCTCCGGACTCCAGGCAAGACGAATCGCCGTACACTACTACGCGGCCACTCTGTAATATGAAAAACACATGAAAATGAATCTTGTGAGAATTAACGTTATGCAACACTATTTAACATGTTAACTGTCAAAACAAAAATATTTGATTAAAATATGATAGAGATAAAAAAAACCATAGAATTATTCTAATTACTCGGTACTAAATAAAGTCCTAGTTAGCAGCAGAGGAGTACCTTTATTTGTTTTTACATTTCTATAATAAAAAAAATGAATATAACAATATACCAAAACATAAATCTAAATATTCTTTTCTTTTTATTTTAACTAAAAACAAACGCGTGATTCGAATAGCTATGTCCGATTATCGATAGTTCAATCCTACAGCCCCCTAAGAATTTTGCCATTATGCTATGGGCATCATGTTACATTTCATATACAATAGTATAAACTTATTACTCGGCGTAGTGTGACGCCCAAATTGAATAGCAACGTGAACACGCGACATCGCGTGATTGGCCTTAGGGTAGCTTTAACCCCACCACGTCCATTGTAGACAATAGTATATTAAGTCTACACTAAGTAAATGGCTATCTGGTCGCGGTGCTTGGATAGCCCCCAATAGAAACTATCAATAATTCACAAGTTGGAAACATACAACATACCGACTACTGCATAGTTTTCTTTTGGTAGTCTCTTTTCACAGCGCGGTTACGAAACGGGCTATTGATTTGACGATAAAGCAGGGAGCATATTATTAAAATGAATTCGTATTGAAAATTCGTTTTTGTTGTGATGTATAATATTGTTAAACAACAATTTATTATTCAACCCCATTCTTGGACTTTGTATGTCTGCTTAACATGGGTAGATACAAGCTGTGCTATGCTTCTATTAATATATAAATAAAGTAGTTACCTTAGGACGTGTTGTCTCGTTGAAGTATTCGCCATTCATCCCGTCTGTTTGGAGTAGTCCAAGAATAGGAACGGACACAGTTTCACCGTTCTTGTTGGGCTTCAGATTTGCAATTATCTGAAAACAAGATGCATTCGAGGTTAGGACTGGAAAACTATGTAAAACTAAAAATGAGAGAGAAAAACGTAGCTGATTCCAGTTTGCTATGCTTTATGTATTGTCGACTCTCTCAGATTTAGGCCATCTCATTTAATATTGCTCTGATCACAAACTAAGCTCTAGGCTTATACTATGTGTACCAGAAATAACAATACCAATATAGATAGTACCAGAAAGAAGATACAAACCTTTAGTACACTGTCTAAATATTTATTTCAGGTTCCTGAAAGTAAAACTAATTACTTTGATATCTTTAAAACTTCATTATCTAGATTGAATAAAAGACAACGTTTTAGTGACGTCATTCTCAGCTTTATTACGACCGTCATGTATCGGCACCGCAATATTAGGTAATTAATACTTAAGGACACTGCATTCGTAACTACGAAGTCTGCATTTTCCATACATCATGAGCTTTCGCGCTTCCAGTAATACTCCATTACTGTTTGTCGCAGAATTTAAAGAATATTTTTATCGGTTATTGTATTTATAAATCTTTCTGTGATGGGGTGTAATACAAAAAAAATATATACCAGAAACAATTTTTTAGCGTACAATTACGAATATTGGTTGTGCTTTAGGCAGTGGAGTGTAGGTATATAATTTTGTTTGTTTGTGGAATAGCTTGGTGGTTAATATTGCATCTATATTTTGGGCTGCTTATTTTAAAGGGACTGCCCTGGTTCACATCCAAGCTAGGGGATAATGAAACCTGCTTAGGAAAATAGGGAAACTTGGATGATTAAGACTCACGGTTCAACGACGAATACAATAGCCAGGCCGTCCAAGCACTACACTTTTTACTTATTTTAATTGTTCTTTAATGATATATGTTTTTTTTTAAGCTTTTATTAATTAATATATTTTATAAATTTCCTATTTTTAAATGTGCTAGCAAGGGCACACTGTTTTTAGGTAAATTTTCCAGTTTACAATGGCTTGATCGCGGATTGGTTGCGCTTGCACATCGTCACAAAGGTCACGTGACGATGCCGGGTAAATTCAAATGTGAATAGGACAGATATTGGGTTCTAGGAATAGGCAAGGAAATCAAGCCACAACAAATATAAAAATAATAATTGAACTTTGACTAATAGCCAAGCTGTAATATTGAAAGTACGTTTGTATGGACGTCAAGTCGATTACAGAGTCCTTAAGTAGGAGATGCTCTGGTGTTAAGATATATAAGGTTATTACCTGATGTCCTTGGTCTTGCAGATTGGCTCTGATAATGACCCCGTGTTCAGGAAACGTGTGAATATGTGTTCCGCTTGCGTAGAACATGACGTGGTCTCCGATGCGAAATGGTCCGGCGAAAACACGGTCTCCTAGACCCACCTGAAAATATTAAAAAAAAGGAGTTTATGGAGACTTCCTCCGTAGACTAGTGGTTGCGCCTTTGGAGTTGTAGCATCCGGGGGTCGTGGGTCGATTCCCACCCATGACAAAATTATATTAGTATGTTTTTTGTACAGTTTGTCAGGGTCTGGGTGTTTTTAAAATATGATCTGAAGAATTTTTTTTCTATTGAGGCACTGGTTTACATGGGAAAAGTTATTCGAAGTTCATTTAAAGTCACCCGTATATAGCTCCAGATGCGAAAAAAAAGCGTAATACCTAATCAGTCGGCGAATTGCTTATGGCGTTAAACGGAACATTATTAACAAAAGTTAAAAACACTTAATAATTTGAACACTATTTATATGCTGAATCCTGAAACACCATTAAAGTATAATTTAATTTACCTGGAACATTGATAACAGATCGTTTAAGGCAGGAACATTGCTTCCACCAGTCTCTGGAACCCACCTGTGAATAACAATACCACATTAGATTTTTACATTTTTATAAACTTATATTGATTTTTTGAAAGATAAAATAAAATGCAATAAAAAAAAATCTGGTGGGGACTAAAAATCATATTATAATACAAAAAATTACTCAGAACAGAAAGATTTTTGCGTACAATTACCAACATAAAAATAATAATTGAACTTCGACCAACAAGTTGTAATATTAAAAGAGCGTGCTTTACCACCTATACCATGGACAGTGCTCTGAAGAGCTTTTCAACATTATTCCCTCTTCCCTTTTCCGTTACAGGACAACACGCACTGGTGCACTGGTTTCAAAATGCATTTGTATAAAGTGACAGATGTACCAACCCGTACTAAACGTTTTGGCGATTCATACATCTGCCGTACTATTGGAACGCTCTACCAGCTTGCGTGTTTCCTTCCTCTTATAACCTAGAGACCTTTAAACGAAGCGTGAATAGGCATCTATGCCGGCATAGTGATGGCAACCAGTGGCGCACCTGCATGCATCCGCTGGTTGCTATCATTCCTGGACTTTGCATACTGCTTAACATTAGGTGGATGCAAGGTCACATGTTGTGCTCTTATAAAAAAAATGGAAGTACGTTTGTATGGACGCCAAGTCGACTATAGAGCCCTTAAATGTATGTTTACTAACCATTGTCTGGTGTTTTCGTCATAGAACTGTACGTGGCCCAGCAGAGTAGAGTTGTACCAATCTGCGAACACCATTAGCGACAACCCTTCGTGCACGGCCTGGCGCAACAAATCCAACTCTTCGGGGAAGTACTCATCTTCTGGGTCCACCAGCAGTAGGGCACCGTACAGAGAAGGATCAATGCAGGTCAGAGGAGCACCTGTGAAGTAACATGATTTTATATAAGGTATTTTCAGATTGCAAAAATAAAACTGGTACATTCGTAACGATTAAAGTTACAAATGGCGTCGAATGTACTAGATCTTATTCAACTGTCAAATGAAACTAATACACTCGTAACGAATAAAGTTAAAAATGGCGTCGAATGTCATCATCATCATCATGCCAGCCTTTCGCGCGTCCACTGCTGGACATAGGCCTCCCCCAAGGATCGCCACAACGACCGGTTCTGCGCTGCCTGTATCCATCGGCTTCCTTTTTCAGGTCGTCGGTCCATCTTGGGCCTGCCTCTGCTGCGTCCTCCAGCACGCGGTCGCCACTCGAGAACCTTAATGCCCCAATGCGTCGAATGTACTAGATCTTATTCGACTGTCAAATAAAACTAATACACTCATAACGAATAAAGTTATAAATGGCGTCGAATGTACTAGTACTTATTTGAGTTCAAATAAAACTAGTACACTCATAGCGAATAAAGTTTAAAATGGCGTCGAATGTACCAGGTCTTATTTGACTGTCAAATAAAACTGGTACACTCGTAACGATTAAAGTTAAAAATGGCGTCGAATGTACTAGATCTTATTCGACTGACAAATAAAACTGGTAGATTCGACGCCATATTTAACTTTAATCGTTACATATACAGTTTACTTTGGTGCAGGTCAGCCTAAAACGTTTTTAACTTCCACATAACCCTCTTAATGTCTTTTCTTTACCGGTAAGCGGAAAATATTGAGAGGGAAAAAACACTATTATTGCAGATTTACTTACCCAAAATTTCAACAAAGTAGCCGTGTTCCCTAAGGATCTTGTATAAGCCCCTGAAGTTAGTGTGCAGATGATCAGCGTGCCAATCCAACGGATCGTGCTTGGCTCTGAGATCATCTCGAGGAAAATAGCCACCTGGGTACCGGAGGCTGTGAAACTGGTCCCAAATGAGACGACGTTCTCGCACTGGCACGGGGATTATTTTTGCCCTGGAATAGAATAATAATATGTAGGACATTTACTCATATTGTTCTAGGGTCTTATTCTAGTAAATCAATTGTATATCAACGTCGTATGAAAGTAAAAATTTGACACATTTTGTATAGGGAATATGTCAAATTTTAACTTTGACATGCAGTTGATATCCAAGTCATTTAAAATAGGCCCCCTGGACACAAACTAAGCTCTAGGCTTGTATTATGTGTACTAGAAACAACGATATATATATATATGACAAACTGTACAAAAAAAACAGTTTTTTTTTGCGATGAGTGGGAATCGAACCCAAGGATTTTAATTTTAGTATGTGGTGGACTTAAAAACGCTAGTTTTTAGATTTCCTGTGTGTTCCAAATAGTTTTTAATTAAAATAAATAAATATGTACATTTGTTTGACAGCACCACTAAAATAGTGCCTCGGAGATTAACTTGTGAAACTGTTTATAGATGGGTACGACGAGCTGGCCACTTGTTTGATGTAGATTCGGTATACCATCGGTTACGATAAGGTGGGAACTAACCCAGGCTGACTAGGCGGTATCGGACATCGTAAAGTACCCGTGATGGTATTTTATATAATATATTATAATAAATAAATAAAACATGGGACCACTTACAGCCATGTATAATGAATTTTAAGAGTTGGGATTGATTAATCTCTTGCAAAATAAAAGAGTTTGAAACCCTAGATCCGTGTATCTCTTTATAATATTACTATAAGAAAATAAGTATACTTTTACCTTATAGGAAGCATGACGGTCTCAATTTGTTTCGCGCCCTCGTGCAGGGGACTCTCTATAGTCACATTCACATGGCCCTAAACAAATAAATAATATTAAAATGTATTTAAAAGCTTTTAGATCGTCTTTGTTGTCACCCATTTCATTAAACCCGGCATAGTGGGAACGATCAATGCTGTTACAATGTATTGATAGACCCATTTATGGACTTTGTAGGTTTATTTTATCTACCATTAGGTAGAAAAAATTCACAATTGTTTATATAAGAAAAAAAAATGTACTCATAGTATTTTATTCATATGTAGTGTCTAAGGCATACATCCAAACGTGCGCATGCGCCACATCTTATTCTACCTCTCGATTTGTGTACACACGTCACTCTCTTTTGCTCTGCTTCCGTTGGAATATACAGCTCACTTTATCTCTATGTAATCTTTCTTATCTCATCTAACAACCACTGCCTAAACGTGGCGTTCTTAAAATTAAGTCTTAATTTCCTATCGATTAACAAATAGCCAAAGATATTTCCTCAAAAAAATTTGGCGAATGAAGAGGTGTGTTTTTACGTATATAAAAGATAGCTCCAGTTGCACTAAAGTGTCTGTAAAGTAATTGTAACGTTTAAATTTAAAAATGGCGTCGAATGTACCAGTTTTATTTTAAGTCGAATAACATTAGATACATTCGACGCCATTTTTAACTTTAAACGTTACAATTACTTTAATAGACACTTTGGTGCAACTCAGCCTTAGTGACAGCTATCGAAAAAAAGGGTATTAGAGTGAATTTACCTCGACTATGCCATCAAAGTTAGCCCCTTCCTTGGTAACGTATAGTTTGAGTGCGATCCAGCCTGCCCACGGCCAAATCGTGTTACAGTAAGTTGCCTCTACAGACAGCAACGCGCCATGCTCTAAATGCGGATGCCAGGTCACCTCAATCTAAATTAAAAAAGGGCTACATTACAATATATAGTACTAAAATTTACATCACAGACCAAACTTTGGCCATTGTTAGATTACTTTTTTGTTTATAAAAATAAAGTGTGTTAGATGTGTTTCTTATTAAAATATATAAATTGAAGCTATACAATTTTAATGCCAAATATGTAAGCGGCGTCATCAGTGACAGTGACTGAAGGTCTTTGTCATAAATTTTGAAAAAGTTATTTTATTTCTATTAGCACTAGTAAAAGGTAATGCACTATAACTTTTGTATTTATATTTTTTAGAAAAATATCATCACCTAGCCCATCATAGAAAATATCATCAGCATGTTATGTCTATTGTTGGATTTTGAAATTAAAACTATATCATATAAAAATAAACACGTAAAGATTATTTTAAAATAAGTCTGGATCGCCGCCGAGGAGTGCTCCAGCCCTGTACTCACGGCTAACTTCAAACAGCTTTTGGAAAGCTCCTTGAAGATACCGTGAGCGTCTGGTCCCCAATGTCCTAGCGTTTTTAACCTAACGGCTCAAATATAGCGCCGTTAGAGATTTAAACACCCAAAGCTGCAGTATACATTGCGTGCTGAGCAAATAAATAAATAAAACTTACGACTTTAGCAGAAACTGAGACTCCATTGACGATGGTAACATTGACTATAACCGGCAAGGCGGAGTGGTACAGGGGCTGCGTACAGTATGGCCACATGTACGGGCATTCCGTCAGATCCAAGTACGTAGGGCTTAGAGTTACTCGAGGGGTGTATTGCATAAGGTACTGTGGAAAATATTACCAAAGGAGATTAATATTCCAGTAATATTAAATACTACTTCCGCGTCCGCAACTTTGTAACACGGTTACAAAGTTGTACAACAGTACTTCCCTATTAATCATTATAGTGAAAAAATATGTCATAAAATGTGAACAATTTGTAAAAAGTAAATACCCAAATATAAAAAAAAAATGATTCGCCGCCCATTACGTATTGGCATCATTTAGCCGGCATGGAAGGGAGCATTCAATGTTATTTAAGAACAATTATTGATTGATCCCATTCATGGACTTTGAGGTCTGCTTACCACAATAAGATACAAAGTCACATACCGTGCTTTACAAAAAAATAAAAGCACTTTTATGCCATTGAAATATACCCAACTTTGCTTCATAGAATACTTTTTTCTATCTGGTGTATTAAAAAACTTTTCCAAAGAGACTCTTAATACATAAACAACTTGTATATCTGCACTCCCTATAGCCATGTCGATAAGTGATATAGGGTCCTTCCTAGGGTTTCAAAGTTACTTCGTACCAACTTTCATCTTAAATAGTTCAGCAGTTTAAGCGTGAAAATGTAACAAACAGAGGTACTTTTGCATTTATAATTAGTATAGATTTTGGTGAACCCACAGACTAAAACTGAACATGACTAGGTCACTTGCATCTGTATGGGCGGTTTATATAATACTCACATCATATGCAGACAGAAGATCAAGTTTGCCGTGTCCTTGCTCGAACATGTTGGCGTGTGCCAGCCGAGCGGCAGTGGCTGTCAGAGCCTGTTTGAGAGAAGCCGGTGACAACCGGGATTGTGTCGCGCTGCACAGTAAGGCCACCGCGCCAGCCACCACGGGAGAAGCCACTGACGTTCCTGGTTACAAAAAATATATATGTGGCGGACATTCAAGCTTAAATATCTTATTTATTAAATAAGAGACAACGGAAACACGCTAACATTAGCGCGGCCCATTGTCTTTATGTGCCTGCGCAGACAAACCAGTCCGCCATGTCGCTTAAGTTCTTTCACTATTGCTATCTAGCTCGCTGTTAGTTGTTGCTTCTCTATTGCACCTCTACCTTTACGTTGCCTTCCTTCACACTTTTAATTTATAATCTCATATTAAATAATAACTGTGTGTATAAACTGTAAAGTGCCAATAAACTATATTATTTAAATTATTGTGTGGTTTACTTTTTATCACTAACATACTTCCAAATATGTTTCATCAACGAACCCAGAGTCCACCTCGATGGTCTCGGGTTATATAGCAGAATAGTTCTTACCTACCTCGTTGTCGCAGATGGGATTCACTCTACTTATATCTACAAATCAAGTAGGCGTTTGACGAAGTAGTCAAAAGAAGTATACATACAGTGTCAGTGTTTTTACTGAAATATCGATTACCGAGAAGGCTTATTCGTCGACTTCGTTTGCGAACCCAGGTTGTCAAACTACTAAGCGTGCTACTGCCATTCAAATATAGGTTATTTTTAGACGATAAATTACACATTTTTGCATATAAGTATTAAAATGAGAAAGAGCCTGCTCCGATGGTTTGGGGATATAAATACGAATCAGATATCTAGAAAAGGCAGTATATAAATATTATCTCACCACTTAAGGATCTGCAACTGCCAGTCAATCCAGATCCGCGCACACCGCTACCATACGTCACTATATCGGGCTTCATACGACCATAACCCTGTAAATAAACTTACATTATAACTATTAAGTATACATTAATACTGGTGTGGACTACTCCGCGTCAATATTGATAGCCAATAAGTTTCGATTTTGGTTTGTTTGGCTACTAAACCGGTTTATCGCAAGCAGGGGAAAGTTATATTTCCGGCAGCATTATTAGGGATTTCCAACGAGCTGACCCAATTGCTGTAACTATAACCTGTAGATAGCATAACAAAGCAAGGTAATATTTTTTATTCCTAGTCAGCGGTAAAATCATTAAAACTGCATCTATGGAGTAATTTAAGTTTACCTCATTCAACGTACGTAGAAATGTCTACTTGTCTACACAAATAACAGCTCAATTCCTGACTTATAAAGAGGTGTACCTCTTTCGATCTATGCTTTTGATTTTAATCTAACTCCTTTACATATTTTTGTTGGTAGCTCGATGTATTTTGTGCCAGTCTAGTAACATCAGCTCTCTTCAGCGCCCCAAAAAAATAACTTTTTTAATATTACGTGATTCTCAGACGAATACATCCACCCACAAGGTGGACCGACGACCTTATTAAGACCGCAAGAACTCGCTGGATGCAAGCCGCTTCCAACCGGTCTTTTTGGAAATCTATAGAAGAGGCTTATGTCCAGCACTGGACGTCCTATGGCTGATTATGATGACGATGATGACATATCGTTTTGGGGTTCTGTCCATTTGAGGTCGGTCGGGCGATCAGAGGGGTTCTAAATATGACCTCCAATTACCACGCGCTATCCGTTCGCCTGTTCAAGGCTACGTCTACATGGTAATGTTCTGAATACTAAGGAATGATATACACAACTTACTGCAGGCAATTCCCAGGTAGTCATGCCTCTAGAGGAGAACCTGGCGAGTTTGTCGTCGAAACTAATGCCGCCCACGCCGATCACATCCATTTGGTCGGCAGGGTTGTTTAGCGTCCCATACTGTGGTCCGTCGTTACCAATCGCTGACACCATTATGACCTTTATTGGTAACAAGATAACATTTTAATTGAAATAATCCTTGAGGATTGAAAGCGTAAGTATTTTTTAAAATATAGTTAATGAAGAATGTAAGTAATAAATATAATATACGCTAATTGATCAATAAATATTGTGATATTACTTTATATACTGTGCTTTATAAATATAAATAAATAACACAATTCCTCTAAACGTTTTTAGCGAAAATATAAACGAAACCAGGGCTAGTTAAAACTGTTTTCACGCTGCCATATTACATTGACAAGAAACAAAAAGACCAAAAATATTTAGAACACGGATACCAGTATAAGTGAATCATTTTAGAATAGCGATGTTAAGGTTTATAAAATATATTAAAAAAAAAATAATTAAACTTACCCTATTAGCGCTAAGTTCCCAAACTTTATCCACAAATGGTCTATCAAGAAAATCAGGTCCGCCAATACTCAAATTAAGTACATGCATCTTTCTCAAAATGGCATAATTAAATGCATCCAAAAACCACGAAGTATATGACAACTGTGTATCGGTGAATACTCTGAATATATGTACTTCTGAGTCAGGTGCGAACCCAAGACATTCAGTTTGTCTGGATGCTATGACGCCGGCGACGAATGTGCCATGGCCTAGCGAGTCGGCCACTCTGCCTTCGCCTGTCCAATCAGTGCGCGAACCGACAACGCCTATATGAGATTGTGAATTCGATAGGCCTGTATCAAAGATGCCTATGCGGACGCCCTGACCTGTAATATATAATATAATTAAAATCAATTAATATGGACTATCAATACAGTATTGATTAAGAAAAGTAATGATAGTTCTCACATCGGAAAAAAGTTGAAAGTTGAAACTTTTCTGCTACTTTGACATTTAATCATGCAGCGGCCAGAAGTTAGAGCATACAAGACTACCCTCTACGATTAAATATATTTATATTTAACCATCCGTTTCGTAAGCGCAATAACGGAAATTACCTATAATTACTGCTATAGGTCTTCCTATATAAAAATTATAAAGTCCGTAGCTTGAGCTGTTATTTTTATATGTGAATGACGCACCGTTAATGATCATTATAGGTATTGGGCTTAAGGGACTTTCATATCATATAGATTCCAAAATCTATGAACACCTGAGTTTAATACTGAACTTAGCTTCAAAGTACTACTAGCTGCCCCTCGTAGTTTGGGCAAACGCGCGCGCTCTCAAAATCATCCGTTTTTTCATTGATGCTCCGCTCCTATTTGTCGTAGCGTGATTTTTTAATTCAAACCAGTAGTTTCTGAGATTAGCGCGTAGAACCAAACAAACACTTCAGCTTTATAATATTAGTATAGATTGGATGATACGATATCAAAATTGTATATATTCTACAATTGTGATATCGTATTATTCATTAATAGTTTACTTAATACAAGCACAACGCACATATTCATCATACTAGCAGTTATCTCTTGGCGACGTACCCTAATAATAATAAATAATCGAGGTGCTCCCATAGAGGCTTTGCAGAGACCCTGGGTTCTGCGGAGCACACTTGCGTATGAACACTTGTTTTTATCGTATAAAATCGTGTAAATTACACGATTTCACTACCGACCTTGACGGGAGTTGTCACACTTTTAAATAAATATAATGCTCTACCAGTCTGTATAATATACAGGCTTATTTAGCTGGTATACAGGATACAACCATTAGTCTTTAATAAAATTTTGTTTTGGTTGTTTTCATTCATGGACTCTGAAAACCGCTTTATAATCTAGTGGTGCAAATATATGTATTTCATCCTTTGCAACCAATTCTATATCGCCGCCATCTGGAGAAACAAGATAAAAATAATCAATTACCAGTGATCCCCATATTCCATAGTACTTCGGCTTTAAGGACAGATGTTATTTGGTGCGGCACAGTGCGAAACAGCTTTCTCATTGAACTCGTCTGTCCAGTCTGAAGAATATAAAATATATAAATGGTAAATCCAATAATGTGGGTAATGCCCTAACAAAAAAATATCCGACAGTCGGGGCCCGCGTCGCGAAGCGTAATACTAGTTGATAATGATTTAACAGTCAATTGAGCCGATTATGCTGCGTAGATAATAATTCATTCTTTTTTAATAACTGGGTTATCTACGAAAGTTCTTCTTAATAATTCTATGACATTGTCATAAGAATGTCAAAGAATGGTTATGTAATTATGTATCAAGAATGTTATTTGTTAATTAAAAACTGCGGTTCAGAAAAAATAATGATTATTCTTCCTAGATGGCTGTTTATCAAATGATGTCCTTGCGGTAAACAAACAGGAATTCAATTTCTTCGTAGACAACCTAGTTATTAAAAATTAATGAAAAAATCTTCTTAGATAACCGGTTATCAAACAAGAATTATTTTCCTGTTTCAATACTCGTTATCAAACTCTGGTTATCTATGTGGGATAAGCGAATCAGTAGATATCCATAGCAGAGTTACTATATTATATATGTACCAAAATGAGTGCATTTAGGGCGGTTCCCGAGACCGCTTAGACTAACACAGGATATATTATATCCACTCAGGGACAAGTTTTATTGCCACCTCATCATAGCCCTCTATGTATTATGAATCTATACTAAACATTTTTATTTACCTTAGTTTTTCTTGACTTGTGGGATCGCCAACCATATTTGGCGCAGTTTGATCCGCAGTCGTTATCCACAGCAAACTTCATAGTTCTCTGCACGGATTTATGTGTAGTGACTGACTTCACAACAGGGTGGTCTTGTAGTGCTGATACTCCTGAAAATAAAGATGATGAGCATGAGCAAGCGTGTTCTCTATTCGACTATATCGATTATTTATTTATTATTGTTGAGATCAAACAAAGATTCTGTTTTAATTTAAAAAAAAAATCCATTGATGTCGCGCACGTTCCATCTTTTCATCGGAAAAGATTACAAATCACTCTGGTTGGAGGAGAGCACGCTAATAGCAAAAATCGTTATTTTAACAATCTAACGCTCACGTTATAAGAAACAGAATGTGGCCGCTGTTTCTTATAACGTGAGCGTTAGATTGTTAAAATAACGATTTTTGTTATTATTATTATAAAAAATTAACTGCGGTTACATTCTGTTTCTTATAACGTGAGCGTTAGATTGTCAAAATAACGATTTCCGTTATTAGCGCTCTCTCCTCCAATCAGAGTAGTTTTATAATCTTCGCTGATTGGAGGAGAGAGCGCTAATAACGGAAATCGTTATTTTGACAATCTAACGCTCACGTTATAAGAAACAGAATGTAACCGCAGTTTCTAATGAGTTAACAAATTTTGTTGAAAAACTTAATTTTATGACTAAAAAGATATTTTATTCTTTATAATATGTTTTATTTTTTATTTTCAATGATAGAAGTTAATTGATCACAGTAAGTTAAACCCGCGCACTTCACTAGGCAAGCCCGTGTCGAAGTAAGCGGATTCCGTTATTAAAATCATAATATTATATATAACTAGTTAAGCCGGTAAACTTTTTATCACCTACAAAATAATGGATTTCCGACGCGCGAATAAGTGACATATAGTTGTCCGTGCGCAAAACAGGGAAACTCCAAATTGATTTCGCAAACTTCCAACGACTGATCTTGTTATTTATTTATGGTGATCGCAAAAGCCAGAAGTTCGGGTAATTGGAATCGCCTAAAATAAAATAAATAGTGGCAGATGACAGATATAACAGTCAATAAAATTATGGTTGTATGTTCGAAAGATCCTTGTCTTTCCACACTGGTGGAAGAATAGAAGAAAAAAATAATGGTTGATGGATGACAGATCAAAATAATATACCGTCATTTTACATACAAAATTACTTAATATTATTTTTTAGGTTTTTTTTAGGAATTTTTCGATTATTTTTCTGTTTAATTGTATTAAAGCGAAAAAAAAATAGTAAGAATTTTAGGGAGACTAACTAACGGCGATTTATATATCTGAGGCTTTATTCTCAGGCCACAAGTATGATTATAAGAATATTTCTATGTGTATAAAGTGTTATCGGGGCAAAGGTAGGTTTTATAATATTTTAAATGTATATGGTATATCCGCTATGGGGTGTCCTATCTTTAATACGATGCTAGTATATTATTATATGCTATAATCACTGTTAGAAAGTAAGCTGGACGATACAAAAGGCTTTTTCAAATCCATCCATCAGACACTTAATTGTCACTTGTGTCTCTAATATGTGAAGAACGCCAATCCTTCACATATTCCGCAAGTAAGATGTTAAGTTCAAGGCATTCAAACAATACCGTCAAAAATCCTTCAACCTCCCTTGGTGGTATTGCATAAGTCTCACTGAAGCGTTAATTAAGGATATTATACAAGTAATCTCTGCGATTTCGTCCGCTTGAAATTTTGAATATGGTCTACGGATTGATTTGAATTTTTTGACAACTGTTTTGAACGTTGGGATCCGTCGCATCGCCGTTTTTCTGGGGCTTCTGACGGTTGGGGCATTCTTAAAATTGTGAGCAACTGCTTTGTTTTAAAACAAAAGCACAGCTATACAAAGCACAGCAGAAAATATTTTTATTTTCTATTTATAGCCCAGCAGAGGATGTTTGCGTGTAAAGTATGAATAACATATCCTAAGGCCTCTAAAATCACCTTTCCAAACATGAGGACAGAATATGGACGCACGCAATACAAAAAAAAAACAAAAAGTGGGAATAAACACTATTATAATCAATCAATGTTCAAAGAATGAGAACAGAATATTGCGCCAATCAACATGACATTTCGATCGAAAACTAAAAAATAACAAAAAGTAGTTATATAACTTTTCTATATGTTATAAGAAAATTGAAAGGAACAAATATTTTTTTTAAGGATTATGATATAAGTATATATTTGGTAAGTGTAGTTATAGTTAATATGCCATTTAGCCGGCATGATGGGAGCGATCAAAATTGTTATACAACAATGTATGATCTATAGCATTTATGGATAAATCTAATGTATAAAAAAAGATATCCCAGAGACACTGAATAATCTATTGACCTAGTTTAGTAATAGAGAGAATTGACCGAGTTTAGTAATAGAGAGAATGAATCTAATATAGGAAAGTCAGTTTTGTGTTCTATTTTAGAAGGCGCTGATATTCAAATCTAGGTCGGGTTCCAATTAAGTTAAATGCAAAATTTTAATTTGATCAGCTCTGCAGTGCTGCTATTAATATTTGCTTTCAAATGACCTATTGAAATAGATCACTAAAACGAATGTCATTAATTTAACCTAGTTTTAAGCTGAAAGCTTTTCGGGTGTATTTTAGAAGGTGCTGAAATTCAAGTCTGGGTCAGGTTCCAATTAAGTTATATGCAGTATTTTAAATTGATCAGCTTTTCCATTGCTATTAATATTTGCTGTCAAAGAAATAGATCAACGAAACGAATGTCATTAATTTAACCTAGTTTTAAGCTGAAAGCTTTTCGGGTGTATTTTAGAAGGTGCTGAAATTCAAGTCTGGGTCAGGTTCCAATTAAGTTATATGCAGTATTTTAAATTGATCAGCTCTTCAGTCCTGCTATTAATTTTTGCTGTCAAATGACCTATTGAAATAGATCACCGAAACGAGTCATTAATTTAACCTAGTTTTAAGCTGAAAGCTTTTCGGCTGTATTCATTTGTGTTTTGAAATAGATTGAAAAATTGCCTATTACTAATTCCAACCCTTGTCGTCTAGTCAGGTAAAAATAACGACAGATTATTGACGAAAATTGGCTCAGCAATCCCGTTCCATGTGAACAGCTTTTAATATCGCGTTCTTGGCGGACGTGACATACTTTTCGTGACCCACGTTTTACAGGATGCAACTCAGTGGAAATGTCACTTACGAAAAAAGAAAATATCAACCGTGAACAAAGTCATTGTAAGTTATGCTCGATATTGTAAAAAAAACTATTTTGACACATGTTTACAGCATGCAAACAATACTGATCAATAGATTTTTTTTTAAATCCAACATCCTTTTACGGAAGATTGTTGCAAATTGTAAAAAAATCGTCCTGTGTGACCCATTTTTTTGCAATATACACTCACAGTGCCGATGGTATTTACCGCGCTAACAAGGAATATACAAATTGCATTACTTTTCGCGAGCGTACTAAATGTTTCCTAATTTTAAACTAGGTACATTTAATTTTAAGTAGCTATAGACAACGGTATCTACACAATATGTATAACCTTATTTAAGGTATTTCAAAAAATGTGTCAAACTCAGCCTAAAAAGGACAATGGCCAATCGTTAGTTGGTGTTTTTCTAGCTTCATCTATTCTACATTCGCTTCTTCGCTAGAGTCATCTATTCTACATTCGCTTGCAAAAAGTATACAATTTGCATATTCATTATTGGTGCTGAAAATTCAATCGACAACTTACAGTGCATAGTATAAAAGTTGGGTCACGCAGAGACGATTTTTTAATAATATGCAATGATTTTATGCAAAAGTTATGCAAACTACATAGGATGGTTTTTATTATATTTCGATTGATAAGTTTTGTTTGCATACTTTAAAACCAGCGCCCACATTCTGTTTCTTATAACATGAGCGTTAGATTGTCAAAATAAAGAATTCCGTTATTAGCTCTCTCGCCTCCAATCAGAGAAGGTAAACAACTACTCTGATTGAAGGAGAGCGCGAAAGTAACGGAAATCGTTATTTTGACAATCTAACGCTCACGTTAAAAGAAACAGAATGAGGCCGCTGGGTAAAAAGGTTTTTTTTTACAATATCGAATATAACTTACAATAAGTTGTACACGGTTGATTTTTTTTTTACGTTTTGTCATTATTGATTGTCATTGACATTTCCACTGAGTTGCATACTGTAAAACGTGGGCCACGAAAATGTGTCAGACCCGCCCGGTGTACATATTGTAAATTACATCGACCAAAATCTGATGAAGATCTTTAAGAAACATAATTCTGAGTCCTTTTTGGCTACGGTTCTTCATTAGCCAACAGTAGCGAGGAGTTTTAAAAGACAAGCACACGGAAGCACGGTAGCATATTAGTACATAATTTGTATATTATTATAAAACAAGTTTATTAATATTTATTTGATATTACTTAGTTTGTATAAACACCGCGGCGAGTTTGTCATTTCTTTGGTATACTCATAGAACCATCAGCGACGGCCACCCCGCCGGGTACCGCCGCCTAGGCGTAAGCCACCTGTGATAATACATAATTTCACTATAATTTTTTTGTAGTTATGTATCAATAACAAAGACTTATCAATAATAAAATCGTAGTTAATAAAAAAAAATGTAATAATTTAATCAATGTTCGCCTGCCAGACTGGTCTACAACGTAAATTGAATGGGACTTAATTTCATTGATGAAGTCCATTACTTGCTAAATACCGGCTAACTAATTTAATAAATAAGTGTATTCTTATTTTATTTCAAAGTTAATGCGTGATTTAGGCCATGGTCTGCGGCCAGAATATAACAAAAAAAAAATATTAGGTACCTTCTTTATGTTCCTTGGGGTCCAAGACAACGATGTCGAAATCACTCGGGTACTCAGAAGCAGCATTAACCCTCTCAACGATGGTCCAGTTTGTGATCTGTAATACATACAATTAATTAGAATTTACACACAATAATATATTTATTTATTCAATCCTTTATTGCATAAAGTACAAAGGCTTTATTTGGTGCTTGTCTGGTAATTTATTTTGACTGGTAAGTCATTCTAATATGTGGCAGAGACGACTGTAAACTACTTAGAAACAATGGTAGTAGGTTGGGAGGGAAAAGCAGGAGTGCATATAAAGTAAAATAATTTAATTAAATGTTTTAAAGTAAAAAAAAAGTGTATTTACAATTACGCTACACTTTGCAATTGTTTATTTTGATCTGTAATATATAAATTTTTTTCTATTCTTCCACCAATGACTATAAATAAATCTCAAATCCCGTAGTTGAAAGTTTGCGGAATCAACTTGGAGTTTCCATATTTCGCGCAAGGACAACTATTTGTCGCGTGTTTCGCGCGTCGGAAACCATCATCTGTGTAGGTGACACGAAGTTCACCGGGTCAGTTAGTCTAGTATTATATATATTTTTGATAACAAACAATACTTAACTATTTAGGCCAAAATAATATTTTACCAAAATAATTTATCCTTGAGAGGTCATAGGTACTGGACAAAGAAAAGATACTACATACATTGTTACATATAAAACCCAGCGTGTTACCAATAACTAAAACAAATGTTTAAATAATAAATTAGGTATGTTAGTTTTTTTTTATTGAATTGGAGCACGGGATGTGATTTTATATTTGCTGGTGGCACAGTTTAGTTAATTTGTTTTTATACACGAGACTAATTTATACTTGTGGCATCATAGTCGTGAAGTTATCTAAAGATATCAGTGATAGCATAATATTATAGTATATGAATATGAAAATTCAGTATGAGCTTGACCCAATTTCAGTATGAATTTGACCCAGCAAAAGATACTGGAAAATCAATTTCGTTGTCTATAAATAAATGACACAATTTAGACGACACGGCGCTGGGCTGTCGCGAAGCCGTTAAAATATACGGAGCACTTAACTAGAAACTAGGTTATAGGGATTTAGTTTTATTGCTTTTAAAGTCCACAGTATACTTTGTAGCGAAACATAAAAATTTTATTTTTATGTTTCGCTACAAAGTATACTTTATTTCATACCATGACAAAGTAGCAAGGTTGTTTAGTTAGTAAACTTTAACTGTAGTTTTATTTTTATGTTAAAACAAACTAGCATAAATGATAAAATAATAAAAGTATTATGTTATCACATCACATTTCAGATTTAAAAAAAAGGTAGGTACAGTCTTTTAGATAACTAGATTTCTAAACAAAAGGTAGGCTACAAAAAAATAGTATTTCAAGGGAAGCGTGGCTTACTACTCGACTATATTCGAAATCACTAGAACCGCGCTTGGCATCGTGGAGCGATGGTGAACAAATACAAATATCATTCAATCCGACTAAGATGGAACTGGGATTCTTTGAGGGTAGCCCGAACACTGTAGACGCGTGTTTATATTATATTTTTCAAATTTAATTTTATTGAATATTATTGTGCAAAAGTGTACTAATTTTGTAGAATAAGCATTCGTATAGTAATATTAAGTGTGAGAAGTGTAGCATTTACGCAGTGATCTCGGTGTTTGTGTTATCTCAAATAATCCCACAATCTTCAGTAAAATGGCGGTACCCATTTTGCTGTAGACTTTTCCTTCTTCACTTGATATTGGCAAGACTATACCGTATGCTTACATACGGTCATGTCGCCATTCCTTTTTCTGCCCTAGTCCTTTCCTAATTCCTTTCCATCCTTTTATCCCTCTTTCACTATGTAATAATAAAAAAGATTTTCAAACTACCCACTTGACATTGGCAAAATTTCGCGTAATGCGAAGACGCCATTAATGAAAATAATAATAATAAGATGGAACTGGTCATGTTCCGCCTTAGTCTCTAACAAGCGCATCCATCCAATAGATTGATTTACGAGCAGATGATCGTTACATCCAACTTACTGTTCTGTGAAATCGCCGGTTTAATTTAGATCAAGTCAAGAAAAGAATGACGACAGAAGTATATTTTGCCACGTTATTTTCAGTGTTGCATCGAGGAAACTGTTGCTTATGAAGAAGGATGTGTAATGGTCTGGGGCGGCGTTAACCGCACATATAGCGTTAGTTTTCATCAAACCGACGGGTCGTACATATGGATTGTCTTCTCATCGCTACATCCATGATGACCATGTGGTACTTTACGCAGGATATGCAATTGATGCATTGTAACCCAATTTATAATTGTGACCCAGTATTTACGAGACGTCGGTATTCGTACGATGGACTGGCCATGAAAGCCCGGCTTTATGTTGCTCATTTGGTGACCCAGTATTTATGAGACGTCGGTATTCGTACGATGGACTGGCCATCAAAGCCCGGACTTGAATCCGATAGAACACTTATGGAATGAGCTGAAACGTCCGGTTAGAGGACGGGTACCTGCATCAAGCCTTGCAGAGCCGCGAATCGCAATTGCAGAGGAGCGAACTACAATCCCCAAGATTTAATCATCAGGCTCGTGAATTCTATGAAGACGAGGATGGAACACTGACTTAAAAAAATGTTTAATTATTTTGCTATTATTTATTTTTTCAATCTGTGATTAATAACGAGTGTTGTTTGTAAAATCCTTAATAAATCAAAAGTAAAAATAAATATTGCAACCCTAAACACAAGAACAACTAAAGAAAGATTAATAGAACTTGAAGAAGTCATAAAATATATTAATTGGGATATCATTGGCCTTAATTTGGTAAGATGACCCGGAGAAGGCATAAAAGAATGTTAAGATTTCATGCTCTACCACAGAGGCGAAATACAAGGATTGTATGAGTTAGGAGTTTTGGTCAAAAAATATCTCAAGAAAAACACTGAACTCTTCTCGAGTAAGTCAGACAGAATCGCAATATTAAACATAAAATTGCCAGGCCATAAGAACACCTGATCCATAATTCAAATATATGCACCCACAGAACAAGCTAAAAATTAAGACAAGAACCAATTCTACATATTCCTAAATGAAGCAATAGAAGAAACCTATAAAACTAAAGTTAAAATAGGAGAGCCAATATGGTGAAAAACAAGATGAACTGAAATTACACTTAATGTGACAACAGAAGGCCCTGTTTTCGGAATGCAGTGGAACGACATTGAGATACAATATGTGAAATAAACAGAGCATAAAACAAGCTACCATAAGGTTCAGGAGCAATTTCCTAGCGATGCGATTGGTTTTTGGGAGACTTTAACGCCAACCATGAACAATGGCTTAGGATCCTCAAGACTGATCTCGTTGGCAAGTCTTTTCATCATTTTGCCCTCTCACATGGTTTGACCCAACTGGTAGACGAATTCACCCGGATACCTGATGTGGCCGACCATACACCTTTCAAACTTGATCTGTTGCCGACGAATCAACCGACTAACTGCAATGTCTCCGTTCTCAGCCCACTGTATGGATCGGACCATTATTTAGTTACGACTGTGCAAACTACTATCCCACCTCTTCAACGCAATATAGTAAGAAAGGTCTCTATTATTCGTCAGCTTTCTCGGCAAAAGATAAAGCCGAACTACTGGCAACTATTTTTGCCTCAAACTCTCGGCTTTATGATGAAGGCGCCCAACCGCTTCGTATTGATAATTGTGGATACTCCGAAGTTTAGATACCCGGAAGGCCAGTGGTCCAGTTGGTATACCAGCAGTAGGCTTAAAAGAGTGTGCACTTGATCTGTGTCCTGCCCTCACGCGTTTATATAGATTGTCCTACTCCTCCGCAAAAGTTCCTACAGTTTGGAAAGTAGCTAATATGTGCCAAAAAAGGGTGACCGTTCTGACCCAAATAATTTCCGCCCTATTGCCGTAACCTCAATCTTGAGTAAAGTATGTGAAGAACTGATTAATGCACAAATAGTGCGATACCTAGAAGTTCACTCCATTTTCAGCGATAAACAGTATGGGTTTCGTTTAAAACGATCAACGGATGATCTACTAGCGTACGTTACGCACGTTTGGGGAGAGGCTATTTAGACCAAAACGGCGAGGCTTTGGCAGTTGACCTAGACATCTCCAAAGCATTTGATAGGGTCTGGCACAGAGCTCTACTATCGAAACTGTCTTCGTATGGACTTCCTGATTGGTTATGTGACTGGATCGCCAGCTTTCTTTCGCAAAGGAGTATTAGAGTCGTTTAAGACGGTGATGACTTACAATACAAATACATAAATGCTGGCGTGCCTCAAGGATCTGTACTGTCACCAACACTGTTTATTCTGCATATCAATGACGTGCTAAAACTTGGTAACATTCATTGCTATGCAGATGATACAATGGTCGATAGGTGATACCAGTCCAAGAGACCGATAAGTCTAATCGAAGTAGAGGAGTCTCGACGTTCCTTGATCGCAGAACTGGGCAAAACACTAGACCCTATATCTGCGAGGGACGCAAGCGTGCGTAATCACGGCAAAGAAGTTCCCTTTTGCCCTACTTACGTCTCTTCAGAGCACCGCTCTTAAACTAACGTCTGTTTTTAATTCCTTGGGGTTTGAATTTCGATCTTAACCACCAAAACTATATCGAGAGTATTGAAAAATCAGTATTTAAAAAGTTTGGAGTCTTAAATAAGGTACGGCGCGGCGGTTTTTCTCACCCAAACTCCGACTGATGCTAAATAAAGCTCAGGTACGGTACCATGTGTGGAATACTGCTCCCACTTTTGGGACGGATCCGCTAAATACCCGTTGCATGCTCTCTATACACTGCAGAAGCGTGCAATTTGTATAATCAATGATCGATCAGCTTTCTAAAATACATGAGCCTCGGCACCTGCATAGAGAGGTTGCATCGTTGAGCGTATTCTACCGCCTATATCACGGACAGTGCTCTAAGAAACTGTTTAAACTCACCCTTCCTCATTTCGTTTCTCTACTACACACACTGGCAATAAAATGCATACACATACAATGGATGACAGGCCCACCAGAACCAAAAGGTTTGGTAATTCTTATATATGTTGCATGATAAAACAGTGGAATGCATTGCCTGCCTGCGTTTTCCCTTCTTGCTTTAATCCTGAGTCCTTTAAGCGAGGCGTAAATAAATTCCTCAAGCAGACATAGTGGAATTAACCAATTGAAGCAAGCATCATTGTTACTATTGGTTGAGAACATTCTTGGACTTTACATTGCCACTTACCACCAGGTAGATGTAGGGTAACATGTACTGTAACTACTATTAAAAAAAACATCCTTTTTTTGCAATTAGTCAAAAGCTTAGGCCTTTTTGCGTGAGTCGACTGACTATTCTAGCCAGCCCAGGTCCTTCCAGAAGGTGACTAGAAGTCTAGAAGTCCAAGACCTAGTATATCCTAATTTATATTTTTCAATGCCAAATCCAATTCTAGTTTAGTTTACAGTGTTGTAGTTTTTTATGTTAACATTAATAAGGTATCTTGCTTACTATTTGTTTTTGATTTTGTTGAGGTTAGGGAATAAAACCCCACCATTGGGCACCCTGAGGCCTTCTAGGCAGTTAAGCCTTAAGGCACCATTATGGGTTAAAAATGGCAGTCAGGGTATCCAGTGGTGGGCTTTATATATACCTGAGTGACCTATGGAAAATTTTAGCCCCACAATTTCATAGAGGAGTGGAGAATGGGCTACGAGGGTCTGGGCCTAATTTTGGATTTGAGTTTTTTTCGTTTCTTTGCATTTTCTGAGAACATTTACCATAGTAATGTATATTTTTTTACACCGTCAGAAAGTAGAGATTTCAACGAACAAAAAGCCTAACTTAAAAAAAAAACTGATATTTTGATGTGATTTTCGATTGAAAATTAGGGCGCTTTTTCAATATTAAGTCAAAATAAGGTGATAAAATAAACATTTAAAATCAAAATAATTAATGTGTTTTCACCAAATTTTGTGAAAAAAACAAATGTAAAAGATAAAAATAAAAAACCAAAAACTTAGTTATTTGATTTTTTCACATACATTTTGATGTTATGTGAAAATAAATGTAAATACAAAAGTTGTAGATCTTTTTATCACCTACAACTTTGCCATTTAACTTTTTTCCATTGGACTTGTAATTTTGGCGGAAATAAAGATAAACCGTTTTTTAAACATAAACCCCCTCTCCCCCGTTCCTGACCTCAGATCGCCTGTAATTTATTTTTTGTTATCTCTCTTTTCCAATGGGTTTCATCCTACTATAATTTTGTTTTTTTAGAAATTAACGATCCTGGTCTACAACTCTGCCACCATGTTGGTACCATGTATGTACCATGTTGGTACATATTGGTACCATGATGGTAATTTTATTTTAACTCAAACATCTTTTTCGGTTTAAATTAAATTGAAGGTCATTATTAAAAATGTGATAAAAAATGGTACTCAACAGCTTTATAGAAACATAATCACAACCCTAACTTCAGTTAAACTTTAGTCCGATGAAAGTAGTACTATTTATTAAATTATATAAAATTTGGAGCATCAGACCTGGGGCTTATTTTACTAAATCAATTAAAATAGATATCAAAGTATGTAAATGAGACATTTCGAGTAATGTCCAATTTCACCTACGAACCGTAACTCTAAAGGAGCCCCTAAATAAGAATTTTGACATATTTGCTATGAAACAACTGTCATTAATTGTCACTTAACTTAGTTAGTGAAATCGCGCGTAAGGTCCCTGGTTTACAAAAGTAGTAAAATTACTTAGTACTGATTATATTGTTGGTGAGGCCTATATATGAATATATATCAAGCCAGTCATAACATGCTGCAATACACAAGTAACTGTATGACATTGTGTTGTATGTCACTCAATCCTAAATCCGGTTTGTGTGACTACCTAATGAATTACCTATAATATAGTTTATCTATCTACCATCAGCTCTTTCCATCCTATCCGCCTCTTCTTAACCCTAACATTATAATCAAGTATGTACTTGATCGTTATTATGATTTTGGTTTGAGAAGCGATTATATTTTTTTTTGTTTACAAATTGTACAATTCCTACAGACCTCATGAAATATGGACACAATTGTGTTCAAAGCACAATTGTACTTGTTTTGAAATTAAAACCTCAGTGGTAGTTGTAGGTAGATAAACTGTAGCTAACAATAGTATAAAGCATAAAGTTAAAAAAAACTACTTACCCCAACATTTTTCAAAGCTGCAGTCATATAGTTTTCACGAACAGATCGAACATGATAGCCTCGAAAAGTTACAATGAATTCGCTCTGTATAGTCTCGGTGAAATAATCAAAAGAAATCCGAGAGACATTGTTGCTCTCCCAATTTCCCACACTTTGACCAAAAACAACCCCACCATTACAAAATAACAAAATCATAAGTAAAGTGAACATTTTGCAATAATTCACTGACATTAGCCCTAGGAAGCGTTCATATCTCAGTCATCAGTATTTTGATGCATTTCACACCGGGATCCAACCCATTAACGACAACGTCCTAATGCTTCTGAGGCTGACTGGCTTCTGCGACAGACAGCTCTCGCCCGACCGAACCAAAATAAACTAGACTAAAGGTTAGAGGTAAAAAGGAACTATTAAATCAATAAAATGGTTAATGCACAGCCGGCGCGCGCACAGTACAGCAGTACTTTTTTTAGAATAGAAATGTACTCTATCTAAGGTATTGGTATTGTACAAGTATAGAGAAAGTACTGTACTGAGTACTCTGTGTCTGTGCATAGATTATTAAAATTTAGAGCAATCAGATAAAAGAAAGAGACGGATATATGTAATTGTGTATATTCCTCTGTGGTATATTCCATGTCTTTCTGTTCCCCAAATAGACATTGACAAAAAAAAATTTTGGCTTCCCCATACAAATTGGTCATTTTAACATTACTAGTTTGTATGGAGAAGGCAATATTTTTTTTCATTTGCGGCACATAGTTCCATAGGAAAAGTTATTCGTATTGATCAGTAAAACCCCATATTAGCCCAAAGTACATCCTTTCAAAGTCACCATGTATAATACCAAAAAAAATGTTTAAAAAAAAGTAAAAAAAAAAGGGGGGTGGGGTATGGTAATATAATAATACTGACCACAAATATAACCCCTAATGACAAGCTACAATCACGCGCGCAAGTACAATACACAAAATGAACGGAATTTCTATCGGTAGATAATTGTTATCGGTTGCGAATTCCGTTCAGTCTGCTATTGAAACATATTGCGTTTATATGTTTATACACAGTGTGTATTTTGTTTCCTTTCGGTCCCATGTGTATCTTTATCCTTCGATTATATCTTTATCCTTCGATTATATCTTTATCCTTCGATTATATCTTTATGCTTCGATCAATCTGTATCAGTTTGCTTTCGTTTGGTCGTGGAGTTTAATCGGTCCCATGTCAATCTTTATCAGTTTGCTTTCGTTCGGTCGGCATATTGTGTCTCAATCAAAAGTACCGAATGTTTTTATCTTGGTGAATCTTTATCTTGATCAGTTGACAATACCATATCTAAATGATTGAATCATTCGCGATTGTCAGCTGTCTATCCCCAAGTGACCGCATATTTGAAAATTTGGAACAGCATTGAGTTGAACCAAAAATGTACGTTAACGTTGACAATTGATTTTAACGGTGACATTAACTAACGGTAATATTTACATTTATTCCAAACGGGTTGTACAATCAAATAATTTCCTGTTATCATTCATTACAGTCACTTTCTGACACATAAACAAAATTGGGTTGCACCAAAAAAGTTCACAGACGCTTACTTTACGTTAATCATAACCGGCAATTTCCGCTGATCAACGTTACAGTTACTATAATAAGCAAGATCAAACAGTCAGTTCTATCCAATTTTATTTTAAATTTTAGTTAGGTACCTATCTAAATATATACATGTATAACTCTAAGGTGACTGACTGACTGACATAGTGATCTTTCAACGCACAGCCCAAACCACTGGACGGATCGGGCTGAAATTTGGCATGCAGGTAGATGTTATGACGTAGGCATCCGCTATAAAAGGATTTTAATAAATTCTACCCCCAAGAGGATAAAATAGGGGATGAAAGTTTGTATGATAAAAAAATAACTATTCCACGCGGGCGAAGTCGCGAGCACAGCTAGTTAGATATAATTTGTGTTAAATAGTTATATATAATAATGAAATGTTAGTTATTATAAGAGGCAGGTCCTCTGGATACCCTGAAGCCGTTTAAACGGTTCTCGGGAGCTGAAGAGGCACCTTAGTAGTTACTTTTTATATGTAAGTAATATTATTTCTATTTAATATTCTTTTATCAAAGCACACGGAGTTTCAAAACTAGGTAATTCTATTATATATTGTTGTATTTTAATCATTATAAAATGGACTTCCGCAAAATAACGCCTGATTCAATTAAATATAAATAAATTGTTGTATTTATTATTGCCTACCTATGCCCATAATATGCTGATAATGCCCAACGGCTAACAATGTTGGACTATTATATTACGACCGAGACTTCTAAGTAAAGTATTTAAAAAAAGTATTGATATGATATTATGTGGTTACCCTTGACGAATAAAAAATTCTCACTAATTCGACTGGTTCTATGTAGATCATGATCAGATGCTCCGGGTTTTGGATGCTCTGGAAACCCCCATCTCCGCGCAATCCATCGCTTCTACGACCACGACGCGACGGTGCGACGCCGAAGGTTGCTCGACATGCAACTAGGGGTAGCAGAAGTCGAAAAGAATCGGATCGCGAGGGAACTCGAAATTCAAACTGCACATATAGATGATGAAGGCGACAATAACAGGACATAATATCACGCTATCCATCTGTGCAAAATTCGTCATCACGTCGCACGCCTACCTTTCCCGTAACTCCTCCCGTCCTGCCTCTGCGCACAACAGATGAAAACCATTATTGTTCCGACATGACAAACCATTGTATAAGGTGCTATCTACTTTTGCTGGTGACGCTCAGGAATAGCCGCTGTTTTACAGCCAATTTAAGATGACGACATACCTGTGTACTTATACTGACGGAGAAAACATTGCCCGACTCGCTAAATGTCTAAAAGGCCGAGCGCGCGATGCCGTATCCGCACTTTTGACGGGTTCGATAAATGTTGACAAAATTATAGACACTTTAATACTCAGATTTGGACAGCCTGAACATCTGATTAAACTGATGCTCTCTAAAATCTCGTTTAAAGCGAGACATCCGACACGATGACTTTAATTCACTTATTGAATATGCCACCTCTATACAAAATGTTGTGGCGACGACGCGAAACTTCCATCTACCATCATGACAGTAGAAAAGGTTGCAGGTGGAGGGCAGAAGGTTCTTTCTGACATGACTGAACAGAAGTTAGAACGGGTTAATAATATAAAAATTGGATGTAAAGTTTCGGAAAAACGAGAAGTTCTAAGACTTATTATGTCAGTCTTTAATCCTCTTGGATTCTTTTGTATCTAACGTTAAATGCTAAAATACTTCTTCAGGGGCTTTATTCTGAGTTTGTAACCGCTAAACACAACAAGACGTTGCGTAAACTATAAATATGGAAAGAATTGAGCCTGCTGACGTTAACCAACATACTAGTTATCCCGTAATTCATCACCCCAAAGACAAGTACACACAGCTTTTGATGGACCAGTATCATAGAGACGCTGCTCATGTTGGTCGTGAGCAAGTGCATGAGGCACTCAGACGGACTTCACAGCATTTCGACCATTGATGATCCAGTCTGTGTGGAACCGGTGTCAGGAGTGTAAGAATAGACGAGCGAAACCTGCACCCCCTGTAATGCGTCAGTTGCCGCATATTAGACTCGAACCAAAAGGTAGAGCCTTTACTTATACAGGTATCTATTACTTTGGACCTATGACTGTGACGGTAGCGAGGACCGATAATCACTACGGGTGCTCTATTCACTTGCCTCACTGTCAGGGCCATACATATCGAGCTCGTAACTGACTTGACGACTACTAGTGATATTTTATCTCTTCGTCGATTTATTGCACGCAGGGGCTGTCCAAAGGAACTCTAGAATGACAATGCTACGACATTTAGAAGCGCCGATAGAGAGCTAAAACAATCAGTCACTGCGATTGATGATCCGAAACCTAACTGGAAGTTCATAGCTCCCACTGCCCCTCATATGGGAGGATGCTGGGAGCGTCTTATTTGGTCCGTCAAGACTACGTTGAAGGCTACGCTTAAGACTAAGAATCCATTACTATTCTCGCTAAGACAGAGTTTATGGTAAATAGTAGGCTATTGACTTATGTGCCTATTTACCATATGGACGACTTACCTCTGACTTCCAAATGACTTCTTACTGACTAAAACTGACTATACAGACAAACCTATGGGTAATTACAATGACGGTGATTTGTTGCGACGATATTGGCAATAGTCGCAACGTTTATCTAACTTAATATGGAAGCATTTGGTCAAAGAATATTTTAATTAGACGTGAAAAATGGTATAGACCGATCGCTATCGCGATAAATAGCAATGGCAGATTTGACTTTATTTAAAAAAAAAATATATATATGGGTCTGGACTAGATTTTTTTTTTAATTTTTTTTTATAAGAGGTCAGCATGTGACCTTGCATCCACCTGATGTTAAGCAGTATGCAATGTCCAGGAATGATAGCAACAAGCGGGTGCATACAGGTGCACCGCTGGTTGCCATCATTATGCCGGCTTTAGATGCCTATTCACGCTTCGTTTAAAGGACTCTAGGTTATAAGAGGAAGGAAACACGCAAGCTGGTAGGGCATTCCACTTTTTAATAGTACGGCAGATATATGAATCGCCAAAACGTTTGGTACGAGTTGGTACATCCGCCACGGTATACATATGCATTTTGCAACCAGTGCGTGTTGTCCTGTAACGGAAAGGGGAAGGGGGAATAATGTTGAAAAGCTCTTCAGAGCACTGTCCATGGTATAGGCGGTAAAATACGCTCAACGATGCCACATCCCTGCGAAGCTGCAACGGCTCCAAGGTTTTATTGAGCGTTTCGTTTCCAATAATTCTAGTCGCTCGCTTCTGCAGGGTATCGAGAGCAGATAACAGATCCGTCCCAAAGATGCGAACAGTATTCCACACACGGTCGAATTTCAGCCTTATATAGCATTATTCTTAACCTGGGTGTGAAAAACCGACGCACCTTATTTATGGTGCCAAGTTTTTTTGAAGCTGTTTTTGCAATGCTCTCGATATAATTGCGGTGGTTAAGATCGGAACGTATATCTAAACCAAGGACATTGAGGGATGGTAAAGGCGATAGCTGGGTGCTCTGATGAGAAGGAAAATGAAGAGAAAAAATCGACATTGGACTCCTTATATATATTTTTGGGTGTGCCGAGCACGAATTTGAGGTCCATTTTAAAATCCAAGATGGCGGCCTCAACTTTATTTTTAAAAATCGACATGGGACTCGTTATATAGGTTTTTGGGTGTGCCGAGCACGAATTTGAGGTCCAAATTGGTGCTTGGCACACCCAAAAATATATATAACGAGTCCCATGTCGATTTTAAAAAGTAAGTTGAGGCCGCCATCTTGGATTTTAAAATGGCCTCAAATTCGTGCTTGACACACCCAAAAACCTATATAACGAGTCCCATGTAGATTTTTAAAAATAAAGTTGAGGCCGCCATCTTGGATTTTAAAATGGACCTCAAATTCGTGCTCGGCACACCCAAAAATATATATAAGGAGTCCAATGTCGATTTTTAAAAATAAAATTGAGGCCGCCATCTTGGATTTTAAAATGGACCTCAAATTCGTGCTCGGCACACCCAAAAATATATATAACGAGTCCCATGTCGATTTTTTAAAATAAAGTTGAGGCCGCTATTGTGGATTTTAAAATAGACCTCAAATTCGTGCTCGGCACACCCAAAAACATATATAACGAGTCCCATGTCGATTTTAAAAAAATAAAGTTGAGGCCGCCATCTTGAATTTTAAAATGGGCCTCAAATTGGTGCTTGGCAGCCCAAAAATATATATAATGAGTCCCATGTCGATTTAAAAAAGTAAGCTGAGGCCGCCATCTTGGATTTTAAAATGGCCTCAAATTCGGGCTCGGCACACCCAAAAACATATATAACGAGTCCCATGTCGATTTTAAAAAGTAAGTTGAGGCCGCCATCTTGTATTTTAAAATGGACCTCAAATTCGTGCTCAGCTCACCCAAAAACCTATATAACGAGTCCAATGTCGATTTTTAAAAATAGAGTTGAGGCCGCTATTGTAGATTTTAAAATAGACCTCAAATTCGTGCTCGGCACACCCTAAAACATATATAACGAGTCCCATGTCGATTTTTAAAAATAAAGTTGAGGCCGCCATCTTGGATTTTTAAATGGACCTCAAATTCGTGCTCGGCACACCCAAAAATATATATAACGAGTCCCATGTCGATTTTTAAAAATAAAGTTGAGGCCGCCATCTTGAATTTTAAAATAGACCTCAAATTCGTGCTCGGCACACCCAAAAACATATATAACGAGTCCCATGTCGATTTTTAAAAAATAAAGTTGAGGTCGCCATCTTGAATTTTAAAATGGACCTCAAATTGGTGCTTGGCATACCCAAAAATATATATAACGAGTCCCATGTCGATTTTAAAAAGTAAGTTGAGGCCGCCATCTTGGATTTTAAAA
Source organism: Monopis laevigella (assembly GCA_947458855.1). Lineage (NCBI taxonomy): Eukaryota > Metazoa > Arthropoda > Insecta > Lepidoptera > Tineidae > Monopis > Monopis laevigella. The sequence continues at coordinate 34,705,814 of OX381576.1, read as the reverse complement.
TGGTCTCAAATTCGGGCTCGGCACACCCAAAACATATATAACGAGTCCCATGTCAATCCACAATAGCGGCCTCAACTTTATTTCGTGCTTGGCTCACACAAACACCTATATAACGTATTCTATGTCGAATTAAAAAAAAAAAGTAACATTCATACTTGATGATCATTGATTACTGTCGTTGCGACCGGAACCAAAAAATATTTAATTATAATATGTAGCACAATTTACACATATTTCTCTGGTCACAAACTAAGTTACTATGTGTATCAGAAACAACAATATAATACATATTATATATAAACACTCAGACCATGACAAAATGTACTAATTTGTTTTTTGTCATGGGTGGGAATCCTTTGGATATTACACAAAAGTCGCCACCAGTCTACGGAGGCGGTCAAAAATAATTCCTATAAAAAACGTCTATCGACTGTCGCGGTTACCCCTATATATGTGGCTTCTCTATGGTGTCAAAAAGATTAAAAAAAAAGTTATAGGTAACCGATAAAAAAAATCGATGTTGTTTCGCGGTGACTCCGGTTTTCCTTGTTCCAGGTGCCTTATTCCGAGTTTTCAAACGTTAAACACGACAAGACGTTGCGCAAACTATTAATATTGAAATATAAGTTCTATTTCAATCAATCGAACGAGTCTGTATTAGGTTGGCTATAATAATGCCGCCATCTTGAAATACACGAATTCTTCGTAAGTTTGAACATCTTATGGGCATTGGAATTTCAACTCTATATTTAATAGGATAGAAGTTAAATTTCAATATTTATAGTTTACGCAACATCTTGTCGTTTTTAGCGGTTGCAAACTCGGAATAAAGTCCCAGATTCGAACACTTAAATTTATTCCTAAAACTAAAAAGTAATAATATTATTTTGATTGAAAGTATTTTTTCTATAATTCAAGGACCTGCAGGGTTATTACGTGTCTTAAGTTCGCTCGCACGCCAATCGTTATGACGTAATTTTCTAAGATTTTTTGGAGCCATTGTTAAGAAGCCAAGCTTGATCTACATCAGAATGACGTCATAACGATTAGCATGCTAGCGAACTTATGACGCGTAATCACCCTGCTGTAAGGTTTATACATGGTCAAATTAATTATGTAAATCTTTAGTATCCCCGGCAGCACGAGAGATACACGTCCGTACGCATCGGCACACAAGATTGAAAATCGCGCAAACAATTTTCAATCAATAAAAATGTCGTAAGTCACAAAACTAATTTTGCATATAACATACTTTATAATTTATTTAGGTAAAATTTCGTTTAGTAGTGGATATTAAACTGTATTTTCTTGTGAGGTGTATTTATTTTAGACTTAAAACTCAACCCGTTTAGAAGAAAAATTTCTTTATACATTAAAAAGGCATCATTTTAAAATAGAAAAAGTATCGAAAAAATGTTTTCCAATTAGGTTTTTGGTTAAGACGTGGAGAGAGGAAGGTCTGAAAAAACTTAAGTTGAAGTGTTTTAATAAATAGATGTGTGCTTGCCTCTGCAGATATAAGCAAATAAGACTAAAATTTATAGTGCCTCCTCTTAAGTATTGGTGTCCCAATACTGTAAGTGGGAATGTCGCGGCGCCTAACAATGTTGGACTATTATATTACGACGAAGACTTCTAAAAAAAGTATAATATGACATTGACATGACATGTGGTGTCATATATATACGTCATAACGATTGGCGTGCGAGCGAACTTAAGACGCGTAATAACCCTGCAGGTCTTAACGATGGGACAAAAAAGAGAATAAATAAATTCATAAACAAACAAGGCGACTAGATTCTTATTTTTAAGACCAAGTTGTATATGTCGTTATCGTATAAACTAAGTATGAGGAATTCAATTATAAATATATTAATAATAATATCGTCGGGGATAGTTCAATTCTGCGTAACTTTAGTGGGCATACACTGCGTAAGTAGCAAAAGTAGCCAAATTTAAATTTGCCGGCAATGGATGTATGGCGCCGTTTGGGTTCCGCTAGCTTTGACAGAATTTAAAACAACCAATAGAAATGGTCCATTTTAGTTTTAAAACAATACAGAGCCATGTTCGGAAACGTAACACTTTAACAAAGGGTAGTGTGACAGAGTGCGATAAAAATATTGAAAGATGCTTAGAGAACAAGAGATGCATATAGTGTAGTGACATTACCCAGTGTTAAAGTGTTAGTTTCCGAACACGGGCCTGTGTATCCATTCAGTCAACAGCTAGGCTTAGCTGCGAAAACGCGTATGTGATCCGGCCTTTAAGTGAGTGTGATTAGAAAGATTACTGGTCAATAAAATATTGTAAAACTTAATCATTGTTGAGGGTAAGTTCCATTTTATTAATATTATGTCATAATATATTTTTTGTGGCTCATTTTGTTGAAATATTAATGTAAATCTAAATTTCTATGATGTTGTTAATATTTCTTTAACAAAGGTTTTAAGGTTTATACATGGTCAAATTAATTATGTAAATCTTTAGTATCCCCGGCAGCACGAGAGATACACGTCCGTACGCATCGGCACACAAGATTGAAAATCGCGCAAACAATTTTCAATCAATAAAAATGTCGTAAGTCACAAAACTAATTTTGCATATAACATACTTTATAATTTATTTAGGTAAAATTTCGTTTAGTAGTGGATATTAAACTGTATTTTCTTGTGAGGTGTATTTATTTTAGACTTAAAACTCAACCCGTTTAGAAGAAAAATTTCTTTATACATTAAAAAGGCATCATTTTAAAATAGAAAAAGTATCGAAAAAATGTTTTCCAATTAGGTTTTTGGTTAAGACGTGGAGAGAGGAAGGTCTGAAAAAACTTAAGTTGAAGTGTTTTAATAAATAGATGTGTGCTTGCCTCTGCAGATATAAGCAAATAAGACTAAAATTTATAGTGCCTCCTCTTAAGTATTGGTGTCCCAATACTGTAAGTGGGAATGTCGCGGCGCCTAACAATGTTGGACTATTATATTACGACGAAGACTTCTAAAAAAAGTATAATATGACATTGACATGACATGTGGTGTCATATATATACGTCATAACGATTGGCGTGCGAGCGAACTTAAGACGCGTAATAACCCTGCAGGTCTTAACGATGGGACAAAAAAGAGAATAAATAAATTCATAAACAAACAAGGCGACTAGATTCTTATTTTTAAGACCAAGTTGTATATGTCGTTATCGTATAAACTAAGTATGAGGAATTCAATTATAAATATATTAATAATAATATCGTCGGGGATAGTTCAATTCTGCGTAACTTTAGTGGGCATACACTGCGTAAGTAGCAAAAGTAGCCAAATTTAAATTTGCCGGCAATGGATGTATGGCGCCGTTTGGGTTCCGCTAGCTTTGACAGAATTTAAAACAACCAATAGAAATGGTCCATTTTAGTTTTAAAACAATACAGAGCCATGTTCGGAAACGTAACACTTTAACACTGGGTAGTGTGACAGAGTGCGATAAAAATATTGAAAGATGCTTAGAGAACAAGAGATGCATATAGTGTAGTGACATTACCCAGTGTTAAAGTGTTAGTTTCCGAACACGGGCCTGTGTATCCATCCATTCAGTCAACAGCTAGGCTTAGCTGCGAAAACGCGTATGTGATCCGGCCTTTAAGTGAGTGTGATTAGAAAGATTACTGGTCAATAAAATATTGTAAAACTTAATCATTGTTGAGGGTAAGTTCCATTTTATTAATATTATGTCATAATATATTTTTTGTGGCTCATTTTGTTGAAATATTAATGTAAATCTAAATTTCTATGATGTTGTTAATATTTCTTTAACCTTAAAAATTAAACCTAGCGTTACTTTAAAACCGCTGACTGTTTAATTATAACCAATGACCGTTTTAAAATGCAGATTTTTTTGTATCTTTTTAATTATTATCAAATTCATAGTAATACAAAGTCAAAGTCAAAATATTAATACAAAAAAATCATTTATTTAAAGATAATAATACTTACGCGATATTGTTTTCACAAAATAATTATAGTTACGCAGTTTGGATTTTTTGGTTAACCTTCAATTCTGTTACCTATTATATTGAGTACGGCATGTGCCTTGTATCTATCTAATGGTAAGCAGACAAAGTCCATGAATGGGGTCTTTTTACATTATTTAAAAACATTGATCCCTCCCACTATGCCGGCCATTATGCGTTCACGTTGCATTGTTATGGTTACTACTTTAAAAATTAATTTAGAAATAATTTTGCTGACAATATTAAATGTTTTTTTTTATCTATTCAGGTATATTATATAAAATGTCAGAGAAAGAAAGTAGTGACGCTACGAATTTTAGTGAATTAGAAGATGAAGTGGATGAAGACCAAAATGTCGTCACACTTAAAGAGTTATTTGAAAAGCGTAAAATTTTATTAAACAAGAAGGCAATAATTTTAAATAAATATAAAAAAATAACTCCCCTTAAAGAAGTAAACTCCCAACCCTTCCAATTAGCTTATGAACCACATCTGTTAACTGTCGAAGACAAAATTATAGCAAGTTGCGAAACAATATTGATAAATACTACACCTACAATAAATGATCAACTAACAGACTTTGCAAGCAATTTTAATATGACGACTAGTTCAAAATCTGATCCTGTAATTCTTCAAAATACGGACATCGCTGCTCCTGAATATCCTGTAGTCAATTTGAATAACACAGCTAAAACTAGCAACGATAGTGTATATATTCCAAATGTCAACTTTGAAGTTCCAGACTTTCCTTCCGACGATTCAATAACTGATCCAGATTATGTACCTCTCGCAGAGATAACAAATGTTGCACCAATTGACTCTATGTTGTCAAATGACATTGATGAGTTTCCTGAAAGAGAGTTAGAGGTTGAATGTTCAAGAGAAGGAAGAACTAGAAAACGTATAGGTTAGACAGGAATATGTAGGATTTAAAAAAGATATTAATAGTAAGTACTTACAAAATGATTTGAAACCAGCAAGAACTTTGGGTGAAGCATGTAACTTCTCTGCATGCTTAAGAAGTAAAGTTATCCAATGTGATAAGTTTCAACAGAATATAAGAAAACAGATTTTTGAAGAGTTTTGGCAAATGAGCTGGGACCAAAAAAAAATGTATGTTTCATCAATGGTCGACATCAAGCCTCGCAAGAAGATGACTACAGAATTTAATTCAAGGCGAACCATTACAAAATAATATTATTTAAAACTTGAAAATAAAAAAGAAAGGATATGTTTAAAAACTTTTTTACAGACTTTAGGAATAAAGGAATGGACTGTGCGGTACTGGTTGGGGGATAGACCAAAGGTTATAAAAACAATCAATAATAATACAATTAATCATGAAATCGTCAATAGTTCGCCACCTTTGAAAAGGTTAATTAAAGATTTTCTAACTGCACTTCCTAAGCTGCCATCACATTATTGCCGAAAAAGTAGTATGAAGTTGTATTAGAGCCAATAATTCAATATGAAAGTAGTGACGCTACGAATTTTAGTGAATTAGAAGATGAAGTGGATGAAGACCAAAATGTCGTCACACTTAAAGAGTTATTTGAAAAGCGTAAAATTTTATTAAACAAGAAGGCAATAATTTTAAATAAATATAAAAAAATAACTCCCCTTAAAGAAGTAAACTCCCAACCCTTCCAATTAGCTTATGAACCACATCTGTTAACTGTCGAAGACAAAATTATAGCAAGTTGCGAAACAATATTGATAAATACTACACCTACAATAAATGATCAACTAACAGACTTTGCAAGCAATTCTAATATGACGACTAGTTCAAAATCTGATCCTGTAATTCTTCAAAATACGGACATCGCTGCTCCTGAATATCCTGTAGTCAATTTGAATAACACAGCTAAAACTAGCAACGATAGTGTATATATTCCAAATGTCAACTTTGAAGTTCCAGACTTTCCTTCCGACGATTCAATAACTGATCCAGATTATGTACCTCTCGCAGAGATAACAAATGTTGCACCAATTGACTCTATGTTGTCAAATGACATTGATGAGTTTCCTGAAAGAGAGTTAGAGGTTGAATGTTCAAGAGAAGGAAGAACTAGAAAACGTAAAGCAGATTCAAAAACATGGACGAGAAAAAAAAAAGTAATCAAAGGATGTTAGGACAGGAATATGTAGGATTTAAAAAAGATATTAATAGTAAGTACTTACAAAATGATTTGAAACCAGCAAGAACTTTGGGTGAAGCATGTAACTTCTCTGCATGCTTAAGAAGTAAAGTTATCCAATGTGATAAGTTTCAACAGAATATAAGAAAACAGATTTTTGAAGAGTTTTGGCAAATGAGCTGGGACCAAAAAAAAATGTATGTTTCATCAATGGTCGACATCAAGCCTCGCAAGAAGATGACTACAGAATTTAATTCAAGGCGAACCATTACAAAATAATATTATTTAAAACTTGAAAATAAAAAAGAAAGGGTATGTTTAAAAACTTTTTTACAGACTTTAGGAATAAAGGAATGGACTGTGCGGTACTAGTTGGGGGATAGACCAAAGGTTATAAAAACAATCAATAATAATACAATTAATCATGAAATCGTCAATAGTTCGCCACCTTTGAAAAGGTTAATTAAAGATTTTCTAACTGCACTTCCTAAGCTGCCATCACATTATTGCCGAAAAAGTAGTATGAAGTTGTATTAGAGCCAATAATTCAATATGAAAGTAGTGACGCTACGAATTTTACTGAATTAGAAGATGAAGTGGATGAAGACCAAAATGTCGTCACACTTAAAGAGTTATTTGAAAAGCGTAAAATTTTATTAAACAAGAAGGCAATAATTTTAAATAAATATAAAAAAATAACTCCCCTTAAAGAAGTAAACTCCCAACCCTTCCAATTAGCTTATGAACCACATCTGTTAACTGTCGAAGATAAAATTATAGCAAGTTGCGAAACAATATTGATAAATACTACACCTACAATAAATGATCAACTAACAGACTTTGCAAGCAATTCTAATATGACGACTTGTTCAAAATCTGATCCTGTAATTCTTCAAAATACGGACATCGCTGCTCCTGAATATCCTGTAGTCAATTTGAATAACACAGCTAAAACTAGCAACGATAGTGTATATATTCCAAATGTCAACTTTGAAGTTCCAGACTTTCCTTCCGACGATTCAATAACTGATCCAGATTATGTACCTCTCGCAGAGATAACAAATGTTGCACCAATTGACTCTATGTTGTCAAATGACATTGATGAGTTTCCTGAAAGAGAGTTAGAGGTTGAATGTTCAAGAGAAGGAAGAACTAGAAAACGTAAAGCAGATCCAAAAACATGGACGAGAAAAATAAAAAGTAATCAAAGGATGTTAGGACAGGAATATGTAGGATTTAAAAAAGATATTAATAGTAAGTACTTACAAAATGATTTGAAACCAGCAAGAACTTTGGGTGAAGCATGTAACTTCTCTGCATGCTTAAGAAGTAAAGTTATCCAATGTGATAAGTTTCAACAGAATATAAGAAAACAGATTTTTGAAGAGTTTTGGCAAATGAGCTGGGACCAAAAATAAAAGTATGTTTCATCAATGGTCGACATCAAGCCTCGCAAGAAAATGACTACAGAATTTAATTCAAGGCGAACCATTACAAAATAATATTATTTAAAACTTGAAAATAAAAAAGAAAGGGTATGTTTAAAAACTTTTTTACAGACTTTAGGAATAAAGGAATGGACTGTGCGGTACTGGTTGGGGGATAGACCAATTTTTTTTTTTTTTTTTTTTTTTTTTTTTTTTTTTTTTTTTTTTTTTTTTTTATAAAAAGGAATTTATAAAAATGCATTTTTATAGGATAATCTTATATTAAATTTTTAAAGATAAAAATGCAATGAAAAAATTCCTGGTGGCGGGACTCGAACCCACGAACCTCGCTATCGCGGCAAGGCGCTCAACCGCTGAGCCAACCAGGTTCCAGTCAGCCCTCACGAATTTTGTCATTGCTTGTTATCTATACTAATCTATACTAATATTATAAAGAGGAAAGATTTGTATTTTTGTATGTTTGTAATGAATAAACTCAAAAACTACTGGACCGATTGCAATAATTTTTTCACCATTAGAAAGCTGCATTATTCAGAAGTAACATAGGCTATATAATATCACGCTAGGTCTTATAGTTGTGGAGCAGTAACCAAAAATGTTTTAAAAACGGGGGAAAAGTATCGTTTCTGAGGCCTTCCGTGGCGTGCGCTGAGCATATAGTTAAAGTTATACAAACCCGTGCGAAGCCGGGACGGGCCGCTGGTCTACTTATACACAGACGCCCTCTATTAGCTTTCTTTTAATAACTCTTATACGAGTGATGTTAAAAGTCCTAGCTTTTGATACTAGATGGCAGAGGAGTCTGTTTTTTGTTTTTACTATTTTCAGTATTTTATATTTATGCATTTTTATAAATTCCTTTTTATAGGATAATCTTATATTAAATTTTTAAAGATAAAAATGAATTTTGTCATTGCTTGTTATCTACTTATACACAGACGTAGACTCGTGAGGGCTGACTGGAACCTGGTTGGCTCAGCGGTTGAGCGCCTTGCCGCGATAGCGAGGTTCGTGGGTTCGAGTCCCGCCACCAGGAATTTTTTCATTGCATTTTTATCTTTAAAAATTGAATATAAGATTATCCTATAAAAAGGAATTTATAAAAATGCATAAATATAAAATACTGAAAATAGTAAAAACAAAAAACAGACTCCTCTGCCATCTAGTATCAAAAGCTAGGACTTTTAACATCACTCGTATAAGAGTTATTAAAAGAAAGCTAATAGAGGGCGTCTGTGTATAAGTAGATAACAAGCAATGACAAAATTCGTGAGGGCTGACTGGAACCTGGTTGGCTCAGCGGTTGAGCGCCTTGCCGCGATAGCGAGGTTCGTGGGTTCGAGTCCCGCCACCAGGAATTTTTTCATTGCATTTTTATCTTTAGAAATTTAATGCAAGATTAGAAGAAAATAAAGATAAAGAAAGAGCAAAGAAATCCATGTCATCACAGCAGATTTGCAAGCTGTAAAGTTATGTCCACATTTAAAAGCTAGTGCATTGTACTTTAAAACTAAACTTGCTATACACAATTTTACAGTTTATAATTTGGGAAATGACGAAGTGGTCTGCTATTGGTTCGATGAAACAGCGAGTGACTTAAAGGCTAGTACTTATGCTTCTTTTTTTACAGATTATCTGAAAAGAATATTAAATGAAGATGCAAAAGACGTAATTATTTATACAGACGGATGTACCTCACAAAATAGAAACGTGGTAGTATCTAATGCTATTTTACGTTTGGCTATGGAGAAGCACGTAGTCATTACACAAAAGTTCTTAGAAAAGGGGCACACTCAGATGGAAGTCGACTCGGTACACTCTGTAATAGAACGAAAGCTAAAGAACCGCGAAATATTTTTGCCAAAGCAGCTATTTCTAAAGAAGCAATACTAAAACCATTTCCCTATAATGTGGTTATGGTAGATCACACATTCTTTAAGGACTATAAAGAAACATTTATTTATGAATCAATAAGACCTGGTCGTGGAGTAGGAGAAAATCGTGTTGTTGATATTAGAATTCTGGAATACAAACCTAACGGAACCATTGAATACAAACTTAATTTTGAAGATGAATTTAAACCTTTACCAAGGCGTCCTAAAAGAATTGCTCCATTTTCTGAAAGATTCCTTTATTCCGCACCGTTGCCTATTTCTGAAACTAAGTACAATCATCTTCAACAATTAAAGCAAGTTATTCCTCAAGATTGTCATGAATTTTATAACAAATTACCATATAAATCTTAAGTGTATCTAAAGTAAACCTTGTCTTTCCCATTTAGTTTAAGCATTCCAAAGATTATGAAACTAAATATTAGAAACCTATTTAATTTTGTACTTGCATTAGAGCCGGCTTCTTGAAGTCGAGTTAATAAAGTAATTCATAATTAAGATTTATTATTAGTTATTAATAATTACAACTCATACTGCATGCAAAATATATAATGAAAAGAAGCAGTTGTAATATTTGTAAATTGTTGTTGAAAATTTGGATTTTTTTTATTTCATAGTTTATAAGTTTAATTACATTTTGTTCTTTAACATTTATGTTTAATAGGTTTTTTGATGTTGTTTTTACTTAGATATAAAAATGATTACAATTAGAAATTTGTTTCAATACCGCCTAACTTCTGAAATTTGACAACTTTTATTGAAATTTGGATAAAGTAAAACTGCGTAAGTGGCATAACTTATATAAACTAATAATAAAAATACATTTATTTTTATCTCAGGGAACCCCAAAAAGCTATAAAGCATAATGTACTAACTAGAGCATAACTTTACTATATATTTGACCAAATAATCAGTTTTTTGTTCCTCCTGTAAAATTTGGTTATTGGCACTTACGCAGTATTTACTAATGCTAGTTACGCAGTTTTGAACTATCCCCGACGATATGACTATAAAGTCATCTATAGTAAAATTTAGAGAGTTTTACTAAAAACAGATAATTTAAAAATAAGTTTCCTTTAATAACGAGTAAAACTCATCATATTTTAAAATAAAAAAATAAGTTAATAAAGCACAACTATTCTAGTTTCTAAAAATATAAGCATTTACATTTATATTACGATCGGTGGTGACTCTAGCACTGTTCTGTCAGATTTACAATCAATTATTTCAGATTCACAAGCCCTTGGCTTAGAAATTAATCCATCCAAATGCGAATTATTTTTTTCTTCCGAGCCTAGAGATGACGTTATTTTATCATTTCAAAACATTGTCCCTGGGATTCGTATCTTAAATAACAATAATATTAATTTACTTGTAACGTATCTCACTGATTCTGGCATTCCTAAAGCTTTAAATGAAAAATTTGAAAATTTTAAATTAGCTACAAGTAGATTAAATGACAATAATCCGCATATTGCCTTTTTCCTTTTAAAAAATTGCCTTGCTGCTCCTAAGTTTATTTACAGTCTGCGCACCACACCCTGTTGGGATTTTTGTATATTAACTGACATAGACAATCATTTAAAAATAACGCTTGAAACAATTACAAACAATAATCTTAATTATGATCAGTTTACTCAAGCTTCACTGCCAGTACAATTTTCTGGCTTAGGGATGAGAAAAGTATCAGATCTTACTCTCCCTGCTTATCTCCATTAATTCAACAAAATCCCTCTATATTATCCTCTATATTATCTAAAACATCTTGCAACGTTGACCAATTCCACCGAGAACCGGAGGCTCTTGCCTTATGGAAAAGTGTCTCTTCTGAAGACCTTCCTCCTATATCACCCACTTCACAGAAAGATTGGGATCATCCTGTTATAAAAAAAAAAAACTTTACCTAGATTTTCAATAATTGAAGAGGCTCGCCTACGAGCATCTTGTGTGAGTGAGGCTGGTGCCTGGTTGCGTGCTATACCTTCCACTTATACGGGCACGCTGCTAGATGTCAACTCACTCCGCATAGCAGTTGCTT